>JALIRH010000023.1:3664422-4941394 GCA_023055505.1 Callipepla californica brunnescens | reverse complement strand
TGTGGAGAAATTATGTTTTCGAATTGGTATTTTAGCATTTTGAATATGGCCATCAAGAACGAAACTGCAAAATGCAGTGACGAATTCAACTAGCCAAAGCAAGTGAACTATACTGTAATGCAAAAAGCAAATAGGACAGTATCAACAGAAAAGATGCTATACGCCTTTCAGAAAGTCTGTTACGCGTTATTTCTCTGCAAACTTCATGATGATAAAATGTCTGAGTTAGTTACAATGTTGTGTCTTAATTTCTAGTCGTTTGATTTTGTATTTTAAAACTGAAAAGGTCTATAATAACATTAAATCACTAAATGTCAATGCTTTATAAAAATAAAAGAGATTAGTTATTTCTCTACTTGATTTGAGAAGATAATTGCATGGAAATCTGATAGGTACAAATTACATCTCAAGGTAAATAGATAAGTCAGTAACAATGTTACATACAGTTCAAAAGGTAAAGAAAAAGCCAGAGGCATAGATTTTACAGATTTGATTAAAAAAAAAAAAAGAAAAATTGGTTTGTGTATACGATTTATATTGGTTTATCTGATCTCGGAGGTGTAGTTAATAACTGCTTTTTTAAACATAAATTAATTTGGAAGCATAACAGCATTGAAAGTTGTTTTCTGTTGTTTGCTTTTATAGCTCCCAACTATTTGTCTTAAGATTTTACAATTGTGTGTCCAAACCAAAGCACGTAACTCCCAGTCTTCGTGCTGTTAGTTGTCAGGATATGTAAGCTCATTCATTCCATCCATTGTTGCTATATATACTCACCTTGTAAGAATTACCAAAAATCAAGGGTAGGCTTAGTGCAGATCTAGTTTGTATGCCTACTCATTGTACCTGCATAATTATTTGTAGGAAGGTGACTATAGCTTGC
Source organism: Callipepla californica brunnescens (assembly GCA_023055505.1). Classification (NCBI taxonomy): domain Eukaryota; kingdom Metazoa; phylum Chordata; class Aves; order Galliformes; family Odontophoridae; genus Callipepla; species Callipepla californica. The sequence goes on along the minus strand of JALIRH010000023.1, from coordinate 4,940,511 downwards.
CCTTCTTTCCATCTTCATTCTACTTTTGCATCTATTTACACTCAGCTACAGTTCCTAGAGGTAGTGATTAATGTAGAAATACCACTATGTATGGGTAATGATTAATTTTTATTTTTATTTTTTTCTGAACAACATTCTTATCTGTAAAGAAGAACTCCATGTAATGGTCTGAAAATGCCTCTCTTTAAAATAGTATTTATGCCATCCTTTCCCCAGTGGTCAGTGTGAGATTTTTGGACCTACAATGAATCTTGACAGTCAGGAGATTAAATCCCCAATACAATCTCTTTTCAAGTTAAATGAGAACCTTGAAGATCAAGGTGAGGAACTTGAATGGGTTCATTATCAGAACGTCAAGGTACTAGATTCCATAAACAAGTTAAATTCTTTGCACAAACATGAAACTACTAAAACAATTTCCACCTGATGTCACTGATTCACTGTGGCCATTTTGGTTTAAGATTGCGCAGGAACTATGCTCCTTTCACAGACATTTTGAAGTGCAAAGTCATAAGGGAGGTGCTGCAAAATTCAAAGACAGGAAATAATCCTTTTCTTACATTTCTACATAAGAGTCTGGGAATGAAATTAAGCTTTAGTGCACTGATACAATAAATGCAGCTTTTCTAAGGTTAGCAGGACTGAGTATGTAGTCTTTGGCTCAAAGAGTAGCCAAAATTTAGCCCACTTAAAAGCAAACAAATACAACCAACAAACAGATAGGGTAGGAACTCGTATAGAAATCAACCAAGCCGTGGAAATATGGCAAAAAATATATATAAAAGCAAGGGTTCTTTCTTTTGACAAAGAGTTTATATGTTTACATGTTTTTCAGACAAGACTGAAATAAAATTTAAAACCATAAGTGAAAAGGTAAAATATAGCTAGGGAACTATGTATCAGGTTATTCAGCATGAAATAATAGGAATCCTTTCCCATACAGTCCTGAATAAAGAAATTAGCCATGTGTGAAAAATGGCTCATGATGCACATAGACTTGGCACTTTCAAGTAGGTGTTTATGAACACAACCAGAAGAAAGGTTGTAGAGCATTAAATCACACCGCTCACTGAATGTTTTCAGTACTGCTCTCATTTACTACAACCTCCATATGGAAAGTTAAGAAGAAAGAAGCCAAAATTATCTAGTTAAATGAAATAGTGGTCTGCTTTTTGAAGTCTGAAATTGTTCAGCACTCCTAACTTAAATTCTTTCTGTGGCAATGTTATACCAGCTTTTCACTTCAGAATATTTTGATTCTGTGGTTCTGATGCAGTTTTGACTCAGGAATTAGTAAAACTCTAACTGAATTTGATAGGACTTGGCTACTTCCACACAAGAACCTTATATTTTATTCAGGCAGGTCCAAACCACTTTCACTCTAGGAAAATTTGCTCATTTACCAAGCATTCTGCTTCTGTTTTTCTTTTTCCTTAAATATTTTTAATGTTATAACTAACTCTCTTGCCCACTGTGGTCTTTTCAGAACCTTCCACAAACTCTTAACTTTAGGTCTTTGAGAGCTTTTCTTGTGTAATCATTGTCTAGAGTTTTAGGACTCCTTTAACAAGTCACCAGAAGTTAAATATCAGAGAACTGGTTCTAAGGTTACAAACTACTAACATGCAAAGAACGCAAGCTAGGTAAGGAAATATGAAACGCATCTGCAGAACCCAATGGAACAGAACACAGAAATCCCATTAATACTGACTGAAGCAAGTTAGATTATCCATGTGGATACAGCATAGTAGCATACAACATACACATGTACCAGCCACATCTGGAAGTAATACAGCTGCAGCTATATTGGTTAGACCACTTAAGAAACCAACACAAAGCTTCTGCTATGTAGAAATATTCTTAGAGACATTACTGACACGTTAGGTTTTTGAGTATAAAACCAGCTCAAAACTGTGTTTAGAACATGGGAAATTCCAATGCACTAAGCATAAATAGAGTTGTATAGCAACAGAACCCATGAGTTGCTCGGCATCTGTCTCAGACTTAAACTCCAGAGGGATTCTGCAGCCTTCATACTTTGTGTTATTTCAAATACTTCTTATTTTGTTTCAACGGACAAACCAAATATGAGTCCTCAGAATTCATCCAGTAAGAGAAACAATTTCCTTGATTCATACTTTCAGAAGGCAAAAGGGTCATCTAGTTACAGCATTGGTGAGCAAATGCAGATGAATTGTGATGGCTGTCACAGGTAGCCAAGGCTACAAGGGAGGCAGATGACAAGTTAGCAGCCTAACAGTACAGCTATGCACTGGTTAAGTTTGTTAATTAGATGATTAGGTGTTAGACATGCAGAAGTAAAAAGCATTTAAAAATATTTAACAGGAGTCTGGAAAGGAGAGGGGTAAAGTTTATTTTTGCAATGAAGATAAAAAGGAGAATGAACCACTGATATTATTATTCATCAAAACACTTAAGACTTAATGGAAGAAAACTGAAGGGAAAATCCATTCACTTATATCTTCATAATCCCAAGGAGTTTCCAAAGTGGTAATAAGAGATTACTTGTGTCCTTTCTCCAGCAAAATATAATCCTCACTTACCTGACATGAATGTGAAATTCCTTAAGTGCCAAAATCTTGCATATTATTCTTGCATGGAACAGCAATTTAAGATGGAGAATCTATAACACCAAGGTGCATGAAAAAATGTGTAGAGGAAGATGAAAAACAGTACAACAGAAGGCGGGGAAAAAAAAGAGGATGTTAGAAGCTGTAAGTACTTCAAGGATTTTAAGCACTCCAGGAGCAGGTGATACTGACAATAGCTACACATTTAAAACTGTCACGGTTTCACCTGGTTTGATCTGGTTCCCTGCCAAGGGTGCAAAGGGACCCACATATCCATGCCCCAGGGAGGGAAAAGGTAGGGGGACGGACCTAAATGAAAAACACAGTGGAAATGAGATAAGGAAAATCTTAGTATGCTACACGTAGCAGCAGAATAAGAGACGATACAGTATAATGCAATACAACTGGAATCGAAGGAAGTAGATAAAATAAAATGAGACAGGAAGTCCTTATTCTTGTGCTGTAGGTGAGATGATCACGGAGCAAATAGAGAAGTCTCGTGACTCCCAGACCTTTTTATCTTTCCCTCCAATCAGAAAACGTGAACAGAAGAAGTCTTCTGGGAGTTGTAGTTCATTCTTCTCCTCTGAGATCAAGAGACTGAAATTATTGACAAGCCATGGAACTGCAGCATTAACTCTTTAACTCCCAGTACACTATATGATGTTGTGATGAGGAATACTGATGACAAACCATAAAACCATGACAAAAACGTAAAGTAGTCTCTTGCATAAGTTGACTAAGACTAAGGAAACATGCTCCAAATCTAATTTACTGCACAAAAGAGGAAAAATGTTTTGGTCTTGACCATTACCCTCTTGGGGTACAGTGTTGTATCCCTTATGCAAACGAGTGAATAACAAATCCAAACCCACACTATTTTGTGAATAATATTGAGGAATACAAATGTATTAGTGTAAAATAACTGAACTGACTGTATGTTAGCCTGTTTGATATCATTTTAGATGTCTGACAAATAAATATATTTAAATACATTCTCCTTAAGTATCTAATGTATATGTACCAACGTCACACTGCGTGGCTTTCTGAGCATTCAATTCTTAAAAGTTGTAGATACCTAGAAGGTGAAAGATTTTATCACTAAGACTACAAATCAGTTCAGTACAACTCTTGCAAAGGTAAAGCCTTTTCCAAATTGTAAGATATATTTCTAATCAAGATTAGTCACTGATATTTTTAGTTAACATTTGGGAACTCAGTTTTGCAGTCTTATTTAAATCTATATCACAGTTCCTTCTAGTCTGAAAGACACCAAAACAGGTAGCTTGATGTTTATCAGCTTGATGGTTATGTATAATGCTAAAAAAATGAAATGTAAGAAAATACAGATTTCAACTTTCCTGGAAGCAGCTCTGTACTGAAAATGGAGGGTTAAAGTTTCTCTGGTTTTGTCCTTGGCCTTAGTTTGAGGCACTGAGAGCACAAGAATCAATCAATAGATTTTTCAGGTTTGCAAGAAATGATAGTACTAACAATAAGGAAAATGCACTAAGAAATATACATTATCTACTTAAAATAGTACAGTACTCCAATAGGGTGAAGGCTCCCACCTTTTCAGTATGTTCAGCAGAAAGCTTACTCTCAGGTGTCCTGTTCTCATTCTCGGTCAGAACACCAAGGATCCTGAATTCCATGTTTCAACTTCAAATTATTTTCTACCTTTGTCTAGATCTCTCCCTACCGTTGCTAGGCTGCTAACAAAAGCCTAAATACCACACAATATACATACTCATTGAACTTTACAAAGGATCAGTAGGAAAAAACAAAATATGCACTTGTAAGCACTCAAGACCACAATAGGACCAAAATCTTTGTAAGGCAGCTGCACTTCTTTTGTATTGACACACACACAAACTGAAGGTGAAAAATAACTTTAATGATCACAAAAACATTGATTTTCTTGCCACTGCTGATTTTAATGAGTTTAAATTCTTTCTGCTTAAAATGATCCTATGAAAATGTTAAATTAAGCATGTTGTCCATTTTTTTCTTTGAAGTAAATAACATGTCTATTCATAACCTTGCCACACTAAAAATAACAAAAATTAAAAATAAAATAATTTTAAACAAAAAGGTCTTTGTATAATGAAATATAGCAGAAAGTGGACATAATGACATAACTCAGTATTACATGCTATTGTGAGGCAAATGGGACTTAAAAAATTTGAGTTGAATATCCAGTTAAAAAAATAAAATTGTATATTAATTATAGATCTACAGAGAAAGCAAAAATTTTATCTCAAAAAGAATAAGAATTCTGTTTGTTGAGGTTTCACAAAAATGGAATTAAAAAAAAATGGAGAAAGAGCAAAAGATCAATCCAGCAAATATTTATTTTATTCAGCTTAAATTCCCTTGTCAATCTTTCAAAACCTCCTTATGTATTCTTCTTTCTCTTCTCACACTGTTTCTCTGTTCTGTCCTGCTCCATATGCATCTTTTAAGTAGCGTAAAGGAAAGGCTAGTGATCACTCTTGGCCTCCCACAATTCATTCTGTCCCTATAAGGCATTCACTAGAATAGTAATATTTATGCTTCTTGGTTCAGGCCATGTGCAGACAGCTGGAAGAATCAGGGAAAAGAATAGCCAAAGAATTGACTGTGCATCATTATCATGCCCTTGAAGCAGGTTCCTTCCACTGCCTCTAGAAACAATTACATTGAAATAGATCACTTTCTGTTACTGAGTACACTCCCAAACCCATACCAAGAGTTGCACTTCAGTGTATATGGTAAGGAGAGATTGCCTTCACTTTGGCATACGCGGTAGGGAAGGGAGAAAAGAAAACACAAAGATGCACGTGTATATATAGATCTTTTTTCCCCTTTGCTATACAAGCAAAAGGAAAATGTGGCTTATTTTCCAATTATTTTATTTATCTTTGAGTCTCGGAATTGACAAAATATTGGGAAAAGTTTTAGAATTATTTTTTTCTCAGCCTGGCAGCAGTATGCTAGAAAAAATAATTGTACCTCAACAAAGTATGACTTTTTCATACGTGTGTTTATGTGTGTGAGTAAGTAATACATATAATTCAAAAGACTGAGAGGAGGTGATTCTGGAAATGAGAAAATGACTACACTGATTTTCTTTGTTATTCTCATACATCTAATCTGTGGAACCTTTGCCTTGGCAATCTCTATAGGGATTTTTCTTGGAGTTTTCCTCCAAGAAGATTTCTTTAGTAGTTGGCTTTCCACTCCTTCTGCTCCCAGTAACCTCTAGCTATAACCTCTGATCTCTCATAAACAAGAGACCGAGTCAGATTGCATGCAAACTAGAACTGTCTAGCTGTAACAAAGACGATTTAAGTTGGCAGTTCTGCCACAGGAAGACTGGTTGTGAAAGCCCCCATTCTCCCTGTGTCAGAGTTCACTTCTGTTATAACATGAGTTAATAACTGAGCTTTGGAAGTGCTGTCGTGTGCATTTCTCTTGAGCACTTCTGTGGAATTTTGGATTAAATTAGAATTTATACTGTAACTCTTAGTGGACAGTATTCCCAATATAGCTGAACAAGACAAATTATTCAACAGCTGTTATTCATGAAATATTCCATTCTAACACATAATCTTCAAAAGGAAACACTAAACAATGCTGGTGTATAAAACAAAGCATTTTTTTGTTTGTTCATTAGATGAACATTTTAGCTCTGATTGTATGCTTGAACTTTGAACTGAACATTTTATATAGCAGTGTACACTATAAAAAAAATAAAAATAAAAAAGTAGAACAAATAATAAAAATCTCAGTAATTATTTAGTGAAAGCATCCATTCTAGAACCTTTGGATATGGAATCAGGTGAAAAAGGAAAAACTATGATTTTTTCTGTGAAACTCTGGACTAAATCCAATGGGATGAATGATTTCTACTGAATTCTGAAGAAAGCTGAGACAAGGAAAAAAAACAGATTCAATAAATTTCAGTTCCCCTTTCTCCATAATCTTTTTTTTCTTTTTTTTCTCTCTCTTTTTTTTTTTTTTTTTTATGTAGCACAGATGTAGATCCTTGTTACCAGTTCTAATTTTCCTCCTCTCTTACATACGTCATTTGTAAGAAATTCAAAGTTGATTGTTCCACATTTTTCCCTGTAAGGTTCCTCTGAGACTTCATGGTAGAAAAAGAGAACCAAAGAATAGAGACTTGTGCCATGTTAATGTGCTTTGGAATGCAGTCACTATAATCCTCCTGAAAGCATAATATAAAGTTTTCATGTAAATTAGAGCTGACTTTGCTTCCCAGATAAGTAGAGCATTGAAAAATATATATTGTGGTGAAAAAATGACCACACATGAGACATACTGGTACAGAGATCTGGATAGCAGAAATTTTATTTGCATTGTTTTTTCTCCATATATTTCCAACAGTTCTATCAAACTTCTTGATTTACACTATCACGCTTGGTAATATATTCCACCCTGAAAAGACTCTGTGTTTAAGTACAAGATATTCTGACTTATGTGATAATATTTTCTTTTAGTTGCAGTACTTTACGTAATTTAAAGAGAATTTGGGGCTTGGTGAACTTAGCAGTCCTGACAAAACATTCTGCGACAGAAATCCACCTGGGTTTGTAAAGTTGTGATTGATTCATTTTCATTTCATATTCAAAAGACTGACAATTAAATACACTTATAGAACAAGGGTACATTTCTAAAGCAAAAGAATGAAAAAATGAAAAAAAGAAAAAAATATTTCATACTGCACTACTGTTGAGTACTCAAAAATATCATCACAAGAACCATGGAAGTCCTTGGCTGTGATTCAGCATCTAACTGGACTTCAACACACTGTATCACAAAATCTTTAAATATATTCCATTTCTATTTTCAGTTTCTCTTCCAGACCCCATGATGACAATTCTTTGAAATTTTTTTTCACAGAGACACCAGTTTCACCATTTATTTGATTTCTCTTGATTGTAACTAAGACTTTATTTTGTCTTCTCCATGTTTATGTTACAATTTCAATTATCCTTTGTTGCTTACAAGAACAGAAAAAAAGAAAAAAAAAAGCAGTCCCCTTGATAAATAATTAGGAATTCAATCTTTGTTGTAAATACTTACCTCAGCTAGCAGGCAGATAATAGCTGTCATCATTTTCACCTGCATTATTCTCATTTTAATTATTTTGCAAGATAATAAATGATAAAACAGTATTTCAGATTTTATTTTTTTCCAATACAAACACTAAATACAAAGATTTATTATTTAAATTCATTTCTGTATTTTCTCAAAAGAAATTCAAGTTCTGCTGTCACAAACCCACAATTTCTCATGGTGATCAATATATGTAGAATATTCATCTTCTCTGGATGATCACAGTCACACATTGCACTCTTTTTTCTCATCACACATGAATGCTATGGTACATAACAAGTACTACAGTCAAGAGAGTTCTCATAGAGCAAAAAGCAGAACCACGAGACCTCTTTTAAACACCTCAGCTCTTGATCTGTCATTTGTTTGCTATCTAATGCCAAAACCTTTCTCTGTATATTTTGTATTGTACATTAATTTGGCTCTTACGTGGTGGAATATCTTAAGTTCACAGGTATTTATAAATGATGAGAATAAGTTGAGCAGCCCAACATAAGGAAGGTAAAATGCAACTCATTAAATGTACTGAAGACTTCAGCAAATGTTGGATTTAATATCAAAATGAATTTCATCCAACTCAAACCAACAGAAACCACACTATCTCACTTTCATCTCAGTTATATCTTGCTAGTTTATATATTGTTGTCCATCAAGTACTTTTAATCAAAATTGAAAACTCTGTTCCTTTGTTGTTGGGATGTTTTCCTTTTGTTGTAAGGGACGGACAAAAGGTGCAGTAAATATCAAAAACAGATTATGGAAGATCTTCTCATGAGTGCTTGTTAAAATTACTAATTACATTCAAGACTAAATCACAGTTCCTTTTGTTTAAGAACTTTAGTTCAGTTGATCAAAGCTAAAATGAAAACTTGTTAATCAAAAAATCTCTTTTCCAGTAGGACACTTAGATTAGTAAAAAAAATAAAAATAAAAATTAGTGTTTAAAGTGATACAACAATGAGACATCTCTGGCTAATTCATCCCATAAAACTGTAAGAGTTTTTCATTGCATTTGTGGAATACAGCTTAGACATATTCTGATTTATAAACTAGTAACAAAACAATTTCAGAACTATATGCATGTTTGTAATTCGTTCTTGGCAAGTCAACTTATGTGTTCACCAGATGCTCTGCATTTTGCAGTAGCAATCTGAATCTCGTGTCTGTTATATTCTTTCCTGCCGTGCTAAACATATTCATTCATGCTCACAACATATATACGCTAGTTGATGTGCAAGTGAGCAGTCCGACAGTATAAACTGGCAAGATCAGACTTGTGTAAAGTTTTTATTGCAGGTGTTCAGATGGACAGTTTCTCATTTCTCTATGTTACTCATCAAGGTAAAATGCACCACTGCAGGCAGCAATTGCTTTGCCTTTAGATGGACTGGTGCAGTACCATTTGTGCCAGATTTCTCTGGAGGTTCACACTTTCAAAAGATGGCGTCACAGTGCTGCTACCCTTATTCCTGCTGGGAAAAACTAAGCAGACTGAGAAATGGAAATTCTTGCAACAGCTGCTACCTGTACTATATAAAATTAAGCAGAAGTTACTGTCATACAAAGTCTGCCTGTGTTCTTCTATACCTAGAAAACCATAGCTAACCCAGTCCACCATGTATTCTCCGTAATGTTGCACAGGACCTTTGACCACTGCATCTTTCACAGAACAACAGAATTGTAGGGGTTGGAAGAGACCTCTAGAGATCATTTAATCCAACCCCCTGCCAAAGAAGGCTCCCTAGACCAGCTGCACAAGTAGGCATCCAAGGAGGTTCTCCAGAGAACGAGACTCCACAACCTCTCTGGGCAGCTTTGTTGTTGGGTAGCATTTTTGGTATTCCAGGATCCAAGTGCGAACAGAAAGGAATATCCTTTCACCACCTTATAACTTCTTAACAAGTTACATTTTTCTGCCCTAATGATAAGCTCTGAAAAGCATAATCTGAAAGCTTTCCCCAGGAAACAGAATATTTTGTTGCATTTCTTAAGTTTGGGTCTGTAAATCCAGACAAAGGTATATCACTTAGAGATGTTCATGAGGTCATCTTTGCTGCCTTAAGAGATTATTCCCAATTGTTCTGCATGCGATTCTCTTCAAGAGTGAGAATTGAACAAACGAAATTTTTAGTAGCAAGAAAATGCAATTTGACGTTTACTGACATTTACTATTCAAATTATCACAAAATGAAATCCTATGTACACTTCTCAATTTATATAATCCACTTTCTACTAAGAATTTGCAAGGGTAACAGTTTGCTCTGTAGTTTTCTGATACAGACAGAAAGTAAACTGAGTAAGAGAAAAGTTAGAAAAAAATGATAGAGCCAGGAGCTTTAGTATTATGGATCAGATTATTTGCTAAAGTAATTTTGGAAGAACTAATGCTTTTACAGAGTCGCAGAATCACAGAAAGGTTAAGGTTGGAAGAGACCTCCAGAGATGATAACCTCATTCAACACACCTGCTCAAGCAGAGATATCTAAAGTAGGTTGTCCAAGGCCATATCCAAGTGGCTTCTGACTATCTCCAAGGCAGCAGACTCCACAGCTTCCCCAAGCAGCCTGTTCCAGCTCTGTCATGTGTCCAGAAAAGAACTACTTCCTGGTGTTCAGAAGAATCCTCCTGTGTTCCACTGTGTTCCCATCACAGAATCACAGAATGGCCTGGGTTGGAAGAGACCTCAAGCATCATGAATCTCCAATCCCCCTCCCACAGGAAGGGCCACAACCTCCCCATTTGATACTAGGCCAGGCTGCCCACGGCCATCCAATCTGGACTTAAACACCCCCAGGGACAGCATCCACAACCTCTCTGGGCTGCCTATTCCAGCACCTCACCACTCTCATTGAAAAGAACTTCAGCCTGACATCCAACCTAAATCTTCCCTCCCTCAACTGAAACCAATTCCCCTAGTCCTACTGTTATCTACCCTTTCAAAGAGTTGACTCCTCTCCTGTTTATAGGCTCCCTTTTGGTACTGACTGAAAGGCTTCGATTTGGTCACCCCACAGCCCTCTTTCCCCCAGGAACAAGCCTAGCTCCCTCAGCCTGTCTTCACAGAGAAGGTGCTCCAGCCCCCTGATCCTCATTGTGGCCCTCCTCTGGACCCTCTCCAACAGTTCACTGTCTTTCTTGTACTGGGGGCTCCAGACCTGGTCACCGTACTCCAGATGGGGCCTCAAAAGAGCAGAGTAGAGAAGGACAGTCACCTCCCTGTCCCTACTGGCCACCCTTCTCCTGATGGAGCCCAGGATACCATTTGCTTTTTGAGCTGCAAGAGCACACTGCTGGCTCATGTTCAGTTTTTCATCCATCAGGACCCTCAGATCCTTCTCTGCAGGGCTGCTCACAAGGACTGTTCCTTCCAGTCTGTATAAATACCTGGTGCAAAACCTTGCACATTGCCATGCTGAACCTCACTAGGTTCACCCTGGCCCACCTTTCCAGTCTGTTGAGGTTCCTCTGAATGGCTTCCCTTCCTTCCACCATTTCAACCGCACCACTCAGCTTGGTGAAATCAGCAAACTTGCTGAGGGTGCACTCAATTCTGTTTTTGATGTCATTGACAAAAATGTTAAAGAGCACTGGTCCCAAAACAGACCAGTGGCGGACACTGCTCTTTACCAGCCTCCACCTGGACATAGAACCATTAACAACCACACTCTGTCTGCAGACTTTCAACCAATTTCTCATTCATTGAGTGGTCCACTCATGAAATCCACCCCCGTCCAATTTGGAGATAAGGATGTGGTGGGGGACCATGTCAAAGGCCTTGCTCAAGTCCAGGTAAATGACATCTGTCACCCTTCCCTTGTCCACCAATGCCATCACTCCATCATAGAAAGCCACAGGACTAGTTAAGCATGACCTTCCCCTGGTGAAGCCATGCTGACTGTCTCAGGTCATATGCTCATTCCTCAGTGTGATCAAGTATGCCATCCAGGAGGACCTTTTCCGTGATCTTCCCAGGTACAGAGGTGAGACTCACTGGCCTGTTGTTCCCCAGGTCCTCCTTTCTCCCTTTCTTATAAACGGGAGTGATGTGACCCTTCCTCCAGTCATCCAGGACCTCACCTGACAGCCACGACTTTTCAAATATGACGGAGAGCAGCTTGGCAACCATCTCAGCCAGCTCCTTCAGAACCCTGGGGTGCATGCCATCTGGCCCCATAGACTTGTATACATTCAGTCTCATGAGGCGGTCTCAGACTTTCTCTGCCCTAACAGTGGGGGGAGGGGGATTTACCACTCTGGTCCCCACCTAGAGGTTTAGGGATGCAGGGCTAAGGGATGTGAGAAATACTAGAATCCTGGTCACCAGTGAAGACTGAGGCAAAGTACTCATTCACTACCTCAGCCTTCTCTTTGTCCTTTGACACCATTTCTCCTTTTACATTTCCCAAAGGAGATACACTTGTTTTGGCCTGTCTCTTCTGCCCAGTGTACCTCTAGAATGTCTTCATATTGTTTTTCAAATCCCTTGCCAAGCTCAAATTCTGACTGTGCCTTAGCTATCCTGATCCCACATCTGCAAATCCAGACAGCATCCCTGTATTCTTCCCAGGTGACATGTCCTTGTTTCCAGAGCTTGTATACACCTTTCTTTGTCCTCAGTCTGTCCAGCAGGTCCTTGCTGAGCCATGCTGGTTTCCTACCTCCTCTGCTTGCTTTCTTATTCAGAGGGCTGGAGACCTCTTGTGCCCTGAGAAAGGCATCCTTGAAGAGTAACCAGCTCTCCTTAACATCCTTGTCTTTAAGAACAGCATCCCATGGGATCTTGGTCAACAAGACATTGAACAGCTTAAAGTTTGCTCTTCTAAAGTTCAGGGTCCTGACCTCAATCTTTGCCAGGCCCACATTCCTCGAGATCATGAATTCGACCAGGGCATGGTCACTGCAAATCAGGCTGCCTCCAACCTTAACACCTTTAATTATCTCCTCTGCATTGGTGAGCAGAAGGTCCAACTCTTCACCTCTGGTTGGTCTGTTCAGTACCTGGACCAAAAAGTTATCATCAATGGATTTCAGGAGCCTTCTGGACCTGGTTGTTGTGTGGTCTTTCCAACAGATATTCAGATGGTTGAAGTCCCCCATCAGGACAAGAGCCTGTGAGCATGATGCCTCCTGCATCTGAAGCAAGAAAGTCTTGTGAACTCCCCTTGACCAGGTGGCCTGCAGTATACCCCTATCACCAGCTGGCCTTTGCAGTCCCATCCCTAATTCTAACCCACAGGCTCTTAGCCTGTCCCTGACTGTTTCTCAGAGGAATCTCCTCACAGTCTATCTACTCTTTGACATAGAGGGCAACTCCCCCAGCCTTCCTACCTCACCTACCCCTTCTAAAGAGATGATACCCCTCAATGGTGAAATTCCAGTTATGGGAGTCATTCCACCATGTTTCCGTGATAGCAACAAGGTCATAACTTTCCACATGCATCATCGTTTCCAACTCATCCTGTTTATTTCCCAGTCAGTGTGCATGGGTACAAAGGCACTTCAGCTGGGCTTTCTGTCTCACCATCTTTTGTCATACTTTGTCTCATCACTTTTTGTCTCACTTTGTCTTTTCTGTACCTTTTCAGGTATTTATATACTGATTAGATATCTCTATGCTTCCTATTCTCTAGTAGAAAAGTCCAACTCTCATAACCTCTCCTTGTAGCAGATGTGTTCCAGTCTTCTGATCATCGTGATATTTCTTTATTGGACTTTTTCTAGTATGTCTCTCTTGCACTGAAGGGCCCAGAATCAGGATCAGTACTCAACATGTAGCCTCACCAATGCTAATTAGGGGAGAATAAGTAAATAATGACAATTCATTAATGGTAACAATTCAGTCTTTCAGTAGAACTCTACTCTCCTGAGGTAGTCTATGCTATGGATACAGCAGAAATAAAACAGCTGTCTACCTTGTTCAGTCTCTCAGAGGACTCTTGTGGAGTTTCTGAGAGCTGAAGAAAAGTAGGTGCCAGTGTTTTGCCTGTGGCATTACTGCATTACCTGAGACTTCCTGGTTCCCATCCATAAGCTGATTAGATGACCAGAGAACCAAGAATTAATCAGCAAAACTCACTCACCCTTTAATAATTAAATATGGCCAGTGTGAAATTCTAAAGGAAAGTGAAAAGCTAACAGTGGACTACTGTGGTCTTTTTAATGTACCCCAGGATGTGATCAGCCTTCTTGGCCACCAGGACACACTGCTGGCTCATGGCCAACCTGCAATCCACCAGAACCCCCAGGTTCATCTCCTCAGAGCTCCTCTCCAGTAGGTCATTCCCCAACCTGTACCAATGCATGCGGTTATTCCTCCCTGGGTGCAACACTCTATAATTACATCTGGTTCCTCTCTGCCCAGCTCTCCAGCCTGTCCAGGTCTCACTGAATGGCAGCACAGCCTTCCAGCATGTCAGCTATTCCTCCAAGCAAACTTACTGAGGGTGGACACAGTCCCCCCATCAATGTCATTGCTGAAGATGTTGAACAAGACTGAACCCAGCACCGACTCCTGAGGAACACTAAGTACAGGCCTCCAACTGGACTCTGCCACTGATTGCAACCCTCTGAGCTTTTCCAGTCAGCCAGTTCTCACTGTACCTCACCATTCACTCATCTATTCCACACTTCCTTGGCCTTGTTATAAGGTTGCTGTGGGAGACAAATATGTCAAATGCCTTGCTGAAAACAAGGTAGACTAGTAGACAGCTGGTTGCTCTTCAAGAAGCAAGTCTTAAATGAGCAGGAGCAGGCTGTCCCCTGAGCCGCAAAATGAGGTGGAGGGGAAGAAGAACAGCATGGATGAACAGGGAGCTTTTCTTGAGGCTCCAGGAGACAAAGAAAATCTACCTCCTATGGAAGAAGGGATGGGGAACTCAGGAGGAGTACCAAAAAACTGTTAAGATGTGCAGAGAGAAAATTAGAAATGTAGAAGCCCAGCTTGAACTCAACCTGCCTGCTGGGGTAAAAGGGAGCAAGAAACTCTTTCACAGATATATCAACAGTAAAAGGAAGACCAGTAAGAATTTCCATTCTTTACTGGATAAGGCTGGGAATGTTATCACTTAGGATAAGGAAAAAGATGATGTTCTCAATGCCTTTTTTAAAAGTCTTTAAAAGTCAGATCAGTTATTCATAGGGTACTCCACTCTCTAACCTGTAAGTCTCAGCTGGGAAGCAGAATAAACCCCCCAGAATTCAGGAGGAAACCTTCTACTCCAACTGGATTACTACAAACCTATGGGGCTGGATGAAATTCACCTGAGAGTGCCGAGGGAACTAGCTGAGCCACTCTCCATCATCTATCAGTGCTCCTGGTTGACTGGTAAGGTCCCAGAAGACTGGGAAGGAAAGGTTATGGAGCAGATTGTCTTGAGGGAGATCATGCAACATGTGTGGGACAACTGGGGGATCAGGCCTAGTCAGCATAGGTTCATGAAGGACAGGTCCTACTTGACCAGTCTGATCTTCTATGATTTAGTGACCTATCTGGTGGATGAGGGAAAGACTGCTGATGTAGTCTACCTAGATTTCAGGAAAGCCTTTGACATTGTCTCTCACAGTATTCTTCTGCAGAATCTGACAGCCTATGGTTTGGACTGTTACACTCTTAGCTGGGTAAGGAAATGACTGGAGGACCAGGTCCAGAGAGTGGTAGTGAATGGAGTTAAATCCAGCTGGTGACCAGTCATAAACAGTGTTCCCCAGGGCTTGGTACTGGGGCCTGTCCTCTTTGATATCTTTATTGATGACCTGGATGAGGGCATTGAATGCACACTCAGGAAGTTTGTAGATGACATCAAATTGTCTGGAAGTGTCAATCAGCCTGGGGGTAGCAAAGCTACACAGGGGAATCTGGACAGGCTGGATTGGTAGGCTGAAGCTAATGGGATGAGGTTCTACAAAACCATATGCCAGGTCCCGCACTTTGGCCACAACAACCTCCAGCAATGCTACAGACTTGGGGCAGAGTAGCTGGAGGACAGTGTAGAGGAAACAGACCTGGGGTTATTGGTGGATGCTTGCATGAACATCAGGCATCAGTGTGGCTAGGCGGCCAAAAAGGCTAATGGCATTCTGGCTTGTATCAGAAATAGTGTTGCCAGCAAGAGCAGGGAAGTAATTGCCCTTCTCTACTCAGCACTGGGGAGGCTGCATCTCAGGTACTGTGTTCAGTTTTGGGCCCCTCACTACAAGAAAGACACTGAAGCCCTGGAGTGTATCCAGAGAAGAGAAACGAAGCTGATGAGGGGTCTGGAGCATGGGCCCTATGAGGAATGGCTGAGAGAGCTGGGATTGTTCAGTCTGGAGAAGACACTCAGGGAAAACCTTATTGCTCTCTATAACTACCTGAGGGAAGGTTGTAGTGAGCTGGGGGTTAGCCTCTTCACTCTTGTAATTAGTGACAGGACAAGAAGGAATGGCTTCCAGTTGCACGAGGGGAAATTCAGGCTGGATGTTAGGAAATGCTTCTTCTCCAAAATAGTGGTCAGGCGCTGGACTGGGCTACACAAGTTGGTGGTGGACTCACTGACCCTGATGGTATTCAATGAATGTTTAGATGTTGTGTTGAGGAACTTGGTTTAGTGAGAACGATTAGTGATAGGTGAACGGTTGGACTGAATGATCTTGTAGGTTTTTTCCAACCTTGGTGATTCTATGATTCTATGAAATGCTTTACGGTGGTGGTTAGAACAAATGAAGAACAACTGGCAGCTCAGGAACCAATGGATGTGGGTTGCTGCATTGTGACAAGCTATTGCTGTGTGGGTTGAAAACCTGTCTGTAAAAGTGCAGCACGTAGATGCTCACATACCCAACTGACTTTGAAGAACATCACAACGACCAGCCTGTTGGTCACTACGCTCAGATGGAGGTGGCTCAGGTTGATCTGAACTGACAGTGTAAGACTGAACTACTTACAGGTTGATAGGCCTTCAAAAAAGAGATGCAGCTTGGAGATGGACTCAAGATTGCAGAGTAAACTTGATCATGGACGCTACTGCACACATATATTATCCATAAATATGAAATATATGCTGCTATTAAGTAATCCAAGAATATAGAAAAATTCAGTTATAAAGGATAATGGCTGAAATATCAGTACAACAAGGCATGGCTGACTGATTATATCACACTGCCCCAAACCTAAGTCTATACTGGGGGAGTTACTGTTTTCAATGAATAAAGTAATACTAAGACAGTCATCAGTAAAGATATTCTTCATAAATGTACATTATTCCTTTTAAGTACTCTATCTCATGCATAGATAATACAATTTTCACCATTTTTCAGTGGTTTCTAATATTAGTGTGATAATATTATATAATCACAACAAATAGAACTGTGTATGTGCCATGCTGGGATGTGGTCATCTCTCATCTCACTGAAGCAATATCCCAGCAAGACACATAGAATATCTTACTTCTTTAGTGTTATAAACACTTTCTGTCTGCCACTGGGAGAAAAAAAAAATACATATTTTGTTGATTTGGATATTGATGGCTGACATTAACTGTTATGCCAGAGCATTTGTTTGAATGCTAGCATTTTTTTGTTTGTTTTTCCTTCTCTCATTTTATTTTATTTTCTTCTTACTTGGGAATTTATGCATGTTAAATACATTAAGATAAATTCATTCTGTGAGCATGTAGAACTGAAAGCTGTTTGGTATACTGGCTTTTGATGTGATTATCTACCTTATGTTTCATGTAACCTATGCAGAACTTGCCCAGCTAACAAGGTTAAGTTTAGATAGTGGTAGGGTAACATCTGCAATCAACAGATTCTTCAAGGAAAAGCCAAAATGTCGGAGCTCAAAGAAAAGAACTTTTTAAACTCTTAGGTCTCTTGATACTTTAGTGAATATTTGTAGGTCACTCTGAAAGTAATGCCTCCTATTTATTCCCATGGAAATTACAACGGATGCAAGGAGCACAGCAGCAATATTTGATAGAGTAAAATCTCAAAACACTGTTTTTTGACATAATCATCATCATAAGCTATGCATGACCAACAAGAGCTTGAATGCTACACTCATACAAATCCGCTTGGATAACCAGAATGTGACTTGCTGCTACCACTGAAACCAACCACCCACTACCTCACTGTACATCCACTGTTTAGTCTCTATAAAAACTTGGTAAGAATGTGAATGGATACATTGAACAGCCCTCATGTGTCCTTACTTTTCCGTAGTTGCATATGTATGAATTCAGTTTTAGTAGCAACATATGGAAATGAACTTGTAGAAAAAATCACCACCCAGCACAAGAGCAAGGAAAAAAGTCCTAGATATTTGACCTTTAAGAAAATTTACAAGTTATTTAGTTTCATATTGTTTCTTGTGCTTGTGCTACCAAAGGACATGTCTAAATTCCCAAAACATACTTCCCCAGTGCAAGTCAGATGTGTCTGTACTCTAACCAACTTGTCTACACAATTGCTTGTTGTGCCTACATGAGGCCAATAGGAATCTCCACAGATATCAGTCATAACAGACACATTACATTTACATCAACCACTACTGATCCGGTCTCAGAATCTGTGCTCCAGTATTGAAGTTCCAGAGATTTCCTGGTTAGATTCTATGCATGGTTCTATTAAATAAAAGCAGTACTACTAAGTCTCTTCTACTTTCTTTTACGCAGCTGACATGAATTAGCTGTTTCCCTTTTAGTATAGAAATTCTATTTTCGTCAAGTAACTGCGTTACCGATAATGCTGTTCGCCAAAACATCTTACAGAACACTTGCTAGAGAGCTACAGCCTGGCAAGTAGTAAACAGATATAGGGGTGAAAATTTTAATACATCCTTTCAAAAGGATAAAAACAAAAGTTTCTGAAACAGTATTTAATAACATCTCGAGGAGATCTCTGTTTTGGATTTAGCTTTTTTGTTTGTTTGTTTGTTTTAAGTGTTTTATTTTACCACTTTATAAAACAGAAAAACAGCTTTCATCCTTGCAACTCAGAACTCTTCTGTTCTTTCAGGCAGTAAATAACAGTTTGTATTGTGTTATCTGGAAAATAAAATATTATGCTATCAGATTTTTGTATTCAGCTGCAGATTTGCACTGGGTTTAATGCCTCTTTATTTTCCATGTAAATGGATTTTCAAAATTGTTTCTGTGGAAAAGTGAAGGCATTTTTTCTCTATTTTTCCACTTAATGTCATTGAGCTGGCATTTGAGTGAATTATGAAAAATCAAGAACCTGAAAGCTATGGCCCTGCTGAAGACCATTGCAGAGTCAGAAGCGATTTCTGCAGAACAGTGAGAAAAAATCCAATAGATCTGGAAATGTGCACGGAGAATGCAGCAGTACTTTGTTATATTCATAATTTAGTTCTCATTTTTATCTCAATTCTTCATATTTTGTGAGTTTTGCCCTGTTACAGAAGCAACAGCAGCATGAAAAATATTCACTAATACAAACATTTTTAGATGATTTTCACTAGAATTGTACTTGACTTTCCTGGACTTTGTTACAACAGGAAGCTCAAGCTATTTGTTCATACTTGGTTTTCAGAATGGCAGTTCCTATATGCGTCTTTTATTATTAAAATATGAGAAAAATAATAAAACTTCTTCAGCCAAAGTATTCATCTCCTGATTCCTAAGATTGTGTTTCACACTGAAATCAGTGATGGTTGAATCTGAAAATTTATTTGTGAACTGAAGCCTTTGTTGGTTTATTCTCATAACCATATTAAGGTATGGCATGTGCCTCTTAAAATATCGAAGTGTTTCACTGATTTTGTGTCATTTGTACACAACATACTAAAGATCTGAAAGAAAAAGAAAGAAAAAAACAAAGGTGTCACTAATGGTTGAAAAGCCAATCACTTTTTTTCTGCTGGAAGAAGAGAGATTTTTCTAAATTATCTACATGCAAAATAAATCATACATAATGATTTTTGTTAGATCTGATATTCTTAAAAAGGGAAGTAACATTTTCTTTCTGAATTGCAAGAGAGATGAGTTAAATGTATGCCTGTGACACTGAGTTTCCATATGAAGCAAAACCAAATGTATGCCTGTGACACTGAGTTTCCATATGAAGCAAAACCACATTTACTCGTATCAAACAGAAAAAAGACAGAGATGCAACAAATTCCTGATCCACGTGAATACCTTTGACGAACAACCGGCTATCATCTCATGCTGGAATATGTCTAAATTGTATCAGCCAGAGCAATGCCAAAGAATTTTGGACCATGTAGTGTCTGACTAAGAAAGCTAGAGGATAACAGGAAACACATTATAAAGACCACAATCAGGTTTCAAGATTTCTAACACTTGTTCCAGTGGAATCTGTCACTGCCAACTTTTCAACACCTGCTCTGTCATATAATGCGTTTCATTTCACAGCTCTCAACCAAGTCCTGGAGGCTGCTTAGCTTGTACTATAGCCATAAGCTGAGTGGAGTGAGGAGGATATTGGTTGTTCACAGAGTTCTTTGAATATTGCATTTTTGTGTGATAGCTAAAAGTATGTTTCTAGTTTCAACTTGAAGATGGCAGTGGGACTAGAACGTTTTGGCACCTGTATGGAGGCTGCAATTTTCAGTCAACAGTCACTCCCAGTTTATTAATCTTTAATTCTTTCTGTGGATTTCCTTATGCAACTTCGAAAGCTTGCAGTCATCTTTAAGTCATATAATAAAACAATTTTATCATCTTTAAAGTACATTTCTTTTTCATCGTGACAATGAATTTGAATGAAGAAAGAATATGCCAATACTGCATACTGGGAAAGCAAGTACTGAACATAACACCTTGAAAATCAAGCAGACAACAAACTAGTTAAAAAAGCTTCTAGATTGTTTGAAATGGACATTAAATCTTGTAAAAGTTGTCTGTAGCATCATATTGGGTAATGCAAAAAGTACTGTGAATTTAAGCCTGTGTAAATCTTGAGTGTCCTTACGGTGCTTTCAAAGCTTGTAGTGCTATACTGTGTCTGTACTGTGTTAATTAAAGCTTCCTAAATTTTACAAAGAGCCACACACTGGTTTGTTAGCATTTTCTTAAAGATTCTTTGGGAGCAACAGATTTAATCTCCCAAGAACAAATTAGGAACGTGCAGAGTTCTTGGAGGAAAAGCTTTGTTAAGTCTGCTCTTTTGGCTTCAGGGGAAATCTGAGAATAGCTTATTTTGGAAAGCTTGTTGAGTGTCCCTTCCTCTATATCCACCAGTTAGAGTAGTAATAATGTTCTCTTCATAGATACTTTGGAATAATATCTGTAAAAGCCAAGCACAATGAAGCTCAGAGAAGAGCTTCTTTATGCTGTCCATCTGGATCAGTGAGTAGGTAACTCCATATAGTGATTATGATCTTATTAGAATATAACATGAAATATAACATGAGCTCTCAGAAAATAGAGAGCTCTGGAAATTATTATCATTCCCTTTCACAGAGGAAAAATATTGGATGCCATAGACTATTCACAGTGTTCTCCTTGCAGTATTGCTAGCTTTTAGGGATGTTTTCTGTGAAATGAAAGGGTATAAAAGAAAATATTCCTAGTTCATTTCAACTGGAGGAGAGAGGAAAAAAAAAAAAAAAACAGACAGGATATTAAGTTTGTAAACATATATTGTAAAGATGTTTGTCAGAGGGTGACAACCTTTTCTTTTTTATATAAATCTAGAAACACTGATCTTTGCCACTTCAAGACAGAATTATTAAAATACATTTCTGTCATGCTGTCTTCTTTCTCAACTTCAGAAAGACAGGGGAAGAGTGAGAGAGAGAGAGGGGGAGAGAGAGAGAGAGAGAGAGGGAGAGTCTGAGTAGTCCGTGGCTGATTTCAGTTACACCAAATATCTTCTGTGATTCATAAAACTTGCAATTGCAATTTAGAGAATAAAGATAAATTAATGCCTTGTTTTAATTATTCAAGTTTTAAGCACTAAAATTTCTCCATGTTGTTGTTTATTTATTTATTATTTTTATGTTTTGTTATGTTTTTGGTGGTGGTGGTGTATTTTTTTTTTTCTGAGAAGGAAATTAGGAACACAGTATTACAAAAAATCTCAAGACAACTTCCAAACAGTTCATCATGACGTCATATTCTGTTTAGTTCTACAGGGTATTCCAGGCAGCACTGAAGGTTTTGAACCAAGTTTTATACATTTATATTCATTAGCAGTATAGAAAGTGACAATATATATCAAGCCTCGCTAAGCAGTGAAGTTATTTGTAGTGGACAGATATGCAAAGAATTGGTAGACAGTATCCTCAATTCTGCACTACTAAATAAATTAGAAATTGAGACACTCATTTCTTTTCCTTTTAAGGCATTTTTGGCTGTCCAGGACTGATTTTGTATGTTTTGTTGAAAATCTAGTTATTTTGTCTTTAAAATAAAGTGAAAATAAAAAGCAACTCTTCTGGAATTTGGTTTTGGTTCTTATCATATCTCCTTGCAGAAGTTTTATGAGCTGAAAAATTTGATGCCTTCTACAGACAACATAAAGGCTACAATAGCTCATAAATCCCATGAAGGTGAGCACTGCTGGAGTATTATGCCCCACACAACCACTGGGCATCCATCACAAACAACTACAGTGTGCTTGAAGTAGAAATTACTCCAAAAGCTTGCTGTCAGTATGGCTGTTTGGACATCTCTGGTGTTTTCTCTACAGGCTGAGTTCACGTTACTCTTGGATATTTCTGGCACTGAGATAAAATTCAGACCATAACTTTTCAGATAGACTAAATTCTCAGTCACTGTGGTATTCACTGTTTTTCACTGATCTGTCTGTATTTTTTTAAATAAAACATTCAAATATCATAATTGGACAGTTTCATAATAGGAATGTAAAAGCTTTGACAAGATCATAGGTCCTGATATGTTATCATTATGTATTTCTGTAAGGTACATATTTAAACTGAAAATGCCTCAGCAATTTGCAATAGAACTCTACATATTTCTGAAGCGTAAGCACTTTTTGTCCTTATGAGAATCTCAAAAAACACAGAATCATATAATAGTAGGGGCTAGAAGGGATATCTGGGGATCATTTAAACCAACATCCTGTTAAAGCAGTTTCCCTGCCATAGGTTTCACAGGAAAGCATCTAAGTTGCTCTTGAGTGTATCCAGAAAAGAAGACTCTGGAAACTCTCCTCCAGTGCAGTGTCACCCTCACCATAAAGTTCTTCCCTACGTTTGGAAGTTCCTGTGTAGTATTTTTTGCCCATTTCCCCTTGTCCTGTCACTGCACACCACTGAAAAGATCCTCCTCCCATCCACATGAGTTCCACATTTAGATTATTTGTGAACAGTAATGAATTCCCACTCAGCAGTCTCTTCTCCAGGCTGAACAGACTCAGGTTTTCCTCATATGGGAAATGTTCCAGGCCTCTTGTCTCCGTGGCCCACTTTTGATCACAATTTTTAATGTATTTATCTTTCAGATAAGTTGAGATCCAAATCTTATTTTGTTTTGCTGACACATTCTTAATGTGTTCTATTGTAGTTATGAAAGTGTGTATTTAGTGATTTAGGGTAAAATGTGTAAGAGAATTTTTATTATTGGTACAAGTTATTTTTCATCCGGCATGCTCTTGGTGCATACATACAGAGTGAAAAAGTTCATTTAAGAAGCTTTAGTTCCCAGACTGGCACTGTAAACTGCTAGAATACATACTCCAGGGGAAATTAATCTAGCTGAAGTAGTTTTGCAACAATCCATTACCTCAGAATAAAACCATCAGCGTCTGATTTCCTTGAGAAACTGTGGTTTCTGGAAAAGCAGATGTAAAAAGGGCTTCCCAGCCAAAAATAGAAATGAAAAATCATAAGATCTTTGTATACCACAAAGATCTCAGTGACATAATTCTAGTGGACTGAAAGAAGAACTGAAGTGAAGAAATAAAGAAATGAAAAGGGGAAAAAAAAAACAATGAGAAGAGGAGAATACAGGGATCTACAAGCAAGTGAGTCTCACCTCTGTTACAGCACAAATCATGGAATGGATCCTTTGGAAGCTGTATTAGGGCACATACAAGACAAGCAGGTAATTCAAGACAGATATCATGACTTTAGTGAGGGTAAATCATACTTGACCAGTCCGGTGGCCTTCAGCAATATTGCGACAACATAAGTGGGCAAAGGAAGAGCAACTGATGACATTCGTCTGGGCTTCCACAAGGTCTTTGATGTGGTCTAGACCATATCCTTATCTCTTAAGTTGGATAAATATGGATTTGAAGGATAGATTATTCAGTGGATAAGGAACTGGTTGGATCACCACAACCAGAGTGCTGTGTAAGATGGCTCCTATGTTCAGGTGGAGGCCAGTGAAGAGTGGTATTCCTCAGATGTCCACCTTGGGATCATTGCTCTCTAACATCTTCATCAATGATCTTGACAGTGGAATTGAATGTACTCTCATCAGATTTTCTCATGACACTAGGATGAATAGTACTGGTGATAAGACATAAAGAAGTTATACCATCCAAACAAGACTGAGAAATGAATCTACATGAATGGAATGAAGTTCAACATGCTCAAGTGAAAGGTGTTATAGTTGTGTTGTGGCAGTAGCAGACATGAATACAGACTGGATGAATAATTGACAGCAGCCCTGTGGAGAAGAATAGGCATTTCTGGTTAATAAAAAGCTTTAGATGAGCCAGGAGTGTACGACTGCAACTTGGACAGCCACCTCTGACCTGGGTTGCTCTGAAAGAGAAGTGGCCAGCTGGAAGAGGGAGTTGTTTGTCCCCTTATTCTGATCCCATGAGGCTCCATTCAGGACACTCAGCACAAGAAAGACGTGGAGAAGCTGAAGTGGGTCCTAGGTAGGCCACAAAGATGGTCAGGGGCTGGGGCACTACTCCTATGAATACAGGCTGGGAAAGCTTGACTTGTTCCTTTTGGAGAAGAGAAGGCTTCAGGGAGATCTCCTTGAGATCTTTCAATACTTAACAGGAGGAAAACTGTTTTTTTCACTAGTGGTGATGAGACAAGGGGAAATGTTTTTAACTAAAATAGAGCATATTTAGATTGTATTTGAGGAGGAAATTTTTTCGGTAGAGGCTGGTAAGGCGTTCAAACACATTGGCTGGGGAAGCTGTGGATGCCCCTGGAGGTATTCAAGGTTAGACTGGATGGGACCCTGGGCAACTCGATCTAATGGATGGGATGAACTTGTTCCCAGAGAAGTTGGAATTAAGTGATCTTTGTGGTCCCTTGAAACCCATGCCATTTCATGATTCTATTATTTTTTCTATTAATACCATTGGAATCCCAATTGTGCAGTATAATTTGATCTGCTAGACTATAGGGTTTATGAAAAATGTTTCTTTTTGATCTTTACTTCATTCTTCACTTTATGACAAATACAGTCTTGAGAATTCATTATATTCATATCTATTACTTTTGTTAGTAAGTTTTGTTGGTTGCCTTTTTTTTTTTTTTCAGATAAAGACTTGATTCCACTTAATGTTTTTATTACTTTATGCTTCTTTGCCAGTCTGTGATGCATAAGTAAATAAATAAAAAATAAAAATGCTGATAAATATTTAAACACAGTTGACGCAGTAGAAATCACATTGACAGAAATCCTAAATGTGTAGGTGCTTCTGAAGTCAGCAGAGCCATCTCAGCAGAGTATCTTGAAAGCTTCAGTGGACTTTCTGTCTTGACTTTGTTTTACAAACATGTTCATACAAGCTCCGCTCTGAAGGTAAATACTTCGTATTTTTATGTTGGCCCAGTATGTCAGAGGTGAATGTTGGTGATATGACAATAAAGGTTGAATATTCCTAACAATATTTCATTAAATTTTTTTGTGTGACAAATGGCAGCAGAGGGGCAGTCAGATAAAATGGCATCTGACATAGAAGTGTTTATGAAGCAAAATATGAAATCAAATCCCTCAGCCTGGTAAAAATTGTAGACACTGACATTCCTTAATGTTTCCTGAACATTTGTGGAGACCAAACAGTGGATGTGAGCAGAGTGAGGCGATGGGTGTTGCATTTCAGCAGTGGCAATAGCAACGATGGGTAGCCTCTGCTCAGTCAAATTTTTGTGAGTGTGGCATGCACACTCTTGTTCACTGTTGACGAAAACAGCGTTGATTATGTTGAAAAACAGTGCTTTGTAGCTGAGAATTTGTTCTATCAAATAGTGTTATTGTGCTTTTTGTATCTGTTGTAGTGTCCATGGAAATAAGAGGCATTAGAGCTGCCTCTGACAAATAGCCATGATTAGGTGAAGAGCTTGTGGTTTAAAACTAGGGACTAGACAAAGAAAGAACATCTGGCAGTTAAGGTCTACTACAAGCCCCCTGAACAAAGTAGATGACGGTGTCTTTTTGCTTCAGCCTAAAAGAGGCATCACATTAGAAGACTTTCATCATAATGGGGGATCTCAACCATTCAGATATCTGCTGGAAAAGCAACACAATGAGCTGCAAGGAATCTGAGAGACTTCTGGATTCCATTGAGAGTAACTCACTTGTCCAGTTATTGGACAGAATAACCAGAGGTGATGCATTATAGGATGTGGTGGTCACCAGTGCAGAGTATTTACAAAACAAAATTCCATCTGTTTAAGGAGTTACTGGATGATAATCACTCAGAACTTGCTCCTGGGGACATAAAAAAGTAACAGAGCTGGAAGGTATTCAAGGACTCCATTCTGAAAGCACAGGAGCTCTATATCCCTCGGCATCAGAAATCAAGCAGAGGAGGCAGGAAACTATCATAGCTGAACAAGCAGCTCCAGGTCAAACTGGAGGATGAGAAAGAATAGTACAGGCACTGGATACAGGGATGCCATCCATACGTGCATGGATGGCATCAGGAAAGCTAGGGCACAAATAGAACTGAATATGGAAAGGGAAGTGCAAAATGAAGAATCCTTTAGATTCACTGGTCTCAAGAGATGTGCACTGGTGTGTGTGCCCACTCTGAAAACTGCAAAGGAAGAACTGGCTTCAGCACACACACAGAGGGCTGAGGTATTCAATGAGTTCTTTGCCTCTGTCTTTACTGGCAGTCAGGCTTCACACACCTCTTGTGTCCTTTATCCAATAGGCAAGGGACAGGAAAGAAAAATCCCTGCTAGTGAAAGAGACAAGTAAATCTGAGACCACCTCACGAGACTGTTTGTGTACAAGTCTATGGGGCTGGAAAATATGCATTCCAGAGTCCTGAAGGATCTGACTGATGCCAAGGCACTGCATCATGTTTGAAAAGCCATGGCTCCTACGTGAAGTTTGCAGTGGCTGAAGAAAGGGAAATATCACTTTGATTTTTCAGAAAGGGAAAAAGGAAGATCAAGGAAACTACAGGCTGGTGAGCCTCATGTCTGTTCCTGGAAAGATCATTGAGCAGATCCTCCGAGAACTATGTTAAGATATGTATGAGATGAAGAGGTGGTTTGAGACAGGCAGCATGTCTACACCAAAGGCAGGTCATATCTGACCAATCTGCTGACCTTCTACAATGGAGTGACAGCATCAGTGGACCAAGAAAGGGCATTTGACGTAGTCTACCTGGACTTCTGCAAGGTCTTTGAGATGAATAGTCCCA
Source organism: Callipepla californica brunnescens (assembly GCA_023055505.1). Lineage (NCBI taxonomy): Eukaryota > Metazoa > Chordata > Aves > Galliformes > Odontophoridae > Callipepla > Callipepla californica. The sequence continues at coordinate 4,913,242 of JALIRH010000023.1, read as the reverse complement.
CACCACATTCCCATTGTTAAATTGTAGAGATACGGATTTGAGGGCTGGAGTAATTGATGGTTAAATAGTTGGTTTGATAGTTACAGAGTATTGTGGTCAATGGAAATATGTCCAGGTGGTTGCCTATGATGACTAGTGTCCACAAGGGTTCCATTGTGGTATGAGTGCTCTTGAACACCATCATCAATGGCATAGACAGTGGGATAAGTGTACCTTCAGCAGATTTTGCTGATGACATCAAGCTGAGTGGTCCAGTTGACACAATAGAAGGAAGGAATGTGATCCAGAGGAGCCTGGACAGACTTAAAAAGTGGGCCCATGTGAATCTCCCTAGATCTTCCCAGACTTTCATTCCTCCAGGCTGGGCAATTTCAACGCTATCAGCTTCTTTTCAAAGGAGAAATGTTTCACTCTTCTTGCCATTTCTGTGGCCCACATCTGGACCTTTTCAAAAAACTCGACATCTTTCTTTTGCTGGGGACCTCAGATCTGGATGCAGGATTCCACATGAAGTCTCAGATTAGCTGAGGAGGAGAATCAACTATTTTGAGGTGCTTGTCATGTTTTTTATGCTGCCCAGGTCACACGTAGTTTCCAAATAATTGTTTATTTAAAGTATCAGAAGTTCGTGGATTTGTCTGAAGCCTCCATCACACTCTGCTGGAGAAACTTGCAAATCTATTACATAACAATAAAATTTTAAATCTGATTAACAGTTTACTCTTTAAGAATTTGTTTCTTCTGCAATGTACAGTAGTCTGTCAACAATAACATTTTTTGAGGGGAGAATTACAAAAAAGAAGAACCAACAATGAATAAAGCACACCCATTCATTTTGAAAAGGTAACAAAAAACACTGCTTAGCCCAATTCACAACTGTCATAGTTTAGAATTCATTTTAGCTGAGGTGATGAGAACTGGTGTATAGACAATTTCAAGGCTTCCCTATACATGCTCAGCAGTGTAAAGTAAATAACTATTATCAAATCCTGAATCATTAAAACATGTTTATCTCTTAGATTAGTTTATGTAGCCCCAGGGCACATGGTTCTGCAGAACTAAAACTCTCATTTATTTTACAGAAACAAACAAATGAACAACACATCACTTATGTCTAGCTTTCTCAGCTATGAACTATCTTCATCAGGTATCATGGTATCTTTAGGATCATATGTTGTTTGAACTAATAATGGGGCTGTGTGAACTTCATGCTGTACCTACAATCTTCCACCAGCAGCGTTTGCTCATCTAAATTTTCAGCTTCAAAAATACATGATTTGACTTTCAGTCTCTGAAATCACCATTTCCTCACCAGTAGCTTTGATGAACAAGGAAGAATTTAATACAGGAAAAAAATTGTATGGAAGCTGGAATGTGAGGGGAGAGGGACTGTAAAGGAAGATGAACAAACTGGAAGTATCTATCACCTCCTGAGACTGAGTGGAATGAAGGAATGAAGAATTAATGAAGAACAGTAGTAACTAAAACTGGTTCTGCTGTGGAAAATGAATCTCAGCCTTCCAAGAATAATTACTGCTTTTGGATGATCACTAGGGAGTAAGATACAGAGGTCTAAATTTCAGAAGCTAGGCAATCTAGATACACATACCCAGATTAATTCTTAGAGATTTCTTGTAATAAATTTGTTTCATCTACACAAGCAAAATAAACAACAGTCAGTCTCTCGTGTAACATTTACTGTTACTGACTGCTTTATACTTTAGTATCTTTAACAGTGTTTCTGCAAATATTCAGAAATTTACTGCCATTTATCCTTATTTTTACCAGGGTACCATTTGGACTGACATTTATGTTTCAAAATCATTACTTCTTTTAACCTACATAGCAAACTTTTAAGCTTTTAAGTCCTACTCTGTACTGATTTGTTGATCTAAAATGTTTTCCACTTACAGTGGGTAAAAATTTGTACCATTAAAATAATGAATGATGTAACTTTCCCAAACTATAGTTGAAGATACAATTTTTCAAAGCAAACATCCTGTTTGTACCAAAGTTGACTGTCAAAACCCGGAGGTTTGACTTAAACTTCTGTTGTGGATGCAAATTGGTATCAAATTTAAACTGGAGTAATTTAAGTGGCCTGGGGATCATGCCCATTTGAAAACCTAAAAGCTGAACTGGGACTTCTGACAATTATTTTGGCATCTAAACAGATACAGTCATCAGCCCACTTAATTAGAAATAGTACACGCCATTTCACAGGAAACAACATCAGGCAAACACAGAGTATTGGTGTTATGGCCTAAATTAACTGTGCTTGCAGTTAGAGCACTGAGTCCACACATATAAGAATTTGTAAGTAAAACAAAAGAACAAACAAGTCCAGACAGAATATAAACTAGGTTAGATCTAGGAAGGTTGAACCTTCCTAACTCACCACGTCTAAAGATGTATTCCCATAATCTCCTGAATTGTTTTTTGTCTTGATTTGGTCACCTGGAAAAAGTAAGGATAGGTCTTTTTTCTACTGTTCAGACTGTAGTTTAAACAGGGGAAGGATTGAATCATTTTATATTTCACTGAGTAGCAAAGTGACTCTTTTATTTGTGTTCCAAGAAATATATTCAGTTTGTTTTGTTTGTTTGTTTGTTTACATGTTTGTTTTTCCTATTTTTTTTTAGACTCAAAAATTCTTCCTTCAGGATTTGTTTGCTTGTTTTTGTTGTGTGTGTGTGTTTGGTTTTTTTTTTTTTGTTTTTTCTTTTATTCATACACAGACTAATGATATCTAAGATCTAGATCCTCAATGTTAGCTGAAAAAAATTAATGATCATTATAGTCATAAAAATATTTAGATTCTCTGATCTGAGTCACAATACAGAGTAGTCAGTGTCTTAGCTGTAGCCTGCATCCTAAGGGTATTTTCATATTTCCACTTTTCTTCTGCTTTGCCTGTTGCCATCTGTTAATTTTTATTTCATTGACTAATACTGCTCAACAAGATGTCTTAATTATTGCACCTCAAATTATTGCTTTTGTCTCATTATCAGTCCTTCTAAACCCCTTGGCACTATTTTCCTCCTGAGAACTATGAATATTACATTAAACTGTCACACCAAAAATTCATTTAGCGAGTTTTCTATCTCTCAGTACCCAGCAGATTTGTAGGGAGGGAATATAGAAAACAGTGACAATGATGATAGCTCCAGTAACTAGAGAATTCTTGTCCAAGGATTATATGCAGTAAACCCATTTCTTTTATAAACCAGTAACACTTTATCTCAATAGCATGCTGTGACAATAAGTAATTATACATCATCTTATAACAGCATTTCATTCTGTCTCTTTCTTAGTTGGCCGTAACTCTTTTAGCATGATACATAATAAATAATAATTCCCAACATACTTTTTCTTATATATTTTTTATTTTCTTTTATTTTTTTATTATTCATATCTCCTTTGAAAATTTAATTGTATGCACTCTGGTTTTCAGCCAACTGTAGGTCAGGAAAGGCTTAAACATTGTAGCTTTTATCACTTGCACATTTCTGATTTCCTTCTTTCAACTTGCCTAATCTGTCCTACCTGGAATCCATTCTAAGATGAAAAATAATAATATAATGACAAATATAGTAACAAGGCAAAAACAAACAAAAACAAACAAACAAACAAACAAAAACACCACCTCCACCACCAACAAAAAACTAACACAGCCATTTTATGAAAAAAGACAACAAAACCAATTATTACTATCGAAACTTTCTTTCAGAATCTCGGGGCTTTGTTCTAATAAATATATGTATTAAACTATGCTATATGCAGCTCTGATAAATAACAAAACTGTGCAAGCAATGTATGAAAGATCATAGAAGACAAAGGAAAATATCTCAGGTAAGAAGGTACTTTAAGTAACTTCTTCAGTAGCATTCATGTGAAATAAATTAACCAGATAGATACTGAAAACAAAAAAGAAGGTATGAAATGTAGTGTCATGGATGTTGCAGCATAAGTGCCACTTTTTTCATGGTTTTTACGTGACTGAAACTAAGTTTATGTCAACCCATAAATTTAAGAATCTAAATAATTTTTTGTTTGCATAAATAGGCTTCAAGCAACCAGAGAACTAAATGTAAACAGTAGTATTGTCTGTAGTTTATCCTGTGATAAATAGGAAGAAAATGGTTTAATAGTAAAGGCCATAATTATCCATGGCTCTCAGTTTACAATTAGTTTTCTTTGACAGTTAAAGTCATAAATGCCAGCTTTAATCATGTGTTCAGGTTGAACTAGGCACTGCCAATGCTGCAAGAGATCTAACCCTCTTTCATTCTTTCTCATTCCTTCTCATAATGAAATAATAATGTAAATTCACTTCATTGATGGGACGACCCATGTGAATTTATTATAGGCTTGGAGAAGTCTCTTGAAAGGGATAAATTCTTTCTGGGAACAGACTTGAAGTAATTCAAACCAGACAAGAAAAAAATGGAGCTGTCATCAGAGGCCAGGGTATGGAATGGATTTAATTTGTATGAATAGGCTTTTTAATAAGTATAACAAGGCTAAGCTCCAGCTTTACCAGGGGAGTATTACTGCTGTCATTTTACAAATCTTGATGAACTAACTTTATTTGAGGAACAAAGATCATCTGTAAATCCCATTTCTTGTTATACTTCAGCTTGCTGTGGACACAAAGATACTCTGCAGTCAGCAGGCTTAGTGACCAAGTCTTCTAATTATTTGAGTTAAGACAAATGTAACAATTAGCTCCTTGTAAAACCATTTGTGGTACTCTGTGACACATACCAACCTTTCCTGTAGAACAAACTCTATCTTTTAGTTAATGCTCAGATTTTTATCAGGTAAGGCTTGTTGTCAATATGATAGAATACTTAATTATCTTAACTTCCAAGGGCCATTTTAGCTAGTGAGAATATATAACACTTCCAAAAAGGGTAATTGCTCCCAGTAAATAAACATATCAAGAGCGTAGAGATTTAAACTAAAACTGACACAGCACAGATGTATTAACCATGCATTATATCACTATGATATACCATATATTTATTGAAATTAAAAGGTTTCCAAGTAAAAAGAAAGTCCAAATTTCATTAGGCGACTGTCACAAAATTCAAGCTATCTCCACAGGGTTCAAAGACATCATTACCACCACCCTGTTTTATGAAACTACTGTTCTGGCCACAGCAAGCAGGCTGCATTACTAACACTAGGTTTCCAGTGAAAAGAATAAGGCTAGAGCAATCACACTGATTTAAATAGGCATGACAGAATGAAACCTTTTCTTTTTGCTATGTTATTTGTATGAATTACCTGAAATCAGTTTTCAAGTTTCTCAAACAGAAAACTAACTAACTAAATAAATAAATAACCTCTGCACCAGTAACAAAAGCAGTTTTTCTCATCTGTCTTTTATGTAGAATCATAGAACTGTTCAGGTTGGAAAAGACCTTCAAGATCAACGAGTCCAACCACAACCAAACCATACTGCCCTAACAACCCACTGCTAAATCATGTTTCTGAACCCCACAGCCAAATGGATTTTAAACATGTTTGGGCATGGTAACTCAACCACCTCCCTGGGGAGCCTACTCTAGTGCTTAACAACTATTTCTGTAAAGAAGTTTTTCCTTATATACAACCTAAACTTCCCCTGGTGCAACTTAAAGCCATTCCCTCTTTTTCTGACACCTTCCACCAGCGACCAACCCTGCTCTTCACTGCAGTCACCTTTCAGGTATTTGAAGAGAGCAATAAGGTCTCCCCCCAGCCTACTCTTCTCCACAGTTCCTTCAGTTGCTCCTCATAGGCATATTCTCCAAGCCCATCACCAGCATTATTGCCCTTCTTTGGACTTGCTGCAGCACCTCAGTGTAATTTTTTGCACAAATCTTATGAACATATCTTCAACATGAACATCAACTTTGTTCAAAGTCTGGTCAGAACTTTTGTTTATCTGGTTTAACTGCTATCAACATGGTCTTGTTCAGTGATCAGAATGAAACTCAATGCTAAGTGTTCTGTTAGTATCTTTTATAAAAAAAAAAACGTTTTACGCCATAGACATTTTAATTTCATCTTCTGCTCAGCACTGCATTCCTGAAAGCTTTTTCTTAATTTTGATGGAAAAGGGATATATAGTAATCACGGTATGTGCTGCCAGGTTCTTCAGATACTACTGCTACACGACTGAAGATTTTTCCCTTTACCACTTAATGTTTAAAATATCTTAAAATTTCAGATGAAATACTTTTTGCAGAAATCAGCTTTCTTCCAATAACAAATGCATTATTAACAATTTAATTACAGTAATGGAAATGGATATTGCAATTCAAAATAAGTGATATGAAAGAATATGAAGTTAGAGATGTGTTTAAAAGAAGCAATGGCTTCCCAGCTACTTCCAATCTCAAACTGTTAATGATGTGAATAATTTCATCCACTGCATCTTCTTAACTTCATTTTCATCCCAAAATTATGCGTTAAATTTTGCACTAGAAAGAGACTGGAAAGAATATGACTGTAAATAACAAAACCCCTTGACAACCAATATTGTCTTAAGGCCTGTATTCTTAGCATGTACCACTCAATCTGAATGTATGTGGGCATACATTTAAATACTGGAAAGTAAAAGGAGTTTGCGCATTTTTGTTTAATGAAGCCATTGTAGGACTGTCTGAAAAATTAGTATTTAATTATAACGATAATGAGAATGAGGAGTTCACAACACAAACACTTTGGCTCTGTGAAGTCCCCTTATTGGACCACCACTTTGTACACAACTTTAATATTGTTTCACATTTATTAAAAGCTATATCTGGTTTATTTTTGAACTTCAAACTTGTACATTTCAGCAATAGGGAGTGTACGGTCTGTGTAACAGTAATTCAGAAACAAAGGGTCTGTATTTTCTAAAGGGAAGTCTGAAAGCTAGACTTGTAACTCTTCCGTGCCTCTGCTAATTTTCTGACACAATATTCTCATGGGCATTACTGAACATAGAGATCTTCAGAAACAGAATCCTTCTGGTAGGATTTTTGGTATAAGAAAAACCTAAAACCGTCTGATTATTTCATCCAGATTCCAAATTTGTCCAGGAAAAGATTTTAGTTAGTTCTGGAATAATCAGTGCCCTTGTTACTCTACGAATAGATGTCACAGTTCTAATGCTTTCTAGAGAAAGTATTAAAACATTATGTATACTTTATTTTCCTTCTGGCTTTCATATATGCTTTTATTTTCTTGCAATATTTCATTGTGGGGTTTTGTTTGTTTGTTTGTTTGTTTGTTTTTCCTATGCATGATTTCATGCTTTTGTCTGCTATTGTTCAGGTTTCCATTAAATTTTCTTCTTATCACTCACTACTACATACTGGTTTTACTTTTCTTTACCATGAAGATCAAGGCTTTTTTTCATTTTTGCTATTCTCTGTCAAGTAATGTTTACATTTCATTTTTCCTTCTTTACCTCATCTTCATGCCTTCTAAATTTTCTTTTTACCTTCTACCCAAATCTCTTGCCTTCATCCATATCTCTCTCTAAAATACAAGCTTCTCTGGGCTACAACATGCATAATTACAAGGCCGAAGACAACTCATTTTTAAGGATTAAAACAGTTTACAGAAATCATCTACTGCATATGCTAATTTATTAGATTTCAAACGTTGCTGTTTTCCAAAATTCTGTGATTAAACCATTCTATAAATAGAAACTTGTATTTTTTTTAAATTACAGATTTTTTTTTTCTCTTAAAGAGCTAAAAATCATGACTGCAGGAAAACTTCTGATTTTTCCCTCATGATATTCCCCTTCTTTGCTCCTATTTCCACTCTTCTACCCTATATTTCACAATATTTAATATTAGCTTGTGAACAAGAAAAGTTTTCCAGGATCAATATTTTGTTTTATAGCTGAGTTAGATATCCTTAAGAATAGAAGTGCTAATGTCACAATCTTCCACATGGAAATGCTACTAACACAAACATTGTATTTTTCTTCAGGTAAGTAAAACTCTTGCACTAAAATGTGTTGCGAGTTAGGAGAGAAATCAGTTGACTTCATATCTCACACTTAGCCTCAACTTACATGAAACTGCCCGGAGCATGAGATTTTCAAAGCATATTCCTTTCTATAGCTATTAATAGATCATCAAAGTGTGAGATCAGATCAGAAAAAAGAAAAAAAAAAAAAAAAGAGATAAACCCCATTTATACTTATCTCTAATTATTTTTCCCTATACATGAAGATGAATTAGATTTTGGAGCATTCTGAAGTGTAGGTGTCACGGTTTTATTATTTTTTTTATCATTATTCCACTTCATAATATCATGTAAGGCACTGGGAGTTAATGCTTCAGTTCCACGGACTGATGAATTTCTGGGCACCTGGTTCTCAGAAGAGAGCTACGTACCCCAGAGGACCTCCCGTTCAGAGGGAAAGATAAAATAGATAAAATTGCATGCAAGTCCTGAGACTTCCTATCTATCTATCTGTCTATTTATCTATCTATCTATCTATCTATCTATCTGTCTGTCTGTCTGTCTGTCTATCTATCTATTTATCTATGCAGCTCATCTCAGCAGTGTGTGCTCTCTAGCTGTCTTGCCTCCAGCTTTAGAGTAAGGCCGTCAGTTTTGGACATTCACTTTATTTGATTTATTAGATTAAACTCCAATTATAATGTGTTATATTGTGTTATTTTCGTTTTGCAAGTGGTGGGTGTCATGCGGCCTGCTACCACTTTGTGGACATTTTTACATTTGAAAGCACTTCTTTGGAGGTGCTTGCCTTCAAATGAGAGTGCTTAAGAGTGATTACTGGCAGAAGATCCGGCTTGTGAACAAACAAACGGTATGGGAGAATGGGGCATGATTCTATAGTATCCTGTGAAGGCAACATATAATTTGGAGTCTCCCTGCTCTCTCTGGCAAGGCCTGGAAGTTGGGAACAAAGGAGCTCCTGCTGCGATCCAAAAGCCATGAGCTGTCACTCCAAAAAGAGATGACTCGACCACTTGGGGGTTAGAAATAGTTTGTACCTTTGTTAAGAATGAAAAGGAAGTCCTTGTCAAACAAACAACACAGCGACCCATCACTATTGGAGATCAGCGTCTGAACTAGAAGCCGTGTTAGAATCCCCGGCGTGACTATTTCTCTCTTACTTTGTACAAAGACTTCTTGCTTTTATTTCCTATTTCTTCTTTATCACCCATCTCCCTTTCTCCATCTCCTTAAGCTGCCAGAATTTGTAATAAACTGGTTGGGCTAACATTTGACCTGTTGTATATTAATCTCACTGTCAGGTACACATACATCAAAAGAACTTCCTCTCCCCCCTATTGATTGGACTGAGACACCTTTCCTAAGGCATGGGTCCATGGGTCCCCCACTGCATTAGTCTCGGAGCCTAGCCTAATCACACAATAAACCATTGATGGTATGCTAGACAAACAAGCAAAAGGCCTATATGGGCCAGCCCTCTTCAGTATCTTTAATGATGACCTGAATGAGGGCATTGAATGCACCTCAGGAATTTTGCAGATGACACCAAATTGTCTGGAAGTGTCAATCAGCCTGGGGGTAGCAAAGCTACACAGGGGAATCTGGACAGGCTGGATTGGTGGGCTGAAGCTAATGGGATGAGGTTCTACAAAACCATATGCCAGGTCCTGTACGTTGGCCACAACAACCCCCAGCAATGCTACACGCTTGGGGCAAAGTGGCTGGAAGACTGTGTAGAGAGAAAAGACATGGGGTATTGGTGGATGCTTGAATGAACATGAGGCATCAGTGTGGCCAGGCGGCCAAAAAGGCTAATGGCATTCTGGCTTGTATCAGAAATAGTGTTGCCAGCAAGAGCAGGGAAGTAATTGCCCTTCTCTACTCAGCACTGGGGGGGCCGCATCTCAAGTACTGTGTTCAGTTTTGGGCCCCTCACTACAAGAAAGACACTGAAGCCCTGGAGTGTATCCAGAGAAGAGAAACGAAGCTGATGAGGGGTCTGGAGCATGGGCTCTATGAGGAATGGCTGAGAGAGCTGGGATTATTCAATCTGGAGAAGAAGACACTCAGGGAAGACCTTATTGCTCTCTATAACTACCCGAAGGGAGGTTGTAATGAGCTGGGGGTTAGCCTCTTCACTCTTGAAATTAGTGACAGGACAAGAAGGAATGGCTTCCAGTTGCACGAGGGGAAATTCAGGCTGGATGTTAGGAAATGCTTCTTCTCCAAAACAGTGGACAGGTGCTGGACTGGGCTACCCAAGGAGATGGTGGAGTCACCAGCCCTGGAGGTATTTAAAGAAAATTAAGATATTGTATAGAGGGACATGGTTTAGTGAGAACCATTGGTGAGAGGTGGAATTTTGGACTGGATGATCTTGTAGGTTTTTTCCAACCTTGGTGATTCTATGATTCTATGATGCTATTATTCTATGATTCTATGGTTCTATGATGTAAAGCTTTTATTCACAAACAAGGAAGATAACTGCACATAATAGTAGCATGTAGTTTATCTCATTGTGCAAAAGTAGGAAAATCTTGAGTGAGAATTGGCATGTTTGTGATACTTTTTGGCAGAATGCAAGCTAGAATAAAATATAATAGTTTGAAATATTAAAATCATGTTTACCTTGAGATGTTTTAAGAATTGTGTTGTATATGCACTTAGTATTTCAAAGACAATAAAAATTTCATGCATACTGGCTATTGTCCCTGTTTCTCAAAAACACAGAAGCAACAAAGACTTAAAATGTGAAGCCAACTTGTAAGTAGCATACATAGAGTGGGATAGTGCAGGAATAAGACATCGATCTCTAAGGAAATAATCTGAAATTCAGTGTCTTCAAAAATACCAGACCAGACTCCTGTTAATTTTATGTGTGTTCACAGCATTACAGAATATTCAGATATACCCCATGCACACTCATTTGCTAGTTGTTATCAAAGATTAATATATATCTGATCATCACCCACATGCAAATAGGTGGTGATCAGATCAATTAAGAGAAAACACACTAAGCAGAGAATAATTTGCAGTGAATTATCTCCCTGATCAGGGTTATGTTTTCATTGCTTAAGTGGGCTTTTATGCATAATATTGGAATTCAAATTCGTCAACATACACGTGGCATTATCAGTCAGTAGGAGAAAGACCGTATATACGAGGTACTCTTCTGGAAGTAATGTCTCCTATTTATTTATGTTGGCCCAGTATGTCAGAGGTGGATATTCTTAATATGGCAGTAGAACTTGAACCTTCCCAGCAATATTCCATTACATTTTTTTGCTGTGTGATAAATGGCAGCAGAGAGGAAGTCTGACAAAATGGAGTCTGACATGAAAGTGTATATGAAGAAAAGGCATGGAATTGAATACCTCCATGTAGAGAAAATAGAACCCACTGAAATTCATCAACACTTGCTGAACATTTATGGAGACAAAACAGTGGATGTGAACACAGGGAGGTAGTAGATGATGAGTTTTGGGAGTGGCAATAGCAACAATGCCTCATCTCCATTTATGCAGACTTATATGTATGTGGCATGCAGGCTCCTGTTCTTAGCTAATGATGACAACTATGTTGAAAAACACTGTTTTCTATCTCACTATTTGCTCTATCCATGTTGTTATTGTGCTCTTCATATCCATTTTAGTTTCCATGGAAATAAATAGAAGGCATTACTTTTGGAGTAACCAATTATACTTAGATCTGATGCTACATGCAATAGCAACAGCAGCAAGACCTATAAATAAATGGCTCACTATAATTTAGGCTATGAGATGGAGTTTGTGTTCTGTTCTACTTTCATCCCTCATTCGACACATAATAGAGTTGCTTTGTACTACTACAAAGAGCCTCTCCATAGTGACCAAATGTAAAGCTGAATTTGTGCTTACAAAAGATAATTCTAACAGTGCTTTTACAATTGCACACTGTAAATGTACAATAGTTATTACTGGAACATTAATATGAGAAAAAAATATAAAGATTCTGTAAGTATGAAAATTAGCTTACCTGCTCCAGCTTCAGTGCAAATCACAATTACCCTTTAAAGATCATCTGTCACTTTACATGTGACACTGCTGCTGAAAAGAAGAAGAAAAAAAAATGAAAGACATGTTCATCTCTATGCTGAATTGTTCATTTCTCTTCCACAAAGGAGCAAAATTGCTGGACTGTTCTGTTACTGATGTTATATTCCTTTTTCTGGTAAAATATCAGAGCTGAATCATGACTTCCTTAGAGTAGGTCTTTTTTTTTTTTTTTTTTTTTTTTTGTTAGAATGAAACGCATAATCAACAGGTAAAAAAGTTGAGTTGTTTTCTTAATCTTTTGTTTCATAGACTGGGGCAGGGGATCCATGGACCTACGCCCAGGAAAGGGGAAGTGGGAGAGGGAAAATGTAAAAGGGAGATGGACCTAGAAACAAAACAGTGGCAACGATCTTAGGAGGAAAGCTAATTTACTAAATAAGATATTGGAATGCAAAATAACACAATATAATTGGAATTGAAGCTAATAAATAAAATAAAATGAGCAAGAGAGAGTGTCCAACAAACCGAAGGCCTTATGCTAAATGCTGAAGATGAGACAGCAGCGAGCACCCACTGCTGGTTGGATCTGAATGGAAAAAGCCAATGTCTCGTGACACACAAACAATTTTCATCTTTCCCTCTGTGTGGAAAACAGAAAAAATGCAAAGCAATGCGAAGTCCTCTGGGGTACATAGTTCTTCTCTTCTGAGACAGGGATACACAGATCTATCAATGAGCTGGAGCATTAACTCTTTAACTCCCAGTGCCCTACATGATGCTATGATGTTGAATACCAATAACAGAATTCATAAAACCATAACAAATGTCCTCATTTGTATGGTAAAGAAGGAAAATAAAAATGTAATAGACAGGAGAGAAAAGCAACAACAAACAATGGAGACAGCTCAAATATTTTTTGTTACTGTAATAGGTACACAGGAACATAAGTGAGTCAAAGGATAAAAAATTAGTTGAAATTTAGAAGTAGAAACCATATGTTCTGTGTTGATCTACAACTGTTCTGTGTGGAAAGAACTCCCTTTCTGCCTGCAAAGCTTTCAAAGATTCAATTTATCTAGGAATATCAGCTTTTCCTGAATAACTGCTTAGTTGAAAGATATGTGAGACTTGTTAATGTCTGATCCGTATCAGCCACTAGAAAAAGATAGTCACATTTGTCTGCTACCTTTGAAGGGCAAGAAAGACCTTACAAAGTATTTGACAAAAATACTGTGATTACAAACACTTCTAGTCAATTCCTACGTATTGCTTTCAGTGCATTCTCTGGTGGGTTAGTAAATAGGTTGGGGAAAAAATCATTTTGCCAAAGTATTTACATACACTGACACATGCCAGAAACTGCTTTTTTGTATATAGCAGAATAGAAGTTAATAGCACTGCTTTTATAATTGGTTGCTCCAAAAGTAGTGCCATCTGTTTGTTTCCATGAACACTACAACAGCTATGAAGAGCACAATAACAACATTTGATAGAGGAAATACTCAACAATATAACAGTTTTTCAACATAGTCACCACCATTAACTATGCATTTTCACCAGTAGTGTACAAGAGCCTGCATGCCACACACATAGAAGTCTGCATAAGTGGAGATGAGGCATTGTCTCTGCTGTCACTCCTGAAACTCACCATCCACTGCCTTGGAGTGCTCACATCCACTGGCTGGTCTCCATAAATAAGTGTTGAGGACCCAATTTTACCTAAATAGCTTGTATCAAAACTTACAGTATTGAAGCACACAGACGTCATGCCTAACTTTCCTATTTTTAATCTGTAGAAAAGGAAGGGATATTAACAAAACCATTACAAAGAAGATGATATTAAATGACATTTTTTTGACACAGAGACAAAAGCTCTGTGTAAATTCCCTTTTTGCCCCACAACCGAAGAAACATAGGATTTCTCTCTTAAGATACATTGCTCTGTACATATGATATATCTTGTTTGACACTAATACCGTTTTGACATATTCAAATCCAGATTTCCTTTATTCTGACTTGAATTGAGCACTGCATTTTCCACATTTCATTTATTACTTGTATTTTGAACGTGATAATATAATAGGATATTCAGGGACCTTCTGCTGCAAGTAGTAGTATTCTCTTTTTTTATATTAACTTAGAAGTTTTTACTTTTTCTCCAGATGACTACTATCATGACTTTAATAGAACAATGGTGTAATTCAACTGTGTAACGTAAGGCATACAATAGAATGACAGAATGACTTGAATCAGAATGAATCTTAATGATATCTCATTCCAAACGCTTCCATTGCAACCTGCTAAATCAGGTGGCCCAGGGCCCCATCAAGCCTGGCCTTCAAAACTAAGGGTGGTGGATGTGTGTTGGAAGAAATGTGTGATTTGTTTATTTTTCAGTGACACTTTTAAAATCAGAATTGATTCTACATCTAATGCTGTTAGAAGCACGGTAATTTCAACAAGTTATATTCTGTATTTTGTTTTGTAATTGAAAAAAAGAGCGAGTACCTTAAATATATGTATATATATACGTTGTTTCAGTACAGGAAGAGAAAAATTTAATTCATTTTTCAAATTATTATATAAATATACTCTTAGGATTTTAATTTAAAGTAGTTTTAGAAATCATACCTGACAAAAAATCAGAAATATTGGAGACTTCAATGCAGTCAGGAATTATGAGAGAAAACAGTGAAATATTTCATCACAGACAACCTAATAAAATTCCAAACAAAGTTTTCCCTGAAATAGAGAATGTAGAAGTCACCAAGCCCAACCACAGTAGTGACAAATGTCCCTTAGCTGCCTTACACAATATGAACCAGAAGGCCAGCCACCTCAATCATGTGTACAGCTATTGGGGATCCTCTTGCATCTCTATAGGGAAACCTGCATTCTCTGCTCCCTTTTATCCTCTGAAGCATCTGTCTACTGATGTATGCAGCATGGGGAATAAGCAGGAAGAATTAGAGATCTGTGTGCAGTCACAGGGCCATGATCTTATTGTCATCATGGAGAAATGATGATGAAAGTTTGCATGACTAGAATGCAGACATGGATGACTATGCATTTTGTAAGAAAGACAGGAAAGACAGACTAGCAAGGTGGGGCAGTGGAGTTGCTCTTTATGTGAGGGAACAACTGGAATGTATTGACCTCTGCCTAGGTATGGATGGCAAAGAAGTGGAGAACTGATGGGTAAGAACAGAAGGGCAGGCTACTATGGATGACATTTATGTGGGTGTTCATTACAGGGCACCTTATCAGGAGAAGGAAGTTTATGAAGTCTTCTACAGACAGCTTGAAGTAGTCTTGAGATCATAGGCACTGGTTTTCGTGGGTTATTTCAACCAACCTGATATTTCCTGGAAACACACAGTCCAGGAAGTTCCTGCAACATGTGGAAGATAACATTCTGATGCAGATGGTGGAGGAACCAAAAAGGACAAATGCGCTGTTCTTACAAACAAGAAAGGACTGGTTGGGAATGTGAAGGTTGGAGGCAGCCTTGATAGCAGTGAACAAGATACAATGGAGTTCAAGATCTTCCATGGAAGAAACAAGGCAATAAGTATGATTTTAGCCCTGAATTTCAGGAGAGCCAAGTTTCACTTCTTAAAGGATTTGCTTTGATTTATCAAATGTGTTAGAGTATAGGAAGGTAAGATAGCTCAAGAGAGTTCATTCACATTCAACCATCCCTTCTTCCAAGCTCAAGACTAGTGCATCCCTAAGAGTAACAAATCTGGCAAAAGTGGAAGAACACCCTCATGAATGGCAGAGGGCTCATGGAAAAATGCAAATAGAAGAAGAAAGACTACAGAAAGTGGAAAAGGTGTTTGGCTACTTAGGATGAGTGTAGAAACATTGTCTGGGCATGCAGGGATGTCACAGAGGGTAAGGCCCACTTGGAATTAAAATCGGCAAAGGAAGTTAAGGACAGCAAAGAAGGCTTTTTTAAGTATGTCAGTAGCAAAAGGAAGACTAGGGAAAGCATAGACTCACTGCTGAATGAGTTACATACCCTTGTAACAAGGGACACTGAGAAGGAAGAGTTTCTTCTTTTTTCATACTTTACTGTAAGGACTATCCATCAGGAATCCCAGAGCCTGGAGATGAGAGAGGATTGGGAGAAAGGAAGATTTCCCCTTGGTCATGGAGAATCTGTTCAGAGATCATCTTGGCTTGACATCCAAGAGGATGTCCGTTCTAACCACTATGATCCTCTGATTCTGCATTTAACAGGGTATATAAATATCTGTAACTACAGTAAGATTATCTTTTTCCTAATGTATACAGGTATTCTCATTGCTCACTGCAAGTACAGAGGGAGGTTCCAGTCTATTCTACCTGATCACAGATGACAGGTCACATGGGAACAGCACAGTGTTGCACCAGGGGAAGTTCAAACACAATATTAGGAAACATTACTTTAATAAGAGAGGGGTCAAACACTGAAACAAGCTTCCTGGAGAGGCACTGATGCCATGTGTTGCTCAGCATTCAGGAGGCATTTGTATAATGCCCTTATTAATATGCTTTTCATTTTTTGGCTAGTGCTAAAGTAGTAAGGTTCTTGGTCTAGATGATCCTTGAATGTTCCTTCCAACTAAACTGTTCTATTGTATTCTAAACTGTCAAGAATTTACAGGTTGGTTTGGCCTAGTTCCATGACAAATGGGGCAAAGGGACATATGAACCCATGCCCCAGGGAAGGGGGAGAGGGAAAAGGGAAAAAGAGAAAAGGGAGATGGGCCTAAAATGGGCCTAAAAACAAAACAACGGCAATGATCTGAGGAGAAAATGTTCTAATTTACTAAATAAGATATCAGAATGCAAAACAACACAGTATAATTGGAATTGAAGCTAATAAATAAAATAAAATGAGCAAGAGAGAGTGTCCAATAAACCAAAGGCCTTACGCTAATGCTGAAGGCAAGATGGCAGCAAGCACCCACTGCTGAGTCAACTCGAAAAGGGAAGAGACTGTGTCTCATGACACGCAAAGAGTTTTTATCTTTCCCTCTCAGTGGCAAAACAGAAAAATGCAAATCAATGCAAAGTCCTCTGAGGTACGTAGTTCTCTTCTGAGACAGATGTGCTTGGAGCAATCAGTGATCCTTGGAGCTGGAGCATTAACTCTTAAACTCCAATGCACTACATGATGTTATGATGTGGAATACCAATACCAAAAATCATAAAACCATGATGTTCCACCCCTTATTCCACATCACTATGTCATGCTTAATATATATAGAGAATAATGATTAACAAGTATTAAATACACACACACATATATACACATATATATATATTCAGTCCTCGAGTTCTACCGCTTTCGATCGGCACAACCGGAGCTGCAGTGACAAATTTTGAGGTGAAGAGGGTTTTTTTCGGGAGGTTTCTGTCACAGGGGAACCGAGGGAGAGCGGGCAGTCCCTTCAGCTCTCGGCAGCTCTCTCGCGAGAGGCTGACGTGGCGTAGGCGTTGCCCGGGAAACGGCATCCCCGCCCACACCTTCAGCTCTGAAAAGGCCTCAGGGAGGCCACCAGGCACAAGGAGGAGCTAACTACCTGTGAGTATCACCCCTCTCTATTATACTGAAGCTAGGTGCTAAGTGTGGGAGTGTGGGAGCTTGTGTAGCTGGCTGTAGGAGTTCTATTCCTCCTCTCTTCTGAATTCATCCTATTTACTACTGGCGTCTGTGCTCTCACAGTTGTGTTCTACTTTTTTGCTTATTTCATTTTTATTTATCTTATTATCATCATACATATATTTATTTATTCTTTTTATTTATTATTCTTATTTCTGTACCATGGTCTGTACCAGACAGAGGGCTTGCCGTAAAAAGACGGTGGCGACCCAGACGGAAGGTCTGCCTAGAAATGTGGCTACACAGGTCTCTGGTTGCAGTGAGTGCCAGAGCCTGCTGCTGCTGGAGGAGGATGGCAAGCAGATCTCCTGCATGCGGTGTGAACAGGTTGAAGATCTGCTTAGCATGGTGATAGAACTGAAAGAGGAAGTTGAGAGACTGAGGGCCATCAGGGACTGTGAGAGGGAGATTGACTGGTGGAGTAGCTCCCTCAAGTGCCAGAGAGAAAGGCACCCAGGAGATCCCCCGAATTTGGTGGTGGACTCCCTGACCTGCCCCCGTCAGGTTGAGGGGGGGTATCTGAGGGATGGGGAGGGCTGGCAGAGAGTCCCAGCTCGGTACTGTAGGCGATCTCCCCCTCTGCCTACATCGTCTCCTCAAGTCCCTCTAAACAATAGGTTTGCGGTGTTGGATGTTGAAGGAGAAATAAGGGGGGAGGAGCGGGAAGATTCTCCCAAGAAGTCACCAATGGCAAGGCAGTCGACTTCATGCATTGAGACTGCAGCTGCCAAGAAGGAAAGAAAGGTGATCGTGGTGGGTGGCTCCCTTCTCAGGGGTACTGAGGGCCCCATTTGCAGACCAGACCCGTGCCGTAGGGAAGTGTGCTGTCTCCCTGGGGCCCGGGTTAGAGACATAACTAGAAGACTCCCAGATCTGATTCACCCCAATGACTACTATCCGTTGCTCATAGTTCAAGCAGATAGCAGTGAAATAACTCAAAGAAGCCTAAGAACTATGAAAAGAGATTTCAGGGGTCTAGGACGATTAGTTCAAGGTGTGGGAGCACAAGTGGTATTTGCTTCCATACCTTCTGGGGCAGCGAAGGACACGGAATGGGCTAGGAAAACACAAGTGATGAATAATTGGCTGAGAGGCTGGTGTAGAGACAGACACTTTGGGTTTTTTGACCACGGGGCAGTTTACTCAGCTCCTGGCCTGTCATCCACTGATGGAATACACCTGTCCCAAAGGGGGAAACGAATTCTAGCCCAGGAGCTAGCTGGACTAATTGAGAGAGCTTTAAACTAGCTGTGATGGGGGTAGGGGATATAACAGGGCTTCCCAGTGAAGAGCCCAGGGGGGCTGTGCTGGAACAAAGGGTGAGGCAAGTGTCTCAGCTGAAGTGCATATACACCAACGCACGCAGCATGGGCAATAAACAAGAAGAGCTTGAAACCATTGTAAGACAGGCAAACTATGACCTTGTTGCTATTACGGAAACATGGTGGGACCCCTCCCATGACTGGAGTACTGGGATGGATGGCTACAAGCTCTTCAGAAGGGATAGGCGGGGAAGAAAGGGTGGTGGCATAGCTCTCTATATCAAAGAGTGTCTTGATGTTGAAGAGCTTGAGGTTGGAAACGACCAAGTGGAGTGTCTGTGGGTAAGGATCAGGGGGATGGTCTGTAGGAGTGACATCGTGGTGGGGCTCTGTTATAGACCGCCTAGCCAAGATGAGGAGATAGATGAGGTGTTCTACAAGCAACTAGTAGATGTTGCACGATGGCCAGCACTAGTTCTCATGGGGGACTTCAACTTCCCTGATATATGCTGGAAATATAATACCGCGCAGAGGAAGCAGTCCATGAGATTTCTGGAGTGTGTGGAAGATAGCTTCCTGACACAGCTGGTGCAGGAACCTACCAGGGGAAGTGCCCTGCTAGACCTGCTCTTCACTAACAGAGATGGACTAGTAGGAGATGTGAAGGTTGGGGATCGTCTTGGCCAGAGTGACCATGAAATGGTAGAGTTTGCTATTCTTGGTGACATCAAGAGGGTGACTAGCAAAACTGCTGCCTTGGACTTCCGGAGGGCAGACTTTGACCTGTTCAGGACGCTTGTTGCAAGGGTCCCTTGGGACTCGCTCCTGTGGGGTAAAGGGGTCCAGGAAGCCTGGGCCCTCCTCAAGACGGAAATCTTAAAGGCACAGGAGCAGGCTGTCCCTGAGTACCGTAAGTCAAGCCGGAGGGCAAAAAGACCAGTGTGGATGAACCGAGATCTTTTGTTGAGACTCCGGGAGAAAAAGAGAGTCTATGTCCTCTGGAAGATGGGACAGGCTACTTGGGGAGACTACAGGGAACTTGCCAAGATTTGCAGGCAGGAAGTTAGAAATGCAAAAGCCCAGCTTGAACTTAGACTGGCTACTGCAGTAAAGGTGAACAAAAAATCCTTTTATAAATATATTAACAGTAAAAGAAGAACTAAGGAGAATTTCCCTCCTTTACTTGATGCGGCAGGGAATGTAATCACAGAGGATAAGGAAAAGGCTGAGGTTCTCAATGCCTTCTTCACGTCTGTCTTTAACAGACAGACCAGTTATCCTCAGGATACTCCTCGCCCTGACCTGGAAGTCTGGGACGAAGCGCATCATACACCCCCTGTGATCCCAGCAGAGACAGTCAGAGACCTGCTCCTCCATCTGAACTGCCACAAGTCCATGGGGCCAGATGGGATCCACCCAAGGGTGCTGAGGGAGCTGGCAGAGGTGATTGCCAAGCCGCTTTCTGCCATCTATCAGCATTCCTGGTCATCTGGAGAGGTCCCGCAAGATTGGAGGCTTGCCGATGTGACTCCCATCTACAAGAAAGGCCGTAAGGAAGATCCGGGGAACTACAGGCCTGTCAGCCTGACCTCGGTATCAGGGGAAGTTATGGAGCAATTGATCTTGAGGGAGATCACACGGCACGTGCATGGCAATCAGGGGATCAGACCCAGCCAGCACGGGTTCACAAAGGGCAGGTCGTGCTTGTCCAACCTCATCTCCTTCTACGACTGGGTGACCAGACTGGTAGATGAGGGAAAGGCTGTTGATGTAGTCTACCTGGACTTCAGCAAAGCCTTTGACACGGTCTCCCACAGTATTCTCCTGCAGAAGCTGGCAGCCCATGGTGTGGACAGGTTCACTCTTCTCTGGGTTGAGAATTGGCTAGAGGGCCGTGCCCAGCGGGTAGTGGTTAATGGAGTCAAGTCCAGCTGGCGTCCTGTCACGAGTGGTGTCCCCCAAGGGTCGGTATTGGGGCCCGTCTTGTTTAATATCTTTATTGATGACCTGGATGAGGGGATTGAGTGTACCCTCAGTAAGTTTGCGGATGACACCAAGTTGGGAGGATGTGTTGATCTGCCTGAGGGTAGGGAGGCCCTTCAGCGGGATCTGGATAGGCTAGACAGTTGGGCTGAGGTCAATGGGATGAGGTTCAATAAGGCCAAGTGCCGGGTCCTGCACTTTGGCCACAATAACCCCATGCAATGCTATAGGCTTGGGGCAGAATGGCTTGAGGAGTGTATAGAGGAAAAGGACCTGGGGGTGTTGGTTGATGCTCGGCTCAGCATGAGCCGGCAGTGTGCCCAGGTGGCCAAGAAGGCCAATGGCATCCTGGCCTGTATTAGGAATAGTGTGGCCAGCAGGAGCAGGGAGGTGATCATCCCCCTGTACTCAGCTCTGGTGCGGCCGCACCTCGAGTACTGTGTTCAGTTTTGGGCCCCTCACTACAAGAGAGACATCGAGGCCCTGGAGCGTGTTCAGAGAAGGGCAACAAAACTGGTGAGGGGTCTGGAGCACAGGTCTTACGAGGAGCGGCTGAAGGAGCTGGGATTGTTTAGTTTGGGGAAAAGGAGGCTCAGAGGAGACCTCATTGCACTCTACCACTTCCTGAAGGGAGGCTGTGGTAAGGAGGGGGTCGGCCTCTTCTCCCAGGTAACTAATGACAGGACGAGAGGGAATGGCCACAAGTTGTGCCGGGGAAGATTTAGATTAGACTTGAGGAAAAATTTTTTCTCTGAGAGAGTGGTCCGGCACTGGAATGGCCTGCCTAGGGAGGTGGTTGAGGCACCGTCCCTAGCGCTGTTCAAGAAGCGTTTAGATGAGGTGCTGAGGGATTTGATTTAGTAGCTTGGTGGGTAGGGATGGTGGTGTGAGGAAGGTTGGACTAGATGATCTTGTAGGTCCTTTCCAACCTAATGTATCTATGAATCTATGAATCTATGAATCTATATATATACATGAAATTAATGACTGCATTCCCCTAACATCTAATTCCTTTTGGTACACATTGAACATCCCCATTCTTCTGCATCACCCACCAAAGACAGTTCCATGGAGAGGTTTGCCCTTTCTAGAAGCTGAAAGGACCCAAACCAATTTTTCCAATGTGTTCTTTACATGTACAGCAGGGATCTGATCTCCCTCTACAGTAGACAGAGAGCTGGAAGGGCAGGACCATCGCGACTGATGGATCCTTGGGTGTTGACCAACCAGGTGGCTTCTACCAAATGCTTCTCCCAATGCTTAAATGTTCCGCCACCCATTGCTTTCAACATTGTTTTTAACAACCCTTTTTATCTTTCAATTTTACCAGAAGTTGGTATGTGATAGGGGATATGATAAATTCACTCAATGCCATGATCTTTGGCCAAAGTATTTACAAAAGAATTTCTGAAATGAGTCCCATTGTCTGACTCAATTCTTTCTGGAGTGCCGTGTCACCGTTGGACTTGTTTCTCAAGACCACAGATGGTGCTTCAGGTGGTAGCATGGGGTACTGCATATGTTTCAAGCCACCCAGTAGTTGCCTCCACAATGGTGAGCACATAATGCTTACCATTGTGAGTTTGTGGCAAGGTGATATCATAAATGTGCCATGCCTCCCTGTACTTATACTATTGCCATCGCCCTTCCTCCCAAATGGGTTTCATCCTCTTGGCTTGTTTAATTGTGACACATGTATCACAGTCATGGATAACCTGTGCAATAGTGTCCATAGATAATTCCACCCCTCGGTCTGAAGCCCACTTATGTGTTGCATCTCTTCCTTGATGGCCCAAGAAATAATTCAACCTTGTGTTGCCAGTCCAAGTCTATTTGAGTCACCTTAACTTCCGCAGCTCGATCTACCTGATGTTTTTTTTCTTGTTCTTCAGTAGCTCGACTCTTGGGCATCTACATGACGCACCATCACAATCACATTCTTTATTCGGCCAGCAGTGTCTTTCCATAGTTCAGCAGCCCAAATAGGTCATCCCTTCATTGTGACTCATTTTGTCTCCTTTGCTGTATCCACCCCATCAAGCATTTGCCACCATACATGTGTCAGTGTAAAGATAAAACACTGACCACCTTTCTCATTCATCAATATCCAAGGCCTGCTGGACAGCCTTTACATTTGAGCAAATTGACTTGATTCTCCTTTTCCTTCAGTTGCCTCTGGAACTTGTCGTGTGGGGCTCCACACACCAGATTCCCATCTGCAATGCTTTCCCACAATATGACACAATCCATTTGTGAACATGACAAATTTCTTTTCATTTTCTGGTAATCCACTGTATGGTGGGGCCTCTTTAGCATGTGACACCTCTTCTCCTAGTGATGTTCCTAACTTCTTACCTTCAGACCACTCCATGATCATCTCTAGGATTTCTGAATGACTGAGGTTCCCCATCCGAGCTCGCTGTGTAATCAGCAAAATCCACATACTCCAAGTGGCATCTGTAGCATGATGGGTAGAAGGAACCTTTCCTTTAAACATCCAGTTCAGCACTGGCAGTCAAGGTGTCAGAAGAAGCTGTGTTTAAGTACTTCGAAAGCAGCCCAGACACCCTCATACACGGCTAAGATCTCCTTCTCTGTTGGATTGTAGCACTCCTCAACCCCCCTGTATGCTCGACTCCAGAACCAAGGGGTCAGCCTCTGTTCTCTCCAGATGCTCTTTACCACAAACTCCAAGTGAGACCTTCCTTTCCAGCAGCAGTATAGAGGATGTTCTTTACATCCTGTCCCATCTATACTGGCCCAAGGGCCATGGCACATGCTACCTCCTGCTTTATTTGCTCAAGAGCCTGCTGCTACTCAGGGCCCCACACAGAATTATACTTCTTCTGCATCACCTGAAAGAAGGGGCTCACAATGAGGCTGTAGTTTGGAACATGCATTCTCCAAAATCCCACTACACCCAAAAAAGCTTGAGCCTCTGTCTTACTAGTGGAGATGTGGCAGTGATTTTGTTAATCACATCTCTTGGAGTGTGATGACATCCATCTTGATATTTCATACCTAGGAAATGAATTTCCTGTTAAGGTCCTTTCACTTTGTTTTGCTTAATAGCAAAACCAGCTTGTAGGAGGATCTGGATTATTCTCTCCTTTCTCAAAAACTTCCCCTGTTGTCTTGTCACACAATGATATCATCAGTGTAAGTGCTCGAGAACATCACCCTGTTCCAATGCTCTTTGGATTTACATGGCAAATGGTTGGGCTGTGCTTGCACCCCTTGGGCAAAAGGTTCCAGGTGTACTGAATGCCCCTCCAGGTTAAAGCAAACTGTGGCCTGCATTCTGTGGCCAGAGGAATTGAAAAGAAGGCACTGGCAATGTCAATGGTGGCATACCACTTGGCTGCTTTTGACTCCAGTTCATACTGGAGTTGAAGCATGTCCGGCACAGCAGCACTCAGTGGGGGTGTGACTTCATTCAGGCCACTGTAATCTACCGTCAGCCTCCATTCTCCACTGGCTTTACGCACCGGCCATATGGGGCTGTTAAAAGGTGAGTGGGTTTTGCTGATCACTCTCTGGCTCTCTAGCTAACGGATCAAATTATGAATGGGGAGCAAGGAAACCCTGTTAGTGCGGTACTGCTATCTGTGCACCGTTTTTGTAGCAGTCAGTACCTGTTGCTCCTCCACCTGTAGCAACCTCACAACAGACAGATCTTCCGACAGGCCAGACAAAACAGACAGCTGCTTAATGTCTATAGCAGCTATTCCAAAAGCCCATTGATACCCTTTGGGATCCTTAACATGCCCCTTTCTGAAGTAGTCAATACCAAGTATGCATGGAGCCCCTGGGCCAGTCACAATAAGATGTTTTTGCCAGCCTTTACCAGTGAGGATTATTTCAGCCTCCAAAATGTTCAACTCTTGAGAACCCCCAGTCACCCCAGAAATACAGAATAATTTTTTCCCTTGATGATTCAAGGGCATTAGAGTGCACTGAGCACCAGTGTCCACCAATGCCTTATATTTTTGTGGTTCTGATGTGCCAGGCCATCAAATCCACACAGTCAAATACACTCTGTTATCCCTTTCCCCACCCTGGCTGAGGGCAGGACCTCTCTATTTGTTACCTCCATAATCCTTACAGCTATTGTCATGTCCCGCAGCCATTGGAGCAGCTACCTTTTTGGGAGAAGTTCACCTTTGTGGTTGATCTATCTTGCAACTCTTTTACCTATGCTTGAAGTGCGGAGTGGGTTTCTTATGCCATTTCTTCATATCTTCTCCATGGTCATGTAGGTAATGCCACAGAGCAATACATGACATAGTCTTACTGTTCTCACATGCTCATGCTGGGGAACTTCTTCTTTTGATTGCTGAGATGCTGTTTTGGGAATCCTGGTTCCCATCAGATGTATCTAATACCACCATGGATTGATCAGTTCCATCAGAATAAAGCACGGCAGACAGTTCAGCTGTTATTCTGCTCTCCATTCTGACAGTCTTTCAGTTACTTTTGCAATGGCTGAAACACAAACTTGTACAGGGGTTATATGTAACTCAGAGTGTTGAAGTTTAATAATCAGTTCATTTATAAGGGGTCTTCTTTCCCCTCTGCCATACACTGCTGCTAATGTACTGGCATCCATTTCTGGTGCAGCCTTTGTGAATATATGCCACATATTTGGTGTACACCTGACTCTCTTGGGATCATGCTCCTGGTCTGGTTCACTGTGAATGAATGCAGGGTCATGTAACAGTTCCATCACAGCATGTTCTTTCAAATAATGGATGCTTTTCATAGCAGTCCATTTCTTTTTCTCAGGCATCAGGTCATCCCTGAAGTGGTATTTTTCTGTTATGGCTATCAGCATCTGCCTCCAGAGAATAAAGGGTCTATTGTGGCATGTACTAATGCCTCTGTCAATGGCAGAGTCCCTGGCAATGCTACCCAACTGGTGAGCTTCTCTACCATCTAGCCACACACTCTTGGCCCCATTGGCCCAGCAGTGAAGTAATCAGGTGACAGTAGGTTCATTTGGGTGGCGTGAAAAGTCTTTTCTCAAACCTCAGATTTCATTCATTTTCAGATGTTGAGTAATAATTGTGACAATGTCTTTTTCACCTCATACTCTTTCAGGACTTGTTGCCCTCCTAGGCGCGCGTGACTGAGATCTTCCTGGGGATTTCAGCCCTTCCTCTGGAAACCCTGGACCTAGGAGTCACTCTTCTGGACCTCTTTCCTCCTCTTCTCTTACAGTGTCTGATTCCTCTACTTTCTCCTCCTCCTCTTTCTTCTCTTCTAAGGGAGTTGAGACTCTTCATTTTCTGTCCTCTTACAGGGGCAAATGACATTGATTCTGGTACCTCCTGAGGTTGATCAGGCTGGTGAGTTTCAATGCCCATTCTCTCTAGCTTGGCTCAGAGTCTGTTTCATTAAGCTAGGAGGGAATTTAGTTCAGCTTGGAGCAAGGCATGAGACTGAATGTGAAATTGTTTGATTCGGAAACCGAGTATTGTGAACTGGTAAGCATCTCACTCAGTTCTGGGGGAGTCCTGTTCAGACTGGAGGACGTCTCACTTGGATTGGAAGATGTCTCACTCAGACTGGAGGGTGTCTTGTTGAGATTCTCTCTCAGATTGGAGGGTGCCTATTTCAGATTGAAGGGCATCTCAGTCTGGAGACTGTATAAATTGGACTGGAGAGTCTGTTTCTCTGCTAGAGATCTGTCTGAGCAGCAATATCCCTGTCTCAAACAGCTGCTTACGTTCTCAGTATCTTGCAGGTGTTCAGGTGAAAAGTTCCATGAGACTGGTGATTCCCATTTCTCTAAAGTCTCTCCCAAGTCCCTCCAAGCTCTTTGCCAGTCAGTATTCTCTGGCTCTGGGGAAGGCTCCTCAAAATATTTTAAGTACAGATACTGATGAGGAGTGCATTCCGAGAGACTGACACCATGATCATTAGATGAGCATTCAAAAAATGTGTAATGAATTCAAGGATAGACAAGGAAACTGTTTAAAAATCACAAGTTCTGTAGAATTAGAAATTCTGTCTGGAGTTGCTCCCTCTGAACCTGAGTACCAAATTGTATACAAAAGCCAGGTAGGTATATCCATCAGTATTTTTAGTTTATCATATAGACACCAAGCTCCATGGATCAAACTGACAAACTTAATCAAATTCTATTACATTATGAGCATTAAAAGGGAAAAAAAACAAGTAAATGCCATCCCTTCAAGAACAGTTTTAAAAAAGAAAGCTTTTTTTTTTCTCTTTACTAAAACAAGCTAGCAGCACCCAAAAAAGTGTACAAATATCTCAGAAAAATTGGCAGTACCTGGACTTCAAGGCTGTGTTTTTGGTGCAGTGCCTGCAGTACAGATAAGATTCCTAATGAGAGAGAGATTCCCTCTAAAAGTACATCTCTACCTGGTCAAGGCAGCTAATTGCCCCCATACTGGGTGCCAAAAATGTCAAGGATTTATGGGCCTGGTTCGGCCCTGTTACATGACAGTTTAGGTCGGAGGACCCACAGACCCACTTCCAAGGGAAGGGGGAGAGGGAAAAAGAAAAAAGGGAAAAGAGAGACAGGCCTAAAAACAAACCAGCGGCAGCAATCTGGGGAGGAAAGCTAATTTACTAAATAAGATACCGGAATGCAAAATAGCACAGTATAATTGGAATTGAAGCTAATAAATCAAATAAAATGAGCAAGAGAGTGTCTTATAAATCGAAGGCCTTATGCTATACACTGAAGGTGAGACGGCAGCGAGCACCCGCTGCTGGGTCAACTCGGAAAGGAAAGAGACTGTGTCTCGTGACACAGTTTTTCTTTCCCTCTGAGTGGAAAACACCAAAATGCAAATCAATGCAAAGTCCTCTGGGGTACGTAATTCTTCTCTTCTGAGACAGGGATACCCAGAACTATCAATGATCCACGGAACTGGAGCATTAACTCTTAAACTCCCAATGCTCTACATGATGTTATGATGTGGAATATCACTACCAAAAATCATAAAACCATGACATAAATATAGAAAAAAGAAAAATAAATGACCATCAACTAAATAGACCCTTAATAGGAGAATCAAAGAACAACATTAAATCACTTTCCACATTTTCATAATAGCAATAAACAACTCAATGTTATAAAACAATGAATTCTGAATCTGTGTCTTCTTTTTTTTGTTTGTTTATTTTTGGGTTTTTTTTGTCATTTTTTTCGAAATTCTAGAAGGTCACATAGAAACATAACAGAAGTAATAGCTGATAGATGCAGCGAGATTTGAACTTTTAAAGATGATTGTTTGTATTAGAAAAAAAAAACTGATGCTCTCTGGAGGGATAGAAAGAATATTTTATAACAAATACATCTACATAAAATTAGTCATCACATTTTGATTCTGTATTTTGTTTCTCAGTTATCATAAATTACATATCAAGCAAATATGGTGTGTGAAACTTTTAAAAAATTACAATCTGGTTTGAAATCCAATTTTAAAAATTGTAAAAGATTTATAAAATATAAAGGTGGGACTCTTGATTGACTAAATTTATAAAAATAAACATGTTTTTTAAAACAGATGCAGTATAATTGATTCTCTCCTCTGTACTTCCAGTCTTCCTACAAAAAAAAACCTCAAAGGATTTCCCAAAAGAGAGAGAAATACTTACTTTGTTTAATAGTCCTTTTATCCTATGTGTCTATGTTTGTCTGTATTTTGTAAGAAACATACTGTATTGTTCCAGTGCATTCAATGATGATGAATGAAATCAGGAATGACTTCTTGTTCATTTTTCAGTTTTTCCTCAAAAGCATGAAATGTTGTCCGATGAGCCATTGTTTTCATCACATCTGGAGGAACTGATATTCTATTATCCTGAAGAAGTAACGTTTCTATGTCTTGCAAAAAACATGTTTCTGTAAATATTTCTTCCCAGAAGAAACAGTAGTAGAATTAGTATCCTGTGCTGAAAATGAAGGACAGTCAGGAAAATAATCAGTATACAGTAACCTCCCAAGTAAGTATGCAGAAAAATATTTTCCAAATTTCAATGGTTTTAGCTTGCATTTAGCACTGATTGAAATGTTGAGTCAAGAGATTTTCCTCACAAAGCAAGAACTTTCTTTTCTTTCACTGTTCTTATCTTATTTCAGACTACATACTCCACAATATCTTCTAAATAGTGATTTGCATTTTAAAATATGTTTTTTTATATACTCATTGTTACACCGTATGAGTCATACTGAGCCCATATTTTGATTGCATTTGTCAGTGTCCTTAACATGACATCTATTGGTAATAGCAGCAGAGTGACATCACCCTTTGCCCATACTAAAACATTTCCTTTAGAGAAAAGTTAATCAATCCTACAATTACCAGCTGCTCTACACAGACAGCTTTGGAATTCCATGAAGATTTGCATTCATTCAGAAGAATCAATGCTGTTAGGATGCTTCCAGTGGAAATTAAAGGCCTTTTCTTTTTTCTTTTTTCCTTTTTCTTTTTTCTTTATTCTTTTTTTCTTTTTCCTGTTTTCTTTTTTCTTTTTTTCTTTCAATTTTCTGTTTACTTCCTCGAGCTCACAGAAATTACTTTGATGACTATGCTAGGTATTACATACTACTCTGCTTGCTTGAGAGATAAGCATGATGAAAACTTCTGCTGTCTCAGGAGAACTGCTGAAAATTAAAGATTTGTAGAGCCTTTTATTAGACTCAATAATATGATCTAAAGGAACGTGAAACTGACAAAATCACAAAGGTAGAAATATCTAATTAACAAATGTAATAATATCATATGCACAAAAGCATGAACATATTTGTGTACATATTTACACAGAATTTTTTCTGTGCATGAACTTGGGTGTTTGTTGCTGTTGTTGGGGAGGTTTTTTGTTTTGCTTGGTTGGTTTTCTGTTTTGTTTGTTTGATTTTAGTGTAGCCTGAATTTAGTTTAGTTGATTACAAAGGAAGTGCAGAGCACACATACACTGGCCAGGCTCCTGTTCTAAATATTTCTGCAGCCACCTCTTTTTTATAACTTCCTCTGGTATTGTCAGGGAAATCCCAACTTTAAAATAATTTGTCATACTGTAAAGCACGATTCTAGTGCCTTTGGTCTCAGAGTGTTTCAGCAATACAAATACCTCAGAAATAATTAGAAATATTTCCTTTAAAGTGCAATAGAGAAACATCATTGTATTCTTAGCTTTTCATAGGAATTTCTTATCTGAAAGAAAATTCTGGTAAGTGCAGAGCTTTGCACACCACATTCTTGAAAAATAAGAAAATCTATATGAAAACCACATCTAAGAATACTGCATGAAGCTGGTAGCAATACAGAGGTGCAATATGCCCTGCTTTGCAGAAGGGGCAGTTTGTCAGAACTGCCCTCTGACAATTGGTGCTAGAGGAAAAACACTTTTTTTTTTCCTCAAGAACTAGTTCATATAGAAAATAACTCAATGCAAGATAATGATTTAGTAAGTAAGTAGTTTTATGTTTATAATAAGTGTTAAACTGTCACCTCAGGACTTCAGTCCCCATTTCAACCATGTTTTTCTAAGTTCTGTTAAGGTCAATTTGATAATAAATTTTTGTATTTTTACTATTATAGTTAGTTAAAATAGTAAGATGAGTAAAACAAGAACCAGGATAATAGTTTCAAAAATTGTTAGTATTTACATTTTTTGGTCTATATTTATGGAGTACAAAAAGGTACAAGGGAGAGTATTACAGGTAAAAAATATTTTACAGGTAATCATACCCCTTGGCTGAACAAAGGTAGGGAAGAACAGAGCTTACTGGTTACTGTAGCCAGTATGTCTACAAATTCTTATGGTATAGAAGTTATAAAAGCGAGGGAAGCCAGAAAGATTTGTCATGTGAACAATGTGGAAAGCTAAAATCTTCCTTTTTCTGATGAAAGTGACCTACAGCTAAATTCAGTCTTACTTAAGTGCTAAAAACAAACATTGAGATTCCACTAATTTTACAATTCCAATTTTTAGGTACTTCTCAAGTGACATCAAATCCTACAGATCCATACAGTCCGATAATACATGAATTTTCTTAACATTTATGTATCTGAAGTGATTCTTTTACAGAAAACCTGTATATTCAAATGCTCTGCAACCATATCTTCCCTACATATGTCTGGAAGATGTTTGAATAAGGAATTACTTGACTTTTGGGGAGCAAAAAAACCTGGAAAACAGCATTACAGCAGATGTGATTGAATTCTTCTTGTACACATCTTCTCTTGTTCATGGCTTGTGAACTTGCTCTGTTATACTGTTTGCCCTCAGAATTACATTATTCAATCTGTGATGGAAAAGGTGTCTTAGACTTGGACTTAGAGATGTACCTACTTTTCGCGGCTGTCAGGAAAGCAATCAAATTCTGTTTCAAATCAGAAGAGATTATAATATGCTGCTTAAAGCCAACCTATTTCCACTCTTCATTAAAACTGGCAATGTATCTTTTTTCTTCTGTATTTTGCTGAAGAATCTGACAAGATTTGGAGTACAGAATCTGATGAAATTTCTATTGCGCAGCAGTGGTCAAGACTAGTCTTGTATATGCAAACAGTAAAAGCTTTGTTTCTGGTATAAAGTGAAAGGTTGCAGTGTTCCTCAATAGCAGTCTTCTTACAGCACTCTCACAGATTAGGCCCTCTAAATCTCAACAGTTCATCTGTAAAACAGGTGTAATATTTTTTCCCTGCATACACAAGGTTCTCTGGTAATAATAGATATTACAGAGTTTTGTATTCTCCATCCACCGGAGCTGGGGATGGTGCATATTTAGGTCTTCATTCTATACCCAAGAAAACAGATGCTGACAGTGGTTAATTTGTCCTCTTTCTTTTCCTATTTGACTCATTTTGAGCAAAAAGTGGGTAAAAAATAACAATACTAGGGCTTTACAAAAGTCATACTGCTCAGAAAATTGCTCATGAGATTTGGCCAACTTGCAATGAGTGTCTACTGAGATTTGAACATGATTCCAAATTGAGGAAACAGTGAAACTACAGTAAATAGCTTAGAGTTAACTCACAATAATATCAGACGTATCATTTTAACTGTCATCCTAAGCAATTCTAATAATCAGAATGGTAGAATTATAGAAGCACTTCTTTAGCATATGTGTGCTGGAGTACTAGCACAGGTTGTCTGGAGATGTTGTACAGTTACCCTCTAACTGGATGTGGCCATGGGTAGCGTGCTCTGGATGTGGCCCTGGGCAGCATGCTCTGGATGTGGCCCCGGGCAACATGCTCTGAGTGTCCCTGCATGAGCAGAGGTTTTGACCAGATGGCCTTCAGAATTCCCTGTCAACCTTAACCGTCTTATGATTCTGTGAAGCAATAAAAATAAAAATAAATAAAGGCATTTTTCTCCACACTAAAGACTCCATCCTTAGAGAGGGAACCATGAATCAGGGATATAGTTGACATAGTTGCTTAAAATCAGTAAGACATGCATAATGTGACTGAGGAAAGGAAGAGTCTTTGAAAGTCTTTTTCCTCTTTTTCTTCATACTTACATGTTAAAATCTAAACACTATAGGTATCCTAATGTAAACTGTGTATAATAAAATGACCCATTTTTTTGATGCTTACCAACATTTTCAAAATGTTAACAGCAAATGGTTAATAATAAAATTGCCTCATAACTGAGAAAGATTATGTCCAAAACTTAATCTCCCAGTGACGGCCATACTCATATATTTATTCTCTGAAGAGAAGAATTACTTGAAAAGGCATTATTAGCCATTATATTCTGTTGTCACTGATGAATTTTGGCAAGAATTGAAATTGGACTGTTGCTATGCAGAGGTATGTAGCCTGAAACCTGTTCTAGATTTGATTTTCTCTAATTTAGACAAGATAATAGAACACTTAACAAACAAGGGATTTTTTTTTTTTTAATCAGCATGGAAAACAAGTCTGCTTCAATATTGTAATTCACTGGAAAATGAATATGTATATATGTTTGTGTATATATATTATGTATATATACATATCCATCACATCTTCAGAGATTTTAGGAAAAGGAAGAAAACAACTGAAATTTGTTCATAGTATCCCAGAGAATCAAGAATGGAGCTAGGCTAAATCTCACAAAAAGAATAATATAAAATCAAAGACTTCCAGCAATTAGAACTATTTTTAAAACTAAAATCTGAATAATAAATCTTTCCCTTACATTAAACGCAGAGAACATCAAGACTTCCAACACAGACTACTAATCATAACATTTTCTTTCAAAGATACAGTCTGCTGAAATATGCACAGACAAAACTACTAGAATGTTTTACAAGTATTGTGTTCACAATACATAATAAATACAATAAAGTAGATACATGAATTTTACATTTTCCAGACTAAATCGAATGAGAAAATTGATATCCATCAAAAGATTTTCTATTCATTAAATTAGAGCAGAGAGCACATACTTGTCAAACTAGTGCAGTTTGACTGTACCCTGGACTTCAGAAGAGATTACACTCTTTTGGCCTGCTTACTATCACTGAACCAGCTTTTTTACATCTTCACGGAGAAGCCATTGAACTGACTTATTCTAGTCCAAAGTTCATCTTTTCTTAATAATTTAAACAAGACCCCCTCCGATTACCAAACTTAAAAACATACCAACTACAGGGTTAGACGCTTTACTGTTCACATATTTGCTTCCAGCAACAAAACAAAACAATATATGATTGAGAATATTGTCTAAGAAAAGCAGGGAAAAATGCAGCTTTCTTATAACTTTATATGGCAAACCTTGCTCAGGAAAACAGTCAGATTTAGAATGTATTGATGGTAAAATATTAATAATTCAAAAATTAAAATATTTAATACATGATCAGCAGAAAGGAAAATGTTTTTAATGTTATTCCATCAAGTCTTTATTTAACATCATCATATACCTCTCTTTATAAATAGTATATATTCAATTTGAACCACATTTTCCATCTTTTCAAGAATTTTTGCTTTAAATGGTGAAAACTAATAATGCGCATTCTTTTCTAATGCAGTCTTTCAAAACAATAAGATTGAAATATATAAAAGCTTCCTCTTGTTCATACATAAAGGCTATTTAAAGAGGGAGTGGATCTGATGGGAAAGCATTTTGAGCATTTGCACAAAAGAAAGCCAGATGAGATCAGGTTTCTTCTCCCATTTCACAAAGTTAAGCAGAAAGGACAGCTTGTCAGCAAATGTTTAACTACAATGAAATTCTTGCCCGTATACAATACACTAATTGGATATTTCAACATAATTTAAATGTAGGAAAT
The DNA here is from genome assembly GCA_023055505.1 of Callipepla californica brunnescens. Taxonomy (NCBI): domain Eukaryota; kingdom Metazoa; phylum Chordata; class Aves; order Galliformes; family Odontophoridae; genus Callipepla; species Callipepla californica. The sequence continues at coordinate 4,879,063 of JALIRH010000023.1, read as the reverse complement.
TCCATGTAGTAATCCTATAACAATCTTCCCTTAAATTCTGGTCTGAATACAATTAATAATCTCCTAATATTCAGGATTACAAGAAGCCTCTCCTGTGGTTGAGGCACAAAGGATTTAAAATTAGAGATAATTTTGGAAAATGTGATGCTGGTAAACAAATACTTGCTAGGCTTTTAAAAAAAGAAATAAAAAAGGAGTGAGAAAGGAGCAAAGAAAATGTGTTGCTATTTAGCAGAAATGCAACATGAAGTGAATTACCTTCATGAAAACTTAATGTAAATGACATCGCAGCTAAGTTATGTTTTATGCAGCGTTGTTTAAAGAGAGATGGTAAAATGACAATATCTAGAGGCCATTTTCTATTTCATGCTTGCCATAGGATACAGCAGTAAAATGAAAACCTTCCCTGTATTATTATTTTGGAGGATATTTGTATGTTTATAAGTTCAGTATTGTTTTTCAGAGTAGGGTTTTCTTATTTTGGGACCATACCTATTTCCTTGTTCTGGTGCTTTGTAGTAGCCATCGGTGTTCCAAATCTGTCTCCATATCTCTATACATATTAGATAGCAGTACCAGTAAGAGCCATTAGAGTCTAATCTGAATGAATTAAATATGTTTGATTGTTTAAATCCTCAGATAAAATGCTTCTTTAATGAGATTGATAATGTCTACCTCACTCCTTTTGCTCAAAGATTTTGAGAGAGCACTTGACAATAAAATGCTGTGTTATGGGACATGATATGAACAAGTACCTACCCTAAAATGTAGAGTGAAAGGCCAAAATTGTGCTATAAAGAGAAGCTGCCTTTTGAAGATTTTGGAGGTTTTGCATGATGATTCAGTTGCTGCATCCACTTTCATCCCATTACAGACAGATTTGAATTAAATGGCTATCTACAGATTATTTCACCTTTTCTTTTTAAATGTGGCACAATTCCTGTCTTACTTATTCTCAGCTGCTAGCAGAAAAGTGTTTGGGTCTTAGTAGGCCTTGCATGAACTTTTATGTTAACTCATTCCCCACTCTTCAGTACCTCAGCAGGCAGAATTACAGTCTGATTTGTTACAAAAGATTGAAAATGTGGTGTTAATGAGCTGGGGAATTGAGGGAAGAGGAAGGACTTCTTGTGGTTAAAATTACTGGAATGTGTTTCCTCCCTCATACACTCTTCAGCCTGCATGGATGTTCCAATCTCTGTTACAATATTATGGGAAAGGACCAGAAGACTAAGAAAAAAAGAGAACAAGAGAAAATGAGGGTGAGCCAGCCTGTAATTTTAGATGATAAGGAATTTCTTTGATGAAGTGATGCCTGCTGATATAAGAATTACATTCCATTCTGTGGATACTAAAGTTTAGCACTGCAGCAATCTGGTAGCATAAAAATTCTGCTTCTTTTCATCCTTGAAAGTCTTTCTCTTCTTCTGTAGAGTATTCTCTTTAGAAACTGATGCTATTACTCATTTGGGAAGATGATTTCACTTATTGGAAACTCACTACTAATTTAGCAAAAAAAAATAGCAAAAGAACAGGAATTAAAATAGTACGTATGGAAAAATTGATTCCTTGTTTACAATTATGAATTTGTTCTTCATTAATGAGGAGTGAAATGTTCAGATAGCTCTGCAGTATGAAGGAAGTTTATTTACATTTGGCTCTTTTGGTGCATTACTATGCTTAGTTTTATTTATTCTGAATTTAACAAGATATTGTTTGGCTTCTTTACTTATTAACCGATACTACTCCCTTGCTGCCTAGATTTTCATGTATTTAATATAACCTCCAAAGACTTTTTAGTTAATGTGTATTTGAGGTATCATTCTACTCACAATGATCTGTGTTGAAAAGTATCAAGACTTCAGCACAGAAGGAAATCTACTGATGGTAAATGGTCTGTGGTCTCACAGGGATAACCTCATCTGTAAAAAAAATAATTAAAAAAAAATCAAACCATACAAATGAAATAACCTTTCTTTTCACAGAGAACTTTTTGAGGAATTAATGTGTAGAAAATGTAGAATACTTTTTTTTTTTTTTTTTTTGTCAACGGTTTACTGGGCTGGATCGTCCCGGTTCCGTGACAATTGGTGCGGGGGACCCACACCCCAGGAAAGGGGAAGAAAAGGGAAAGGGGAAAAAGGGAGATGAGCCTAGAAACAAAACAGCGGCAACGATCTGAGGAGGAAAGCTAATTTACTAAATAAGATATCAGAAAGCAAAATAACACAATATAATACAATGTAATTGGAATTGAGGCTAATAAGATAAACCGAAGGTCTTACGTTAACGCTGAAGGCGGACGGCAGTGAGCACCCACTGCTGAGTCGATCCCGAAGGAAAGAGAGTGTCCCGTGACTGCAGAGAGTTTTTATCTGTTCCCTCTGAGTGGAAAACACGCAAAAATACAAAGCATCGCAAAGTCCTCTGGGGAATGTAGTTCTTCTCTTCTGAGACAGGTATACCTGGAATTATCAATGATCCATGGGGCTGGAGTAAGCTCTTTGACTCTTAATGCACTACATGATGTTATGATGTGGAATACCAATACCAAAAATCATAAAAACATGACATTTTTTTTTTTCCAGGCTGTTTGCTACATGAACAATTAAAAATAAGGGATATTCTTTAGTATACACTGGCTAAATAAGTAGTTTGTACATATTTTTAAAGAAAATGGATAATATACCAAAACATTTAGTCAAAACTGAGGGTTGCTTTTCTCAAAACTCCATGCAGATACAAATACCTATCTGCAGATCACTGCTCCCACTGCTCACATAGATACCAAAAATGTTACAATAAATTGTTTCCAGGATTTCGTTTTGTTTTCCTTCTTGTCTGTTTTGAGCTGTTATGTAATCCTTGCTCACAACTCATTGGTCCTATTGTATGTTCTGTCGGAGCGCGGCAGAAAATTGTCGGGCCCCGATGAAGTCGGCGGGAGACAAAGACACAATCAGTATGATCAAATGGTCTCAACTTTAATCAGAAGGCTGTGTACATTTATAGTAGTGGTAATGAAGTTCATACATATTGCAAAACCTGAGCTCCTAATAGGTTAAAGATATAAGTGCACAGAAGTTTCTGTTATACATTCTTGTGGCTAAGCAGAAGTTTCATTGGTCACTACTTTCTTAAATCTTTACTCCTACCACCTTCACTTTGTGGGAAGGTTACCGTGCCCTTGTCTGTAATTGGATGGTGCCCCTTCATGTTTTTGCTCAAGCTACTGCAGCTGGTTCCCGTGGCCTTTCTCAGCAAGCCAGGTTTCAACTATACTCTCCACATGTTCCACGTTTATAGTCTGAGCTGTTAATTAGATGTTCACATCCAAGAGGTAATCTTAGAGCCTCCCAAAGAAAAGGTGGAATTTAAATGAAAACTAATTTGAAATATCTGAAGCATCATTATGAAATAAAGATAGATGAATTATCAGAAAAATTTGTTCCAGCAAATACTGCATAAAAGCAAATGTAGTAGTTCTTCTAAGAAATAACCATGAAGTTTTCCAACTCAGCAGACTGATTTATTGAATAATGCCAACCTCATAATAATCTTTTCTGCAGCTTAATCTTTCTTTTCACAGTCTAATTTATAATTTATTAATTTGGAAGGAAATTTTGTACTTTTTTTCCCTTTTAGTTCATTTTCAAATCAATGATGGGTAAGTGAAAATCCTAGTCTCACAGAGCCACTTGTCAACCTTCAGTTTCAGTTATCCTCAGTTAAATTTATGTAACCTCTGTGAAGATTAAGGACACGTTTAGCTAAAAATGGTTCTGTGGTTCAGAGAAATGGAAGACTTAACTGCAAGTTCAGTTGAAAAAAGCAGTCTAGCCATTTGGCATCTAGCTTCTCCTGTATTAATGCCCTGCTGCATTATTTACCGTATCACTGGTGTAAATTAATTTGTCAGTTCAAGCCAGTCCTCACTTTCAGCACTGGAAAGATGGTGGAACAACTTGTTCTGGCTGCCATCTCCAAGCACTTTGAAGAGAAGAAAATTACCAGGAGTAATGGGTTCACTAAGACAAAATCTTGCTCAAGAATCCTGATAGCTTTCTACGATATCATGACTGGCTGGGTAGATGTTGGGAGAGCAGTAAATGTTCTGCACTTTGACTTCAGCAAGGCTTTTGACACCATCTCCCATAACATCCTTGTCATGAAACTTAGAAAGTGCAAGATAGATGAGTGGACAATGAGATTGATTAAAAACTGACTGACAGATCTCAAGGCATTGTCAGCAGATGCAAATCACATCATAAAATGATAAAATCATAGAATGGCTTGAGTTGAAAAAGTCCTAAAAGATCATCTAGTTTCAACCACTCTTTTAGAAACAAGGGGGACCCACAATGAAACAAGGCCACTAACAACTAAACTAGACTGCCCAGAGCCACATCTGGCCTTGCTTTAAATGCCTTCAGGGATGGGACATCCACTGTCTCTCTGGGCAACCTGTTCTAGTGTGTCACCACTCTCTGAATGAAAAACTTCCTGAACATCCCACCTAAATCTCCATCTCAGTTTAAAAACATTCCCCCTTGTCATATCACTAACAACCCATGTAAACAATCATTTCCCCTCCTGTTTATATGCTCATGTCGAGTACTGGAAGTTCACAATGAGGTCTCCCCAGAGCCTTCTCTTCTCTGAGATAAATAAGCCCAGTTTCCTCAAGCTTTCCTCATAGGAGAGATGCTCCAGCCCTCTGATCATTTTAATGGCCCTCCTCTGGACCCATTCCAAGACCTCTGCTTCTTTCTTGTGCTGGGGTCCCCAGACTTGGATGCAGTACTCCAGCTAGGGCCTCACAAGAGCTGAGTAGAGGGGAAAAATCACTTACTGTACAACCTGATAGAGAAAAAAAGTGGGGTTAGTTCAATTAGTAAAGAAATAATAAAACCAGTGTGTTTTCAGATATCCTATGTAATATACTCAGTAAGTTGAAGTGATCTAATCCTTAGCCTCTTTGCTCAGGCACAGTTTTCTCATTTTAGTGCCCTACTATGGTCCTGAAATCAGTTTATGAAAGATACTCATCCAATAAAACAAAAATGAAATTGATAAAATGCTGATATAGCCTATGTTTTTGTTCACAGTAAAGAATATCATTTAGAAAATCAGCCACGACCTTTTGTTGGGATCCCAAGAAAAAAATTCTCCAAAGATGATGCCCCTTATTCCTTCCAACTTCTCTTTCTTTACATTCTTTTAAGGAAAATCCAGGTCCAGAATCAAACAGCTACAGACATCAGCAAGTCTTTGGTGCTTCAGATTACAAGTTTGATTACATCATATCTCCTGTGAGCCATGACATTCTACTATAAATAATGAAAACTCCTCATAAATTAAGGTTGATGTTAAAAGGAAAGCAAAATTTTGGATATTAACTAAAGTGTGTTTACCAATTGGAATATGAGAGAATATGGGTAACCTAGAAGTGTCAAATTTCTCAAATCATTAGTGCATGATAGTGTTGTTCCTTCTTAGACTGCATCATTATAAAGGATATACCTCCAAGTTAGGCAAAGCTTTGAAATTGATTTTATTTTTTTTCTGAACAATGTCTTCATTGCACAGGCAGAAATCTGCTGATAAAAATTAGAAAATGGAGGCTAAAATAAAACAAAATTAAAAGGAAATAATTGAAAATGTTTAAGGTAAGTTTCCTTGTCAATTGTATCTAATATTTTATGCTTTGAATTATCTAGGCAGTAAAAAATTTAGAGTAAGGGAGTGGTTGTGTTGAGTTGGAATACTCTGAGCTTCGCATCTATAATATAAGGACTGTAAGCATTTTATGATAACCACATATCCTAGAGTAACCTTTTTTTTTTTTTTTTCCCATTGAAGTGAAATAAGAAGTCTTTAAATCATGAGCCAAGTGTGTACTGTGTCCATCTGTAAAATTTAAACTGGCAGCTCAGAATGTTTAACAGCAGTTTGAGTTGAGACTTGTGGTTCACGTAGATTAAACTGCCCACTCACTAGGACAATGAGGCAGCTCATCCAAACTATGAGTAAACATAAGTAGGGTTTTTTTTAGTTTGCTGTAATGGACTGATTTAATGAACTCCAGACTGAAATTCGTAAGCCAGTCCAACAATTCAGAGTGACAACTTTTCATTACTGTCTTGGATACATACTCATGCATAAGTTTCCTTGTCAGATCAGTGAATTCATGTGAATAGTGGATTCAATTCTTCCTTTCTTTTTATATATCTAAATGTAGAGGGGAGACCACATGGAAGCCAGTGTTCAGTCAAGCAGTCAGAAAGATTTTTTATTGTCAACAGGGTCTCTTCTTATACTTTTTGCCTACGGATAGTACTTTTCCACTAACAGTTTATTGCTTAACTGTCCTGCTAAACAACCATAAGTGTTTTATGAATTCTTATCAAGATGCACATAACAAAGCATTGCCCGACCGCAGGGCACCCAATGATTCTTTACCACATCCCTTGTTTCTTCCTTTCTTGAGTATCTCACCACGGGTTTCATGATCAGGAGTGCAATATTTTCACCAGCCTTAGGACTTGCTGAGCCCCTAGAAAACATTCCCACATCTCCCTCTTCTTTGTTTATAAGGAATGCACTATTCGTAGCATTATCTATCATTTTCTGTAGGCACTGTAGCAAGCAAGGTACACAAATCAAGATGCAAAGAAAAGCTACTAAGCACAAAATTGCTTACTTAAACAAACTTCAAATCCACCTTGCAAAACCCCAGAACAGAGTTTTAAAACTAGCCTGTCCATCCTCAACCCACAATTTCTTAATCCCATTTTTTAAATCCTGAATACTTTAACGTATTGATTTCAAATGGTCCAACAAATTCATACAGCACATACCATCCAAGCCTTGGCATCCATGACCTTGAGCTAAAAGCAAGAAATCTATACCAGCTCAATTTTGTAGGGTGGCTTGCCTAACAGAGTCTGTGTCTAGTAACAACCCACTTAAAGCCAGAGTGGTTGCATTAGATTGCTTATCTAGCCAACAGCTCAGTTTGTTAAGTGTTTTTTAAAAGCTTCAGCTGAAGCTATGCCTGGGGCCAAGAGGGACACTGCTATTATCCCCCCAGGCCTCCAAAACTTCACTTTATCATCGCATTTGGGTTGAAAAGCATGAGTGCTTTGTGTTGATTGTCTATGGTGATGAGTGATCATAGAGATATTAAGTGTTAGTAAGATCCATTTTCCTAAACTACATGGGCCCCCACTAATATGGGAGGGGATACCAGGCCATACTCTGTCCCCAAAAATGAGAAAGATGCCTGCTGGCAATCTAAGTGGGCAGCTGGTAGATCTTGAAATAGTAGCTGATGTATAGTTACACCAAGCAGCATGATACTTATAAGCATCTAAGCTAGAATTAACACTTTGACCTAATGATCAATCCTATTCGCTATAATTGAAATATATACAGTAGTCCATTTTAACAAATCGTAACTGTTCCAGCTCTTATGGCTTGACACAGCTTTACTGTAGGAAGGGCAGCTATCCATCCAATGATTAACCATGTCACTCAAATTAGATGGAACACCAGGCACAGATGCGGGGATGGGCCAGTGATCTAGGGGTGTCCCCACCAGACATGTTGAGAATGTGTTTTCCAGTGAAGAGGTTGACAGGTAAACCATATCTTACTCTGTGTTGTTAGCAGGGGTGACTCATACATTCTGCTTGGGTAGAGCTGGAATTCATTTGCAAGTAGCACGCTGTTACACCAGGAGTCCCCAGTCTCATCTCTCTCTCTTACTCAAAGAATTCTGCTTATGAGCTTTGGTGGGGGGACTGTGCAGTGGTTGTTCTAGTGCCGGGACACATCTGCCTTGGCCAGCACAGACCACAAGCTCTGAGATTCGAAACACACTGTTTTCCTTAACCTTTTTGCCCTTTTTTCCACAACTCCACAATTCCACAATTCCACAATTTGTTTCCCATATTACAGTTCCACATAACATCAGAACAGTCGCACTCCTTTCAAAACCCATGAGTCAAACAATGCACATCTTCAACTTTCATGAACATCCAGTACTTAGTCTCATTATTAGAGTACTCAGTTATAAAAACTGGGCCCATTACCTCATTTATGATCTCGATTTCTTATTCAGTGTTCCCTCTGGCTCACTAGTGACATCTTTCCAGTGAGACAAAATCCAATCCAGGGTGTCTTTTTTGGTATTTCTTTGGACATCCCCTGTCCCTTAATAGTCTTTTACATTTCAGTAGACCTTAAATATTGCATGAGTGTTTAAACAAGAAGTGGAACTCTGCAAAAACAAAAACAAAAACAAAAAACACTATTAGAACATAAACATTTAACAATTACACACACAGTGACGATGACTAACAGAATTCCCATAACCAAGAAGCACAAAACCAGTTCAGACATTTACTGGTTCCACACATTTCCACTTGCCCAGCGCTTTAAACACTTAAGTGATACCTGTCCAGACCCTTCCTCCAGAGGGGACAGGGAGGCAATACCATCCTTTAATACCTTGTGTAGGACATCTCATGATTTACAGGTTCCCCTCCAACTTAACATACCTGGTCCACTGAGAGTTTTTCTCTGCCCCCACAGTGATTTGGTAAAGGGAAGGAGGCCTTCCAAGAAAGCTCTAGGTGTGCCAAGAGGGTTCCCCCTCTCAGCTGGTCCTGCAGCCAGGCAGAATGCCTCCTGTCAGGCTTCCAAAATTGGTGTGCAGATGTTTATTATGGCACCAGATGTAAGGGGGATATCTCCTACCTAACACTCACACTGATGAGATAAGTGACTACATATTTAAAGGCATAGCGCACAAACTCACTACATTCCAAGCACTCAGTCCTCCAAACCATCCCTCAAACCACACCCCTGTGCTGCTATTTTCAGCTTTTGCACATCTTCCTCTAGCTGCTGGATGCTTCAATGAACGGACCTGGAGTCATCTGATAAGGTTGTGCAACACATTCCTTCAAAGTCTGCACATCTGTGTCCTTGGGTGAACAGCAAAGTTGCCTTGCCTGGTTAACAAATTCACATCATGGGCCCTTGACCAAAAGGATTTTCTGGGTCACTGGAGGTTGTATTGGCAAGGACTTGCTATGGCTGGGGGCAAGGAGTGCAAACAGTGTAACATGTGGATCAGTAGATAAGCCTGCCGCTTCCTCACCATCCGGCAGCTTGGGTGCTCCCAACTGCAATCCCTCACAACACTTCAGGGCTTCAAAAATTGCTTGCCAGGAGCCAAGCATCTAGGTCAGAATCTCATCATTTCTGGTCTCAAGGTCTCGCAGCCTGACATCAATTTGATCCCTTATGTTCAAGTTGTAAATCGTCTTACTCGTTATCATAGGGTTGTTCTCAGTGGCCCACACAAGCATCTGCTTCAAAGCTGAAGCAGGCACAGATTTCCCCCATTTTTTATGGTTGACCTAGAAAGTTGTCAAAACCTCTCTCTGTTCTGATATAATATTGTTCCCCGTAGCTCACAGCTGCTTATCTTTGTCCAGCAAAAGGTAAGTACATGCATAGAAGTGCTTTTCACAGCACCATTCTCCTTTTACTGCTTCTTTCCAGCACAATTTTCACCTTTTTACAGTGAAAGGGCTACTTCATCTCAGCAGCTTCTCAAGTTGGCTTCCTTACAGCCTGAGTTTCACTCATTGAGGCAAAACTCCCCCTTCCTTTCAGCAATTATCACCGAATCACAGAACTGTAGGGGTTCAAGGGACCTGCAGAGGTCATTGAGTACAACCCCCCTACCAAAGCATCTCCCTAGACCAGGTTGCGCAGGTAGGCATCCAGGTGGTCCTTGAATGTCTCCAGAGAAGGAGACTACACAACCTCTCCGAGCAGTCTGTTCCAGTGCTCTGTCACCCTCACTGTGAAGAAATTCCTGTGCACATTTGTTTGGAACTTCCTATGCTTCATTTTGTGTGCATCTCCCCTTGTCCTATCACCACACACTGCTGAAAAGAGATCAGCCTTGCCCTTTTGCCTCCCGCTCCTTAGATATTTATAGATGTGGATCAGATCCCCTCTGAGTCTTCCTTTTTCAAGGCTGAACAGACCCAGGTCTCTCAGACTCTCCTTGTAAAGGAGGTATAGAGGGGAAGGATCACCTCCCTCGACCTGCTGGCCATGCTCTTTTTCATGCACCCCAGAATACCATTGGCCTTCTTGACCATCACCACCAGGGCACACTGCTGGCTCATGGCCAGCCTGTCATCCACCAGGACACCCAGGTCCCTCTCCTCAGAGTTCCTCTCCAGCAGGTCATCCTCCAACCTGTTCTGGTGCAAGACTCTACGCTTGCTCTTGTTAAATCTCATCTGATTCCTTTCTGCCCAACTCTCCAGCCTGTACAGGTCTTGTTGAATGGAAGCACAGCCTTCCAGCATGTCAGCCACTGCTCCCAGCTTTGTATCATCAGCAAACTTGATGAGGGTGGACTCTATCCTCTCATCATGGTCAGTGATGAAGATGTTGAACAGGCCCCGGAGGAACACCACTAAGTACAGGCTGCCAAGTGAGCTCTGCCCCACCAATCACAACCCTCTGAGCTCTGCCAGTCAGCCACTTCTCACTCTACCTCACCATTCACTCATCTATTCCACACCTCCTCAACTTTGTTATAAGGATGCCTTGGGAGACTTCAAACGCCTTGCTGAAATCAAGGTAGACTACATCCACTGCTCTCCCCTCATCCACTCGGCCAGTAATGACATCATAGAAGTCCACCAGGTTGATTGAGCATGACCTCCCCTGATGAACCCATGCTGACTACTGCTGACAACTCTCTTTTCTTCCAACTGCCTGGAGACAGCATCCAAAACAAACTGTTCCATCACTTTTCCAGGGACGGAGGTGAGGCTGACTGACCTGTAGCTCTCTAGATCCTCCTCTTTGAAGACCGGAGTAGCATTGGCTATCCTCCAGTTTTCAGGCACCTCTCCCATTCTCCAGGATCTCTCAAAGATGATAGAAAGTGGTTCAGCAATCTCCTTTGCCAACTTCCTCTGCACAGGCGGATGCATCCCATCAGGGCCTATGGATTTGTGTATACTGATGTTGCATATATGGTCTCAGAACATCTCCTGCCTCACCAAAAGGGAGTTTTCCATTCTCCAGACCCTTGCACTTACCCCCACAGTCCAGGAGCCCTGAGAGGGAGTTCCCACAGTGAAGACAGAAGCAAAGAAGGTGTTCAGCATTTCTATCTTCTCTGCATCCCCTGTTACCAGAACACCTGCATCAGTTAGTAGGGGACCCACATTTTCCCTAGTCTTCCTTTTACTGTTGACATACTTAAAAAAACCTTTCTTACTATCCTTTATCTCCTTTGCCAAGTCCAATTTCTGGTTGGCTTTGGCCTTTTTCATCTCATCCCTGCAAACCCTGACAGCATTCCTATATTCTTCCTAATCGGTCAGAACCTTATCAGTTCAGCTGAACATACCTTCACAAGGCATGAAAATCAGGTCCCAGTTTTGGGACCAAAGAAATGCCCAAAGAAATAAATTTACACTAGAAGCATTCAGATATTATTTTATTAAAACTACTAAGTTCTTCAGACATAAAACTAGATCTCAATTTCTTAACCAAAAATAACTCAATCGCCTTTAAGACTGAACATTCCCCAAAGCTGGCTTTTTGCTAAACCAACATCATTATTAAAAAGCTCATCTTCTAAGCTCTAAAATCTTACTTTCTGTAATTGTGGTAGGTCATGGCTTAACTGTTCTAAATTATTAGCTATAAAAAAATCCTTTCTAATTGTACACAAAGTCATCACTTTTAGGGGAAACAAATATAATTATAAGAAGATCAGAATTAAAGGAATATGAGAAGTGAGGGTTACAGATATTGAGAGAGCATAAATAATTCAATGATTAAAATCTCTATTTAATATTTTTACTGAGAGATAGAAGCTTCATTAATCTTCTATTAACTTATCCCTTAATCTCTAACATTTCCTAGGAGACAATGATTTACCACCAGGTTTGTAATAAAATGGGACCAGGAAGGAATCAGAAAATTTCAAATAATTTAGAAGTCCATTTTTTTCAGAAGAAAAAAATAATGCAATACTTTCTGAAAATCTTTTAGTCTTCCAGTTTCCCATGACAGTATGACATTCTTCAAAATGTAATATTACAAAAATTAAAAGATTAATATTGATTTTAACAAATGTTCTTCTACTCCAAACTATTTTGTCCCTTACAGTCCCAGCAAGATTAAGGATTTAAATAAGGAGATTGTGCAGTACTGAAGTTTATCTTCGCTCCTAGTTGAGAATTCTGAACTAGGAAAACAGAAATCTAAATTAAAACACTAGTAGATTTCCTTATCTGTCATTGTAATGTGTCTTTCCACAGGCGGAGAACATAAGAAAGGCGTTATAAATCAGCATTATTTCAGGGTGAGTCTCCTTGTTAAAATTACTTTCTCAAATAATCTTCCTTTCGTGCTTTGTGTGTTTGTTTTGATTGATTTGTTTTTTATATGTTTAATTTATTTTGTGCATTTGTATGCTTATATCAAAATGCTAACAGAAATGTTGAGCATTGGAAATTTACATACATTGGTATGCAAAGTTTAAACATTAAAAATATATATGTATGAGGAAAAAGATTCCAATATAATTTCTGAAAAATGAAAAATTAGTTGATACACTAATAGGAAAACAGAAAACATTTCACAGATGACTTTAACATCAACTATCAAATTAATAAGAAACATAACTGATTGTTGAAATCTTCCCTATTTTGAAAGTTCTTCTTCTACCTGGTATAAGATTAAGCCTGTTTTAAGATCAATATACATTTAACCTGTCAAAACTTTTCATACCAATAATCGTCAGAATAGTTGTATCATCAGTCCAGTATTACATTACAGTTTGCATATGGTGTCTACCAGGTCACTTTGTTTAGAAGAGGTGGCTGAGGCATCTAGCGCTGTTTAGTCTTGGAAAAGGAGGTTAAGGGGAGACCTCATTACACTGGAAAGAGAAAGAAGATTTCAGTAAGTAGAGTATTGGCCTCTTTTCTCAGATGGCAGGAGATAGGATGTGAGGAAATGGCTTACAGTTGCAGCATGGGAATTTCTATTTAGATATCAGCAAGAATGTCTTCATGGCATAGCAGTGGAATGAGCTACCCAGGGAAATAGTGGATTTCCCATCCCTGGGGTTATTTAAAAGATGTGTGGATTTGGCATTAAGGGACCTGATTTTGTCATGGGACTTGGTAAGTCAGGTTGATGGTTGCAAGGGAAAGGTATTTTCCAGCCTATGATTCAGTGAAAGAGACTTTCCAGTCTGCTTCTGAGGGAGAGGGTAGTTGACTTAAAAAAAAAAAAAAAAAAAAGTCCAAAGAGTGTTACTTGAGTAATCACTAGGAGTATAACAGGAAAAAAAAAAAAAACATTTCTAAAAGAAAAGACTGAAATAGAACAATAACTGTGAAAGAAGTTCATTGAGAGTAGTTTTTTATTGTGTGAATAACATTACTGTGAGCTGAGAAATTAGTCTTGAAAGACATGTTCAGACTTTCTCCTTGTTTCAGTAGAATCACACTGTTCTGAGTGAAAAATAAAGTAGCATAGCAAAGGATAATTTGCATTTTTTCCATGTAATAGAAGAGGTATCATGTGAGATGATAATTACCACAAATATAGCACAGATTTCTCCAATTTAATCATAACAGAAAACTTAAATTAACTGTTGCTGTGATGTGGCAGTTGCTGGCAAATACTGAATTCTTTCTGGTAAGCCATAGGATCATTACTGTAAGCATGACAGTAAATACTCAGAAGGAAACAAGCAAAATACATTAGTATTGGATTTTTTTTGCTTTCTTTCGCAGATTATCTCCTGAAATATTATATAAATAAAAGCTTCTCAGTCACATGGTAGTCAGTGCCACTGGTGTCTTCTGAGATTTTAAGTTTGATGTTTTCTTCAACTATTTTTTTTCTCCATTTTTTATTTTATTCACTGAGAGAATTATAGAGGGCTTTTATAAAAGATAATGTTAGAGGGAATTACTTCCTCCGTTTAAAAATTCTGATTGTCTATCCCAAGGAAAAATGTCCAGAGATTCGTGCGGACAGAAAAATGGACTATAGAAGTTGGAAATGTTAGTTACTAAAGAAACAAACTCATCTGTAACAGTGACATAGTATGAAATAAGTATACTGAAGTGAAAACAGCAGTCATATTCTCGTGCCAAAAAGTTTTTGTTTCTACCAGGTTCAGTTGAAAAAATATTTCTGGTTTTGTTTTTTTGTTTTTTTTTTTTTCAGCTGTGTGGAAAAAGAAACACTAGCTGTGTAATATGGATTGAAGAAAATTCCTGCTTGTGACACTTAAGTATATGAATGTTATGTCATGTTTTTCCTCTCAATTTATTCAAAATTTTCTCCAATTATTCTTTATTCATAATAATGTTAATATAAAAGGAAGGTGATGGTAACAGGTTTTCTTATAAGTGCATCCTCTACAATAAAGCATACAGCAAGCTTCTCTAATTTAAGAGAATAATACAGTGCTCCTCCATAATAATTTAAATGGTGGGTTTCCTCCCTTTTGGCTTGCGTTGACTGCACTGAGTGGGGAGAAATTTTGGGGGGCCACCTATAAGTAATGTAGGTTATTCTAAAAGTAATGACTCCCATTTATTTCCTTGGAAATTGTAATGGATGCAAAGAGCCTAATAACAGTATTTGGTAGAGCAAATACTCAGTGACAGAATACAAGTTTTCGGTGTATTCACCACCACTAGCTATGCCTTTTCACTTGCAACATAAATGTAAAATTAGTGGGATATATGAACGTCATTTTGTGAAACAAATGCATCAGTCTGGTTCAGTGGAAGTGGTTGTAATTTTTAGTGAGTTCTCAGGGTGTTCATCAGAGATTTTTAATGAAATTTTATTCTTCCTGTGCTTGAATATAGCTGTTCACAAATGTACATACTGCCAAAGAGCAATGACATGAATAAGCTGCAATTGTGAAGCAAGTGATGTTTATCTCTGGTCAGAGAAGTCTTATAAAAGTCTAGTAGAGTGGTGTGATCAAAATTCTTGAGTTGAATATCTAATTGCTTCTCTATATATTCTGTACACTGAAAATTGATAGGTAACATACTAATGTCAACTGAAAATGAAGTTGCATTTAAAGACAAAAAAAAAAAGTTTTTTTTTTCAACTATATTGAGACCTATTCGCAAACTCCTTTATCAAAACAGAAAGTATGGCTGCACATTTTTTTGCTGTTTATGGAACTATGTCTAGTCAGTGTACCAGAATACATACAATTATTTGCCATAACTTGAGTCAGCACTGTGTTGCACAGTCTCTGTGCCCATTTAAGCCCAGACAGTGTCAATTGCACCCTGATGTTTGCTTGTTGTTGAGCAATGGGTGCATGCCTTGGGGTAGGCCAGGCTGCTGAGTGGGCAAGAGCCACCTCTATGATTGCCTGGGGTAGAGTGAGGTCACAAAATGAGCTGTACTGGGCTGCATGTGACCTACAGGCCATGGATTGGACATACCCAATTTAAACTCTAACAGTTTTTCTATGGCCTTTTCAATGGTATTATAATTTGCAATGCTTTGGCCTGTGGTGCTACTTCACTGAAGGTATGTGGTGGAAACTTACAGCATTGTATAAAACACAAAATGGGTGAATGTTACAGGTTTTGCTTTATTAGTTACAATTTTCATCCAGGTTTGCTGACCACATGGGAATTCCTCTGCTGAAATTACTTGTGGAAGCTTAAAGCCACAGCCACTGCTGTCTGTGTTAGCTACACAGGGCTGGAGCAAGAGGTTTCCACTTCAGTCCTATCAAATAATAAAAGCAGACATCTGTTGTTAGCATTGCCAATTTTTTGACTCTTGCTGTGTAATGAAAAGACTATATAGAAGAATAAAAATATCACTCTAACACAGCTCTGCAGATTTAAAACAGTAGAGTCCCGCAGTACATTTGTTCTTTTTGTTTGTTTGTTTTTCTTTTTTTTTTTTTTTTGCATGCACAAGTAGTCGGAAAGCCAGTTATTTGAACACTGGCTCTATACTCTGCTTGTAGGTGCACAGTGACACCTTGCTGATTCTTCTTCGATTTGTTTAACACTCCTAATAGCTAGAGAAAACTGCCATGTACACTCTTGTTATGCTAGTAAATTCTGTTGAAATTTTGGCCCTTGACTACCTTTCTGTAAAGGCTAACTTAAGCATGGTCTCATTTCACTTTGAGGTCATAAAAGTAGGAATACCTTAAACCTGTGCCTTAGTCTGTCAGATATGTAAAACTTAAAATGCATTAAGATTTTAAATAGCAGTGAATCTTATTACTTGTTCAGCGTTCTCGTTTTCTTTCATGACATGAAGAACAGGTTCCACTCTTATCAATCTCTTCTAAACAGGTAATTATGTACACATCACATAACATAAATAATTCTTTTGAAAATTTTACATGACTTTACTTGGTGTCAGTGCTTTTCTTATAAACTTAAATTCGACCCAAATATTTCAGGAAGTACTACTGCGTTTGCCTGCAGACCCTCTAGAGTGGTAGCATTATTTTGTAACCTTCAGAATAACAGGAAGAAAGAAGAAGCATTCCTAAAATAAACTAAAGCAAACAAACAACCAAAAAAGCAAAAGCAAACGTGGTCATAGAGTTGACAACAAGCATATAAAGGCTTGTATTCAGAAAATGAATCCATTTTATTTTAAGATTAAGAAAGTGCATGTAAGAACTATGAACCAAATTCATCCTGTCTGCAAAGTAGTGATGAATTCTTCCCAGGTTTTACAACCATATCACTCTTTAAAGAGCCCTCAAGTAAGAAAAATTGTATATATATAAATGGAAGAATTCATCCACCCCCACATTAATTCATCCTTAATAATCCACTAAAATTCATAAAACATATACCACATAAATCCTGCTTGGTATATAACTACTTATTAACTGAAAACCCTAATATGTCATAAAGCTCAAAAGAAACTGGAAAATGACACTCAGAATGTACTGGAAATGTGAATGCTGTAATATATGGAAGATAAATTGATAAAACTGCAAGACATGAAGATTTAAAATAAACACATTTCAATCCCCTTCAGAAGTTGTACCAGGAAAATAAAAAAGAAAAATAAATGGGAAAAAAAAAAAAAGATACCAGTTGTATTTAAGAGGCTCCGAGGAATCTTTGTAACATACAAATAAATAGTGTTGCAGAATAGAAAATGGTCCTGAATCCACTCACACAAAGGTTTAAATTCCATGTAAAAAGTACGTTCTTCCTCTAGTTCCCTTCACTTTGTCACTTCTTCTAAGTTAGGAAAGGCTATCCCACACTGAATTGACAGCTCTGGGTATATGCGTCTTTGAATGAGACAGCTAACCCAAAGGCAGTCTCCTTCTCTGTCTTGATAGGAAGACAAAAAAATTAATGTGTTTTTTCATAGAGGTTTTTAATACTTCTTGATTGGCAGACGATATTAGTCTTTCACAATGAGGAATGGAAAAAGCATTTTGTGAACACATAGCATATAGTCTGTAGCATATATACTAATGCTACATTTCACATTCATGTGCAGATTTAAATGGCTTCTCAGGAGAAAAGAAGAAAAACTGAGAAATAAGAGAGCACACGCAGACTGATATTTTCTAGGTAATCTGCAACCTCACATGAAATTTTGATTGACTTTCTATCGTTGCTGGCAGAAAGCCTCATTCTAGTAATAAATTTACAGGAGGAAGCTCAGACAGTTTGGAGACTGCTTTTGGAGCCTACACTAAGCAGTCCAGAGATGTTCTTGAACTGTTCTCATGATAGTTCCATTGCAGTTGGCAGAGATGTACCTATTGCATTTCCTGTACTGTGTGACCACTTTCACAAAATTGTACTTCATTTTCATGGCTGTATGGGGTGCTGCTTAAAAGGTTTCAAAAAAATGACAATTTCCACACTTAAACTTTTTGTGAATTGTGAAAAAGCACTTTCAGGAGTATTACAGCTGCTTCAAATAACATCATTTGTACTGGCACTCAGTGTAGCTGTTAGAGTGTGCACACTTTTTCTTAGCCTTGTAATGAGAGATAGTACAGAACTAATCCATGTGATAAATTTTATTCATAGTTGATTTGTTTTACTGCCAGGCTCCCATTTCCCTTATTATTTCCTGAGTTTCGTGAATGAACACTTTGGAGCAACACCCAGACAACCTGAACTCCAGGTGATCAAGAGAGCTACTGGAAGGGAACACTTTATTCTCACAGGTTCGCAGAGCAGACAGTGAGAGTGCAACACCTTACCATTCCACCTCTCTCAAAACAGGACTAGTTCACTGGGGTTGAAGTAGACCTGACATCAGCAATTCTCCCCTTGGTACACATTGAGCTTCCCACTGTACTCTAGGCTGGTATTCACTGGGGTGCTCTCATGCTGTTCCCTCTCTAACCACTACTCAGCTTAGTTTTTAACTAGTCCCTCACACTGCCAAGCTGTTATCGTCTACGTTTCCTACTGAAAACTGCATCTTTCATCATTTTTCTTTTCTAGAGCCAGTCATGAATTTGTTTTTATTAAACTTATTTTCGAAGTTTAAATAGCTAAGTGAATATCAGTTTTTCTAATGAGTTTTCATTACCTACAACTTACTGAGGTAGAGGAAAGAAACATTGTTTACAAGTGTTTTCCTCTTTAAAAAAGCTAAGATATTGATTGACCTGACATTTGTGGGTTATAAAAAAGAATTGGAATCTGAGATAGTTTAGTCCAGGAAAATATGGCTCAATTTTTGAAGTGTACATTTCAACACTATTCAAAACAACTATGATAGAAAAAGGTTGATTAGATACTCAAGAAGACTTAGCATCCCTTGAGAAGATTACAATGTTTTCATTAAATTCATTTGGATAAAAATTAAAGTTATCTCCCTTCATTTACACAGTTGTTGATTTAAAAAAAAAAAGCAAACTTCAAAAACTTCAAGCAAAACTGAATATTCTGTTTGTTCAACTAAAATTTCTCAGCAAATATATTTTGTTTCATCTAAAACTGTTCTATTTTGTCAACCAACTGGAAAATCAGTGATTCAAATTGATTCAAGTAGGATCTCTCTTGTTAGTCTTAAAGTTGCTAAATATTACCTCCTCCAAAAAATACGGATTGTATATTTTTAATCCTTTCTATAATTGCAATTGTTCTGTAAATCATTGTTAAATTTCAACTTATTTGATTTTCCAGTGTTAAAAATTTCTGTATACTTTTCTACATTTTCTTCTAATCAAATCAAGGAAAAACTACTTAATGAAAAGCTGTACAATACTGTTATCTATCAAGCGTATTCACTGGTATATTTCTGCAAGTTTCTGATATAGCAAATGTTGTAGTTGAAAGTTAAGATTAATCCACAACAAGCTATTAATGAAATTGCACTGCCTTTCATTATGTCAGCATAAAACTGATGTGTTCTTTGAAAGTGCCATTTTGAAAGATTAAAATGAAAAGGAGGAAGGTTGCAAATACAGTGTAAGTTCATGGAGAAAGAATATTTTCCCTCTTCCCACTCTGTAGACAGCAGATCAGTAATAGGGCTGAATAAAGAACACAGATGTATTACCACGCATGGTGGTATCATTACTCTGCCTTTACATTCCCTTTTGCCAACCAGAACTGGATCATGTTGAGCTGTAAGAAGTTGGTGATCACTTCATACCTGTGGAGTCTGGTTGTTTCTGTACTGCAGTACCTGTCTGAGCTACTCCTGGAGAGGAGAAGTGTAGAACCATTTCTTTCTCAGATTTCTGCCTATCCTCAGATATGTTAGTCATTCTAAAAGTAATTGTCCAAAATGTGTCTTGTGTTCCACATCACAGTCGCCACTGCTGAAATGCACAGCCCACCGCTCCAGTATGTTCACCTCCATTGTTTCATCTCCTTGAACTTTCAGGAGGTGTCAGTGCATATAATTTAGGGTAATTTTTTCCAGAAGGAGGAATTAAGTGACACACCTTTCCCTCATATGCACTTCCATGTCAGACACCATTTTGTCAGACTATCCCTCTGCTGCCATCTGTCACATGGCAACAAAATGTAAGGAATGTTCAAATTTTACTGCCATACCACCATTTGCTTCTGACATTTGTGCAAACATAACACAGGAGGCATTACTTTCAGAGCAGCCCTAGTAGAATGACCACGAATATTTCCAAAACAGAGATTAGCTGATCTTCTTACATCTTTGTATTCCTATCTGTTAGTGTATGTTTAATCAAACATGGTAAAAATACAGTTCATAAGCAGTCCTTTTTGTTAGCGCAGGCTCTTTATGAAACAAGTTCTTTTCTTTCTGCTTCAGTGCTAGTAAAAGAACAGAAGAATCCAGCACAAGTTAAGACCTTGAAATACAAATAAATTTTCAGTCTTCTCTCACAAGGAAAAATTAATCTGCTTTGCAATTGCTGAGATTGCTAGCTACTTGAAGCTAATATTTATAGAGGCAAAATCATACATATGACACATGTGCAGGAAAGAAACTTTGCTACTTAACAATCATGCAAAGATATCTCACTTACTCCAGACCATTGGTATTTAGTAAAAGAACAAATGAAGAAATCCTGGATCATTCAGCAAAGGTAAATGTAATGAAGCAACCACTGTTAAAAATCAAGCAATGGTTCACTCATAGTAAATCTGATTCCTCTGAGAGGCTATCAATTCTACCACCTTCAAAGTTATACATACACAAAATACTGTGGCCAGGACTCCACCACTCACTTAAAAATCAATACCATTAGAACTTGTTCTTTACTCAGCCCATATGGAAGTGTTCTTCACTAAGGAAAAAGCTCTTTGTGTATTTGAGTATACTAGTAAGAAGTCCACACACACTGTCAAATTCTGTTCTGTTGCACATTTGTTCCACTCTTCATATTTCTCATGGCCAGGAAGTCATCACTGTCTCCATTTTGCACGAGCTGAGCTATATTTCTGACATCATTTTGTTCAGACCTACCTTATTATAGTTCAGCCAGAGATCCTGAAATGTTTGTCAGATGTGTTTTGAGTTCTGTTATTTTTTATCTTGCTCTGTTTGTCTTTTCCTTCATATTTAATTTTTCTTTCTGGAGCTCATCTTCGCTCATCTTCAAACAAAAGCTATGGTGCACCTAACAGCATTAAGAAAGGAACCTTTTGGAAACGATCTCTGAAGCTAAAACCTGAGGTGCAGGTCAAAATAGATGCCTAGAGAGAGAAAACTGGAAAGGGAAAGAGATACAGACAGAGCAAACTTCACACCATAGTCTGATTTTTAGGTAGCTTGCTCTTAGTTTGAAATCCATGCCTAAATTTAAGAAAGAAAAAAAAAAAAGAGAGAGAGAGAGAGTTCTCAACATAACTGAGAAGAGAGCTGTTTGAATTACATTGTTTTAATGATCTTAATCTAGGTCCTTTAAAAGGAAAGATTACAATCTACATTCTTCCACTGAATTTGGTTTCCCACCTCATACTTTCAAGTGAACTTCTCTTTTTCCTTTGTTTCTTTCAAACAACACCTGTAAAGCACTAAAGTGCCCACTTTTATGAAAACGTTGTGTTTTTAAGAAAAATCTCTCTCTTGTGCTGTATATGATGAAAGTGGAACTAAAACTGGAATATGTACACTGTATTTAAAGCTAATATTTTCTGTAGCCCCGTCTTTAATTTGTAGTGAATGCTATCAACCTTGACTTTATCTGGAAAGAAGTTCTGTGGAGAACGAAGGGATATCTTAATGAACAGCAGGTTGACTGGGAGCCAGCAGTGCGCCCTTATGTCCAAGAAGGCCTATAGTGTTCTGGGGCACATTAGGAGGATGTTGCCAGCATGTCAAGGGAGGTTGTCCTTCCCCTACACTTTGTCCTGGTGAGGTAACTTCTGGAGGATAGTGTCTAGTGCTAGGCTCTGCAGCACAGGAAAGAAAGGGAGCTTCTTTGGAGAGTCCAGCAGAGGGCTACAAAGCCCTCCTGTGCGGTTCAGCCTGGAGAAGAGAAGACTGAGGGGACAGCTGATCAATGTTTCTAAACATCTAATGGGTGGGAGTCAAATGAATGGGGCTAGGCTCTTTTCAACAGTACTCTGCAACATGGCAATGATTATTAGGCACTATGTGGAGCACAGGAAGTTCCACAAATACAAGAAGGAAAACTATTTGAGGGTGACAGCACTGGAGCAAGCTGCCCACACAGGTTGTGGAGTCTCTGGAGATACTCAAAAGCCACCTGGATGCTTTCTTTGAGTATAGGGAACCTGCTGTAGTATGAGGTTGGACTAGAGGATATCCATAGATCTCTTCCAGCTCCTACAATTCTGTGATTTTTTCTTCATTTGCTACAAAGTCTACTCTCCTCTTTGCTGAATTTCATGTTCTGATGCACATCTAATGTTTCCTTCCCTGCACGTGACAATGGAAATTATCATAGAACAGGATAAACTGATATGTTCATATGTAAAGTCATGCATTAAGACCTTATCTAAACTTAGCCATTCATCAAAGACCATCAACTGTAGTAGAATAAGCAAGTACGTATAATGTGCATTTCAGGAAGACATCTTTAACTGATGACTTAAGTGAGTATCTGCATTGTAATAGAGCTTAAGAATTACAAGAATTAATTAGAATTAAGAATTATTATGTGTAAGAATTAAGAGTTTCTAGCTGAGACTCAAATACAGCACTCTATGTAATACATTATCTAAATTAGAACCTCAGTGTTCTTTTTTTGTCACCAAGCAGACACTAAGAAGTTACATAAGTTCAAAATTACTTTTAAAAATACTCTACTAGTAATTTCAGCATTTATACATCCATAGAGCAGTTTAAGCCTTTAGGTTATCCTAAATATTATTTATCATTTGGAAGTTTCTGTACTTTCAAAAGTCTGACGTTTAGGTCTTAATGGTACCAGAAGTCTTAAAATGCCTTGAAACCAGACACGTATCTGAGGATATGGGGTGATTTAAGTACTTATGCTATCACAAAACAGTTCAAGGGCTTACAGTATCTTGAATGTTTAAGATGGTCTAAATGTTCATACTATTTCATTTAGGATGGTTTGAACACTCAGTTTGTTATAAGAACTTTATTTTGAGGCACTTTAGTTTGTAAATTATCTCAAAAACATTTCTTGTAAGTGGAAAATTACCAAATAATAATATAAAAATACTACAGAAATAAAAAAAAATGTTGCACATTTATTAAAGAATTTTTATTAAATTATTATTAAACAGCATAGTCTTTGAAAATCATGCATGACCATTTTTCCGGGAAGTTTTGAACATGGATGATTGTCACATGCCAGTTTTGTTCTCTGTTACCACTGCAAAAATGAAATGTCTTGCAAAAAAAAAAGGTAGTCTTGTAACACTGGTAAGGACATATATATACAGTGCAAATATGAAAATTTCAGTATTTAATTCTTTTGCTTCTATTTGTTTTTTAGATATTCTACATGGCATCATTGCTTTCTGCTGACCATGTGTAGGTATATAGGGGTATTGTAAATGTTGATCTATTTTCTACCTAGCTTCCACTGGACAAAAAACAATATTAATTAATTAAGCATAAAATCTTAACACTTATTGCCAGCATTAATGGCCATATCTTGGTGAGATTCAACAATATGTTAAATTAATGGATAGAGTATTTTGTTCTCTCAACTCCATTCTGGCATCTATGTAGTAAGAATAAAACAATGGAAAATAGTGAAAGTGTATAGCAATCTGTCAACTGTTTTCAGGCTGGTTCAGCCTGGTTCCACGACTAATGAGGCAGGGGTACGCACAGATCCATGCCTCAGGAAACAGAAAAAGGGAAAAGGGAAAAGAGCAGAGACATGGGCCTATCAACAAAAGAGTGGCAATGATCTAAGGAGGAAAGATAATTTACTAGGTAAGCTATCAAAATGCAAAATACAATATTATACAATATAATTGGAATTGAAGCTATTAAATCAAATAAAATGGGAGAGAGGGTATCTGAAAACCAAAGGCCTTACTCTAATGCTGAAGGCGAGATGGATAGAAAGCATACATGTTGCCAGGATGAGCAGAAAAGAAAAAGAGGGAGATCTCGTGACTTACCAATGGTTATATCTTTCCCTCTGAATGGAAAAGGGAAACAGAAACTCCTCTGGCATATGTAGTTCTTCTCTTCTAGGACAGATATACCCAGAACTATCAACAGTCCATGAAACTAGAGCATCAACTCCGTCTACTGCATGATTTTATTATGTGGAATATTAAT
The DNA here is from genome assembly GCA_023055505.1 of Callipepla californica brunnescens. Lineage (NCBI taxonomy): Eukaryota > Metazoa > Chordata > Aves > Galliformes > Odontophoridae > Callipepla > Callipepla californica. The sequence continues at coordinate 4,854,760 of JALIRH010000023.1, read as the reverse complement.
AACAAAAATCATAAAACCATGACACAATCTTAAAGCTTTTCATCAGTTAATTGGTATCAGACAAGAACGTGGAGATATTAGTTGCTGAAATTTTATTTTGCAATCACAGTATTTCAGTCCCAAATCTCCTTTCACAGAGTTTGAAAGTAAGTACTTTTCTCTACTTTTGTATGCACAAAATTTTTGTGTTTCTGGCATATATATTTATGAATAATACCCTAACACTAATTGAGAACTTCTCTGAAAATTGCATCCACCAATGATCACTATAGTTCTGGAATGTAAAGTATTAAACCATAATAGGAAAAACAGCATCAATGAAGTTCTCAGCACAAAATGTAATTTGATACTGCTTCATAGCTCTCCTTCACTGAGCTCTTAGTATTTTCTACCATTTTCCAGATGCTTACAGGAGTATTTCTGCGAACACACGTTAAGAAAGACTGTCTTGTTGTGCTTTACTTTTTATTTATTCTAGTGAAGTCACCGTACTGAAGAGCAGAATGTTTTCTATTCTGATGGCTGTATAGCATCTGTGGAAATTTTTGACAATTGGAATCCTGCATAAACTTCCAAATCTCACTGGAAAAAAGTGAATTCTTACACACAGAAAAATACCTGATCAAATTAAAAATTCTATAGCCATTAAAATATATGTCATTTATTTGTTCAGACATAATTGGTATTGATCTGGGAGAGACAGCACCAGTGTAATACTCCACAATTAGTTGTACAGATCTGTTCTATATCCGTTATGAATTTAGCTCTGTGAATATCTCCAGCAAGTTAAACCTTAAAAGCCATTCAGATGAAATTCAGGTATTATTCTTTAATTATTATTAAAACAGAAGTCTGTACAGGGAGGGAAGAAAAAAAAAAAAAACCAAAAAAGCAATGCTGACCTTATCCCACTCATTCTGATCTCATGAGGAGACTTCATTTGTGAGTTTCCCAAAGACGATGACATAGCTGTCATGGGTTCACAATTCCCACAATGCATTTCTTTTTCTCTTCATTAATCTGTCACTAATTCAATCTGAGAAGGCTGTGTCATAACCATATCTTACATTTCTCCCCATTACTGTGGAACAAATTACAACATTTTTCATTTCAGAAAGGTTCCACTATTATTTCTGCTGTCGATATCAAGTTCACAAGGTATACCTCTCAGTTTTACCAGCTGTTACCTTAACTTAAAATAATTCTGTGGGAAAAAAAAAAGAAAGGGTGTCACCTTCATTACATGTACTGGAAGAATATTAACTTTTTAATTAAAAAAAAAAATCATATATTTTCTTTCATAGTTGAAATTCCAACGTATTTCCTAAAATGAAGACATTCTTAATGAAAATTAAAACCTAAAATTTCATATAATCTCAGCTAATTAAAAATATTCATTTCTAGCTTGATATAAAATTATTTCTGAGGGTGGATTTCTCAAAAATTAATAATATCAGACAGTTTATCATATACCAAACTTCATATGCTAATAAAAATGAAATACTAGTATGAAAGCAGTTGTTAAAATTTTTACCGCCTGATAACTGATTTTTGCCACTTCATGACACACAACTCATAGTGATGAGGAGCTGGAGCAGACTACCCAGAGAAGTTATGGATGCCCCATCCTTGGAGGTATTCAAGGCTGGGTTGAATGAGGCCCTAGGCCCTAGTGTCTGATTAGTTGTTGGCAAACCTGCACGCAGCAGGGAGGTGGAGTTAGATGACCTTTATGATCCCTTTCAACCCATGCCATTCTATGCCTCTAAGAGTCTTTGACTGTTTCCATGTTTAGTGGTCTCAGTCCACTTTTCAGAAGCTCCAAGTCTGCAAAACATAGTTACATTTGACACTGGCTGACAAAGGGTAAATCTTGAATATTTATACAATCAAATTAACATCTTATTCCTAAGAGTTTCAAGTTCTTCTGTGCATTGCCCTTTAGACGTGTGTAGAATCATTCCCTACATTGAGCCTTTTGGTAATAATATCAGTTTTTAATTTTTCCTACACTAAACCCGAAATACAACCTGAAATTTGATATTAAGTTTACCATGGAATAATAATTTTTATACCATCTATTAAGAATAATGCTGATATTTCTCCATACATTAAGTGTAACCTGATTCTGTCCACATTTTCCTGATGTATAATTTTCAAATTCATTTTGTAATTATGAAGACCGAATCTGTTTATCCAAGGCATATAGACCCAATTATCAAAATATTTGAGATGTTACTGATGATAGAAAGTTTAACGGTTCCTCAAGCTAAATTTTATTTCCTGATTTGTTTCATTGCCTAGAACTGGTCTGAGTAATCCTGAGGTATGTCTATGTTATGTCTACTTTAATTCTGTTAAATCAGACCTGATTAGTAGATGGAAGCAGCTGGTGCTTGACACCCACATCTATGTTATTTGCAGTTCAGGACCTTTTCTTCAGACGGCATTTATTCTGGTCTCCTAGTGCAACACACTTTGTAAGTGTAGTTATGTTGTCCAAACCCTCAAATTCCAATGAAAAGTTTGATCACATCTGGTGCACACCTGGAGTAGAGCTTGCAATTCTTTTATTTATATATTTATTTTAAGAAAAGAAAACTACTTAATGCACCCAAGTTCTTTACATTGAACAATTTGTCAGTGATTGGAAAAGGCTGATTTATTTTGAACTGCTCTAATGCTCCCAATGAAAATACCAACACTGAGTGAACTAACACTAATTTCTTCTGTTTTCTCAAAATGGATATGGATAGGTCTAAGTGATGTAATAAATGCACACAGAAAACTACCAAAACCAAAAGTAACATAGCTTTGTGAATTTTGAAGCTGCAGTGCAAATGCTGTTTTCACCATCTACTTTAAGCAGTGAGCTATCACAAGTGAAATTCAGTACATCTGTTCACCATTAGTTTGAGTAGCTGCTTTATCCCCAAACACTAATGTAATACTTTCCTTTTGAACAGGACCTAGGCGTTCTGAGGAGCTGTGTTTTCTCTGTTACTCTAAAATCTCTCACTGCAACAATGCCTCTAGGGTAAGTCGCCTTTCCTGTGTTGCTTTTGTTTTCAGTGTGTAAATCTACAGAGGAAACTACACCTTCATCATAGTTTCAAAAAATCATATACAATGAAAATATGCCTTTTATTTGACACTGCAACCAGGTGAAGTTTCATTTTTAAAATGAAACCCTAGAGCAGTAATTCACAGTTAGTAGGTTGTGCCGTCTAGAATTGTTTTGCTCTGAAAGAAAATATATAAATATATATATATATAATGTATATATATAAAATATATATAAATATATAAATATATATATATATTCAAAATAATATCCAAACTTGATATGATTACCACAGTAAAGTTGCTATGATAACAAGAATGTGACTTTTTTATCCTAATAGATTTATTACAATTGCTTTTCTAAATTTCAAAAATTAAGTTGTTCCTTCCACAACAAAATACTGGTGTAGTCTTACATTTGCAGTGTGTATCATCATCAATAGATATATTTCAATAAGCACCAACTCATCACTATCACTGCAATTTCATAGGATTTTGATCTGTAGGTTGCCCTGATGGATAATCTTTTGCAGTATTCTTCTTTGTCTATTAATACAAGTGATAAATGATTACATATCTCTTATGATTCACTTAGTCATTCGTAGCTGTTGGTTAATATTTTATTAATGGCAGAAATATTAGTATATAAATAATAAGCAACAAGCCAAAAGAAAGTTCTATGTATTCATCCACATCATTTCTTACAACCAAAGTCACAAGTAGAGTTGTGATGTGAAACCCCCCAGGAAGAACAGTTTAAAGAGCTGGATAAAGAGGGTTTAGCAAAGTACCTGTTTCATTAGGAACTTGTGTTACTGGTGGGCTACAGAACATCAGCGTGAGGCAGCTCTGTATTTTCACCTGCTCACTCCTTTTGGAACTCCTGTACACCGAAGTGGAACATGTTCTGTACAGGATAAAGAATCACACTCTATCTTATTTCTTTACCTAACACCCTTTCATAGAACAACTGGATAGAATTTTGCTCACTTGCCCTTCTTGCTGTGTAAAAGACCAATAAACACATCCTTCAAAACAGTGCAAAAATCCCTCTCTCCATTCGAGTTCACTAGTCTGTATCAGTATCATAGCTGTCATTATTTAAAAATGGTTTTATTTCTGTTTTACCTTCCACTCTCAAGCACATTTCTTTCTAATATTTTTTTCTGTTCTTCTGTTTTGAAAATAGTTTTTTTCTCATCTTTCCTACTGTATTGTGTACAATAAAATCTGTTAAAGGCAGCTTCCAGTATTGATAGAATAGAGGGAACTGGGGGAACAGATAACAAATACAAGACCTGGACAGACTGTAGAGTTGGGCAGAGAGGAACCAGATGAAGTTTAACAAGAGTAAGCACAAGTCTTGCACCTAGGGAAGAATAACCACAAGCACTGGTACAGGCTGGGGGGTAACCTGCTGGAGAGGAGCTCTGAGGGGAATAACCAGGGGGTCATGGTGGTTAACGTGTTGGCCATCAGCCTGCAGTGCGCCCTGGTGTACAACAAGGCCAATGGGATCCTGGGGTGCATGAAAAAGAGCATGGACAGCAGGTCAAGGGAAGTGATCCTCCTCCTCTACTGTGCCCTGATGAGGCCTCACCTGGAATACTGTGTCCAGTTCTGGGTTCCCCAGTACAGAAAATGCAGGGATCTCCTCGAAAGAGTCCAGTGGAGGGCCACAAAGATGATAAAGGTTGTGGAACACCTCTCTTTTAAGGAAAGGTTGAGAGACCTGGGTCTGTTCAGCCTTGAAATAAGAAGGCTCAGAGGGGATCTGATCCATGTCTAATATCTAAAGGATGAATATCTAAGGAGAGGGAGGCAAAGGGATGAGGCTGATCTCTTCTCAGAAGTGTGTGGTAACAGGACAAGAGGAAATGGTCACAAACTGATGCATCGGAACTTCTGCACAAATGTTCATGGGAACTTTTCACAGCATCACAGAAGAACCACAGAATTTTTGGAGTTTGTAGGGGCCTCTAGAGATCATTTAGTCCAACCTCCCTGTCTGGTGATGGAGCACCAGAACAGGTTGCCCGGAGAGGTTGTGGAGTCTCCTTCTCTTGAGGCATTCAAGACCTGCCTGGACGCCTACCTATGCAACCCCTACAATTCTGTGATTCTGTGAAGACTTTTGATTTCTTTTAATTAAACAAGTTTCTGCACAATTGATAGATTATTGGACTCCATGAAAATAAGCCCTGTAATTCTGCTCTTCTAGTGAGACCACTATCCAGCAAGACAGAATATGTTTACATAAGTACCTCATCCACTGAAATAAGCATGTGTGCTCAAATTTAAATCTTGACATGTCGCAGACAAATGTTTTCAAGATCAAGGCCACTGTTTTCCATTCTGCTCTTCTCATCTCCTTTTTATAAGGAACTAAAACTTCACAACAACCTTCCAAACACTGTTGAGTACTTGCTACAAACTTGTGCCTACTCCAAGTGGCACTGGATTGAGTGGTCCTAAATAATGTCAGAGGATAAAAACACAAGAGATTATTAAACAAACATTGACTGTTTTCTCCACAAAACTATGTAAAATATAAGAGGTGAAATTCTGACAAACAGAGGATCGGGGACACATCTGTGTCAATGATTTTGATCCTTGATTTTATTCATAGATTCATAGATTCATAGATACATTAGGTTATAAAGGACCTACAAGATCATCTAGTCCAACCATCCTCACACCACCATCCCTACCAACCAAGCTACTAAATCAAATCCCTCAGCACCTCATCTAAACGCTTCTTGAACAGCGCTAGGGACGGTGCCTCAACCACCTCCCTAGGCAGGCCATTCCAGTGCAAGGTCTAGCAACACTGGCTTCTTTCTTTCTTTAGTTTAGAGTTTTTTGTTTTGTTTTGTTTTTCGTAACTAATACTACAAATGTATTCAAATTTAGAAGTTGTAAGAACTTGGGAACTGCTCCCATGTGTAAGACTAGGAGCAATAAACAACTAATTGTTCTTCTACATGAAATACAATATGGATAAAAATTTGTTTCTCTTCAACTAAAATGAAGTTAAAAAAAAAAAAGGCTTCCAAAATCTTAACATTTTTTCGTGACTAAAAAGATGTTAACGTGGTATTGTAATAATGAGTGTTATGAGTGTTTAATGAAAGGGTTCTCTTCTTCTATTTCATTGTAAAAGCATGTATTTATCTACAGACCTAAAACATCTCTTTGTACTATACACCAAATACCATCCCAGTTATCCAAAAAAAAAAAAAAAAAAAGAATATCAGTTAATTGATAAAAAATAAATAATTTTCAAAACAAGTTTGAGGCAGTCCTCTTCTTCAGAAATTGAAATATGCTAGATGAGTGCTATTTTCTTCTCCAAAATATTTTCTTTGTTGTTTCTGTTTTTATTAATATGTATTTACAAAATTTAACAAAGAAATCAAATAAAAACTAACAGGAGACTCATTAGCTTGAATTTCTTGCATTTTACACAAGTGTAGTATTGTTAGATAAGTTGGTGTTTTTCTGGTTTTTTTTTTGCTTTTTTTTTTTTTTTGTTTGTTTGTTTGTTTGTTCATTTGGTTTTGCATTCTCTAGCTATTATCTATAGGTAACCAAAGTTCCTTTGGAAAGCTTGATTGGAAAATGCCAGGAATTAAAGCTAAATATATGGTATATTATCTGATAGCGATTATTCATCGATGGGCAATTTTCTCCACATTCAATTGTGAAATTAAAAAGTCATTTCTAGCTATTTGCTATTGTAATTACACTATCACATTTTTTTAGAGAACCTGTCACGGCCAAATGCCCAACATGTAACGGATATCAGACAGAAAATTAATTAGTTATCTAGCTTTTCAGTACAAGAGAAGTTCCTTATGCTGTCCCATCTGACATACTAACCTTGCATTTGCCATAACTATCACTTGGAGCTCTGCACACAAGCACACAAGCACAAAACTATAGATTGATAGGTCATCTATATATCTCCCTTCTGTTACAAAATAAACTGTTCCTTAAGGGGCAAATCCAGGGACAGAAATGACTGCAGCAGCATTTTCGTGATTTTCACAGTACCCAATTTGGGAAAAATTCACTCACACAAATCCTGTAAAGCAGATGCACTTTACTGTAGCACATACATAATAGGATTCATGTATGCACATAAGAGTCAAGTGTGGAAGAGTTAAATCTTTCCCTGGTTAGTTTCAGTTATAATATCTGATATTTCATGAATAATGTTTACAAATGATTGGACTTACAGTTTTAAGATAAAGAACAAAAATCTACCTTACCTTGTTTGTGAACCCTCCTGTTTCTCAACTCTTCAGCTCAATATGTCTCCTTTTTAGTCAGTATTTTATAAAAAGCAATTGTGTTCTGAAGGCAGCAAGAGAAATGATAACAATGTAAGTTACTTTGGGAAAGTTTATTAAGAATTTAGGTCTTTCAGTTTGTTTTGGTTTGAATTTTGGGTTTTGGATCTGGTTGGTTATGGTGGTGGTGGTGTTTTTTTTGTTTGTTTTGCTTTTGTTGTTGTTTTAACTTGCTTTGAGGAGGAGGAAGAAAAGATTAATATATCCATATTCTCCTGTGATTACCTTAGAAGGATATAGACATGTCACAGTTAAATAATGACTCCAAGTGCGAAATATAATCAAAAGCTGAATGATGGTACTAACCTCCCCACTAATACTAAGGTCTATATTAATAAAAACCTGAAGGAAGACAGTATACCTAAGATATGAGCACACTGAATGCATCAAATGTGTAATGTTATGATTGTTTTACCCATCAAAATTTTGAATTTCAATAGAAGAAAGAATGTGTTTTTTAATGGTCATTTTTCAAAATGTAGTACCTGAATTAAAGGAAATTTTTATCAAAGTAACTGTTAGACAGAGACAATTCTATTAAAAATAGTCTTTAATAGAACATGACAGAGATTTTCATGCGCAATAGATTTTTCCTCAGGAAAAATAAATTGCAGTACTTCGATCTTTATTCCTACTTATTATAAAACTATTTTTTGATACAATGGCATGTGCATACATATCGTTTACCAGAGCACTGGAAGACCCATTGAAAGAATGCACTTTCAGAACCTGACAGAGGTTTTTTCAGGCCTAAATAAATTAATCTTTAAGAAATGATATTTCCAACATGGAAATTCACTAGTTTGGGCAGCCTAGGAAGTCAGGTTGTAAACTCAAACAGCCCTGTAAAGAACATATAAGGGTACCAGCTAGTGAAAAACATTTTGCCTCTGTGAAATGACCCAAGTTTAAGATATATTTTAGCTATGTTGGCTTTACTCCCCCATCTTGCTCCCACCTATTAGAAGGTAACACACATTAGAATGTTCAGTGTGGGGATAAACTGTATCCTTCTACCTTTATGTGCTGGCATGATTCTAAGCAATCATTTAAAGACTTTGGCAGCTAACATGCAACGTACTAGAGAACCACAGCAAAGTCTGGGAGCCAATATCTCACAATAAGACAATGAAACTCAAATCAAAATAATATAACATAAATAATGATTTATTTTCTCAGGAATTTGAGCAGGATCAATAACGATTTCTGTGTTGTATAAACAGAAGAGAGAAGGTTGGGATTAATTCTAGAAAAACACTATATCTTAAGTGTTTATCTTTAGTGTTAGAGAATATAATCAGGAAGACAAGATACAAAAATGCAGGCACCAGCATGTATAAGCTTGTCTATTTCATTACTGTTGTAGATATGTTGTTCTAATGTAGTAATATTTACAAGTTATAAAGGGAATGTGATGAACAAAGTTTGGGAAGAATCAAATTCCTTTTTAATATATTACCAGAAATTTGTGCAAACTGTGTTTTTGCATAGTCCCATCAATACCATAAGAAACAATCAGGGCCTGTTCCACTCCTGAATATAAGCATTGCAAATGTAACAACACTTGGTTCCAGTCTGGATTCTAGATGATAATATTCAAACATCTGCAGTAATGCTGCTCTTCATTTTAATGGATTACAACTGAAATCCACGTTTTGATCCTTGGAGCAGAGAGTCCAACAGTATTTCCAATAGAGCTTATAGAAAGGATGCTAGGGGGTGTCATTTGATGTTTTTGATACTTGTATTTGATGTTTTTGATATTAAGTGTTCTTGAAAGATATGTGAAAGAAAATCATACTTTTTAGTACTCTTGCTCTTTTGACATTTTTCATATAAAATTCAAAACTAATGGGTGTTTTACAAAAAGAAAAATCAGAACAGTAACAATTAGTCTCTTTAGAAAATGTTCCTGAAAACACAAGATATAAAAACATTGAGTTTTCTAAAGCTTCAGGTAATACTTCTCAGTCATCCATCATGTTTACTTAATGACTTTTTAATAATTCCATGTGAAAATTTCGTATGCACTCTCCTCCCGTCTGCCTATGCATGTGAAATGAATCACATACAAGAGTTTTGTGATTATCTTTCCTGGACATTGGAAGTGAATTTTAAAACAATCATTAAGAACTTGTTAAAATAAATAAATAAATAAATTCAGTCATTTTTTTACTCAAAACGACTGTATTTTATGTGTAACAAACAAACAAATAAAAACAAGAAAAATTCTAGTTCTATCATCACCCCACCTACCAAGATAAAATTAACTGCATCAAAGAATATATATCCATATATATTCTTAACTGTTTTTTCACTCTCCTGTTGTGACTATCCATGTTTAATCTTTTCTTGATCATGGATGTGTGTACATGACATGCTTTTATAATTTTTTTTTTTGGTATTCTGCATTATAACATCATGTATTACATTGGGAATTAAAGAGTTAATGCCCTAGCTCCATGGATCATCAATAGTTCTAGGTATCCCTGTCTCAGAAGAGAGGAAGGATGTACCCCAGAGGACTTTGAGTTGCTTTGAATTTTTCTGTTTTCCACTCAGAGGGAAAGATAAAAACTCTTCACGTGTCATGAGACACAGGCTGTTTCCTTTCAGATCGACCTAGCAGCGGGTGCTCCCTAGCATCAGTGTTAGCATAAGGTCTTTGGTTTTCAGACACTCTCTCTCACACTTTATTTAATAACTTCAATTCCAATTATATTGTATTATATTGTGTTATTTTGTATTCCAATATCTTATTTAGTAAATTAGCTTTCCTCCTCAGATCATTGCCACTGTTTTGTTTTTAGGCCCACCTTCCTTTTCCTTTTTCCCTTTCACCCCTTTTCCTTTCCTGGTGCATGGGACATGGGTCCCCCCACTTCAATCATCACAGAACCAAGACAGATGAGGCCATAAACCATTCACAACATGATACTTATAGCTGTTGCGAGTTGATGCTGAACATCTTGTAAATTAGTACATGTTGAATATACAGAATAACAAAAACATCTAGCAGGAAGTTTACAATGAAATGCTAGTTACAGAACTATTTTTCGTTATGAGTATCAAATATTCTTGGAAGACATTTTTTTTCCCCAGCCACAGAGGTTTGAATGTCATGTTGAAGTAAGAGGAAAACTTTCTAGAACTGTAGTATTTTACCTAACAGGGAACAGTATGACTATGAAATAGGAAGAGAACAGTGTCACAACTGTGGCAAACTTTTCATGAGTGAAAAGAAGTAAAAGAGCATCAGTGATAGTGCAGGATCGTTTTGGATTTGGATATTGCTGTTGTGGAAAGGAACTAAAATGTTATTTGTCATTTCTCTTGTGTTTTCTGTCTTGTTCCATGTTTCTCAAATTGAGCAGAAGTTAGATTTTTAGATAACTCAAGGATGAGATCCATTACTCTTCCTTCCATTTCAGTCACTCTAGAGGACAGATAACAGTAACTGTTATCTTGTAGAAGACTTTTCCTGCCACATTCCTATCCAGACTCTAGAAGTCACACCTAAAATCATCAGACAGAATTTGCTATAATTTACTCCCTACATAAAGCTAACGATGTAGAAACAACAGACTCTTGTATTTCCTCACCTCTAGAGCATGTAGGGCATGTAAAATATTCTATGCTTGTCTTCCTGGTGCTAGTCAAAATACAACGGTGAATCAAAATAGCTGAAATTGCAGTCCAACGACCCCTAATTATGTTATACAACATGGTACAGTCTGAATATTCTCTTTGGGGTGTGCATGGCACAGACACACAGTAATAAATCAGAAACAACATAGTTAAATCCAAGGGAAAACATGTAAAATCCTAGCAAAATGCAGAGCATGGAAATAGTTTAGATTCAAGATGACAGCATTGAATTTGAAGGTAGCTGTCCCAGCTCTGGTATGGATAAGCAATCTGATATGCAATCAAGTCAGTCAGTTCTTGGCCACCTGTTATGCTGGGGAATACCAAACTTGACAGTTCACTGTTAACACTGATAAGTAATGAACGCGGATAGTTTTGTATCAGAATCAACACTGTGTTGATGATAAAGCTCTTTTTTGGATGTTGAGAGGATGTCAGGGATCAGAAACAATCTACTCTGTGATGTTGTGACTTCGTTGTTATTGGCTATCCTGCACTAGAAAGCTTATTACAAAATTCATGTAGTTGGATAACCTCTTATCTTATCCTATTCTAGACTAATCAAAGTACATTCATGCTATTATTAACCTCATCAAATTACAAGGTAAGTAATTTTTCTTCTGCTCTTGCTATTAGAAAAGCTAGCCTCTCTGTATTTGCAAAAAGCTCAGTGACATACTGACACTTAATACACGCAGCAGCAGAATAGGCCATGACTTCTAAGCTGTCCTTCACAATCAAAAGGTGAATGAACTGTTCTGTCTTTACTCAGCCAACACTGCAATTTCTTTTCTCTGGTAACAGCTATACCTCTAAGTCTCCAGTTCCTTTGGATGACAATCCAAGTACAAATGGCATGGGAGAGCAATAATAAACTTACAAGAATGCTAACTGAATCCAGAACAGGTTTCCCCCCTTCCTCCCACCTGCACTAGTTTAATACATATTTGCCCTTCATTAAAAAAAAAAAAAAGAGAGAGAGAGAGAGAAAGAGAGAGAAAGAGAGAGAAAGCAGGTGGAATCAAAGCAGAGCATCAGAATCATGAATATTTGTCACTGAAGAAACTAATTTAGCAGTTTATTATACGTGTATGCCTGTTTCCAACATTCATCTTTAGAGGGTCTCTGATAAGGAGAAAAAATAAATTGATCCGAATATTGAGATATGAATTATATGCTACAGTGATTTTCTTTTCAGTGATGAAGTACAAAAAAACTTTGAATGAGTGGGTTGTGGGTTTATTTGTTTGTTTGTTTGTTTTTGTTTTATAAGATTGAACACTAAACACTGAGATTCTTTTCCCTTGAAGACATGATAAACTATGCTCCTAAAAAAGCAAGACAATTAGAATCTTGACCGCTTTTAAAAAGTCATTTCATCATTACAAGAAAGAACTGATATCCTAAGCATTAAAAGTGATCTGACACAGACTGAAAACATAAGTAAATAAGCTATACAAATGGTGACTATGACTGTTACTCTAATACCCAATTAGATTAATACCTGTTAATACCTTACATCATTAGTCATATTCAGATTTTTTTAACAGCACAGATGTTACAGTAAGCAGTTCCCTAAATGGATTTACCTTAATACGTGCAAGATCTAATATGGGCTTTAAAGCTTTTCATTTTTATCCTTGCTATTTAAACCTGAACCGGAAATACTGATATTGAATAACTAACTACAGTTATATTTTTCACATATTTTCCTTATGCTATGAATTAGCCATGCAACAGTTCATAGCAGTAGTATTGACTAGGAAATCACACAGAAAACTTCTCTTCTAACTGGCATGCATTATAGAGAAATATATTTATGAGTCACTTCTATTACTATCTGTAGATTGGTCTTCATTCAAAGTCACAAGAATGTGAGCCATGCATTATTAAAAGAGACATTCCTTGTTTTATTGCCCAAAGATGTTAAAGGGAAAAATAAGCCACAGGCAGGGTCACTAGAAAAAATGACAGCTTCTATGTAAACTGAATTGCTGAATGTTAAAGGTTTCATTTTGAATGTTAAGTAAAAGTCATTAATTACAGACACTTTGAGCACGTCTTTTTCTGGAGCAATTATGTATCTGCAAACCATAATGCAAACAATGAATAGAAAATGGTTCATAATGAAAAGTGGAAATAAAAGACAAGGAAAGCAAAGTAAAAACTAAAAGGGAATCTGAAAGATTTCTCACCTTCCAGCAGCTCATCTTTCTCCTGGATAGCATTCAAATGGCCTGCTAACAGATATTTCCCCCTGTATCTTTTAAGTAATATTTTCTCCTTGTCGTCAAAAAAAAAAAAAAAAAAAAAAAAAAAAAAAAAAAGGGATATAGAATTACATAGAAAAGTTTTCCCACGCAGCTTCTCTTGTGTTGGCTTGACATACACAATTGTGTTTCTTCAGTATTTCCTAATCATACAGACTAATTGATAAATCTTGTGTTAGTCTCAAATCCAGTAGTAGGAAATTTTTTCTAATGTATATTTTATTGTAACTTTCACTTGGAGTCTGATGGGCTTTGGAGTCTTTTTGTTTGTTTGATTGGTTGTCTGTTTTTATTTGTTTTTGAGGGGAGTTGGGGGATGATGGTTCATCCATTTAACTTCAACAGTTTAAGGCAAAACTTACTTTTTTTTTGGACAGTGCTAAGTATCTGTTCACACACTCTTCAATTCACGGGTGATTTTACATTACATTTCAATTAGAATCAGCTCCTCCACTGAGGAGCTGAGTACCTCTAGGGGTCTTATTTGTCAGGTGTTGTTTTTTTTTTTATTCCTTCTCTGCTTTACTTTTGCCTGCAGCTAGTAAAAAATATCCAGGTTTATAAAGTCAGAGATGCCTCCTCTCTTCTCATATTTATGAAGAAAGAAACAAAAAGTAATAAAACTGTGTAACTTTGCTGGTAAAATGTGGATCAGAGGCCAGTAGTATGGCACACTGGAAAACATAGTTTTTCAGATGGTTATGAGTCTCCAGCTCTTAAACCATTAGATACTGAGAGTGTCATACAGATGGCACATTCAGTCCCTTTGGAGTGATGTTGCTGTCAGAAACACTGTACCAGATGTACAACTAAGGAACACCAGCACTCGTGCCTGGAATGAAAATTCTGTGAGGCAGAGAAGTAGGAACACACACAAATAGATCACATTTAATTATTATTGTGGCAGTCCTTCTCTATATTTTTAAAATGCTTCACAAAGATGAGATTTTGCCACTTATAAATATAAAATCAGCAAAAGTAGGAAAGTATCCTCATTAAACAAGAGTTTATTAGTATTTTTTCAATTTTATCTGTTGCAATCAGTTTGTTCTTTGCTAAAATAAAAATTGAACTACTGAAAAATAATGTTACTATCTTTGGTAATGTAACATATAGGTTACTTTCAGAAACTTCCAATAATTCTGTAAATAAGAATTAAATTTACAGTGAATAATTGAAAAACATGTTTCTCTACTGTGAGTAACAGATTAGTCCTCCATCATATAATTTGTAATAGTTGCTAGTTTGCTCACAATCAGTATGTACAATTCCTGTTACAATTCTAGGAAGTTTTTCCATGCAGATCTCTCAAAAATGTTTATGACTTTTTTGTATCCGTCCATTTCTTGTTCCTTCTCATCTACACCAACTAGTCAAGAGTTCATCTACAACCAGTATTTTTTTTTAGTCATCTTTCTCCACAATTTAATTGCACAAGTAAGGCCCTCTATCACAGTATTCACTCTCAGTCTCATTCACCTGACATTTTCAAACTGTTCAAATTATGTTTCAAGAATATTTTTTTCTTTCATCTGTCTTTTGCGTTTTCTTTCTTTTCACTTTTTCTTCTCTTTCTAATTTACGCTTGTATGGAAAATTTTAACCAATAGAAGTGTTCATTAAACACTAAAACCACTACACTGAAGAATCCTCATTATGGATTCTCTGACTTGGAACTTTAGTGTGCAAACAATTCTGTTATTTTCTTGTTTGTTTGTTTGTTTGTTTTCTTTGTTTTTAATTTAAAGTCTACAGACTAAATCAAGTAAGCATGTACTGGTCACAAGTGTGTTCCACTACAAAAAAGGTGACACTGTCTAAAGAAAACACACCATCTAATTTATATCAGGAATTAAAAGTGTAGAAAACTATGTGGTAGCACTAGCACTGAATAAAATGTAGAGTTTCTTTATTTCAGGAGTATTATTTCAGTTTAACTTCATGTTAGAATATGGAAAGACAACAGAACCATAGAAATGCTGACCCTAACTCTCAGAACTAATTCTGAAAAATATTTTGTAAAGCAGAAGTGGCCTGTCACCCTCCTGTGAGAACTGGTTTGAAGGCAGCTTTCTAGTAATTGTTGGCACCAATTTAAATATAAATATAATCTGAAAAGTCACATTTGAAGAATAGAACTGTATCCTGGTCAGCTCTCATTCCCTGTACTGTACAACCTGTGCTGCTACAGCATTGTGGTAATTTGTTCTTCTTCACTTTGAGCTTTAAGCTAGCAGGGCTCTTTGACCTCTTTGACAGGGCTTTAAATTGGTTTGAAAGGAATGGAAGGTATTAGCAAGCCTGACCGTGATAAGGTGTGAGATGGCATGGCTAGGTGCTAGAGGGAGCATAGGATGCTATAGCAAATGCCTTCAACATGCTGCCTGAGATGCACTGGTAACCCTGCAGCATGCTTGAAATCTTATGTCAGTGAGCCAGGGACCACTGAGATAATAGGAGAATGCAACTGGGAAACTCAAAGAAAATACTTAGAGGAATTAAGGAGCTACCCTCCAAGAGGGTGACAAAGCCAGCTGGTCAGCTGAAGTGTTGCTATACCAATGCACATTGCTTGAAAAACAAACATGAGGAACTGGAAACTACCACGCTACTAGAAATCCACAATGTAGTTGCTGTCACTGAGACCTGGTGAGTTGATTCTCACTAATGAAATGCAGCTATCAATGTCTACAAGCTGTTCATAAGGTACAAATGAGTATGGAGGAGAGGAGGCATTGCTCTCTACATCAAGAAAGGGATATAGTATGAACAGCTGTCTCTGAAGAATGGATGAGTGTTAAAGACTGAGGCAACAAAGGAAGCCTTGTGGTTGGTGTCAAGCAGAGCCTCTTAATGAAGCTTTCTTCCTGAAGCTACAAGGAGGCACTGTGGTCACAGGCTCTTACCCTGATAGGAAGACTTCAAACAACCCTGATGCTTGTTAGACAGATAGCACAGTGAGCTGTAGGCATTTCAGGGGACCCCTGGAATACATTAAGGAAAACTTCTTGAGCCATGTAATAGATACTTTTTTTTTTTTTTTTTTTTGGGGGGGGGGGGGGGGGGTGCGTAAGGGGGTAAAGATTTTGGACCTATTACTCACCAGGTCAAGGAAACTGATCAATGATATTGGGATTGGAGGCTGCCAGGGCTGTGGTGACTGTGCAGTGGTGAAGTTCACACTTCTGAAGGGTATTACAAAGACACAGAGTAAAATCAGGATTCTAAATTTTGGGAAAACTATCTTCCAGCTCTTCAGAGAATTAAACAACAAAACCGAATGGGAAAATTCCCTTAACAACAAAGGAGTGGAGCAGAGCTGGCAGATCTTTAAGGAAGCTTTCCTTAGCCTACAAGGCTCTCCATCTCCCAGCATAAGAAGTCATTAAAAGAAGGCAAGAGTAGACATGCTGGTCAAAGTGGAGAGCAAGAAGAAAATGAAAAGGTTGGCTGGATGGGACTCAGAGCAGTTTAATCTAGTGATTGGAAACCCTGCTTAGAGCAGGGGGACTGGAGCTCTATGATCTTCAGGGTCCCTTCCAGCCTAAGCCATTCTATGATTCTGTGGTTCTATGAGGCTTTTATTCAGTCTGGAAATTAATGGCTTTTGAAACTCTTTTATTGATTATAAACTTATGGGTTTTAATTTAGTTTTGAGTTTAACATTTCCCTCTTTTTAAAATATTTTTTGTTTTCTCCTTCTGTAACTTAGGCAAAATACTGTGGCTTGGAAATGAATCTAGTAGACACAATAAGGATTTTATGTGGCTTTTGGAGAACTGGCAACATTTGAGTACCAGTAAACTTTGCAATGAGCAGTACTTCCAACTCGTCCAGAGTAGAATCATGGAATGGTAACATCATTCAAGTTGGAAGGGACCTTTTAAGCTTATCTATTCCAAGTAAAGATAGAATTTCTATCTTTCAATTTCTAAGTATTTCCAAATTCCCATTTGTGCTTGGATGGGAAGTCATACAATTCCATACCAGAGAATTAAAAGCAAACAAACAAACAAACAAAAAAACAACAACAAAAGCAGCAGTGGCAATAATTGTGGAGCCCTAAAATTTCAAAAAGAATATTTGTGGAGGTAAGTACTGGTATCAGTTATAGCAAATATAAACTTTCTCACCAGGAAACATGTATCTTAGCTGACACCACAGGTAAGAGTTAGCTTGGACAGTACACTGTGTGAGAAAGGACAGCATGCTTCCTACCCAAGCTGACAGCTGGCTTCATGCAGCACTGAGTAGTTTGGCGTGAGGTATTACAATATTACAAAAGAGGCAGAGGTAGCAGAAGTGAAGTTATTCCGTAGTTTTCCTTTATTATTATTATTGTTGTTGTTATTATTTTATTAAATGCGGTCTTCATGAAAAATAGGATATGTGCTCTAAATTACCTGATATATTGAGTTTGCTATGTCCTGGACTCCATAGAGTGGCAGAGTGGGTATCTGGAATAGCCATGATATTTAGAGACATGATTTGCTGCAGCTTCATGAATTAAAAGTGCACCTTTGTTTTAGCTTAAGCCAGTGCAGAAATTGAGTGTTTGCAGGGTCGGTGACCTGTAGTCTGGCCACTGTGGCCCTTTGCTGTGTGACAGTTCCTTTGGGCCAGGTCCTTTGTTGCTGCCTACAAGATTAAAATATTGATGCTATTGTTTTCTGTAAGGCTTCAAGGGGCTAAGTATCATAAAAGAAAAAGGCCATGATAAACAGACAGCTTCTGTATTTTTGCCTTCTAAGGTTGACTAACTTCATACATTTCTATAACAACAGTTTCCCAACCAGAATTCTAACCAGGCATTTTTTGTTGCCTTTCTACATTCTCAGTTCTCAGAAGCTCTAATGCAACTAATTTTCCTACTTCTGGTACCTAAATAAATAAATAATTTAAAAAGAGGTAGAAACCATTGTTGAAAACTGTTCCCCTCAAAGGAGGGAGATTGTGGCCTGAATAAGCACATATATATGAATAAACACATATAACACTTTACTTAACACATTCTGTTCTTCCCTCTTGTGTTTCAACTTGGTTTTCCTAACAATAACTAAATTCCAATTTCTAGAGAGTTCCTGATTTTTTATTAACACCCATGTACCATTGGCTACCTTTTTTTTTTGGCAAGAAAATCCTAACTGAGGTAAGAATGCTAAAAATAAAAATAAAAAAATAAAAAAATCATGCACTTCTTAGCGTCTATGACACGGGGAATAGGGGAAGCTCTTTGTTAGTTGGTTGGTTGGCTATAGTCTATAAACAGTCCATCTTTCCTATCTGTTTAAAAAACAGCTTACAAAACATCATTCTCCCTTAAAGCCATGTGGAAAATTTTCTTTTTTATCATTCTGTAGTTAAGGGAAACAAGAACAAACAAACAAACAAACATCAAACTTTCATAGCTTTGAAAAAGATGCTGGGGAAAAAAAAAAAGAACACCAAACACTCAAAGAAAGTGGTTGCAGAATCGTTTACTATTTAGTGAATCTCCATGAAAATAAGACATAAGTGTATGCTACAGCTGATTAGTTGAAGCTCTTAATTAACAAAGTAGTTCTCACCTCCTATAATCTAACATAGCTAATATTCTACCACTTAATCAAGCTGAGTTGTTCAAACCAGAAAAATACTACAAAACCAGAAGTACTTCTTTACACATGGATTTCTTTGAAGATTCTTCATTTCCCTGCTTTTAATTGTAATGTGTTTTGACAACAAGAAATTTTAATTTCATCATAGATCTCAAATGTTCTGTGCACATAATTATTACTACTTTATCGTAACAGACATTACGAGTCAACCAAAATCTCCTTCTTATGTGATTTGTACTAAAGCTGGTCGACAGGAGCTGTTATATCTGAGCTGGACAGGTTTTGATTTAAAAGAGTTCTGAACAGCATGATTACTGCATTTTTTTTTCTCTATAAATTTAATCAATTTCTGGATCATATTGAGGACTCCTAGATCTTCTTAAGGTGTGGTAGGTTAAAGCCTCCTACAAGAGAAAGATTATCTTCAGTAAAACAGATGAATATTAGAGCATATCATACAGTATCTCCTTGTACTTAAGACATGAAAAACTGATTGACATGTAATTCACATGTCCAATATTAAATTTACATAATTTATGGAAACTTAATGCAGTTGTGCAAACATAATGAGTTTTTGAGGAAATAATTTTTTATGGCTCATGCAGTTCAAATCTTACTCTCAAAACTGACCCTTGCCACTCATTCTGGAAGTGATAGAGGCAAACAGTAATTTTACTGACGAAGAAAATGTCAGAAAAAAAGAACATTCACTGATGTGTTTGACATCTCAAGCCTAGAGATTATAGGTTCAAATAAATATATATATATATATTAACAACTTCAGAAATCTAAAATGACTTATACCTAACAAGAAAAGGCCTTCTAACTGAAAAGAGAATCTCTAATTCAGCAACAGTACACATACCCAGCCGTTGTAAGACTGACAAGAACTCTTTAGCCATCTATATACAAGATACAGAGAATGAAAACTATTACAATAGCTAATATTTTCATAGGCAAGCAAAAAGATAAAGTGCAAACACAGAGATTAAAGCTCACAGAAGCAGGGACAATACCAATTGCCAAGAATGAAGGACCTCATGAGACTCTTTATGTTAAGTATTACCTTACCTTGTAGCATTGTTTGTAAAGCTACATGGTGATCATTAGAAGGCTACTTATTTATCTGAAGCAATGAGTATTAATAATGAAAATAATGTAAATATGGCTGGAATGAGCCATTCATCTTTATTTAGACAAAACTACTGATTACGTTTGTAGGGAAAAAAAATAGTGGTTTATTTATGGACTGAAGATAAGGATTATCAATCCGGATGGCTGAGAAACTTTCCTTCAGCTGAACTCTCTAATGGAAGAATTCAAAGAGAAAGCAATCAAGAATAAAATATCTGATTAAAAAGGAAAACTTCATCAAGTCACAACTAAAGTTGCACCTTTGATAATGGAAGAAGTTTGGTGAAAGTGCTGTTTGAAGCAGCCTTCCCAGGAAAGTGGTGGAGTCACTATCCCTGGAGGTTTTCAGGAGGAGAGTAATGTCACACTTAGTGACATAATTTAGTGGGCATGGTGTTGTTAGGATTTTGGCCAGGCCAGATGATCTTAGTGGTCTTTTCCAACCAAAATGATTCTATTCTATGAATCTATTAATTAAAAAAATAGTAATAACAATAAAAAAAATTGGTGGGAATCTGCAAGACAAGCATACTCTCAGTTATGAGTCCATTGTCATTGTGTGAATTTCATCTTTGGTCAATAAACTTCACATAGATTCTTCACATTCTGGTTGAACTGAAATGCATATATTCAGGATAAAATCTGTGGAAAGAACATCTGACAGATGAAATATAAGCAGGCAGAGCGTAGCTTAATTTGAAACCAACAAGTTGATAGTAAAGTTAGTAAGATTTTTTAGGAACAAAAGGTGATTTATGATTGACACTAAGTGTACTTAATTCATATTGTCTTCCAATCTGCTCTGAAATATTTAATGAAAGTACATATGGAGAAATATGAGAGTTGTCATAAGAGACAGCTTGGAGAGGCTACAACCCAGAGATACAATTTATAAAGCCAATTTGATAGGAGAAAAGAAAATGCTAGTTGTCCACTTGCCACACAACCCTATATCCTAATACACTTGGCTGTCTGTGTTGCATTATTTCATGCAATACTTCATGCTGGCATCTACAGAAATGGCAAAGAAATCCTGAAAGTTGAAAAAACTTGTTTTAAAATCATATTTTAGTGTACGTAGATTTCATTTTTTCCTTCAACTGTAATATGTCAATTATTTACTAGAAAAGACTTTACTAATTGAGAGATGAAATTGATTGGTCCTTCTCAGGAGTTGTTTAATAGGATAAAATGATTACTGTACACCGTCAGGGGCAATCCTTTACTGAACTCCTGAAGGACACACTAGGTGGCCTAATTGGACTTTTCCATTTCTTTTTTTCTCTGGTTTTATGTAGCTCTGCAAGACTAAAATATCTAATGAAATCTATTTGAAATAAACAGAGATTAGAATTTGGTCTACAGACTTTCAAAACCTCTCATCTGTTTCCTGTAGGTATATTTTTGTCTTTGATGTGTTTCGATGTGTATTTTTTCTCATTCAAGATGTAGAAATGGAGACTACATTCATCCATTGTAGCAGTCCAGAAATTCAGCACACTACAGGGTCTCCTGATTTTACTTTACAAACATGAAGACACAGCAGTGTCTGTCTGAATCTGCTGGTGATATCTATTCATGCTTTATCCTCACAGTTAAATGTGAACAAAGTAAAGAGAAAAAATAAATTTGAGACTTAATTTAAAAATTAAAAAATAAATGAATTATACACTCCTTTCAGAAAACAACATCCCACTTAATTTTGATAATTTTCTTCAGTCTGCATAATAAAACATCATTATGAAATTATAATAATATAACTGTTATTGAAACAACTCTCATGCTACATTTAGTGTGTATTGAGAAGACAATACTAAACATTCCATGAAAAGGGAGGGAGGGAAGGGAAGGGAAGGGAAGGGAAGGGAAGGGAAGGGAAGGGAAGGGAAGGGAAGGGAAGGGAAGGGAAGGGAAGGGAAGGGAAGGGAAGGGAAGGGAAGGGAAGGGAAGGGAAGGGAAGGGAAGGGAAGGGAAGGGAAGGGAAGGGAAGGGAAGGGAAGGGAAGGGAAGGGAAGGGAAGGGAAGGGAAGGGAAGGGAAGGGAAGGGAAGGGAAGGGAAGGGAAGGGAAGGGAAGGGAAGGGAAGGGAAGGGAAGGGAAGGGAAGGGAAGGGAAGGGAAGGGAAGGGAAGGGAAGGGAAGGGAAGAAGATCACTAATGAACAGGCAGGATTGAAGATTAAGGATGGATTTTTCAGACAGTACAAAGAGAGAGTTACATTAATTATTTCAGTGCATGAGAAAAACAACTCCACGTTATACCTCATCTATATTTTGTTACAAGCAGACATAAAAGTCAATTTGCTCTGAAAAAAATTTGAAAAAATTAGTAAGAAAAAATCTCACTATTACATCAAGCTTCTTTTTTTCCTTAAAAAAAACATTTATTTTCATTTAAAAGTATATGTGTTTTTTGTTGTTGTTGTTATTCCTTAACAATGTCATTTACATTCTTTTTCAATCAGTATCCATTAAGAGAACAGTTCACAGATGGATGCTCAGGCTTGTCCTATCAGAGAGAAAATGATAAAAGAGATTCCTTTCTTATTATCTCTGTCTTAGTATTCAGTGCTTGTCTTACCCTAAAGCACATTAAACTGATTAGCTATGTTTATTGACATAATAGTTGCAGATCAGGACACATGTTGAGAAACATTATATATCCTATTAATAGGAATTACTATTTGTGGACTGCTACAAGTGCACATAAAGTATAATCTTCGCAACTTCTTTATTCATTATTTCATTAGTATGAGAAATGTCACATATGTGAACTTATATCTGTTTCATTGCAAACTTTCAGAATGTTTCAACAATTCTGATATTATCTGAGTTTAACTTTCGGTTTGTATTTTTTTTTCTGCCCATTTCAGTAAAAAAAAGAAACTTGTAATTGTTGTAAGACAAAAGCACTCTGTTTCAAATATAGTTTTAAGATTTGCTAGAATAAAGTAGACGTTTTGGCCTATTTTTCATCTATATTAGAAATAAGGAGGAAGAAGTGTAATTAGCTATATAAGAAACTGCTTAATTTTCACTCTTCTGATAAACTTGGTACTACCATGTTAGTAATTTGTCATGCATACTGCTGATCACTGAAAATAAAGAGTTTTTTCAGACACACAAAGTTAACTCAGAAAATTTCTTCTGTTTCCCAGACTGTTCTCTTCATAGATATTGTCCGTGTAGATGAAAAATACTTCAGTTTCCAGAATCAAAATTAAAGAAAGTAGTGGGAATTATGATGCAGAATAGAACTATAGCAAAAGTTTAAGAAAAAGTAAAAAAGAAAAAAAGAATCCAGGAATCATAGACAATCCATTGCAAAGGGCCTAACATTCATGAGGGAGGAAAGGGAGGGAAGAGAGGGAGGAAAGGGAGGGAAGAGAGGGAGGGAAGAGAGGGAGAGAGGGAGGGGAGGGGGGGGAAGGGAGAGGGGGGGAAGGAAGGAAGCTGGTTAATTTTCATTTCTATGTAAGGTTTTTTCAAAAGAGTGTGTGACAACTTTGTCTTTAACATTTACCTTTCCAAGAAGCAGGGCTGAAGCTTTAAATTTTTATGTTTAAAAGAGGCTTAGGAGGTTTACCTGAATTTTTAAACTTATCTGCTTTAAAGAGCCTTATTAGATATTCTGTCCAAAAAGGATCTGAAAATTGTCTTCATTTTTTTTTATTCTGTCCCTCTCATTTTTGTTCTGTATTTATTCTTCATTATCTGACTCAAACACTACTTTATTTTGTGTTTTTCATTACTGCATCAGATTTACTCCAGATGTTTCTTAGCACACTTCCATACCTTTTTCCATTCTGGGATATTTTAACTTGCTGCCCTTAGCATTGTTTCTTTACAAAAATATAACCATTCCCTACCTGCCTTTTTCTACCTGTTAAAATTTACTTAGAGATTTTCAAATTTTATTTATGTTTTCATCCTCAAAAGTTAGCATTTTTTGTTTTTGTTTTCCTTCTTGTTTCTTTCCTATGGATCATGAAGCCTGAGTGAGTTTTCACAGTCCTGGGAACTAGCACAGGCTGCTCAGAGGGTACCCCATCCCTGGAGGTGGTCACAGCCAGGTTGGATGTATCCTGGACAGTTTGATCACGTGGGTGGTAACCCTGCCCTTGGTTGGGGGTTAGAACTGGATAATCTTCCAACAAGGGTCTCTTTCAACACAAGCCAATCTATGATTCTATTAAACATGATTCTTTGATTTAAACTCTTCTGAATAGAAACAAATTTAAAGGAATTTCCCCAACAGATTCAAAACTTGAAATTCTCCTTCAGTACCAAACTTCTTTACTGTTATTAAATTTTCA
Source organism: Callipepla californica brunnescens (assembly GCA_023055505.1). Lineage (NCBI taxonomy): Eukaryota > Metazoa > Chordata > Aves > Galliformes > Odontophoridae > Callipepla > Callipepla californica. The sequence goes on along the minus strand of JALIRH010000023.1, from coordinate 4,830,380 downwards.
GGTAACAGGAAGATGGAAGGGAGTACAAGCAAACCAGAATACAGAACATTTCTGTTGAGCTGGAAAACAGATATATATAAAAAAAAAAAACAAAGAAAAAAAACAGACTAAGACAAACATGTAGGTAGTTCTGTAAAATGAAAAGACCCTAGAAATATAATATTTATGCAAAAAATCAAATGTATAAGGACTATATCTTGCAGAGCACACAGTGTTTTCTCACTGTTTTCTATTATTAAGGCCTCCTACATAAGTATATGTGCTGCCTGAAAGCCTGACTTTCAAGAAACACATCACTTCAGTGAACATTGAGAGGAAAGTTCAGACTTTCCTGTTTTGTGTTGAAAACTGATGATCTGGGTTTGCTTATCTTCTAGAAAATATTATTGACAGTGGAAAAGGAACCATATAACACAAATATCAAGGGAACAAACTTTTTCTCTGAATCCATATCAGTATTAATTGTAATTTCACAAGGAAATTTCAGGCAGTCCATCACAGAACTCTTTCTCAGAAAGCTCTGGAAAGCACTGCCTCATGCAGTATAAACAAACAAAGAAAAAACTCCTCAATTTGGTATCGCTTTAGGAAAAAAAAATTTAAAAAGAAAAATAAAAAAGAAAAATAAAAAAAGAAGAAAACACACATTTATAGCCGGTAATGTTCATTTTATTTTTATTTATATCCATTTTTCCAGGAACAGGGTGATAAGCAGACACCAGAGAGCTATACACAGGTCAAAAACCATTTACTAGTTCTGTTCCAGTAGATTTGTTCAAAATCACCTAGGGGGGAGGTAGACTCGTGTTTACATTCTGCTCAGAAATATGTCAACACACCTCCTTTGTTTTAAAATTTGTGTGTGTGCAGTCACACAAAAAAGGCTAAGGGAAGGTAGCAACTTGATCAATAAAAATACCAATTTTTCTCTTTTGTGGGTTTGAAGAGATTATGAAGGTTAGTTTGGCAATGCTCTTTCTCAGCCCCTTTTCCCAGACACCCATCATAGCAGTATAATGCTGATTCCTAACCAGCTTCTGTATCCACTACACGACACAGAGAATAGAGTGCTCTGCCTTCTTTCAGACCTGGAAGAAGCTCTGCCCAGCCAGAAAGCAGCTGTCTCCACAGAAAAACCCTGGCCATGAAGTCAAACATGGCATCAATAAATACACTGGCCACAGTTTGGAGTATAGCACAGAGTAAATTCTCCTATTGCATGAAAAACACAAGGCAGCATCCACAGCTGGTGTAGCTCAGTAGTCTCATTGTTTTAAGCAGATCAATCTTGATTTATGCCAGCTGAGTATCCAATTCATACAACATTGGCTCTTTTGATCTTCAGATTCTTACAGCATGACTAAGGCTGGAATTTTGAAACAAACTGGAATTTTTGAGGCTGTTATTCAGAAGTCTTTACCAAAAAGTTTTTCCAGCACTGAACATATTCATAAACATGTCAATTTCACAGGTCTGAACTTACACCCTACTGAGACTGTTATTAGTCTGTGAAATTTTCCTCTTTGAATTGCCTTTTTCGTGAGTTTTCTTCCCCAAATCTTTATCTTATTTAAACCTTCTTTTAAATATAACCTTCTTTTGATCTTCTGCATATAGACTACTAACAGATATCTCATGGTATTAATTCTTTCTTTGTGCAGAGACTTAGCTGTTTATTATTTGAAACTGTTAGTTTAAATAATATTATGAGGGAGAAAAAATAAGCTTTAAGTGAAGTTTTAAGAAAAGTAGCAGAAATCTATCATCTTTCCAGATATTTTGACTGATATAAAGATGAAGAATGGAGAAATCTGCACTTCTGACTACTGTTCTTATAATAATGCAAGTAATACGCATTAGCAGGATTGTCTTCTGACATGAATGGGAAAATAAATGGCAATCAGAAGAATAATCTGATAAACAGAAAGGCACTCAAAATACTTAGAAATACTACGCACAGGAGGACTTTCCAAGATCAGAAAAATTCCAAGGCCAATGCCAGCTGATGTAAACTAATTAAAGATTTTGACTGTTGTGACAGTCATCACAGGAGCTAAAATGAGTACATACATCTTTACATCCATTTGTTCCCAATCATGAGGGATACAAACAAGAAGCAACAATACAATTGCTTTAAGGGTTAATTAATCTCAGTTCAATTCTTTGTTACAAGAAGACTCTAGTTTAGCATCTTTTGCTAGTTGACATTTTGATATGTCTGTTTTCAACTCATCATTACAGTTATTAAAATGACACAGAAAAGTAGTCGTATCAGTGTTAAATTTTTAGCGTTTGTTTGAAATGCACTCACATTTAGAGGCAGCGGATGACCAATAACTAAATGAAAGACTTTACAAAGCAGTTTTCAACAACAGGTTTTAAGCTTTTACAGAGCTGAATCCTAGGTTTCTTACAGCTTTATGTGACCTGAGTAGCAACTGACTGGCAATGCGCCTCAGGAAGCAGGAGAGTCAGTTTTATGCCAGTGACAACAGTTCTCTTCCAGACAGATTGATAAGGTGAGACATGGAAGCATGGGCAACAGCACACCATTTTCCTGAGAAAAGAAATCAAGTCTGTTTCTGGATTCTTCTGACATTTGAAAAATACTACACTGTTTCTTATTACTGTTTAGCTAAAAAAACAATCAATTGGATTTACAAAACAGAAACCCAATCTGATTCACATGATATTTGTATCTTTACTTTATTGTACCTTTAAATAGGATATCCTAAATATATTATGATAGCTTTTATAATTAGTAATTGTTGTTTGTGCAGGTTCACACCTTCCAGCCCATCACTACTGTGGATTCTCAAATCTTGGATGGCTCCCATTTTTCTATGCAATTGGTGCTTTCAGAAGAGATAGTTTCACACAGATAACAGGTATACTGACAGATAAAGGGTACTGGATCAGATGAAAACTCTTTCCAGATCTAACTGAAGATGGCAGGAAATTATCAGCTTTCCTGGTTAATTTTTCCTTCTGTCACCCACAGCTCCAAGACTGAAGTTACTTGCATATAATAGCTCAGTTTGGAAGGTGGGTCTTTTCTTTTTCTTCTATTAAAAACAAAGCTTTTCCAAGTTTATTTAAGATCATGAACATCACCTGCTTACCCTCACTAATGTATTAGGCTAGTTTCTAAAGTAGTTCTAATTATACAGATCAATTTAAAAGGAGTATTATGATTCTTATCTAAAACACTAACCTTCACACTGCAGGTAAGTGACAGATCTGTCTTGGCACTTGCACTGTACGTGTACTGTCCTGCATATTATAATGCATATTTTTATGCCAGTACCACAGTTACTTTTAAAATATTTGATGTGGTATGCAGTTTCCATCAGATATGATCCTTGAATCCTATCCGCCTCTTTTAAAACTTTCTGCTCCTTCAGTCATATGTAAAACATATGCCCAGTTTGACTTTATTGATGAATACTTGTACAGATGTATTTCCTTATCAAAACCAACAGATACAAAGACTACCACTAGAATTAGGTTTACTTCTGTGACCTAAGTGAAATATGTCTAATTCATCGCTATACAACTCTTGCAGCACATACAGGACTTACTTCAGGAACTGCTGAAATAGCTGAGTGTGAAAGTATGGGAATATACATGTTATAAACTTTCAGGATTGCTGAAGAGTATGTAGCCTCACAGAAACCTAAAACTTTTCAAGTTCTCAGAAATAACAACTATTCAAATTTATCTTCAACACTTGAAAGTCCATCTCAATGTAGATACATTTCAAGAGAAAGAAGCTTGAAATGTCACTAACTTTGTGGATTTACTAATAGTTTATTCCACTGAGAGATTCAAAAGAATATTCAGATGAGTGCCAAACTGGAATAAATACAAATGCATATTGCAAGATTTCTACAAATTAAAGGACAGACTGTGCACAAAATAGACCTAGCCTGGGTCTCAGGCACTCTTTCAGAGATGTGTCCTGAGAAGAGCATATGTGACATATAAGTGTTGTCTGTTCTTATGTATTTGCTGTCCCCTAAAAAGTCATTAAGAGAGCAGAACAACTCCTGAAAAGTTTCCTTTTCAAGCTGTTTTTGCATTCTGAAGCACTTATAAAAGGATAAGAAACATGAAAGGGATAGTAATAGATATCCATTGTTGGAATAGCTGGGATTACAAAGTCATGGGATCACAGAATATTAACGGTTGGAAGGGGCCTCTGGAGATCATCAAATCCAAATGCCTGCTAAAGCAGGCTCCCTACAGTAAGTCTCACAGGAAAGGATCCAGGCAGGTCTTCAGAGAAGAAACTTCACATCCTCTCTGGGCAATCTGTTACAGTTCTGTCACCCTCACTGAGAAGTCCTTTATCATGTTTTTATTGTATCTCCTGAGCTATAGTTCTTGTGTGTTGCCCATTGTCCTGTAATTGCTGAAAAGATGTTGACTCCAGCCTCTTGACACCTGCCTTTTAGATCATTTTAAGCACTGATAGGATCTACCCTTAGTCTTCTCCAGGCAAAAGAATCCCAGATCTCTCAGCCTTTCCTCAAATGGCAGTTGGCCCAGGCCCCTCATCATCTTTGCAGCCCATTGGATTCCCTCTAGAAAATCTCTGTATTTTCTAAACTGAGGAACCCAGAATTGGATGCAGATGCTACTTCATAGCTGGGATGCTATGAAATAGAGACAGTAAAGGTCAAAGATCAAAACCAATTGAAGGACTATATTGTAAATATAATATCCAGAGGTGGCTAAAAACATAGGAAGGTTTCTGTAAAAATTTCTCCTGACAAGTGAGAAATGTTTCTGAATATAAGAGTTCAGCATTCACTCAAAATTTCATCTGCTGTTTTTGAGACTGTGATATGTTGTCCTTTATTCATCCACACAGCCTTAGTTTTCTAATCATACTGCTGGTGACAGTGGCAGTTTATAGAAATTGGAGTTTCTATAGGTCAGCAGTTGCAAAGTCACTTGTAGTTTCTGATGTGTTTAACATGTGTCAATAAAGCACATTTAAATGGAAAAAAAGGGCAATCACTCATTCTGCTCTGTGTAATATTTGGGATGGTGCTTAACAGTCTCAACTATTTTTCACACTTTTCCATAGTCACTATGTTTCTATGACACCAAAAAGATTGTAACTGTGCAGGTTCTTCTCCTTTGGATTTTGTGTCAGGACAGATAGACACTACAAAGTTTCAAAATCAGCCACATTGTATCAGTTTGTGTAATTAAGTCACTTATTCCAGTAGAGAAACTATGGCATTAGAAGTATAAACCTGGTCCTTTTATGAAGGTCCCAAAAATAACTAGTGTGGATTCTGGATTTGTATAATTAGCACATACTAACTGCACCCTTGTCTTTTAGGCCAGTAGAAGTCCTGTATCATTTACAAAGTTGATTTAAATCTTCTTAATTGGGCTTACATAGAACAGAAGCTTTGCAGTTAGAAAGTTCACAAGTTAATTTCACCCTAAATTCTAGATTCTACAAAGAGAGAAATTCATGCTGAATGGGGGACGTATCTGTCTCGCCGATTTCTGCAGGAAAATATTTTGTCATGTACGTCTTACATCACATACTTATAGGTAGTACAAAAAAACAGAAACTCCTTTTAAATACTTCTCACTAAAACAATGTTCTCACCTGAAAGTCTCCAACAAGTATTCCAAAAGTTACATAACATAAAGCTTTGCTAGCAAACAAAATTTTATTCTTAATTATAAGCACTATACCCTCCAACTGGTAAATTAAGGTGCTGAAGTACTTGTAGCTGTGTCACTAAACTTATTTTTTTGTCAGTTTATTATTTTCATTTATTTATTTGTTTGTTTGTTGGTTGGTTTGTTTGTTTTTAAGTCATGTCTTTTTTCTCAGTCCTTAATTTATGGGCATAATTTCTAACCAGGTATTTAAACACCTACTGGCATAAAAATATGAATACTACAAGAAAAATTGAATATCTGTTGCTAAGCAGTTTCTCACAGCTATCGAGAGAGTCAGGAAGAAGACCTACTTCCTAAGTCTGTGATTTCTGTTCAGAATGGAAGGACTAAATTATGTCAATAAGGCCATGTAAGTTTTAGCTCTGACACCATCAGGAACATCCACTTACCTACCTAAATCCTTGACTTTTTTGTATTTCTCCTTTTCATCTTCAGATACTTCAAGATAAAGTTTTGGGTATACAATGCACTCTCAAAGGGTGGGCTTACATGGTTCTCTACTGCATGGTATTTCTACTGCTGCACAGCTTCTGCTTGTATTTTTCTGTCTATCTTACTTTGTGGACTCATCTCTTCAAATCAGTTTTTAGTATAATACAGATCTTTAACATGCCCACAAACCGTATATTTTACTGCTGTTAATAAATTTTGTCAAAAGCATACAGAGAAAAAAGAAAATAAATGGAGGTGAAGGAGGAAGAGGAAATGGGAAGTGGATAATTACAGGGAAAGAGTAACAGAAAGGGGAAGAGGAAAGTCTTAGAAAAATCCACCTTTTATTGGCCCAAACAGATGGAAATCAGAAGGTGCCAAATCCAGATCATACAGGAATTGTGGTAGGTCAGTCCTGTCAGAATCTAGGAAATCCAGAGGGATCACTCTTTTTCCTCTCCAAAAAGACAGTGCACATCACTTGCTGCGGGCTGCATCTTCAATACTTTTTTTTTATGGGGAATTCATGTCACCACCCCAAGGACCACCATTTGGACCTGGCTCATAGTAGTGACACCAAATCTCATCACTAGTAATGACATGATCCACAGAACTGTCACCTTGAACCTTGTATTAATTCAACAGGTCCTGACACACTTGCATGCAATGTTCTTCCTATTCCTATGTGTGAATTCATGGGACCTACTCAGCACAAATTTTGTGATATTCCGACACTGCTACCATCATTTCTACTGCACTGAAGCTGATATTCAGATCTGTATACATTTTCCTTCTGTAATCTGCCATTTTGTGCGAATGAGATGATCAAGATGTTCATCATTTTGTGGTGTGACAGCTAAGCTATCTGGAATGTAGTATGTCATTCCCATGTCTGCTGCCACGGCTGAAACACATCATCAATTGCTTCTCTGTGCTCACACCCTCTGTTTGGTTTCCAAAAATGTTCAGCAAGCATTGATGAAAATCAATGGTTACCATTTTTCCCAGATGGTGGAATTCAGTGATGAACTTTTGCTTCATATGCACTACCTTGTCAGACACTATTTTGTCAGGCTGCCCCTCTGTTGCCATCTGTCACATGGCAACAACATGCAATGGAATACTGGTGGTGGAGGTACAACCTCTACTGCCACACCATCAAAATCTGCCTCCAATGCTGTGGGCTAAAATAATAAAATCGGAGGCATTATTTTAGAGCAGTCCAATTACCACACTAAAAGGGAAAGAAAGAAAAAGGAAAAGCAAATTCCAATCTTCGGAGAAAAAAATCTTGAAAGGACTAGAACCAAATGAGACTCAAAGAGATGTTCACTGTGTTGTTTACCGCCAGGCAAGGGAGCAAACAGGTTTAATATGACTCTTCATACCAAATCAATCAGGCTTAAGAACACTAGATTTTGCATATCTACCCTTGAAATTACGGAAAGAAGCAAAGATTCCACACATTTCCAGATTTAGAACTGTATTTAGAAGAGATACACTCTGTGCACATTCAAAAAGGTTACGTTCAGTTCACATTTAAACAAGAAATACAAAATCCTTGTGTTTTTTTTGTTTAGGGGTTAGGGCATGAAACTGTATAGAATAAATAAAGGAAAGAGAAATCTTGAAGAATTGAGACAGTGAGTGAACAAGTTTCATTGTGTTAGACTGATAAGCAAGATGGTGCATAACATTTATCTTCACAGTCTTCCCCACATGCTTAGAGCTCAGTGAACCACGTTACCTAAATATCCTCCATCTTCTGCTTCCATTATCTTTTTTGTTTTTCTTATTTGACTTTTAAATAATCTAAGCTTCTATATATGCTATTTTCATTTTCTTTCTGTAACTACAATGTCAGACTTGTTTTTTTATCCTGATGGATGTTTTCTTATTTTACAAGCCTATAATTGTAAACTTACACTTTACTCATAATTTTAGAGTTTCTAGATGTGCTGAAGGTGTGCCTTTGATAGTCTAATTCTAAACAAGATAGGAGCATCAGCTCATTTTTATTTTTGCTCTTTATTCAGTGAATTACTGGCCAGCTTTCAGACATGTCTCTACAAAATGTTGTCCATGCTTCTGCATACTCAGATTTTTCTAGTAACCTCACTCTCCGCACAGTAGTAAAAGAATGAATTCATAAAGTGACTAAATAAGTAGCAAATATTTTAACTAAGATGTCCATTGTACGGTATTATCCATTAGCATACTTCAAAGCCAGTGAAACAGCATTTATTTAAAAAACGAAGTTGCATGTTGAGAACTATTCTCCATTTTAATGTATAAAATGTTGCTCTACTAATTAAAGAAATTCATGTCCAAATTATTTTGTTCTGAGTAGTGGCACCGTTATGAAAAACTAACCAAAAGTTAAGAGTAAAAAAACTTGGAGATGCTATGGTGTCCACTTTTCTTTTAAAAAATATGTTTTGCAGGAAGGGGTTACAGCAAAAGATGTCATTTAACTGAGAATAACTTAAATATGGAAAAGCTCTTCATGCTAATTCAGAGTGAACTTCTGGTTGACTTTCAGCTAGTCTCAGAAACACAGGCAACATTGTTCAAACAAATCAGGTACACTGTCATTAAAAACTAATTTTCTAAGAATAACAGACCCAGATATATTTTTTCATCCATAATTATTCTAGAGAACTATCCTATTTTTCAATGAAGAGTAACAGAGTGAAATTGCGCTCTGTATGGATGAGAGAAAAGGGAATAGCAGTAAGTGACAGCTGGACTGTTGCTCTAGATTAAGATTCTCAAAGGGAATGGTAAGATTATTTCAGTTTATTAAAGAAAACCTAATTATACAGCACTATCCAACCATATGGACAGCAAAGCAATTCCATACTGGCCAATGAAAATCCTGTCACTTGGTCATAGTGAAAAGGATGTCATTCAGAATATATTTGATCCTTAATGCTAATTAATAATAAATGAAAGATGGATTCCTAATGCAGTTCTCTTTGTGTAATGTTATGATGATAGCAAACCTGATCAGGGAGTGATGTTACTTTAAAGGATGATTCTCTAAAGGGAAAACAAATCATTAAGATGTGCAAAGGGTAAATTTGTGAACTTTATATGACTTGTGAGACTCCACATGAAGTGCTAAGTGTTCACAAATAGACTGAAAAGATGAGAGATCAAAGAGGAATCTTTTGTTTGTTTTTGTCCATTATTCTTGCAGACTCAAGATACACTCAGTCAGGGAGGGACAGAAACACACTGAAGCTTAATTTAAATCCTAAAATACTGTGCTACTGCTGTATTTACATAAACACTTGCAAACTTTTATATCGTATTCCATTAAATGCAATGGTCACCGGTCAAAGCAGTCTTTGAAGTCAGAGTAAAGTTTCCTAATTCTTTATGAAATATGGAAGAATTTACATGAACTTGAAGATTGGGTCATTTTCTAAGAAAACTTCATATGATGTTGCAGAGTGGTTACATTTCTGGAAAATGGTGAATAGGAAATAAAAATTACAACTTCACATGCTTCAAATATGTTGAAAGTGAACTACATTATAACAGAATCACACCAAATCACAAAATGGCTAGGGTTAGAAGGGACCCCAAGCATCATGAATCTTCAACCCCCCTGCCACAGGAAGGGCCACAATCTCCCCATTTGATACTAGGCCAGGCTGCCCACAGCCATCCAATCTGGCCTTGAACACCCCCTGGGACTGGGGATCCACACCTCTCTGGGCAGTCTGTTCCAGCACCTCACCACTCTCATTGAAAAGAACTTCAGCCTGACATCCAACCTAAATCTTCCCTCCCTCAATTCCCCTTGTCCTACTGCTATCTACCCTTTCAAAGGGTTGACTCCCCTCCTGTTTACAGGCTCCCTTTTGGTACTGAAAGGCTGCAATTAGGTCACCCCGCAGACTTCTTTTCCCCAGGATGAACATGCCCATCTCCCTCAGCCTGTCTTCATAGGGGAGGTGCTCCAGCCCCCTGATCCTCATTGTGGCCCTCCTCTGGACCCTCTCCAACAGCTCCCTGTCTTTCTTGTACTGGGGGCTCCAGACCTGATCACAGTACTCCAGATGGGACCTCAAAAGAGCAAAGTAGAGAAGGACAATCACCTCCCTGTCCCTGCTGGCCACACTTCTCCTAATGGAGCCCAGGATATCATTTGCTTTTTGAGCTGCAAGAGCACACTACTGGCTCATGTTCAGCTTTTCATCCATCAGGACCCCCAGGTCCTTTTCTGCAGAGCTGCTCTCAAAGACTGCTCCTTCCAGTCTGGATAAATGCCTGGTATTCCTCCAGACCAAGTGCAAAACCTTGCACTTTTACATTTTGAACCTCATTGGGTTCACCCTGGCCCACCTTTCCAGTCTGTTGAGGTCCCTCTGCATGGCATCCCTTCCTTCCATCATTTCAACCACACCACTCAGCTTGGTGTCATCAGCAAACTTGCTCAGGATGTACTAGACTCCGTCTTTGATGTCACTGATCAAGATGTTAAAGAGCACTGGTCCCAAGACAGACCTTTGGCAGACACTGCTCTTTACCAGCTTCCACCTGGACATAGAACCATTAATCACTACCCTCTGTCTGCAGCCTTTCAACCAATTTCTCATCCATCGAGTGGTCCACTCATCAAATCTACCCCCGTCCAATTTGGAGATAAGGATGTGGTGGGGGACCATGTCAAAGGCCTTGCTCAAGTCCAGGTATATGACATCGGTCACCTTCCTCTTGTCCCCTTGACAAGTGCTGTCACTCCCTCATAGAAGGCCACAAGTTTGGTTAAGCATGACCTTCCCTGGTGAAGCCATGCTAGCTGTCTCCGGTCATAGGCTCACTCTTCATGTGATCAAGCATGCCATCCAGGAGGATCTTTTCCATGATCTTCCCAGGTAGAGGTGAGACTCACCAGCCTGCAGTTCCCCATGTCTTCCTTTCTCCCTTTCTTGTAAATGGGAGTGATGTGACCCTTCCTCCAGTCATCTGGGACCTCACCTGATAGCCACAACTTTTCAAATATGATGGAGAGTAGCTCAGCAACCACCTCAGACAGCTCCTTCAGAACCTTGGGATGCATGCTACCTGGCCCCATAGACTTGTATGCATTCAGTCTCATGAGGCAGTCTTGGACTTGCTCTGCCCTTACAGTGGGGGGATTTACCATCCCAGTCCCCACCTAGAGGTTTAGGGATGCAGAGCTCAGGGGCATGAGAAATACTAGAATCCTGGTCGACAGTGAAGACAAAGAACTCACTCAGTACCTCAGCCTTCTCTTTGTCCATTGAACTACATGAATAGATCATGCTTTTAAAGTAAGAGTGGTAGAGGTTGGGGAAGTGAGGCTTTTGCACAGGTAGCCAAGAAGGCCAACACCATTCTTACTTGTGTAAAAAACAGCGTTGCCAGTGGGAGCAGGGAAACAATTGTCCCCCTGTATTCAGCTCTAGTGAGTATCTCAATTACTGTATTCAGACTTAGACTCCTCATTGCAAGAAAGACAGTGAGACCCTGGAGAGTGTTCAGAGAAAGGCAATGAAGCTGGTGAGGGGTCCGAAGTATAAGTTTCACAAGGAGTGTCTGAAGGAACTGGGACTGTTTAGTTTTAAGAGAAGGCTCAGGGAAAACTTTAAAGCTTTCTGTAACTGCCTGAAAGGTTATGGTGAGGTGGAGGTTGTCTTCTTCTCCTGTATAACTAACAACAGGACTAGAGTGAATGGCTTCAAATTGTGCCAAGGGTGGTTCAGGTTGGATATTAAGAAAAACTCTTTTCCAAATGGTCAGGTATTGGAATAGATTGCCCAGGACGGTGGTGGAGTTAGTGTCCCAGAAGTTCTTCAAGAGATGTTTAGATGTTCTACTGAGTATATGGTTTAGCGGAGAAATATTTGTGGTAGGTGAACAGTCGGACTGGATGGCCTTAGATGTTTTCTCAAACCCTGGTGATTCTATGATTCTATGAATGCATTCCGCGTGGTAGAGCTGTTGAGAAAGCACATTGCATCAGGGAGGAAAGAATTTATTTGAAATTAACAAACAGTATCTGCATGGTAAAAAGAAGTTTTAAGTTGAGAAAAGTGTCCTCCTCTTTAACTACTGACTGGTGTCTTTTAATTCTCTTAGAGTTATATCTTTATGACAACAGTTATGCCTTTTTATTATGATTAATTAACTACAATTTGAGAGGTAATCTGTAATAATAGCCTTAAAATATAACCATGAAAAATTCTTTCATCTTTTAGCATATCAACTATTAAAGTGAATAATTGGTATCTGGAATGAACTGCAAAAGGAAATTGGATCTCAAATATTGCTCACATGTTGCTACAGATGCTCCTTTAGGAGTAAATCACAACTTGAGCTATCTGGCACTTCAGTTATATCCCATAATGGGCACCCTGCTTCAGATCCTTGTAGTACCTAAATTTCTTCAAAACTAAGCAGGTATTATTGTTACCATCCTGCTCTCTAGCTAATTTTGAGCTTAAATACGGTTGCACTTCTCAGACAAGGGATTGTACCTCTTACCTGTCTTGACAGCAGTAAATAGCAAGCTCACCTCAGGTGTTTTCTGTCTACTCTGCTGTTAGCACTTCTCTCTCTCTCTCTCTCTCTCTCTCTCTCTCTCTCTCTTTCTCGCTTTTTATTTATTTATTTATTTTTTTGTCCAGCTTTATGAAATCCACAGATCTTATCTTCAGGGGCCACATTTTCCTTGTGTAGTCTATTACTTTGTGTTGAAGAGGGTAAAACCCTTCAGGAATTGACATGCAAAAGTTCATCCAGCTTAATTTAACACCTATGTACAGTCCAACTGATCCCCAGGGGATATTTATACAGTTAGTATACAGTAGAGTTTTTCTTCCTCTGAGGACCTGGTTGAATTAAGTCACTGTACATTCAAACAAATTATTATTCAAGTTACGTATTTCTTAGTAAAATTATGTAGGCTAGAAAAGGCCTTTAGAGATTACCTAGTTTATCTCATGTTCAAAACAGGTCCAGAGAGAGATGGTTACTCAAGGCCATGTTCAGTCAGATTTTGACTCTCTGCAGGGATGGAGATTCCATATATCTCTGATCTATATGTTTCATATTTAATTACATTAATAGTAGTAATTAAATTACTTAATTTAAATGATTAAATGAATGAGTAGAAAAATGTTTATTTGTATTAAAAATGCTTTCTATTCTTCTGCTCACAAATAGTGAAGTCCTCTGCCCTTTAAGAGAATGTATGCTGTTATTCATTTGGCCACATTTGTATTGAACATGTTTTTTGACACAAGTCAACTTGCAGTCCCTTACTGCTTAGCATCCTATCTGGAAGGACACCTCAGTTCACCTCTGTGCTCTTCCCATTACTGACTGAAACTGCCAAACTGTTAAAACAAAAATGTGTTTTGGCCTTGATTAGTTTGTTTTAAGCTGGGCAGTTATGAATACTACAGAAAAGTGTTCCAACTGACATGTCCATGATACATTGTATGCAGGTAAATGGTATGGCTAAAGTTTTCTTAGAAGGGAAAAAAAATAATTAAAAAAAAAGATGAAAGGGTAATGGGATAATGGAAAAAAAAAAAAAAAGAAAGATAGAAAGAAAGAAAAGGCAGTTCATAACAGTTAAGCAGATCAACTTTGTACTTTTTGATATTTCATAATTATTCCACTTGTTCTGCTTTGAGAGTAGAAAACAATAACTCTACAAAGCGCTATTGCTATTTTATTGGAATTGATGGGGAAACATGATTTATCAAAATTTTTCATCCCAGCACCTGTGACTAATGCCACACATGAGCAAGAAAAGCCAGTCATCAGTGTCTTACCCAGATTTGTTTTATTCCACTTTTCCCCATTCCTTACAACAGACAATGTCCTGAACATGTCCATCCTTAATTATTTCAGCAACAGTTGAAGAGGACTCACTGTTGTGCTAATGAGTCACACAGTAATGGATGGCAGGGAATCTGTTTGCAGTTACAATGTCATTACATTCATCAAAAAGTCCTTGCCAAAGATCAACTCTCTCACTTGCCATTCCCATTTCTTTTCAAGCTGTTACTTCCATCCTACAGTAGTGATATTCTGGCATACACAGCAAAGACACTCACTGTCACATTCCAATAACAAACCTGATTTAAAAAAAAATTATGTCAGGTATTAGAGTTGTAATTTTTGGGTGCTAGACAGAGAACATCCAGTATTATCTCCTGTACTTCCATCAGTATTTTCATCCTTGTTTCTCTTTTTTCCCCCATTTGCTGGAAGTTTATTTCTCATAAATTTTAAACAGTACATTTCAAAGCATGTAACACTGTCCATATTCCAGATATTTTAATGGGCAAAATGAGGCATAACCATAATTACTTCCAGGGCATTTTTTCCAATGAAAATCTAGGATTATGAAAGCTAAGAAATTTGGCTTAAAACATACATAGAAATTGTTGGCAATCATCACGGTCAAGTGGGTGAAATATGTGGTTAACCCCAGATGGCCCAAACTGTTTGGAAAATTCTATTTACTTTGCTACACACTTTGAGTGTATCTAAGCAGTAGAGAGCATGTTTTTTTAATGGCTCAGACACTGGAAGGAGGAAGTGGCCTGCTGTTCATTTCAAGATCAGACACAATGCCTTGTCAGGCATGAAGAGTACCAGGTGGGACCACTCAGCTGAGTAATATCAACAAAAATCTTGCATAATTCCCTTTAGACTTTCCAAATATGCATGCTATCTGCTTTGATCAGAATCAGAAATATGGAGGAGAAAAGCATGAGAAAAAAAATATGAAATACTAGACAAATACATCTACCCTAATCTATGTTGGATGCACTAGCCATGTGTCCCCTCACTTTCAGCCATCTGGGAGATGCTAGCTCAGGTATCAGAAACAGTCCAAACTTAGAATTGGCACAGAATACTGCCAACCTCATCAGCTTGCTTGCAGGAGGTAGACAAGCTCATGTTATTGGACAGCCTTGCCCCAGCTCAGAGCACATTGACTCCAAGTGCTCTTCAGGATCAAGGAGAAGCAGGATGAGAGTCTGGCCACTTTCTATTCCTGTGACAAGTTTTGTCTCCTGAGCCAGCACAATGTAGCATTCAGTGAACTCCCTGCTCTCAGACTCACTAACCAAGTAGTTGTGTAGCAAGCCAATCAACTACCCTTTGGTAGTAGTTGTGCTAAAGGAGGCATTGCAGATATCATCCATGCTGCTGATTTCAGTTCTCCAGACTGCTACTGAGCCTTCCAGGAAGATATGTGTAGCTAATACACGTCTCTACTGGCATCTAAAAGGTGGGAACATCAATCTATCCAAATTGCTATAGCCTTGCCTCACATCAAGAATGCAGCATGTGACTCACATCCTAGTACATAAGTCATATTTTATGGAGATTTTAATAGCACATAATCTGTATCTTACAGTTTTATTAACCATGGTGGCATTGCTGAAGACCATCTTGTTTCTGATGGGTTTCATGAATATGTTGATGGCATTTTCATTGACAGAAATGTTCTAGAGATTGAACGGGTCATCCCATTGCCAAGTCATGAGGAACTAACAAGCCATCAAGTGCTTCACATCCTT
Organism: Callipepla californica brunnescens; assembly: GCA_023055505.1. Lineage (NCBI taxonomy): Eukaryota > Metazoa > Chordata > Aves > Galliformes > Odontophoridae > Callipepla > Callipepla californica. The sequence continues at coordinate 4,814,649 of JALIRH010000023.1, read as the reverse complement.
CTGATTATATAGCACTATTATGTGACTTAAAGTGGAAATTGGTCAGCTTTTGTATAGTGCTATTTGGCGTTTTCAAATGAACTTATTGTTGGGCAACTGAGGTTAAACCATGGCTTGTATGCAGCCAAAATGAAAGTTAGAGCAAATACAGAAAAAAGTTAACGCATTTGATGGTTCTACTGATCACCATCTCACTATTCATAATGAATTTCCAAGTCTTTTCATTTCCCTGTTTATATGCTAATGGGGAAAATATTTCAGATGTGGAGTTTTGAATGTTGGATTATCACATAACCTTTTATAGGTTATTAAAGGATTAAAATTATTTTGTTATAGATATGCATTTAGTCTAATTGATAAGCAAATAAATTGGATCTCTTTTAATTCAACTTCAATATTATTACTGTCATAACAAGATAAAGTTTTTAAAATAAACTCAAAAACTGTCTCGTACCAAGATGGCTTTTTTAGCAAATAAAATTATCAAAGTATATACTACCTTCTGAAAAAAATATCTATAATCGTCATTGAATAGATTTGCACAGTCAACAACTGTATTAAATTCAAGGTAATTGCTTTGGAAGTACGGTAGTGACTTCAAAACATATTCAAATTGGATTCCACACATATGTTATATCTATTGTTCTTTCTGTTTCTACAGTCAGTAGTAATATAAAAAAATACTTAAGTTTAGAATAGCCAGCTTGGGATGGAAGGGAACCTTTTAACAACATAATTTAAAAATTTCAGGGGAGATTAACACTGGATATAAGAAAAAGTTTTTACAATAAGACTAGTGAAGCACTGGAACAGGTTGCCCAAGGAAATCATGAATGCCCCCACCCTGATGACATTCAAGGTCAAGCCAGCCCAGGCTCTGAGCTGTAGAAGTCCCCAGTCATTGCAGGGGAGATGGACTAGGTGACCTTTAATGGTCCCTTTCAGCTCAAATGAATCTATGATTCTATGACTCTATTTTATACACTGTACATACAGTAAGTATAAGCTATACACTGTACTAAACAGTCCCATTTAGATACACAAGTAATATCTAAAATCAAGGCTAAATTCTCACCAATGGAGAAAAATTTTCAGGGCATAGACACAGACATAACAATACATCCTGATAGTAATAAAACCTTCACTACAGCTTTGCAAATCCCATATCCAGGAAGATGCCAGGGTGCATTCAACAAACAAGAGGAGCTCAACAAACAAGAGAAGCTTGAAGCCATTGTGAGGCAGGCTAACTATGACCTTGTCACTATTACAGAAACGGGGTGGGACCCCTCCCATGTGGGAGTACTGGGATTGATGGCTACAGGATCTTCAGAAGGGATAGACAGGGAAGAAAGGGTCCCTCCTTTGGGCAGTGTTGCCAGCCACTAAAGCAGAAATTAAAAAGCTTTTTGTCTACCAGGACCCCCAAGTCTTTCTCCCCCAGGGCTGCTCTCAAAGAGCACTTTCTTCATGCCATGATTTCAGCAAAGCATTTGACACTGTCTCCCACAGTATCCTTAAAAAAAGTTGAGGAGGTGTGGAACAGAGTGGATGGTGAGGTGGGTTGAGAACTGGCTGACTGGCAGAGCTCGAAGGGTTGTGATCTGTGGAGCAGAGTTCAGTTGGAGGCCTGTACTTGGCAGTGTTCCTCAAGGGTCAGAGCAGGGTCTGGTTCTGTTCAACATCTCCATCAATGATGAGGGGATAGGGTCCACTCTCAGCAAGTTTACAGATGATACAAAGGTGGGAGGAATGGCTGACACATCAGAAGGCAGTGATGCCATTCAACAAGACCTGGACAGGCTGGAGAGTTGGGCAGAGAGGAACCAGATGAGGTTTAACAAGAGTAAGTGTAGAGTCTTGCACACAGGGAGAAATAACCACATGCAGTGGCACAGTTTGGGGGGTGACCTGCTGGATAGGAGCTCTGAGGAGTGGGACCTGGGTGTCCTTGTGGATGACAGGCTGGCCATGAGCCAGCAGTATGCCCTGGTGGCCATGAAAACCAATGGAATCCTGGGGTGCATTAAAAAGAGCATGGCCAGCAGGACGAGGGAGGTGATCCTACCCCTCTATTCTGCCCTGGTGAGGCCTCACCTGGAGTATTGTGTCCAGTTCTTTTCTCCCCTACAAAAAAGCCAGGGATCTCCTTGAAATAGTCCAGTGGAGGGTCACAAAGATGATAAAGGACATGGAAACCTCCTTTATGAGGAAAGGTTGAGAGACCTGGGTCTGTTCAGCCTTGAAAAAAGAAGACTCAGAGGGGACCTGATCCTTTTCTATAAACGTCTAAGAAGCAGGAGGCAAAGGGACAAGGTTGGAATCTTCTCTGCAGTGTATGGCTATAGGACAAGGGGAAATGGCCTCAAACTGATGCATAGAAAGTTCCACACAAATGTGCATGGGAACCTCTCCACAGTGAGGGTGATGGAGCACTGGAACAGGCTGCTCAGAGAGGTTGTGGAGTCTCCTCTGGAGACACTGAAGACCTACCTGGATGCCTACATGTGCAACCTGGTCTAGGGAGCTGCTTTGGCAGGGGGGTTGGATCTCTGGAGGTCCCTTGCAATCCCTACAATTCTGTAATTCTGTGATTCTGTGATTATAAAAGTTTAGAAAAAGCAATTAAAACAAACAACAAGTTACAGAAGGCACAATATAATTTCATTTTATTTAGTGAAATTACACTGTTACTACTTACAGAAAATAATGGAGTAATTTTGTTTGTGTTTTTTGAGAAGTAACAACTGACAGGGCAGACAGAGTCGACCTCACTGAAAGAATTATGTATTACTTTGCAAACAGGTTGGCCAATCTGTTTAGGAAGTCTTAAAACTAGATAAAATATGGGAAGGAGAGGGTTACTGAAACAGGGTAAATAAGCAAAACGTCTTGGTCTGTGATGTCGGGGGATTTCAACAGCTGAAGAGATGCACACAGAACATTTTAATGGAGGATCCTTTTGTACTTCTCCTGGGAAACTCGCAGACTTAATTACTCCTCTTAAATGTCTGTACAAAAGGGATGCATTAGAGGGAATAAACAGGGAGAATTAGATATCTGTTTGCATTCACAGGGATGCAATACCAGTGAAATTACGGAGACCTAGAGGGATAGTTCTGTCAATGGTTAATGGGCCAGTTCAGTTCTGTTCCATGAATAATGGGGCGGGGGACTGATGAACCCACACCCCCTAAAAGGGGAAAGGAGAAAAAGGAAAGGGCAGGGAGATGCACCCAAAAGCAAAACAGAGGCAACAATCTGAGGAGGAAAACTAATTTACTAAATAAGATATTGGAATGCAAAATAACACGATATAATACAATATATTTGGAATTGAAGCTAAGAAATCAAAGTGAGAGAGAGATGTGTCTGAAACCAAAGGCCTTATGCTAAAGCTGAAGGCAAGACAGATAGGGAACCTCCACTGATAAGATGACTACCAAAAAAGGAAATCATGGGACTTGTGTACAGCTTTATCTTTCCCTCTGAGTGGAAAATGGGAACAAAAAGTCCTCTGGGGTATGTAGTTTCTACCCAGAAATTTGGAAATTTGGCAGTCCACAGACTTGGACCATTATCTCTTTAAGTCCCAATTAATCACATGATGTTGTGATGTGAAATAACAGTAACAAAAATCATGAAATCATGACAAGTTCACATGACTGGAGTCATTTTAGGAAAAGAATGGGATAGGAATGTGAAGTGATGGAGTTGTCCTTTACATTAGAGAACAATTGGAATATATAAAGCTCTCCCTTGGGTGGCTGAAGAGTGAATCAAGAGCTTAAAGAACAACGAAAAGGCCATAAAGGCTAACAGTATCCTAGGGTGATATTAGGAATAGTGTTGCCAGCAGTCAAGGAAGGTTCTACCTCCCCTTTACTCTGCCCTGATGAGTCAAAATATGAAGTACTGTGTCCACTTCTGGACTCCTCATCACAGGAAATAAATGGAGCTCCCAGAGTGAGACCATCAAAGGGCTACAGAGCTGACTAAGAGGCTGTAGCATCTCTCCTAAAAGGAAAGGCTGAGACAGCAATGCCTGCTCAGCCTGGAAAAGAGTTGTTAATCTTCTTAATGTATATGGATATATTATGGGAGGATATCAATAAGATAGAGTCAAGACTGCTTCTGTAGTAACTATCAACAGGAAAAGACACAGCTCAAATGAAATACAGTAAATTCCATCTGCTTATGAGTAAAAACTTCTTCACTGTGAGGGTGAGTGAGCCCTGGAACAAGTTTCTCAGAAAGACTGGGGAGTCTCTGTCTCTGAAGATCTTCAAACTTTGCCTGGACATGATCCAGGGCAATGTGCTCTAGATGACCCTGCTTGAAGCCGGGGGATTAGACTTGGTGGTATTCAGAAGTCCTCTCCAACCTTAAACATCCTGTGACTTTGTGTAATTTATATTTTCACAAGTTATATTAAAATATGGCACAGAACTCAAGTAAAGACATTATATTTCTTCTGTGAAACTAAAAAAAAAAGTCTATTTAATAATCACAAGATTTTAAAACATCCTACCTCGATGTCCTGACACTTTCATTTTGAGGAATATATCCCTACAGAACAGGAATGCCTCTAAAATACACAGAGTATCTGGATTTTGGTGCATGGGTTCCAAGACCTTCTGAATTTGCATCTCCCAGCATATTCTGTTAGAATGCCCTTTTTTTCTTACACAAGCTCCATAAGTAGACAGCCAGCAGCATTTGTTGAAGAAAATGTATTCTCCAGTCTACAGTCTAATCGTGGTACATATCTCCAAGCCACTATGTCAGCCATGTACAATCTCCAAGCCATGTCCATATGTCATGTTGGAAGCTAGTAACGTGGCCTCAAAACAACATACATTGCATTATTGCATTATTGATTATTGATATTGATTATATTATTGATTTTTAGCAATATTTTTCATGAGCTGATTGTTTTATCACAGACTGCAAAGGCAACAACAGAGCACTGTGGAACAGAGGGTGCAGTACCATGCTAATTCTACATCTTGTATCTACCACACACACCCAGGCAAATCAGAATCCACATATATTGCACATAACATGTGCTTGTGCCACTTGATAAGTAAATTATTTTTCTGTTTAAGTGGAGCAAAATTTTAAATGAAAATTATGTTTTAATTAATGTACATATTATATACATATATAAACATATATACCCAAGCTGACATGATTCCTCCTGCATGAACTGACATGAACATTTATAACCAAGACACAGACTCTGAAGCACAATGGAGAAATAACTTTTCCTGATTTTGAATCCAGAAACTTAGCATGCAGAAAAGAAGAAAAACTATATGTATTCTATCCATTGTAACATTCATATGATGTAACTAACAATCTCCAAAGTCATGGTAGATGCTGAAATACACCGTGACTACCTTTCCTTAATAAGTCATTCAATATCCTCTGCTTCAACTGGCACCATTCATCTGTCCACAGTCAAAAGATGATTGAATGTCTGCAATGGAAGACGGTATTTTTCACAAAATAACAATTCCAGGGTTAAGTGCTTCAGGCTAATACGTCCACATGCACCAGAATACCAGAAGAATTAATGCACAGATCTTAAAAAAAAAGTGTTCTGCTCAACATTCTGAAATGCTGTACATATTAGCGGTTTGCAGGCACAGTCGTTTGCTCTGTTCAATACTTGTTTTATGAATCCATAAACATTTCTGCAACAAGAGAAATCAATCCAAGGAACTGATCTAAGCAGCTGGTCAGTGTCCTTTTTGTCCTTCTCATTGTTCTTCCATCACAGCTGTAGGCATTTATCTACCAGCAGCACTGCCAAAACCTCTGCAAAAGCTGTTTGATAGTGTGGTATTGGCATGAAAAACTGAGGCCGATTGTCAACAAAACATCAAATATGACTGAAAAAGCTGTAGCTCATTTGTAATGACTGCTGTCACAGTGCTGACCTTCAAAGTGGTGAAGGCTAACTAGTAAGAGATAGATCACAGGCAGCTGTGTACCCAGGGACTCTAAGATTTGCACCTGCTTCTGCCAGCTTGTAGGACAAAGTAACACAGAATCACAGAGAACATTGTAGGAAATAGTCTTGCCAGGTGACAGCATAGGCTCATATAAACATCAGCATGGTAGCAGCATACCAACAAAATGTATTTGATGTAGCATCAGCTAGATATGCCATATGCAAGCAGGCACTAAATGTTTCGTGTATTGTGAGACTAAAAAATCTGCATTTCTTCCAAGTATTGTTTTTTTGCACAACTTCTCAAATCACTTAAATGCTTTAGCATCGCAAAACTATTGTGATCCCAAAGGTAAAAAAAAAAAAAAAAGAGTTCCTTTAAAATCGATTCAGAACTATTCGTTATATCCATTTTGGCCAGCCAGTGCTTTGCCCAAACTAAATATTGTTCCATGAAGCAATGACCTTATCTTAAATGGAAATCCTCTAAAAAAGAGGGTCACCTGCTAGAGGGTATTGCTATTCTTTATCAGTTAAGCTTTGTAATTAATAGCTTGTTTTTTTATCTTTAGCCTAAACATCTAGAGCTGCTACCCTTTAATTTAATGTATAAATTGATTTTACGCTGCTTTACCACACCTAATGAGCGCATTTGGATCTTTATCAATAAAAGTTAATGACTAAATGAAGATAGCTAATCAAATTAAAATAAATATATGAGATATTTATTTTATAACAGTTTAGGAAATACTATTGACATCATCGTTATATGTGGAAAAAAAGATAGACCGAGCTTCTCGTATCTTGTTGATACCAACAGGCAAGACTTTCAGGCAAAAGTTACTTTATAGATTATGCAAAGATATTAGCAGATATAATAAATTTGTCAGACAAGGCAGTCATTCTACTTTGAGTAAAAAGCCTCATCATACATAAAGAAAACAATCACATCTTGTCCTTTCTGTAAATGAGTATTGCTCATCCTGAGATAAAATCCTTGAGAAATACACTGTAACAGAATAGAGGGAGTTTTACCTATTTTATCAGAACTTCAATGTACACCATCAAAAAATATATGGAAGCGTTACTTTTTTTGGAATGTAAATAAAAGAAAACAAGGTACTTTAGATGCTTTCACTGGGGAATAAGTAAACAAAATAAATGAATATAACAACTATAATCATTATTTTTTCCCTACTTTTTGACTGAGAAAATCATATAGCAGATACTCAAATAGGTCCACATTCTCCCACTGAAGAATGTTTCAGAACTATGTCTATGTAGAGAGAAACCCTTCAGCCCAGTATTTCTTAATTGAAATCAAAAAGGGCTATTCTACTTTCATTACCATTGAACACTCATGATAGAAAGAGTATGTATATAGATTAGACAAAGACAGGGATAAATCTGCTTTTTTTTTTAATTTTCGGAGTGAATTATTACTACACTCTACTTTCCATCCAGTTCTAAATACACGCCACTTATACAAAAGAAAACAATAGGTATTCTTAGTAAATGGTGTGGATAAAAATTACAGAAGCAAGTCTTTGGATTACATTCCATTTTACTTCTGAGCTAAATGACTAATGTACCTTTTCTCCAAATCACAATGAGGAGAGTTTATTAAATACTTAATAGTTTGTACTGCACAGTGATTTAGTGGAAATCATTAAATACACAGTAAAATTATGTGAACAAAAATAAATCAAGGGGAGGATTCGACACCACTAACATTTTAACTCTTCAGAATTAGTTTTTATTGTGCTTGTATTGTTCATCAGTGAATCTCAAGTGATGCTTAAAAAAAAAAAGCAACAACTAAAAGGACATTAAAAGAAACATTTACACACACAAAATTGGAACCTTTACTGAAAATAATCAATTACATTTTGGGCTGAATTCTGTGTCCATAAGTACTCAACTGGAATGCAGCTCTCAGGATCAGTTGGCAATGCCTTCAGACTGGATATTATTACCATTTTGTGGATCAATTATTTTTTTATCTGGTCCTTTAAACTAACTTGATTCCTTCCTCTTGACGTTCTTGATTCCCTGGTAAAATTTCGCTCTCTATATGTACACTTGAATCTTTTTTTCAGGATGGCAAAAAGAGGAATTCAAAGCTTTTTTTTTTTTCCAGACAAACTGCTGAACTAGTTATAGGAGTCATAAAGCCCATTTTAAGTTGTAACTGTACAGAGAGCAACCTGTGATATTTTCTGCTAGTGTCCTCTTCACTGGTAACTCACATAGTTACAGTCATGATAATAAATTAAGACATTTTACCTTAAAATTAACTGACTATTCAGCTCTGTTGTTGACATCCATTCTCTCACTCTGTTGCTTCTCTGAACCTTTTAGAAGTGAAATCCCTTCTAAGACTTCAAAGTCGCTGAAAATTTGAATAATTTTACTACACCATAGAATCATAGAATCATAGAATCGTAGAATCATAGAATCATAGAATCATAGAATGACCTGAGTTGAAAAGGAACTAAAAGATCATCTAGTTTCAAACACCCTGCCATGGGCAGGGTCACCAACCACTAGAGCAGGTTGCCCAAAGCCACATCCAGCCTTGCTTTGAATGTCTCCAGGAATGGGCAACCACAACCTCTCTGGGCAACCTGTTCCAGTGCATCACCACCCTCTGAATGAAGAGCTTCCAACCTAACATCCAACCTAAATCTGCCCTGTCTTTGTTCAACACCATTCCCCCTTGTCCTATCACTATCAACCCTTGTAAACATTCTCCCTCCCATTTATATGCTCCCATCAAGTACTGGAAGGCCACAATGAGGTCTCCCTGGAGCCTTCTCTTCTCCAAGCTAAACAAGACCATTTCTCTCAACCTTTCTTCATAAAAGAGGTACTCCAGCCCATTGATCATCTTAGTGCCCCTCCTCTAGACCCATTCCAAGAACTCTGTATCTTTTTTGTGCTGGGGCCCCACACCTGGATGCTGTAGTCCAGATGGAGTCTCACAAGAGCTGAGTAGAGGGGAACAATCACCTGACTCTCCCTGCTGGCCACCCCTTTTTTAATACAGCCCAGGATATTGTCATCCTTCTGTACTGCAAGCACATACTGTTGGCTCATGCCCAGCTTCAAGTCCACCAGGAACGCCAAGTCTTGGGGGGCATGCATTCCAGGAGTTCTTCCCTCAATCTACATAAATACCTGGGATTTCCCTGACCTAAGCTCATTAGGTCCACACAGGCCCACTTCTCCATCCTGTCTAAGTCCCTCTGGACAGTTTCCCTTCCCTCCAGTGTATCAACTGCGCCACTCAGCTTGATTTCATCCACAAACTTGCTGTGGGTACACTCTATTCCATCATCTGTGTCACTGATAAAGACATTGAAAAGCACCAATCTCAAGACTGACCCTTGGAGGACACAACTTATGACTGGCCTCCACCCATGGAACTGTTGATCACACATGGTTCAGTTTAAATGGAAAAGAAGAATGTGAAGAACACGTTCTGAACTATGTATTTTCACATCCAACATCACGTTCAGAACTTCATTATAATCTTTATCCTCATTCTCAATTATCACCATCCCAGGATGGAAGTTTTAACCTTACTTGTGATCCAGTACTCAGAACTTTGCAGATCTGACCTCTTCCTGAATCGTGAAAGGAACTGCTGTTCCAGAAAAGTGCACCTCATTTTGAGATAGGAAGACCGTCATATGCCAACAGCTTACAAAACTTACAGGGATTTTGTCTTTCAGCTGACAACTAAATTCTCAATTCATATCTGAAATGAAATGATACCAGAAAAAGTTTCAGCTTAAAGTTCTAACTGGCATAAGAGCAGTGCTTTAAGTAATCAATAATTCCCTCTAATGGGGCACTGAAATTAAAAAAATAATAATTTAGTCTGTTCTAATGGCACAAAACAGAACAAATCCATTTGTTATACACAATTCCATAGAGTATCAGCTATTTTATCATTAGTTAATGGACAATCAAACCAAAAGGTAATATATGAACAAAGCTGGACATGAGCCAGCAGTGTGCCCTTGCAGCCCAGAAAGCCAACTTCATCCTGGACTGCGTCAAAAGTAGCGTGGCCAGCATATCAGGAGGTGATCCTATCTCGGTATTCTGTGCTGGTGAGATCTCTTCTGGAGGACTGTGTCCAGTCGTGGAATCCTCAGCTCAGGACAGACATGAACTTGTTGAAGCACATCCAGAGGAGGGTCACAAAAACAATTCAAGGGACGATACACCTCCCCTGTGAAGAGATGTTGTCAAGAAGATAAGGCTCCAGGAAGACCAGAGAATGACCTTTAAGTACCTTTCAGTATCTAAAGGGGGGCTATAAGGATGATGGGCATAGACTCTTTAGCAGGGTCTGCTGTAAGAGGACAAGGGGAAATGGATTCAAAGGGGGGACATTTAGAATGGACATAGGGAATACTTTTTTACAATACTTTAACAGTAAGAGTGATGAGGCACTGGAACACGTTGCCCAGGGATGTAGTGGATGCCCTGTCTTTGGAGACACTCCAGATCAGTCTAGAAAGCTTGACAGAACTCTGAGAAACCATCTAGATGTCTCTGTTCATGTCAGAAAAGTTGGACTAAATGACTTTTGGGCAACCCTTTCCAAGTAAAAAAGTTATATGATTCTACGATTTGAATATGAATTGAAATCTATTCAGAGATCTTCCCTTGGTTTCAGCAGAATTAGAATTGATCTTTCAAGTAGCTTTTCATCTTGGATTTAGATTTATGGCTAAGGTTTTATCATTTCATCTTTCCTTTATTAGGTAAAAATACATAGTTGAAAGAGATCCTAGGAGGTCAACAAATCATCATCTGCCAATGGATCTATTCCCCACAGATGGTCATTTAATGTATCCTAACATACCCCAGGGAAGAAGAAGCCTTTGATCATTTGATATAATTCACTGATACGCTACAAAGCATGTTGAACTAGAAGGCCAACATTATCCTGGGCTCCATCAAACGTGGGGTGGACAGTAGGGGGAGAAATATGGTTCTCCCTCACTACTCTGACCTCAAGATGCCCCATATGGAGTACAGCTTGGGACCCTCAGCTCAGGAAAGGTATGGAGATGTTCAGATACATAGGAAGGCCATAAGGATGATCAAATGGCTGGAGCACCTCTCCTGTGAAGACAGTCTGAGGGAGCTGGGCTTGTTTAGCTTGGAGAAGGCTCAGGGAAAATCTAACAGTGGCTTCCCAATACTTAAGGGTGCTTATAAGCCGGAGAGAACAACAGGTAGATAAGGGGGAATGGTTTTAAAGTAAGAGTGGAAATCTATGTTAAATTTTAGGAAGAAAATCTTTATTCAGAGTATATTTAGGCACTGGAACAAGTTACCCATAAAATTTGCAGATGCCCCATCTGTTCAATGCCAGGCTGGTGAGGCCCTGTGCCAGATTTAATGACTAGCAATCTTACCCACAGAAGGGGAGATGAAACTAGATGAATTTTGAGGTCCTTTTTAACTCAAGCCATTCTATGATTCTGTGATTTTCATATAGATGTGTTGTCCATGGGTATTTGCTAGGGCTGATGTACACAGACTGTCCAAGTAAAAATCTTAGACACTACTTTCCGAGGACAATGGTCTAATACAGATGAAACAAGGGATACTAATGGGCTAAGGGGCTTTACAAATATAGATTTATATCAGCTATGAAATAAAAATTTTATATATATATTTATTTTTTTTAAGTGACAATACAGAAGTCACTGAGAAATGGTTTGTGAGGTAAGAAAAGAACCAATCAAGGCATATATGCCTTTCCTAAAAGGTAGAATCCTGAATCACAAAAATTCACAAATACATTATTAGAGAACAGAGTTATTATCAATTTCCAAAATGATCTCCTGCATTCAGAGTTTGGGTAACATACCCAGATAAATCACATTTTTAAAAAGAGCAAAATCAAAAACCAAAATCACCAGCCTCGCTAGTGGTATTTGTTAGCTGTAGGACAAGAGACAAATGAAAAAAGTAGGAGACTTCAAAGGTCAGTGTCTAAAGCAAAGGTAATTCAAGAATGTCTTATTTTGTTATTAATAGTTTTTGTTTCTTTAAATATATATATATAGGAGGAAAAGTAATATATATGTATATATATGTATAAGGAATATATATAATTATATATAGGGAGAGATATAGATATAGATATATCTCATGGATAATGGTCAAACATTTTTTTTTTATCAGCAAGACATCTATAAAATTATTCCAGCACTGTGTTTAAATAAGCTCATCTTTGGTTGGGAAAGCAAAATTGCTGTTGATATGTGAGAGACAGAAAATGAACATTGATTTTTGTAAATAATTCTTCTAACAGGTAGGTGAGTTTTATTTCATACCATGTGTAACCTTTTCATTCAGCAGAGTTTAACATACCCGTATCTCAGCCCTGAGTCAGCAGATCACAGAGGCAATTGCTGAATTTTTGAACAGAATTAAACATTCTTTATTCATCAAATCTGAGCATTGAGTGTTTTTTTTCACTAAAGGACCAGTTTGTATGCTCTGTTGAACTGGAGACATGACAAGACCATACTCAACAAATCTGTCTGTAAATATGTATGTAGATATGTATCTACAGATATCAACACGAACAAAAAATGTGTTAATCTACTTTATCATCATTAGTTAGGAATTATTAGAATAATGCATTTGAACTATAAAATATCTTGGGCATAGAGCATATTTTAATTGTCTTTGCTGGACTATCTATTTTCCAACAAAGTTGTAGTACTTAAAATTCTAAATTATTATTATTATTTCAGTTGACCAAAATCATTCTGAAGAGCAGAGTCAGAGTGTTTGCCATGAGGGAAAGAATAAAGGTGAGAACTCTCACTCTAGCCTCTGAAGTTAGAGCAAATGTCAAAATGCCTGTGCTGGTGATGCCTCACCTGGAGTATGGAATCCAGATGTGAAGTCCTCAGTACAGAGAGACATAGGCCTGTTTGAGTGCATCCACAGAAGGGACACAGAAATGATCCATGTAATGGGACACCTCTCCTATGAGGACAGGTTGAGAGAGCTGGGGCAGACAGGCCTGGAGAAGAGAAGGTTCTGAGGTCATCTGATAGCAACTTTTCAGTATCTGACAGGGAGCTACAGGAAAGAAGGAGGCAGACTCTTCGGCAGTCTGTGGTGATAGAACAAGGGGAAAATAATTCAAGGGCAGTGAGGGTACATTTAGGTTAGATACAAGAAAAAAATATTCTAACATGAGGAACAGATTGCCTAGTTGTTGATGCCTTGTCCCTGGAAACTTTCAGTGCGAGGTTGGATAAAGCTCTGGGCAACCTGATCTAGCTGTGGTCTCCCTGTTCATTGCAGAGCAGTTGAACTAGATGGCCTTCAAACATCCCTTCCAACTCAAAGGATTCTATAACTCTATAGTCAGTAGAACTATGACTAGCATTAGCAAACAGTTGGCATCTTCATTCCTGACGGCAATAAAGCATAAAGTCTAACAGCTCACTGGCATGCAGTATACACACTGTAGGAGCTATACTAGGATTGTTAATAAAGATCCCGGCTAAACTTCTGAAAAGGTACTCTAAACTCTGAAGTTTCATAGAGGAATAAAAATATCTGAGAGCACATCTTATCAAAGACTTGGAAAAGATGACAAAAATTAGAAAAATATTTTCATTGCAAATCTCTGCCAATGAATGTCAGATAGTTTAAAAGTGGGGGAGATACAAAATAATCAGGAAGCTGTGTTGACATTGTGTCCAAAATTTCTTTAGAACAGTGAAAAATAAGGGTTCAATTTACTCAACCATGCTCAGAAAATACAAGCAAGTAGGGTGTGAAAATACAAGCAAGTAGACGTCTACTACAACAGTGATATGATACTTCAGATTTAAAAACTGCTAGATGATATTACTATCGACCTAAACATCTTGAAATAACCTCTTGCTTGATGTTAAAACAATTATTATAGCCATCTCATTGCATGGTAGGCTATACTGGTTGCATCAGTATTGGGAACTTGCATAGTACTTTGAGGAAGAAGATCAATGTAAAAAAGATTCCATATTCTTTACTCCAGTATTCAACTACATTGAGAATGTAGTTTGCCTGTAATATTCAAAACATTTTGTAAATGTGAACTAGATAATCTCCACAGTATTATTAGAATTATTTGTACTCCTTAGTTCAAAAAACACTGGGCACATGTCCTGGCTTGCTTTTGTGTCTATTCTGTTAGGGAATGCAAATGTCAGAAAATGAATCTGTGTTTCTGCTAAGAGAATCACTTGTTTCTTATTCTATATATTTAAATTGGTTTTAATCATCAGCACTTCATATATAACACATCCTTTATCCGTTCCCACTGCACACACACTCTAAATTTAATTAAAATAACTGAAATGAAACTACAGATAATTTGTTTTTTAAATAGACTGCCACATGCTCCATTTACATAAAACCCATTAGTTTGCATTAAATACAAATTAGCTGTTGATATGAAGTAAATCACATATAAATAGTTCAGAATAGCCTAAAAACCATGCTTTTTAATTAACATAACTGTTAATCAGATTTATCCGTAAAGTAATCAAGACTCTCACTCACTCATTTTTCAGTACAATAGCCCACAGAATGAAGAGCTATCTTGCACCACTGTTACTTTAACAGTAAAATAAAAACATAGGGAAGTAAGGAGGAATGTGTAGATTCAGACATTTATAGCAAATTATATTGTTTTCAAATGATATTGCAACAGCCAAACCTGAGGCAGTATTAACAAGATCTGCATTGCTGGGAGAAAATCTAGATGCCAGGAATCTTTTCAATCTTTGATGTTCAGTTGTTGCAAAAAATTAGGAGCCTCATAAAGAAGCTGTGAATCTTTTTTTTTTTTTTTTTTTTTTTGCCTAGGTATTTTAATAACAAAAGAAAGATATAATATGACAAAATGAGCTTTTAAGACGTTTCTTTGTTAATTGTCATATGATGAAGACGTTTCTTTGTTAATTGTCATATGTTGAAAACATTCATTCAAACATCAAGACTTTCGACATCTATCCCAAGAACCACAAATATCAGGTAAAAAGCATAGAATCTTGCTAATCATTTTGTCAACTTCAAAGATGAGTACAGTAATTTTTATGTGAGAATTCAGAACCTGGACTATACTGGAAGAGTGTAAAACACTGACAAAAAGGCGTCACCATGACTCTTTATAAATGAAAATTTTCTAAGTTAGTGTTTTATCCTTGTCTCCCTCTCCTCCTCTCCTCTCCTCTCCTCTCCTCTCCTCTCCTCTCCTCTCCTCTCCTCTCCTCTCCTCTCCTCTCCTCTCCTCTCCTCTCCTCTCCTCTCCTCTCCTCTCCTCTCCTCTCCTCTCCTCTCCTCTCCTCTCCTCTCCTCTCCTCTCCTCTCCTCTCCTCTCCTCTCCTCTCCTCTCCTCTCCTCTCCTCTCCTCTCCTCTCCTCTCCTCTCCTCTCCTCTCCTCTCCTCTCCTCTCCTCTCCTCTCCTCTCCTCTCCTCTCCTCTCCTCTCCTCTCCTCTCCTCTCCTCTCCTCTCCTCTCCTCTCTCCCTCACTTGTTTCTCCTCCAATTCTCTCACCATCCTGCTATGAACTGCATACAGAAATGATTGTGTGGTACTTCACTATCTATAAAGTTAAACCATAGCATTCAAGACTATAAATCATATATTTTGGAAATATATGTCCCTTTTTAATGGAGGATACCGCCAAATTACACTAAATTTTGAAGAATCTTGTATCTAATAGCAACAGAAGTGGCATACCTCAGTATCTCATGACCAGTCAAAATTTGCAATATTAGAGAAGTCTTTAAATTGTGGTATTTAACAAATCAAAGAAACACCATCCCGTGAAAAGCAACACATAATGAATTTGGTTCCACTGCAGCTGAATATAATCTGGATACACACGCACACACACACAGAAACCCAGAAGTAAAACAGTCCAGTTATATAAATTATTTGGCAGAACAGAGAGCAATTGAAGTAGCACTAATGCAGAAAATTATACACTCTCTTAAAGTTTTGAACAATTGGACTGTCAACATTCCAGTTGTTGCAATGATACATACAGTTTTGCTGCTGCTACTGCGGCTGTGGAACATAGTAAGTCCAGGCCAGATGTTCAGTGGTAGAGACAATATTGAAAAATCATTGATCCAGTTTAGAATCATCTGCAATAAACAGAGCCACCTCATGATCTTGAGTAAACAAGGTCTGAGTGACTCACTAGCCTAAAGTAAGATTTGTGTAAATGTTGAGCTGGAATTTTTCTCACATCCAGAGAGTAGGAAAGCTACTTCAGATAAAAAATGATAGTTTTAAACTGTTCTTTGACTGGTTTCATATTTTTAAGATTTGCACCCTCAAGAGGATTTTTTCTAATCTAAAGATGAGTTTTTCTCTGTCATAATAAGGTGTGTCAAGTTTGTTTGACACACCTCTTCTTGTATTCAGCATGAAATTTATACAGACTCAGTTGATCACAGAATTCAGTGGATTTTATAACTTTATAAGGAGAATTGAAATTCGATTATTCTGCAAAAAAGATTCAATCTCTGGGACAATTTTGGTATGCATATGCACCCAGAGTAATTCTATTCAGTTCAGTCAGGAAGAACAAAGCGTAATTAGCAAAGCATTAGTCACCCTAGATTCACTGGTTCATCTTAGCTGTGTTTTACATAAAGCATTAATATACAGTGCATAATATGCTATGTGTCTTAATTTTAAAGTGATTTAGGAATATTAAATACTCCATAATATTCTCTAATATAGTACAACTGACACTAATATCCCAAGTAAATGCACAAAGGGAATTATCTGAAACAGTTCTTACACTTTTAAATAAAAACAAGGAAAATATGCTCTGCAATAGCACCTCTGAACAGAAAGAAAATCCATTATTATTACTAAAATAATATTTTGCATGACTCAGCTTAGGATGGATCATGTCATACACGAAGACTCATGTAGAAAAGAAACAGTGCCTTATATTGCTCCAAAGAGTCAACTATCTACAACAAGTAATTTGTTCTACCCTGCAGTTATTAGTAAAGTTAATAATGGCGAAACAGCTACTTTACTTCACAAAAGTCACATTGTGCAGGAAATGTTGCTTTTAGAAGTATATTAAATAACATATAACGACAAGAAATGACAAGATGGGCCCTGTCTCAGGGTATGTCTGGAAGAATAAAACAGGTACAAAGTCCACAAGAAAAGGAAACACAAACAGGCAAGTAAGCCCAAAATTATCCAACGTATATGGGATAGGGTATAGAATATATATGGTCTACATATTTCATGTATGTAAATTGTATGTATTATGTATTACATATTATGCATTACTTTATATATTTATATTCATTTATATTTAGTAAGCCCAGCTACTCAATAAAGGTAACCTAAGTGAGAATAAATAATAATAATAATAATAATAAACTTACTGAAAACGCTGACCTCTAAAACTGATGAGTACAACCAATCAGAACAGATTAGTAACAAATCAGAAATAGGACCAAGCTAACTGAAAAACTTGTTTTCAACTGTTTTGCTGTATTCTGGCAAAGAAAAAAAAAATATTCAAAATCTAAGAACCCAACAAAAAATTGAAAATTACTGGATGAAGTGCGCTGTGGCAGGAATGGTTAAATAGACGTTCCAGGTCAATTCTTTGGAAAGACTATTGTTTTATACTTCCTGTAAGATTCTATAGCTCTGAAATCAAACAAGTGTATCAATTTCTTTTCTTAATTTATCTAAAACTACAGTAGAATTCAGAGCAGTATTTTAACATTTCAAATTAGATACGGAAAGTAGGAAATTTTGACTATATGATACTCCTAATGATTAATAAATTTTTTAAATCTTCATCCATCAGTTCACTGACTTTTTACAATTTGCCAGGACAGGGTCTTCTCAATGACAATGGAAAGATACACAGAAGTTTCTTTAAAGTGTCATTAATTCAAGTCCATCTTAGTTACACAGACAAATTTGAAATTACATTTTAGGTAAATCTAGCTGCATTAAGTGACATTGTAGATACACTTTGCTTAGTTGTTGAACAGTAATTGTACTGTAATTATTGCCACTTAATGGAAACATGTAATTGAGATGCATACTGTTATTAACCAAGTTCCAATATGAAGTTGGCTGCTGTAATAATAGGAGCAATTATTGACTGATGAACTGCTCAGACTGGAAACTGATCCCAGCTAAATACTAACGTTCAGAACGGAACAGGGAGGCACAGAGGCCAAAATCACATTACTAGCACACCCTTGACATATGTCCAGTTCAGGTAGTAAACAATTTAAGGCACTGAGCTTTAAAATAACACATAGAGCATGTAAGAACAAAAACATAATAATTTGGGACCTGAAGATGTAAGCCTGTTTTCAAGATGAAATTACAAGATTTACCATCTGCTGGCTAGAAACTTACATAGCAAATATAGAGAACGTATCAAAATCGTGTGGAAGATATATCCTAATGTAGACATTTTCAGTTTTTTTTCTCTGAGATCTAAAGATACCCTCAAGGATTATGTCTTTGCACATGTAATCATGAAAGAGTTAAGATCAAATATAAAGTTGTGGGAGTTATCACAGTTCTGAAGAGTTGCCCTGTCTTTCAGCCCAATACCATGTTAGGTGCATTATGTCAGTGCCTGTCAATTGTGGAAACAAGAAAAAGAATACTTTCCCAACTGAATTTCCTGGGGAAGAAATGTGACTTTCTTGGTCATCTTTGAGTACCTTCCTTTTCCAAGACAGCTGAACCATCAGTTTCCTGAACAACTTGATCAAAAGGATCTGAAAACAGTATTCATCCTCACTAAGCTACAACAAGCAGAAATTCTGACTGACAGGTTGTTCTCATGGCTGGTGCAGAAGGTTAGAAATGACACATGAGCTACAACTTTCTCACAAGTATCTAGGATTCATGTTGGGCCCCAGAATAAAAGCAAAAGCACAGGAAGAACTCTATAGTGGTAAACACTATCTGGAACCAATAAAATCTGTAAGCACAGTAAGTTGCATTAGGAAAGATACTCCTATTAAGCCAGCTGATACTGGAAAGTATACATGACTACTCTTTAAATAGAAAGAAGGAACTTAAAGCCAGCTATAGTTTTTTTTCTGGGAAAAGAATCTCATTTTGTCTCAATTATTAGGATTACTATGCAAGAAAATTTGAGTATTAGCACTAATAATATCTGTAGGAAGATTATTAACAATATTAGCAATAGTGCTAGAGGGAATCACCTCTAGTTGTGCCAGAGCAGAGTCAGGATTGATGTTAGCAAAAATTTCATCTCTAAAAGGGCAATCAGGGACTGAAATAAGCTGCCCAGAGATCTGGTGGAGATAGCGTCCCTAGAGATGTTCAAGAAATGTTTTGATGTTTTGCTAAGGGACATGGTTATTGGGGAAATATTGGAGGTAGGTGGATGGTTAGACTGGATGACCTTGGAGATTCTTTCCAACCTTTGGTTGTTCTATGATTCTAACATTGGGGTTTAGATTTTAATCACTAAAATTCTGCTTCCCACTTCCATGTTGATTTATATAGCCATCATATAATAGTTCATATATCGAAGATGGATTGTTATTCTCCTCTCCCCCTCCACTTTCTTTGAACCCTCAAAATAGAGTAAGAATATAATCATTTTAAAATTAAGGAATATATTGTAATGTGATTCTCTAGCAGGAGATGAAGTAAACAGTAAACTCAATATCTAAGCTTGTGGTTTCATAATTGGCTTAAATCTATCTGAATTTTTCCTCTCTAGTCACCACTGCCCACAGCTGAACAGAAGTTTCAACATGTTCTTCAGGCCATTATGTTATTTGAGATTTTGATTCGTGGCTGGGTTTGGAAGTTGAGGGGAGATTTTTTAAGAAAGAAAGGGATTACTGGAGTTGACAGAATATCTCTAAGGGTTTCTAGCAAATAGAGAAAGAAAAAAAAAAATGGACTATTGTCAAAATGACTAGAAAAATATTTCCAGGCAGTAAAGTTTTTGGCTAGATAGGTCCTCAGTTACAAATACAAAATGATATGAAATTTAGATATGCAATCTACTGAATTATGCTTTCCTCTGATTATATATTTGGTATCCAAACTACAGTTACTTTTAGACCCTCTAGGCTGGATTAGCAGTCTTTGCACATTTTCACGTTTTGCTGGTTTGTGCATTAGCTGAAAATGTGGCTATATATATTTACAGACTTAGTTATTCTACATGACACAGAACTAATGGAAGAAAATGAGATCACAAAGGAAATAGTATCCAAAAAAAATTCAGGACTTCACAGTAAATTTGTGTTTCATTTAATTTCATTCCATTTTGTACACATCTGTGATCTATGTTAGTAGATTTTTTAAAAGAGAAAGATTTCTTCCTTGGATGTTTTTAGAACCATTTTTAAATTCTCTAAAAGAAATTTCAGAAATGAGGAGATGCTTAAAATTGTATTTGCACTCACACCTTTTTCAGACATTTTGAAACTCAATCTAATAGTACTTATTAGTCTTGGAAATATGAAAATTTCCTTCACCATAGATTATGAATGAATGACTTCTCCCTCCACAGCAACCTTGGTGATTATACAAATGATAGCTGAATGACCAAGCCTACAGAATGTAGTCAGTAATGTTAATTCTAGTTGGAGAACAATCACTAGCAATGGTCAATATTGGATCCAGTCCATTTTAACACCTTCAGAGGATCATGCTGTCATCCAGAGGGATGTCAGTAGGTTGGAGAAATGGACTTACTAAAACCTCATGTGGTTTAGCAAGGAAAAGTGCAAAATCCAGTATCCAGGAAGGAACAACTCCAGACACCAGATCAAACTTAAGGAAACCCAACTGGAAAGCAGTATTGCAGAAAAGGACATGTGATTTTAGTGGATACCAACTTGAACACGTGTGAGCAATTAGCACAGTTATAGTCCATACTATCAACTGATGAATAAGGAAATAAGTCATTTTTTTCTCTATTTAAATGAATAATAAAATTCTCTTTATCTGATTGCCACAATTTTTATTCAAAGCAGCTCATAGAGAATGTATCTATCCATCTTTCTCCTTTCAGATAGCTCCATGTTCAACTCATTTACCTCATGTAACGCATGCAACATTTTTCTCATTCAGGACATGAGATTTTCTCTTTTTTACTTAGTTGTTCTTTTATGCAAACCAGGTGCATAGAAGAAGACTAGAAGTTAAGGAGGCAGGTAACACCACTTAAAATTAGAAGAGTGCTAACAATCAAGATCAGAAAATTGAAACATTGAAAATAGAGGGAATTTAAGAATGAGTGTGTGAGTTTGTGAGAAAGAGAGAGAGAGAGAGAAAGAGTTAAATAACTTTATGAATTGAGAACTTTTTAAAAGCTCTATTGAGTGGTCACACTAAGTAATGCACAATGTTTTCCTCTCACTAGCTATAAAATGCATTAGATAATATTACATGAATGAAACAACAAACATACTCTGAGAGCTGAAGAACCTGTTCTGTGAATATCTCACTTGAGGCATAATGGAAATATCCTTTAACTGATCCTACATGTGAACATTATATAACAGTATAAATCCTTAAGATGTTAGGCAGATCAAAGAATCATCGAATCATCTGAGTTGGAAAAGACTCCCAAAGAGTATCTAGTCCTACTCGCCTGAAAGGAACAAGAACATTTACAGCTAGTTCTGGCTGC
Source organism: Callipepla californica brunnescens (assembly GCA_023055505.1). Classification (NCBI taxonomy): domain Eukaryota; kingdom Metazoa; phylum Chordata; class Aves; order Galliformes; family Odontophoridae; genus Callipepla; species Callipepla californica. The sequence continues at coordinate 4,792,938 of JALIRH010000023.1, read as the reverse complement.
ATGGAACCTTGTCCAGCTTGACCTTGAGTGTATTCAAAGACAAGGCATACACCACATCTCTGGGCAACCTGTTCCAGTGCCTTATCAAATTTATTGTAAAAAAAATCCTCCTTGTATCCAATCTGAATCCCCTGCCTTTTAGTTTGAAACTATTTCCCCTTCGTTCTATCACAACAGATCCTGACAAAGAGTCTATTCCCTTCCTTCTTATAGCAACCTCCTTTAGATACTGAAATGCTGCTCTCAGGTCTCCCTGCAGCCTTCTCTTCTCCAGGCTGAGCAGCCACAACTCTTTCGGACGCAACATCAGGGAAGATGTTCAAACTTCTGGATCATTTTTGTGGCCCTCCTCTGGGCACTCTGCAACAGGTCTATATCTCTCTTGTACTGAGGATTCCACATCTGTTTTCAGTACTCCAGGTGAGATCTCAACAGCACACAGTAGAGGGGCAGGATCACCTCAGGTCTCTGGAATGTATCTCATTGAGAACACAGACTTACAGATGTTCAGGTTCCTCAGGAAGTCAAATATCTGCTTACAGCAGCAGGGACATTGCTCCCCCATTTCCTACTTTCCCACCAGTATTATAATATACAAATATATTTTGTATACTTGTATATAATACATTAACTATTTTTCATGTTCATTCTCCTGCTATTTAGAAACCAATACGCTAGATTGGTAACTACAACATCACAGTGCAGTCTTGAAAATCAAAATTCTTCCTTGACTGCTGTTTTAATAATCATCAGTGCATATTTATGTATGACCTCTGTCATGAGAGATACCAAAGGAAAGAATTCTGGGTAACAGTTAATTAGATATGTGACTCTTTAATTATAACAATAATTCCATTTCTAATTCAGTCTTTAGTTTCACCATAGGCTTTTATATTTAACTAAAGATATTTCTAAAGCCTTCTTTGCCCCTTTCATAACATATTTTTCTGAAGTTAGCTGGAGTTCATAAAAGTAATACTCATTGCAATTAGAAATTTATCTTGTATTTTAGCTAAACTTGTTTTTTTTTAAATTGCATTTTTAGTAGTTTTCTATCTCAAACTATACTTACACAGTTTATATCCTGCACAGTGGTTATAACTTCAGCTAATCATCTATTTTTCCTCTTTTTTTCCTTCACTTTTTATGAGAAACTACATCAACCATGTGTACTGCTCTCATATAATATAGTACACCAAAGCTGATTTAATTGTTTTCAGTCCTTGAAATCATAATATGGGTATTTGTGAAGAAAGAATGTACCATTCAAATGAAAACACCTGTCATGGTTTTATGATTTTTGGTATTGGTATTCCACATCATAACATCATGTAGTGCACTGAGGATTAAAGAGTAAATGCTTCAGCTCTGTGGATCATCGATAGTTACGGATGGATATACCTGTCTCAGAAGAGAAGAACTATGTTCCCCAGAAGACTTTGTGTTGCTTTGTATTTTTACATATTTCCACTCAGAGGGAAATATGTAAAAGTTTTTATTGTTTGTGCGTCACGAGACATTCTCTTTCCTTTGGGATCAACTCAGCAATGGGTGCTTTCTTCTGTCTTGCCTTCAGCATTTAGCATAAGGCCTTTGGTTTATCGGACACTCTGTCTTGCTCATTTTATTTGATCTATGCTAGAAAATCATGACATTGACATCACTGACATGCCACAGTAGGCCCTTCACTCTTCTGAAATAGATGCTGATAGCTGTGAAAGAAAAATATTCCTTCAGAGATTATATGATGCCTTAGAAAAAGAAAAGGTCTGATATGGAAAAGAACATCCATTATTTGAGAGAATATGCTGTGGTGGAAATGTTACATGACCCTGCACTCGTTCATGACAAACCAGCTCATAAACCACTGACAACGCCTAAGATCTGAATCTCAATTCATAGTTCTACTATAAAAGAGGAATAATGCTAATAAAGTCATGTGAATATGTTACAGTATTATAGAATATATTATCTTTGTCACTTCTCTTGCACATCTATAACTACTCACATTCTGGAATTGTTGGAAATATTCTACTTTTCTTATCCTTGTTCATGTTATCACAACAGTGAGTTATGGGAAAAATTTCCTTTGCCAGAACATTCATGCCTTAAAACTTAAGAATTCAACCATAAACTTAAGGAGGTAGATACATGGGTTCTCCAAAATCTTGGAATCACAAGTTTGGAAAGGAGCTACAAGATCATCTAGTCCAGCTGTCCACCCATTACCATTGCTACCACAAGCTACTAAACCATATCTCATACCTCCTCATCTAGATGCCTCTTGAACACTGCCAGGGATGGCAATCCCACCACTTCCCTGGGCAGGCCATTCCAGTGCCTGACCACTCTCTGAGAGAAAAATTTTTTCCTTATGTCCAATCTAAACCTCCTCTGGTTCAACTTGTGGCCATTTCCTTGGGTCCTGTTTGTTGCCTGGGAGAAGAGGCTAAACCTCTCTTCTGTCCCTTCAGGAAGTTGTGGAGTGCAATGAGGTCTCCCCTGAGCCTCCTCCAGTCTAGACAATCCCAGCTCCCTCAGCTATTCTTCATAAGACTTGTGCTCTAGACTCCTCACTAGCTTCATTGACCTTCTCTGGACATTTTCTAGGGCCTCAGTGTCTTTCTTGTAGTGAGAGACCTAAAACTGAACACAATATCCAGGTACCTACTCCGTAGATTGTCAGTGAAAGATTTAAAAATATGAGTGTCTGTAAAACAGTACTTGTCTATTTGAGCCAGAGACATTCTAAGCAATTTAGAATTTGTGTTTGCTTCTTTTCTTTAAATTAAAAATGTTTATCTGCCTAGAAATGGTTCACAAATAAGACTAAAGCCAAAATCGTCTTCAAGCTATTAGCCATGGATAATTCCTTAGCCTTGTAAAATAGTATTATTCATCTCTAAATAGTTTATATTTTCCATACTAAGACAAGATAGAAAATCTTCACTGAAATTGAATTTATACAAAACAAATGAGAGTAACCCCCTGGAATTTTATTGTTTTGTTAATAAATTGCATTTTGGGGCAGCAGCTAAATGTTATTTACTCCTGCAATGAGCAACCCTACAGTCTACAATGCCATAAAATTGTTATTTTAAAAAATCCACACCTTTTAAATGATATTTTACCTCTATCCTCATGTTTTGACTTTATTTTCAGTGACTCCCATTTTAATTTTGGCCCCTCCAAAGAGTATAAATATTCTAGATCCCAAATCAAGGGTACTTACAACAAAATTTCTAAAGCTAGACAATGTAGTAATAAATTCCAAATGCCTCATTACATGGATTTTTTAGAATATATTTATTGCTCAAAATCAAGTACATACTGATAACTATTCTCTAGTTTAAGAACAGTTATTTCTTTTCTTTTGGGGAAATACTGCTAAAGACAAAGTTTTTAAACACAAAGTTTTTACACTTTGTCAATTTTTTTTTTTTTGACCAAACAGGTTATAATTATTTTTTTTTCTGAAGAAATTTTTTTCATTTATGTAATTAAAATATTATGTATTTAAATTTTGCTGTGTCACCTGGGAATATTACAGGGATGCTCTTCAGAGTTGCAAAGAGGGGATTCGGAAACCCAAGGCACAGATGGAACTGAACTTGGCAAGGGATATTAAGAACAGCAAGAATGGATTCTATAAGTACATTGGCCAGAAGAAGTAGGCCAAAGAGAGTGCACCTCCTTTGGTAACTGAGAAATGAAAACTGACTATGACAAATATGGAAAAGGTTGAGGTACTCAATGACTTTTTTTTCTTTGCCTCAGTCTTCACTGGCAACCAGGATTCTTATATTTCTCATCTCCCAGAAGCTCGTTTCTCTGAGTCTGTAGGTGGGAACTGGGGGAGTAAATCCTGCTTCACTGTAAGTGCAGAGCAAGTCTGAGACCACCTCATGAGACTGAATGTATACAAGAATGCAGGGCCAGATGACATACCTCCCAGAGTCCTCAAGGAGCCAGTTGACGTGGTTGCTGAGCTGCTCTCCATCACATCTGAAAAGTCATGGCTGTCAGGCAAAGTCTCTGGGGTCTGGAAAAAAGGAAACATCACTCCCACTTAGAAGAAGGAGTGAAAGGAGGACCCAATGAACTAGAGGCTGGTGAGCCTTAACTCTGTGCCTGGGAAGACCATGGAAGAGATCCTTCTAGAAGACATGTTAAGGCACACAAAAGTTGTGGAGGTGATCTGAGACAGCCAGTATGGCTTTACAAAAGGAAGGTCCTGCCCGACCTATCTGGAGGCCTTCTGTGTTGAGAGTTACAGTTTTGAGGGGTGGACTATTTGGTGGATAAGGAATTGGCTGAAAGGTTGTAGTGAGCAGGACTGTGTTCATATGGAAACCAGTGGCAAGTCAAATCCCCAGGGGTCTGTCCTGGGACTGGTGCTCTTCGACATCTTCATCAGTGACATTGTTGAAGCACTTGAGAGCACCCTCAGCAAGCTTGCTGATGACACCAAGCTGAGTGGTGCAGTTGACACATTTGAATGTATGCCATCCACAGGGATGTCAACAAACTCGAAAGATGGGCCCCTGTGAACCTAATGAGGTTCAACATTGCAAAGTGCAAGTTTTTGCACTTGGGTCAGAATAATTCCAGATAAATACACAGATTGGAAGAACAACTCCTTGAGAGTACCCTGTGGAGAAGGACCTGTGGGTCCTGGTAGATGAAAAATTGAACATGAGCCAGCAGTGTGCTCATGCAGCTCAGGGGGCCAATGGTATCCTGGGCTCCATGAGGAGAGGGTGGCTAATAGAGACAGGGAGGTGATTGCCCCTCTCTACTCTGCCCCCTTGAGGCCCCATCTGGAGTACTGTGTCCAGGCCCAGGGATCTCAACTCAGCGAAGATGTGCAGCGGTTGGAACAGATTGGTAGGAGGGACACAAAGATGGTAAGAGGGCTGGAACACCTCCCCTATGAAGACATGCTGAGGAAGCTGGGTTTGTTCAGCCTGAAGAAGAGAAGGTTGCAAGGAGACCTCTTTGCAGCATTCCAGTATTTAAAAGGGGGTTGTGTAAAGGAGGGAAAACAACTTTTTAGTTAGGAAGATATTGATAGGACAAGGGGGATCAGTTTTAAGCTCAAGGAGGGAAGGTTTAGGTTGGGCATCAGAGGGAAGTTCTTTACAGTGAGGATGGTGACTTTCCGTAACGAGCTGCCCAGAGAGGTTGTGGATGCACCATCCCTGGAGGTGTTCCACAGTCAAGTGGGATGGGGCACTGGGCAACCTGGTCTCATACCAGATCTGCAGGTTAGTGGTACTGCCTGTGGCAGGGGGGTGGAACTTGATCCTTTCAGTCCCTTCAAACCCAAGCCATTCTGTAGTTCTATGATTCTGTGATTCCATGAAAAGTTACCAAAAATATTGTGTTATTCTTATCATATGATTAATTTCACGGATTCCCCTTTATCAGTATAAAGAAAGCTGGAGCTGTAAATAGTTTTTCTGTTTTTTGTTCTGTTTTTGTTTTGGTTTTTGTTTTGTGTTGTTTTGTTTTGTTTTGTTTTGTTTTGTTTTAAATATATCAACAACAATGGGGCTGGCATCTCATCTAAACGGACTGATCAATAATTTCCCCACTTGGTTCTATCACAGAAATATTTCACTGTACCTTTGTATAGTGAAAGATATCTGAAAACGTGATTAGTCTGGTCAGAGAAAATCTAGAAAAGAGTAGAATATGCAAACAGTCAGTTTCAGCTTCTTGAACAAGCCAGCTGTATGTTTCTCAGTGCATTAGACTAGAATCTATTGTCAAGGTCAGGGTGTGCTTTTTTGTAGAGATCGAGCAATTTGTACCTTCATTTTTGAAACGCTGCAGGAACCGCATAATTTCTGTCCAGGTCCTTCACTTTCTTGGATACTCCATCCATTTTCCTGGTAAATTTGATATACCGCTCCCTCCTCACTGCAGAAGCAGCACTGCAGCAGGTACAAGCAGGCAAGCATAGACTGCTTTGAGAAGAAGGAAGACACTGAACTGCAGCATGTTCATCGCACCAGTCACGGTCCATAGTGTTTTCCATAACTCTGTTTTGCACATTTTCTTTTCCTCTGTGACTTATGTTATGTTATGTCTGTGACATAACATACTTCTACCTTCAGGAAGTATTAATTTTCTTTTCTCTCTTTGTCAAAATATGTTGGATTTGTCCACGCTGTAATATGTGAAAATGTAGCCAAGTGTTCCATGAAATGGACCTCGTAAGTGTTAGAATATACCACAGATGTTGCTCCTGTCAGAACATTCAAGGACTTCTCCATAGTTGTTATATTAAATAAAAAACCTCAACACATCTCAGAAGACTTTAATCAGGAACTTTTTTATTCTTTACAACACTGAAAATTTTTTTAATGGAAACCACAACACTACTTATTTACACAAGTTTTAAAGCCAGGCTCTTTGTTACTGATTATGTGACAACTGTCTTACTCATAATGGCCAAGACAAAATTTCAGCTTCACAGTATCTATTTAAATTTTATTTTCTTGTCAGATTAGCTCTCTAATTGTAGTGTGAAGAGTTTAACAGCACATCTTCCTTAAATGTGTGAAATCCCCTGAATTTATTTAACAATCTGTATTTGAAAACTAGAACTGGTTATTATTTCATGGTTGTCTACCTGCCTCATTATAAGCAAGTTTCTGCTCCAAACATTCTTTGACAGTGAAGTTACCTCTATAGCACTTAAATAAAATAGTACCTTCACAAATATTAATATTACTAGGCCATTGATACTAAAGCAAAATCATAGATTGTTTTAGTCTGCATACTGATTCAGGTTGCAATAGACTTAATCTTCCCAGTAGCTGGTATGGTGTTGTTGTCTGGATTTAGGATGAAAGAATATTGATAACACAGGGATATTTTAATTGCTGTTGATGTGCACTTCCGCACTTCCAGAACCTCCGATAGTGCCCTGCTAGACAGGAAGCTGAGGGTGCACAAGGAGAGGGGAGTGGACAAAGCTAGGACACCTGACATAACTGGTCAAAAGAATATTCCATAGCATACAACATCATGCTGAGCAGTGAAAGCTAGGTTAAGACAGGATAAAGTTGTGTGGGTGTTAAAAATGATGGCATTTGTCTTCCCAAGAAACTGTTAGACATGATGAGTCCTGTTTTCCTGGAAGTGGCTGAACAGATGCTTGCTGACAGGAAGTAGTAAATTAATTCCTTGTGTTGCTTGCACAAGCAGCTTTGGTTTTACCTATTAAACTGCCTCTATTTTAACCCATGATTTCTCACACTTTTGCCTTTTTGATTCTGTCCACTATCCCACCTCAGGAGATTGAATGAGTGGCTACGTAGTTCTGAGCTGTTTGTTAGCCTCAAAACATAATATCCATAATAAGGTGGAAGGGAACTTTTGAGATTTAAGGTCCAAACACTTGCCTAAAACAAGAATAAACTTTCTGGCCATTTCATTAGAGGTGCTTTCTTTTACTTTTTTTTTTTTTTTTTTTTTTTTTGTAATATTTATTTAAATATTTTACACGTCTCTTTTTCTTTTCACGTCAGTTTGTTGCTCACATAGCAAGGTATGAGCAACTTCAATCATGTGGAGTCAAACAACATAGGTATTCTGTGGTCTTAATCTTTAACTATACCAAAGCATTCTATCTCATTCCTAAAAATATTACCAAAATCTAATTTCAAAGACGTGTGTTGTAAATGGGAGGCCGTCATCTACATTATACAAAACCAAAGAATTTAATAGAGGGAGAAAAAGTGAAAACATTATGTCATAAATTCCACTCTTGACATTTTGGAGCTCAGAGGTGAGGTCAAAGGAGTACGAGTGACCTGGATCTCCAAAAGTGGTTGAAACACTAAACACATCAGTAAAGGTAAGTGACCCAGAAGTGATGAAGCCCTATGGCCTCTTGATGGAGCTCAGACACCTGTAACAGACGAAGAGGAGAAAAGTCTCCTACTTCCAAGAGGTCAACTTAGCTGGGCTAGTTCATGTCACATTTAACATATACTACATGCAGCAAATGTCTGTGAAGAACCAGGTGAGAAATTATTATGTCTTTATGCAGCAGGAGAGCAATTAGAACACTTCTCAGGGAAAGAGGAATTGGATGGAAAATGTATCCCTGTGCATGAGGACTTGCAACTGACCTCCTGTCTTCCATGTCAGGTCCGCAATACATGGAAAGCCCTCCCTCAGGTGGGGAGGGCTTGCACACATGCATACACACAAAAGATACACAGTTAACAGAGTCTGAAAAAAGAGCAGAATTTAAATGTATGGTAATGAATTATAAACGGATTTTCCTGTTACCCCTGTTCTCTTACATGTTTAGATTTTACAACTCTCTGTAATATATCATTTGGACACCTTTTCTACAGGTTATATTTTCTTTAGTTTTACACATAAACTATCTCCTAACTGTGATTATATTTTCTGTCTTCTCTATGATTTCTCATTCTGCTATACTTTGTTAGGTTTATGTGGCAAGGTTTTGGTAGCATAGACTCTGTATGGCTCAATTTTGTGAGTAGAGTCCAGTATATGCCCCATGTCAGATCAGCAGCCCCAGCTGCTTCAGAAGGGACTTGTTGCTACCAGAAGCAACACATAAGCAAGAGTGGCTGTGTCTCAGGGAGAGTAAAAACTACATCATATGGGAGAGATGAGTGAGAAATTGTGAGTGGAACAGCCCTGTAGACACTAAGATCAGTGCAAAGCAGAACAGGATATTCTCTAGGAACCAGAGCAGAAGCTTCCCTGTAGCCTATGGAGTGAGTATTCAAAATAATAATTTGCAACTTCTGCAGCACAACATGCAGACTTGTTGATCTGTTGTTGTTTGGTTTTTTTTTCTAAACCTTGCAGAAAATGTGTGGTTTTTTTTTTTACAACATATTCACTACTTGCATTTTTCTGTGCTGATAGCTCTAATAAGCTTATCTTGATTTCACAGATTTTTAAAGCAATTGTATCTTATTCCATTACAAGTTTTGGTTAAATATCATAATACTCTTTTCAATATTGCTTACCGTTGAATAGAATCATAGAATCATTAATGTTTGAAAAGACTTCTAATATAATCTAGTCCAAACACAAATCCATCACCACCATGCCTGCTAGCCATGTCCCACAGCACCATATCTACGCATTTCTTGGACCCCTCCAGGTATGGTGACAACTACCTGGGCAGCCTGTTTCAGTAACTTACCAGTCTTTCTGAGAAGAAACATTTCCTAATATCCAACCTGAACCCCTCAAGCACAACTGAAGGACATTACCTCTCATTCTATCTGGAAGAAGAGACTGACTCCCACTTGAACTGAGTCATGTACACTGCTGAGAACTGATGGACTAAACCAATAACCATTCCTTCTTTTTTAGTTTTCTATTTACTATTTACTCCAAGGTGGTGTAAAAATATTTGTATCATGTTTTTATTATTGTGTGTATTCTGTTTTATTATTAAGCTCTGTTTATTTGTTTAGAAGGACAATTTACTTCTCCTGCTATTGTGATGGAGTTTTCTGCCAACACATCGTCTTTCTTCTTAGACTCTACCTTTCTTCCTCTGGACCATCAGCAGCCTTCCCTTTCCTCTCAGTGCAGCAGGAGACTAGTGTTCACTTTTTTTTTTTTAATTTAAAAATAAATTGGATGAAAGAAGACCCAGTTCAATTTCTGCATTGGTCTTCTGTCTTGTTTTCTAAGGAGCTGGACGTGATATTTTTGTCTGCAGCTTTCATTGTTTGAAGACAAATAATTAGAACTGAATTATGAAAAATAAATACAAGAAAATATATTGTTGTTTCAAAAATACATTAGTATTTTTGAGCTACTCAATTACATTGTCCTGTAACTATTTGGTGTCTTTTCTTTTTTTCCTGTCTAAATAGTCTCTTTCATCATAAATGACATGGGAAGTAAATTTATTGTCTTTTAATGAATAGTGACAGTGTTAACAGCCTTCTGCTGTCAATGAAAGAATACTGTAATGTAAAAAGGAAAGATGTTATTCTTAAAAAATATATGAAGAAAAGAACAATGAATATGAACTGAAGATGATTTACAAATAAGATTCAGTATGAAATGGAGTCAAAGGTAGCTAAGTGGTATGCTACAATTGATATTACCTATGAATTTTTATCAATCTCTTCATCAGTAGAGTGCAGGCCACAGTTTGGTTTCTCTTGGAGGGATGTCCAGTGCATCAGGAACTGATTGCCCCAGGGTGCAAACACAGCTATACCATTTGTCATAGGATGACCCAGACTGCCTTGGAAGAAGGGGAAGCTCTAGAACACCTGCAATGCATTGATTATTTCATCAGGCAGGACTACATAATATAGGAAGTTTTTAAGAAAGGGAAGAAAATAATCCAAATCCTTCTTAAAATCAGTTCTGCCATAAAGCAAAGTAAGATCAAGGGATCCGTGCAGGAAATACAGTCCTTAAGAATAAAATTACAAAATGAGTGTTGTCAAATCTCTATGGAAATGATCAACAAAATAACTGCTATGTCTCTACAAACTAGCAAAAAGGAAACAGAGGCTTTTTTATGTGTTTTTGGAGAATGTATATTCCAGACTCTGATTGCATACAGGAAGAAAAATGTTTTCATATGAGGCCCTGAGCGACAACAAGCCTTTTTAACAAATAAAAGAGGAGGTAGTTCATGAAATAGCCCTTGGGCCTGTCTGGGAAGAATAAGATGTGAAAAACATGCTCTACACCACAACCTGGAAGAATGACCCCCACCTGGAGCCTCTGGAAGACTGCACCAAGGGTGACTTGAAATCAGACAGACAGATTTGGAGTCTGGGATATACTACTGAGTATACACTTCAACTGAAAAAGAGACATTGACAGCATATGAAGGGGCCCAAGCTGTTTCAGATGTGGCTGCACCCCTTGGCACTCTGACTGCCTGTGCTGGACTGGATGTTCAAAGGGAAGGTCCCAGCCCACACATCATGCAACAATGTGTCGCGCTGATAACACAACGGGTTTGAATAAGAAGCTCCAGTCACAGAGGTATCTGGAATCTGGAAGTGATCACTGACTGGCCTGAAGGCAAACATTCTGAAATACAATCAGAGGAGGAGATGACACATGCTTAAGAGGCCCTAATATGTAACCAGCTATCAGAGAATGCAAATAAATATATCCTGTTCACTGATGGGTTCTGTTGTATTATGGGAAAGAGCTGAAAGTGGACAACTGATTGTCTGGAGTCTTATACAAAGTTACAGAAGCTATTGAAGGAAAAGGTGAAATGAACCAATTTGCAGAACTGATGGCCATTCAGCAGGATATTGATGACTGAGGGAAGTGTCCAGTGTTCTACCTCTATATTGATTCATGGATGAAAGAAAATGCAGTTTGGGGTGGCTACAGAGTAACTGGCAGAATGGTGGGAAACCCATCTGGGCTGCTGCATTATGGAAAGGTATTGCTGCCCAGGTAGAGAACATGGCTGTAAAAGTATGTCATGTAAATGCCCATGTATCCAAAAATCATGCCACTGAATAATATCAAAACAAACAGTAGGTGGATCACACTACTGGGATTGAAGTGATTCAGGTGGATCTCAACTGGCAACATGACAGTGAATTATTTCTAGCTCAGTGGGCCCATTTTACTTCAGGCCAACAAGGGAGAGATGTAACACATAGATGGGCTCAGGACTGAGGAGTGAAATAGACCACGGACACTATTGCACAAGTTATCCATGAATTTGAAACATCGGCTAAAATTAAGCAAGCCAAGAAAATAAAACCTCTTTGATATGGAGGACGATGGCTAAAAAATAAATACAGGGAGGCCTGTCAGGCTGATTATATCACAATCCCACAGACACGTCATGACAAACACCATGTGCTTACAATGGTGCTTACAGTGACTGGAATGTATCCTGTGCCCAATGACAATGTCAAAACTGCCCTGGGCCTTGAAAAGCAAGTCATGTGGTGACGTGGCACCCCAGAAAGAACTGAGTCAGGTACTGGTGCTCCTTTCTGAAACAACCTCATCAATACATGGGCCAGAGGGCATAGCACTGAGAAGTTATATTATATCCCCTATCACACACCAGTCTCTGGAAAGAATTGAATGATACAACAGACTATTTAAGACTACACTGACAGCAATGGGTGCTGGGACATTCAAACACTGGTATGCACATTTTGCAAAAAACACCTGGTCAACAGTTGGGAATCTGTCAATCGAGCTGTTTCTGCACAATCAAACCTCTTACATACTGTGGAAGGAGATAAAGACCAGGAAGCACACAAGAAAACCATATCAAGAATGACAGTTTGGGTTATTCCTGTGTCAGGTAAATGGGATTTCTTTCTCTCAGGGATTTGGGTGCACTTAGTGTATAATATGGAAGAACAGGGGGACATCCAAGTGTGTACCTTGAGGGGATTTTATGCTGTGTGAGAATAGAAAATAATTTGAATTGTATGTTATATTAACTGCCACACAGTACTGGTTGACATAGTTACCATGGTTGTTATATGCCTTATCAACAGTATTATAGTAATAATCACCCAGATTAAAGAAGAATAAATGATGCTGGAACTAGAATTGGCCTCTGCATACATTAATTCAACACCACACATCATCTTCCTTGCACTGACGGACTGTTATGACAGATGGAGCCCAAAGTCATGGCCTAAATTAACTCCATGGACAATTTAGAGGGTTGGGCGATAGAATATGGAAATGATATGTGTGTGTTTATATCAAAAGGCAAGACAGGTGATGGTAATAAGTTGGGCTGTATGGGAAACTGTGAGATCTGAGCATGATGTAAATTTTATAGGGTAGATATTGTCCTGGTTTCAGCTCTCTTGTTTTTTGCATAAATAATTATCACTACTGTTACTTCTCTCTTCCTTTTCTGTCTTAGCATATAACTTTAATCTCAGTCTAAGGTTTCCACAACTTGCCAGGTTAAACTATCAGCTACTATAGAACCATAACTTCTGCTGCAAAGTACTTTATATTTGCATACTAACAACTTTAAATAAAAAGAATACACACTTATAACCTAGTCATGCAGGAGAAAAGCCTTTAAAACCAAAGTATTCTCAGAAAAGAAAATGTTCACACTGTCCGCTTGAAAAGGAACAAATAGTTTGGGACAGACATGATCAAGTACTTCTATTCATACCTGTGTACAACTCTACATTCAAGCTTTCAGATCACATTTAGTATATGTATATGATAAGAAATATTTACTGTTCTGAAGACCAAAGATTTAAAATTATGAAAATGTATACTGTACCACCACAGTACAATTAAACCAAAGCAATCACAATGAATTTCCACATGCAGACAGCTTCTAAGTCACCTCCTTCTCCACTATTTCATTTTTTTTCCTAACATTCTCAAAATATCTGAAATACTGCTTTCTGTGACACAGGTGAAACATACAGTGAGGTGAGAAAGTATATTCGTATTTGAAATAGTCCAGAATGCACTGTTTTTGATGGATACCACTCAACAACAAAATACATAACTTCTACATGGAGCTAGGAAGGACTCAGAAGAGAAGAACTCATCTGTACAAAAACCTTGTATTTATATCATATATACTTAAATGGGGCAAAAATTAAAAAAAAAATAAAAAGAGCACACAAAACTATGAAACTCAAGTTATAAGCTAATCGTGTGCCACTGGAAAGAAAAGTTCAATTCACATCATGAATATATACTATAATAAACTCATTTCTGCTCTGAAGCTGCTAGTACATTTTTAAGTCAAGATGTTAGAATACATCTGTAAAGGATTTGATCTGCTATAATCTCACATACTGTCTGTATATTTGTACATGATATGGAAGTATCATACTGTAGTTTCTTATCCTTTCTGAACCATTAAAGAAATTTACCCAGTGATGTCTAAAATAAAAACACTAACAGCAACTTATTTTAGTAACAGATACATAATCATAAAAAAATCAGTCATTACTCCAGTCATCCTGAAGTGGACTGCTAGTTCCTTAGATGTTACCATTGATGAAAATTATAAATGTTTCTGAAGGACATAAGAGGTTTCAATTTTTTTTAATAGAGCAGTCATAGGAAATGCAGCAAATCTACATTTGCAGTTCAGATGATGGTGTTGAAACTAAAACTTGCTCAATTTTTCAGAGTGAAGAAACATGCCCATTCACTTAAAGAAATAGAATACCCTTGCAAAACAATTTATTTTGCTTTTAGAATTCAACAGGAACTGAAAATCTCTTTCTGTTTTGGTGCATTCTTTCTTTCATTGGCAACAGACTATAATAATATCGTGTTTTCATTTTACAATGGACCCAGCGGTTTCCCTCCTTAATAGCCTTCTTAGACTTTCAGTATCATTGTAATGATTGCAAGACATGAATGCCTCCCACCGAGCTTAAAGTGGCTTCAGTGTATAACATAGCACATTTTTATAAGCAAGTGACACTTCCTTGTGTTTTCAGTTCTCCAAAATAATTTAGAAAGTACATGATGAGTTCAAATAAATGTGTTAACTAATAAGACTGCAGTAATGCAAAGAAAGATTTTATTTTTCTCCTCTAAGAGATTCTTTGTTCAATTTCTCTTGCATCTCATTGCGGTGTTCAAAAAAACTAATAAAATGTGATGCAATTTAAAAAAAGCACATAAGAAAACAGTTTCAGATATTGAAGGCTGCTTGTAAAATGAAAACATACATTTTGAAAGGAAAATAGTATGTTACTCTTTCACTTAAAGAGGGGCTTGTGTTTTTAATCCTGAGACTTTACAAGGTTGCTCCAAAAGTTATGCCTGCTGTTTTATTATGCTAGCCCATGATGTCAGAGGCATATGTTAGTAATACAGCAGAAGAGACTGAACCATCCCACCAACATTCCTCATTGTGTTGTCATGCAACAGATGGCAGAAGAGGGGCAGTCTGACATGGAAGTGCATATGAAGAAAAGGTGTGTCACTGAATGTGTAAAAAATAGCATCCACTGACATTTCTTGATGTTTGCTGAATATTTTTGGAGACAAAACAGTAGATAGTAGCACAGAGAGAAGGTGGGAGGTGTGTTTCAGCAGTGGTGACATGCATGTGAAAGGCAAGACACATTCCAGACAGCCACACACAGCTGTCACATCCGAAAATGAAGAGCACCTGAATTTGTTCATCCATGCGAATTGGTGGATTAGAACCAGAGAATTGTGAACGGAGATGAATATCAGCTTCGGTGCCTTGGAAATAGTGGTTGCAATGTTGGAATATCACAGAGTTTGCACCATGTGTGTCCCATGAATACTCATTCAGGAACAGAAAGAACACTGCATGCAAATTTGTCAGGAGCCATTGAACAAATGCAAGGCTGAACGTGACAGTTTCCTGAATTGTCATTACCAATGACAAGATGTGGTATTACCACTATGAGCCAAGATGAAAATGATACTCTATGGAATAGCAACACATGAATTCTCTTTCAAAGTAAGAGTCCTAGACACACCCCTCAGCAAGTGAAGTGATGAGTACTGTCTATTGGGAAAGGAAAAGGGCAATTATTTTGGATTTCCTGAAAACTGGACAAAGCATCAACTCTGACCACGACACTGTGATGCTGACTAAGATGAACGCACAAACTTCCGGAGTCAGGCTACAAAAGTCCAGTGTTATTTAAGACCTTCATAGGTGATATGGACAGTGCGATCAAGTACACCCTCAGAAAGTTTGCAGAGCTGGGTGATACAGTTGACACATTAGAGGGAAGGAATACCATCCACAGGGAAACTGGACAAGCTTGAGAAGTGGGCCCATGCCAACCTCATGAATTTCAATTAAGCCTAGTGCAAGATCCTGCACCTAAGTAGGGGCAATCTCAAACACAGATAGTTTGGGAAGAGAATGGCTTGAAAGCAGCCCTGAGTTGAAGGATTTGGCAGTGTCAGTTGATGAAAAATTCAGCGTGAGTCAGCAACGTGCACCCGCAGTATAGAAGGCCAATTTTATCCTGGATTGCAACAAGAGAAGTGTGATCAGTATCTCAAGGGAGGTGACTCTGCCCCTCTACTCTACTCTCATGAGACCCCTCCTGGAGTACTGAGTCCAGTTCTGGAGCCCCCAGTACAAGAAGGGCATAGAGCTGTTGGAGCAGATCCAGAGAAGGGCTACAAAAATGATTGGAGGGATAGAGCACCTCCCCTATGAGGACCAGCTGAGAGAGCCAGAGCTCTTCAGCCTGGAGAAGAGAAGGCTCCGAGGAGACCTTATGATGGCCTTCCAGTTCTTGAAGAAGACATACAGAAAAGCTGGAGAGGGACTTCTTAGAAAGGCAGGTAGAAACAGGATGAGGAAAAATGCTTATAATCTGGAAGAGGGTAGATTTAGACTAGATGCTAGGAAGAAATTCTTTACTGTGAGATTGGTGAGACTCTGGAACAGGTTTACCAGTGCAGTTGTGGATGCCCCCTTCCTGGAAGCATTCAAAGCCAGGCTAGATGGGGCTTTGAGAAACTGGTCGAGAGGAAGGCATCCCTGCCTATAGCAGGGGGTAGGAACTAGATGATCTTAAAAGTCTCTTCCAACCCAAACTAGTCTTTGATACTATAATGCTGTATTAGTGACAGAAAAAATTAACAAGGAATTAACAACAATCTTGAAAGATTGCTCTCCACCTAGTTGTCCCTGATGAAACAAACACAGATTATATGCCTGGAGCTACATCTGATTACCACCAAGAACTCACACCGGCTGGCTGAGAATGCAGGAGTTGTGAAAAGGCAATAAAGTAAAACAAGATGAATGAAGATAAGGGAGAAAAAAAAATCAATATAATAATAATAATATAACAACAACAATATGCATAGCAGCAAGCATGTACCAATCAAGAACAAATCATAGCAACCCACATGGAGTCTTTCTAAAGCAACATAATCATGAAGTCATAAAATCATAAAATCATAGAATATCTTGGGTTGAAAGGGACCATTATGGTCATATATGTTTATGTATTATTTAAAAATAGTTATTTAATTGCTATGATCTAATGATATCATTAAGCACTGAAATTGCTTATGAAAAGATTCATTTACATTTTTCTGCAAACATTAGATGCATTCCCTGATCTTTGGGGTAATATATTCCAGACCATTATAAGTTATTGCTCCTTGTGTTTTATTTTTATTTTTTTCCTATTATCTCAGTCATTTCACTATTTATTTTTTTTTCTCTTTACAATTTCTTACTGGAAGGTAGTAAGTACATTTGTACTGTTTAAGACTGTCTCAAGTGAATAGAGCAAATCCTCTATCAGAAGGAGATTTGATCCATGCTGTTTTTTTAAGTAGCAGAGGAAGCCATTTGAAATAAAAGTTTTGTGATTCCATATGCTACACTGATCTTTCTGTGACACCAGGAAAAGAGTAATATTGGTATCCTTTAAGGACAAACGTGTGTCAAGCAGTTTTCCATATGGTGTCTCCCTCAGTAGAAATCAATCTCTGATTTGGGAAATATAAAAAGATGTACATAACCTATGAAATAATTTTGCTTTCAATTCATGAAAGCAAAAGATAGCAAAGAACAGGGAGACCTATTTGCCTTGATGCATATTTTGTCCATATTTGAATTAGAATTCTTTGTTAATATAAAGCAAACTTTAATGTTTACAAATATTTTTTTATTTGCAGACTGCTGCAAGTAAATGATAGAAAATCATGAGCAAACCCAAAGACTGTGCTTCAAAGATCTGAGAGAATTTTGGCCTCAAGAGCACTTAATGCCTGGCAGATGTTCAAGACTAATGATATACTCCTCATTACAATTAAATTCTAACATCCTCAAAACTAAAAATGGGAACAAATTATGTTCTAATGGATTGCAACAGCAAATACAGCTCAAACAAGTTTATAGATGTAAAATATTTTGGATGTTTTCAGTTCATCATTTTAAAAAATTGTATAGACTACTTGACTCCAGGTTGCAGCTTGTATTCCCTGATCCAAATCTTGCAGGTATATATGGCTTTGTCCAACAAAAATGGTTTGTGAAAATAATGATTTCAGAAACAAGACATAATATTAAAATGTTTTCAGAAATCTCAGCTCCATAGACGTACAACCCAATTAACATGTATATTCTCCATCACCTTATCCATATGCCCACTGCTACCAAAGACTATGTATTTTTTATAGATCACAAATAGAGAAAATAATAAACTGCAAAATTCATTTGAACTCAGGTCCACTATTAGGACAGTCTTTATTTACTGCTGCTATGCAAACAAATCAGGTTTGATTTATGATTATCCTCAGACTGAAAGCCTTTTTTATTTTAAATAAATAAATGAAAAATTACATGACCGATTGGCATCTTACATGAAGTGACTATGTTAAGTATGGGAATGAGTAGTACTTTTGACTCTGATCTTTTCCTGGGGATATTTTCCATTTATCAGAGAAAATCCAGTCCCAGCTTTCCTGTGTCCAAACTATATTTCAAACTATGCAGTGTAACAGGACAACCAGGGGATCGGGCACAACCAGCATAGGTTCATGAAAGGTAGGTCCTGCTTGACCAACTTGATCTCCATTTATAATAGGGGGACCCACCCTATTATAGGTGGGCCTTTCCTATAGGGAAAGGCTGCTAATGTAGTCTACCAAGATTTCAGCAAAGCCTTCAACACTGTCTCCTGCAGTATTCCAGTGGAGAATTTGGCAGTCTGTGGCTTGGACAGAGTCTGTTTGTGCTGGCTGGCTGAAACCAGAGGGTGATGGGGAATGGAGCTAAATCCACCTGGTGACCGGTCACAAGTGTTGCTCCACAGAGGTCAGAATAGGGGCCTGTCTTGTTCAGTATCTTTACTGATGACCTGGATGAGGGCATTGAGTTCATCTTCAGGGAGTTTGCAGATGACACCAAGGTGGGGGAAGTGTCAATCCGCATGGAGCTAGGAAGGCTCTACAGAACGATCTGGACAGGTTGGATAGCTGGGCTGAGGCTATCCCCACTCTGACAGAAAACTTGCACAAAATGCTTGAGAACAAATCTGTACCATCCTAAGAATTAAAAAAAAAAAAAAATCTATTCTGAGTAGATCTAGTAGATACCATACATATGGTGAAAGGAAATTTTTCCTGGTACACCTAATGAGCCAGATGATTGTGCAACTTCCTATTCATCTATGCATGCAGACTGTGTAATGTCAAACACAGTATATGACATCTTCACATATCACATAGCATTTGAGAACTGAGCAACCTACATTCATATAATTACTGACCAACATATTTTGAGGGTTTTTACTGTTTCCTGAGTAAAAAAACAATGAAAATAAACCAAGATTAAAACTCATACAAATATCACAGATCTGATGAAACATATATAAAGTACTAAATGAATGCTTGTAGGAAAATCTTATTGCATTCATGTTTAAAACAGTGCTCAGTAAAGCAGAACACTGTGAATTTGAATTAGTTCATATGAATGACAGCAGTGAAAATTTTAGATCATTAAAGCAATCCAAAGTTGTGTACTGAAATCTGTATCTTAATAATATACACTAAAGAGAGAAATATTTTGACTATGCTGTGTAGAACACAGCTTGACCTCTTAAGATATAAATACTCGATTATTTTAAGACAACAATAATATAAAATGAAAATATTTCTAAACATATAAAAACGTGAAAAAAATATTCAAAATATCTAGGTCAAGAAAGTTGAGAGCATATGATAATAAGGTTAGTTTTTGATTAAACTTTTCCACAAGGATTTGAGGAAAGATTGCCTACACATCCTGTTAAAAGGAATTCTTTGTTAAAATGTGCCCGTGTACCCATAACTTCTTTTGCTTGGAGCATTAGTGTACTATTTTTCTCTCCAGTAAAAGACTTTCTCTCTCCCACTTGTGATTTTATGTTTACCTTATTGTGTGTGATTTCTCTTGTGCTCTCAGTATCACTATAGTAGGCTCACACTCTTCATCTGATAAAAAGCTCACAGATGTGGGGGAATTAGCAAATTTCCTTTTGAGGCCATGATAGGATTCACTTCAGGTGATGCGAAACTCATAAAAAAAGTTCCTGAAAGCACTGCAGAAGCCATGCAATAAGTATTTTGTGCATGATAGCAACTTACAGAATTACTTTCAAACAGATAATGTAGACTAACCAAGACTGATAGAATCCAAGTGCAGACCTCATCTCCAAAACCAGAACAAAAATCATGATGATACATAAAGTTTGCCAAAATTCTATCTTACATGTTGCCACAAGTTGACTTACTATCAGTCAGTACTTTCAGACATTCCTCTGATCCACAGAATGATGAAAAAGCATAGAAGGAAAAAGACTCACAAACTGAAATAAAGACAGTCCAGTAAGAACAGCAAAAGACATGTGCTCAAGTAAACATAGAAGAGGAAATAATTCACTGCTTCCCATCATCAGAGGATAAGCAGCCACTTCCTGGGAAGCAGGGACTAAGCACTAATAAGAGCTGCCTGGGAAGGCATATTCTATCATCTCAAACATCTTCCCACTTTCAACTTTTATTTCTGAGTATGATGTTGCATGGAATGGAATATTCCTTCGGTCAGATAGGGTCAGCTGCCTTAATTATTTTTTCTCCAAGGCTCTTGCTCATCTCCAGCCTATTCACATGTGGCTGTGCATTGAAGAGAGAGATACTAGCATATTATCAACGCCATTTGAGCTGCAAATACAAAGAAAATATTGGCTGCTATGAATAATGTTAACATCACAATTTCATCACACCTGGAATCAGTACAAAAATAAAAGCTGAGAATTTGCAAAATCAAAATCTTCTACAGTAGAAACCATCTAGCTCTAGCAACACCTAAACATTGAGTTTAACACTTTCATGTGTTCTATTTTGACAGTGTTGACTATTCAGAACCTGGAAAGAAGGTGCTGTCAGCTCCTCTCCCCCAAAGTGCTTTATCCAGGAAATACTTAACAAAGCATGCTGGACTTACAAGCAAGAACTAGGAGGGAATTTTTACTCATTAAATTGTCATTTCCTACCACAGCCAGACTCTAAAGTTCATCATTATACACTGACATCGTATTACTCATCCTGTATCCAGAAGTTCTATCTTACAATGACTAGACTGAAAATTAAGTTTCATATATACTTATAGAATAAAATTTTAACAGTTCATGCAAATCTGAGCAGTGGGTTGGCAGATCAGGAGCCAGTGAAAGATGGCAGCAGTTCTGTTCATGTATATGTGATAGGATGAACTGAATTGAAAGAGAGGGAATTGTCTTTATCTATCTCTTGCTTAATAGGACTTTAGTAACCAACAACATTACTGAAAATAGTCACAAATATTAGCTTGAAGAAAAGTCATTTTTTTAATGTCAAAAGTTTGAAGTTATTTTTTCCACTGGTCTTATAATTTTGAAAATTTTCAACCACTGATCCAGATACAAGCTGCTATTGATGACAAAAGGCATCTGAACTAAAAGCAGGGATCCCACAAGGCTAAAGAGAGATATTTTTTAAGAAGTCACACTGAAATAATGGTGGTAAAGGACTCAGAATAGCCGAAAAGACCTCACAAAGCATATTTAGACACATTAAGCAGCTTTGGAAAGCAACTAGGAAGAAAAAAGGTAAAGTGGATAGAGGTGGACAAAGTTTTCTGAAAAATTAACACTGAGAAAATCAAGGTGATAGGGCTGGGACACTTAAAAGTGTCACTTAAATAAAACTGTTCCTCTTCAGATTTGTAGAACTGCAAATGAAGTCATTAGTAGATGCTTTCAAATACCTGGAGTGCTCAAGAATATTGAACATGACAAAACAGAACCAAAGAAGAGAATCTCACTGCTAATACTGTTTTTCTTAATGTGGTTTGGCATCTCCCCTAACTATATACATGGAGCTATTTTGCAGAATAAATATCAGGTTAAATTCCTCTACGTACTTGTGAAGTTTTCAGCTACTGCAGTGATACGCACAGTAAAAATGAAGGAAAGAAAAACTGTGTTGCCAAAGTGAATTTGGACGGTGTGTAGTTGGGTAAATCACAGTTTTACATAAGACAGGTAGCTAAAATATTGACTAGCTGTCCTTTGAACAACATCACTCATCACTTCCAGGGAAAGAATCTGGACAAGACATCAGTGTTCAACATAAAAATCAACTGTTTCATTGTGTATATGTAATACAGAGTGATAATAAAGTTAGCAGGCATCTTATTTTTATGATTTTATCATTTTAGTTTACAGAAATAATAAGGTTCATTTAATGCGATTTTCTAATGGAATAATATGTTAAGTATCTACAGCAAAGAAATTCCTTTCAATCTCCTACATGCTTTACCTACGTAGTCTTTGCTTAATCTCCCTGAGAGTTCAGTTTCAAACATGTATTACAAACCTACTTTCATGAATGAATGTTTTAATACAGATATTTGTATTCGGACTCTAACTACCTCAACTTTAGAGAGCCTCTGTCTCATAGACTTGAGTCATTATTGTTATGGCTAGCTAGTTTTCAGCTTCTCAAAATCATTCTCTAATTTAGTTCTAATTTAAAATACAGCAGCCTTTGCTTAATGTCTGTGACAGAGAAATCTTCCTGATTCTATTCTTGATATCTAGGTTGCATTAATTCTTCAATGCAGATTTAAATCAATAAAAGCATGATGTTAAAATGTTTTTTCATCCAAAGAATTTGGTATGTTCTTAGTACCAGCATCTGAGTATGTCCCCAGGATACAAGAAAAAAGCAATTTTTCATCTTTTTTTACAAGTAAGAGGATGCTTATACTTGAAAGATTTTTAAGTAGATGTGTATCATGAACATTTCCAGCTTTTACCAACAGCTCTGACTTTGGAAAATATACCACTAGTTTCTGAAAAGTAAAGAAATTCTCAAACTCAAGTCTAGTTTGAATAAAAGAGAACACTGCTTGTTCAGTGTTATTTATCCTATTGTATCACTATGGCTCATCAAAATACATTGTTTATTTATGAAGACATGCAAGACTGTGAAACAATCTATCATTTCTAAGAGTCATGCTAGTGGTATTTCGTTGCAGACCAAAGTACTTGTAAAGAAAGCAGGGTGCTTTTTTTTTTTTTTTTTTTTTTTTTGAGACTAAGAGTTTATGTTTAGCAAAACAGAATTATTTAGGTATGCTATGAGAGAACATTTGTAATGAACAGAGTTAAAAAATATGCCTTAAATTTACAATTTTCCTGCATCTGACATCCATGAGAAATGCTTAGATTGCATATGTATTCTTTGTTCATAAATACTCATTGACACTACTACACTGCGCAGTGATGTAGAGTTATTGAGAATTTTTCTGCCTACAGTGAGGGTGACTTTCAGTTTCACTAATTATATGAATAGTGCCAGATCCCCTCTCTTTAGATGACACTGACTCATATTATCCTGCACAAACATACAAAATCTTTAGCCCATTTATCAAAGTTCAATAATTAAAGCCTAAGTCAAGTTAAATGAAAGCTATTAACAAAACATTTCAGAATCCATTCCATAGCAAATAGCCAGGGCAACTTCCATGCTAATGAAACAGTTCAAGAATTTCCCAGGGCTCAATCATAGGGCCAGTCCTGTTCAATACTTTTACCAATTGTCTGAATGCCAAATGCACTTCCTAAACTGAGAGGTACTGTTGAGTCTCTGGAGAGAGAAGAGGCATTACAAAAAGATCAAGATATATTGGAACATTTGGACTAACAAAAGTGACATGAATTTCAAGAAAGGGAAATGCTGTGTTCTGCACCTGGTATGGAGCAATGCCAGATGAAGCTACAGACTGGGAGATTAGTGGCTGAAGAGTAGCTCAGCAGAGAGGGATCGAGAGGTGCAAACACAACATGAGGCAGCAGTGTGCTATGGCCGCTGAGAGGGCAAACCATGTTGTGGGGTGCCTTAAGCACATCATACATACTCAGTCAAAAATCGTTCTCCCACTACATTTAGCATTGGTGCAGTCTCATGTTGAGTTTTGTGTACAGTTACAAGCTCCACAATACAAAAAGGATGCTAAAGTCTTTGAAAGCATCCAGAGTAGGGTAGCAAATCTGGAAGGCATGCCCATGACAGTTGAACTATTTAAAAGCAAGTATTATTTTAGATGAGTGAATATGACACTATTGAGTTTTCATTGAAAAAAATAAAAATGCATATCCAATTGATGGAACTAACATCTGAATTTGCAAAGCAGTTACCTCATAAATAAGAGCTCTTGTAGTATTTTCTGTCCTGTGGATGGATTTATAAATAGTACATTTACATACATCGTCTTATTTATACAAACATTAAAAAAAATGTTTTAATTCAGCAAAATATCAATATATTAATTTGATGGAGGAAATCTTGCCAATTGCACAAAACAAATGTGAATTTGTTTTGTACTTTTGCAGTTTGAAGTCCTTGAAAGAGATATACACAATTTAACTTTTTCTGACCTGGATCCAGCACTTTAAGCCACTGCAATTTCCAGTATTTATGCTATAAAATGTGATTAGATATTATTGTAACAGGGTATTCTAAAACAGTAAGCAAGAGCCTGTCAACACTATCTTGCACTCATTTTCTGAATAACTTACTACTTTGCTTATCTTTAGATGTTTGATCAATAAATCAAATAAGCAAAAAAGAAAGTTTTGGCGCCTAGAACACGCATTAGATCCAATTGTTCATGAAGTCAGAAAAGTACTAAAACACAAAAAGAAATTGTGTACAAATATCTAACTGAATTCTCTATTCACATTATTTCTAAATGGTCTATGAAAAAGAAATGCACAGGGGAAAAAAAAAAAAAGAAAAAAAACAGCTCAAAGAATCACTCATTTAATCATGTAAAAGCATACTTACAATGAAAAGAATACAACCAAATTCTGAGCAATTTTGCATAAAGTTGTGATTTTTCTTCTCCAGAAATAATCTTTCCCCTCTAAATTTTCAGCATCCTTTCTCAAGTATGAATATTTTCAAGAATTAGCTATCACTAATATGATCATCAACATATGTTTCTATTTATCTGCCTTCAGTTCCTCAGATATTTGGCTGAGATAAACTTAATATCCCTGTGCTAAAATTAAACAATAATCTGGAAAGAATGTAAAAATACAGAAAACTATAATATCTACATTAGAAAGAGACTATTACTACAATCTATTTTTCTGTGTTTTCTCTTCTCACACTGTTCTGGAGTTAATGATCAGTTCATTTACTACTATTTACTATTATGTTGCCAACCATCCTAGTTTCACTTGGGATGCTGTTGCTCACCAATCCCCAGATGATGTCCAGTTAGCCCCTTAAGCAGCAGAAGATGAACTCCCATTCCCTTCAAAATTCCTTTTGCATGAACTCATATGGTACAGAATATCCCAGAATGTCAGTTTAAGTTAGCTGATTCCATCCCCTCCGAGAACCTTGGGCCTCTAACTACAAATAGCCTTGACTCTGTACAGTGCTGTTTAGCCACAACTGTAAACATAGGTGTATGATCAATATTGATTTTCTCCTAAAACTAAAACATAGCATCACTTTGGACACTCTGAATGAAATATTTCCGTCCCAGCTGAAACTAAGACGCTAATAATACCTAACTGCTGGTAAACCAACATAATATCTTCAATCTTTTGATAACAGAAATTGGAAAATGAATGTTTTGGAATTAAAAATGAACAAGTATATAAATATTTTTGTGGGTTTTTTTTCTTCTTCTGTGATATGAAGCACATAAATATAACATTACTTGTATACTAAAGGATTTCCATTAGCTTGGGGAACTATCACTACTCCTACCCCCCACCAACAAAATTTATCATTTTAAAAAAAGAAATAAAATGAAATAATATAATAAATAAAATAAAATCAGAAACAGTTTAGAAGTGAGAATTTACAACACTAATTTCTATAAAACACTCCTGTCATTACACAAAGTCTTTTCTGTATACTGCTGTCTCAATCTGAGATTTGCCTTATCACTAGTATCTTGCTTTCCAAACTCACTCAGAATGAATCATACTAAAATTAGATAAAAGTTAAAACAGACATTTACAGACAAAACTGTAAATCCAAACTCTGCTTATGTATTTCTTCATGACATACCAAAACTGGCTTCAAACTAACTTACACAAACAAGAGAAATACATCGCCTGCTTAAAATAAAAGGAAAAATGTTCCCTAAAAATTATCTTCAGTGGTTCAAAACATAGCAATTGTACAAAGTACTAGCTGGCTATATAAACAGAACTTGATGTATAAATCAGTCTCCCGTGAAATTCCTAAACTCCCTGTCCAATAGAACACAATTCAGTTAAATGGCAAGCAATTTATTTTTACATTAATTTAGTCAATCAGGACCTATAGAGAACTACAAATTAAAAACTACAAGTCAAGTTTTCCATGTTCTCATTAAGTAGGAGACCAGCATAATTCCATTAACTACAATATTCAGTACTGGGTATCAGAATGAGGCCCAAGCTTTTGAGGAGTAATGGAATTAGTAGTATGAAAATTTTAATTTGTATTGTAATTTTTTTAGAAATTATACCATGCTTCATTTCTCAAGTTTAGTAGATATTAGACATATTAGGATGGTTCTTCTCCCAGACACAGATGTAAATCTTTAACACCACCCCATTCACCATACTTTGCTCAAGCGAATTCTCAGAGAAATTCTGCAAAGCAAAAATTATTTTAAGGGTAAGGGTTCTAGAACAGCTAAATATAGATATTCTTGTTTGATTGGTTTTTTTTTTCTTTGTTACATCTCATAGACAGAGATACATGGTGCTTTTAATTAAATATTTGAATGCTACTCTTAGCTAAAATAAAAACATTGTGAGGAGAACTGGTTAATAATGAACAAATGTAGGATCTATACAAATATTTTTAAGCGAATGAAATCTCTTATTTCCAGCTGGCTAATTTAGGTAGTCAGGAGAATGTACACTTACAGTTCATCTAGAAATTCAGGGACGAAGTCTGCACTTAGGGATGCAATCATTGGATTTGAAAAAGTTTGACATATCATAAAAATGTAGACACAGGAGGAACTTCAGGAAGTCACTCCTCTCAGATACTATACATAGATAATTCTGTTTAACTCTAATCTATCATTTAATCATACTTTCTTCAAAAAAGAGAAACGTGTTATTCATTGCACAGTAATATTACAAGGTACCATAGTCAAGCCAGTGAATTCTTATTGAATTCTGTTTCACCACATTTAGCATTTCTTCAAGGCGACTTGTTAGTAGTCTTCCCATTTTTTATATACACTTGAGATTTTTATGCTTGTGGATTATTATCATGAACTAATTCTTAATTCAGAGCTTATATTTGCATGTAAAATACAGGAACAGAAATTTGTATTTAATTGGATTTATTAATCAAGAATCAAAGCCAAAATTCCCTCTACTCAACTAATGAGAGACCTTCAGACTTTACCTTGTTTCTTTGACCAGTTACCATACGTCTTCAAGTTTCTTCTGAGCACACTGACAAAGTCTTTTCCTTCTTTAACACTAAACAAGAAAAGACTTTGACAAAAATTTTCAGCAAATCCTGAAAACTATCTCAAAAACAGAGTAAATATCTAAAGTACATTGAAAAAAATACAGATATATTCAAAGATAAGGGATAACTTTTAAATAAGAAGAATATATTAGAGCTAGATATAAATAAATAATTAAATAAATAAACAAGCAAATTGAGAGCAGAAAGCAGTTTTTAGAGGTGTAGTATGTCTAATTCCATGGAATATCATAGTCTGGATATGTCCTCAATAACAACACAAAGTGAGTTTTTCAGATGTCAGTAGCTGAATTGCTGAAATTAGTCAAGTACAGACAATTAAAACATTATCAGATAAGCAGATAATCGCCCAGTTCTCTACACAGGCTATATACAGACATGTGGCGTAACTACTTCAAATGTACATGTCTTCATCTACTAGTATCTATCAATTTTGTTATATGAACCCACTCTTAACTAATCTTGGTTGTCACCTCTAAGGGATTATTCAGGCACCGAAGAACAGAGATAATCTATTTTCATTCCTAGATGTGGTTTTGATAGAGCAATTTCAATTTGCACATAAGGCAAAGGGAAAGATAGTTGACTTCCTCGATGGCTCAGAACACTGTTTCTTCTGTAAGATGGAGCACTGATGAGTAAAAGGCTCTGTATATTATTGTCCCGTTGATTAACAGTAGAACTTCAACATTCCTGATTCTGCAAAAATCTGTTTTCTCAAAGTTGGAGAAATATTTCTGGTGTGGGAATATAACATTTGAAGCAAGGAATGTGGTTTCAAACATTTCTGAGATCTGGAATAAGCTATGAACTATGTCATACAAGACCACGTCTCTATTTTGCTTAGCTTAGACTATTGTTATAGGAATCAACATTTGTTAGCATTTCTAATCTTGAATAAAAAGTAAATAGGTTTAGCTTCTACTGAGCTGAGAGGAAGAAAAAAAAGGTAGTGGAAAGAGGAAGTTTGTATATGTTTTCCCTGAAAATAGATACATACATATATTTATTTATTTATTAATAACAATCAGTGTGATGGGAAAAAATAATTAAAATAAAATAAAATAAAATAAAAATAGAAACCCTGCTTTTTTTTAAAAAAAGGTATTTGCAATATTTGCACGTAAGACCTTTTTGCAGACAAATATCAAAGACACGTAATATGAAA
Organism: Callipepla californica brunnescens; assembly: GCA_023055505.1. Classification (NCBI taxonomy): domain Eukaryota; kingdom Metazoa; phylum Chordata; class Aves; order Galliformes; family Odontophoridae; genus Callipepla; species Callipepla californica. The sequence goes on along the minus strand of JALIRH010000023.1, from coordinate 4,764,221 downwards.
AAATATATTGGAGTAGTATAAATGACAAGACAAAAACAGAACAATTGCGTACATTTTAAAAAGCAGTCCTCCAAATTATCCAAGAAAGTCCTGGTTTCATCACCTCAGTATAAATATGTGGCTGTAAAGTTACTTGGTAAATCATATCTCCAAACACAATGTTCAAGCATGTCAGCATAGTTGTGAAATGATTTTCAGTTTTACAGTTTTCCTCTATAGTAATACCTATCCTTTTTGCCACTAAAGAAACAGTTAAATTTTTTGTTGCCTTTTTTTTAACTGAGCTAAAAATTAGATAAGCAAATTAAAAAACAAACAAACAAACAAACAAAAAACCCTACTCATTGAGATCTTTAATACGAGGACATAAGAAAAAAAGAAGAAAATTACAAGTCTGAGAAATTTGATCAGGAAATGTTACGTGGAAAAGCAGAAAAGAAATGAGATTGTTTTGGTATTTTAGATTTGTCTGTTGCCATTTTGTAAAGCAGGTACATAACAGGGGATACCAACAAAAGATTATGAAGATTTTGCTGGCCTGAGTTTAGTAAACTTCTAATTGATGTTGCAAAAACTGTTGTTTTCTTAGTTTCACAGTGTGAAATTGACATAGATAAGAAAAATTTTTTCTCATGTGATTTTTTTCAATATTCTTGTAAATATTCTTCATTATACAGTGAATAAATCTCATGGTGGCTTAAGACACCATGATATGCATTATGATACCACTTGTTACAGCATTTTACAGATCCTGCATACAAGTTTAATTATAATGAAATTAATCTGCTTCTGGAGTTTCTGTGTCTGCTCTTAAGAAATGTAACAGCTGTTGTCAGGGCTATTATAGTAAAATGCAAGCAGGGAAAACACAGGTGAAAAAAAGCACCTTGATCTTGATCCAAAATGCTGACATTTCACATCACCTTGTAAGCTCAAGTAATTAGAGACCATGAGCTCCTTCTACTTTGAAAATCAGGTACCCAAAATAAGTATTTTCATACCAAATATATTTGTCTCTGTCTTCAGATACGTGTACAAACTGAAAGCACTTCTCTACAATTTTGTCCTTCTAATCATGTGCCCTAATTATCAGAAGCATCAAATAAACCAAGAAGAATTTGTACATGCTGACCACTCCTCTGTTCATAGCCCACCTGAGTGCAGGATTTCTTCTGGGTCACCTTATGCAAGACTGGAACTGGCCACATCCTTCAGGTGGCAGGTTAGTTGTCACACAAAGTACCTGACTGCCTCTGCTACTATTTCCATCTCATCTGAGGCTTCCTAGAAAGATTCACATCCCAGAAGAATACCTGACACAGATACATACCATTGAAACACAAATCAGAGCTTTCTATATTTAATTGACATAGATCTCAATAACAGCAAAAGCCAGTTTACACTTACAATGACTAGAATACAAAATAAAGTTCACTCTTTTTTTTTTCTTAAACATAGAAGAAGATTGCCCATCAATGTATTGAGATTTTTTTTTTTCAATTTTCTTCTATGTTACCTTGCTGCTACATTTTCTATTAGTCTTTCAAACTGAATCTTTATCTCACATGCAAATTCTGCATGAGAGTATAATACTACATTTCTTATTTATACTCAGGAAACATTTTTTGCCCGCAACTTTCTCTTTCTGGGGAGAAATAATGAAGAAAAGAGCACCAAAGCAGAGTGATAAAATCTTTTTTATGATCCATATCCAAAGATACACTGTTTTGAAACACTATCACACTTTGTTATTGCTTCCATCAAGAAAAATATTTCTGTCATTTCCTACAATTAGTACTGAGAAGTTTTAATCACATGTAATCCCAATCATGTTACTTCTCTGATCCTCTTTATCTTGCTATGTCATTTTGATGTCTTCTTGTCCTGAGGGTTTGAAATGTGCGCTATTATTAGCTCATTAGGTCTTCTAGCCTCTGGCTCAGTGAAGAATGATTCACTATATTTCTTAGCTATTGACAGGTTCAATTTCTTAACCTCTAAATTTCCCTTGATAGATAACTATGCCTTACCCCTTCTTATTTCAGCTTTCCAGAATATCTATTGTCACTATGTTCTGAAGTCAGCACCATAATCCCATACACAGGAAAACTAAGTAAGTTCAATTTTCCTCTGCCAGTCAAGATTTTAATTCAAACAATTTGTTCTTAATTCATTATAGATTCAACTAACTGACTGAACTGGTTATTTAATATTTAATAATAAGTGGGTCAGCTTCTATTTTTCAGTTTGGATTTTTGGATTTAGATACATCACTCCTTCTTAAAAAGCTTACAAGCTGTTTTAAAAACGAACAAAATAAAATAATAAATTGTCTACCTAAGTAAATGCTATCTAATTTGCTGCTAACTGCTTATATTCACACAAATTATAATTTTCTAGTTAATTTACTAGCAATTTTGATGTTGTGTCTAAAATCTGTACAGCACAAAATCAACAGGCTGAGCTTACTCACAATAAGTCAACTGGAAGACCACGTTCCACTTTAGTGGTATGAAGACAAAGATCACTGGCTCTCTTTTTTATTGTACAGCTGATAATATGGTTCACTCCAGACACTTAACGCTTATCTCCTTACTTGCTTTAGAAATTGGTTCCTAAGTGAGAAAACATTTGGTAAATTCAGGCTCCAATTACTGCACTACTGAAGCATATTCTATCTCATTTAAACTCAGAAAAGTCTGCTTTTTCATTCACAAGATTATCTGCATTTACACAACAGGGAAAAAAAAAAAAAAGGATATGTTCTTAGAACATTGGGGAAATACAGTTTTCTTTTAAAAAAACTCAATTCACCTGTGAAGTCAGTATTGATAGCAGTACATATTCACATATTACAAATGTAATATTCAGAAATCTTTATCTTTCTCAGTCAGTTTTCTTGTACATTCAAATAATTCCCTGATCTTTGTTACATGACTTCAGTTAGTCGAGTTGTCTGTACTTGTACTTCCAGTTCACAGTCACAATAGTCCAGGAAACTGTTGTCGTCTTTATAAAACAAGTCTTTAGTTCTCAGAAGGAAAATCCCAGATCTTTCTCTGAGTTAACTATAGTGGAATTAATTTTGTTTAAACAAACCTTTGGCATGATAGAATTTGAAATATAACCTTTTTATTTAATTTTTTGAAAATTAACACCATACTGCTTCTTCTCTGCGAATTTATCAGTGTTGCCTAGATTGATTATAACAATATACCCACAATACTGGATTCTTAACTAATGCTATTCCTACTGTTGAGTACAAGCTATGCAGTTTTGCAGATCATTTAACAAGTCATCGTACCTTTCAAATGTAAAAAAAAAATCTTATTATTGATAGATCATGTAAGATTGTGATACTTCACAAATATAAAAGAGTGATTTTAAAGTGACTCTACATCCAGCCAAGCAACTCTATTTATCATCTTATCTATGATAGTATGAGAATGAAAGAGCATGAGAGAAGAAAGAGGGAAAAAGAATTTCTGTGGAACTTGGTGTTATTAGATGGCCCAGGGGATATTTTCACTATTAACTCTGCCTTATCTGGGTATAAACTGAGCATACAGTTACCTTCCACCATGTTTAAACTCATTCAACCAGTTCCCTAAGATTTCCATCTCAACTACTGCTCAGTGCTAACAAGGTAACGAAGGAAATCAGATCATTTTGCTCCCCCAGTGACCAAAATATCTTTCTATGACTGTAACCTACATACTAGCCTGGACCAACAGTTCAAAACCACATTGCTATCCCGTGGTTTACAGCTTCAGAATACAAAGATCTTCTTTACAATAAAAATATTTATAAAAAGTACTAGATCTGATTGTGTTCTTTAAAGTACATACAAGAGGAGAAGAAGCAGATATTTGCTGTGTTACACATATGATTATTTGACAGTAATACTAACACCTATCAGATTACCTTAATTAAACAAATCCCATACTTCATTAAAAAGCTGCATCCTTTCCAATCTTTTGTCAGTCAACCTATATTCTCAAAAAGAGAAAAGTAGTATTCAGTGTAAGATAGTTAGCTATTTATCCATTGATACATAGTCTTTGAAAAGATCCAAGTAATTATTAGTATGCAGGTCTTCCAGTGGTAAAAATTCATAATTGATTTTGCCTTGAAACTTCACAGATATATCTCATAGAGGAAGAGATGCCATCCAAAGAGAAGTGGAAAGCTTAAGATGTGGACCCATTTGAATCTAATGAAGTTCAGCAAGGTCAACTGTAAGGTGTTTACTTGGACCTGGACCATCCCAGATACATGTTCAAACATGGGAAAGAACTCCTTAAGAGTAGTCCTGTGGAGAAGGACTTGGGGATTATGGCGGAGGAAAAGCTTGACATGAGCCAACACTTGCAACACTTGCAGCTCAGAAGGCCACTTGTATCTTGGGTGTATCAGTGGTGGTACTCCTAGCAAGAAAAGGGAAGAGACTTTCCCCCTTTGTTCAGCCCTTAGAAACCCAATCTGCAGCTCAGGCCTCTGATCAATGCATAAGAAGATGTAGAACTACTGAAGCAGAAGCAGATGAGGACCATGAGGATGACCAGGGTGCTGGAGCATCTTTCCCATGCAGAAAGTCCACAGGAGCTGGGCTTGTTCAGCATGTAGAAAGAGAAGTTTATGAAATGAAAGAGAAGAGACTGAGATCAGATGATACACGGAACATTTTCATTCAGGGGAAAGAGACACTGAAACAATATGCCCAGAAAAGTTACAGATGTCCTATCCGTTAAGGTGTTCAAGGTTAGCTTGGATTGGGATGTATGCAATCTGATCTAGCCCACTAGTGGCCAAATCCACCCATGGCAGGGAACTTGGAACTTGATTAGCTTTAAGATCCCATTCAACTAAAGTCATTCTATGTATAGTTCTATGACTCCCCTCAGCAAGGAGGACAAGAGGGAATGGTGTCTAGAGTTCACAAGACTTCCCAAAATTCCATTTTGCACTTGCTCCACATGGGATCCCTCCTACAGGGTGCCACCTTTCCCAGACAGTTCCCGAATGAGTTTCCCATGTGATACAGCTTTTCAAGCACTGTTACAACAGGGGTTCGTAAGGCAGGGTCCATCCTTCAGTCACTGCTCCAGCAGTGTCCCATGGGCAACCATTCTCCTAGCCCTTCCACACCACCGCAGGCCACCCCCTGTTGACTGCAGCTCCAGCACACCTCCTCTGGGCCCCGTTCACATCCTCACCATGGGCTCCTCAGAGATAGTTGCTCACAGAGGCTACCCCTGCAGTGCTCTACAACCATAATCTTGCCTCATATGGTCGATATACAAATACCAAGAGCTGACAAATTCTTCATACTGCAGAATTACTTCAGAAATATCACGTGCCATATAATTATCAATACAATACTTTTTTATAGAGCACTAATATTTTTTACTGTGGTAGTTTAGTAATAAATAAACACAACAGCATGAGATGTTTGGGGGAATGTTTGATTGAAGATGGCTGAACAAAGAGATCTGTGGGGAAAAATACTCCTGCACCCATAGAAAGCATTATAGTACTGCTTTAGATTTACCAGTTAGTTACATTACTAAAATACAGGAAGCTATTGTTTTCACAAAACAAATCTTGTGAAGACAGATGAATCTTTTAGACCACTTCCTGAATCATAAATAAAGACCTCTTCATATGGCTACTGAATGAAATAATAAGAGCAGAGTACTGTACTATCTCTATTGAATTACTTAAACATTTTAGCATAACAATCATTAGAAGCTGTATAAATGAAAGATAACAGCTTCAATAGACAATCAACTTCTAAAGAGAATGTCTTGTTCCGTAAAGTTGCACTGTTAAATTTAGATATTTCTAAATCTTTACATTTTTGATGTAGAGCATGCATAAATGATTATAAAAATCTCATCTGGAAAACTCTCTGGAAAGATTTCCTGAGAAGCTGACTGGATCCTTCTCTTCTAGAGGCTTAGATCAGTTTGTTACACTGTTATTCCCTTCTTTACACTGCCTGCATTCTGTTGGTAGGTAAAGAGTTCAGCATTAGAAGCTGGATTGTGCATCCTGAGATGCTATGATGAACCATTAAACTTTTCTTCTTAGAATACAAGTTAAAGACTTCCAACTGGTCTATCACTATTCAATAGATTCTGTAGTTTGGCTAATTAGAGTAGCTGCAAATTTGTCCTTGGAAGTCAAGAGATCAGTTACACAGACGGCTCTAAAGACAATTTAAAGAAAATCTCTACATTCTAACTAACTACTATAAACTTCTTGTCAAGTATATTGTATGTGTTTTTTCTCAAATTATTTCAGGACACTCCATAAAAAGTCAATAGTAAAATGGCTGCTCAAATGAACTGCATTTTCAGCAATTGCTTGTAACATTAGAAGCATTTTAACACAAAAAGAAAACATGAAGGTTATTCTATACACTTTAAGGTGGTTGTTCAAAAGATAAAAAGTCATTTTATCCATTATCTTAAGGGTACTGTAAAGTTTAATTAGATAAGGCTTACAAAGTACTTTGAGACACACGAATCATGAGTTGAATATATGCAAGAACCCCCTCTATTTTTAACATTAAAGACAGTAATAGTCCAATTATATTTAGCATTAACTATCTAGTAACAGATAGGAGCCTGACTTGTGCTCTGACCTTTACTTGTACAAGTTTCTGAGCCACAGAGCTAAATCTACCAGTTTAATGTAACAAAATAAAATACTGCAATTAGCATTTCAAAAACCTACGTGAGTAACAAAAGTTCTGACACACAATAAGGTTTGCTTATTGTTCCATTTGGAAATTTTTAAAGATATTTTGTATGTTGTTGAGAATGAATAAATTTATGAAACTAAAAGTATTTGATGATGTCAGAGAGAAAACAATCATCTTGTTCACTGAAGATGTGGAAACTAAAACTTACAGAACTAGAGAAAATTAAGACAATGTGTGTCCTCCTCTACCCACCTCACCCATTGCCACCAGCTGCTATATCTCATACAGCTACATCAAACAATGCGTCCTCAGGAGTGCCCTGGCTAAGCGTTCCTCAGCTATATTAGAGCTTCACCTACTGTTTTGTTAGATCCTATGATTAGAAATTTTGGAATACCTCGTAACAACAAATGCTGTCAGAATGTGTCTACGTATGAAATGAGGTGCTTCCTGAAATTAGGATCTAAAAATTCTAAGAGTAAGCCTACTTACAGGAAGTCAAAGTATAAAACTACCTTGTCTAAAACTTCACCTTCTCATTTTCTTGTATGTGACATGCTAACTGGCAAAGTTGGAAGATCTTCTCCGCTGTGGAAGTTGATGACAAAAATGAAGGGCTCTTCTTCAGGTCTATCTAAATACAATAGCTTAGCTAAGGGGTTGTCATTCCAAGGGGAAAGTAGGACAATTTATTGGCAGAACAGGGCAATGTTAAATGGATACAAATTCAACAATTATGAACAGGTTAGAAGAGAGAAAAAGCAAACAGAACAATTTGATCATCTTTGTATTAGAAACTAATAGGATTCTTAACAAAAATTTAAAAAATAAATCATAAAGACAGAGAATATTTTTGTGTGAAGGAAGTTTGAAATTTGTAGATTACAATTATGAATTCATTTACCTTCTTTATGGATCACAGAGTTACTTAGAGAAGACTGAAATGATAATCCTGTAGCTATAAAGTTCATAGTCATTATAAAATCTATTGTGCATGTACAAGAACAAACTCAGAAACAAAACATCTATGCAAGATGATTGTATTAACCTTAGTTATATTTCTCTTCCCATTGCCTCTGTGATCTCTTAATTCACTGATTGAAAGTCATGCTATAGAGTTTCACTTGTAACAACCCCTCTAGAACATTTACATAAACATGTTCATGAGAACAATCAGACTGACAGCTCTACCGGAGCTTTTTTGGTCTAGCTAGTTGAGAAGTTTTAAACAGTTGGTGGTATTTTATTAAAAGGATCGTAGTCACTGAAAGACATTAGAAAGAAACAGAAAAACTTCTTGTCAATAGGACTAATAATTAGGTCTACTAATTAAAGAACGGTTATTATTTAGACGTCTTATAGTTTACAAGCAGACCATACAGAAAGTATCAAAATATCCAGCACAAAGTCCTGGTGAGATAGATCTGTTAGATTCTCTATCTTTGTTTGATTACATGTCTAAAATGTGGAAATACTTTTCCATTAGGAGTTGTCATCACTCTTCTTTGAAAGCTAAAATCAAATTCAAAGAGAAACAAAATGAGTTGTAGAAAGCTGGTTCAGATTCTCTATCACACAGCACTCATATATAACTCTTCTTTATCAACCACTTCTGAGATATTTCTAACAGCTGATGTTCCTCATGGGTAATCTGCTGCTTCGCTGCATTTTTTTGCCGAAAAATACAACTGGAGTACTTTCATCAACTTGTAGAAACAACATTTTATCTCATTAAAGCAACAAAACTTGAAATAGTCATGCAAGAAACAAAGAACCTGTCATTACTGTAAAAGATCAAAGCATCTTACTTCTTTAAGCAATGTCACATAATTATCCAAACCACACTGTTTGGACCACTAGAGTGTTATCAGCTATGAAGAAGGTAAAGCCCATTCTCCAGAACTGCAAACTTTTCAGAGTCTGTGGAATATTTATTAGAGGTGGCTTATTGAAATGTCCACCTCTTGAGAGAAGGTGTAATCTTGAGGGTGGATTGCACTGGGTAATCAGTTCCATTATAGATACCTAAGCAATGTGACCCCCCATGACTCTAGAATCACAGAATCATAGAATAGCCTGGATTGGAAAGGACCTCAAAGACCATCTAGAGTCAACTCCCCACCACCATGGTCAATTTTCCCAACCATTAGACAAGGCTACCCAAAGCCACATCCAGCCTTGTTTTGAATGCTTCCAAGGATGGAGCATTTCTCTCTTTTCCCTCAGTTTAAGCTGCAGATAGTTTCTCAACCATGCCAATTGCCCACCTCCTCTGTTCAATTTCTTCTGCTGGGGGATGGAGAGATGTTGTGCTCATGGAAGGGTGTCCTTAAAAAGTTGCCAGCATTGTTATGTTCCAATGCTCTTAAGGGCAGTATCCCAGGAGATCCCATCTAGCAGTTCCTTGAGCAGCTGGAAATTTTGCTCTCCTGATATTCAGGGTCCTAATTCTACTTTTTGCCAAGGCTGCAGTCCTCCACATCACAAACTCCAGAGCATGATCCCTACATCTCAGTCTGCCTCCAGTCTTAACTTCTCTAATGCTCTCCTCTGCATTGTTGAGCACCAGGTCCAGTAAGACTTCATCTCCAGTCGATCCTTCTAGTACCTGGACCAGGAAGTTATTCTCAACAGGCTCCAGGAATCTCTTGGATTGTCTGCTACCCAACATGCTGCTATTCCAGCAGGTATCCTGGTGGCTGAAATCTCCCATCAGGACAAGAGCCCACGAGTGTGGCACCTCCCACAGTTGAAGCAAAAAGGCCTCATCAGCAGGCTCCTCCTGATCAAGTGGCCTGTAGTAGACCCCTACCACTAGATCTCCTTTACTGGACTGATCCCTGATTTTAACCCATCAGCTCTCAACCTCATCATGGTTATTAACCAGACACAGCTCCTTGCAGTCTATCCATTTTCTAACATAGAACCAAAATCACCCTCCCCTCCTACCTTGCCTATCCCTTCTGAAGAGCCTGTAGCCCTCAATCCCAGTATGCCAGTCATGAGGTTCACCCCTTCACATTTCTGTGATAGCCATCTGATCATAATTTTCCTGGCACATCACTTCTCCTGTTTAATTCCCATGCTCTGTATATTAGTGTAAAGACACTTCAGCTGGGCTTTCTGGTACGCTACATTTCTAGAGGCACCCTCCCTCAAACCACTGAAGGAAATCTGAAGTCCTCCCCCACTGGTTCCTAGAGGGACACAAGAAGGTTTTGAATGGGTGTTCGGCAACATTACCTCCTCTGAGGAGTTCCCAGAATATCCCACAGGACAATTTGGAGTTTTTCCCTGCAGTCTCCTGGGGTGACAGCAACCCCAAGCATTTCTTTGTCTCACCACACTCAAGACTTTCCCCACCGGACCTAGTATAAAATCCCAGACTACTTGCTCTGTCCTAGCAAGCCTCATTGCATCCTCTTCCCCCTTCCTACCTAGTTTAAATCCCTCTTGATGAACCTTGTTAGCTCTTGAGATAGGATCCATTTTCCTCATAGAGATGAGCAAGACCTATCTGCAGCCATTAGTCCAGTTGCTGAGTAAGTTGCCCATAGTCAAAAAAAACAAAGTTCCTGCATTGTCTCCAGCCCCTCAGCCACTAACCTGTGAACAAACATCAGGGAAGCCTGATAGACTGACTCTATTTAAAAAACAGCATAGAGCGTGGAGTGGAATGGAGGTCCTGTGGCCAAATTCCACAATCATCCTGCAGTATACATTTGGAACTAATAAACTGCCTTGGTTTTCTGAGTGAGACCTTAGCCAGAAGTTTACTGCCTTTCTGTCAAAAACATCTTTTCAAGTAAGCTTTGCCAGACAAAGAAGTGTTTAACTAGAGACACTCAACCTCCACCTGAAAGTAAAAAAAAAAAAAAATTGTAAAAATATGGTTCAAGAGAGAAGTATGAGAGGTTAGGGGTTGAAGGATACAGACAAGCTGGGATCAGTTGACAAGCTGAGCCTCTCTCTCCCCTGCATAGGGATGCACAGTGATTAAAGATTCACGCAAATGGTTGTACCAAGAGCTTCTGTTGGAAATACAGAAACCTCTATAGAGTTATTCCATGATTTAATGCAACTCTACTCAGACATATTATTTATCATGTTCTCAGCTAGCTTTGCACGTGCTTTGGAGGGAGTGTATTTGGGACTAACAATCCAAAAGAAACTGTGATCTTTCACTTTAATAAACTGCACTGTTCACTAATCTAACCATTAGAGTTCTCATTGGGAGTAGCCAAACCCCTTAAGAGTGGTCATGAGAGCCCACTTTCAAGGCATGAATAGCCGTTGCAGCAGATTACACAGTATTATTGGCATATGTATGCCAGATACGTTCATATTTGCTTCTCCTACAACTTATACCATCTTCAACATGGACACTGCCAAACATCTTTTGGGGAACTCATCTTCCTTTAACCACAGATTGAAAATGAACATTTAGGAGATGGTTTTATAGTAATTTATTTCAAGAATATTTGTTGTCATTAAATTCAAGAGATTGTAATTGAAAATTTTCTGAACACTTTCAATTTCTGTCTCTGAGGTCTCGATCTCAATTTCAGACAGTGAAGGGCAACCAGCAGGAAAACAACCAGTGTTGCCTTTACTTTGTATGCTGTCCCTTTGCTATCTAATTTGCAGAACTGGCATCAGTGTGACAGAAACTGCACTGATGACTTCAGAAAACCCACAGAATACCTGGAGTTGCATAATGCCCTTCAACACTACAGTCCCTGGAGGAAAAGCCATCTTAGCCTTGCTGCAAAAATCCTGACTTTAAGCATCCATCATGCTTGCAATTGAATTCATAGGACTGTGAGGATCACTAGAAACAATTTCTTCCTGTACAGCATGCCTACCTTGATTGCTTTGGTGGGAAAGGTAAACAGTTTACTTTGAAAGGTATGTGCTAACCACTGCCTGTTTCACATACAAGTAGGCAGAGCCATGACAAAGTATGACAAAGATCAAGAAAATCTTTGTAGAGTGCCTCAGAATAGCTGTAAGCTGGGCACTGAACAAGAAAAAATACAAGGATTAGAAAAAAGATACCAACTGTGGGAATGAAAGTGCTGCCACTGCAAAAAGCCATTACCATTGAGGGTCAAAAGGCAGATCTGCCCTAGAAGGGAAAACAAGACTGGGGAATACTTTGATTCTGTGATGAAGCAGACTTCAGGAGGAATTCATTCCATCTCAAAACTCATTTTAACACTATGCAGTGTGTGGTGAAAAATAATCCATGAAACAGACCAGTATATCAGCTGAGACAACCAACAGAATTAAGCATTTGTGTAGGTATTTTCACTTAAAAATTTTGAATTCTTGTTTGGCTTGCTAAAAATAAATACAAAGTTTACAGATTTAAAGAATCTATTAAGGATCAAAGTCTGAAGAAGCTATAATCATGGTACTTAGAATTCAGAGTTTCAGCTATTTCTGCTTTTATTTGTACAGTTATTTACTAAAAAAATTGTCAATCTCTTCCAAGTTCACTCTTCACCCTGAGAAAATGTGTCTGTCAGAACAGCTGTCTCATCCTGCATACAGAGATCCATTTAGAACAGAACATGACCTCTTACTCATCTATTTCTCCAAACTTCAAATAAACCTCGAAAAACAGCAGTGTGCAAATCTACAATAATTGTTGTAAATAATTTTTAAAGTCACATTATATAGAATCATATATTCAAATTGAGGAGCACAGCATTGCAAACAGTTCTCAGTTCTGTAAAACTAATCTTAAAACAGCTTTGAAGATATTATTTTACTGAGTTTATTCATGTCTACATGTCAAGCTCTATTAACATACTCCACTTTCTTCAGCTTGCTGAAATGCTGAAATTTTTACCACTGGTAAAACACATCAGAACAGAATACTCCTTCTGTATGGGATTCTTCTGGACCTGATCAAACAGGTCATTTTTCAGTTACGATATTTTTTAATTATTGAATATAAAATTCAAAATAGAATGATGTTATAAAGATCAAATCTAAAATCATGGCTGTGATTGGACCCAAAACCACTTCAAAATTAGCCTTTAGAAAATAGTCAGACCAAAAAGATTAGATAAAACTTGAAGAGAAAATGATCACAAGGATAGGGGAAAATTAGTTAATGGAGAATCCAGGGTGCATTTTTCAGGAGTTCAAACATAAAAATCGTGTGTGCTATTGTATTATGAAGCCTTGGAGATTCAATGCAATAACTGAAGATGAAGGAGTTTCTTTTTATTATGAGAGATGTTTACGCAAAAAGTGAAATAGGCTAAAGAATACTTGATGGGCAGTTTAATCTTCTATTAATATGCAAATTTTGTTCTTCAGGACCCTACAAAGAGGTGGGGTTTTTGCTTTTATTTTTTTTGCTATTTTTTTTTTTTCACACGCTATTTAAAAATGCCTTACTCTCCCAGAGGTCTTTTTTGTATGAATCCAAGTGAAACACTGTATTTATGCCAATTCCCCAGATACTCCTGCTTGCACCTTTTTTTTTTTTTTTAATTACATAGAGTTTATTGAACCGCATTTGTAAAACATCCCACAGCTGATTTCATTCTGAAGATCTCCTTTAATAGAGCTGAATCCTCTGTTGGTCTGTGTTGTCACATGAGGATGATCAGAAAACCATATTTAACCACGAAAAGAAAAAGCCTGTTTAAAACAAAAGTTCATACAACATTGTGAACAACACTGAACATTTTTTTCTTAACAATAAAACTTATTCACATCAGTGGCTCTGTGAATATGCAAAAATACTCCAAATAGTAATACTTTTTTTGGTCAGTGATATCCTATAAAGAAAAATAAAAGAAAAAAATTAAAAAAAAAAGAGAACAGTGCTTTAGTGCAGATAACACCTCTATTTGTATAAATACAAGAATGAAATAACTGATTTCCTCTAAATCTAGACAAAAGCACTATCTCTACACTGAAAATAAATAAAAATAGAAACATAAAAATAATACTGCTTGCTATCATTGAAAGGGAAGCTCAGACTTTTTTTATTTGACTGTTGTATTTGTGTATTTGGGATGCTTTCACCTATTTGGCCTGCAGCAAGTCAATCATCTTTCTCTCTCTACTTCCACAAGAGAGATAGAACAACCTTATGAGGTAAAATATGCCTCTCTTGCAGGAAGACTTGCTCATCTGAGGGTTTATTCATGAATAAGGAAAATGGGTTTAGCTTTAAAAAGTCTCTGTGGAATTAGGAATCAACACGAAGACTGAATCCTATTTGTCTTAAAGGCTGTTAATGATTTTGATCTGACTTTCTACTATGAATCCTCTTTTTCACTGATCCCACATGAATACCTACCAGCTTGTATGTCTCATTGATTGAGAGTCTGGGATATGGATCTCTTTTAGCACAGGCTAAAGAAAGTGTTACATTACCTTTTTGTCTGTAGGCATATTATGGAAAGTAAAAAAGAACTCTAAATGGTGACCACAGAAAAAATGACAGTCTTTTCTAGGACTGCATCTTAGTTTTAGAGATTAATTTGATTAATTATTTATCTGTTTTTAATAAAAGTCACCTTATATTTCTTATTTGCTCTTAAAGAGAGAACACAAATCATATACCTCTAATTGTGCTGACATGTTTGCTGTCATTCAGTTTAAGAAAAATACATGAGAACTATAATAAAAAAGCAACGCACACTATTCATTTTGTAAAATAATATGTTAAGCACACAGAGTTGTTTTTCAGGCTCGTCAAAGGGCATGATAACAGTAAATAAAAGTCACACATGAAAAAAATAGATAATATCATAGGAAGTAAATACGTGTTTCTGTAGAGAGTTATTGTAACATTATAAACTGCAATCTGGATTGGGAATAGGAACATGATGAATTTGACCCAGTAATAGACACAGTTCTGCCTTTGGAGGAAAAAAAAGGTGGTTTTTTGACAAGGCAAGAGGAGGGACAGGAAAGGTAAAGGCAGGGTTGCCCAAACTAAAAGTCACTGATGGTGAAGGATGACTGTGAGAGTGATAGTAGTTGTTCAGAATATTTTTGCCAAAATAAACGGTTCTATAAAAATTAATTAAAACGTAGCCACAATCAAACCATTTAGTCAACATTTATTTAACGAATTTATTTAATGTGATCAGGTATTACTGACATAGACACAGTGATTTTCATATCCAGTAGGGGGAAACTTAAGTGCAGAAGTGAAGCATGAGCATTGGTGCGGTAGACTGAGTGATCACAGACAAGAAATGTACTGGTAATGCATTTCCACACTCAGCTACGCTCATCTGTGAGCTGACTTAAATTCACATTAGGAGTTCTCACTACAAAGACTTCGCATGTCGTGAACATTTAAAATCATAGAGACATAAAATTGTAGAGTGTCTTGTGTTGGAAGGAGCCACAAGTCTCATCATGTTCCAACTCTCCTGCTACAGAGTTGCCAACAGCCAGGTCAAGTAGGAGATCAGATTGCCCAGGGCCCCAGACAACCTGACCTGGACACCTTCAGAGATGGGGCATCCACAACTTCTCTGGACAACAGGTTCCAGCATCTCACCACTCTATCAGTATAAAACTTCCCTCTGACATCCAATATTAATCTTCCCTCTTTTAGTTTAAAACCATTCCCCCTTGTCTTATCGCCACCTACCTGTGTAAAAAGTTATTTCCCTCATGATCATAAGCTCCCTTAAAATATCAGAAAGCTGCAATAAGGTCGCAATGCAGCCTTCTTTTTTCTAGGGTGAAAAAGCCCAGCTACTTCAGTCCTTCTTCATAGAAGAGGTACTCCTGCTCTCAGATCATCTTTGTGGGTCTCTTCTCAGCCTTCTCAAATCTCATGGGGCAGTTTTGTCACAACTCAGTGTTTCACAGCTAGGAAAGCTAGGAAGCTAGGAAAAAATGCTACCATCCTATAGTATGCTCTTAAATCTGTTGCAGGAGTGTTAGCACTTCCCAGTTGGATGGGGGCTGAACTTCCATCTATTTATGAAAGTAACTCTCATTTGGCTATGGGGAAAAAATTCCTTTTTTTTTTTTTTTGTTCTATTTTTAGTATTCCTTGACAAGTAATTAATTAACTCATGAACATCAACATTCACATTCAGCCACAGTGTCTGTCTCCCTCACCCAAGACCTTACTGTCCTCAGAGTAGTAGAGATTAATGTGTATGTGGTCCTAGCACTGTCACTTTCTGGATTTGGCATATTTATTCTATCATAATTTTCTTATCCATCTTGTATGCCTGTTTCTCTGCTGCATGCATATTTAAAAAAAATCTAAGCAAAATTATTCTGCCACCAGGATAAAATCTATATTTGAAACTGATGATTGTCATATGATACCTGATATTTCTGAAGTAATTCTTCAGTATGGAGAATACGTTAGCTCTGCAGTTTTATCTGTGTATTGGCCTTACATGGCAAGATTTTGGTAGTAGAGCACTGCAGGGGTAGCCTCTGTAAGCAAATCAGAGCCTGCTCCAGTTGCCTCCAAAAGGGACACACCACTGCTCAGAGCTGAGCCATGAGTGACACCGACTGTGCCTCTGAGGGAGCAGATTTAAGAAAGTGGAAAACTGTTGTACAACAGAAACTGAGGTCCACGGAGGAGAGGGCCTTCCCCCAGAAGCCCGAGGGCACCGGACACCCCGCGAAGCACAGAGGAGCCCACGGTGCTGTGACGGACGGGACCCAGATACTCGTGGGACTAGTCCCAGGTGGTGTGGGAGGGCAGGGGATCCATTCCCCGGGGGAACGGGGCTGGAGCAGGGTCTGATCGGTGGATCCTGTGGCCCTACAGTAGTAATGTGCCTGAAGTAGTTCATCAAGTTTATTTCTAAAGTCCATTTCCAAAGGACCTGAAAATATTTTGCTACAATTAATGCAAATAATTACGTATGAGCAGGTGGTCTATTGTATGTTTTGAAGAAAATCATAAAATTACAAAGTTAGTTATTCCTTGCAGAAAAAAAAATCCAAAATCAAAGTCTGATTAATGTTAACTGTAGTAACTGATACAGGTTTGATAAACTGGCACTGAACTCTATAGTGTTGTGAAGATCCCTTTTATGACTCCCAGACAAACCATAGCCAACATACATAAGACTCTCCATACTGGCAAAGCTCTACCAGGACATCCAAGGCTCTGCTTATCAAGGAGAAAAATTTAATCTCACAGATGTTGTAAAAAAACTGCTAACATGTTAGCAATCTCAGACTATAACAGCTGGTTAGATGGTTTTATCCCAGATCTTTCCAGGACTAAGACCTGTTCCCCAGCACCTTCCCCGGTGCGCATCATTTAAGGACAAGACTTGCAGATTTCAGTACAGAGAGATTCTTTCTTGTGCTTGCCATCTGGGTCTTGGTACCCACAACTGGCAAGCAAGGAGAAGAGACAAACTAATCTAAAGGGTCTTAAGTCCCTCCGTAACCCCACAAGATTTTCTAGATTATACTGCTTAATGCTATGAAAGAGACTTCCAATATATCTGTATTAAAAGAAGCACAGAGAGGAGATGTTTTAGAACGTCATCAAAATAACCAAGGTTCACTTGATTATTTACTGCTCTACTTAGATTATATTCACATTAAGTCATTCATAGATTCATAGATAGCTCAGGCAGGTCAGCATTAAAGACAAATACAGTAGCACATGTTGACAAATATGTCATGGAAGTAAATTCAGTTTTAGAAATAAAGGCTAAAAATTATTGAAGGAAATCAGCAGAATAACATGAAAGTCTATAAAGTGTGAAGAACTTTTCATTAAATCATCAATATCTGAACTGTCCAGTATGTTTTACAGTGATACAGTACACAGACATTCCATGCTGTATATAAAGCTTCTGATGTGCAAGACAGTGTGTGTCTGTGTGTGTGTGCATTTCAAAATGGAAAACAAAACAAATTATTTTTGAGTCATAAACTGAGCAGTGATAAAGACTGAATAACCTTCATTTTCTTAGCTACACAGCCTTACAAAGTCAGTTCTTCAAAGTGATGGAAATATTAACACCCAAACCATTGGCAGAAACAATTAACAAGAAATTCTCAATTATACAATGTCTCAGTCAAACAGATACTTCTGGATTTTTCTCCCCATTAATGTAAATCAAATTAGTAATTTATAACAAACTGAAGGCAATTCTAACTCCATTAGTTCTCACCCCCCTCCATCTGTACACATATCTAAATGAATAAATCAATCTTAAAAAAAAAAGTAATTGACAAGAACACACCATTTTAGTTATTTAGATATGCATCAACTTAGTTACAATATATTCATCTGTGGCATGTAAGCAATTTTTAAAGTGGTCTTCTCGTCCAATCCTGCTGTGTGCATCTCTTTCAAACAGCTAGAGTAAAAATGGACTAAGAGTATATTCCATATTCCATTCCAATTGAATTTGATCACCTAACAGAAAAGTTGCTCTTCATTTAACTGCAAACAACTGAGATGTTTATTGTCACGTAATTAGAATACAAACCCTTGCTACACAGGATTCCTATTTTAATTTGTAGACTGCTCAGAAAGTACATAACCATAGAAAAAAGATACACAGAATGTAAGGGTGTTTCTGCATAATGAGTCTTCTGATTTTGTGAATGCTTATATGTCTCCTTAATTTAAAACTGGCTAAATCTCACGCTAAATTAGTAAGAATATTTTCTTGTATAACAATTTGCATTTTATGTCTCCCTCCATGGCAGGCATACAGGTTCCAGCCTCAAAGTCTTATTTGTCAGGTTAATCTGAGATTTGTTATTTTAATATGGTAATTTTTTGAGGAGACCCCCACACTCTGGTAATCAAACTAAAAAAAAATGGTTTTGTGAAAACAGAGTCTGCAATATTGAATTCAGTGGCTTTAAAGAATTGCAATTTACTTAGTTAATTAATAAATAAATAAGAATTTTTTTTTACTAATATCCTTAAGATATTAATAAGGAGTCATTAAGAAAGAAGCTGGGGTTATGTGCTGATGAAATCTTTGGAAAGAAAATTACATTAACACACTGATAGATCTAAACTTTCCTGTTATTCCTTATAGTAGCATATATCAATGTAATTGCAACACATTTAATTTATTTAAACTATTGTCTGAAGGGACATATTTATACTTACTGGATAGGCAAAACACAAGGAGTGTGTTTGCAGCTCAGAATACTACTTGAGCAGTCTCTTGTATTTTACAATCAAATGAGGTCCCACATAAAAAAATGAGATAATATTATCTCAAAGGAACACCACTTTCAAACTTGCTACTCTTCCTCAAAATCAAGCCACAACTAGAGCAAAAATAATGGTATTTTTCTTTTAAAAAAATCTATTAGTTGTGTTATAGCTGATAGGACTGCTTAACTCTGATCACTGATGTGCACATACCTCCTGCATAAATATGGGAAGCTATCACTGAAAACAGTTCTTTTAAACCACCTATTCTTTCCTTTTCTCTATTAACTCTACTAAAGAGTGCAAAAAAGCTGATTCATCAAAATCAAACAAATCTGCACAGTAAGAAGACCATTTTAAGATGTCTGAATAATTTCACTCTACCCAGTGCCTTTTAAAGAAAGCCATTTTGTGAAAATAGCTTGACATGGTATTTAGTACTCCAAATATAACGAGACTCAGTGATGCACTCAATCTTCAGTCAAACTGTCCCTTACAAAGTGTGAGAGGCAATGGCAATGAATGAATCTCTTGGGTCATCAACTCCACTCATCATAATCACTTAATACCTTTCATAAACTTACTGATCTTCATTTTAGAAATTACTTATTATACCCACTATTTCTATGATCCATACATGGATCTTAATTCTCTAAATTCTGGGCCCTTTCTATCAATTTCCTGGCTAATTTCATAGAAGACCAGGCTTTTTTGCTTTACTATATCAATACAATCTATTAGAACAGCCATCTGTTGCTTCCATCATGCTTTTTCTCCTGTCCTTCTGTCTCTGACCTTTCTCTTTCACTTCCACTTTACAATTCTTCTTTCACTAATATACACAGTAACCACATACAAAATTCATAATTAAGCTGATCTGCTTTAGTGATGTAGACTTTCAAATAGACTTATAACTAACAGTAATCAACCGCAGAAATCAAGTAATGAAGACTCAGAAACTGCAAACTTACTTATAATATACACTTATAATATTCAGAAATGAGCATATGCAAGTTTGCAGAAGTGGACTAACTTGAAGAGATTGAGTTTAAGTGGAAAATAGCATATCCAGATCACAAGGACTAGGTGAAGGAGCACAGAACAGTACCTGTACATTGGCACAGGAACATCAGATGCAGAAACACAGCTCCATGGAATTGTGAGTGTAGGAAAGGACTTCTGGAGATTGCCTAGTCAAACCCCATGCAAGATCCCTACTCTGGATCAGTCAATAAATCATTTTAAGATTAAGATGGAGGCAGACACTGGAAATTTAAGTTAAACCTCGTTCTTCCTCTACAAACAAGCAAAATAAAACTTTTTACTAGATCTTTTTAATGAAGTATTGCTATTTTTTTGATTCGGCATTGAACTGACAAGTGATATAGCTTGACAAATCCAGACAATATAGTGACCACAGAGGCAAAGAATCACAGCTTTGGAAGGGATCTCTTGAGATCATCTAGTCCAAACCCCGTGCTAAAGTAGATTCCCTAGTCTGAATCAGTCGAGAAATCATCTGTTTCAGACATCTCCAGAAAAGGAGACTCAACAACCTTTTGTAACAGCCCATTCCAGTGCTGTGCCACAGCCAAAGTAAATAAATTTTCCCTGAAGTTTGTATGGAACATCCTACACTTCAGTTTCTGCCCATTGCCCCTTGTTCTATCACTGGGTGTCATTAAAAAGAGAGTAGCTTCATCCACTTCATACCTACCCATTAGATATTTGTAAGCACCAATAAGATCCCCTCTCATTCACCACTCTCCAAGGTTCACTAGGCTGGACTACACAAGGAATCATCCACAATCTGTCTGGGGAGCTTCTTCCAGTACTCTGTTACCCTCAAGCTGTAAAAATTGTTCTTGTTTTTAGGGGTTTTCATAAGATCCTCCCTCTCTCTCCTCTTTCCAGGCTGAACAGTCACAGGTCTCTCAGCTGATCTTCATGAGGGAGATGCTCCTCATCATCTTTGTGGCCCTCATCTGGTCTGTCTCCAGTAGTTCCCAATCATTCTTGACCTGGGAAGCTCAGAACTGAATGGGGTACTCCAGATGTGGCCTCACCAGGGCAGAGCAGAGAGGGAGGAGAACCTCCCTCAAACTCTGGCCATGATTTTTTTGGCCACAAGGACACACTGTTGTCTCATGGCCAACCTCTTGTACACCAGGACACCCAGATCCTTCTCTGCAGAGCTCCTTTCCAGCAAAACAGCTCCTATCCCATTCTGATGGATGAGGTTATTCCTTCTTCCTTTACACTTGTCCTTGTTGAACATCATAAGGTTCCTTTTACATCTTTCTCTCCAACCTGACCAGGTCTTGCCAAGTGGCAGCACAGTCTTCTGGTCAGCTTATCTTCTAAGTCAGCTTATCCTCCTAGCTCTGTCTCTTCAGCAAACATGCTGAGGGTGTACTCTATTCCTTTGTCCTGGTCCTTGATGGAGATGTTAAGGAACACCAGATCCAGTGCCTACTTCTGTGGAGCACTGCTAGCTACAGGACCTCCAACTAGACTCTGCCACACAGTACAACCTGTTGAGCTCCGCCAGACAGACAGTTCTCAATCCTCCTCACGGTCCACTCATCTATCCTACACCTCCTAAGCTTAACTACGAGAATGCTATGGGAGACATCATCAAAAGCCTTGCTGAATACAAGGTAGGTAATCCACTGCTCTACCCTCATCTATCCATCCAGTCATGACGTCATAGAAGGTGTCAGCAGTTTGTGAGCTGGTTCAGCTCGGCCCCGCAACAACTGAGGAAGGAGACCCACAGGCCCACACCCCAGACAAGGGGAAGGGGGAAAGGGAAAAGGGAAAAAGGGAGTTGAGCCCCAAAACAAAACAGCGGCAATGATCTGAGGGGTAAAAGCTAATTTATTAAATAAGACACCAGGAACACAATAACACAATATAATACAATACAATTTGGAATTAAGCCCAATGAATCAAACAAAATGAATAAGAGAGAGAGAGAGACAGAGAGAGAGAGAGAGAGAGAGAGAGAGAGAGTGAGTGCCCGATAAATCAAAGGCCTTACACTAACGCTGAAGGCGGACGGCAGCGAGCACCCACTCCTAAGTGATCCTAGAGGAAAAGAGAACATCCCGTGACCGCAGAGAGTTTTTATCTGTTCCCTCTGAGCGGAAAACATGCAAAAAAAAAAAAAAAATACAAAGCATCGTAAAGTCTTCTGGGGAATGCAGTTCTCTTTGACTCTTAATTCACTACATGGTGTTATGATGTGGAATACCAGTACCAAAAAATCATAAAACCATGACAGAAGGCTACCAGACTGGCCAAGTGTGATGTTCCCTTGGTGAATCCCCATTGCCTACTCCTGGCACCTTCTTTTCTTCCGCTTTTCTGAAGACTGTATCCAGAATAAGTTGTTCCATCTGCTTGCCAGGGACCGAGGCGAGGCTGACTGACCGATATTTTGCAGTCTCCTTCTTTCTGCCTTTTTTGGAGAGTGAAGTGACACTGGCTTTCCTCCACTCCTAAGGCAACTCACCAGTTCTCCATGACATTGCATTACAGATAGAGACTGGTTCAGGTGGTTCCTGCAATGTGTTGAAAATAAATATCTGTTGAAGGTGGTGGATGAGACAACAAAGGATGGGGTCTTTCTGGACCTTATACTTACTAATATGGATGGGCTTCATAAGGAAGTGAAGGCTGAGGGTAGCTTGGTATGTAGCAATCATGAGATGGTGGAGTTTGAAATCCTGAGTGGAAGAACTAAACCAAAAAGTTGGATTGCTACCCTGAATTTCAATCTCTTCCAGGGTCTTCTTGGAGTTATCCTGTTGGCTAGGGTGTTAAAAGGTAAGGGAGCCTGTGAGAGCCGGGCAACATTTAACAGCACTTCTTCCAATCTCAGGATCAATGCAACCCTGTGAATAAGAAATCAGGCAAGGATGGCAGGAGGCCAAAAATCAGCAAGGAATTTGTGTATAAACACAAAGGGAAGATAAATGTCCATGAAATGTGGAAAAAGGGTCTGACCACTTGGGAAGAATATAAGAATGTTGTCAGGGCCTATAGGAATGCAATGAGGAAGGCCAAAGGAGATCAAGGATGATAAGTATTTTAAGTATGTAAACAATAAAAGAAAGACTAGAGTAACTGTGGATCCCCTACTAAATGAGAGGGATGTTCTGGTAATAGTGGGTGCAGAGAAGGTGGAATATAGAACACATTCTTTGCTTCTGTTTTCACTGTTGGAACTCCCCCTCAGGATTCCCGGACCATGGAGGTAAGTGAGAGGGTCTAGGGAATGGAAGGCTCCCTTCAGTGAGAGAGGAGATGGTCCAAGAATGCCTATGCAACATCAGTGCACGTAAATCCATAGGTCCCAGCAGGATGCATCCACGTGTACTGAGGGATTTGGCAGAGGTGTTTGCTGAACTGCTCTCTATCATCTTTGAAAGGCCTTGGAGAATGGGAGAAGTGGCTGAAAACTGGTGGATAGCCAGTGTTGCTCTGATCTTGAAGAAGGGTGAGAAGGAAGATCTGGGTAACTACAGGCCAGTCAGCCTCACCTCCATCCCTGGAAAGGTAATGGAACACTTTGATCTGGATGCCATCTCCAGGCAATTGGAGAAGAAGAATGTTATTGGGAGCAGTCAGCATGGGTTCACCAGAGGGAGGTGGTGCTCAACCAAACTGACCACCTTCTATAATGTCATTACTGGCTGGGTAGATGGGGGGAGAGCAGTGGATATAGTCTACCTTGTTTTCAGCGAGGCAAATCATCTTTATTTTTTTATTTTTATTCATTTTAATTTATTTTTATTTTAATAATTTCGTTTAATTTAATTTATTTTAATTTATTTTAATTTTCTTTTTACAGCATCTTTATTACAAAGTTGAGGAAGTGTGGAATAGATGAGTGGATAATGAGATGGTTTGAGAACTGGAGGACTGGGAGAGCTCAGAGGGTTGTGATTGGCAGCACAGAGTCCAGGTGGAGGCTTGTACTTATTGGCATTCCTCAGGGGTCGATGCTGGGTCCGGTCCTGTTCAACATCTTCATCAATGACTTTGATGAGGGGATAGAGTCCACCCTCAGCACGTTTGCTGATGATATAAAGCTGGGAGGAGTGTCTGACATTCCAGAAGGCTGTGCTGCTGTTCAGCAAGTTATGGATAGACTATACAGTATTGCAGATGGAGAGAAATAACTGCATGCATCAGTGCAGATTAGGAGATAACATGCTGGAGAGGAGCTCTGTAGAGAAGAATCTGGGTATTCTGTTGGGCGTCATGTTGTCCATGAGGCAGCAGCGAGTCTTTGTGACCAAGAAGGCCAATGGCATCCTGGGGTGCATTAATAAGAGCATGGCCAGCTGGCCACATTTAGAATACTATGTCTAGTTCTGGACTCTCCAGTTAAAAAAAATACAGGGTTCTCCTCAAAAGAGTCCAGCAGAGGGCTACAAAGAAGATGAAGGGCATGGAACACCACTCTTATCTGGAAAGGCTGAGAGACCTGGGTCTTTTCAGCTTTGAAGAAAGAAGACTCAGAGGGGATCTGATCCTCATCTATAAATATTTATGGAGTGGGAAGCAAAGGGATGAGGCCAGGCTCTGCTCTGCTGTGTGTGGCAATAGGACAAGGGGAAATGGTCAAAACTGATGCATAAGAAGTACCGCACAAATGTGTGTGGGAACATCATCATAAGAGTGACCTGTTCTAGCGATCCTGCTTTGGCAAGGGCATCGGACTAGGTGATATCTAGAAGTCCCCTCCAACCCCTACAGTTCTGTGATTTTGTGGTTCAGCAGTCCTTCCTGCCAGCTTTTGCAGGACTTGGTGTATCCAGAGAATACTTTGAAATGGTCCCTGTCTTCTTTATTGCAATCTTTTCTTACTTTCCTTTTCCATGTATTTTCTCACTCTTCCCTTTTGCTTTTATTCTTCAGGAAGAAAACTGTTTCTGAAATTTATTAAGTGTTCTCTTCCAGTCACAAATATAAGTCCATGAACAGCCTCCTGAATTTAGTTGGCAATCATTAGTTAAGTACACCTAGGTGACTTCTAGGTTTGCTAGACCTATTAGTAGCCCCCCCCCCCACCCCCCCTTATTTTTTCCCTAAAAAATTTAATCCACAAGGAAGTAATGTGTTTGAAAAATACATAATATAAAAATAAAAGATACATTTTCCCTTTATTTTATAAGGCTAATTATTACCTATCTTACTGATTTGCAGCAATTGGATAAAGACCACAAAATACTAATTAATTTTCTATGCTGATCTATATTACAGTTCAGTGACTTTGGCAGTATTTTCTCATGAATTCTTTTAATCTTGTGTTTTACATTCTCTTCTAGCCTTTTGTTTTGCCTTCTCCAAATATCTTGTTTGCAGACCTTGTTTTTCTTTCTGCTTTCGGATTCTTTCCATTTAAGGAAAGCATGCAGGTTCAGCTTCACAGTCAGTTTCTTCATGGTTTAATTTCACCCAGATGTTGACCATACAAAATATGATTTTCATCTGATATTTTCATCTTTTTTTTTTTTAATAGATTTTAATGAAGTAGAATAACATATAAATAAGAAGGATTTGGTTTACTGACATGTTCTGCTCAATTCCAGGAGCAATTGTACAAAGTATAAATTTTCCTTTTTGCATTTTCCGTTTGTCTTCACCTCTCCCATCTTACTCCAGGACAATGAAATTTAAAAAAAATGATTTGAAAAAAAAAAAAAAAAAACAGTTGGAGAAATTACAACAAATATGTGTCTTAAACTATTGCAGATATTAGAGCTTAGATCTTGTGAAATGAAATTTAAATTTATCTGAAGTGCGTGTGAATGCAGATGCCAAACTGGCTCTTTTGTGGGTAAAATGATCTGATGTTGTTCTTCATTTTCCTCAGGAACTTGCAGTTTTTTTGTTTGTTTGCTTGCTTGTTTTTTAACTTCCTAGAAATATATTTTTTTTCTTGAGATTAACCTAACAATAGTTTTCTCTTCCAAAAGAATGTAGGGAGGTTCCTTAGTTGGAGGGAAGTGCTTTAACTCTGTTTCACTCAGTTGAACATACTCATAGAAAATGAGAAGTTGAACCACTGATAAATAAATCACATTTGAGAAGAAGGAAGAAAACTGATGCAGCATTTTGTCCAAAGATTGACTTTAAAGAACCTCTATTGCAATAAAACTTTATACTGAAATTCATCTGTGTAGAAAGAAAAATAATCCTGTGCCAGGAACCTGCGTGATTAGACTGTGCAAAATTCTGTAGCTGATTGCAATAGAGCAAGTAGAACATCCAGGCCAAAAGCAAGCGGGAAAAACTGAAGGAAAATTATCATCATTAAACACACAGGGGAGGAATCTTTTCATAGGAGTGAAATCTCAGTAATGCAGCAGAAATACGGGGTATAACTACAGACAGTAGACAGAAGATAACTTATTTTTCTAAATCTCATTTGAATGCAGAGTTCTGGCAGAACCAAGAGTTACTAACCTTTTGAAATAAGAAACCACTCAGAAAAGAAAGGGACATGACCTAAAATACAAGATCAACAGCACAGGCCCTGAAAATGTAGGTGGTTGAAAAGAAAGGAGCTGATTAAATGAATTATCTAAATAAACTTCCAAAGATTTTTAAAAGACAGTCCTAAAACATTTTTGGTGTAATACACGCACGGAGAGTTGAGTTCCCCAGAACATGTGAGGTATATACCAAAAGAAAAAAAAAGAGAGAGAATAAAACTTTAATTCATGTGTTCAGGAACTTCCCAGATGAACTAGACATGAAGTAACAGGAAGCATAATACACAAGTAATATCTACATTACCTAGGACAAATGTGGTGAAATGACATGATAAATGTTCTTCTTGTGCCTTTTTTTTTTTTTTTTTTTGTTTAAATTTTGTAGATCAGTTTAATTGACTACTTTTATGCTGAAGTATTAGCATAAATCAGACTGAGAATGAAATGAAGTTCATTACTCGAACATGTTCAAATTTCTTGAATTAAGAGAAGACTCAAAAACTCTCTACTTCTACCAGAACAGGGAGAAAAAGGCTAGAATCTAAGGTGAGGAGGAGCTAGTAAGTTATTTTCAAACACATCTCTCTTCTCAAGGTATTTGATGCACGATTTTTCTGAAGTTTATAGAGATGTGATGACATAACATGATCACAAAATTCATTATCTACATTGTTTCGGAGATTGTATCTTACTAGATCCCATCTTATTTGTAATTACTCTTGTGCTCTTTGTTTTCTGGAAAAAAGGTATATATATATGTGTATATATATGTGTATATATATATATATATGTATGTATGTATGTATGTATGTATGTATGTATGTATGTATGTATGCATGCATGTATATATATATGTTTTCAGTAGAATAAATTTTGAATCTAAGAAAATCTTGTTGCAGAGTTAGTCCAGTATCCCAAAACAAGATGTCTGAATGCAAATGTTTATGTTTAACTAGGTAAATAACTGTCTGTGTGGCTGCGTTCAAAGAGTTATAGTAAACAGAATATGATCTAGTTGTCATCCTGTTACAAGTGCTCAGTCTTGGAAGCATCTTTATTTAATATTTTAATCAATGTTCTTGATGAGGGAACTGCTTGCACTCTCAGTTAATTCATAAATACTACTGTGTTAGGAAGGATTATCCTTCTACTCGAAAGCTAGAAGGCTCTGTAAGGGGAGCTGGATTGGCTGGATTGATGGGCTGAGTCCAATCACATCACAATCACCAAGGGTAAGTGCTAGGTCCTGCACTTGGGCCATAACAACCCCAGGCAGCAGTATAGGCCTGGGGAAGAGTTGCTGTAAACTTGACTGGCAAAAAAGACCAGGTGTCAGCGGTTTCTGGGCTAATTCAGTCTGGTTCCATGACTAATGGAACAGGGAGACACACAAACCCACATCCCAGGAAAGGGAAAAGGAGTAAGGGTAGGGAGATAGACCTAGAAAAAAAACAGCAGCAAAGATATGAGGGGGAAAACTAATTTCTAAATAAATATCAGAATGCAAAATGACACACTATAATATAAAGTAATTGGAACTGAAGCTAATAAATCAAATGAGAGAGAGAGAATGCCCCAAAACTGAAGGCCTTACTCTAATACTGTTGGCAAGATGGCTAGGGAGCACTCACTGCAGACGAGATGAGCAGAACAGCGGAAAAAACAGTGTCTCATGACTTGTGAACAATTTTATCTTTCCCTCTGAATGGAAAACAGAAATGCAAAATAACATAAAGTCCTCTGGGGTACGTAGTTCTTCTCTGAGACAGGTATACCTGGAAAAAACGATGATCCATGGAACTGGAACATTAACTCTTTAACTCCCAGTGCACTACACAATATTATGATGTGGAACACTGATAACAAAAATCATAAAACCATGAATGTTGGTTAACAACCAGATGAACATGAACAGTGTGCACAGGTGATCAAGAAGACCAAGGGCACCTGGCATGCATCAGAATTAGTATGGCCAGCAGGAGTAAGGAAGTGATTGTCTCCTTGTACAAGGCACTTGTGAGACAATATCTCTAATCTTATGTTTACCTTTGTGTCACTCACTACACAAAGGATATTGAGTTGCATGAGTATATGAAGAAAAGAGCAATGAAGCTGGTTGAGAGACTATAGAACAAGGCTTATGAGGAGAGGTTAAAGTAATTGGCGCTTTTAATCTGGAGAAGAGACTGAGGGCTGATCTCATCATCCTCTACAACTACTTAAATGGAAGTTGTGGGAAGGTGGGTGCCAATCTTTTATCTTAGGTGACAAATTACAGAACAGAAGGGAACAGTCTGAAGTCATTCTAAAGGATGTTTAGATTAGACAATAGAAATATATTTTTTACAGAAGGGCTAGTCAAACACTGGAAGGGGAAACCAAGAGAAATAGTGGAGTTCGCTGCCACATAATTATTTAAGAGGTGGGTGGATGTGACATTAAAGAATGGTCTAGTAATGGGTCTTAGTAGATCATGTTCATAGTTGAAGTTGTGATTTGACTACATAATGAATAAATATGGTAGCTTTTTTCTATTGCAGTAAGAGAAAAGTTGTATGCTTACAACAAGAGGACATGACTGGAGCCTGAATGCCTAATGTTTTTTTCCCTTTCAGGAATATTAAGCCTCTGTAAATAACCTTGTGTCTGATTCTCTGGAACAGGTTGCCCAGAGAGGTTATGGATGCCCTATCCCTGAAGGTGTTCAAGGCCAGGCTGGATGGGGCTCTGGGCAACCTGATGTAGTACCTGATCTAGTAGTTGCTAACCCTGTCTGTGGCCGGAGGGTTAGAACTTGTTGATCCTTGAGGTCCCTCCCAGCCAAGCCACTCTATGATTCTTTGACTAAAATTTCAGTTTTAAGTCTCACTATTGGCAAAATAATAAATATATATTTTGTAAGATGTAAATATTTTAATGTCTAGATACCAAGTATTTTTAAAACAAGTGTATGTCAGCTCTACTGTTCTATTTTAAGTTTTTCTTTTGCTTAACACTTTTTCAGGAAATTGAAATTGTTGCAATCTCTCTAGTCTAATATTTCAATATATTTTCCTTTTACTCTACCAGAACCTATAGTTGCATGACAAAAAGCAAGTTTCAAAGGACTTTTGGAAAAAAAATGATATGTTAAAATCTATTAGAACTGGAAAAAAAAAAAAAACACAGCTGGGGAGAAAAATAAAACTTTTAATAACTTAGTATACTCAATGAATTAATATTATTTAATAATCCTGATTTTTTTTAAATATTTCTTACTAATTGAATATTGCCTATAACATAGTTGAACAAACATCTTTTTTGAATGAATTACATAATTCTGCTCCTTTGAATGTTATAGTTTAGATATCCAAGGAACAACTGTACAGAACGAAACTACTATCGAAGTGCTTGGCAAGTAACTTGGACCTTTTACTCTATAAAATCTACAGATAGACATAAAAGAATAAGAAGTTAACTTTAAGAACTACCTGCAAACAACTGCAAAATTTAAACACTGCTGAAGACTTACCTCAAGCCTGTATCCTGTTTGTACAATTTACAAAATTTATTTCAGTCATTTCAATCATTTCAATCATTTTTTGTGCTAAGTGTACTCTTGACAGTGTCCTCTTCAAAGTGTTTTCTGAACATGAAACTGTACCACAACTAATTCTGCCTCTTTGGAAGTTCTACCACTGCTAAGTTTAAAAACATCTAGATAACATATGTACTCCTTGTTATGAGTACTACAGTGACTGCACAAATCATTTCTAACTGCACACATCACATTCATCAACTTACTAGGCTGATAGTCTGCAAAGAAGGCTTGCTTTATCAGTATAAAGCAGGTTGCTATTCTTTGAAAGTGATAAATGTCTATTTATTTATTTATTTATTTAAGTAATAAGATGAGTTATATATTAGAAAAGCATTAAAAATAACTTTTACTCTGTCAGCTATGTTGACAGTAAGTAACTGACAGAGTTACTTTATTTCTTGAGCTTGGCCAGAGATGAGGAGAAGGTCAATGTTGGTACAATTGTCATGAAATTAGAATTTGTAGTCAAGGGCTAAGGACATTAAAAAGAGTAAGATCGAATCTTGAGGCAAACTTCTGCTCTCCAATTATGGGTTCCTAGGAAAATCCAGGTGACCCTGAGGAGCTAGGGATCCAGGCTGACAAAGGATATAGTAGCAAGAAATCTATTTAGTGCCAAGAAGTTATATACCACAAGTTGATGTTGCTGAAATAAAAGGAATTATACAAAGATGTGGGACTGGATGTGAGAAAGATCTTTAGTTGTTCTCTTGAAAATGAGCATTTCACAGAAACAGAGCATTTCTAGACAGATAACTATGAGCAGTTAGATCTTGTGTTAGACCATATTTACTGTTGCTTGATGTTGTCAGAGTAACTGCTTTAATAAAGAACCTGAAAATTCATCCTCACCCAAGTTTCAGAGAATCAAAGAATTGTAGGGATTGGAAGAGACCTCTAGAGATTATCTAAGTTCAGTCCCCCTGACAAAGCAGTTCCCTAGACCTAGTTTCACAGGCTATCCAGATGTGTCTTGAACGTCTTCAGAGAAGGAGGCTCCATCGCCTCTCTGTGAAGCCTGTGCCAGTGCACCCTCACTACATTGTGAAGAAGCTCCCCCACAAATTTGTGTGGAACTTCTTATGCTTCAGTTCGTGGCCATTTCCCCTTCTCTTATCACGACACACTGCCGAGAAGAGTGAAAATGCATAAATGCGTATCAAATAGCACATGCTTAGTCTTTGCTATCATTATATAAATAATTTCTGTGAGTTTTGTCCTGTTCTTGAGACTCTTTTTTTCTTTTTCCTCCTCACTAATGATGTTAATTTTGATTACTTTGTTACATATTCTGGAGTGTCCTTTGGACCTTAGCCTTGTCTTATCTTATACTATGTCTTCATATATCTAATTTCTTCTCTTTATAGGTAAACCATTCAAATGTTTTCTAGATTAGCATTATAAAATCTAAAATGTTTGCATTTGTGAAAACTTCTTCTGCAATAGACAAACTTTATTTAGTAGTAAGTTCAAGGTTTTTTTTCAGTGTTGTTCTAGTGCTTTAATTTCTGACAATTAGAAAGTTTGAAGCACTGTTTTTTGCTTTATTTTGTTTTTCAAATGTGGATTTTATTAAGGCTAGAATGGAAGAAAAATTCAAGGATGATTGACAGCCTTATTCACTCCCTCACCTTAATTATCATAGATCACTAGTTCCTTCATTTTTCTGTAGAAACAAAGAAATGGGACCTGTGGTACAGTCAGAAAATGATGATTTGACTGGCTCTAATGCTAGACTCTTTGATATGGAAGTACAGTATTGGAAATAAAATTCCAAATGCTAATGCAGTACTGATACATTTATCTGCTTTAGGCATTTCTACTATCTGTGTAGCAAAATTACACAGTATTATGTACTGCTGGGAAAGCAGGTATTTCTATTTTCTCTTCATTTTTAACTTATGCAGTGAGAGTGATTTTATGAATCAGTCAAGATGTTTAGTTTGTGGTGGTTAAGGATAGTAGAAATTCCAATGACATTTACTAATATTTGTTAAAAACAGAAGCTGAATGTTTGTTTCTTAACAGCAACAGGGGCTGTGACAGGTGTCTGGATTTGCTATCGCTGCTGTTGCTGCCAGCTGTATGGACTGACTTTACTAAAAAACCTGTATGAAGGAGAAAATCTGGCTGTATTTCTTGTGGCTGATCATGGCCAGAATATTTATAGTGATGTGAAGAAGGGTTCTTTGTGGATATCAGGGCAAGTTACATTCCCCAAAGAACTTTAGTGGTGTACTGTTGTAAAATTTTAATTATCTCTGTAGACAACAGCATTTTATCTCCATATCTTACATTCTATACTACAAGAATATTTTTGCTGAAACTTGGAATGACAGTTCATGAATGTTAAAATGCATATAATCATTCTCACTAATCAATATTTTCTTTTCAGGCATCCATACTGGAGAAATTTCCACTGTCTTCCACTCTGGACTCAAATAAGAAAGTTTTTAATTAACTGTAACACCAGCATTAGCTCTTCTGTCTGTTACTGTCTTCCTGTACTATACATTTCAGTTTGGCACAAATTTTGCAACAGCAACAGGAATTGAAGAAAAATCAAAGGCAGAGTAAACTAAATGTTCAGTTTATAAGAGGAAGAACAGAAAATATTTATATTTTCAATCACAGGAAAAAAAATCTTAGTTGACCTCTCAGGTCAGAGGAGAGAGGAGGGAGAGGAGAGGAGAGGAGAGGAGAGGAGAGGAGAGGAGAGGAGAGGAGAGGAGAGGAGAGGAGAGGAGAGGAGAGGAGAGGAGAGGAGAGGAGAGGAGAGGAGAGGAGAGGAGAGGAGAGGAGAGGAGAGGAGAGGAGAGGAGAGGAGAGGAGAGGAGAGGAGAGGAGAGGAGAGGAGAGGAGAGGAGAGGAGAGGAGAGGAGAGGAGAGGAGAGGAGAGGAGAGGAGAGGAGAGGAGAGGAGAGGAGAGGAGAGGAGAGGAGAGGAGAGGAGAGGAGAGGAGAGGAGAGGAGAGGAGAGGAGAGGAGAGGAGAGGAGAGGAGAGGAGAGGAGAGGAGAGGAGAGGAGAGGAGAGGAGAGGAGAGGAGAGGAGAGGAGAGGAGAGGAGAGGAGAGGAGAGGAGAGGAGAGGAGAGGAGAGGAGAGGAGAGGAGAGGAGAGGAGAGGAGAGGAGAGGAGAGGAGAGGAGAGGAGAGGAGAGGAGAGGAGAGGAGAGGAGAGGAGAGGAGAGGAGAGGAGAGGAGAGGAGAGGAGAGGAGAGGAGAGGAGAGGAGAGGAGAGGAGAGGAGAGGAGAGGAGAGGAGAGGAGAGGGAGATATAATATAATATAATATAGCCTTCACCTATATTAGTGATCATTCTAAAACAAACACTGTCACTGGATAAATCCAGAAAGGTCACACAGAATTGAAAAGTTATACCTCTTCAGAAGAGGTAAGTGTTATAAAATACATCTCTATAAAAGGCTGCCAGTCTCAGCAAAAATAGTACAAAACACATACCAGTTTGGTTTTCTCTTGCTACTTCTTTTCTATCAGCTGATAAGTACAAAACATGTATTCTGGATTTATGCTTGCTGTTTGGCTTTGCATCCACTAGAAATTAGCAATGCAATTGAAAACAAAAATAAAGCATTACGTATTTTTGCTATGTGCAAACATATTTAGATTTCCTTGGACCAAATACAGCTATCCCAATAGTTCTTGTACTGAGAACACAAACATATGGTTGCATGAGTGTGATCACATAAAAGTATGTTTTTTCTCACAAGACACAGCTTGGGCTGGAGTATCCATTTGATACTTTCACATATTCTGAGATCTAAATTTGGAACAAGATTGTAGAATCAGTTGCAGGTGGTATGGAAAGACACATCAGCCAGAAGCAGTAGAGTTGCTCCTTATGTGAGATAGCAGCTGGATTGTGTTAAGCTCTGTCTAGAAATGAAAAATGAACAAGTAGAGAGCTTATTGAGAATTAATGGGCAGGCTAATATGTGTGACACCACTGTGGGTTTTCTCTACAGGCTATATGATCATTGAAGAGAACGTTGATAAAGCCATCTTCAGACATCTGAAAGTATCCTCACAATGAGGCAACAACAGAAATTTATCTTCAACACATTGCAGGAACCATCTGAACCAGTCTCTATCTGTAATGCAATGTCATGGAGAACTGGTGAGTTGCCTTAGGAGTGGAGGAAAGCCAGTGTCACTTTACTCTTCAAAAAAGGCAGAAAGAAGACTGCAAAATACAGGCCAGTCAGCCTCACCTCTGTCCCTGGCAAGCAGATGGAACAACTTATTCTGGATACAGTCTCCAGGAAAGCGGAAGAAAAGAAGGTGCCAGGAGTAGGCAATGGGGATTCACCAAGGGAACATCACACTTGGCCAGTCCGGTAGACTTCTATGATGTCATTACTGGATGGATAGATGAGGGCAGAGCAGTGGATTACCTATCTTGTATTCAAATATCTAATGGGTAGGTGTGAAGTGGATGAAGCTACTCTCTTTTTAATGACACCCAATGATAGAACAAGGGGCAATGGGCAGAAACTGAAGCGTAGGATGTTCCACACAAACTTCAGGGAAAAATTCTTTACTTTGGCTGTGACACAGCACTGGAATGGGCTGTTATAAAAGGTTGTTGAGTCTCCTTTTCTGGAGATGTTTGAAACAGATGATTTCTCAACAGGTTCAGACTAGGGAATCTACTTTAGCATGGGATTTGGACTAGATGATCTCAAGAGATCCCTTCCAAAGCTGTGATTCTTTGCCTCTGTGGTCACTATATTGCCTAGATTTGTCAAGCTATATCACTTGTCAGTTCAATGCAGAATCAAAAAAATAGCAATACTTCATTAAAAAGATCTAGAGTTTTATTTTGCTTGTTTGTAGAGGAAGAATGAGGTTCAACATAAATTTCCAGTGTCTGCCTCCATCTTAATCACTAACCAGGCTTAATTGTTCTCTTTCTGTAATTCCTCTCGTTGTAAGTATGAAATGGCATTAAAAGGTAAAATGAGTGCCTGGGTTAAACAGAATTTATCCAAACCAAAGAGAAAAATTAAAGCTAGTTTTACTCCTTTTTCAATTTTCCTTCAATGAAAACACATGACTTGAAGTGTCTGAAAAGTGGTATACCAATGGGAAAAACAGCACCTTTCCCCTTTGCTATTATTCTGTCCAGAGTTCTGTCCTAATCACTGTTCAGTAGCACTGTAAATATCTACAAATATAACATTTTAACAGAGGGAAAATTTTTATCTGATATGAACAGAAAGAAAGTAACTAGCATGGTCACACATTTCAAGGGGTAGCATGTAGCAGAAGGCTACAGAGAGGGCAGTGCTAGCAGTACATTGTGGCTCTGCAGTGTCACACATCTCTTGTTACATCATCAGAGTCAAGGTGGTCTCTTAGTGAGACTGTGAGACAACGTGGAGAATCTGCAAAATTCCTATGTAAAAGCACTGAAAAAAAGACTGGTTGTCCCCTCTGGCCCTTCTGAATATTTATTTGGTAAGGTGGAACAAGGTAATTTTTTAATTTTCCAATTGAGCCAGTCATGCACTAAAAAAAAAAATATTTTGAATGTAATACTACTTTTATATAAATTCATCAGACTGTTCTGAGAAAAATAGGAAAGCATTGGAACTAGCATTATGAAGAAAAAACAGTACTGCTTCATTTACAATTAACTCAGCAGTTTAGACCTTTGCCTGTGTGACACTACCAAAACTCTTTTCACTCCTTGATCTGCAGTGACCTGACCCAGGCTTCCTGCCATGCTGCTGAGTAACTCAGATGTTGAGGTAATGCTCTGTTTTTCTTGATTCTTGCTAAAGTATGAGCCCTTCTCAGAGTATAATTTACTAATAAGAAAATGTCTTTCAGTCCCTCTTTCCTCATTTATTTTAGCTGGGGAATATGTAATTTCAGAGAGGACTGCTGATATTTCATGGGTTTATTATTTACACCAAGGAAAAAATCATCAACATAAGAGGTGTAGACAACCCTTGGCACAGACTAACCAATGTCTTCAATGCTAGTATGCTATTTGTGGAGTTCAAGTCTGCTTAGGCAGAGTAAATTTGGCTCCACAGCAACCTGGCTAAAAGCCCTCAAGGCAGAGCTCTCAGAAGAAGGGACCTTGCCTGTTCTATCAGTATTTTAAAGATAGCCTTTACCTTCTGTTCTTTCCAAGTGCCTGCAAAGGAAATATTTACTTTCTTATTGAACAGAATATTTCGATAGGACAAACGCACAAATAAAGTATTTCAGTTCTTCAACTTATTACAAAAAAAAAAAAAAAAAGATAATTCACATTGCCTTCATAATGCAAAAACAGTATTTATGGGTATTTTACAATATCAGCTTGAGATTTTGCTTCTTTTCAAATTTACAGTGTTGTTACTAGAAGCAACATTTGATAGTCTTAGAGAAAGGTGGTGAATATTTTATTTAGCTGTGGAAATTAGGCATAGGTGTAGATTGGAATATTCTACATGTTCCATCAAAAAATATGTGTATCTCTAAAGAAGATTGTAAGTGTAAGCTGGATAAGTTTCAACAGATCTTTCTATGTATAGATGTCAGTACATCTAATTTAGTTATGATGCTGCCTTTTGCAAGATATAGTGGAATAATATTTTTCAAAAAAATGTTTCTTGCATAGAAACTAAGCAGCTGTCTCCTACTAAGCGACTGTCTTCTCTGTTCCTTTTATTTTACTTCTTTGTAATCTGTATTATTATTTTTATTCCAGATTTCTTTCTGTGTCAGCAGCAAACAGGTCATGTTTGAACAAAGTGACAGCCTTCTATGATGTCATTATTGGCTGTGTGGATGTGGGGAGAGCAGTGGAATCTACCTTGATTTTAGCAAGGCATTTGATACTGTCTCCCACAACATCCTTATTACAAAGAAGTGTGGAATAGATGAATGGATGGTGAGATGGGTTGAGAAGTGGCTGACTGGCATAGCTCAGAGGGTTAACAGGACAAAGACTCCTCTGTCGTAAGTCAACAAATAGAAGTCAAGCTAAAATTCAACAGCTCTGCCAGCACAAACTTGCACAGCCCAGGTTATACTTGATTCACATCTATCTATGGAGCAAATTATAGCATGCTGCATTGCCACTTGAATGAAATCTGAAACTAAAGAATGTATAAAATTAATTACAGGGGGTAATAGTTACTTTAATGCTGTTCACAAAAGCATCAAGTCAAGGGCCATTCATCTGACGGGAAATGTATATCTGGATATAACCTGTATAGTTATATGCTTCAGAAAGTCAAACAGCTGTATTCTCAGTATGTCCAGCAGCACAAACTATTCATCTCTGTATTGTAATTGAAGAGAAGAATTGATTCAGCTACCCATAAATTCTGAAACTGAAATTACCTTTTGCAGTAAGTAAGTAGTTCAGCATATTTAACATATCCATGAACTTACTCAGCACTCACTCCCACATATCTACAAGGTTAAAAAAAAAAATCAGATTTTATGTTAAACTACTTCATTTCTTTCCCAAATTAGCTTTCCTTTTGGAAGATAATGCTGAATAGTTATCCATGTAATACTTTCATTATAGCAGAATAGAGAATAACCACATTAGGTTTGAAAGAGATATGAACTGTAAAGGTCGCTTTCCAGATAATGGGATTCATCAAGGAGACTGAGAAGATACTGGGCAAGATTCAAAAAGAGCATCAATTACTTTCCTTCACTTCAACAATTTTGGGGGAAAGAGGAAAGTCAGATTTACAAATTCAAAAAACGTTTTCCACTGGTGAAGAGATTTTAGTCCATCACTGTACCTTGTTGAATAGGCTTTTAGTACATCTGTGAGCAAAAGATGGTAAGCAGCAAAACCTGCATGATAAAAATTCAGGAAATAAAGCTCCCAGACTCTTCTGATTTCTGCTAATATATGTTCAATTCCTTAGTTTTACAAGGAAAATCAAGTTCCACTTTTTCCATGCAAGACTCTTTTCAAATTAAACCATGACTATAATATCTTTTCTGTATTTTCATTTATATAACATTTTTAATCTCTGACCACTTTAAACAGGTATCGTTTGCTTTTTATACATGATGAAATTACAGTACAGAGACTAAGGGTCAGTTTCTGAAGCCTGAACAATGCCATCATTCCAGTGAAGTAAAATGAATCAGTACTTTTCTGAGAAGAAGGAAGAGTATGAGTATGAACCTTCCCAAACCACCAACAGTGTTTTTGTTGCAGGCCAGCAAAGCAATAGGAAGACACACCCATTTTTTTTTTTTTTTTTACATCAGAATGAACCTGTACGAGATTGTTGACTTTGGACATGAAAAATTACACTTGTAGTAAATGAGTCTCATTCAAATGATGCACAGTTAATCTTTTTTCTTCCACACTCCTGCCAAAATAAACAAAAGCCCAACCTTTTCTTCCTGAAAATAAGACAAATTTTCAGTTACAATAGGAAATTCTGCTGAGAACAGGGTAGAAAATCTAAGCATCTATATTTCTTTGATGAATGAGGAAGGAGTGGATACACTGGTAGTGTTTCCTTACTCTCCCACCTGGTCACTTTTTCTACCTCTGTTCTGTATCTCAGTGAGGTTTTGGAGCAAAGTAGTTCACAGTCTCCTTTCCTAGTCCTTCCTATTGTGTGTCATTTATTTTCTTGTCAGTTTTCAATGAATTAGAAAGTCTTTAAGAGCTCCCTCTCTTGTGGAGAATCACTTCAGGTAGAATAGTGTGTTACCACACTTTTATTTTATTCCTATATTAAAACTTTGAAATACAGTTGTCCTGAAGTTCAGTAAATCTTGTGTGCAGCTGATCACTAGAACTTCTCCACATTCATGTTAAAAAGTGAAGTCCATACTGAGGTCCACCTCTGCCTTACAAAAGATGGAAGATTTTGTAAGACCTGTTAATAACACTGACCAAGATTAAAAGTATTGACTACAGACAAAGTGTCATCAGAACATTGTACAAAGGTGGAGAAGGATCTAGAGGGCAAGTTGTGTACGGAGAATTTGAAGTCCTTGGGTCTGTTCAGCACAGTGCAGAGGAGGCTGAGAGGGGGCTGCAGCTCCTCACAGGGAGCAGAGGGCAGCGCTGAGCTCTGCTCTCTGGTGAGAGTGACAGGGCCCAAAGGAATAGCATGGGGCTGTGACAGGGGAGTTCATGTGGGGGCTTGGAAAAAATTCTTCTTCAGAGGGCTGTGGGCATGGAACGGGCTATCACCATAAGCTGCTGGAGTTTAAGGGTCATATAGATAGTGCTCTCTGACATAGGGTTTGAATTGTGTATCGTCCTGTGTGGACCCAGGAGACTCAATGATTCTTGTGTATCCCTTCCAAATAAAGATATTCTGTAATTCTCTGCTTCTACAATGTTGTTATTGCAAAATGATCCCTAACACATCACCTGAGAAGAAATGTACATTCTCTGCTGAGTCTCCTGCTATGAAGATGTTCAAGAATTGTCTGGAAGTCTATGTGTGCAATCTATTGTAGGGTATCTGCTTTGGCAGGGGGGTTGGACTCTAATATCCCTTGAGTTCCCTTCTAACCCCTACAATTCTGTGATTCTTTGATTCAGTGATACTAATGATTTAGTAATGATCTTAATACAATTATGACTGTATATTGAAAAGTGTGTTTCTAAGGACAGGGATGATCCAGTACTAGTAAATACTGCATAAAGTAACAAATATAGGCAGTAATAAGCTGATGAAATATTCCTCCTTAGCATATATCTTATACCCCAACGGCTTGTATTTCCTCTAGGAGAAAATGATTTTCAATACTGAAAAGTCTTTCTTAGGAACATAAGCATCAGAATATGGTAACACTAACATTCTTCTTCCTGGATAGCATAATACCAGAAGGAAAAGAAATAGCTCTAGAGAAACCTGAGATTAAAACGTGAAAATTTTATGGCCACATGCCACTAAAAAATCCTCAGTTGATATGTCAAACATTCAACTACTTCCATTTCTGAAGCAGGATGGTGCCAAGTTCTGGCTCACAATTTTACTTCTGCACAAAATCCATCTAAGCATACTATAACAAGTGCATTTGGCATTTCATCTTCATATTAACTGACTCCTCTAAGAACTGTACGGACAAGAGAGTTGTTTTTCATCACAATCTCTTATTTCCATTATCATCTTGCATCATATATTAGTTAGCTTCATGAACTCTTAGGAAGGTTTTTGCACACATCAAAGACACTTTGTTAACTTGGAATCTTCAGCACATCACATATTCAAATACTGGTAAAAAGACTTCCCATGATGAACTCAGTAGAGCCAGTGATGCAACCAAATATTTTCAATTACAATGAGAAGAGTTAAACTCTCCTATATATCCCAGACAAAAAATAAAAATAAATCCCGAATGTTTTCAATCTTCTATAAAGCAACATTTTCACTAATTAAAATCATTTTATGATGTTGGGCTTGGAAGTTTCATTTTACATTTAATTTCTTTTCATTAGGTATTAACTAGTACAGTATCTGACTACTTTTGTATATTCTGAATAGCTTTATTATGGACACAAATCCACCTGAATTCTGCTTGAAATACATAGTCAAGTTAGTGGATTAGCTGAGAATGTAATGAAAATCTTTAAAAAACAGTACAGTGTCTAGAGTATCAGAGAGTACTTCTTGATCGTTCTCTGACTTGTTAAAGC
Organism: Callipepla californica brunnescens; assembly: GCA_023055505.1. Classification (NCBI taxonomy): domain Eukaryota; kingdom Metazoa; phylum Chordata; class Aves; order Galliformes; family Odontophoridae; genus Callipepla; species Callipepla californica. The sequence continues at coordinate 4,723,597 of JALIRH010000023.1, read as the reverse complement.
TAAAGTAAATATCGTTGAACTTCACTATAGTTCAGTCTTTGTGAGCCATAGTGAATTTAAAAAAAAAATACCCCAATGTTTCTAGAAGAAGATACTTTCCAATTGATGAGAGATAGTAGAAAAACATTCCTTCATTTACCTGAACAGTGTGCTCGAATATAGGGTTATATTATGAAGATTGATATTTGAAAACGAGTCAGTAAGCAAACTTGGCTAAACATTTATTCTTATATAAAACATGCATGACTATTTCTAAATACAGCCCAGGACCTATTAGGACTGAAATCCATGATGCAAAGCACATTAAAATAAAAGGAATGACTCCCATTAATATCAATGGCTATTAGATGCAGCCACAAGCAGAGAAAATCCCTACTGAAATCAGTGGGAGTTCTGCCTACATAAACTCTCTCTGGAAGCTGATTGCATTTTTCCTTCCTTCATTTTTCCATAAATGTTTTATAGAAAAACTCACTGAACTTGTGACTTATATGTACAATATTATGCAATACTTTTGTAAGGATCTTGCTAGTACTTGTACGTATCTCTCTGTCACTTCTGGAGCAATGTGAAGATAGAATCTCCTTTAGGAGGCAAATGCCATGGTTTATCTTGACAGTGTCACTACATTGAAGGTATGGTAGGCTACAAATAGGTCTTAAATTTAAGCTAAACCTATGTGTTAAAATGTCCAACTAAGTATATTTTTACTTTGTTTTTAACAGAAGAAAGTAATCTTTATTTCAGGGTTTAATAAAATGAATTACCTCTTGTTTCAATGCACAGCAACATAATGCACTAAGAGTGTGGTTTAGCTGAATTTAGTAAGTGCACTGTTAAAGGTTCTATTAAATATCTTTTGAAATGTCTCCTTCAGAATGAGAATGGCTGTATTGCCTCCCAAGGCTTATATGCTGCTCTCCACAAACTCTGTGCAATTAATGGCATGCAAAAATAAACAGATAAACAGGGTTTTGGCATTTGAATTCAATTTTTCATGTTACAGACAGCCAAATGCTAATTATGAATAAAGGGTTTATGAACTGTGAACTTAAAAAATATCACAAAGAAGCATAAAATTCCCTGAAAAGTATTTATTAGAACATAATCCTGAGGATGTTTACACTTTGTCTTGAGAGGGTTGACAAATGAAAGAAATTCTACTCATTACCTAGTTAGTTGTCACTGGTTCCTGTGCATCATCATCTTTAAGTACACTGTAGGAGATTTCTGGAAAAAGTCTGAAGTATGGGCTTCACTACTCTGACAATCCACTGTTTTTTAATATTATTTTCCAGCTATTTTTTAAAAGCAGCACAATCTTTAACAAATATGAAAAAGAGTAGCATCAAAAAAAAAAAAAAAAAAAAAGTTGAACAGCATTTAAAAAACATGAGGAAAAGCTATAAAACATGTTAACTTAGCAGTAGTAAAAATACAACACAGTGCCACACAAAGATGAGGAAAAATAAGGAGTATGTGTTCTTCAAAAATCTATTATTTGAATTTCCTGCCTTTGATGCCTCCTATGAACTGGAAAGGTTTGGAGAAAAACCTGTAGTACATGATGGTGCAACTATTCAATGTTTTTACATACGACTTAACCAACCTCTATAGTATCATTTTTGCCTGAAGATCCTAAAAACTGCCATTGTACTATCTAAATGTGAAAAATCAGCTTGAATATTTGCACTACCAATACATTCTAAAAAAAGTCAGTCAAATTTTATTATAAAATTACATATATATTCACAATATATTTTTCATAACAGGATTACTACTGATTTAAAGAGCTTGAAATTCAGAGTTCTTTGCATCATTTTAAGCAGAAGTCAAATAGTCGAGGTCTACATTCTAAACTCTTCACACCACTCTATTACAGCAAGAGCTGAAAAATATCTGGCTCAGCCTGTCCAATCATAAGAACCTTATGTTCACATCTCTTTGATATCTCCCACTGTGAGGGCCACTCTGCTCTCTACTACTTGCTGGCAGAAAGAAGCTCAGTGATCTCCAAGAAGCCAGCACTGGGTGGCTTGGTCTATGCCCAGAGCTGCAAACATCATGCCAAGTACTTTCACAAAATATACTAGGAGCAACAAACTGATTAGGTGAAAAAAACACCAGCAGTTCTGTTTTGAGAAAACTCCAGATCCAGTGCAGACCAAGGACCAAGGAGATGTAACAGGGGACCAGAGCCAGCCTAATGCTGTGTTTCTCCTGCAGCAGGAGCTCGGTTTTGCATGGGAAAAAGGGGAGATAATCTGAAGAATCGGACTGGTGTAACAGTCTGTTTGAATGTTCTTGCACAGTATTTGGTTGGAAATTTTACATAAGCTACTTCAAATTTTAATTAGGAAAGTTTATTCAAATAGATCATCATATACAGATCTGGATATTCAAAGTCCATTGACAAAACACACATGATCATTCAAATACTATCAACAGTATTGCTAATAACACCTTTGGATACAAAATCCTGTGACTAGAGAATGGATAAATCTTCACTACAGACTGAAACACAACAGAAATATTTCTAGTTAATCATGTTGGTTCTGATAACATACATATCTTTATATATATGAATATATAATCTACACAGTAAGCAAAGAAACCATGCTGATTGTCAGGAGAATAAGACTTATACTGTAGCTTCTGGGTTATTAGAAAAAGTGTCAGAAAGGTTAATCCAATTCCACAGAATAGGATTCCCACAAGACTCAAAAGCAAAACTTAAAATGTATAATCCGGTCTCCTGTGTCTGTTAATCCTTTGCTCCAATGATTAGTTCCTGTTTAGGTTAGCAAATAAAAAAAGATTAAATGAAGGTTAAAGGTTCTCTAAGCTTGTTTCTTTTTTATCTTTTTTTTTTTTTTAATAAATCATTATGCTAACAAAACTTAAGTAGGGTTTTAGAGTAGCAACTGGAAGTCTCTGTCTTATGATAGAATGATGTGTTCCTTGGATACATAAAATGCATTAGGCACAGTCTCAAATAAAATCAAAGCTGTTAGGTTACTAGGGTCAAACAAATTAAGCTTTCTGTTAGATTTCCATCAGCATCTGAGCCCAATAACATGCTACTTAATTGAATACTAAGCACTGTCAGTCAATTCCAGACAAAGCAGCTCTGGTTATGCAGTGGTTTTCAATTGTGATTATTTCAGTCTAACAAATGGAATATTTCACATTACACTTTGCTAGCTTTGCTACCACTGACATCTTAATCTGAAGTGGAAACTGTTTAAAGTCTTATGATCTCTAAAGTGTTCTAAAATATGAGCTATTTAAATATGTATTTCTCAGCAATTAATGCCTGTCAGTGAAAATAACTCCAATTTGATGGGAAGTAGTTCTGCTGATGAGGTAAAGTCTGAGAATACTCTTGTATTACTTTTTTTTCATAGAATCATAGGATTGTTGGAGTTGCGAAGGCACCCCCAAAGGTCATATAGTCGAACTCCCCTGAAATGACATCTGCAGCTAAATCAGGTTGCTAAGAGCCCTGCAGAGCCCGATCTTGAATACTTCCATGTGTGAGGCATTTATCATCTCTTTGAGCTATCTGTTCCCTTATCACAAAAACTTTTTTCTTACCTTCAGTCTAAATCTTCCTTCTTTTAATCTGAAACCTTCTGTCCTTCTGAAAAGTCTGTTTCTTTCCCATAGTTCCTGTTTAGAGACTGAAATTGCTATCTGGTCTCCCCAAAGCCTTCTCTTCTCCAGGCTCAACAGCCTCAGCTTTCTCTGCTTAACCTCATAGGGAAGATATTCCACCACTTGGATCATTTTTCTCGTCTTCCTCTGGAAATGCTCCAACAAATACCTGCCTCTCTTGTACTGGAGACTCCACATCTGGATGCAGTACTCCAGGTTAGGTCTCCTCAGAGCAGAATAGAGGGCATGATCACCTCCCTCAAGTGCTGGCCACGCTTCTTTTAATGCAGCTAAGGATGCAACTGGCTTTACTGGCTATGAGGGCATATTACTGGCTCTCATTCATCTTGCTATCACTGCCCCCAGGTTTTTTTTCAGCAGGGCTGTCCTTCATCCTTACATCCCCCATCTTGTATTAACAGTGGATGTTACCACAACCATTATTCAAGACCACACACCTGGCTCTGTTGAACCTCAAGAGGTTCTTCTGGGCCTACTGCTTGAGCCTGTCTAGATCTCTCTGGATAGCATCTTGTACCTCAAATGTGTCTACCACAGAACACATATTTGTGTCAACTTGCGGAGGGTGCACTCAATCATGCTGTCAGTGTCAATGGCAAAGATATTGAAGAGTATCAGTCTCAGTACTGATTCCTGAGAGACACTACTCATTACTGATCTCCATTCAGACACTGAGCCACCTACTACCATTTTCTGGGTACAATTTCATGATCAATTCCTCATCCATCTCACAGTCCACCCATCAATTTTACATCTTTCCTGTTTGGAGAGAATGTTGTTATGGGGGACAGTGTTCTGGGGGACCTTACTGACCTCCGGGTAGATGACATCACTGGCACTTCTCTTGTCTACTGACACAGTTGCCACCATCACTGAGGGCCATGATGTGGTCAGGCAGGACTTGCCCTCAGTGAAGCCATGTTGGTTGCCCTGCATCACCTTCCCTCCCTCTCTTCCATGTACCTTAGCATAGCTTCCAGGAGGTTTTATTATCTTCCCTAGAAGAAAGGTGAGTCTGACAGGTCAGTAGTTCTCTGTCTCATTCATTTTATCCTTCTAAATAATGGGTGTGGAATTACCTCTTTTTCCAGTCTCCAGAGACTTCACCTGGCCACCATGGCTTTTCAGATTTCACTGGGAGTAATTTCCAGCAGGATCTGTTCAATAGGTGAGCTATGTGAACTGTCTTTATTTTAAATATTCCCTGAAGCCATTCATATCCTCCCAAAGATCTGAAAAAAATTTAGTATTTTATATTGGTCTATCTACCCATCTTTCTGCATAAATGTTAAGTTGAAGCTTCATGAAATTATACATTAAAGAACAAGAAGATGCAAACTAATAGTATCACAACTGGGAGATCACCCTTTTAATCGTCTTATTCCTCCCCCCCCCCCACAGTCTTTGTATTTCTGTTTGTAGGAAGTGGGGGGAATTTGCTGTTATATTGCACAGTACCTGATACATTGTAGTCAATAAAAGCAAATAAAAGGTAATAGAGATTACAGTAATAATTCCACTAGAAAAGAAAACAGCACACCAGGTCTGCTGCATCCGTACATTATAATTCCCAGCAGGAGCAACGGGATAAATTCTCTCCTAAGAAAAAAAGAAAAAATGTTGGCACAAGTCACAAGCCAAGACAAGATCAGTTTTAGTACTTGATATTTTCAGGTCATTTGACCACACCTGATGAATGTCAGGTCTGACAAAGCATCCAGCATCCATGAAGTGGAATATATAATAGCACGCTTTAAATTACACAAACATTATGCATTAAATTACACAAACATTATGCATCACTCCGTTTTGGGAATATTTTTGTAGCTTCAGTGTAGTGGCCTTATTTTTAAGGTGACATTTCTGACACAGAATGAAGCACTTGCCACTGCATATATAGCATTACTGAATTGATAAGCATATCCCTTTCTTAGAGATCTTCATAAAACATAAATACTCCCTCACCTTTTTCTTTTATTTTTTTCAGTGGATTTGCTTCAAAACTGCGTTTTCCTGCACAGAGGAACAGGGAAGCCTTCCAAATGTCCTATTGCATTGGAATGCCTTTGATGTAAACACTGCAGTCAAAATGCGTGCAAACGCAAGGAACCAGGAGCTGTTAAAATACATGAGCCACAGTATACAAGTGGTTTAGTTTACCCATGTATTCTGTGGAGTTGGAAACAGGCCTACCCTTCTTTCTGAAAGGGTGAAACAATACCATTCTCACTGCATTTTCCTTCCCTTAACTCATTCCAGCAGACTCTCTAAAAAAAAAGCGATCTGTTAAGGGCATAATGTTCACAAATCAATCAAAAAAATCAGATACTAGTCTCATTTCATTCAACAGACGTTTTGCCAATGGCAGCAGTTGAAGCTGGGTAAGAGTCAAAGATTGTAAAATGCTAATCTGGCTTGCAGTCTACTCCATCTTCTTGTGGAAAAGCTGCTGTGCCCAAAAGGGATAATACTACGGCTGGAAGGAATACAAAAAGCATATGACCATTGCTGCAGTTTGCAAGAAATACCATTTTGTGGGTGTCACTGAAAAAAGCATTACCACTTCTCTTGTTACAGAGGCAAGATAAATCCATTTATCTAAAGCAAAAATGCTGATTTTACTTGTAAACACCTTGCTGCAGTTACTAGTAAAATATATTTTCTGGCTAAAATTGCTAATTGAAAATAATATGTCTTATATGTTAGCATGCATTAATAAGCAGCATATTTGAGTTCTTCCTGATTCCTGTCTGAGTGCTTAGAATCCCCATTTCCTTTTTCTAGCTTAGCACCGACATTACTTAAGCACTGTAAGTTACATTAAATCCCAATCTTTTGATCAAATTTCACAGAAAGTACTCTTCAAAAAGTCTATTTTCATTTCTCGAACAAATAAATGAAAAAAAAGGACAGAATGCCAATCTTTTGTTCTACTGCTGTCAGAGCAGCAATGTGTATTGTCCTTTGGAGCTGAAATTTTTATCCGAGATGCTTCACGTCCCACAGAATTTTAGCAAAGTGCTCTCTTCTGTTCAGAAGAATATTTATACTTATCTAGACACATATATGTGCACTTGGAAAAAAAAGATCTCATCTGCTCATCCTCCAAAAAACAATTTTCTTTATCAATATATAAACAAATTTAATTTCTTTCATTTGTTTGGCTTTATTTTATTTCTAATTATTGGCATTCAGTCATAGTAAATGGCAAGGATGGATACTTCAGCTCCTAAGCTATGTTAATGCAAACCTGACCTGTATTAACGTATGAGGTACGAGTGCTCCAGTTATGGCAAAAGTGTGCCAGGCTACATTGAGAGCTGAGGTCTACCCTGCTCTATGTTAGACACTGCCAGTTTCACATGGCTCCAACAGCCCAACTTCTGGGCACGACTGACTAAAGAAACTACCAAGCAGTGTGTGATAACACTGAGAGGAAAAAGGTGTGAAAAACAGCCCTGTAGACACCAAGGTCAGAGGAGAGCAAATGTTTCAGAGCAGAAATGCCTTTGAGCACAGGATCCCAAAACCTCAGAATCACAGAATCATTAAGGTCAGAAAAAGCCTTTGACATTACATAGCCCAACCATCAATACATCACCACTATAAACACTAAACCATATTCCCCAATACCGCATCTACGCATTTCTTGAGCACCTCCAGGGATGGTGACTCCACAACCTCCCTAGGCAGCCTGTTCCAATAACTTGCTACTCTTTCTGAGAAGAAATGTTTCTTTGTATCTGACCTGAACCTCCCCCAGCATAACTTAAGTTTATTCTGGTCCTATCACTAGTTACTTAAGAGAAGAGGTCAACACCAACCTCATTAAAACTTCCTTTCAAGCAGGTCAGTTATCAATTAGGACTCCCCTGAGCCTCTTTTCTCCACAATAAACAATTCCAGTTCCAACAGCCACTCCTTATAAGACATCTACTCCAGACTCTTCAGCAGCTTGATTGCATTTATGTGGACAAGGTCCCGTGCCTCGGTGTCCCTCTTGCTATGAGGAGCCCAGAACGGACAGTGTATTTGAAGCGCTGTCTCACTAGTGCCTTGAACAAGGAGAGTTCAGTGTACTGCCTGCTCTCTGCCACACCCATATTCCTCAAGATCATGAATTCAATCAGGTCATTGTCACTACAGCCCAGACTGCCTCCACACTTACCTTTACTGATCTACTCTGCACTTGTGAGCAAATGATCCAGTAACACCTTATATCTGGGTATTCTGCCCATTACTTAAACCAAGAAGTTATCCTCAACAGACTCCAGGAGTCTTCTGGACTTCTTGAAGTCCGCAAAGTTTCTTTCCCAGCAGGTATCTGAGTGGTTCCCAGTCTCATCAGCTGGCTTCTGTCATGATCCAGTTATTGGAAGCAATGATTCAACATATATATACCCAGGGAAGATTTAGGCATCAAACAAGACCAAATGCTGTTCAATGTTTATTACAAATTCTAAGCCACTAAAGAGTGAGAGGAAGATGGGGAAGTTAGCAATAGTGAAGAGAGAAGTCCTAGCAAACGATTTACAAGCTAGGGATAGTCACTACCACCAGGGATCCAGTGACATCTCATTGGTCTGCAGGAAGACAACAAGTTGGTCAGCAACATTTTGACTTGCACAGCTACACTTTGGCAGTGGGGGTACCCATTCATCCTCAGAATTCTTCAGTTTTTTATGCATCAGCAGCTGGTTCCCAGGGGCATTCCTGCCTACCCTAATAATCAGGGGCATCATGTCTTGTTTGTCACAGTGACAATAGCTGTTGGAGTGCCCACATTCTCTTAGGGAAGGACAGCATATCTGTCCTCTTACCACTGTGTTCACAGTATTTAACGATTAACTTCAGAAGCATGTTGATTAGGTTGCATCTCAGATGGGTGCTGCTGAACAAAGCTTTGAGCCAGAAGTAATTCTGGCCTCTTACAGTCTCTAACCTGCCCTTTGGTCTAAGAATTCTGCTCCCTCAGTCTCCATCTGCAAGTTCGGGGACTTGAGAGACATGCAAATATTATTGTTATATCCTTGTGTATCAGATACAGGGAGATATCTTCACATTTTCTAATCCATCATTTTGCAAACAAGTTTTGTTTATTTGTTTGTTACAACTAACATGCAATTACATATATGGAACTTACCAATAACAGATATCTTTACTGTGCATCAGAAGGTAATCGACATTAACAAACTCTGCTATGCATGGGGCACATTAAATCAGATGGATTAGCAGTTGACAAAGTTCACAAGACCGATAGATAGAAGTCAGCTAAGATTGCTTTATCAAAGTACACTCTCACTGTCTATTGTACTCTTCGAGTGTATAGCTCATTGCAGGGTTCAAAGTGAAATCCTGTTTTCAGCAAAAACCTCTTTCTATTTTCACAGTGGATTCTCCACTTAATTTGAAAACACATAACAAAATCTATTTGTATTTTCTGTGATTTCATTTTTGTTTCTTCACCTCCTTTTCTCAGTTTTTAGTAACCATTTTCCCTATCTGCCTTTAAAATGGAAAAAATAAGTCAAGTGGATGCAAAAAAAAAAAAAAAAAAAGCAGAGAAAAAGTCAACACAAGGAAAGGTCATGGTTGTGAAAGTATATTCCATTTTTATATCTAAAGGCAAAAATGAGTTATTTTCATAGTTTATGACTATTTCCCCCTTCTGTTCAGTTCTGGATTTCCAGATACTCCAAACCATAGTTCAAGCTGATTTTCCATTTAATGTGTATTCTGTCAATTGAATGTGACAGCTGCTAAACACATCTTAGACCAAGCAGATATTGTCAGTTATGTAACTGTGGGAAGGTCAGACACTGGTTAGAGGTGAATTCAGTGTTTTCAGAATTGAATGTATAGTATCAACATATGCTTAGTCCTTTCTTTTATTACTGTTACTTTAGGTAAGAGCATAATGGAACTAAAATAAGAAAAACATTTTAAGGCTTCATGCTTTGAGGAGGTATATTATTACTTTCATACTCAAGTTTCCGTCTGTATTCCTTTAAGGAATGAAATTGTGAGCAAATAACAGAATTCTTCTGATAGGCAGCAAAACAGACAATTGTCAACAGCTGTGCTAGAAAGCAGGTTTGAAAGGGGCAGGATGAACAGAAAAGAGAAAAAGAGGACAGTACATTCTTTTCTGTTAGTACCAGTCTAAGAAAGCACTACCTAACAGTTATTATAGGTGTGTACATAGATTTCAGTTGTTGTACTCATTCTGTCCTCATTAACTCAGGAACCTCACAGTAAAAAGTTTACATCTACAATTAGACAGACTGAGTTAAACACACATTTTGTTCTCTTCCAATTTATAAAGGAACTAAAACTTGACATTTTCTAAAATAAATGTTGTGTTTATTAGTTTTGTTTTTTGTTTTATTTTGTGTTGTTTTTTTTCCACAGACCCTTCTTCATACATGTCCCAAATGTTGCGATAGCTTTGTGCCCTTCTTTCAGTGTAAAAAGTATCATTTTTCATTGTTTAGACTTTATTATTATAGAGAATAACCTATATGTACATGTAATGTATGGAGCCAACTAGTTCTATATGCTTTCAGGAATCAGATTTGATGGTCCTTGTGGACCCCTTATGACACTAAATATTCTGAGATTCTATGTTACACATTTGCATGCACAAACAGAGGAATACAAAGGTGACAGTAGTGAGATAGGCACAGACAACTAAAGATTGTCATTTTAATATATTATGGTGATCACGCTCAACAACTCTGAGACCAAACAAACAAATCTCACTTTTGCACCTTCAACTTACATCTAAGCTATTGCTTACAGAGCCTGTAATATGCCTAACCAACAGGAACAGCACGGCCAGCATTCTCTAGCATCAGCTAGAGAACTACAGTTTTAAGGAAAATGAATCAGTACTATTCTCAGCATCTGTTTAGCTGTTGCTTTGTTTATCTGATTGATTGTGTCAGGGGTTTGTGGGCCGGTTCGGCCCGGCCCCGCAACAACCGAGGAAGGAGACCCACAGGCCCACACCCCGGACAGGGGGAAGGGGGAAAAGGAAAAAAAAAGGAAATAAGCCCCAAAACAAAACAGCGGCAACGATCTGAGGGGGAAAAGCTAATTTACTAAATAAGACATCAGGAAGTAAATAACACAATATAATGCAATACAATTTGGAATTAAGCCTAATGAATCAAACAAAACGAGTGAGAGAGAGAGAGAGAGAGAGAGAGAGAGTGAGTGCCCGATAAACCGAAGGCCTTACGCTAACGCTGAAGGCGGACGGCAGCGAGCACCCACTCCTAAGTGATCCTAGAGGAAAGAGGGAGAACGTCCCGTGACCGCAGAGAGTTTTTATCTGTTCCCTCTGAGCGGAAAACACGTGAAAAAATACAAAGCATTGCAAAGTCCTCTGGGGAATGTAGTTCTCCCTGACTCCCAATGCACTACATGATGCCATGATGTGGAATACCAGTACCAAAAAATCATAAAACCACGACAGATTGGTAGTTTGGTTTTGATGTTTGTTTTGTTTTTTATGATGGAGTAATGGATTGCAAACACAGAGCTTTTGTCCAGTATTTTCACACTGTTGTCATTGATGGCGCAAGCAGTGTAAGACAGGAGACTATGACTTTGTGGACCACAACTTCCTGTTTTACATGCCACAACGTATTTTAAATTCTGTTGTATTCCAATGTAAAATATTTTTAATATATGCATATGTGTATTTTTATATGTTTTCATACCTCTATATACACACACACGTATAAGTTAAGAACAAACATGATGTTATTAAAAAGTATAGGAGCAACTCCTCATTACTTGCAAAGCCAGAATACTATTGCACAAACTATACAATCTTTTGTTTGCGTAAGCTGGAATAAGTCAGCTCTCCAAAGAATCAAGAAGACCTTGAAAAGAAATATTTCTTTATTCTCTTCACAGATAGAAAGTGAAGAATTTTACAGAGATATAGCTCCGCTATTTTTTTTTTCCTGAAAACTATCTTCTAAATATCTTTGATGCAAATTTTATAGAGTAATCATCTTTACTGTTTACTGAGAATATTTGGTACCAAGCAGAACACTTTTACTTGCAGGAGTATAAATTCCATTTAAAAATGAAAACAAAAACACATTGAGACAACACAATTCCCATTTATTCCTGCCTATTGCTAACTTTCTAACTTCTTGGTTTTGTTACTCTTTGAGTTTTGTTTTGTTTTGTTTTTACAAAAGAGAAGCTTCGTCAGTGAATAAGAATTTCCATATTTTTTCACAATGTACAATAAGCAATTCTTCAGCAGACTACTGCCAACTATCAAAAACACAATGACTCCATATTTGAATCAACATGATGAGTAGTATATTACCATAATGTTTAATTCAGACACACTGCAACTTTAAACTCACAGAAAAAATGCGTTAACCAGCTTACATACTTAGATTTCGAAGCATTCAATCTGAAAATAATGACCTAAAATGCAATATTTATTTCAAGTGAATATAAAATATATACTTTTTCACCAGGAAATTTCACGTTGCTTTGTTGTAAATTTTAAGACATGGCATCAATGCTGTTTTTAATATTGGACAACACAAGCTACTTGATTACAAATTATTCCACATTATTGGGTTTTGCATTCTTGTCTATCCCACATAAAAACTTACATGCTTTTATTTCATAAACATGTAAGGGTGTATTTGTAATGTGCTATCTGTCTTCAGACTGTGGTCAGGGAACATCTGTATTCACATATCTAGGATAAACTACAGCTCTCTGACTCCTGTAGAAAGAGAAGGAGGAAATGCAGAGTAGAGTTTATGGTTGAGCAGCTCTCTGGTGTGGCTAATAAATCCAAATGGAACAAGTATTATCTGCCCACAAGACGCATGACTTTGTAACTCCCTAGCCTGCCTTCACTTCCACGCCTTCACACATTCGGCCTCATGGTTTTCAAAGGACAATAGTGACAATTTTCAAATTGCCCTTGCTAGTTTGGAAAGCTTGTGAGTTTCTCTTGTGAGTCATCATCTGGAGTATTGCATCCAGACCTGGGTGCCCCAGCACCAGAAAGGTGAAGAGCTCTTGGAATGGGTCCATAGGAGGGTAACTGACATGGTCATAGGGCTGGAGAACCTCTTGTATGAAGAAAGGTTGAGGGAACTGAGCTTGTTCAGCTTGGAGAAGATGCCAGGAAGACCTCATTGTGGCCTTCCAGTACTTGAAGGGAGCATATAAACTCCCTGTTTACACAGATTAGTAGTGATAGGATAAGGGGGAAGGGATTTAAATTAAAACGGGAGATATAGGTTGAAGGTTAGGAGGAAGTTTTTCATTCAGAGTATGCTGACACACTGGAACAGGTTGCCCAGAGAGGTTGTGGATGCCCCATCCCTGGAGGCTTTCAAGTCAAGCTGGATGTGGCTCTGGGCAGCCTGCTCTAGTGGTGACCCTTCCCATGGCAAGGGGGATGATCTTTGAGGTCCTTCTAAACCCATGCCATTCTATGATTCTATGATTCTTTGAGTTGTGTAGTAAAACAACAAGGAGAATGTCAATCACATCTTTGAAGGACTTTTCTTCACATTGAAGGACTGTCCACAGAACATAATTCTGTCCTGCTATGATGTACAGTTCTTGTTGTGTTTACATTTGAGTTTGTAAATCACCATGCTGCAGAGGCTGTGCATCTGAGCAGAGTAACAGTATACAAAATTGTTCTAAAGTTAATGATATGGCAGTGATCACTGCAAAACTAAGAGATAACAGATTCAAAAATAAGAGATATACCCTGCATGTCCAAATAGAAAGTTCAACAATGAAAACTAAAAAACCAGTATGTACAGATAATAATCAATTATCTCTCCACACATTTTTCTTTAAGCACAGCAATACTACATGTACATTCAAATGATTTCCTATCAAAAATCACTGCTATACTTTATTATACAGCTGGGAGTACACTCATATGCTGCTTTTGCATTTTCTCTGGGTTAGTAGAATATATGCCAACAGCATGACAGAAATAGCCTGAAGCAATAGGTGGCTGAAAGTAGCAAATAACATGCTAAAGCTGCCGAAGTATTTTTTAAATATTCTAGTTCCAAGTTTCTGATGTTTAATTTCTACTGTCAAAGGCACACAGTGGGTGCCTGAAGTGAGAAATTGCATTCTACCTACATTCCGTTGTCTAGTAACCACAATGCCCAGTACAGCTTTGCAGCAGTGCTTTAAAACAGATTTAAAAAATAATAATCTCTATGTACAATTCTTCTTCACTGTTTTTCTTCCCCACAACTGTGACTGTTACTTCTAAAAACCCTGGAGCTAGTGTCAGAGGTCTTGATGTGTCACTAAGATTTTAGACCAAAAATATAGCTTTCCATTAGCAAAAGAAATGAAGCCTAAAATAAGGTGACAATGAGATCTCTTTCAGATCATACAGATAATTTTTTCTTTTGTTTCTATGCTAAACTGTGTTCTTAGACACATCTCTCCTTTCAGACAAAAGGAACATATTTTCATTAACAGAAACTGAAATTAACCCTTATGAAGAAACTAACCCCAGTTTAAGAACCTCCTTTTTAAACTGTGCTAATTAAAATACAGGCTAGGTTGTTTCACAAAAGCACGAACTCAAATCACAGTAATGAAAATACTCCAGACTTGGTTAACACTGTTTGCTGGAAAAAAAAAAGAAATTTCATGTGCATTTCAGCCATCTAGCTTCTTTTGAGTGTGGCTTTCTTCTGGGGCATGTATTTCCTTGCAGAGTCATATTCCTTCCCTGATACACACAGAATAAATTGCAGTACCGTTCCAGGGAGATAAATACATTTGTTATCTGCCCATCTCCAACCCCACCCCACCCCCACCCCCACCCCATTTATCATAACTATTTAAAATTGGAGTGTTATTCTTTCTGTAGGAGTGATATGTACCTCTTTAAAGAATTGTGTGGTAAGAAAAGTTAATCTTAACTTCAGGGATATAGACACTAACAAAGTTTAGGGAACTGTAGTTTATACACTATACACTATACCAACACTGAGATGTACCAGGACTTGAATAGTATGATTAGAATGGCGAAATGCCTTGTTTTAAAAATACTCTACAATATAACGTTAAGGACTTTTGTCTATTTCAAGAACTGTCTTCCTTGGAAATTTTTAGATGGAGAGGAAAGTAAAGTTTTTTTCTGCTGTTAGTTCTGCATGGAAACTACCAAAAAATGTTCTGTTAACACAAAAAAAAATTTATGATTGTTCTGTAGTTAAATGGTAGAGATGTACTATTACATTTTTGGCACTATTTGAAAGTATGAAAACAAAGCAGAATTTGACTTGTTTTAACTGAATCAAAGAGGGAGCTTTACCACAAAGTGGAAATCACATAGTACCAGTTACTCAGCATCCTGTCTGAGCCAGGAACTACTGTAGAAACTGGCAGTTTTCAGAAACCCCATTTCCCAGAGTCACCAGAATGAATTCAGAGGAGTCTCCCCTAATTGTAAATGTTAACAGGGGATATGGGTAATTCTTTCTGCTTCCAGAACCATATTGAGACAACAACAAAAAATATATACATTCTGTTCACTTTTCTTCTTTAAAAGTCAGATCTGGTCAAAAACTATGGAGGGAGGGGGGGGGGAGACTTCTGGTGATATTTTTTTGTTGTTGGAAAATATTGATTAAATGGAAATGAAATGCATTCTCATTACCCTTCCAGCAGTTCTGGGCAAGCCTGTAAGCACAGCAGAAATGCCCAAGCACACAGCTCCACAGCTCCCTGCCTGCCAGCTCTGTGTCCAGCTGCCAGCTTGCTGAAACCTCTGCAGGCATCTTCCAGAGCTGCCAGTCCATAGTCACTGGGATGCTCTTCTTCACATTTTCTTCTGATGCAGTGAGAACAGAGGCAGAGCAGTTTCCCACAAACAGAAATTTCCATCTTTTATCAGTACTTAAAATCTACAGTACAGCTTTAGCGGGAAAGGTAAGAAGGGATGATTTTTCTCCTACTTTATTATCAGCAGATTTTAATTATTTTCACTTTCCCCAGACATGTTTTACCCTAAGTACTGATAAAGTGCAAAATCATGGAATGAACTCATCAGGAATCTATTTTGAAGCAATATAAAACAAATGGTGGAAAAAAACAGGCCCTTAAGATTTCATCCTAATCTGTCTCAAACACAGCATCAAAAGTATTCTAATGAAACAGGATAACAATCTTTCACAATGGAATTGGAAGGTTGAGTAGATCAATAATACTGATATAAAAGGTCTTTCTAGATAATACTATATTCATGGTGTGGCAATTCTACCCTGAATAGCATTCCAGCTGTTTTCTGGAAAATAATATTGAAAACCTTTGTTCATATTAATAAAGTCTGCACAACCAGAACTGACAGAAATAAGAGAGAATTTTTTTTGAATTTGGACTCATTTTTGCTGAAACTATGTATTGGTGTGCACTACAGCCTATCATTAGAGATGGTTACAGAGGGCAGTTGACAGAACAATCATAAGAAAAACATCTCCCATCAGGCTTCCTCAAATGCAGATGGGAAATCAATTTCTGTATTCACAGGAGAGAATTCCAAATGACTCCCAGTGAGAAACTCTCCTGCTGTTGCTTTGCACTGGCCCTTGCAAGAACCAGGGAGAATACTAAATGGACAAACATTCATTTCAGCTTCTGCAAACGGAGCTTCTAAATCATCAGAATAAAAATAATATAAAGTAAAATACAATACTGGTTCAAATTTTCACTTTTTTTGTTTTACTTTCTGAGAGAGAGAGAGAGGGAGAGAGAGAGAGAGAGGACTTCCTCATCCACTGCAGTTAAACAACTGTTGTTTCCAGATACTCAGTCAAGATATTAACAGCTGCTAAGTGATCCCACTTAGGACAGTTGCATGAAAAACAATTAACTTTTATTCTGTTAATCTTCTGCACAGAAATATTTTTTGTCTTACTAAAAAAGATGGAAATAAAAAAGAAAAAAGTGATATCTGTAGAGTTTCAATATGATTTTCTCTTTGTTGTTTAGATTTATAAAATTCCAATTAGTGTGAATTCAACCTCCAGAAAAGCTGGGTGCCACCTGGTTAAATATGGAGTACATACCAAAAAACTTTTATGTTTTTGCTCTATTAATATGACAGTAATACTTCTAACCTTAATAACGTTTCAAGTTACCTCATTTTCAACTAAATCTCCTCCAAGTCAGACAACTCTTCATTCTTGGGTAACTCATTTCTGTCAGCCTTTTTCCCTAATAATAGACAATGTTTAATGGCAATCTCATGTAAAATACACTGACACATATTCTTCTAGCCTTAGAGGCAGTATAATAATGCTCCACCAAATATGTATAGACATCAAACACTCATTATTTAAGACCTAAAAAGTTCTTCCAGTATCTGCTCTGGTGAATTCTGTGTTGTATAATTTATTTCCATAGGCGTTCAGAGAAGTGTAATCAAGATAAAGTTTTAAAGGGGAAAAGTGTTGTAACTTAGATTTTAAAATGTAATTTAATTATGATAAAAAATCCAAAGTGGGCACATTCAAAAGACTATTTTCCTGTCTGGACTTAGGCTCCAACACGAGATTTCTTGTACCTGGGCATTTTAGCCTATCTAACTTAGCACAGGACAGCAGAAAACCGAAGAACTCTGACAAACACAGAATTTTGCCCAGTTTTTGAAAAGCTCTACTCTGCTGTAACAGATTGTCTTCAAATGAATGAATCATGACATGAGCCTGGGTACTTAGCTATGACATCTGTTATGTAGTAAATTGCATTGCATGCCACATGCATAATGAAGAGGAAAGAGGGATTGTAGCTCCTAAAACATGCCTCATTATGGGACGGTGCACAAATGCAGGCAGTGACACCCAGGACAGATGGAAAGGCTGAGGTGACATAAAATGTACAAATAATGTTGTTGTTTTTATCATTTGGAAAATGAATGTGTTAACTGTCATGAAAATCTGAAAGAAAAAAAAAACAACTTTATATAGAATAAAATAGAATGAAGTTGTGAACACTGATAATTAAGATCGCTCTTAAATTAAGTAGCTTACATTAATTCACTTGCAAGAAGTTTGACTATTCTTCATAAGGACATGTTCTGTACATTTTAAATTCTCTTCACTTTTTTTGGTGGCTTCCACTTCAAAAACAGGGAGCACTACAGTTAATCATAATATTCAAATAATAGAAACAATGCTGGAAAATGATCTAGATGACCAAGGGATGTTTTCCAGAGGTGCAGAAAAATTCCTATCTTTATGCAGTCAATTTGATTCATTAAACGCAAATTAAAGCACACACACACACCAAAAAAAGAAGCAGAAAATTCAAGTAAAATTTTGAAACTCCAATCCATTTCTACTGCTAAGAAAAATGATGACTACAGAAATACAATCACAGCCTATTTAATTAATACAGGCTTCTGAAAGACCTACAAGGACAAGTGCCCTGTAGCACCATTTCTGAACTTAACATTAAAATGCAGCTGCCTGTGTTTAAACATTTGGGACCAGGCTCAATATTTAAACAACTGCTCTGGGTACATGGATGACTATGCCTAATGTAAAGCTCACAAGCTTGAAAACTGTGGCCTAAATTGTGTGAAGAAAGAGTTATAGCTGTCATTGAAAACAGTAAGTGATAAAGTGGAAGAGTCTGTTAAGAAATTATTTGGATAAGGTTAGGAATGTCTAACTAAGCTTTTTTTTATTGCTCAGGGATCAAGATGGATAGAATAGAACTAGGATATTTATGGTATTCCAAGAATGGAAACTAGTAAAAGGAAATTCTTAATTTAATACAGTAATACAGCAATTTCCAGGCTTGGCTCATGCAAAAGACGTAAAACACACAGAGGAACATGATTAGAATGCAGACAAATGTAGATCATAACAAAAAATAAAGAAATAAAATAAAAATAAAAATAAAAATAAAAATAAATAAAAATAAAAATAAAAATAAATAAAAATAAAAATAAAAATAAAAATAAAAATAAAAATAAAAATAAAAATAAAAATAAAAATAAAAATAAAAATAAAAATAAAAATAAATAAAAGAGTTTACAAAGTTAACCTAATGAATCATTAATAGCATGACAACAAAGAATGCAAAAAAATGCATTGCTTATGGTAGTTCAAAAAAATTTTAAAGTTAATAGTGAAAGCAAAGAAAAACATTTATCTTATCCTTTCTCAAGAGTATGCCTGTATTGGCAGGCACTGACTTTAAGTGACGTGAAAATATCATTTTTCAGGACAAAGTAAAAGGAGTATCTATTAAAGCAGATTTGTTATTACCATTATCTGGCTGCAAACAGTTCTGGAAATACTAATATCCAGAAACAAAAAACAAAGAAGGCATTAAAATATATCTATAATAAACCTACCACTGTATCCAGCTTTGTTTTACTATTTCCTTCCTCACTGTATGAATATTGTTGGAAAAGGTACAAAAAAAAATGAACACACTTAAAAGTGATTTAACAGATGCCCTTTTTTTTTTTTTCTTTAATTGCTGCAATTCATACAGCCAAGAAAGTATAGCCTAAATAAAGTTTAAGAAATCTGGAGGACCAATGACACTGCTTTCTGCCTGAGTGTTACATTGACAAACATTTATTGCTGCTAAGTTAATCGTATTTGTATATAAAGGCAGACACTTATATTCTGCATTCTGTCTATTAATGTGGATCAGGAGAAAAATTTTGAGTGCTCATGTGAAAGCAGCATAGCACAGAACTGGGAAATCATCTCCAGCCCATCTCCCCAGGACTGTAGGAAAAGGGAGATATAACTGGAAAAAAAAATCAAGTAAATCTAAGTTACTCACAATTGCCAGCTCCATCCTTAAGAGAGTGTAAGTCTGGCATCCCAGGGGATGAATACATAAAAGAATACATAAATACATACATAAAAGAAATGTAAAGCTATTTCTTACTTTTCATTTTCCGTATCAGTTATTTTCACAGAATCACAGAAACACAGGAAGACCTCTGGAGGTAATCTAGGTTTCTACAGTATATTACATGAGAAAGCATCAAGACAGGTTTAGGATATCTCCAGAGAAGACTCCACAACCTTTCTGAGCATCTTGTTCCAGTGCTCTGTCAGCTTCAAAGTTTTTCCTCATAGAACTTCCAGAACTTCAAGATGGACCTTCCTGTGTTCCAGATTATGCCTGTTGACTATTTTTCTGTCACTGGACGTCCACTGCTTAAATAAGTATTGATAAGATCTCCTCTCAATCTTTTCCTTCTCCAGGCTAAACAGCCCCAGGGTTCTCAGGACCCTCACCAACTTTTGTGGTCCCCCACTGGACTCTCTCCAGTATTTCTTGAAGTGGGAAGCTCAGAGCTGAATGCTATGCTCCAAATGTGGTCTCTGACATGACCTGCTGGCCATGCTTTTTTTAGTGTACCTGAGGATACTGTAGGCCTTCTTGACTGTCCCTTCTTGACAGGGACACACTGGCGTGTCATGGCCAACCTCTCGTAAACCAGGACACCCAGATCCTTCTCTGCAGAGACCCTTTCCAGAAAAACAGCTCCTAGCCTGTATTAATGAAGGAGGTTATTCCTTCTTCCTCTACACTTGCCCTTTTTGAACCTCATACGATTCCTTTTACATCTTGCTCCAGCCTGACCAGGTCTTGTCAAGTCAGGAGTCAGTCTCTCCTCCTAGCTCTGTATCTTCAGCAAACTTGCTGAAGGTGTGCTAAATTTCTTAGTCCAGGTCACTGATGAAGGTGTTAAAGAAGACTGGACCCAGCACATACCACTGCAGAACATCACTAGCTACAGGCTTCCAACTACACTCTGTGCTGCCTACCATCACCCTCTGTGCTCTGCCAGCTCTACTCTAGGCAGTTCTCAATCCACTTCACTGTCCACACACTGATTCCGTAGTTCCAAAGTTTACCTACAAGGATACTATGAAAGACAGTGTCAAAAACCTTGACAAGGTAGACAACATCTGCTGCTCTCCCCTCATCTATTCATCCAGTGATTACATCATAGGCGGCTGCACGATTGGTCAAGCAAGATTTTGCCTTGATGAACAAATGTTCATCATTGTTGGTATGGTACTTGGACGGTACTGAAGTGTGAAAAGTATGTTGTTAATAGCAGAAAATTAACTTTTTCATTTGTTCATGGAAGCAAATTTTCACAAACATCCCTCAAATTATTACTTTTTTAAGTACATACAATAAATGATCACATATAAGCTCCAGCGTGGAAAATAATCATACTTAACAGTTATGCACCATTTTAATTCAGGTCCCTCTACAGGAAGACCAGGCAGGTCAGGAAGTTCCTCACTTGAGTGGTTTTAAACCAAGACTTATTTGGCAGATGCTTAGCAGCCATCTCCATGTTACTGTGCTTCAGTGTGAAGGTGAGGAGTCCTAAACTGCAGTGAGCAATGCAGAAAAACTAGCTTTTTCTTCAGCACAGGAAAGACAGCTTTTTTGGAGCCAGGTTTAAACACATGTAGTTACTTTGTTCTGAAGACAATTACACGGTAACTATCACAGCAGCTGGTAAATCAAAAGACTGCAAAGAAAGAGTTAGTGTATGCAAATAGCTTGACTAACTGTTGAAGTGGTTGAACATTTTAATAGTATTTCTGTTTAGTGCCAATCTAAATTTTCTGGCGTAAAAAAAAAAGATTACCTCACAGGAGTATACGTAAAAGACTATGAACATAATGTCAGGCACGAACTAGCCATACGTGTATACAGAATGTGATTAAGAGTTAGGTCAAACAAGACTGAAAAAAGGAAATAGGTTATATGAATAGATTTGTACTATCAGAAGTCTATATTTGCAACCAAATATAATCATAAGAGCACAGACAAAGCAAGAGTACAGAATAATATTGCTGGTGAGGCTGATGATGGAAGAAATGTCCAAAAAAGAAAATGAACAAAATATTAATAACTCTCTTGAGAAGAATAATGAGAAAACAATGAGAAATAGCTGTAAGACATAACACTGCAATAAATGGGAAAAGTATTTCATAATTCAGAATGAACCTGGAGGAAAATATCAGTATTCTTTCCTACCTGCAAACAGTAAGTACAGTGGAAATGACTGTTGTAGAAAATACACATATCTGGAAAAAAAAATCCTATTCATGTGTAATTACTGTTTACTTAGCAGTGGCTCATTACCTTATAGATTAAGTTGTTGAGATAAATGGAACTAAACCAAAAATAATCTTTCAAAATAGCGAAAGCATTAGACTTTCAATGAAAAATGTAAAAAGAGAAGGCAAGAAAAAAGAATATATATATTTCAGCTTGCACTTTTTCTATAATGTCAGCTTTTGAATTTGTGGAGCACTATAAATAAAATCACATAATTCACCACTATCTCAATACCAGAATTACCTCCAGAGGCTATTGTCTTAGCAGGCCCTCTAGCCATAGATTATTCATAGTCTACTCGTAATGACACCTAGGCCTGGCTGATGCTCTGCAGATCTGTGAGCATGCAATCTGAATATCTTCATAGACACAGTTTAGATCTTTATTATTGTCCAGTATTGTGAACAACCAGTGTGCAACGTAACTCTTCACCATTTCTTAAAACTGATAAATGCCAGTTTTGTTAAAGAGGAAAGGAAAGGAAGGTAAGCAATTCTTGGGAAGGAGGCAGTTCCCTAAATAGCAGTGGAAATATCTTGCCCAAATAAACAAACAAAACAATGACAAAAAAGATCCTCATTTTTTTCTCTGTCACATCTTTAGATAAGTAGAAAATACAAGCATCAAGACTGTAAGAAATATCAAGATGGAGAATATTTGAAGTCAATTACTGATATTTCCTTCTAGTGTGTGTTTTTACCAACTGCTTGTTTTCCTCATTCATTTAACGTGAAAATAATCTAGACTGATACTGGATGTTTTCCTAGTGATATACCAGAGAGCATAATGAGAGAAGTGTGGGCTTCAGAGAGTCTGTTAAGCATCTCCTGAGTGAAAAAGCAAACTGCATTATTCTGTCTTACATTAAATACAGAGCTTCTACATCTTTAAGGAAGCAACCATATGGTAAACCACCATTTCTTAACATAAGAGGTAATCAATCTATGCCAAACCTTTGTAAGTTCTTACAGGCTATCTTTAGGACTTGTATATATCCTTTATACTCTTTCCTAATCCTTTTTAATATGCTGTATGTGTTTCACACTATCTTCACACTAATGCTGTGAAAGTTAAAGCACTATAAATTCAATGTTACACAAACTCTATAAGCAGCCATGTCTATTGTATAAATACACTACTGTTTGTGTTTCAGAGAAATCACAATAAAACACCTACTAGGGCACTGTTGCTGTCTGCCATGTGCTTCAGTGTCATTCTTCTCAAGCAGTGATCATGAATTTATAAATCATTTATCCAACAGCCTTTCTCAATTTCATAACACCTGCAACATAACTATATGTTCGGACATGTGCTAAAATTTTTTATAAAAAATGTATGAAAACGGTCTTTTTAAAAGTTTTTCATTGGATTTTGCTTTAACATTGGTTTGTAAAACACTATCATTTCAAAAGCAGCTCTATATCTCCAAATTGAAGCATTCATCTTAGTGTCAAATTCTACTACATTAATCAACTGGCAAGAGGTGGGTATGGAGCAGCTTTCAGCTTTATGCAAATCAAAAGACCTACAGCTATCTTCTTACAGGAAATCCATGAAAGTGGAGGAAAGATAAATCATGATTCCGGGACTACCACTATAACCAACAAAAGTAACAGAGTCTTCATAGGAAAGGAAATGGTCAGTAGTAGGCAGCTGGACACAGGAAAAGAATAAGATGGGCAAACAAATGGGATGAACTAGATTCGGTTTCAGGAATGTCATTTGCAGACACAAGAGCACTGGATTTTCCTCAAAAGATGACAATGCCATTACTTAGAATGAGTAGTTGATTTTTAAAGAAAGAAGCGTGCCACTACATGCGATGGAAAGTAATATTTCTTACAAGCACAACACACCTCTACTGGCCATGATGCTGCCATAAGCTGCTGGCTTAAAAAAGTTCCTTTCATCATAACAAAAATATTTTTACACTCTAAAAAAAAAAGGTATGTTTAGAATGCCAGGATCTAACTTCAAATATGCTGTCAAATGCATTGCCATGAATATATTACCTATTTCTAAGTTTCATGTCTGTCTGTCCAGAAAAATACAATAATATGAATGATTTGGACTTTTTGTTCAATCTCGGAATGCTATCCTACAATCACATAAAATTTGAATTCAAACACACTGGTCAGGAAAAGAAGGGGGGAAGTTTAGTGCTGCATTGAGCAGGAGAAGGAAGAATAGGAAAAAGAACCAACAAAACCAAAACCAGAAAAGCCTTCCCTGAGTACCAAGACTATATCAAAAAAGAAGATAAAACAGCTATTATTTGTAGATGATTCCTCCCTGCAGCAAACT
Source organism: Callipepla californica brunnescens (assembly GCA_023055505.1). Lineage (NCBI taxonomy): Eukaryota > Metazoa > Chordata > Aves > Galliformes > Odontophoridae > Callipepla > Callipepla californica. The sequence goes on along the minus strand of JALIRH010000023.1, from coordinate 4,699,444 downwards.
GCATTCCCGGTATGCTGCACAAACCTTCTTAGAGAAGTCTGCTGTCTCCCTGGATCTGGGGTGAGAGGCATCACCAAGAAACTACATAGCCAGGTACAGCCAACAGATTATTACTTTTCCATGTAGGAAGTGATGAAACAATTATCAAGGGCTATCAAAAGGGACTTCAGAGATTTAGGATCTTGAAGGAATCAAGGACACAGTTAACGTCCAGACCCTGCTTCCTGTAGTGGGTACAGACATTGAAAGAAACAGAAGTATTCAGTCTATTAATGTGGTCTCATGACTGGTGCCACCACCATAGTTTTGGGTTTTTTGACAAAGGGATTACCTACACAGCACCAGTCTTGCAGTCACCTGGTGGATTTCTCCTCTCTCAAAGGGGTGAAACCAACAGAAGTGAATTGATTAATGTCATTGAGATTGGAGGCTGCCTGGGCTGCAGTGCCCATTAAATGGAGTTCACACTCCTGAGGGGGTATCAAACAGGAAAAGAATAAAATCAGAAAGCTTAATTTTAGGAATGGCAACGTCTAGCTCTTCGGAGAGTCAGTCAACAAAATCCCCTGGGGAACTATCCTTAAGGACAAGAGAGTGGAATAGAGCTGGCATATCTTTAAAGAAGTTTTTCTTAGTGCAAAAGAGTTCTCCATCCCCACGTATCTGGAAAATGAAGGCAGGAGACCAGCATGGATGAACCAGCATCTGCTGGTAAAACTCGAGAGCAAAAAGAAATACAAGGCAATAAAAGAAGCATCAGTTACACTGGTAAGAGTATAGGTACACTGCTAATTTGCGTACAAGCAGTTTTAGGAAAGCAAAGGGCCAACTGGAACTAGACTTGGCAAGGAATGCAAAGAAGGGCTTCTACAGGTACATCGAGCAGAAAAATTAAGTCCAAGAGGGTGAATCTTTCCAATTAAGCAATACATATAACAACAAAAGAGTGGGCTGAGGTATTCAAAAAGGTTTTTGCCTCAGTCTTCACTGGCAGCTGCTCTACACACACACTTTGGGTGGGTGGATTGGAAAGGAGGGACTGGGAGAGCAATGTCCCTAAGCAAAGATTGGCTTCTGAGGGACCTGAACATCCATAATGATGAGGGGGAACCCAGAGCCCTGAGAGAACTGACTGGTGTAGCTGACAAGAAAATTCAGTGTTATATGAAAACTCATGGTGGTCTTCTTGAGTCTCTGATGACTGGAAAAGAAGGTAAATCCTACACCTATTTTTTAAGAAGGGTAGAAAGAATGAGCCAGAGAACTACTGACTTATCAGCCTCACCTCTCTGCTGGGAAAGTACATGGAACAGATTCTCCTGGAAGTTATGCTAAGACACATGGAAGAGAGGGAGGGGAGGTGATACAGAACAACCTGCATGGCTTCACCAAGGGCAAGTCCAGCCTGACCAACCCTGCGGTCTTCTGTGATGGTGGCAACTGTGTCAGTAGACAAGAGAAGAGACACTGATATCATAGAATCATAGAATCATAGAATCAGAGAATCATAGGACCAGAGAAACAGAGAATCATAGAATCATAGAACCATAGAATGGCTTGGGTTGAAAAGGACCCCAAAGATCATGAAGTTCCAACCCTCCTGCCAGAGACAGGGCCATCAACCTTCAGATCTGGTACTATACCAGGTTGCCCAGGGCCCCATCCATTTGGTCTTGAACACCTCCAGGGACAGAGCATCCGTACCTCTCTGCGTAGTCTGTTCCAATACCTCACAACTCTCTGCATGAAGAACTTTCCCCTGACATCCAATCTAAACCTTCCCTCCTTCAACTTGAGAAATTTTCATTAAAAATCTAACCTTTTAGGTGTCATTTGAAGTTTTCTTTTCTTTGTTGTCCATATTCTGGTGATAATAACCAGGAAAGAAGAGAGGAAAAAAAAAAAAAAAAAGGGAGAGAAAAAGAAATTAAGTAAGATGTTTATTCCAAACAAACTATTCAGTGAACAAAGTTACTTAAGGACTATTTATTACATCTTTCATTATTGTGATCTTCAGAGCTCCTGAAATTATGCATACAGCAGGTGTGCAGGAATAATTTGTATCTAGCCAATGTAAATATAAAGTGTAGATAGGATTTTTTTTATTACAAATTTTTTTTTAGAATCACATAGAACCACAATCTATGTGCCATGTGTCATAATGTAGTAGGTAATAGCAATTCATTTCAGTAAAGCAGCAGATGCAGTTTTGCATAAAACATCATTATAGATCAAGAACCATTATATATCAAAACTAGTAAAAGTCTGAAGTGATAATATATTCCTCTTCATCTAATTAAAGCGAGATAAACTCTTGTAGAGCAAATCAATTCTGATATGTTGTATTACAATCACTTGCTCACTACAGTAAACCAATTTAAAGCAACTGATCCAAGAAGATCAGATCAGATTTACTATCAAAGGACTTTAATTTAAATTTAGGACCAAAATATCTTCACTGAAGTTTCAACAGAACTCAATACTAACCTACTAATAATATGTCAGATCTTCAAAGAGAAAGCCATCCTCTGTAAACACTGCTGAATTATCCTGGTATTTCAAAGACTTCATCATGCTGGTGTCATTAATGAGAAGATGAATCTCAAATTGTTAAGAACTCTTAATGCGAAATAGATGCAGATCACTTCCTAGGGATACATAAATATGTCCAATCAGGGTAGGACATTTTATGCTCATTTCTAACTACCAGAATTCTGAGATTGCAATTTCTTTAAGCTGTATCTACAAGGACCTTAGGTTTTTTTCCTTTTCCCAAAAGAATGCTTCTTTGTACTGATAAATATATGCTTAACCACATCTGAATTGATCATGAAAAGTGTTTGCTTTAGACTCCACTGATCATTCCAGGTTTGCTAAATCTGTGCTTATTTTCAGGTTCTAGAGACTAAAAATAAAAAAAATAATCATAATAAACACACAGTTGTAATGCAAAGAAATTCAAAATAAATTTGATTTGAATTTTGAAAAGTTTCACTAAGGTAAGAAATATAATTGTATGCATGGATTTGTTCTTTATTTCTCAAATAGGCTAGCCATATATTCCAGATAAATTTGTATCATGCAAACTATGCAGAATTTGAGTTATAAGCATCTTAAATATGCCTACATGCAGAGTGTAGCATGTATTCCATGCATGTCATAGAATCTGACTGGAAAAAATTTCCAAGATCACCCTGTCCAACTATCCACCTGCCACCAGTATTTCCCCATTAAACCACGTCTCTTAGTACAACATTTAAAAGTTTGTTGAACACCTCCAGGGACAATGACTCAAACACCTCCTTGGGTATCCTGTTCCAGCACCTGATCACTCTTTCAGAGGATAAATTTTTCCTAATAGCCAACCTGAACCTCATTAGGTGCTACTTAAGGCCATTCCCTTTTGCCCTGCCACTAGTTACACAGAAGAAAAGTCTAACCTCCGCCTTGCCATAATTTCCTTTCAGGTAGATGTAGAGATCTATAAAGTCTTCCCAGAGCCTGCTTTTCTGCAGACTAAACAATCTCAGGTCCATCAACCACTCCTTAAAGGACTTGTGCTCCAGATCCCTCATCAGTTTCGTTGCTCTTCTCTGGACACACTCCTGTCTTGTAGTGAGGGGCCCAAAACTGAACACTGTACTCAAGGTTCAGCCTCACCAGATGTGAGTACAAGGGGGCAGTCACCTCACTACTCCTGCTGGCAATGCTATTTCTGATACCAGCCAGGATGCCACTGACATTCTTGACTACCTGACCACAAAACTGGCTCATGTTTAACTGATGCTTGAATTCAGATTAAAACAAAGCATTGTATTCCTCTTTCTCCATATCTTTTAACTCACAACCTACATATAACCTGCTGATCACTTCCTAAATCTTACTTCAGCATTTTTCCAAATATGAGGTAATGAATATTCCTAGAGGGTTTGAAATACACACTGCAATACTTCATTGTTTTTCATGCCTTGCAACCTTCCTCTGGCAACAGACATACTTGAAGACATAGAATTCTGGAGACAGAAAACCTCAAATGAGGTGAAATGGGTTACCCCAAAAACATGCAAGCTGATTGCCTTTCTCTTTCTCTTAAGTTACCCAGCTGTATCAGTTTTTACTGGCTAGAAAGTTATTTATTTATTTCATTAATTATTTCATTAATCCAACCCATAGCTTGTTTTGTTAGGATCCTGTAAAAAAATGAATGCAGGTTTAAATAAACAATGTGTAGACAAATCCCTTCTTAAATTTATTCTGCTGTCTTGTTTTAACTGAGGATCCCAGAACTGGACACAGTAGTCTAAATGTGGCCTCACCAGGGCAGAATAGAGGGGGAGGATCACCTCTCTTGACCTGCTGGCCACACTCCTTTCAATGCACCCCTATGATACCATTGGCCTTGGCCACAAGGGCGCACTGCTGGCCCATGACCAACATGTAGTCCATGACTCCTCATGGAGAGCTCTTCAGCAGGTCACCCCCCAACCTATACTGATGTATGTGATTATTCCTCCTCAGGTGCAAGACTATACTATCTCCTGTTAAACCTCAAATGATTGTTACTGCCCCTTTGAAACCACTCTGTGATTCTATGGTTGATCCTTTGACCTAAGTAGATTTCTTGGAGAGGGAGCCTTGAGTGCTAAGCTCCCATGACAGTCCTGCTGCCTTCTTGAACAGAGTCTTGCAAACAGCTGGGCAGCCAGAGTGGATTATACTCTTGTCCCAAGGCATTCATCTGCTTCTGATTGTACCCTGGAACATATCCACAGTCGTGGCACACCTCAGAATGGGCATCTCGTATAAGGAGGAACAGGAGTAATGCAACATCAAGTTCTGGGATTTCTAAACTGACCCACCAAAACTGCCAGTGTTGCCTGCGGACTGTCAGAGAACTGAAATACTTACTCCATTACTTTGGATATGAGATACTGTGATTAATGCAGCAAGAACACTTAAAGCTCCTTAGGTAAGAAGCATTATGTTTTACTGTGTACATATCTATTTCAAGGTTTTTCATGTTTAAGCAAATGATATGTTATAAATAGTGTGTTCTGTGCTTCAGCCACTTTTGGGAAGGAAGTCACTGAAGAATGTATTATAAAGACGGGCATTAAAGGAGGAGAACAAAGTAAAGCCAATACTTACAGACAGCTTTTCCTAATCATGGAGAATTCTTAGGCAAGTAGACATGGTAAATGGAAGCTAGCATCCCTACCAGGGTGGAATCCAGAGTCAATATTTTGACAATGAATTGATGTATAGTTAGAATAGGTCAGGAAAGCCTTTGAAAGTTAAGACAGGCAGCTTAAGTTGGATATGGGAGATAACAGGAAGCCAGATGGTGTGTAAGGGACTTTGCATACACGGTCAAATTGGCAAGACTGAAGTGATCACACAAAAATGGTCCCTTTCATAAGCATTCAGTATGGGTAAAAGCAGGAGAGTGTTTTGTTTCTCAAGCCTGGGAAAACGTTTGTTTAAGGGGAGCTTTTAAACAGAAGGGAGACTGACTTTTTACAGGTTCTGATAGCAATTGGAAAAGTGGGAATGATTTTAAAATAAAAGAGGGGAAATTTAGATTAGATATTACCAGGAAATTCTTTACTCAGAGGCTGGTGAGACACTGGCACAGGCTACCCAGAGAAGCTGAGGATGCCCCATCTTTGGGGGTATTCAAAGCTAGGTTACATGGGGTATTGGGCAGCCTGATCTGATTCATGACAGCCCTGTCCATGGTAGAGGGGCTGAAACTATATGATCTTTAGGGTCCATTCCAAACCAAGCCATTCTACGATTCTGCAGTTCCATGATTTTATGATTCTATTTTGCTAGAATGAGATTTTCAGCTTCGTGGGTAGCTAAAGAGCTGTTTCTTGATGTCATTAGGCAGAAAGAATCAATAAGATGTAGAAATAGCTCAGAGAGGATGCTACTATGAATATAAAATGACACTCCAATTAGTTGGCTGATTTAACTACCATAATGACAGATTACCTAATCTCTAGATTAGATTCAATGTTTCTAAAGGGTCTATGGCAGTAATTCCAAGTGGAATGAAAGCTCATGTCCACAAAACATACCATATAAAGATTTCAAATAATTAAGAATTCAGTAGGAAACTTGATAATTTATTTACTGCTCTTCACTGTTAAAGATAGTTACTTCTTTAAAGACATTAATCTGTATTTTATCTAATCCGTTAAAGAAGGGCTATAATCAAAGCTTCACTCTCGAGAAAGTACAAACAAACCTAGTCACCCTTCTTTTGTTAAAGTGAATGAAGTTTGAATTTTAGCCCTTCAGAATTTCATCCTGTCATTTAGTCCTTGTCAATATGCTCTAATTGATTCTAAGAGTTATTTTTCACTGAGAAAATCAGAGTAAACTGACAGTATCGATGGCTGATAGGCAGGTATTTTATGTGAAGACAGGAAATGACTTTTGACGTAAAAGTTTCCTTGATGAAGATTTTAAATGCTATTAAGAGAAACTTATATGTGAATTTCCTTCCTTTATAATTTCAAGGAAATTATAAATTTCAAGGAAATTATAAATTGTTTTGATTTTTTTCCAAATAAAAATTTTGATTACTCACCTAAAGTTTCAAACTATACTTGCCTAAACATAAGGGAAAAAATTAGTAAGGATTGGAAATTGAATGCATAATAAAATTAAGAATTGCATTTGATTTTAATAAACTCTCCATCATACCCTATATTTTGTGGGCTGGTGAAGGAGAAGATGGCCATTTGTCAGGAAAACAACACAGAGTAGGAGAATATTACATCTTTCTACACATACTCTCATTACTGACCCACAACTATTTTTCAGTTATCAGTTTATTTGCTATTTGACAATCTAGTTCCATTCCTAAGTAGAAAGCAATTCAGTATGCCATCCCAGAAAAACTGACAATGGCGTTCTTCTGAGGGTTATTTTTAGAAAGATAACTTTCCCTTTATTTCTTTGCACATACTATCTTCTGTAAAGTAGATTAGCAGTATTTCATTACTTCTCCCAGTCACTGACTAGGATACTTGTTAGTTTTGTTTTAGGAGCAGTTCCCTAAATCACAGAATCACGGAATTATAAGGGTTGAAAGGGATCTAGAGATCATCTAGCCCAACCCTACATTCACTGATAATTTTCAATTTACAGTGGACCATTGAAAACTTTACAGGCTACCTTATATCTTAATCTATATCGCTTGCACCATGTTATTTTATACCATTGTTATGTCTCAATTAAAACATGATGCATCAAATCACGCAGGAGTATATTATATTTACAATGTGACCCTTATCAACTGACTTTTTAATTTCACACATTTACACAATTATCTAAATTATTTGACAGGTTCTATTTCCATAAGACTTATTGATTGTCATTAATTCCTTGTTAATCAAGTCTATAGCCGTTCTCCCATTGTTTTGCCTCATGTTATGTTGATCAAGAAAGCAAGGTTGAGGTAGAAGGAGAAAATAAACGTTCCATTCTAGAAGTGCTGAGCTAAAAGAAGAAGAAATAAAATGACTGGCAGACATGAGGGGATATAAAATTAAAAGAAGGAAAGTGGGAAAAACAGAACGTAACATTCTGTCTTTAAATTGTGAATACATTAATGTTATGTAGTTAAGGGAGAAGAAACAAATCTTACTCTATAGAAGACCAAAGCAAGCAACAGGGAGATGAGGAAGTTTCTCCAGTGGAGAAATCAGCTATTATTAGAGAAGTATTGGAGGATAAGGTTTTCAATTTAATAGAAGTTTCTGTAACAAACTAGCACACTCTTGGACACTGGCTTTGCATGGATGGTGAAAATCTTTCAAGAGGCTGTAAACAAGCACATATCTTTTTCTTGCACAAAGTAAGCAGAACAGCCTGGATGAAACTTTCCTTCAGCCTTCTCTTCAGAAATAAAGGGAGACAGATTTCAGTATAAAGTGTCAACATCACTTTTTACCTGATAACGATGATAACCAGCTCAAAATTTGCAGTTCCCTTGATATTTAATGGTTGATTCTGATTTATGAGCCACTTATTCTCTGGGGTTTATTTTTCTCTTTAATTTCAAAAATTGCAACTCCTGAAGACATCAGAATATAATGTCAAATTCTGCATTTAAAACTTTGTAGCAGAAATTGCCTGAAAAATGTTAATGAGGTAGTACCAAACCTAGAATCTGTTAGCCAAATAAAACATTATCAGCATTTATTTGCTGTTTTAGCACATAAAATCACTTCTCAGATAGTCTTGATGTGGGCATTGCCATGTATGAAATCAACTAACCTGTTTGTTGTACCTTTTAGTAGGACTTTACTCTTCAAACAAAAGAAGACACAGTAACCCAGTTATCTGTGGGTGGTGTAAGAAACCAGAACGATTTCTGGTGCAAACCTTGTTCAGTGGCACCCATCTGAGATGTAACCTCCTCCACAAGTATTTGGGGTTAATAATTACCATGAGCACAGCAGTGAGAGAAACATATGCAGCTGGGTGACCAGGAGAAGCCTTCTTGGCTGTTGTTTCTTTCAGCATTCAAGCTGACTAATGGGGTCATCTAAGAGGATGGGACAGCCATGCTGTCAGTGCATATACTAAACAGCCCACCACACAACAATTGTGCGACTAACTGCCAGCTACCCAATGGGAAAGGCATGTACTACAGACATGCTGTGGCAACTACAGTTGTCATCGCCCTTGACGAACAAAACAAAGAGTCCCCACCAACCAAAAAGACACTGTGGAGAGAATAAAAACCCTAAGAGTTCCAACAAAGAACAAGTACCTCCTCCTCTGAACTGCATCCATGCAGGTCAGTGAGATGTCACTGACCAACTCGCTGCCTCCATATGGACCTACGAGACATCGCTGGATCTCTGATGGTGATTATTCCTGCCTTGTAAACCACTTGCTAGGATTTCTCTCTTTATTATTGCTAACTTCCCCATCTTCTCCACATTCTTTAGCAGTTTAGAATTTGTGATAAACCACTTGGCCTTGTTTGTTGCCTTACTCTTCCACTGTGTATATACATGCAGAACGATTGCCTCCAATAATTGGATCGTGACAGGTGGCTATAGAATCATCTGATAAATATTCAGGTGCAATAACACAGACTTAGACTATTTTAATGAGATATGAAGACTGCTAGTTCTCTGAATAGCAGCAGAGTGTCAGACTAAAATAAAAATTAACTTAGAGCTGTCATGACCTGAGTAGAGGTCAGTCACCATTCCTTACATGCACTTAGCTGTTTCACTTCATTTTATGATTGACACCAGAGGAAAAAGTGGAAAAAGTGGAAAAAGGGAAGGGAAAGGGAAGGGAAGGGAAAGGGAAGGGAAGGGAAAGGGAAGGAAAGGGAAAGGGAAAGGGAAAGGGAAAGGGAAAGGGAAAGGGAAAGGGAAAGGGAAAGGGAAAGGGAAAGGGAAAGGGAAAGGGAAAGGGAAAGGGAAAGGGAAAGAGAAAGGGAAAGGGAAAGGGAAAGGGAAAGGGAAAGGGAAAGGGAAAGGGAAAGGGAAAGGGAAAGGGAAAGGGAAAGGGAAAGGAAAAATAGGGGAGGGGAGGGGTCATATTTTTATTATTTTTGTTGAAGTTATTCAGAGCTTTATCATCCCTCTCTTTAAAACTGAGTCCTGGATTCTCCTGTTCTCCAGAGGAACTGCAGTAACCTGCAAGAACACTGTATCCCTTCTGCTCTTAGATGGCTGGAAAAACAGCTTATAATAAATAAATAAAATAAAATAAAATAAAAAAACGAACTGGTAACAAAGAAAAAGGGAAATCAGAAAAATATAGAACAGAGCACAAAATCTCCTATTGTCTGTAAAATTTGTTCCATTCAGAGAAAATCACGTCAAGCAACCTTACAACAAATGCTAGGTGAATATTTGTCCAATATTCATTCTCTTTAATACAACTTCAGATAGCTCTGTAATATTTCTTGAAGATGAAGCTATTCCTTGAAGATGACATTACTCTTAAGACATATTTTGAAATTTTGTTAATATACCTTTACCACAAAATACAGTGTAATCCAGAATTATCAAATGAGTTTTTATTAAGTAGCATAAAGCAGATAATAATTTCAGAACAGATTATGATTTCAAATCAGGACTCTGTCAGGGAATATAAACATTGAGGCATTCCAGATTATTATCACATAATATTTTAGGCATTTTTCTTGATGACTGTAATAAGACCATCTATGTCCCTTTCATACCAGCAGTAGACACACTTCCTGTGACTTTACTCAGGCCCTAGGCAGCATTAATTGAAATATGAGCTGCAGACAGAGTTAATACAGCTGAAATATGAATGCTACCAATTTACAAGTCAATATTTGAAAAAGCTTATAGCACTTGCTTTAAAGAATGTGTGCAGCAGAAATTCTTCATGCATTGTTTAGCTCATCCACTGAAATAGCATGCTTTATATACTATAAGTTGCATGGCAACTCAGGCATCATAAACACATATCATGATATAATTTACCTGTACAAATAATAGCAGAATATTTTCCTATTCCTAGTTTAGGTTACATCTATGTTTTAATAAGGGCAAGCAATGTAATACAACGTCACTACAAAGGCCTGGAAGCTATGGGACACCTACTGGGCCAATAGATTATTAGTTAATCATAGTTAAGCTACTGACCTAGTAGAGCTCAGTAAGAATAGTAGAGCTACTGAGATAGGCGATAATTAGAATTACAGTGAAGCACAGTAACAGAATCCAAGTAAGCAGCTGAAGCACCTCAGATCATGTGGCAAGAGTAGAAAGTACTCTCATGCTAAGAAATCAATTTCTTCCTCTAAATGAAGCACACTAAAACCCAGTCATCATTAGTTTCTGCAGATGCCCATTTCTCCATAAAAATCTCTCTGAAGCCAATAGTTCATGGTCCTGTTCACTTTCACAGTTACATATCCTTCAAGGGGATGTGACAGAGAACATCTCATCTGTGAGCATGCTCCTGTTTAATACCTCATTTTCAGATAATAATTGCTTTCTGAATATAGCTGATTTCCCTATCTTTGACATGATATCAGAAAGCAGTAGTTGTGAGCTGCATACACTCCCTTGGGAGATATAAATTTTTAAAATGCAAAGAAGCTGAACATGCTGAAGCTTGTGGCTGGTTTCTTGGTTGCTGGTAGAAGCCATTCTCTACTGACAGTCAGAGAGAAGGGACTGAATCATGAAATAAGAGCAGTTGGTAGATATATAAAACTTCTATACTTTCTACTTTTTGTGTAGATTCTTTACAGTTATGTGCACTACTGTTTGTTGGTTTTTTTTCATCTATTTAATAATATATATATATGTCTGACTAAAATATCTAACAGAAACTGACGTACCACATATTGAGGAATTAGTTTATTTTCAACATATACACACAAAAAGACCAAAAATTTTATTAAAAGAGATTAATAATTAATTACTGATAATATAACTAAATTGTACATAAAAATAAAGTATCAATCCTTAGTAGTTCTTATTACAAAGAAATAACGTAGTATGTAATGTAAACATATAATAGGTACTATGACTATAATAATAATTGTGAACAATGGACTTTAAAGGATCTTTGATTTCAAACCCATTCCTGTTTCCTGGGTAAATCCTGTGTTCATATTCTGATCTTGAGGTATATTGAAAACATTTAATCCTAGTATATGACACTCACTGGGCTTGTCATGTGTGTAACTCATCCACAACACACTAACTGCAGCTCCAGTGGCAGTTTCAAGGGGTCACACTCCTCTCTAGATGTTAGGGAAATTAACCTGGCTAAAGAACCATGAATGCATCACATCACTATCTTACAATGCAGTTATGGAACAGAGAAATTGCAAAGACAAACAACAAGAAAAAATTAGATCAATGCCATAAGCGCTATCTCCTTGTTTTCTGATAAGCAATTTGGTGTCCCATAAGTATGTAGTATAAAATTTCAGTGGATTGAATCTAATGTTCAACTGTGATTATTGCAAGATTCCACCTGGCTTCTTCTATCTGGGAGTTATCAGAAATTGGTGCTTATGTGTCATAATCTAGTTTTCATTAGGATTTTGCAGAGGTGTTGACTGGGGAAGAAAGTATTCAAAGGATATTCCTGGACTCTAGCAAGATGGGAAATATTGCAAATAGAAACTATCTTTTGGAGCTATTCAGGGAAACTATTCATGTCTCAGAGGATGTGAAATGCTTACAGACTGTAAATTTAAGAGGATGGTCCTCCCTTTTATGAACATGAAATGTCATTCAGCTCCAAGTTCTGCTTTTAACCACTGGCTGTGCTGAACAACATTAATATTTCATAAACAAATACAAGGGTATTGAAACTCATCTAGAAGGAAAGAAAAAAATTTATTAAGTCAGAACTATGTGCCATTGCATTCTGGATAACATGTTCCAACAAATCTGTGAATGTTAACATCCACTGACCCAATGGACTATCTCTCATCAACAAGGAATGCCCATACAGAAAACAGTTCATTACCTTTCTTTCTAGAAGCATTAGATCCCTGTACATACAGCCCCTAATGGCCTAAATCCTGCATTGTGTCATATTCCATCAGGAGCCAGTGTGCAAATAACATATTTCCATTTTTAAAGTCTGAAAAATGTCACAAAAAGCTTTTGGCATTTACATGACTCAGACAATCACACTTACTTTAATTCTCTCTGCAGATAATTTCTAATGTTCAGTATATAATCACAGCAGGATACCAGGAATAACTATTAAAGTTAAAACTAAAGTTCTGCAGCATAGCCATTAAAGTACACCAGACTGCAAAAAGAAAGCATTTTAAATGATTCTAGTGACAGCTACTGCTTAATAGAGTGAATATCAAAATGGAATGCACTTAAACAACAAATAGTCTTGATATATACAAGGACTAATTCACAAAATTTTATACCAGTAACTTGGCACAAATTAATGCATCTGCATTAATGAGATTTTCACCTGTGCCTTTGTGAAAAAGAAACCCAGCAGAACTACTTCCTGCTTTTTTCATACTGCATTTCTTTATCACATTAAAAAAAGGTGTAATAACTTGCATTTCATTCCCCGATCCTATACAAGAAGTAAATTAGCAATATAATGTTTTCATATCTAAATCTGATATGAAAACAACATATTCGTATCTGTTGTATGTGCCATGTTTTAAAACCAGACCCACAATGGCCTCCCATAATAACAGTACAAAACGAGACCCGAACAGCTGGAATTCTGTCCTGATGGCATAGAAAGAGAATAAGAAAAAATTGTCATCAGAAGGACAAAGAACAAGAAAAAGGGAGTTGCAGTCAGTGCTAACAAGAAAAGATCAATTCAAACAAGGATGTTTCTAGAATGAAAAATACCAAATGAAACATAGTCATTTAGTTTGGGAAGAATTTGTAGATATTACTCTTCTCACATCTTTTTTCTAGGAAAAAAATAAAGTGGAAAAATAAGAAAGTATCTGAAGCAGGATGCAAAAAGAGTGAAGAAATGTAGCATGGGTGGGAGTGTAGGTGTATGTCTGCACATGCATTGAAGAGGTGAAAGAACTAGCATAAACTCACAGCTGTATTGCCATTATTAACAGCCACCAAAACATAGCAGGTGTACTTCAGAGAAAGCAGAGAATGGTTCTCCATTGTTCAGCTTGCCTCAAGCATCTTTTATGATTCTCCAGTATGATTCTGCTGTTATATATTATTCTGATAAAAATATGGTAAGGTCAGTGAATTATAAGACTCTCACTAGTGTTCTGGATCTTTATGCTAGGGATTGATGAGCATGCTTTTAATTTAAGATAGAAAAGAACTTGAGAGTAGTTTGAAAACACAAAGTTTAGTTTAGATGACCCAATCAGAAAAGCTACATCCTTTTGAAAAGGGACTGCTGAGATTTTTAGGTGAGGTCTTCCTTAGGTATGTGAGAGATTCAAGGCAACAATCAATTAATTTTACAAAAGCTAACCACTGTGGGAGAAACAATAAAGACACAAGGAAAATAATTTCCCCAGTGACATTTTCTTTAAAGATTATGAGTTGACTATTGGCATACCTACTGTTAGCCACTGGTGATGATGTATATGAACAGAACAGAAAAGTAATTTCATTACTTAGTGTATTTGGGAATGGTTATCACAAGCTGCAAAATGAAAGTAGAAGTGAGAAACTGACTAAAGATCCCAGATGTCAAAATAGTAAATGAACATCAGCAATTCATTCAGTAGCCATTCTTTAGCATTCACCATTCACCAGCATTCGCTGTTTCATTCCTGTTTTCTCTGAAGGAGATCCAAACAGAACTTGCACTATTGATCAGTGTCATGAGGAAATCTGAAACTGAAATTCTAGTGTTCCAACGGAATTTAGAGATTTAATAACCCCATGTAATGCTATAGGCTTGGGGCAGAATGGCTTGAGGAGTGTATAGAGGAAAAGGACCTGGGGGTGTTGGTTGATGCTCGGCTCAATATGAGCCGGCAGTGTGCCCAGGTGGCCAAGAAGGCCAATGGCATCCTGGCCTGTATTAGGAATAGTGTGGCCAGCAGGAGCAGGGAGGTGATCATCCCCCTGTACTCAGCTCTGGTGCGGCCGCACCTTGAGTACTGTGTTCAGTTTTGGGCCCCTCACTACAAGAGAGACATCGAGGCCCTGGAGCGTGTTCAGAGAAGGGCAACAAAACTGGTGAGGGGTCTGGAGCACAAGTCTTACGAGGAGTGGCTGAGGGAGCTGGGATTGTTTAGCCTGGAGAAAAGGAGGCTCAGAGGAGACCTCATTGCACTCTACCACTTACTGAAGGGAGGTTGTGGTGAGGAGGGGGTTGGCCTCTTCTCCCAGATAACTAATGGCAGGACAAGAGGGAATGGCCACAAGTTGCGCCAGGGAAGATTTAGATTAGATTTGAGGAAAAATTTTTTCTCTGAAAGAGTGGACAGACACTGGAATGGCCTGCCTAGGGAGGTGGTTGAGGCACCGTCCCTAGCGCTGTTCAAGAAGCGTTTAGATGAGGTGCTAAGGGATTTGATTTAGTAGCTTGGTGGGTAGGGATAGTGGTGTGAGGATGGTTGGACTAGATGATCTTGTAGGTCCTTTCCAACCTAATGAATCTATGGATCTATGAATCTATTCTTTCTCTTCTATTCCCTTGTTTTAAATGGAAAACTTTTGGGAAGAGGTGAACAGTGAGAAAAAAGAATGAAATAATAAGAAAGAGAAACACCTCAGCAATATAAAATATTTAGCAATGGTAGCATGTAGTAAATGTAAACAATGCTTCAGAAACTCCGAAAAGACAGATACAAGATGGAGATTTATAAGCGTGCATACTGCAGTCAATATGGCCGTTTCCTCTTGTTTTGACAGTTAACTCCTGAGCTTTGTTTTGTAGCATCAGTAGTAAAGGTAGGAAAAAGCTGTTGTGTTATAATACTGATTTGACCAAAAGAAAACAAATTTCTAATTTCCTTTTTCATTTGAAGTACTTAAATCACATTAAATTAATAATAGTTTTATTTTTTTTTTTTTATGCTAGAGAGTAAGACCATAAAACCTAAAAATGTTGTATTTTATGCAACCTGTATTGTTGGAAAGGTATAAAAAGTGGCATATGTTTGACTGAGAATTATACCTCAGAATAAAACACTTGCCAGGATAGAGATCTTCCCAGATTTATGAGACTATTACAGTCCTTTACATGATAGCGATCTCATGAAAACGTTCAGAAAGAAGCAACAGTGTTGAAAGGCATTAGAAAAGATGTTGCAAATATCAGGCTTCAGTATACCAGCTTACTCTTGCAAAAATATGCTACACAGTCTCTGTCCTAGAGTCAAGACTTTCTGGCCTGGACATCAACCTTCAAAAGCATACTTACCCTTATGTCCAGAAGGCTAAAAATGAATAAGGCAAAGAGGAATTTTTTTATCACAAAGTTGAATTACTGAAAAAAATTACTGAAAAAGCCTATGATATAGTCAGATTTGCGTGATTTCCTGAGTGTTAAAAACGCTGTGCATAAAAATAGGTCAGTTTCCAAGACAGCGCATAATCACATGTTTGTAAATGTCAATAGGGGAAAAAGCTACAGAAACTGACACTAGCCTACTAACTATAGGAAATGTACAACTGAATAAAATCAAACATAAAAAATGTCAAGTTTTGTATCCACAAAAAGACTAATTTTACAGAATAACGATTTTGATGTAATTCTTGCTTTGCTTTACTGTTGAGAAACTTGATACCGACAGTCCTCAAAACACTTTTTATTGATGGAGTTAACAAAAGTAAATTCACAGCCAATTCTAAAATAAAAGGAACCTCTGAAGCTTGTGCAAACTGGGACAAGCATCAATTAAATAAATAAATATTTATTTTCTCACAAGTGAGCATTCTATCAGTACTCATAATATAGAGTAACAGTAGATGTAAAATCAGAAACACATACCGAATTTGTTAATTGTCAGTGGTAAGTTACATACATTTTTGTTCTATAGAACAATAACAATTATTTAATTGTAGCAAACTGTTACTTAAAGCATAGTGCCTTGAAATAGCATGACTCAATGACACAGAAGTCTAAACAGATCAATCACCCAGAATGATTCATAGCTAGGCTGGTAAAGATTTTAAATGGAGAAAAACAAGTCATTTGGTTTGTAGTTCTTAAGGTAAATAATCCCATGAATTTGCAGAAAGCAGAGAGAACTCAGAGGATTGCATCAACTTTATGATTCAGTTTCAAACACATGTGATTATATGTTATCTTTCTACCAGAAGGCTCAATCTTTAAAAATTAAAATCTATGCATATTTTTACACACATTAATATTTCTAGCCAAATGTAGTGCAAAATTAATAGGATAATAGATAATTTAGGACACCAGCAACAGGCTTCTACAAATTCTAGACATTTAAAAAAAAGTAAAGGAGAAGAAATGAGGTTTGTAACTTGTAGTAAGTTAGTTGAAACACTTGTCTCTCTTAGTTTTATATATCTAGAAAAGGTGGTTTTTGTACACTTGATATCATCTACTTACTTTGGAGTGTAAAGCCATCCAAATTCATCTATGTAGTAAAAAGCTGGGAAATAATGAATGCCCTGGAGTCATATGGTACTGGGCACCTTGATAGAGCATAACAAGGGATTCATATTCCAGAATCCCTGGGAAGAAAATAGCAGGGAACAAGCATTCTATTTCTATCCACTCAGCCTGACTATACAGCAAACATGTTCTTACAACACTGATATGGAATATGTGTCAGGAAGAAGGTGAAGAATAACAACACTATGAAACACATTAGGCTTAAATATGTACAACAACAGATGCCATTAGACCCAAAATACATGCAAGAAGCTGTTAAAAATATCATGTTATAAAACATCCACTATTCCCTCCAACTCAGGGACAAGCTGTTCAAATTATATCATCTGAACAGTTTAGCAAAATCAGATCCTAATCATTAATACAGCCTAGTCAGACTCAACTTCATCCCTAGAAAGATGTTAGAATGACTTGTTCTGGATACCATCTCCAAACAATTGGAAGAGCAGGAAGTTATCAGGAATAGACGAGATGAATTCACTAAGGGGAAATCTTGTTTGACCAACTTAGTAGCCTTCTATGGTGTCATCAATGGCTGGGTAGATGAGGGGATAACAGTGCTCACAGTGGACCTTGACTTCAGCAAGGTCTTTGACAGTAACTCCCACAACATGATTGTTATGAAACTTTGAAAGCGTGGGATAGATGAGTAGACAGTGAGGTGGACTGAGAACTGGCTGACCAGCAGAGCTCAGATGGTTGTCATAAGTAGCACAGAGTTTAACCAGATGCCTGTAACTAGCAGTATTCCTGATGCGTCAGTGCTGGGTCTGGTCTTGTTCGGCATATTCATCAATGACCTAAATGAAAAGATAGGATCAACCCTCAGCACATTTGCTGATGATGCAAAGCTGAAAGGAGTAGCTGCCACACCTGAAGGCTGTGCTACCATTTGTGGATAAAATAAGTAGTTGGGCAGGGAGAAACCCGATGAGGTTTATAAAAAGCAAGTGTAGAGTCATGCACCTGAGGAGGAATAACCACATACATCAGTATAGGTTGGGAAATGACCTGCTGGAGAGAAGTTCCTCAGAGAAGGACCTGGGTGTTCTCATAGACTACATGTTGGCCGTGGGCCAGCAGTGTGCTCTTGTGGCCAATGAGGCCAGTGGTATCATGGGATGCATGATAAAGAGTGTGGCCAACAGGTCAGGAGAAGTGATCCTCCCCCTCTATTCTGCCCTGGTGAGGGCCACATTTAGACTACTGCGTCCAGTTCTGGGATCCTCAGTTAAAAAAAGACAGGGACCTCCTGGAAGGAGTCCAGCATTTGGCCGCAGAGATGATAAAGGGATTGGAGCATTTCCCTCATGAGGAAAGGCTGAGTAACCTGGGTCTGAGAGGGGGCCTGATAAATATCTATAAATAACTAAAGGGAGGTGGGAGGCAGATGAATGAGGTCAGGCAGTTCTTAAGGGTGCACAGCAATAAGACAAGGAACAATGGCCTAAGACTTGTATATAGATATTCCACACAGACTTGTGAAAGAACTTTTTTGCAGTAAAGGTGATATAACAATGAAACAAGTTGCCCAGAGAGGCTCTGAAATCTTTTTCTACAGAGAAATTCAAGAACCATCCAGATGACTACCTATAGAGGGCCTGATTTAGCAGAGGGATTGGATTCAAGGATCTCTTGAGGCCTTGTACAATTCCTTCAGTTCTGTGATTCTGTGGCTAATACTCAGTATCAATGACAAGGTCAGGACTAGATGAAAAACAAATCATGACAGAGAAAATGCACACTGCAACCGTCTTTGGGGTATGAGGCAGGCTCGGGTGGGAAGATGTGGGCTTTAGTCTGGTTTGTTTTCTGTTTTGTTTTTTTTTTTGAAGCAACAGGTTTATATGAGAAAGATTTTAAAACATACCTTATCAAAACAAAAGCAATTAAGTATGTTTCTAACATACATACGGGAAAAATGATAATCAGGTATGTCAAATAATTACTTGTCTCAGGGTAACAATTTCAGTTGGTCTTCAGTGACTGGCAGTTTTTAAATTGATAGCAACTTTATATCATGCAACAGAAAAATAAAAGCATACAAACGTGTTCCTAGCTAAAGAGTTTGACCACATTGTCATTAAAAAAAAAAAGGGAGAGCAATATACAGCTTGAATGTCCTAAGGGCTTCAAGGAATATGTTATTTTTCACTCCTCAAGACAGAGAAACTATAACTCACAGTTTAATGCAAGACACTCACAGGCTTTCACACATGATATTTGGCACAACATCCTAAAATATTGGTTTTGTCTATTTTTACTGTCAGGTTGCCAAGAATGAAATTCTTTTTACAACACAAAATTTAAGAGTTGATAATATATTTTTTTCTCAGTTTGATGTCTTCAGCTTCTGACAGTGGCTTTAATTTATTATAACGGTTTCAAGGAGCTACATCTTAACACTGAATGCCATAAGTTAGCACTAGACACAGAAGCCTGCCAACTCAATTCATTGAGAATTAGATGAGAGCACTTTTTTATGCTGACATGGAGATGCCTGTGTCTTGAAAATAAAATAACTCCAGATTTTGTGATTGTTAGGCAAGTTTTTAATCAACATGTTTTTGTTCAAAGAGCATAGGCAACTTTTAGAATAGAATAGGGCATCTTCATTGTCCTGAGGAGAGTGCTCCCTTTTAGTGTGACAGATTGTGAAGGATTTTGAGAAAAGCTTGCAGTCATTGTGTTGAAAGCCATTTAAAACAATGAGTAAGCAGGAGGAAGGAAGAAGAAAGGGAAAGGGAAAGGGAAAGGGAAAGGGAAAGGGAAAGGGAAAGGGAAAGGGAAAGGGAAAGGGAAAGGGAAAGGGAAAGGGAAAGGGAAAATATGTATTTCCAAGGCAAAAACAACCACAGAACGCTTTACTTTGAAGTATCAGTTTACAGAGATTATGTTTTTCTTGTAAGAACATGAGACAAAGAGCCATTGAAGCAAATAGTCAGAAATAGGGAGAAGAAAATAATACCAGTTAGGCAAATGATTCTACAAATAATATCAGTATGGGCCATGAATTACATTATGTTTGCAAGACTTTTACTAAGCAGTGGATGGAAAGTTGACAACTTTCCTCTCCATTTATTTGGCACTTGTGAAGATACATCTGAAGTGTTCTGTGCAGTTCTGGGGTCTCCAGCACAGGAATTATATTGACTTACTGAAGCAAGACCAGTGGAGATACAGAGGCATTTGGAGTCAGATTTTATGATGCAGGATGAGAAACTGAGGGAACTGCAATTTTTACCTTGGAGACAAAAAAGGTAAAGGGGACAATATCGCCTTCAAGAGTTACCTAATGGAACAGTACACCTCTTCAAAGAATTACTAGAAGAATAGAAGGCAAACAGCTACAGATTGAATAATAATAATAATAATAATAATAAAGGCAACATTCTAATGAGATATTAGTGATGTAAAATCAGTGAGACTGAAATGAACAGTGAAGCAGGTACAACCAACAGACTGAAATCTCAGTCCTAAAAGACATTAAAATCTTGAGAAGTCCAAGACAGATAATTTTAGCTGGCCTTACTTCTAAAGGGAGTTTCAACTAAATGATTCATAAATATTGAATACATTTAAATTTATTTATACCTTTATGTATTTTATATATTTACATAATTTAAAATACATTGATTTTATTTTATTTATTTATTCTATAGATTAACATTAAAAACACAGAATAATCATGAGAAAATTAACAAAGATAAAAGGCATTCTCAATCAAGTACATAATATACAATTTGTCCAACTATATGGAAACTCCCCAGTCTAATGTCAATTTCAGTGAGTTTTAAGATATGAATTCCAAATCATATCAGGACCCTAAGTTTTCTCAGATTTTACTCTTGTTAAGTTCATAATGGTATTTTTCTCATCAGACTGCTATGGCTTTTAAATCATGAAAAGTCCATGCATGACTTAAACACACATGGAGTTACAATCTCATCAAACACCATTTCTAGGAACTAATAAAATTTTTCACTTTGGAAATCAGGTCGTGGTTCAGTTATCTAGCATGTTGTAGATGCTATGAGTTCCCATTGTGAACTATGTGAAAATCTAGCAAAAATTGTTCTTAATAGGCAGAAAAATATAACAGATGCCTGTTCTGGTTTCATGGAAGCAGATTCTTTGATATCAAGGCTGAAATATTTAAAAGACAGTAAATATGCTGTCTTCATAGCCCTCTGAAAGAGAATCCTGTTTCTCATTTCATTTTCCAGTTACATTGGAAGAGTTATTTTTATTTCAGGTGGCCCAGCTGTTCAACAGTCTTCCTCCTAAATCTGTTCAATAACTATCCATAATTATCCATCTTTTCCCATTATAATGATTGCCCAAGTGTTCCGATTTCAGCTAAGATGGTAATGTTTTTGTTAGAGAGTGATGGGTGTGCACTTTAGGGCTTGGTCATGTCAAGCTGCTCAGCGAGGAAGAGTCACCACCATCGTGAAACAGGAGCAGGGGGAAGGTTGGAGCAAGAGTATCTGCCCTAAATTAGGCAATGTGTTTATTCCATACTACATGACATCATGCAGAAGGCTACAAATCCATGGGGAGCTTGCTAGGGGAGGCCACTGATCAGGAATCAGCTGGGTGTTGATAAGCAGTTGGTGAGATACTACATTGTTAGTGGGGCATTGGGCAGTAAGCAGTTGCATTGTTAGCTGGTCA
Source organism: Callipepla californica brunnescens (assembly GCA_023055505.1). Taxonomy (NCBI): domain Eukaryota; kingdom Metazoa; phylum Chordata; class Aves; order Galliformes; family Odontophoridae; genus Callipepla; species Callipepla californica. Next base: position 4,677,652 of record JALIRH010000023.1, on the reverse strand, counting down.
GCAGGTGGCAAGTAATTACACTGTGGCTATATATACATACATTACATTTTTGTTTCTATTTTCCTTTTCTATCTTAGTAAATAATGTTTATCTTATCCCACAATTTCTGTTTGGTTTCCAGTTCTCTTTTTCATCCCATATGGATGATACTGAGTGAACAGCTCTGTGGTGCTTAAATCACAACAATTGTTTTTTGCACCCAACGTGAAGCTCAAAATGTGGAGATAACAGCAAATCTGACCAGAGCATGTTAAAACAAAAGTGGTGTAAGTGCTGTAACAATTTAATAGCTGCTAGTCATCATGTCATTTTTATTATCTGAGTTCTTTCAGATTTTTTTTCATTCAACTATATTATTTAATACCTTACTTGCTGCACATGATCCCTGTTGCGCCATTTACCATCTCTAGGGGATGGATTAAGGCTATCATTTTTCTGTACAATGTAACAGAAAACTAATCTGGTATTTATATTCCATATTGCAGTCATCTTCATACTTCAGAAAACACATCTTTGAAAGTATTAATGATTTTGCTCTTTACTTTGTCTCTTTGAGTGTCAAGCTATGGAGGAGACAAGGGAGAATATTCACACCAGTATGTTCCTATTGCTAGGTTTTGTTTAAGATTAAACAACTACTTAAGAATAACACTAATGGATCTGCCCCAAGGTTGGATAGCTCTGAGTGGTAGGAACCTAGAACAGTGGGTATCACTAATGTTCTGAAACTTCAACCCTGAACAAGCGCAGGATTTTGGAAAATCTAGTAAAATCTTTGAAAAAGGTGTGCTGTCATCTTGGCAATTCTACAGAAACACAAATCACTGCAATGTGCTGGGGCCTAATGATGCTCATTAAGTCCTGTTCAACGCTACTCATCACCCTAAAAAGAAGGAGATTTCATGCTGATGACAAGGTAATAGGCCCCACAGCCACTTCAGTCCCTGCAGTAGTTGCTCAAGCCTCTGTGACATACTTTGCAGTTCAGTCAACAGACATCAGAGAACAAGCCTGTGCCAGTAACAGTCATTCCTATACGCAAGACAAAAAAAATAAAAGATAAAAAATAAAAAATAAAAAATGGATATGAAATTCAGCTCGTTATTGAGGAAGAAAACTGCTACTAAGATCAGGGTGGAAGAAGAAATGGGGATGAATAATGGGAGGAGTAAAAGGGAGAACTAATAAGGAGGCAATAACTGTCTGGCCCCTGAGCATGGGTGAGCTGCAAGATATATGAGAAGACTTCAGCAGTCATCCAAATGAGCATATCATCACCTGGCTGCTCTAAAGCTGTGATAACTGAGCCAGTAGCCTGCATATAGTAGGCAGAAAACCAGGCAACTGAGATATACTTCTAGGAAACAGGACATTGACGAATAATTGGAAAAGGGACACAATTCTTCACTTTATGTATTGAGGACCTCCCCAGCTGTGAAGGAAAAATCTTCGAGGAAGATCAGATATGTCAATCAGGCAAATGAAACACCATGAAGAAAACTATCCAATACCTGCAGGAATTAGATATGCTGGAGGAGCTACACAATATCAACTAGGATGATGATTGTTATCCTAAGATCCTGATGTGCCTAAGAGCTACATGGCAGAAATTTATACAGAGTACACCATTATCATATGCCAACACAATAGCAGTAATGGCATGGAAAGTTGAAATAAAAACAGTGGTGGATGAAGTAACTAGTGTATATGGACAGTGTGAAGAAAAAATATCTTTGTCCCCATTGGCTTGTGTCTCAGATGTGGATACACTCTCCCAGGAGTGTAGAGATACTCTCCCCACTACCAGTACAAGCTGCAGGACGAAAGGATGGATTGTAGGTCTGTCAAAAAGGACTTCGGGGTAGTGCTGGATGGAAAGCTGGATGTGTGTAGGAAATGTGCCCCTGCAAACCAGAAACCCAACTGTATCCTGGACTGCACCAAAATTAGCATGGCCAGAAGGTCAAGAGAGGTGATCCTGCCACTCTACTCTGCTTTGGTGAGGCCTCACCTGGAGTTCTCCATACAGGAGAGACATGGAGCGTGTCCAGAGGAGGGCCAGAAAAATGATCCAAGGGATGAAACACATCTCCAATAAAGACAGGCTGAGAGTTCTGGGCTGTTCAGCCTGGAAAAAAGAAACATTGGGGGAGATCTGACAGTATCTTTCATTGTCTAAGAAGGAGCTTACAGAAGGAAGGAGATGCTCCTTTTATTAGTGTCTGTTGTGGTAGGAGATGGGGAAATGGTTTCAAACTAAAATATGGGAGATTTAGATTGGATATAAGGAAAAATATTTGTAAGATGAAGACTGTGAGGCACTGGAACAGATTGTCCAGAAAGATAGTATATGTCCTATATGTGGAGACAGTAAAGGTTGGAATGGACCATGTTCTGAGCAATCTGATCTAGCTGTAGATGTCCCTGTTCATTACATGGAATAGATGACCTTTGAGAGTCCCTTCCAACTCAAACAGTTCTGTGAGTCTGCAAGTATAAATCACTGTGGATCCTGGAGCACAGTGTATTCCAATGACATCAAGTTATAAAAGGGTAAAATCCATATGCATTTCTGGAGTGATGGGAATAAAAATGAGCCTGCTACATCGGAGTCCAAAGTGTGCTTGAAGGGGAATGAGTGGCACAAGTATCCCATTGCAAATGGCCCAGAAACTCCATGTATCATTGGTATAGATTACCTCAGGAGACAGTATTTCATGGACCCAAAAAGAGTACTATTTGGCTTTTAGTATGGCTGCCTTGGAGGCAGAGGACAATAAGCAGCTGTCTACCTTGCCCGGTCTCTCAGAGAACCATTCTGTTTTGTGGCTGTTAAGTGAAGAACAGCAGGTGTCAGTGCTAACACAACAGTGCACCAGGGTCAATATTGGGACTCCCGATTCCCATCCATAAGAATATCTTCAACTGGAGAGCAAAGGAGTTATCAACAAGACTCACTCACTCTTTAATAGTCCCATATGGCCAGTATGAAAGCCCAAATGGACTTCCAGTGGAGGCTAACAACTTGCAGTCACAACTCAGAGATCAACTAGAAATCAGTCTGCAGATGGTGAAGCATGTTGCTAGCAGGGCATCCATCAACAAGCAGTTGTGTTGTGAGCTGAGTGTCAGGCAGTGGGTGGCAAGCAATTGCGTTGTGGATATATATATGTGTGTGTGTCTGTGTATAGTTATTGTTAACGTCACTTTCTTTTTTCTTTTTGTGTGTATGTGTGTGTGTGTGTATGTTTTCTTTTTCTGCCTTAGTAAATCATTTTTATCTCAGCCTACAAGTTCTATTTTGTTTCCAGTTCTCTCTCTCAACCCATCTGGGGAAAGGACTGTGCAGTGTTTAGCTGCCTGCCAGGTTAAACCACAATATCTAAGCTTTTATGAATGACTCACAGAGAAGGAACAGCAAGTATGTGCATTCATTTATTGTGTTTTATGAAGAACCACTTTGTCAGTTGTTGACATAAAGCGCTTGTGACAACCTGTTAGAAAATGAAATTTATCCAACGAAGCTCACAGAGAAAAGACTATCAAAATAGTCATCAAGAAGGAGGGGAAAAAAAAAAAAAAAAAAAAAAAAAACTTTTGGAATTCTTTCATATATTTCAAGGCATAGCAGCCTCTGTTCGAATTTATATGTCATGGGATACATGAGCATAGTGTCACTCAAGCAGAGGAAATGGCGCAGAGGTGCAAAGTAAGTTTCATGTTTCCACTCACCTCACTACTGATACTTGATTGCCTTTTTTGTCAAAGGGATGTAGTGGGAGAAAGATTTAACTGAGACAACTTGAAAGCACAGCAGCAAAGTTGTGAAATAGGCCCCTGTCTGAGAACTACAGAAAATGTTTCCCTGCAGCTCAGTACATCAGCTGTGGCTGTTCCAGAACAGTACTTCACTTACTTAAAACAGGTGGCTTTATGGCTGCACCAACTTCCCTGCCCTTCCCTGATTTCCTTTTCTATCTGAAATCATAGAGGCCACAGAAGTCCTCAGACTAAATTATAGATGTGAACAGTCACTGAACAAGCCTTAGGATCCTTTGACTACACAGAACACCTCTTACTACCTAAGACAGACAAGTAGAGAAACATGAATCACAAAGTGGTTCTCAGTAGAGCTTTACATATTTTTCACATACAGTACAGTATTTTTACATGATTTCTCTCTTTGTTTTCTTTATGCCTTTGTTAATTCATACTTTTCCTTGTACTACTCTGATTACTGTATAGATTTAGAAGGACGATGAGCATTCAGACCAGTTGAAATTGTGTATGTTTGATACCTTCCAAATTTTTTTCTTAGTCTTATCTCTGTCTTAATATTGTAGTCATAGTAAATGTGTGGCATCATGTTCACTTCCATTCACCTTCACGGCCACTTGAAGTAAAGCTTTACAAATAGTTATGCTTCAAAGACTTCAACTATCACATTCTTTCTATAGTAAATTTATATTAGATTCCACCTACACAGTCCCAATCACTTCTACATCAGCTCTGAAAAAGAACTGTATGGTATTTTAAATACATTTTATCATACTCTACTAGAATGTTTAATCAAAAATAACATTCATTAGGAAGGAAAAAAATAATAACAATAAGACTTTTTTTTTTACATTGCTACACCGCATACTGGCATAGAACAACTTGGTAAACCACAATTATTTTGTTTTGATTTTCATTTTGACAACATAAAAAGAGCATGGAATGAATTTATTTATTTTCACACATTAGTTGGGACAGATAAGTAATTGTCTGTCTATACAGAACTGATATGTATCTACCAAGCTTCGTATAATGCACAAATCTAATCAGGCTGCATGCCAGTAGTTGGAAAATGCTACAGACCACTACTATAGTATTACATCAATACTGATATAATAAAGTTGTAAAGTAATATCAATACAAATATAGATTTTTTCTGAAACCACACAAATTACTATACTCAAGGACTCCAATAAATTGTATTTCAGACAGTTTGAGTAAACTCAAGTCCTACCAGACGTATATGTTGTTCTACAAATGTATTGAAATCAAAGAGGAAAATATTTTGTACGACATCATAAAGTTGTCATTCACTTCTATCTGACAGTACCTTTTCAAGAGAATTCCACACACAAAACAGTAAGAAACTTCAAAATATTAGCAAAGTGCCTTACAGTGGACCACATTGCCTACTGTCTGCTCTACGTTATACCTAAGTTAAATCAGTTCTGTTAACTTCCTTAAATAATGAGCAAATCACTTACATCTGTGAGAAGAAAGGGCAATTTAAAGCAAGGCTTAGTTCGCCATTTCTGAAATAACATTAACGCCCACAGCAGTACTTTCAAAGATAAGCAAAATGTATGTTCATCAAAAAACAAAACAATGTCAAGCAACAGTCCATAGAAGAAAAGAGCTGGTTCACCTTTCCTCTGATTTCTGACATATAGAAAACATCAGAGAGAAACACAAAATCCAGACTTAATATAAAATCCTTATTAAACAATTAATGGCTATGTATTCATAGAATCTTCAAGGAATCTGAATATCTGCACCATCATAACTAAGCTCTCAATAATTGATTTTCACTTTTCCTATTTCACGAATCAGAATTTTCACTGGATTCTGTCTTTGCTTATTTTATACTTACAGAACCCCTCCATCCTTCTGTAGTTGCTGTGTTCTCCCACTGCAGTTCCAAACTTGAGTATGTGATCTGCTTTAATTAAAGGAACCTAGATGGTAGAAGATAGACAGTTTGTAAAATGTCTGACGAAGTAGTAGAAAATGAAACTTAGTCTACATTAGAGAGGATCAGTATTGTATGGAATATGAAATAAGTCTTCATGGTATATATTCATATACTTTGAAATACATAGTATATAAGAGAGTGGCTTTTTGTGTCTTTTGCTGTCTTATGATGTTTTTGCTAGGGGAAGGTCTGGCCTCTTGTGCATGTATTTTATAAACTGGGAAGAGAAGGGAAATACATAAACTACAGTTTGCTTCCATTTTTTTGTAGTAAAATAAAATAAAATAAAATAAAATAAAATAAAATAAAATGTAACATAAGTGTCGATGGAGTGCCACATTCTTGTTAACTGATGGTGACAGATGTCTCAGAAATCTTACAACAAAAATGATGATTCCATGTTTAACAGCCAAGGCACTGGAGAAAGCAAGTCCACAAAATAAATCTGCTGTCACCGTTTACCAACTATAATATTCCAAGGTCTAGTCTTCTTCTGACCCATCACAACTGCTTTTGTGCAGATAGAAAATAAATGCTACACAACTAGTACACTGAGAAAAAAAAATGGTCTCATTACATCAATTAAAAGCAGAGGTTTTGTTTAAGTGTTCATGGAATGTGAATATGGAAAATCACCTCAGGAAATACACTGAGAAATTCCCTTCCTTAGAAGAGCCTAGTGAACGTCAAATACTCTTGCAATTCTTTTACATGTTGTAATATTAATTCTCAAATTCTTTTTGTGAAATAGCAGAAAGCAACCAGTCTTTGTTGATTTGTTGTGTGCTCAATGAGCAAGGGTGGTTGCACAAAACTGAATGCATTATGTTTGCTGTATGGCTAAGAATCAAGTGTTCTGGCATGCACTGGACATCTGTCTATTGTTTAATCATGCAGAGGATGCCCTTCTTCTCAGGAGATTCATGGTGATCTCTGGTTGGGCTGCATAAAATTTGGAGATCAAGACATAAGGATAGAGCAGTCTTGGATACTATGTCATTTGCATCACTTCCAGTGAAACACCAGGAAATCTTCATCGACTTCACAATGTTGTGTGTGAGAATCAGGAGGAGCTGTTGCTCTTGTTTTTTGTTTCAGACAAGGGATTTCATACAAAAAGAGGTTGACTGGGCTATCAAATGCGTTTACATGCTTTATTCATCAAATCCTTCAGGGCAGGGGATACTGAAAAAATACAACTAGGAACATTATAGAGGTAATTTTATGTAGTTTTAATTCCATAGTCACTGCTTTCAGTAGCAGAAATAAGATTTTTTCCCGTTCTTAAATATGTAAGTATGTCAGGGCTCTGTTACATTGGAGGGGAAGGTGTAGCATCTCTGTTACTAGGTTCTGAGGAGCATCAAGGCCTTAATTTTAAAGCACTCTTGAGGAACTTCCTGGAAGAAAAGTGCTGGAAATGGAGTAGGTCCAGTGGGGCAACTCTGTAAAATCAATCTAGGTCATACTCAGTCTCATGCAAAAGGACAGCAGGATTTTCATGCATTTTCCCTTGAAGAAGCGGACTGAGCTTTAATAACCCATACTTTTGGCCTCCATGAACTACTGCAGCTCTTAATTCAGTGACTGAATCATTAAAGAAAAAAAATACAATACATCTTTCCTAATCTGAGAAAATGGTCTCACTGTTGGGCATTATCAAGCAATAATTTTCACAATACAAATGTGAGATAAGTATAGTATATTATTGCTGTTTTGCTACCACACTATTTGTGGCAATATTACATCATGTATTGAAGACTAAATATTAATTAAAATAATATAGTTAGAAATGGAATTCAAGATCTTTTGGGTACTGTTAGTGGCTAGCAAATTCTTCATGTCCATTCCATTATAAAAATTAAAATCAACATTTTCCTGTTACAGTAACAAGAGATTATAGAATAATTATGATATCAAGATTTCCCAGCTTGTATTCTTTATGTCTTGAATACTTTTTACATTAAATCAGCTTTGCTAGTTTATTCTACAGCCAGTAATCAGTCAATAAAAGACTTTTGTGCTAGTCTTATGAAAAGAGAAGTAGGGAGAACATTTTAAAACAATAAAAATAAATATGAGTCTATTAAGCCACAAAAACTGATAAACACAGATGCAGACCTAATATCTTTCAAAATTGATCTGAGATGTCAAACTGATAGAGTTTCTACAAAACTCTGAAAGTACTGTAACTGAAAGGGAATAATTCTGTAGAACTATAAACCACCACATTTCTAATATAATTGGCACATAGAGGGTATCTCACACAAATTAGCCCTTCAGGCAACAGCACGATAGTAGTCAACTTAAGAGGTATACATAATAATCATAAACGATTTGATATTTTTGCCATATTTTTACCACAATGTAACACCAGAAAACAGTTTTTAACATGCACTACAGTACAAACTGTCATACTGACAAGTATTTAGATATTATATTGAAACTCCATCATGAAGCAATTTCAATAGCATATGTAATATTATTACCTGCGGTTTATTTTCTGGGTCTTCTCTCTTCTGAATTTAGAGAACATAAGGCTATACTTTAAGGATGTTTATTTAATTACATGAAATTGAAGTACATGCTTTCAGGGAAAACTGAAGTTTTCTCCATTTGCAAGTGCTGGGGGGGGGAGGTGTGAGATGGAAGGAGCAATGAAATTTTAACTGAAAATGAAAAGGTGCATTCAGTCATACATAAAGAAATATCAAATGTAACTACCTTAATTATGCAATATGTATGTAATGTATGTAGGCTCCATAATGTTTGATTTAAGCAAAATATCAACCAGAAATGTGTTTTATAAATAAGAGTTTGCTTATGGTTAAATATTAAAAACAAAACATAGAATGCTCAGCTCAAAGACAAACAAATGCAAAAATAATTCACAAATCAGTGAAAACTAGAAATTATATCACAAAACATTTTTGCATATAGTATCTGTGTCAGAAAGGCAAAACTGTATTTTGTATACTTGTGCAAGAGCATTTATTTTCAATTGCATTTACTAGAAGTACTTGATTTGAAAATATGTTGCCTAGAATCTTATTCTTTTGGAACAAAATCTGTACATGCACAGACATACTGGTATGAGTGCAAAGCATGCTGAGAAGTTGCATCTGACTTTCTTTATTGTGTTATAAAAATAAGATGATAGTTAAAACCTAAACAGAAGCCTAAACTTCTCTAGAATACTGAAATATAAAAGTCCATGACTTTAGATTCAGAGCACTACAGGCAAAGGTTCATTTTCCACTGCTTTGATCAATATAGGATTTTTTGTTTCTGCTTCTTACATTTCAGTTTGGATCAATGTTCTGTTGGGCTTTTTCTTGCAATCTGTATATATTTGGGAAGGTAAAGGAGACGTTTTTTACCTTCCTGAAAATGTTCTTTGTATGAGAAGTGACATGATGATCTATAGTATGTGAAAAATTCGGGATTTAGTGACCTGTTTAAAAATGAACTTGATTTCACAAGCCTTACACAGTACTTCAAAGGGAAGATAACAATATGCTCTTGTACAATTTTTAAAATAAGTCTGCTAATCCCTTTTCCTGTAGTATGTGTTAACTCAGAGCATGGCACTTATTTAGTAACAGAAAAGCACAATGCTAACAAGACATCTTCATGAGACTGAATATGGGATTTGCATACCTCATTTAGCTGTTTCTAAGGAAATATGCATATCAAACAATTTTAGAAATCCACACACTTTCTGCAATATATAAAAAATATCTTTTAGTAAAATCTAGCTTTAAAATATTCCTAAGAAATGCTTTTCATTTTGTGGCTGCACTGTGTTTTCAACACCTACAATTCTGTGATCCTTTGAATATAAAAAGAGAAACATAAAATGAATTCAGGTATGTTTTAGAGGTAGTTAGTTTCACACAAGTTCCTCTCCCCCCCCCAAAAAAAAAAAAAAGAAAAAACTACTTTTTTTGTTAATGTTTATTCTCTGTGTTGTCCTTCCCTTCAAATTATCCAGAGAATTGCCATAAAGCAAATTAAGTCATACAATAACTATCACACTCATATCTGTTCTGCTGGCCACCATATAGAAAAAAATCTTGGTTTTAATGCTGGTATGCTGGTCTGATCTCTTCTTTTACTCAGTTTGATTGAAAAGTTTTGTTTTATAAATTAAACTTTCTGAAAGAGCCTAACAAGGACATTCCTAAAGGTTTACTCTCATTCCAGATGACAAGCTATAACATATTTTTACTATAGTGCAAGTGCACATTTCTTGTTCACTGAGGTATTTCCAAGTATTATAACTCATTTTGAGTTCTCTGTTATATCTAGTTTTCGGATATTCCTATCTGTAATAGCATGGAGATGTCTTCCGTTCTCCTGAGAAATTACAGCTTCAAAGAATTCTTTTAAGCTTTTTTTTTTTTTTTTTTCAAATAATTTATCAAATCTCAGTAATACTAGAAAGATACAAAAGAAAATGAGGATATAGTGCTTTCCAAGGCAAAGACATGTTTTGTCTCTGGGTCATATGGACCCATACAGAGCAGTAATAGCACATCACATTCATACACTTCAAGCACTTATTAACCAGTTGTGTCATATTCTGTATGTTAAGCCATATTTTTCTTTTTTTTTTTCAGACAGCAGAGCTAAGCAGAGAAGACCTATTTCATCCTAAAGGTGCAGGACAGCAAACTAATACAAATAAAAGAAAATTTTGGGTATAAGAACAACACAGGTTTTCAAATCATTTTCTTTTTTTCGTGCTAATGTAGGACAAGAGCTTGGCAGTGGACTGGAATTTCTGCTGTCTAATTTTCTGCGTAATCACAGAACAAAACTGTATCCCTGCTCCATAGCTTACAGATAGAGGGTAAGTAGGCACTGTGAGACAGACATGAAGTACAAAGGAGATAACAGAAACCTTACTCAGAACACATTTCAAATCTTCTAAGAAGAGACATGTGATTTGACTGACCACACAGGTTGCAGTCACCTGCATACATGTCAAAAGATAGGCCATGTAATAAATCTAGTTGAAATTTTGCCCTTTTATAATTTCATGTTCAATTCCTACACTGCTGTAGATCCTACTTCCCCTTCAGACTGTCTTCATACATCTGTTACAGGGGTTATAGACATCATCACTCTCCCGATGGATTTTTCATTATTACTGGAAAATTACTGATGATCTCCATCAGTCAGATGTGAAAAATCTTGGTTTATGTTACATCTTCATATTTGAAAAGTCACACAAATATTGTGATTCTATAATCTGGGTAGTGTGGTGATGTTCAAAGTTGAGAACAGCAGTCTGAAACAGAATTATAAAGCCGTCTGCTTGATATGAAAGAGACAGAAAGAAGTGTCTTGGGGGTCATGGTGGCCATCTTAACGCTCCATGTTTGCTGATAGCTATCCTGTCTGCCATTTGGGCAGAGCCTACTTTTGGCTTCATCACAGAAACCTACCATTAGTATTGGATTAGTGTTAGGTGACAGAAACTCACACACAGTCAGCTATCAGACAGGAAAAAATACTGACCAATGCTGGCCAGTCCTATTTCTTTTAGGTATATTTCAACACATAGAACTTTAGAATTGTATTTATTTTCTTTCTGTGGCTTTTATAACTTCCTCTGTTAAATGTAAGGGAAGTTATACATATTTAAGTGCAATGTGTAGTGTTTAGAGGGAAAGTCACACTCGTAGGTGCAGAAATTTCTTTTATTCCATAGTGATGCCTGCCCAGCCAAATACCTTACCCTACAGCACGGTGCTGGCTGATACAAGAAAAAAAAATACTAATATATATTTTAAAAAGATAATAATAACAACAGAAAAAAAGGATAAGTACTTGGCTTTTTTTTTTTTTTTTTTTTTTTTTTACTTTTTACATTTTACATTTATATTTACCGTAACTATAAAGCTGAAATATTTCTATATATAGTTTGCTCCATATGCTTCTACAGCATCTTTTGTAAGAGCCTCATTCTGTAGTCACTTCCATGATCCAGCAGATTTTCAGTGATTCTGTCTTTATGAGGAAGAGATGAAAGATGAGACTGCAGCAGAGTGGGAATAACCATTCTTTCACCTGTGCTATGCATCACTTTAACTATCAAGCTCATCTTGTCTTACATTTTTTGCACTTCTTTTTTTGGTTTCTCTCCACAATTTTATTTTAAAGTTTAAGGAAGTTTAATAAGTCTTTTCTTCTTGAGTTATTTAATTCAATAATTTTTCATTCACTCCATTTGAATCTTCAGTTTTTGATATTGAAGCTTTAGTCTTTATTTTTTTCATTTTCGTGTTTGATATTTTCCTTACTTCTATAATGCTTTAGAGCTAGACAGTTATTTTTAGTAAGGTTAAGCTAGTGTGACTAATATAAGAGAAAGCACAACTGAGTGGGAGCTATCCTTGCATTAATTTAATATTTCCTTTCTCTTAATAGAATGCTGACAAGCTCTTTCTTCCCTACTCTTACATATGTAATACAATTACCAAATTAATCTCTATTTTATTACAGCACCTCACAAAATGCTTCACCAAAATGTCCAGGTCCATTTGAACTTTTATTTAGATAATCTGTTTCTTTATGTGTGTGTGCAAGTACTACCATAATTAAAATGTTTTAAATAAATGTTACAGTTTAACCACAGTAGCATCAGGATTTATGAAAATAAAATGTATATTAGTACCATTTAGTACTTCACCCTTCATTGCATACCTGCTAGTCTAGACTACCAAATATTACATTCTTTCTAGGAAGCGCACTAAATAGTAGAACTTAAATTCACATGATGGAGAACGCGGAGTCAAACAAGGTTTGGAAGTGCCAACCACAAAACTGATTCTCTGTAGGTCATGACAGGACACCATCCCAATGTACTAATTGCCTGCCTGCCAAGGACATCCACTGTGATAGGGATGTCTATCAAGCAGTGATAGACTTCTCTAGCATGAAGAAAGGAGAGCCTTGAGCCTTGCTTGTACTGCATTATAACTCTTAAGAATGTGTTTTCATTTATTCCTATCTCACTAGAAACAGCAAATATGGCTATATATACAGCAACACTCCTAGTTTTCTTCCATCTAGTGTTTCTTTTGCCGCCTGAATACAATCTTAGTCCTGCTCAGAGGAAAAAGTGTGCTTACAAATATTTCTAAAATCACAAAATACAGACACTTCACTCGTTCTGAAAACACTAGCAGGTATGACATGTCAGACAATTTGATTTGATCTTTTGGAAATAGTTCAGTATCTAAAATTCTGTTTGCCATATATGAAGAAATGCTCACAGCAGGATACTGAAAACCACAGAGAGCTCTGTAGGAAACATTAGGAAAGAATAGGGCAACTAAATGAACACCCAGGAAAAATAGATACTCTAAAATTGGATCCCTGCTGTATCAACATATTTGGGCGATATTGACAATTTGGGAAACAGTAGATTTCAGGGGCTTTGGTAACCAGAAGTTATATGGAATATTTCTGAAGTCTCTGTCTTTACTCTGGAAATTGCAACACTTTTAAGTATAATAGAAATGACTCTATATTTGCAATATCCAACAAAATTGTTGTCTCAAACAGCATTGTCTATTTGGAGTCACAGTAAAAATGCTCAAAGGTAGAACAATGCAAAAGTCATTTGTTAGCTAGGACTGAAAATTAATGAATGCATTTTTTTTAGTGTGTATATATATTTAGCGGTTAAACCTAGTATGACTAAACAGAGTATCTGCTACACATAATTCCTTATAGAATAAAAGTAAACTAGTATAAAATCTGCACAAACATAAATTAAAAATTAGCTGCATAGGAAAAAATATATTGGATTTTAGTGATCCAATTCCTTTATGCCAACCTAAGACACTAAAGAACATGATTGATTAAAACTTAGATTTGCTAAATTCTCCAGAACCCAGGATGAAACTTCAGACTTAAGGTGATGAGATCATAAGGAGTCCTTCAAATCTTCAGTTTTTCTAAATAAAGTCTATTGGTTAATGGAATGAAAAATGGTAACTCAAGAGAGTTTTCATCTGAATAAAAACTTCTCTGTTAATTTCAAGTTTCCACAACAAATAAACATGAAAACCCTGTTTAAATAACTGTGTGTGAAGTTCTTACTGTTCTCTCAAGTGCTGGTTTCATGGAATATGACACTTACCTAGAAGCAATTTTATTCTAGGAACATTAAAGTTCATTTCATCTTAAATCACTGCGGTTTTTTTTTCATTTTCATTCATTCATGCCCTATTTTATCATGCTATTTACTAAACCTTTTGAGCAACTAAGATCAAATCACGCACTCAAATACATGTGCATGTGTGCACAAACAACCTCCTTGGGGTCTGCTATTCTAGGATAAGCAATCACTGTATTTTATGATTTGCACACAAAAGTGATTGTTCTGAAAAGCTATGAAACCTTGACTTTCACAAGATACACCGGAGTGCTTTTTCTAAAACATGCATAGTTGACATAAAACAGTCCCAAACTTTGACATGAACAGTAAAAGAAATATCATTTGCACAAAATGTAAACAGCTGGGGTACATTTACCGGGGTCAGAAAACTTGGGTGCTAATCAATTTGGATTAATGACATACAAATATGGAGTTGCACTTAAATCAACTATGTTGTCAAAACATTGCTCTTCTAATCCCTGGTAAATGATGGGGTTTATAAAAGCAGATTTTTGTGGATAATTGAAGATTATTTAAACATATGCGGAAAGTAGATTATGTGTGAATCCAGTGTTGCTAAAATAAACTATATGTCTGTCAGAAGTCTTTGTATTTCTCCATTTCATGTCTGTATATATATATATTTACTATAATCTATCTCTATTTTATGTTTAGACTTTTCACTTTAAAAAGTTCCATACATTAACTCAGTTTTAAGGTCCTTTCAGTGCATCAGTTCACATTCAGTTGTAAAACAAAACAACTTCCAGATTGAACAGTCTTTTTCTCACCACTTCACTTGCCTCAGATTGGAAATACAGGAAGAGCTCTCCACAGCTTGTTTGCATAGTATGTTATTAACATGGCTGCATCTTATTCGAAGCTGAGTGGTGCATCTCCTTGATTTAAAATACATATATTTATTACTTCCCTATAAAATTTATTAGAAGGAAACTAGAAGGAAATTTTACTAGAAGGAAACACAAGTTTCTGATCATTATTAAAAAATTCAAATGCTTCTTCTTTTCTTTTATGAAAAGTGAGTTTCTGCTAATAACATTTTATAACATATGGCCAGTGGCCATGAACTCCATCCTTAGAAACCTTTTGAAGAGCAAGTGCTCTAAATGCAAAATCTCTAAACATTTATGATATCAAATAAAGTGATATTAATATTCAAAACTGTAATTTAACATCAACTGTTCATCATTTGACTCTCCTCTCTCTGAATCCATTCCAACAAGCATGTTCAGCTCCCAAAAAGAACACCAAGAATCACACTGTGATCATTCGGAAAAAAAGCAGATGACATCTAGGTGCTGATGTGACTGAGGTCACAGCGTACACCTAGCAGAGCCATTCCATTCTCACTGTCCCATAGTCAGCCAGAGTCACAGATAGGAATCAAGCAAATGAGAAGGAAAAATTAAAAATGATGATGACAGATGAGTATAATAATGTGAATAGCTACTACTACTTCAGACAATAGCTGCTCTAAATTCTTCCTGTAGTAAAATTTGGATTGATCTACTGTTTGTAAAAAACTGAGAAAATAATTAGTTTCAATTCTTAAGTTTTCATCATTTTTAAATGTTTTATGCTATATTTTGCACTGCTAGATCTCAAGCATGTAGATGATAATGTAATCCAGGACCTCCATAGAACAGTCAAAAAAATTTACAATTATGGAGCTATGGAGTTACAGTCTACAAGTTCTTCTAATCTACAAAAGTATGCACATACCTTTGCTTCTGAAAGCATCCCCTAAGCTTAATGAATTCAGACACTGTGGTCTGCCATTACCAAAAGTCCAAAGCTGAGGGAACCCTTTAAAAATTTTAGAAATTCTTGCCTTCATGACAATAACCTAAACCTCTTTGATTATGTTTGCACTGCATTTATATTTATATTATTTAATATTTATATTATTTATATTTATATTTATTTAATCTAACAAACCAGCTAGAAAAGAGTCACTAATTTTGAAGAAATCTTTTCCATGTTCTTTTCATGTCACTCTGGATCAAAATCTGTTATCTCTGGAGTGTTCTACATTTCCAAAACCTGAGGAGCCCCTACTCTGGTTGTCCATCAGTGCTTCACAGCTCTTGGAACACACAGTTCCTTATGTAATTGAGGTAATTGTGCTTAATGGCTGCTGCTCAGCTCCTCTCAGCAGAACGACTCCAAGACAGCTGTTTCACCTGAAGTACAGGGGAGATGAAACCCTGCAGCAGTAATAGCAGCAGCAGAGCAGCTGAGTTGACGCAGGGAGAGGGGAGCAGTAGAAGCTTTTGGGCTTGATTATAAGGGTTCTATGTTACATTTTTAGAAGTTTCTTGAATTTCCCCTCCTTTTAAATTCCTATTTTCCCTACAAGTCCTATTTCTTCACCCCAGTAGCCCAATCCTCTTCTTATTTTGATTCTTGATATGCAAATTAAGGCTTCTTTACGTCCCTCAGATTTATCTGCTTCTATCCCACAAGAAGCAAAGTGCGGGCTGTGGTTTTAATTGGTTTGTTGTTGCTGTCTAAGGTTTATGTTTGTTTGTTGCTGTTGTTTTTTAAGATATAAGAGCTTCTTTATGTTAGTATGACTGCATCCTCATTAGGATATTAGTGCTTGTCTAACCTACTCTTTTGTTTTTTTAGACTTTCAGGGAAAAAAAAAAAAAAAGCACAAAAACTGTAGGTAGAAAACTCATTTCACAGACTCACAGAATGACAGATTGGCTGAGGTTGTGAGAGATCTCCATCCAGCCCAGCCCCTGCTCCAGCAGGGTCACCCAGAGCAGCGTTTCCAAGACTACATCCAGACTCCTTCTGGAAATCTCCAATGAGGAGACTGCACAGCCTCCATCAGCAGCCTGTGCCAATGCTCCACCACCAGCACAGCACAAAAGTTTTTTTTGATGTTTGTATGGAATCATCTATGCTCTAATTTGTGCCCATTCCCTGTAGAATATGTGAGATTTTTAATATTATGTCCATAAAGGTGTTACTAAAATTGATTTCTCTTATTTCCTTTGCTAAGTGGGACAAATTTACATATGAAGGAGCTAGCTACGTTTATTACATCTTTGAGGACAGGTGTGTTGGGTTGCTGTGCACTCAGAAAGCATAGGAAGTCTGAAGAACCTCTGGGTAGTCAGGAATACCAGAATCATAGGTTTCTAGCTTCTTTACAGTGATGCTCTCAGACCATATTGCAGAGCAACATTAAAAAAAAAAAAAAAAAGTCCATTTTCCAGTACATTAAATTTAACTTACTTTCTCTGTATTCAAACATTACCAATGGCTTCTTTGATATAGCAGTGATACTGTACAGGACAAAGAGGAGCTTTTTTTGCTAAGTTAAGTTAGAATCTTCTCTCATATTCTTCTCTGTAGCTTGTTAGACTACCCATTCCAACCCAAGCTCTGTCAAATTTTCTTTTTTTTAACAAAATTTATTTGAATTACTCAGAAAATGTCAATCCAATATATTTTCAAAAAATATCTGCAAAGTCATGAAGTTCAAATAGCCATGTGGCTCATATCTTAATTTGAATACTCAAATGTTTGCTAGCATGATTTTTTACAGTTTTCAAAGTAATAAATCCTAGGTGGATTACTTATTTTAACATATATAATTTTTTTACATCTATCGGTGTATCCAAAACTCCTTCTACATATTTTTGAAATTGTTCTTCATTGCTTAGACTGCCTCCTGGAAGACTCGATGGCAGGGATTGGTATTATGCTTCCAGTGTCTGCTATTCATGTATTTCCTAGCTACTTCCAAAATAAATACTTTGTTCCTGGACCATGTGCAATCCATTGTGACAGAAAGAGGAAGTATAAAACACCTGGAAGCCTGAAGAAAGATGAAGGAGATTATGCTTTCAGTGACAAATACCCATGCCCTGCTTCTTCTTTCCTCAGCTGGCTCTTTATGTTTGCAGTTCAGTCATCCCAATCTTCCTCATTCTCTAGTGTTCCTTTTATCTGCGTAAAATCATGAACAGTTTTCCTCAGTTCTCAGTTTTCTATTGGAAATATTCACTCTATCAGCAAATACTGAGAGCTGCTCCTTGTACCTACCACAATATTTTTTATTTCTGGTAGGATTGTCTTTGATTTCTCTCGCGCTTCACTCTCACTGCTTGACTTTTGAATCTTCTTCTGTCACTCTGACAAATGTGCAGGATACAGGTCTCTTCTGTGAACTCAAGGGCTCTTCTTTCAGTCACAAGGTCTACTAGGCATATTTAACTGTGTCCTTAAGAAAGAAACAAGCTGACTGTGTATTATGAATGGAGATTCATGAAAGAAAAAAAAATCTGATCTTATAGATACTGAATTTAGATATCTCTCCTTTTTCTCTTTCCTCATACCCTTGCCTCACCTTCCTTGTTCTGAGTCAGAAAGGACAGCTTCAGAGGGGACACATTAGCACAGCATTTTTCTGGCAAAGTCAGCAGCTGTGTCTCATGTTATTTAAAATCTCTTCATTTTCTTCTCTCTCTCCCTTTTTTTTTTTTTAATAAGACATATTCCATGCCAGCAACATAACCAGAAGGTCAAATTCCTTGATTTTAGAAAAGAACATCCATATTCTGCAGAGTAAAGCTTAGATTATCATAAATACTAACAGCTGCATGATAGAGGGGCTTGGTTATCCACAGTGTTTCATCTCCACTTTGCTGGATTTTATGATTTACATTGGGGTGGGGAGTCTCAGCTAACTGCAACTCTGAGATTTTCTGAAAATAAAGAGGTAAAAAAGTAGGCAAGCACAGATATGATTTTCTCAGACATTTCCAGATATCATGCTGGAGAACAGAAAAACAAATTTCAGTTGCTAATAGAAAGATAGACCTGGAGAGTGGTAGGATTCCTTAGTCGGGATGCATCCATGTAACAAATTGCATCACTAGGCAAGGTCGTCTGCGTTAGCTCTGAGGTTGCTAGCTGAAAGCAAGCAGCTTCATTAGAGGGAACCGTGGGGACTAATGAGCTTCTCCCAGGGCTCAGCACAGATGCAAGGCTGTGGCTACCAGAGATCTAGCCAGCTCGTCTGGGATGCTACTATGGGGTGCTGCATTGTACTGCACTGTTGTGAGGCTCTGTTCTTCAGCTAACTTAGTGAGGAAATAAAACACGAAAGGCAAGCATTCAGAACACAACAATTTATAATAAGATAGTCACTCAGCTGACCAGTCCAATCCCACACAGAGGTCTTCCTGCAATTTATGATAAAGTCATGTTAAAAGGCTGCAAGTTTACCAGCTGTAGCAGAGATGTTAGCATTTAACTCTCATACCACACTATATAGAGCTGAATATGTACATCTTTAGAGTGATCTAGAGATTAAGAAATACTGTTTTGATCTTTACTCTCTCTTTTCTACAGAAGTTCTTTAAAGAAGTTGGTTACAAGTGTCAGTAAAGAAAACACATGTTAAAGCACACTGATGGCATTACAATCCTTTGCTATGTCATTAAAAAAAAAAAAAAAAAAAAAAAAAAGAAGTAATACAGGTCCAATCTTCCTTGCACTTATGCAAGAATTGCTGTCATATTAATCCTCACATTCACCTTGGAGACAAATGAGTACAGGGCACTGAATAATACTGAGGGAGCAATTTACACAACAAGGGAGAAAAAAAGAGAAAAAAAGACTAAAAAGTAAAGTAAAACGTGTTTTACAGACAAGATCAATTTATCAGTGTATGAGCTATGATACACGTGTTACATGAAGAGATATTTCTTCTGCAAGGCCTGTTATTTACACACATTCTCTTACCTAAATTGGAAAGAGATGGATTTGAAGGGTGAACTCTTCTATGGATACAGATTTGGATGTAGAGTTGCAGTCAGAGTTGTGGCCAACAGCTCTTGGACTAAGGTGGAGGCTCTTGATTAGTGATGTCCCCCAGGGGTCTCCCTTGAGACCAGTGCCCCTCAACATTGTTTAAGACTGGCAAGAAGCGTCAGAGACCAACATGAAACAACCATCATCACTCTGTGGATAATTTTACATTTGAAAGTGTCTCTTTGGAGTTGTTTGCCTTTGAATAGGAGCGCCCAAGATTATTGGATGAAGTCTTGGCCTGGGAGCAAATTAAACAAGTATGATAAAGAAGACTGGGAGGTGACACCATTGTATCCTGCAAAGGCAAGCTACAAGCTGGCATCTCCCTGCTCCCTTTTACCTGCTGACATAAATTTGCAAGGCCTGGAAGGCAGGAACAAAGGAGTTCCTGCTGAGATCCCAGAGTCACAAGCTGTCACTCCAGAAGAGTTTCCTTGATCACATTGAACTATAAGAAAGAGGTTGAACTGTCATTGTTATCAATCATTGAACAACGCAACCTCCAATGATCCATCACTACTGAATATCAGCACCTGACACCAAAATATCACTGGCTCAAGGAGCAGTGAACCACTTCGCTTTGCTGTGCTTGTATATCTATCTGTCTGTCTTCCTTTCCCCATTTTCTATCTTTTCTCTTAAACTTATTTTATTATTTTACTCTTTTTAGTAGCCATTGACTGAAATTGTCTTACCTGTAATGCTTATTTATCACACTTAGCCAATTTTACCTCCAAGTATTTGTTAGTTATTGTTAAGAAAGATCTCAAGAAATTGATGTGTGTTATTCCTCTGAGTCTTGGATGATTCCATCATGGTAATAACCCCTACTGAGTAGGGGAGGCACGACACAGGAGGTAGGAAAAGATTCATCTCCCTCAAAATCCACTGAGTGGGATGACCCGAACATCTTTATCAATGACATAAACAGTGGGATTGAGTGTACTCTCAGCAAGTTTGCAGACAGCACCAAGCTGAGTTGTGCAGTCAATATAAAAGAAAGAAGGGATGCTATCCAAAGGGACCTGGACAGACCTGAAAAGTGGGCCCACACAAACATAATGAGCTTTAACAAAACCAAGTGCAATGTATTGCACTTGGGTCAAGACAATCTTAGATGTGTACAGACTGGAAAATAAACTTACAGAGATCAGCTCTCCAGAGAAAGACTTGAGGGTCCTGGTGGATGAAAAGCTGGACATGAGCCAGCAGTGTGTGCAGACTGGTATTCCAAAGGTATCTTGGGCTGAATCAAAAGAAGGGTGACCAGCAGGGTGAGGGAGGTGATTGTCCCCCTCTACTCCAAACTTTTGAGGCCCTTATCTGAAATGCTACGTCTGGATCTGTGGTTCCCAGCACAAGAAATACAGAACTTTTAGAGCAGGTCCAGAGGAGGGCCACAAAGATGGTCAGGGGGCTGGAACACCTATCCTACAAAGACAGGTTAAGGAAGCTGGACTTGTTCAGCCTGGAGAAGAGAAGACTCCAGGGAGGCCTCACGGTGGTTTTCCACTACCTGAAGGGAACTTATAAACAGGAGGAGGACTGACTTTTGACTTAGTCTGAGGACTAAAATGGGGGAGATGCAGATTACATATTAGGAAGAAATTTTCCTCTCACAGGGTGATGAGGCATTGGAATTGAACTGTGGGTACCTTATCCCTAAAGACATTCAGGGCCAGGTTGGATGGGGCCCTAGGCAGGGGGATTGGAACTAGGTGATCTTTAATATACTGTCCAATCTTAGCTATTTGATGTTTCTATAATATTTTTCACACTTTGGAGAATAACTAGAATTTTGAACACTCTAATTTGAAAACAAACACTATTCTATTTTTTTGTTTGTTTTAACAATAACTTTTCATAAAGGAAATACTAACTTTTAATTCATATCTTAGAGCTTAAATACACAAAAGAAGAAATTAAAATACAGCTTTTTAAGTCCCCAGCAGTATACTGCATCATCTTCAGGACTAATTTATAGTCATTTTGACCTAATATAGATAATTACCTTACCTTAAATCAAAATTTAAAATCTCAAATTTGTAACTAATCCCTAACTATATGATGAAGAGTTTATTTTTTTTTTTAAAGGCATGGATTAAGAACACATGTAAAGGTGATTAATCAGGTATGGCTGTACCTCACAACTTCCTCCAATTTCTATGTAGGATCCCAAGACCTCCAGTCTTCACCAGACGTAATGAATTTACACAAACCTTGGTTAAAATCAGTCTTAATTTGTAACAAAATAATGAACACAGTAGATTTATGTTTTCTGATTTTTATGAATGTTTTGGAGATCTGTAGTTCTCATCTATCTTAAGATTATTAAGATACATCATTCATAAGCAACCTGAGACCATAGCACCTGTAGCATAAATAATGTACAGAGATACACCTCTGTTAGTTATTTCAGTGTACATGTCCCATTGCAAAAATTAACTTTCTCAGGAAAAGGCAACTGAGGACTTTTAGCTGGCATTTTTGGGCAGTACCAGAGGCAGTAGGAATGCATTCCCA
The DNA here is from genome assembly GCA_023055505.1 of Callipepla californica brunnescens. Taxonomy (NCBI): domain Eukaryota; kingdom Metazoa; phylum Chordata; class Aves; order Galliformes; family Odontophoridae; genus Callipepla; species Callipepla californica. The sequence goes on along the minus strand of JALIRH010000023.1, from coordinate 4,655,348 downwards.
TAGAATTAACCTTACTATTTTATTTGTATTACAGTTATGTCTAGAAGTGCTTTCTGGAAGTTACTTTAGTCTAAATAGAGATCTAGAATTTCACCTGTGTTATTTCTGCTGTTAATACACTGAATTAAAAACAAAACTAACATACTTACCAAAATCATATGAGACATAGTAAACAATTCCAGCATCAAGTTACTATTTCCAAACACGTGTTTCAATTTTCAAACAGAGGCAGATTAAATAAAAAATATTCCAAGAGAGCAACTCAGTGCCAAGTAGAAAGAAGGATGCATTAAACCACAGCCAAATTCTCTCTTGCGTACCTTAATCTTTAGTCCTGATCCATAAACATAGACAAATCTACACTGAAATCCAGAGGCCACCTCATTCTACTTAAGAATTGCTGGAAAGTTTGCTGTTGATATTGAAATCCAAGATAGCAAGAAATGCACTCCATATGATTTTCAACCTGCTACCTTATGGAATTACTTTTGAGAGTGCATGTGTGTGTATACGTAATTACATATATGAATAAATAAGCATATACAAGTGCTTATATAGATGTGTACTTTTAATTTCTCAGTATAAGCTAAGACACCTACAAAAGAGTTACATAAATCTCTGCAAATTACAGTTAATGTACAAGCTTGCTTGGTTCCTTTTTATTATGGAGATGAAAAGAAGCATCAAGGACACAGTTACGCTCTTTGTCACAGTCAAGAAATCTTTAGCTGAGGAAAATTCCACAGCTTAACCTTTCCTATGAAAGGGGTTCTATTAGAAGAACAAACTAATAGCATCTGATTCACTTCTAAATGAATCATTCAATTATGCCACCAGCATCAAGGAAACAGAATGGACCACGATGTAAGGATAGTCTTCACCATCAGATGCACTTTAAAAGCAGATAAAATCAGTCACTTGAGAACTGTAAACAAAGAGGAGAGATTTATTATAGCACTCAGAGGAGCATATCTTCGAATGCAGCTATGATGAGCTATTCCACACTCCAATTTCTGATTTAGACGTAGCAACATTCCTTGCAAATACAAAAAGAAGGAGGGGAAAAAACATTCTTCACACCCTACACTGAACAAAATGCTTTCTAGTGGTGCTTTTTAGAGTTTTAGATTTTCACAACAAACACATATGCACAAAAGAAAAGGATAAGACTGAGAATCCAAAAAAAAAAAAAGCCCAAAATGAAATACTTGCCTGCAGGAAAGCACAAATCTTTAAAGGCCTATATCAGTAGTCCATGTATGAGCACAGCAAGTATTAAAGCAAATCAGTGCATTGCCATCATGGGGAATTAAGAACTGAAATGTAAAAAGGAAATAAATAATACTAATTGGAATGCATAGAGTCAAATCCTACCTCTTACTGTTTGAACCTCTCAAAGACAGAGAGAGAAATGCAGAATCCTGCTTCTGAGGCTGTGAACCAAGAACAGACCAGAAGCTTTGCTCAAATTTTGCATCAAACATCCATCCTATTTCAAAGATTTCCATGCCCCTGGCTACCCAAAGCATATGGGGCTGGCACCTGGATAATCACCACACTCCTAGGCTGGCAGTGAGGAAATGGCAAGCTGCCCCATGACTGATTGACACTCAACTATATCAGGGAGTCTGATCATCCATATGTTTCTCGAGTGGGCAGGGAACAAAAGTAAAGACCTATTTCTGCCTGCAAATCCCACCTAATTCTAAGATTCAGTACTTAAGTTTAGCAATCTTTGCATCTACAATTATACTACAAAAGAGCAAATGTGTTAGTTACGGCAATCTCATTCTGTCATTTTAAGTCACATGTTGTTTGTGTGGGTGATTTTAAGTCTGCACACTCGTATGCAAACAAAACAAAGAAGGACCTGAACATCTGCCAAACTGAAAAGGAAATAAACACAGGGAGTGAAATGATTTTCTTGAGACATTAAAGAAACAATAAAAAGAAGAAAGATTAATGCCCAAAAGTACAAGAAAGAAGTTAGCAGTTACTGAATCACACTGGGACTTGGATCACATTAAAGGATCTTTTCAGCTGTGTACAACCCCTTTTATGATGCAAGCAATTTTCAAGTAAAACCTTTAGTCCTTATACTTAGGGAAACAGTGCCAGTCTAACTATGCTCATCATATGACTAACATGGGTAATTCTTTCCCTTGCAGAGTATTTGAAGAGAAAGCAGAAGCTTAAATGGGATTTCAGCAGAGGTCCGGGTCTCTTCGCTGAGGTTAATGTTATCCCTGTGCCAGTGCATATTCACACTGAAAGCAGAAATTGACAGGAAACTCAGTGAAGGCTTTCATTGCCATTGCAGGGTCTCATTCATATCCAAGAGTGAGAACACAAAGCAAAAAAAAAATCAACAAGAAACAACAAAAAGATCTGATTCTTCATATCATGGAAAAGGAGAAAGTGAAAAATATTGCATAAAAAGCAACCAACATGAGATAGTAGCACAATTTGGTGCTTTTCTGATGGATCTTATATTATCCTTCCCACTTCCTTTTTCCCTTAGACTTCTTTCTTGGTTCCCTAGTCTATGTTCTCACAAAGTTTGAAATGATCCGGTTTGTTCAGAAGCCTCCTCCCTCATTAGAAGGAGGCCAGAGAGAGAATTATCACACCACCTGCTGACTCTACTTTTCTGCTGCAAAAATCAGATGAGAACTAACATCCAGATGTGGGAAATTGTATTTAGTGGGGATGAACAAGCCTCAACAGTTTATTTCTTCATTTCAACACTAAACTCCTCCTTTAGTTCCTCGTTTCAACACTAAAATTCTCCTTTCCTGGCAATAGATCCTCCTTAATCACCTTTAATGCTAAATGTAACCACCATGGACTAATCAGATGTATGTATGATTCAGCAAGAGAAATTAAGAAGCCCACCTATAACGTGAAACAGATACAAGACATCTCAGCCTTGACTGACAAAGTAGGAAAGAGTTTTCTCATAAGTAGAGAGAAAAAAGAGTCCTGCTTTCCTCCTTTTACAAATAAGTAATAATCAGCGTTAGTCAGGCAATAGGATAAAATAATCCCTCCTAGGAGCTTCATAGAGAATGTTTCAGGAATTTACATTTTACCTCAAAACCCCACACAGAGTTCTACCTCGTATTGGCAGTAAGCACTCTGACTTTCTGTCCAAGGAAAATATTTCAGCTGGGAATACGTGAATGGTTTTTGTATACACAAATTATAGGCCAAATTTCTGTCTCCTATCTGAGAACAGATGTTATCCCGCTGTGTCTAGAGGCAAAAAAAAGAGAGAGAAAAAGAAGCAAAAATTGACAAGAATAATTTTCCCATAAATTGCAAAGGTTAGTCTTTCACCTCTGTAAATAGGCTGCATTTTTGTCAGTATACTCTTACAACTCTATGTCCTGCATGAATCCCACTAGGATTTTAAATACCTAATACTGTATTTTTGAAATATTTTTAATTACATTAATATTTTCCCTGAAAATCTGTGTATTTAAAAACAAGCTACCACTAAGCAAACCTGAAGTTCAGCATGTAAAGATGCCAAAAATGCATTTATTCTGTAATTAAAAGTAATAAATAAATAAAAAGAAATTTTCAGTATCTGGACCCCAAGAAATTCTGCTTCATTTTATCATGTATATAAATATTTACTTTCTCTTTTGTTAAATTGTCTAGAAGTTGTATAAAAGTGTTTATCTCATTATTATGGGAAAAGGTCCATCTCTATTTCTAAATGCAAAAGCACATCAGGACTACATCCAGTTTAAAACTGGTGGAAATGTGAACATAAAAATACAAACTCACACTCTCTTAGAGCTCCTAATATTAAAGCAAAGACATGTTTAATAAGGAGAAATTTCAAGCAGGTAAAATACTGTTCCTCATTTTCATTAGGGTGTGGTGAAAAATTATTCTTATGTAGAAAGTGCTTTGAGATCTTTACATGAAAGGGATTACTTTGGTTCATAGCAAAGTATTATTATTGTTATTAAAATAAATTGGAGACAGAGCACATCATAAATGTTTCCCTGTAGGTTAAATCTGAGAACTGGTCTCTGCTGCACTGTAGCTTAGGTTTAACCTTTACAGCATCGACATCACATGCATCTCATTACACTGCAGAGATAAGGTTCCCCAGGGCCTCCAGCCTCCCAGTCATGGCCTGAACAGCTAGTTGACAGCCAAAATGCTGTAATTGTCACTGAACCTGTAAGGTAATTTTAGATTACAGGAGGAAGCAAATAATAATTCCACATCATAGTTTGCCTTTTAGTATAAATGTATATATTTTTAAGGACAAACAATTGTATTTAAATAAAAATGTGGATCAAATGCAAACCTCTAAGTTTTGAAGGCCATACCTCTGTGATATAATTATGACCCTAAAATGGATATCTATCCATAGAAAAACTGCTGGCCTTAAAAAGCTTCATTGAGAAGGTATAAAATGAAGGAGCAGACTTGCCAGTGTTCTCTCTGTTCCTTGCTATTGTTTTCGGTACTAACAATTGTTAAAATGCCAGCCCTGAAGAAGCATCCTCCTTGTAATCACAAAACAAATGCAAAGCAGCATAAGTACATGCTTGCTAAACTTTCAGCAGGGTCCTCTGGCAGAAGCCTGGCAGGATTGTACTGTTCATTAATTTCCTGTTTCAAAAATCAGGCAGTATGAGGTCATAGGTGATTATATCAATTTGTGTCACATTTTGTACAGTGATGTTAAACTAGACTCTGGTCTTTGAGAAGTTAAGTATAAATGCCTGTCAATAACAAAAAAAAAAACTTGCTTGAAAGTAAGTGCTTCACTTACAAGCATTGACATTTTTTGTCTTTGATTTAGATGTCAAAAACAAAGAGGGGGATTTATAAAGTTGTTATTATTGATGTATTAAAATTTTAAAGCTTTAAAAATTGTGTAAAGTTCCCAATAAAATTCATTTTTGTATTGTTCTCATAAGAGTTCTTTAGAAAGGTAGCTTGGCAAACTGTGTATCCTCTTGTGAACACCTGTGAACTGTTGAATTTAATTGGGCAACAGCTGGTGCTGATTGTGGGTTTTCTTGCTGTATCTCATTACTGGTTTCCCCTTTGCTCTTTCCTGAATCAGTGTTGCTGCTTAAAGGACCCCAGCAGAAATAGGTAAAGGTAGTGATTGACAGTGCTTTTTGGTGTAATCTTTGTACTAGTGAGCTTAGAGTACAGCAGATGTGTGATATATGTGGGTGCTGGTCTGGAGATATTGCGTGTTGGCTGGCAGTCTTTCATTCTTCATCTAGGCATCAAGTTTTTCTGCAGAGATTAGGAGAAGCTCTGATTTAAAGCTATTTATGGACTAAAAACTCTGAAAAAAAATAGCACCCATAAAAACCTCGTCATTTCACAGTAGAATATATTCCTTGCTTCCCACTTCAATAAAATTTTAAGGAAGTAATCATGTGCGTCTTACTGTATTACCTTGCTAAGCATTCTCAGGGCAAAGCTGCTGATCCGGAGAGCCAAATTATCATCTTTTGCAACTTTTAGGAGAATTAGGAGTTCAGAGAGAAGACATTCTGAGTGCTGACCTTGCCAAAAGCAGAGGCTCTCAGAGTGCACAAAGCAGAAAAGTAAATGGCAGATGAAAAATGAGTTTTTCTAGAAAAGAGCAATGAAAGAAAGAAAAGGAAAAAACCCGCTGCAGTGAAATTATCTGTCGATTGCAAAATAGGAGCATAATTCTGAGAATGGCTGAAATTGGTAACAGAAGAAGAGCATTAAATATATATTTGGAAGAGAAGCTACTTACTATTGAATTGAATGAGATCAAAACTAGACTGAAACTAGTTGAAAAAAATTTTGAAAGTGAAGATGTTCACCCTTTTGCCCAATGCAAGGAGAGGAAACAGTATTAAAAAGAATTAGGTCCTTCACCTAGACCTGTTTTAAAATTAAAATTAAACAAACAAACAAAAATAGAAAAAGGAACAACACCCAAGCTCTCAGATAGAGTGCTTTGAAATTGTTTCTATAATGAGCACTCATTTTAGTGTGGGCAGATAGCAAGTTTATATACAGGTCAATGTAGCTTAAATACTGCAGATATTTTATTGATATTTATTAACTAGAAAGCTTTTCATTTGTGAAACATTATCATGTAATATGAACATATTATCACCTTAAAATTTACATCTATCTACCACAGTGTAATGTTATAACCTCACAAAGCAAGTAAATAAATACTTTCTTTTTAAAACTCTGTTCAGATTTCAAAAGCCTTTACTGTTAAGCTCCTTTTCTTTTTCTTCTCTTTAATAAGAACAGGAAAAGGAAAAACAGGAAAGAAAAAAGCTAGTAATGGTTTGTGCAGCAAGTGAAAATAGGTTTTAATAACACAGATACCACTCTGGAGTATGCTTTCTACTTCATCAATAACTGAAGTGGCATGATTTAGTCCTTCTACTCTGAGCTGATGTAATATCTCCCCAAGTGGTATATGACAGACATATATTTGGAACTATATTATTTTTTCATAGCAATTGAAATATTAAATATATAAATATACTCAGAAAAACTCATACCTATGAGAGTACAGGATAATTATGAATATTTATAATCCTGAATTGTGAAGTGTTGGAGTTATATTAATTTGCATCACCATTGATGCAGTTGGGCTTTAGCTTTATCTATTAGTGGTCTTAGAAATCTAATTAATAGGGGTCCCCTTAGCAATGTGGTTCTACTAATTCTGCAACCATCGCATTAGGAAGCATGAAGGTGTCCTGAGACAATTTTGAGCTAGAGTAGGGTCCCTGTGCCTCTTACAATAAGTAAGATATACTTATTGTAAAACTGTGTTTCATGTCTTATTAATGCAGTATTAGCATTGTTATTTCCCTCAGAAGAGAATTTCTGTGTGTACAGAATGCCTAAATAATGACAAAATAATTTATTTACTAGTCCTCAGTAAGTTACAAAACATATTTATAATGACTTGTCTGAAGAAACGCATTCTAACTCAAAGAACACAATCCTCATACTGAATTAGATAAACATTAATGTCAAGTTCACTGTGTTTCTTCCAAGTTACAAAATCTGCAGCTAATTTAGGAAGTAGCATTTTGTTACAACAATTTAGTTTGACTGTTGCCCTCCTAGAGCTTTTACCTCAGCATGAAGTCGCAGCCAGATTTTGTGTTTAATAAGTACTCACTTATTAACATCCCACTCATTAGATGGCTATTCCAAAACAGAAACTTCAAACATCCCATCTCTGTCAGAACCACTTGTTGTCCTAAGTCAGATGCAATGACATACCCATGACAACGTCTCTTGGCTCTGCTCAGTGGCTAGCTCAGAGGAGGAAAAACATTTTTCTATTCAAAAGGTGATAAAAGATTCTGGTTATCATAAAAACAGACAAAATATTAACTGAGACTCAGAAATTATGTTTTTATGCACCAGGTAAAATATTTGGGGACTGTAACATTATAATAATAATAATATTAACAAATCTAGATACACTTCCTGAAGTTTGCTGCAATAAAATTAACACATCTTTCCTAAGCCTGCTTGCAAATGAGAGGCTTGCCCCTAAGCAGCTTATAGCATTATTAAGTAGAATCAGATGATGGCAAGGTATCTCAGTTTCATCATACGTTTACCTGAATGTTACAGCTGTAATTTACATCAGAACAAATACCATTTTTCCAAAGGCTATAGATTTTTACATCAAAGGCTAGATTCTTGGCAGGAAACAACTAGCCATTTAGAGCAATAATGCCACAAATGCAGAAATACTAGTTAGTTATGTTCACAGAAAGAAAGTATGTAAATGACAGTAAAACCTACCAGAGCTTGACAAACAACTTGTGCCTCTCACACTAACCATACTAGACTTAGCCACTCAAAAGATTTTCTTCAAGTTCTCATGAGCCATTATGAATATTATCAATAGATATTTATGTGAGATTAATGTAAAACATGCACACACTACTGACAAATTCCTGTGTTTATTACAATCAAAGGACAAAGATGGAAATGACTGTAGAAAAAGAAACAAATAACAACTGTCTGTTATAGGCAACCCTTAACCTATGTGAGCCTACACGACGCATCTAAACTGAAACCTGGCCCAACTAATTATAGGTATAAGTTTGTTCAAAAAAGAATTTAAGTCTGGAAAAAATCTAACTTTGTCCCCATGATGAGGTAGATCAGTTTAAAATTTATGCCATCATTTTGTCTTGCCTTGGGGGATCTCCACCTCTAAGATGTCTCTTTAAGTATATTTAAGTATCATTTGATGTATATGTCCATAAAATATATAACATTTACAATCTACTATATAGATTGTTTTTAAGTACAATGTAGATGAATCTAGAATCTTTAAATATAACCTAGATGAATAGTCTCAAAGATGAATAATCTCTTCCTGACACAAGGAAGTGACACAGAGATAATCACAGAGCAAGCAAAGATAATTACCTGCAACACTAATCTTTCTCATGCATACATACCAATAAGCAGAAAAACACATATAAGTAGTTCAGGAACCTGTCAGGCTGGATGAAAGGACACATATTTTTGGAGATGTCATCAGACATCTGCAGAAGTTGGGAACCAGGGCCTACCAGAGACACCAGCTGAGCAGATGATCCTGCACATGCTAAGTTCTACCATGGCCAAATCCATGAGTCATGCCATTCAGTACAGTTAATTACCATCAGCACGACATTGCACTGATGAGAGCTACACTCTCTACAGATGCAGTACTAGTTTAGTTATGTTCCCTCAGGTCTCCCTCCACCAGGCTCCATTGTGAAATGTCCCAAGCTTGTACCTGCACTCTATACCAGGTCCAGTAAATACTGAGACAGGTACGTTCAGTAGCTCAAGAGATTTCACTGAAAGTTATGCTCAAACCAGCTACCAAAGCCAGTGTTTTGGAATAATTAAGAAAGGACTACACAACAGAATGATAAGATAACTACACTCAGGAATTCGTCTCATTGGTTACCGTGTCCATGCCACAGTTACTGCAGCAGTAAAACTAATAAACATCATGAAGATGAAAAATATAAAGTATCCAGCAGTGAAATGTGTCCTCAGTCTCAATTGGCAAAGCCACAAATTGTAATTTCTCGAGCATTTTATCTGTTATCATCAACTACTGTTTCAATTTTCTTGGCAATTAGAGTGCTTGATGTTCAAACTGGTGGAGGGGGGAGGGGGGGGTTGGAAAGAGAAAGGAAAATCTTTTTTATTTTATACACAGCTTCCTATTTGGATCTTATACCATTCCCCACATTTATTATTAAATCGCTTCAAAACAAAACATCACAAAATTCACATTAGGTCACAGCAGATGCAATTTTTGTTACCATTTCTCATGGGCAACTGAGGACACGGTCAGCTTCTTTTCCCTTTTCTCACTTTCAAATTCTTCTCTTTGTGCCTTTTTGTTTTTCCTGGATATTCTAGCAGCAGCCTCAGAAAAGTGAAGTTGAACAAGCGAGCCTTAGAGTTTGTTCTGAAGGCAATTCATTCTTATTTCCTCCAAAAATGAGATGCAAACTGCTTGCCTTGGTGCCAAGAAAGCCTCATCTCCAGCTCTCATGAGCTTCACCCTTGAGTCTGACAAGTTCTCGGTTTCCAAGGGAACATGGTTGTCAAAGGATGTCATCAATACAAAGACAGAGGTCCTCTCAGGGAAATCTTGAACCATGTTCACCAGAGGTTCTGAAGATTATTAATGGGACTTTGAGTTTGATCCAGTATATTTATGAATTCATAATAAATTTATTAAATATATTAATACATAAATTTTCCATTTTCTTTTAGCTAAAGTCTGTAAATGGGCTTGTAGAATTGAAGCAGAAGAAAAAATGTACTGACTGACACTGACTATGCCTAACTCACTGGAGCATTATTATTTAGTTTCTATTTTTACTTCTTCACAGGCACTACTTTTTAACATTCAGCTAATTAATGATTTCTCTATGGACAAAGTGGAAAAATCCAGGTATGACATTTCTCTCCCACTTCACATCTGTGAGAACTAGTAGGCAAGTCCTGCCAAATGGAACTTAGATATTACCTTTTTCCAGATGTCTGTCCTGCCACTCTGCCAGAGTTACCAGAAGTAAACATGAGACAGATTCTCAGCAGCTGTGGCCTACATCTCCATGTATCAACTTAAACTGAAGTTGAAAGTGGCTTAGATTAGTGTATCAGGATCTTAAGTGTCAGCAAAATAGCTCAGCACAGATTCCCTCCTGTCTCTCCCACAGGGCAATAATTCCAACACAGGAAAGTGACAGAATCATGTATGTACAATGGTCCAGGCCTGATCTGTTAATTTCACATGTAGAGGCGAAATCAAACCACAGTACACAAAACCAGGATTTCTCACACGCATGGTGAAAGAAGTTTAATTTTTAGCTCAGAAATAGCTGATTACTTCTCTGTTGTCTCCCTGAAGAAATGATTTTTATGAGCCAGACAGATAAATCTTTATAGCCCTCCAACAAATGTAATTATTTATATTATTTAAATTACTGCCAGTATCTGTCTTACATATTGACATTTTTACTATTAGAGGCCTTCTAGGCATACTTGCTCAGATAGACATCAAAATCTAAGTTTTCAGTTGCTCTAACAAGCAATATGACACTCACATTTAACCCTGCATACTTTACTGGATATCTTTAATTTTTGCCTCCTCTTTCATTTAATCTGCTCTAACAAATATACATAATACATAAAGATTATTTCATAATACTTACTGAAATCTTAGCTCTATTTATGGTAAATCTCACAGATCTGGTCTCTAAAGTGTCCCACACTTACTACAGTTTTTTATTATCCTCCTGACTGAAGTGGAAATTAAGAACTGTTGTTCTATCACATCCTTGTAAAACAAGACAATTATTCTTGAGGAAATATATATTCAATTTGTGCAACTATCATTTGTTTTATCACTTTATTGCATGTGTTTATTCCCTCCTGCTCTTGGGTTCTGCAATAGAGCTGCATTTCCACATACTCTGTTTCAACTCCTAACACATAATTTTGAATTCGTGGATCAAATTATATGAAAATTCCTTCGATGTTTTCACTTGAAAATATGGCTTCTCAAACCCACAGTGGAAAACCTCTTTTACTCTCACTGACAGCAGGATACAGCCCAGCAGTGAGTTGGTAATAAGGTATGGTATCATGGATGCAAGGATCACTAATGTATAGGATCACTGACATGCCTTACTCCCAGCCTTGGAAGCAGCAGAAAGCTCTCCAGGGTAATGCTGGAAATGTGTCAGATACAAAGAGTTTTGCTGACTCGCGTTATAGTACTAGTTCTTTCATGATTTCTTTAATTTGGTCTCTTCCTGTTCCTTTCTGTGGTGCTGCCGGCATTGCTGTTTCTTGCCCATTTGTCAGCTTTGATGTTTTTAAGGTGTGCAAAGCCAACATTTCAGCAATGCCAAAAAATAATAATAATAAATTCCATCTGATTATAATTCAAGAAGAGCTTGCACCAGCTTGACTGTCCTTTACCTTAAGGCTACTTGACTACCACAAGGCCAAATTCAGACTTTATGTGTACGGCAGCTCTACATCAAAGGCTTTGAGGTTGGGCTGATTAACCTCCCTGGAATTTCAGGGCTGTCTCCTGCCCCACAGTCCAAGCAGGGACGAGTTTGGGTGGAACAGGTGATTGTTGCCCTCCAGGGATGTGAGTGGGAGAGGCTGAGAAGGCAGACGAGAAGAGAGTGCACTCCGCTGCAAGGGCAGTAGAACCACCCAAGAGCACATCATATCTGCTTTACGAGTCAGATGATATCTGGCATTCTGAATAATCTTAGTGTCATATTATTCTTCCCTTAATATTTATCTACAGTGGATGACCCCAAGAGCAAAATTCACAGCTGAGATGGATTCTGGTAGTGTGTATTACTTTCCCTTCCCATTAAAGCTCTGCAGATATCTAATTATATAGATTGTTTCTGACTCCACTCAGCACCTTTTCACACACCTCTTCCCCTCTTTTTCAAAGTCATCAAGATTATTTTCTTATTACTTCTGCTACTTCCTAAAATCTCTCATTATAAAATTGCTTACATATGACTCTTGAACTTGAATGTATAGTATCTGTCCTCCAGCTATTCTGGTATGGATTGATAATCATATTGTTTATAACCAGTACACCCCACAGAAACAGCTGATGGACTCAGCTGAACTTTTAATGAAAGAGAAAGGGAATTCTACTTGCCAATTTCCTGCAGATCAATATGACAATGTATGAAAAATCAATGGAAAAAGGGACAGATTAGTGTAACATTTGATAAGAAAGAAGCAGATTAGCTTACAAAACTTTAAAAATGATAATAAAAAACATGATAGATTTTAGACATCCATATTAATAGCAAGAAATATTGACAGTGATGGAAACCTCTCACAACTATGTACAGTACACCTTTGGAGAATGTTTTTGGAAGAAGGAACTTGCAAAACTTTTCCAGAGGTGTAAGAACTTTTCCTAACAAATGCTTAATAAAAATTATTTTGAGAAAACACTCAGAATCATCTAGAGCAATGTAAAATTTCTCATTCAGAAAGGTTTGTTTTCTGTCTTTTAAACAAGATGCAAATTTTGACATGCAGCCAATGAAGCAATAAGAGATATTAAAAGATATGGAAGCTTTCCCTGATTCAAAAGTCATTAGAGGATAATTTGAAGCAGATTGCATAGAGTATGTTTCCTGTTTCTCTCCTCTGAAGAATCATTGCTTACCTCTGAAAAGAGGTGCAGAGAAACCAGGAAGATTTCTCAATAGAATATGTGATAATTATAAAAATAGTTTCTGGCACAGGACCTTGTTTCTGAAAGAAACACAAATAAAAAGATAATGCCTTATCCTCATAACAGATCAACCAGAAGTAAGACGTAAAATGATTTCTTTCTTATTTAATAAGCATAAAAACAAACAAGATCTTTCCACAAATTACAGAATGTCTCAAGTTGGAAGGTTCAAGCTCCCTGCTCAAGCAGGGAAACAGCAGGTCACTCAGCTCCATGTCCAGACAGCTTCTGAAGATCTCTGAGGACAGCACTACATAGCTTCTTTGGACAATCTATACCAATGCTCTGTCATCCACACAGCAGAAATGCTTCCCTCATTCAGAGGGAACTTCTTATCCTTGCACTGGGCACCAATAAAAGGAGCCTGGCTCTCTCCTCTTTGCACTCTCCCATTGATTGATATACACTGACAAGATTACCCCCCTGAGCTTTCTCTTCTGCAGGCTAAGTAGTCCCAGCTCTCTCAGCCTTTCCTCCTAGGACAGGTGCTCCAGTTCCTACTGGTAGTACAATATTAGATTATTTCTAATATGTCCTTGTCTCTTTCACAAAGCTAGAAGTCAGTGATTTCAGAATGGCACTCTGTTATTTAAATTTATAGGTGGTCAGAGGTAAACTCAGGAAAACAAGAGAATGCTTTAATGTGTAGCAAACACTCATGATTGTGTCAGCTAAATTTAGCTGAGGTCTAGCTGTTCCCACTGAAATCAATACCAACGTGTGTTCCCCTCTCTTGCTTCCTGTGTTCTATGCACTCCATAGGCATGAAGACTGAGATGTCCAAGGCCTTTCATCAGTCAGCACTGAAGGGCTCTTCAGTAGGAGGAGTTGAATGAAAAGATACTCCATCTATTTATTTTATCTGAGTTGTCACTGTAAAGTGTTCAGGCCACAGGGTTATATCACATTTAAACTAGGCAAGGCTGTTAATAGTATATAGGACAGGATACAACAAAAGATAAAAAGTAAACTGTCTGTAAATAACACTAAATGCTTGTAACACCTTCCAAAAATAACAGATTTTTTTCTGTAATTATTTAAGATATTTAAGATATTTTCTGTAATTATTTAAGATAGGTGCTTCTTTATAGCCCTTTCAGGTTTTCATACCAGGATAAACACAGAGAAAATGCCTGTTGTAACACCATTATCTCAGAAAGTCTACTAAATAGGTACACTACCTTAATAGAACACGGTTTCCTTTAAAGCAAAGAATGCAGTCCAGGCATATGAGAGAGGCTACAAGCTGTATCACCTGGCAGGAGTAAGAGGACGCTAGTGGCTTCAGGCAAATGTCTTACTCAATAAACTTGGCTCCAGACCAAGGATAACATCAAGTGTTTGTTCAGGAGTGGTACACCAGTAAGAGAAACGAGAATGTCAGAAAGGAAGTATCTTGGAAAAACTGATACAAGAAACCTTGTTTCAGAGGCTGAGAAAAAGATAGGGTGGAAGCTCAGAGTAGGAGCCCATCCGAAAGGATGCAGGGAAGGGAAGGGAAGGGAAGGGAAGGGAAGGGAAGGGAAGGGAAGGGAAGGGAAGGGAAGGGAAGGGAAGGGAAGGGAAGGGAAGACAGTAAAAGTCTTTTTTTTTTTTTTTTCCCAAGACTCAGGACACTGAACTGTAACATATTCTATCCCTTGAAGAAAAACCTGTAGGATAAAGCAGGTGTTGGTCTTCCATGTTCTCTTGGCATCAATTCATGGGGCAATCCTTGAACTGTGCAGACATTAATCTATTTTATCAGACTCCTCAAATTGTATGCAGAATGCACCCTTCAGCACCACTAGTTTTTAGAAAATGTAATTCCCTTCCTTCATATGGGTCACAATTCTACAGAACATTGAAACTGTGACAGATTATGTTATGATTAATGAAAAGTGAACTTGAAATAGTTACATGATTCAGCCACACTGATACAGAAAAGGAAGAAAATACATGGTAGGAAGGGACAAAACTATTTGTTTTTACCAGTGGCACAACTGTGGCTCTCACAATCTCTAGCCAGTCTGCATCTCCCTACAAATCATAGAAGAATGAGATCTTTTCCTGTAGAGAAAACCCTGGTAGTGTGCAGGTGAGGGGGCACAAAATGAAGTGGAATAGTTGCATTAAGTATATTAAGCAATAATCACAGTATGCCAGATGCCCTCCTTGAAAGTTCCAAATGCTGCTGCTCTCGAGAAGTAAACAGTAGTACGCATTGTATAGCTAAATTCACAAAAAGAAAACATCAGTAACATCCCTTCCCACTTCTCAAATTTTATACTGTTGTAACTCCCATACAGGTTAGAATGTCTGAAGGAAAAAAAAATACCAAGCTGAACAAAAGCTGGTAAAATCTTCTACACCAATCCTAAAAGGGAGTCTGTGGGGGAGATGATTATTAGAATGAGCTTTATGATCAAAGGACACAGGAGAACTGTTCTGAAGGAAATTTAATTTTGCAAGTTGCTGTCTTGTAGCAATAATCAAAATGACAGCACTGCTGAGAGTTACTCATTTCCTGCAGACTATCTAATTTGTGATTGTGATAGCAATACGTTTCTATAACCAACAATAAAGCATTAGCTAGGATTTTTTTCTCTTTAATACTGTCAAAGCAAATACGTAAGAATTCTACCCTCCACCCCCCTTTTCTGTTTTTAAATGTGCATCTTCATTCAGCAACCAAAATTGGACCCCTCTGCCCTATGCAATTACATTTCCAAGACTCAAGCTGGGTGTTTGTGTTTTATCCTGTTGATTAATAGCATTCACATTTAAATGGTCACAAGCAGCCTTTGAAGTCATTAACACCCCATTAAGATGAATGGAGTAACTTCACACCTTTTGTTTCGCTCTCCAGACTGTGGAACCAACAAAACCGCAGAATATTGATTTACACAGTAAAGGCTGTCTCCATAGCCATTGAAGGAAAAATATGGAGGTTTAAATATAGGAGAAAGCTTCAATATCTGCTAAATAACTCCAGATAGTCCACATCCTGCATTTTCAGCACCTAGAGAGTCGTTGCCACCTTAGTAATAGGGTAATGACATTTAAACCACCAATCAGTCTAGCACAGTTTGCACCATGATGCAGATAATTGTCAGCATGAAACTTCCATTTAACATCTTCTTAGAGAAAATAAATAAATATTTGCAGCATTTCACTTCTCGGTAGAGAAAACATCTCCCTGGGCTTAAATATCTGCTGACTCTGTTATTTATGCTCATGTATAAAACAATAATGTAATCCCTATTGTATCTCTCTCTTCAGAATGCAGCAATGATAGCACTAAAATTTAGTTATGATTAAGTCAGGAGTGGAGGAGTGTCTTCACAATGAGTTATTGTATATAAAACCACACTGCATCTACCATAACGTGCTTTGTCCTAGCTCAGCTACATAAGTTTTGTTCAGCAGAGATGTTATTTGCATGAGCTTTTGGAAAATAAACCTTTCTATAATTTTGTTTTTTCTTAAGTTACAAGGACGCTATGAACTAGACAAAAAGTCAATGTCCTTCACCTGTGGATGCCCTTGCCATTTAAACTAGAGTGCATTCAAAACATAGCAAAGAAAAAATAAATATTAGAACAAAAAAAAAATCATGAAAAAGTCTTAGAGATTTATAGGTCATTCTTCATACTCTATTTCTGTAGAATCTCAAAGTCAGGATTGCATTAAAGATTCATGGAACCTAGGATTGTCCAGTCCAGGATGGTCCATCAGACAGAGGCAGGGGGGCACGAATGAGATGAAAAACAGTTATTCTGTTCCAGCCTTCCATGCAATGGAAATTCCTTTTCTACATTTGCCATCAGTCAGGTCTGCCATAAAACAGAACTGACAATCTATGATAAACAGTGGTGTGCCAGACTGTATTTTAGTTATCCAAATTAGAGGATAACATGACAATTAAAACTGAGTAAGAGCCAGGGGACATTGCTGCTCTGGAGGCCACAGCTCTCCCCATGTGCTGTGGCTTCCAGAGCTGGCCCCGTAGTACACTATTCAAATTCTGGCTTTGAGTCATCTTTGGCTTGTGGTTTTCCTCACAGGTAAAGCTGTTCCTTTTTCTGGCTATTATAATATTATAAAAATATTTATCATGCATCTGTGCAATACATTTTTTTCCTTTACACTAGGAGGCAGATATCCTCCAGCCTGTAATAAGCAACCAGATGTTTTAAAAGGGATCGTAGAGATCAATGATCTTCCTGTGTGTTACTTCAGATTGGAATCATGTAGTGATTTGGGACTGTTGATACAGGAAGAAACAGTTAGGACTGAGTCATAGCAACCGATTAATACAGCACTTAATTAATCTTCTTAATACTGTTGAGGGATGGTTAGGCATCTCTATTGCTATTCCAGAGAGACACAAAGAGCAGCAGAGGCAATGACTTGCCCAGGGCACCCAGCAAGTCAGTGGTGAAGCAGTAATCAGGACTTGGAAATTCCTGTCTTCCCGCTGTCAAGAACAAACTGCATAATGAACAGTGCTCTGCATTGGTTTGCTTTTATAAGGTTATTCTTCACTCCTGATCATCTGTATTAAGTTTTTCATTTTGCCATCATAGAAGAACACCCAAACTGGCCAGCAGACCAAAGGACCAATTGCACTCTAGGGTTCAACAGGCCCAAAACTGCCACTGGGCAAGGAGAGAGGTTGTCGTGCTCTGCTTTGTGCTGTGCAGCCTCACCTTGAGCACTGAATGCAGTTTAGATAGCACAATATAAGAAGGAAATAAAGCTATTAGAGAGAGTCCAAAGGAGGGATACAAATAGAGTCAGAGGGGTGTCAGGGAAAGGTTCTTCACCAGAGGGTTGTGAGCATGGAACAGGCTCTCCAGGGCAGAGGGCATGGCTCAAAGTGCTGGAGTTCAAGGTGCATCTGGACAACACTCTCAGACGTAGCAATTGAATTTTGAGTAGTGCTGTGTGGAGCCATGAGTTGAGTCCTTGTGGATCCCTTCAAACTCAGAATATTTATGATTCTACAATTTAAATTGCAGTGGACAGTCTAGTTGAAAATATGTCTTCTGTAAGAAGAATTTGTTATGCTATACTATCAGCAGAAAGACTGCTCTGATTTCCTCAGCAGTGATAAGGTAACTTTACTTAGAAGAACTATTTGACCTTCATACTAGTACTTAATCCACTTGGGATCTGGATTATTCTCTGGTAAACCAGGAGATTCCTCTTCTTATCTATCAAATACCTTCGCAGTAATTTGCTGCTAATCAGTAAATACACCTTCATTACTGACTGCTGCACTGAATATCAAGAAATCTTCAGAAAGTATCAGTCATATAAAGCAATCTGGTTAACTAGCTTATTTTTAAGATTCCTTCTTTAATGCTTTGTGTATTCTGACTGGAATTATCTTTGACTAAGTCATTTTTTATGGGTTTTGAGTTGTTTGTTTGGGGTGGTTGCACTGTGTCGTTTTGTCTTGTGGAGGGTGCTATCAGTCATTCAGAAATTCCACCAGAAGTAGAGTTTGGGAGAGCAAAGATTTAAACAGCATTATGTTTCCCTCAAATTAGGTTTAAAGAGGGACAATGTGAAACCAAAATTTCCTATTTCCTATTCTTTCAAAAATATTTTTCCTGTTTGAAACATAAAATGAACCAATATTTCATAGCAAGACTTTAGAAGAAACAAAAAGCCTACAAGCTATGTGAAGTGTGGCTATATATGGGATAGAATGTTAACGGTATTTGGATACAGAAATCTGGAACATTTCTTCTAGTTTATAAAACCCTAAGGAATGCTCTGGGTCCACATGCTAGGAGAAATGATGGGAGAAAACTGGCAGAATTTATCTCTTCCCACCCACTTTAACTGATTCAGACAGGGCAATTTTGTTGGAAGAGTCTGCTGACAATCAATATGTCTCAGCTTGCTCCTGTATGCCTTGCTGAGAGAGAGAGCTGTTGGAAGAGAATCAAGACATGAAACTTTTTCTACTCTAGTTTAAAGCTTATGAAAGCAAATGATCTCCAGCACACTAATCTTTTCACCTTGGTAAACATGCAACGAATCTAAATGAAAGGAAAAGAGAACTCCTTCCTCCACCTCCTTCTTTTGCCTCCTTCTACACTGAGTACTTCAGCCTGCACAGTGGTTTCTGCCTTGCCAGTGAGCTACAGACATTTTGCAAAACTCAAATTAAAAAATCAATCTATGTAAAGAAATTAGAGAAAATAAAGTCAAAGATTATTTTTCAACATCTTATTTTTAAACACCTGTTTCATGTAAAAAGTCAGTGCCTTGCCCACAAAGAAGAACTACAGATTTTATATGAGTGAATCAGTGCTGGCAGCTTCTTTGTACTGATAAAGACAAGTATTCATTCTCCTGATCTACCCATCTTAGCAACAACTCTGAAAGTAAAACTGTCTTCATAAAACACATCACCAGAGATTGTTACTTGTAGTAAGGAGTTATTTTGCAGAGTTTAATTATTGACCAAGTATTTTTGTACATAATATACATAAACTTGGCTTAATAATCTCAGAAGGCAGTACACATCATCAAGATTTTTACTTAAGGCATTCACTTGTTTACTTACACCCTTCTGGAAATATATGATCAGGTCAAAGAAGAAGACTTAATCTTTGCTCCTTTAAGCAGCCTTCAGTGCTAGTATTTCATATATATTCTCCTGAAGTTAAAAAGAAGCAAAGGAGCAGCGAACTTTTCTTTATTTTGGTCAGTTATATTATACTTGGATTTTAATCAATAACACTGGACCTTTTTTTTCACTGGAGGTAGATCAGTTAGTGAGGCATCTGGGCTCCTAAGAAATACTTCTAAAAGATTTTAAGTCTACTTTGGTTTTGCCTATTTCTAAATCACATTGATTTTTAGGGAAGATAGTTTAGTGTGTGTTTGCTGTTAAATGATATGGACCAAGAGGACTAGATACTCTTGCCTGCATCACAATGGGCTGACTGTGAATGGAAAAAGCTGAAGACAACACCCAACAGTTTAGTGTCATCATATGAGTGGGAGATGAGATGGAGAGACTAGCGTGAAAGCAAAAACAAGTCATTATCCAATATTTTACACAATAGCTGATCTGTCACATTTTTCTTCTCGGTCTTGGTTACTGAAAAATTACTGACTGTCATATCCTAAGACACATTTCTCCTTTCTCTAGCATTTCCCTTAAAAACTAGAAACAAAATCTACACAGCTCCAAGTAGGAGATGAAAGTACCTGTGTGAACTATATTTATGTGGTTCTTACTAAACCATGTAGGTGGTTACATTGATGTAGCAGTCCAAATTCAGCGAAGTTTACCCAACCTGCAGAGTAAGGTACTGCTGTGCACAAGATGTATATATCCCATTGCCTTCTTCCTAATGTTCAGCTGATAGGGGGCCATTCTCTTTGCCATGAAGCTCTGTTTAAGACCATTTTTAAATGCACTCTTCGTGCTTCCCTTGCACCAGGTAACCCAATATAAGGATTTCAACATCCCACAGTTATGGAACTATTGCATGTAATGTAAAATAAGCACATAGAAGCATGGTAACTCATACATAACGTAATTACCTGTGACACTTCATCGGGCCTTGTGTAGTCCACCTGTCACTTAGACTGCAATTAGGTTTTCTTGCCTCAAATTACTTCCTCAGTCCCATGCCTGGTAATTTTCTGATGAGATTCTGTCAAAATAACAGCTTGCCAAAACTAGAAATTTATGTGCATTTTCTTTTTAGATGATTAAAGACAGAAAATCAGCTGGTGCAGAAAGACAATAGAAAGTCCTCTGTCTCATCTGAACTCCACAGCATGGACTAAAGGCCAGGAACAAGGATGATATTCTGTGTTCATTTCCACTGCCTACTTAGTAGCTCACACAGGTCAGTGTTCAGTACAGAAAGCATGCACTCTATGCTAGGAGGTGAGCCATGGATTTGGACAACACCATCAATAGAACTCTTCCCACAAGCATTCAGTAACCCAAGAGATTAAGGCCCACTGCACAAGGCCATCTTCCATAAACTTCTTGGAGCTTCATCTGTGTCTAAACACAGTTCAGTCATGTAAACCCTGTTGTTCTTTCACCTGTTTTAAAAACAAACTGGCTATGGCTAAGAAGAGTTTTCTGTGGACAAAATGATAAAAATAAGACAGTGGCAGCTTTACAACTAGTCACTCTATTTCACTGTGCACTTGAAAATATTTTCCTGGTTATGCAGGAGCAAGAAACCACAATAAAGCTATATAGTATTTGTTTGTAAACCATATGTACATACAAAAGCCCTGAGACTTCTGCCATGTAGCCTAACATCATGGAACCATTCTTAATGCAATCTATATGTTGTAATACCAAAGCATGCGTGGACTAGTTAAGAGAGGCAATTAGGAGTTTCCTCACTGCGTTGATTCATCAAGCCCTTTACATAGCAATTAAACATTCATTTACTGTTTCTTTTTTCCTTTTTTTTTTTTTTTTCTATAGATTGAAACTGTGGAAAGCTCTCAATTTGAAAAGGCTAAGTAATTCCAGAAGTCATTTGCAAGAGTTACACTATAAACTGTTCATGAGAAAAGATGTGAAGACTTAGTTTTGGAACACAAAAATTTGTCTCTAAATTCTGGATAGGAAAATTTTCTGTGATATTAGTACCATGGTAATGCTAATATTGTAGTTGACAGAAGGGACTCCACCCATGATCTTACTTCAAGGCATGATACTAACACATAATTCTTTCAGCTTAACAGTGATTAGTTACAATGGTTAAGCATATGTTTTTATTTGAGGGAGGAAAAAACATGTGCTGTTCAAAAAACTACATGAAGTTGCAGGTCCTTTTTTGCTGAAGATTTAACTATTTACACACAGCTATATTTAGGCAATCAATTTTTCACCTATAATATCACAAGAGTTTACTTTCATACACAATGAATATATGTTGTCCCTGCACTCCAGTAGTCTGTCTTCAGCGGCGGTCAACACCAGATGCTTCAGAAGTAAGGAGCTGTCAGATTATCTTCTCTGTGTCAGATTAGTTTCTTCACCTCTTCCTGACAATCAAGGTTTTTTCTAATTCTGACAATCAAGATAAAGACTAAACATTAAGATTCACTGCCTATATTAGGTCACTGGCTTTTAAATTGCATTTTCTATCTGTATAAATTTAACCCTTTACTCCTAAGTTGTCTCTAAATCGTGATTCTCAGCAATATACCATGAAAATAAGAGTTTACTTTGCAATACAGGAGAAGTGTTTCTATTTCTGAGCTCAGTTCACCATCTTTGAAGACTAAGTTCTTCTTTGAGTCTGTCTGTAACTTCATCATGCATTTCAGATTTTGCAGTCTCCCAATCAAGTTTTACCCAAATTTCAGTGTCTTAATGAAATGACAGGCTTAATAGTATAATTAGTGCACAGGAGCCAGTGCAGTTCAAGAAGGGGAAAACAAAAAATTAAAAAAAAATTTAAAACCACGAAGATAGCACTGTTACTTACTACATCACTAACAGTACTTAGAAGACAATTCAATGAAGATGACACTGAACAATGGAAAACAGCAAAAATACAGGTAAGGAAATTTGCTTAGGCAGCATTCTTCCAGCAAAAGCAATATAGCCCATATAGATATAAGCCCTTCCTTGCTTCACTCATGTTTGCAGAGTAGATGGGCACAAGATGTAATGAAGGAGTTGTCCCGCAGCCTAGACCTAACTCTACATGAGTCAGGATGCAAGGCATCATCTGTATCTGGAAGGAAAAAATGAGAAGAGTCAAATTTTGCTGGTTTTTCACTGAAGGACTCCAGGGTCAATTGTTCCTCCAACAGAAACTCACCCTTACACATTTTACCTTTCCAGCACTCCTTTTTTGCCACATTCTAGCATGTCTAGTCTCACTTCTGCCTGTCAGCATTTCCATTTCAAGAAATGCAGGAGAGTTCTTGTAATGGATTACACAGCCTGCTCTAGGTAAACTCTTATTTGATATTTGCATATAAATTTAAGCATTAAAATCATGATTTATATAAAAGGAAAGGTAACAGCTAGTCTAGTAGACTTAATACTTCTCTAAATTGTATTGAAAGAAACAGTAAAGCTTTCAGTATATTACTCTTCTTTCAGTACTCACTGCAGTTTGAGAAGTGTTCATCAATGTTTCTAAATTACAGAGAGGGCTGTAGCTAATCATCCATTTCCTTATGTTTTCCAACAGCCATGACAACATCATATGTTTGTATAAGCCCTTTAAAACTATAAAACATGCTGAGACTAGTGGAAAATTTTCAGAAATGTGAGTTTAATTATCAGCTAAGAGATTGCAAATACGGAACATGCACCAAAAGGAACTTTGTATTTGCATGCTACAGATGATGTGGTGAAGAACAATTGACAAATTGTCTCTGCAGACCACTTCAGTTCTACCAAAGCCAATTGGAGCAAAGGAAAGCATTCAAAGAATCCATTTTTTGGTGAGTCCAGTTTTCTCAATGCAGTGACAAAGCTGAAGTTCACATTTCAAAATGGCAGAACACTCTTTAAGGGTGAAATGTATTGGCTATTCCTGGATTCCCTTATCTGACTTTGGGGTGCAACAGGAATGGACTTACGCATAAATGTCTTATACAGATAGCTGTTACTGCCATCTGATGGGAAAACACAACACAGCAGACTGGAAGAGAGATTATCAAAGGGTAGTTGCATATAAAATGCTAGTAACAATACAGTATGCCCAAACCTGTAGAAAGGCTAAATTAGCAGAAAGAGTAAATTAGAAAAATGATCTCAAAAATGATCTCATAATGTTAATGGGATTTTCCCTATGCTCTAGCAACAACAGCAAATCTCGAAGTCTAACACAATATTCAATATGAAGTCAAAGGTACAGCCTCCAGCTCTAATTATCAACGTTACCCATGCCTGTTGAAGGCTGCTGCTGCTAACTGGAACACTTGCTGCCACTCCTTATTTGTGGGTCCTGCAACAGGTCAGCTATGTTTACCCCAAGGCACAATCTATACTACCAATCTATACTACCAATCCAATAAGTTTTCAGATAAAAGCCATAGAGCTCCCTTGTAGGCAGTGTCTTCCTCTGCATGGGAGGGCTTGCACATCTCTTCCAAGCACATTTCCATCCTCTGGTAGTGTCTTTTTTATCCAGAATGAAGGAGACACCTCACAGGCTTCTCTCTCACCAAATTTGACCACACTCCGCTTACCTCAACTAGAAGAACCTCAGAAGAATCTAGGTGTGAAATATTGTGAGAGACTACACTGGCAAAACTAACATTTTCAAAAAATGAAACGTTAAATCTTTAAAAACATTTAACCAATGAAAGATAAAAATATGCACAAAGTTTAGATTTTCGACAGTGTAAGTCAAGGTTGGAAGACATTCTTAGATGCATTAGGCTACTCGAGTCCCTTATATACCATGTGCTCTTAATCAGCAGGGTCCTCTTGAAAATCCAGATAGCAGTCTGTCTACATGTTTAGCTGCTAAGCACCTTTAAATTCTAATTCTTAAGAATTAAGGCTAACATCCTTGCTCAGATCAAATGTGTGACAAATTTTCATTGACAGTCCCAGGATTTCATCCTAAATCCATCTAAATAAGTAGACTAGATTTTTTCCATTGTTATTTGTATGAGGTTTTTTTGTGTTGTTTTCTTTTTTTCAGCATTCAAATGCTTAGCTCTCATATTTAAACAAACACAAGTCTTGGAGGCAAACTGTAAACTCTGAAGTTCAACTTCAGCCATATATTTTTAGAAATACATATTTTTAATTGTACATGCAAGACTTTGCACTATAATAACCATTTCAAAGATATAGAATACCCAAACATAGAATACCATCTTTTGAAAATCAAGATCTACTCAAAATTCCACATGCCATTCTTTTGCAGGATAAAAGATGATAGAGATGTATATGTGCTGCAGCAAAGGTGCATCTGCAGAGATATCAAAGGCCCATTTTTAAGACCTGTACATTTGATCTGACTTCACTGCACAGTGTATAGGGAAGAAAAATAATGTCGAAGTGTACAAGTATAAGAAACTTATCACTGGAATGGCCTGAGTGTTACAGGTCAGATTTAAAAACATGTTGGCAATACTGCATCTAAATATAGGACAGCAAAGTACAAGCAGGTTTTGTAGCTCAAATCACTTTTTTCTTAAGAAGGTAAAACCCCCCACAATTAAAAAAAAGGGGAAAGGAGGAAAAAAAAAAGAACAAAGGAACACTTAGAAACATGAAGTTCTCTACTAAATGGTTATTGACATTTGTAAATGGATGAGGTTTTTTAATAATTGATTTTAAAAATCTCTCTTGGTCTGAGACCTCTGTTGCAGTTTCCATCCAGATCAATTTTTACAGCTGAAATAATTCTTGAACTGCAGAGTTCATAACAGGAGCAGTGACAGATCCTGTACAGAAGCTCTATGAGAAGGTTTAGAACAAAGGAAATTATAAAAGCCCTAGGATTCTTTCATTTTCTTGTGCTTATTTACACTACCAGACAAAATAAAAAATAATCTAAATAAACAAATAAATTCCTGTTGCTTTTTTTCCTGCAGAGCATTAATACTTTTTAGAAATGAAATTGTTTTATTAATTTGATTGTCAAAGGAAAATTTGCACTTCCCATGAATAATTCAGGCTACCACCGTATCTTCAAATGTCATATGTAAAACATTGTTATACCTCAGAATTCCCTCACAGTCTAACATACATTTAATTTTCAATAATGTTGATTTATAGTATTATAAAGCAAAATAATAAATATAATAAATTGCCCCTATATTTTCTGATTTCAGTCACTATAAAATAACTGCTGTAGTTTTACGTTTTCAGTGTGAAATATTAAATACATAAATCAAAACAAGATTATTTTTCATCTGAAGCTGGAGACTTGTTTTTGAAACTGATAAATTCATTTTAGTTAAAAATGAATGTTCTAGGAAAAGATCTTTACTGAGTGCATAACAGCTCAAAAATAAATGAGAATTTTGCATTTTAATATCCTGTTTTTGTTGGCTTCTCTGTAATGGGTGTTGAGCCTTGCAAACACACTGGCTAAAAGCAGCCCCAGGTTTCTCAGAAACATCATCCTGCTTTCTCCTTTCCAGTAGACTCCTCACTCTTTCTACCTAACCACAGTTGATACTATTCACAGTAGACAAACACATCACTGCAAGGCTGGCAATGTCAGCTGCAATTTTTGGTACGACAAACAGATATATATAAACAAATATATATGAAATACAGAGTTTTTGAAGTGCATAAGCAGATTCATTTGTTTTTACACATTCACTATCCCAAATGGAAGCTTCACTGAGAGCTAGAAATTCTATTTTGATCCTTACTTTAAAAAAGCAAATCTAATTATGTGGAATCATTATAACATTTAAATACCTTTCAATTCTTAGAGTGCTTAAATACTCAACCACGATAAGCTTTCTGAAGGAGTCATATCTGAATACTGAAGAATTCCAGTGTGCAAATAAAATCTACCTGAAGCTGGACTTTAGGCAGTTCTGGAAATTAGAATCATACCGTAAGTCATGCTCTAAATGTTCTTCCCAGGGTTTTGCTTAAACGTGTGACAGATCAAAATTTTAGCAGTTTTTTTTGTTGTTGTTGTTGCGTGGAATTCTATTTCTTGTCTACATTTGTTTTTTTCATATTCATTCTTTAATATAATTTTGTGCTCAGTAATAATAATCTAAAAGTATATCTCACTAGCAATGTGTGGAAGAAGCCTATCAAATAACACCTTTAAGATTTACTTGTTTACGTTGCCTTCCAAAGAGATAATGCTAAACCTCATTTTTTCTAAGACATAAGGAGAAAAAGTTGGATTATCACCTGATATGTTTGGAAGACTTATATCAATGTGACAAGTTTATCAGATACTGTTCCACAGATGACCATTACCTTGACCTAATTGCCTACATAGATCAGCTAATGGACTACTGCAGGATACCTCAACAGCCTGGCAAATGCACCCATGACTTCCTATGCAAAACAGGGCAAAAATAATCCAAGCATATTTCTGAATTTTCTTTTAACAGAACCAGGAAGAAAAAAAAAAAGAAGAATATTGAAGAAAATTTTTGCTAGGAAGTTTGTTACTTTAGGAAGACTTGATTTGGTGTTTACATAAATATTTATTTGCAGCAACAGTACTTTGCTACTGCAGCTTACTTCCTCGGTTATTATTTTGAGGGGGTGTTTCAACAATTCTTCTGCTCATTCTGTTTCAACTCTCAGGTTAGTATGCCTCTTTGCAATTGCAAATAGATCCTACAGGAAATTAACTTACATGTGAAACATTTAAGATGGAAAGAGTAGGTTATCCTTTTCCAGTCTGAATCACTGGGAAACAAAGTCAACTGGGTGTCACAAATTAATTAAATTCAGACAGCCAGGAATTTCATTAGTGGTACTGGTAGTTCTGTTGATTCAGAGCCAGAACTTGAAATATTTGTGTGGCTCTCATTAATACTCAAGTAACTAGGAATTTTCTTTTCTCAAGACCTAAGGAAATCTTTGAATTTACCATGTTGTGATTTCAGACCTTCAGGCAAACCCATAGTCTG
Source organism: Callipepla californica brunnescens (assembly GCA_023055505.1). Classification (NCBI taxonomy): domain Eukaryota; kingdom Metazoa; phylum Chordata; class Aves; order Galliformes; family Odontophoridae; genus Callipepla; species Callipepla californica. The sequence goes on along the minus strand of JALIRH010000023.1, from coordinate 4,627,927 downwards.
AAAAGGCGATGAATCTTGAAATCATCTTGTTACTTCCAAACTAGTTGAATTTGATGCTATGATATGAAAGCTGAATTAAAACACAATATGTAATATGTATAATATATATACCGACTGTGAAGTCTCTTTGTTTATAAATATTTTACCACAAATATATTTCCTTCTGGAAACAAAGAGCTCAGTAAACCATGAGTAGCTTACTCATGAAAAATATTAAATGAGCAGATGTAGGCAACTATGGTCTAACTGAGAAAACAGATGGTGGCTATTAACTCTGGTAAGCCAATCTTATGCTAGTATGAAAAGACACATCCTTTTAGTTCAGCTGTGCAAACTTGGCGTCTTGCTGGATGCTTCAAGGAAGTCAGGGGTATTGCAGATCTTAAAAAAAAACAGGTAGTCACTGCCAGGTAAGACAGAGATGAGGCATGTAAATGACACAAGATCCAAGATCCATCTTGGGTTTCTTTACATCACATACTGTGTCCCTTGCTTGTAATTTCCCAGTGGCTCAGCCATGACATTTTTCTTTACCTTTCATTTGCAGAAAATCTACCTCTACTAATCAGTAGCTACTTCTTACAACTTGGGGAAACGGGGAAGAGGGGAGGAAAATAATTTAAAGAATAGACGAAGTATCACATAGATTTCTAACACGTCTAGCATCCTAAAACATGTAGTCTAGTTCTCATTCATACACATCGACTCATAACAAAACCACAAGAAATAAGAGTACTGCATCATATTGTCTCACCAAAATTCTTTGGAAATTCAAAAATTCAAATTCTCTATTTCTTCCTTTTTTTTGCTTTACTTTCAACTACTATATTAAAAAATCCTTAAAAAATGGAAAGGCGGTTAACTGATAACTGTGCATATGCATAGTAGTTTACCAGGCCACCTCCATTACTTTATTAACTTTATCAGGCTTATTTGCTGTTTTAAGAAATCACAGTATTCCTGTAAGCATCACGCAAAATGTTTTTTGCTAATTTGCCAGCATTTTATTTTTCTATTTAATGGATACATGTTTACGTATTTAAAATACTGAGTTCCTAATGGTTCCTATGATTAACTTTGAATTTTAATGTCCTGTTATTTTCAAAATCGCTTTCAAAGTAGAATGAAAGTGTCAAAGAAAATACAACACTAAGCATACATTAAACTTTACAAAAAGGTTAGGTGGAGATCAGATGTAGAGAATTTAAAGAAAGAATTAACGTGTTGAGGCTTTGGAACATGCAGCACTACTGTGGGGTCTTTTCTGCTGCTGATCATCTATGTTGAAGTACTTGTAAGTGAGAAAAAGAATAATGGACTATATTGGAAAGAAAGGTTATGATAAATTGAAAGTGAGAAAGGGAATGAAGATAAGAACATTGGGTTAAGAGCATTACATTAGAAGTTATAAATTAAGACCTCATCACTTATCTAGAGAAAGAGAAGAGAAAAATGGAACTGACTCTGCAGTATAATTTCAAGAGAGAAGAAAAACCAATGGAGCTGCTCCAAAAAGTGGACCCCTCTACAAGGACTGACTGTCAACACTAATTTTTCTTCAGACTTTCACCCACTGTACAATTGGTATTCTGTGCCTCTCACAGCTTTCTTCTATGGGCAAATCTTGTTAGGCACATTGTCATCAAGACAGTGTCTTTACTAAAACTGACAGTGATCATGCTGGTATGGCTTATACGATTTCAATTACAATACTGATGTAAGGAAGAAGCAGTCATTGTAGCATGTGGAATGGTGCTATGTGCCTTGAGAAGTGGTTTCAGTGGTGGACAAAAGTAATTTACTCTTATTTATGTATATATAATATATCAATATGTAGATGCGTAAAATCAAGTTGTCTATTACTAATATAAAAACATTCAGGAAGAAAATGTTTACCAAAGTGGCTAATTCACATACTTCTATGATTCTGCTTTGCTTGTTGATAAATTCTGAATTTCTATCCAGAAGTAAGGCTAAAAGCTGATTGCTCATTAGCCACTGGTATACAGTTTTTGACAACACATTTTGACATATCGCTTACAGACTCAGATGCTAATGAGTCAGCTGTAAACAGTGCTCTGTACAGGAATTGTGAGTATTCAAGCAGTCTGCTTTCACTTCAAGTATGGTCTGTGTAATGTCCTCAACAAAGTGCCTTGCCATACTGACTGCTTTTATTCCTACAACAAAATAAATGATCAAGAAACAAAAATTTAAAGAAATCCCTTTAATACAACCATTAGATGAGTTAGAAATAATGGGCCTAAATGCATAAGTGAATTTTGCTTCAGAGAGAGTGCCAACTTATTGAATCAATTTGAATGGATTCCAATACCCTGATTCAGTTGCCTTCACTCAGGTGCCTGGTGAAACATTAGATGCAATGATGTCTCTCATTTGACCTCCACCTGCTTCTTCAGAAGGCTTCAAACCTCTTCATGTGTTGCATCTACCACTGGAGGCAGATGTCTTAGACGCTTTCAGGTGTCCAAATTACAGCGTTTACTCAACACAATCAATCTCCAAGTGTTCGACCATGAGTCCATTTCAGACCCATCTGAAGTACATACTGCAGAATGTGAGCTATGGTCATGCAGAAACTTCTGTATCCAAAATCTCATTAGAGTCAAGGTCAGTAAAAATATCTAAAATGTATATGTAGACTTGGTCTGCAGTAGAATAGCTGCTGCAGACACCTAAATTTAAACATTTTAATCTCAATAATAATACTGCATTATATATCCAAAGAAAAATACAGTGGAAGCTTGTGTACAGAACTCACAGTTGAGAAACGTACAAAATGAAGAATTCCATACATAGAATGGAGACAGTATGAATACAAATATAAATTCTTTCCAACCAGAAATCCTAAGTGCTCAGAATTACTGAGATCAACAGAACAAAATGTGCTGGCAGAGAACAGGAGAACACAAGCATAAAATGCATAATCTGATATAGATCCAGTTCTCCATGTTTCTCAACCTTTTTCAGTCTGTGATCTTCAATTGTTTTGCACCTGTAAGCATACAAACAGTTTTGGTCTGCCTATAGATTGATTCATACAGCAAGTATATAGGATATGTAACAATAACATTTCCTAATCATGACACAACATGAACCATTTTGTTAACAAGGATTAATCTGACTACCAAATAATGCTCACACCTATTTAGGCTGAAACCTAAAACCTTAATTAAGCGGAATACTTTAAGCATTAAAAATGCAGATCTAAAGGGCTGTGAAGATTTTAAATTAGCAAGTGAGCATGACACTGGTCTAGGCAACACAATGAATCATTGTGAATCACTTGGCAGAAACTGCAACTCAACTTCAAAGCTAAAAATTAGTGGCTTGGAACTGTGGGTGGAGGGAGCCATAAAGTACTAGCATCAGCTTTGTATATAATAAGTTCACTACACAAAACTAACTCGGCCCAATATCTTCTTTACTAATCTAGACAATCTTCTTGCAACTCATCTCCTTTTCCAGTGCTCTCTTTCAATGCAAATGCAATAGGCAGCACAACTAAAACACAGTTTCTTCTTCTGCAACAGTCGTCTCTCCCTCTTTACTCATTTTTATTCGTTTTGCAGGAACTTTCTGAAAATTCCTGTACTCAAGCATGCCAATCCCAGAAGAGGCTTCAAAACTCGCTCTCATGTTGTTTGCCCAATCAGTGGGATGTTCGTCCTCTCACTGCTCTGTTCAGCCCTCCCACCATTCTGTTATTCCTCTGTCAGCCTGCTAACAGAAATCTGAAACTGCTCTCTTCATATTAAATTGGAAGCAACTGAACTGAGTTTAGAAGATTCTCTGATTTTGAGTTCTTAAGAGATAAGAATTTGAAGGAAATATGCAAGATCTGTCCACCACCATTTGTCCAAACCCTGCTTTTCTACTCACTCTTGAAAGCATATACAGTACTAGATTCTTTTCTTCCTAACAATGTCTTTTTTGAGATACAATGCTGAAAGCAGGCTTGAAAATACCCAGAAGCAATATAAGCAATTTTAAAATTATTCTCAAAGTATTAGAAAGCTGAACTTTTGTCTATGGCCAGACCTTTTCAAGAACTCTGATGTATCGAAGGTGAATTCTAGGGATAGTCTTAACTCCCTTATGCTGTTAGAGCAGCGCACTCAAGACTTTGTTGTAGATGGAAATCAGACTACGGTGTCTCAGTGTCAACGGTTTACTGGGCTGGATCAGCCCAGTTCCGTGATGATTGGTGCGGGGGACCCACGTACCCACTCCCCAGGAAAGGGGAAGGAAAAAGGGAAAAGGGAGATGGGCCTAGAAAAAAAACAGCGGCAATGATCTGAGGAGGAAAGCTAATTTACTAAATAAGATATTAGAAAGCAAAATAACACAATATAATTGGAATTGAGGCTAATGAAATCAAAATAAAATGAGCAAGAGAGAGTGTCCGATAAACTGAAGGCCTTACGCTAACGCTGAAGGCGATACGGCAGCGAGCACCCACTGCTGAGTCGATCCCAAAGGAAAGAGAGTGTCCCATGACTGCAGAGAGTTTTTATCTGTTCCCTCTGAGCGGAAAACACGTAAAAATACAAAGCATCGCAAAGTCCTCTGGGGAATGTAGTTCTTCTTCTCTTCTGAGACAGGTAAACCTGGAATTATCAATGATCTATGGAGCTGGAGTATTAGCTCTTTAACTCTTAATACAATACATGATGTTATGATGTGGAATACCAGTACCAAAAATCATAAAACCATGACACTCAGCTTTTTGTAATTTATCTGTGGGTATGCCCAAGACTTAAACAAAAGTGAAACTGGGCTGAGAAGATAGCTCCCTACTTAAAGTGAACTAATTAAAAAATGAAATTCAAAATAAATCAGCTAACTCATCTAAAAAGGCAGAGAAACACAGCCTACGCAGGAGGAGCAGACAGACTATTGCCATATTCTCTCCAGGGGATAAAAGAGGACATCTGTGAAAAGTTCCCCCTCCACTTTCTCCAGAGTAACAAGTGCGGAGTTGAGAAGACATTAATCACATTCCACCCTTTGTATCTGAGGAAAAAAACTCTGCGGGGGGAATACTGTGACAGAAAAAAAACACCTACCTTTGGGATTTAATTTTGTGATGAAATATAACCACTTCTTTTTTGAAAAGAGATTCTGACTCCCTACATCTGTGCATGTGGGATGTTAGCTGTGTGTATATCTATTTCACAGAGGGAAAGATTCCCATCAAACTTCTCTGTCTCATGATACCTTCCAGCAAAGGAGGGTAAAATACATACAGCCTTCTTGCAGCCTGAGTATACTCTCAAGCTGTCCTGTCATACACCATGTAAATTCATAGCTTTGATGGTCAGCCCTGGTGCCATTTCTCAATTAGTGTCTGTGTGCTTAGGGCTCTCAGATGCGTGGGTGCTCTGTATTAATTTCATTTGAATATGATTAATGTTCTTTACTTTCTAGCTCAAGTTGTTTTCTTGTGTTGCTTTGCACAGCCAAATAGTTGACAACCCAGTGGTGGCTGAACTTCACATAGTAGGTAAAGTGATTCATGCATATATATTAAGTCTCAAAAACCACTCAGAGATCCTGCAGGATAAAAGACACATTTAGAAGAGCAAGTCATCATTATCATCAATAAATTAGATGTTGGAAACACAAAAGCCTGATTCAGAAGCATGGACACTTTTTTGAGTTTCATTTATAACTAAAAATACGGGGGATATACACCACAGTGCTCAAGAAATTTTTCAAGATGATTTTAATAATAGTCATTATGTTAAAAAATGAAACTTCTCCTTGTGTCAGAGATGAACTGGGAAGAAACAAAGAAAGAGAAGAAGCTCCTGCAGCACCTCTGTGCCCTTCCAGAATTGCTGTTCATCATTCTTTCTTTTAGCAGTTCACTTGCTCCTTTTGTGCAATAGGTACCACTATCTAATGAAACAATTAAGGCCTGACAGTTTAAATACGCTATTCTGTTCTTTTCAAGCGTAAGTGCCAGCCATCAAGACAAAATATACCCACTGCTTCACTATCAGCAGAGTCATTGTTATCCCAGATAGAGAGCCCTAAAAATAAAAGCCATTCAGTATGTGCAGCTTCATCAAGTCAGGTCATGTCAGCCCCGCAGGGTAGACTGCACTGTACTAATTTTATTATTCTATTTTTAAACATGGCCTCCTTAGATCTTTTAGTGTGTCCTACATAACAATGCAGAATTGACATATTGTACTCAAGTTCCTACTCCCAACCACCCTCAATTTCTGAATATTCCGCTCAGTTACCATGTTTGTTGTCCACAACAATTGTGAAGTGGTCATATTTGGCTTAATGACACCTCTTGTACAATGCTTGGCTGTTAAAGGGTCATGATATCAAATTGAAATTAGTGTCCACAACACCAAGCAGTGTCAACAGTTCAGTGCCCTGGGAACTAATATTTCATGGAAAGTGTCGTCTCCAAAAGCTGAACAGAATTTTACAAGCTCACGAACATAGTTGCAGTGTGAGGATTTCACCCTGGATTACCTCCAGTACACTAATGATGAAAGGCCACCACAAGTATAATAATCCCTTAGAGAGGAAATAGAAATTATCATGTCATTTTTGTACATGTGAGGAATTTGGTTCCTCAAACCTGCCTTCCCATAGCAGTGAAGTCACCTATTTAAGAGTTATAATGCCAGCACAAAATATAGAATAGAGGAAGAATTGCCTATATTTTTCAAGGCATATTAAGTGAACAGAATTGGCATACAGATTTCCACCAGTATTGACTTTCATATTTGAATTTTTTTATCTCAGTCAACACTGGAAGGATGCATACATTGTAGGGCAAATTTCTGAAACAAGAAACTGAATAAGAAAGTCCTTTTCTATCCCTTGCACCTACTCCTTTCAACAATAAAATTCAAAAGCTGATTTCACCAAAACCCCTTGCTGATAATAACTGCATCTTAATCTGCAGTTTGAAAATCAGCGCTTAGCCCAGAGTTTCCTAGGAACCTGAAGCAGTTTCAGACCAATTACAGATACTGTGATTAGTGTCATGATGGAGATTTTAGAAAATAAATAAGAATCCACTCAGTGCTCTGCGTGTGCACAATAAAAAAATTACTGCATCATATGCAAGAGGAAGGGAAACAAGAACAAAGTTGTTTTCAGCAGTTTGGCTGGACAAGTTCTTTAGATGTTCCATTTGTCCTTCATGTCATGTTGTAATGTCACACTCTCATTGGTTGGGGTGGCAGATGTCTTACAGAGTTTAGACTAAATCTGTGGACAGCAAACAGCTCTCAAGATTCTGTCACAGTGTATACTCTCTACTTATGATGCTGACTGGTAGTATCATCCTAATGAAGATTTGTACAAGAGGATGGGATTAAGAGAAACCTTAGGTTTCTAGAAATGTCTGGTGCCTGCTGCATGGTATTCTGTTGGTCAATCCTCAGCTGAGAGGTACTTCTTAATTTTTTACATTTTGTCTCTTAGTATGTAAGGAAGTGGAGATCATTTATTCTGGAGAAGACTGAAAGGGAGACCTTATCACTCTCTTTAACTGCCAGAAGGGAGATTGTAATGAACTGGGGGTCAGCCTCTTCTCTCATGTAACTAGTGATAGGATGAGAGGGAATGGCTTCAAGCTGCACCAGGGGAGATTCAGGCTGGATGTTAGAAAATACTACTTTTCCAAAAGAATTGTCAGATGCTGGACTGGGCTGCCCGGGGATGTGCTGGAGTCTCCAACACTGGAGGTTTTCAAGGAACACATAGGCATTGTGTTGAGGGTCATGGCTTTGTGACAACTATTGGTGATAGGTGGACAGTTGGAATGGATGATCTTATAGGTCTTTTCCAACCTTGGTGATTCCATGATTCTATGACTCCGAGCATTTTGTTTGTTTGGGTTTCAGCCAAGAAGGAAGGAAGGACATGATTGGCTGAAAATTTGAATCACAGCTCCTTAGCTAAGGAAATAGCGCTGAAACAAGACAGATACAGGTAAAAACTCCTCCTCTGCTTGATTGCTTCTACAAAAGTGTACATACTTTAGCACATGTAAATGATCACTTAACACTGTAGGATGATGACCTACCTACAGACAGCCTTATTCATCTGGTTTCAAAGGGCTTTTCCGACAGAATAAAACAGGACCATTTCAGTCCAGAATGGACAGAGAAGAACAAAGAGTAGGCCTTCACAAAAACACAGTACCATGCCAAAACGTCCAAATGAGTAGTGGCCAGTGTCTTAGACACTAATATTAGCATAACAACCTTAGTTCCTGAGGTGCCCAAAAAGTTTGCTAAAGTGAATTTTTTAGCTCTCCCACCACACAGTTGCACCACTGCCATTATCCCAGACAGCCAGATGGCACACCCTCAAATATCATACCACACAAATATAACCATGGGACCACTGTTAATCAGTCAGATACTGAAATTCAGAGCTGACAAAATATCAAAATCCTGTTTATTTCTCACAGTTTCTTGTTCTGCCTGCTTTAACTTTAACTTTAACTTTAACTTTAACTTTAACTTTAACTTTAACTTTAACTTTAACTTTTACTTTTACTTTTACTTTTACTTTTACTTTTACTTTTACTTTTATAATAATATAAATATTTATATTTATACATTATAATATTTATTTGTCTTTCTGTCCTTGGAGTGATCAGTGACTAGAAGAGGCTGGAAACACAAGGTTTGTGTTTATAATATACAGTTTGAAAGACTCACCTTTTTCTAAATGTTTCTTGCCATTTATATCAATCCTGATGCACATGCCTGCCACTGGGCAGATCAACCTGATCAGCCTGCCAGGCTGTATTGTCAAAGTTTCCTCAACTTCACAGAAAAAAAAAGTGAAGGGGGGATATGCCAAAAACTTCTCAGAAACATTTGCATAACTTCTTCTTCAACACATTATAAAGTCAGACACAAGAAGAATGCCGAAGAATTGGAAACTATTAAGATGTTATTAAATATACATGGATTGCTCTGAAAGTAATGTGTCTTTTCCATGGGAACTAAAATAGATACAAAAAGCACAATAACACTACTTCGTGAAGCAAATTCTCGGCTACAAAACACACTTTTTTAACATAGCCACCACTAAGAGCTATGCATTTTTGCCAGCGGTGAACAAGAGTCTGCATGCTGTGCTCATAAAAATCTGCACCAGCAGAGGTGACCCACTGTTTCACAGCTGCTATGATGGTGCTGATGGTAGGAAAATGTTACCCACACAGTTAATCTTTCATTGTCTGTCATGAATGGAGGCTAAAGCACTGCACACTTTACTCGTATGGGGAAGGAAGAAGGATATTTATTGATATAAAATAGCTATAATACGGTGATTTGAGCAATCATGACAGAGGCTTAACTAGATTTGAAATGGCTAGACATCTTTGACTGTTATACAGAGGGTGGGGGGTGCCTATATTGAATCTGACATCAAATCTTAGTGAAGCTGGTACAGCTTAAATACAATAAATCACTTACCAAGGATCTGTCAGCAAAGCATCACCAGGTGAATCTCCATGCAGGCATTAAGTAACCTTGAGGAGCAACCCTACTCAAGGGGTGATTCTGGTGTGCAGCCAGCTGCCTGCAAGGAGAACTCACAAAGGGGTTCTATTTATGGGGTAAGATGATTACAACTTAAAATTTGATCTATTGAACTAGGTGTCTGTTATCAGTACTCCGAGCCCCCATTTTGAGACAACATGGTGATCATTACTGTCTCTGTTAAAATCTTGATAGTTATCAGTTGCCAATGCATGTTTTTTTGCCCCTCTAGGCCTTCATCATAAATGACCAGGCTGGGTCGAGGGGGGCAAGGAGTGCACTGTCACATCAGCCAAAACAAATGGAAGGCAGAAGGTGCCAAATCTGGACTGAGGGTGTGGTAGGACATTCCATCCAAGATAGGGGGTTGGACTTGATGATTTCTTGAGGTCCCTTCCAGCCCCTATGATTCTATGATTTATGATAGACAATGTGCTCTACAGTCCTCAAATTTGCATGAGGCCTGGTGTAACAGTGTTGCAAGATAACAGTTGTCTTCTACAGCTTAACTTAAAGTTTGAGCCTCCAGCTCAGTCAGTGTTACAATGTATTGATAAGAGATTTTGGTTTTCCAGGTTCCAGAAAATCCAGAAGGATCACTCCTTTGCAACCCCAAAGCATCATGGGCTAATATAATATAATAGGAGGCATTACTTTTTGGACCAACCCTTTTATTTGTTTGAATGTATTTAAAGCTGGGCTTGTAAGGAACACACTCAATAGTGAAGTTTCACACGAATCAAACCAATCACAAATGATTTTAATCCACCTCACCAAAGCATTCTTATGCTTCATGTCCTGACTGGCTGAGATGTCTCCCTGATGCAGCACTTGGAGTAGGAAACCTCCACAAATGGCCTCCAAGGATTTTGTTCTGGAAATTCCCATCCAGCAAGCTTTGCTGATGTAAGTTTCAAAACTGTTGTTAAGTGGCAATTCTGCTGGAAAGCAAAGACATATCTGTGCTGTTAGAGCTTAATTCCCCCGAAATACAATAAGCAGTGAAATGACCTTTTCTGCTGTTTGTACTCCTGCAGCAGTGTGTTTGTGTCATTATTTTCAGGCACTGTAGCTGACTATTTCTGCAGGACATTGGCATTCAGTGCCTTCTTTATTTCTCAATGAATATGTAAAAACAAAAGTGTCATGTTATTTGAACAGATTTCTGGCCAGCCTTAATTTAGAACTGAGTATGCGCACATAGTTGGCTATTTCAAACTATCAGTCACTGCTAAACATTTACTTTATTTAGTTAAGAAGTTAAAAAATGGATTTGTGAAGGCTAGTTCCTGGAGCATGGATTTATCATATCAAGCATCGCTCTAAACTTGAGACAACCCAATGTCTCTTCATCTGGCTTGTGCTTTTGGAACAAACAGTGCATGACTTTGACTCAGTTTTCATACACATCATAAAACCCAGCCAAAGGGAAAAATAAAAAGAAAACGCTAGATTGTTATGACATGGCTATAAATACAGACAGTGAATTATAACAGTAAAATATGTTATGCAAATTACAGCTAATTTTAAAATAGCCCGATCTGACTGCCTACAGTGTGAGTGAAGAATTATATCGCGTTGTTCGAACATTTTGTTCATTTTTTACCCCTTCAAACCTATTCCTATTACTCCAATTTTTCAGTTTTAACAGCTATTAAAGAAAGGATTTACTTTACCACATAAAAAATAGCACTGGGCAGATCTGTAAAACACTGAGTTACAGAATTTTTCTAATTAGAATTTCTTATTTTCTTCAGATGGGTAGCTAGTGATTGCTTCTCCTTGTGCACACAGAGCTTCTGGTTACTGTTCCTTTCCTATGACGTTAGAGAGATTTATAAAGATGCCATTTGGCAGAATATTTTAGAGATTTGTTTTAAGATGAGTGTTTCTTGAGTGTGAGGCATCACAAGCAGTTTTAGCCTCCCAGCTGTGTTTCCGAGCAGATGGAGCTGGCAAAAGCTGCATGTGATGTGACAGCACAGAATTAAGTTTGAAACAACACTTAAAGAAAAGGTTTGAAGAAGAAAACAAGGTCGCTATCCATCTGATGGAAATCACACTGGGTAAACATATTTAGTGAGAAGTCAATGAATTCTAGTTAAGAAAAAAAAAAAAAAAAACAGATTCTTGGACTGACAAGAAACAGTGCCAGGAGTCTTTTAAAGAGACTACCCTGTCCTTTTCTAGCTGAGTCTGTCCTTTACTCTGTGTGACATGCGTCTTAGAAAGGGAGCTTCCTGATTTGGGAAAACCTACCTGCTAGAGGAGAGCCTCATCCTTCCTTTCACCCTCCAAAACATTCCTGCCATGGCAAGGTTAATTACTCTATGTAAGAATTTCAAAGAGACAGGGCTGAGTGGTGGTGGGGTTAGAGCAGAAAAAGTATATACTAAAAAACTTACTGGGAACCAACTAGGGAGCAGTGCCAACCTCTGATATTAAAGCTAAAATCAGTTTGTCTTTTGGGGCTTTCCCATCTCCTCCTTTTCATTTGGAGGTTAAGATGGGTTTACGAGGTAAAATCTCAGGATGGGATGAATTGGAAACTCCGTAGCCTCTGCAGTACCTATAGTCTCTGTCTTTACACTGCGATTGTTCACAGGAATTAACACTTCTGGGCAAAATGTAGCTCTGCTTGCTCTGTTTGCTAGCCAGGCTCTGCGCAGCCTGACAATCGGTTTGCAATACTCCTTAGCACCCAGAGCACTCTCATCCATGAATATGCAGTTTGTCATAGTCATGGTCACCTTCTCTTGTTAAAAATAGTATGTCATATGAGTTCTGGCCAGCTCAGAAGCTTCTCAACCACACACATGTATCCACACCTAGCATTCTGCCCAAACAAGTTCGTTACTGCATTTCTCCTGGCTGCCTAATCTATGGCACTCAGTAATAAAGGGAATGCTTTCAACTCTAATTGCTAAGAAGTGACTGGATAGGGCTGGGCAAAAGGGAGAGAGCACACTGGCTCACAAGGAAATTCAATGTGTTTCCTTCATTTTATCACAGTTTTGTATTCATTCTTGTTCCCAGATCGTTCAACAGCTGTGTTTCAAGAGATCTCTGTCCCTACATTTTCATTTTAATTCATAATGGTAGAGTTAACAATTCCCCCAAAATAAACAGATACGGTGGTGTGAGAGTGCATTTTGTCAGTAGCTGGACTACAAGGCTCATCTTCAGGACACACACTGTGTGATACTGCAGTGTTTGAATTCTGTTCTTTCCACCATGCCCTATGGACAGAATTGCTGTTAGATATGCTACTTTCTCTTCTAATTTAGTTGCAGACAGACCAGAAATCAAAAAGCAAGGATCACAGTGCAGCAACAGGTGCCCAATTCATAAAGCTCTTCCCTGTTTATTGCTGAATTCCAAGAACCTGCATCGTTTCTCCTTTGCCCCTTTCAATTCATAGTGGATACTCTGAGGTTAGATGAGACAAGATGGTTTCCCAGCTTAATATTGCTCACTGTGTGTGTGCAATAAGCAGTGCACTGTTGATGTAAACAGCTCCCGAATCTGGCATGTTAATATTTCTTGCCTAATTTTTCCAAATGGAAACTGCTTGCCCAGTGAGTCACTGTGTGTTTTCTCCCTCCTTCAGAAGATTCTCCCCATGAGTCTCCACACCCTGCTGCTCTACCACAAGAATGGCTTTCCTTTTTCATTTCTCTGTGGGATGCCCAATTAGAACATTCTTGTGCTTTGTTTCTTCCCCCAAAAAAATCCTCTGTACAAGACTGTATGTATTTTCTTTTTCCATTTCTGAGTATGTGATCTTTTCCAGTTCCTCAAGTCCCAATTTAATGTCTGGGGTATACATTCTAGGATTAAGCCTGGGTTACATCCATTAGTGCTCCTGCAGTGGCAACACATGCTTCACATAGCAGAGGTGTCTATGTTCATTCTGGTCTTTTCCACAGCAGCTTTTTCAGACTTCATGATTTATTCAGTAAAGGAAGAGGGAAATGCAGAGTTTCTGTAACCAGCCTGCTAAAGTACAGGCAACGACTCAAAATAGAAAAGAGTTATTACTTTCCAGTGTATTAAGCTAGATATTTAAGACAGTTAGCTGTTGCCTACAAGAGCTGAAACTAGGCTAGTGGTTGTGTCCTTTAATATTCTCCTTTGTGATTTTCCTCCTTTTTGTTTGCTTACTTTAATTATATTTGAAACAAATAAGCAAATAATTACATTCTGAAACAAGTTTTTGGTTCTGGGACAAGTTTTCACTGAAAGCATACAGAGTGAAGTGTTGAAAACAACAGCATTAAGATGCCCAGATGACACCACCAGTAGAGATAACTTGCCCTGTGACACTGGCAGTGAGTGTGTCATATGCCAGCCTATACAGGGAAGGATCATCTACCTGTTTCATAGCAAGTGTTTGTTACCCAAACAGTTTTTAAGCTTGGATGTTTCTTCTCTTTGACAGCCTTACACATAACACTAAATAACTTTCGACATGGAGAAGCTGGGAAAAGAGGAGCATGGACATGCTGGGAAGAAAGTACCATAGGATCTATAGTGGTTTATTTTAGTCTGCACTGAAGATCACAAATATTTCTTCTTTTATTTCTCTGACAGATCATTCAAGGAAATTAAAGACATCATTTTAAAAGCACTCAGCTGTGACTCCTTTCAAGTAACTCTTTGTTTTATATTTTTCCTTTTTGTTTTTTAAGAAAAGCGATTTTACCATAATAAATTCTTTATTTTCCCTCAAATGCATATGATGCCCCTTATCTCCCTGCCTCAGACTGGCACCACTGGTCATTAAGGCAGCTTTTCCAGCTCCATAGTTATCTGAAGCATCTTTTAGCTTCTTCTCTGAGAGCAAGGCCCATCAGCTGCTCAGTCTGAGGTCTGTCCTCACCACACAACAATGAACTGCGGTGGGCAGTGGGAGCTGTGAGTTGTGGAACAAAGACCTGAATTTTAGCCTGAAACAAACTCCGTCTGGAGGTCAAAATTCAAGTAAACAGATTTTGGTGACTCCAGGTGAAAAAAAATAAGGAACAGATAGCAGGTATTCACACAAGGATCCAAATAAATCACTGAACTGTGATTCTTTTTTAATGGGAGAGTGGCATTAGAGATGGCAATAAGTGGTCTGACAGCAGAACAGTGAAGGGAGGAGCTGTTAAAGAGGGAAAGGATGAGCAAACAGGTCTTTTAAATGGGTGTTTCTTTGTTTGACTTCACTTGTCTTGCCAGCACCTTGCCCAACACCTGCTTACACAGGTCCAGTGCTCCGAGGTACATTCCACTTGTAATAAACCCTTGTTCTGAAATGTAACAGAGGGTAAAATGCTCATTTTCCTTTCCAAATATGCAATTGTCACAGCCTTATAGATTTTAATGCAACACTAAACTGGTCAGGATTTTAGCAGTTGTTACTACAGAAAAAAAAAAGTATTGGGACAGCTGCTGCCTTCAGTATCATGCAGCCTTCTCTATCCCTCTCCAAATACTTGGTCTAGCAGCAATCTTCCTTCAAAGCCATCTGGCTGGAGCAGGGAGTAAGGATTACCCTACTCTGTCTCAGTCCATGAAGATCATACTGCCCGGACTTTTGTACCTCAAACCTCTTGGGGTCCACAGTTTTCTTGTAAACACTCTATTTGTTGCTCCTGAAGACACAAAGCAAAGTGATAATTTTAGATTTGGATGTGAATACCGCTAGAGAGCATCTGAAATGAAGGCTGTGTTCAAAATGTGAAAGTCCATTTTTATTCAAAAATCTTGAGCCTCCTCAAATGAAGCACATAGGATGTGTCTGTGGTACAGTGTACAGATAAAACACCTGCCTTCTCCAAAGCTATCTGGAAAATCTGCATGTCCTATCAGGCTAATTTTGGTGCTGGAGAAAGAGGAAGGGGAAACAAGAGGGAGGCACGCACTGCCTGCTGATATCAATGGAGTACCAGCAATGAGAGGTTGTTATATTAACCACTCTACTGTTTTGTGCAGTTATTGGCTCTTGCTAAAACCTGTATTATTCATGGATGCAAAAATCCCATCATTAAAACATCATATACATTCATACAGTGTGCATTTCATTTAGCCACTTGGCAAAATTTCTCTGGAGTACAAGAGTTTTGAGAAAACCCAGCTAATGAGACCACAGCACAGGAAGTATGCACAGCTTTTTTTCTCTTTCTTTTACCTGCAAATAAATGCAGAATTATTAATTAAATAAGCAATGACAAAAGGGGCACTTGTTCACTAGCAAGGATGTTATGCACTCTTGTTTTGGCTTCTGTGTGAGGGGAACACAAGGCCTTTTGTAATGCAAGTATGTGCAGGAACCGAGACACTGTAATACTAATGTAGGAAGCCTGATAAGCATCACTGCAAGGATTTGTTACATCTGATGTCTAACCATTAACTTCATGCATGATCCATGTTTGTTCATTCACTTTTTAAGGAAGGAGTGTTTCAAAATAACCTGCATCCTGCCTCCTAATAGTCATGTTATGCACTGCACACCCAGTTGAGCTTTGAGACCTTTTTGACAGCAAGGACAAAACTAACAAATAAACAAAAAAAGCCTACTCTTCAAGCTTAAAAACAGATGTTGAAATATTTGCTACACACAGTGCTCAGCAGCTGCAGGAGACCTCACACAAGGGCCTGATACTGCAAAATCTCAACAGCTCCAGGTGCAGCCAGTAGGAGACATGAAGAGCACAAGGTTTCAAGCTTTTCTCATTTAGGAGTGTTCAGGTGAAGTCAATGTTTTTAAATGCTAGCAACTTTTCAAAACTGTTCAATGTTGGCCTAATTGAAAGGTAAATCCCTTACATCTGTGAGAACAGTGACTGATAGGAGGAGTGTTCATAGAGGGCACAGCCTGGCACCTTGCATGTTTTACATTTGATGTTTTTACTGTTTTAAATTAACAAGTAAGACTTCTGCTCATGGGCAGTTTGCGCCAGTAGCCACTTTCCTTGGTTTAAAGTCCACAGTCTACTTCCCACTGCAGCTGCTTGGCTGTCATTGAATGAGTTCTTCCTTTCCATGTGCCCATTCTCCATCCCATTTTGTAGCAAAGGGAGCATTGGAATACACAAGAGGAGAGTGGTGTGCCAAGTTTCTGCTGAAGTCTTCACACTCAGCCAAGGTTCTGATCCATCTAACCTTTTGACAAGGACTTCCCAGTACCCTCCTATAGAAAGAACAGAACTTTAGTACATGAGTGTTGATACTCTGATGCTTTGCTTTTGTTGCATCATACCTAGATTTTATTTTTTTCTTCATTATAGGCAAAAATAAAATGAATAAGCAATCAAACAGACCGAAAACTAGTAAATTTAAATGTAATCCTCCCAGAACTTCTTGAACTAACTTGTCTGTGGTTAGCTCAAGTTATTTTTAAAGATACAGCAAGTGCAGGAGAATAAGAGGAGTGATTCCTTCTCAGTAATAGAAGTAACACAGCTATGCTGCTATCTACAGTGTCCTAGTCTTTTACTAGACCTTTACTTTACAAGCACCATCCAGAGATAAACTTCAGTTTTGCCAGTTTTCTAGTTTTTTTTTTTTTTTTTTTTTTCTTTATTGGTGGATAAAGCAATGTTTAAATTATAAAAGTTACTACTGGAAAATGTTGCTAGGTGAGCAAATGCATATCTTGAAGCAGTGTTTAGAACATGATCTGAACATGGAAACCGAAAGATTGTTGTAAGCTTAAGATTAAATATACAAAGAGAAACCTCCTTTACTTCAGAGCTGTACTACAAGGGAAATAAGCATTCTCCCTGTACTTGGCCTGGTGAGGCTGCATTCTGAGTACTGTGTTCAGTTTTGGGCCCCTCACTACAGAAGGACACTGAGGCCATGGGGAGCGTTCAGAGAAGGGCAACGAGGCTGATGAAGGGTCTGGAGCACAGGCCTTATGAAGAATAGCTGAGGGAGTTGGGATTGTTCAGTCTGCAGGCAAGGAGACTCAGGGGAGACCTTATCATTCTCTACAACTGTCTGAAAGGAGGCTCTGGCTAGGTGGGGATCAGCCTCTTCTCTCCCATAAACAGCAATAGGATGAAAGGCAATGGTCTCAAGCTGTGCCATGAGAGATTCAGTTTGGACATAAGGAAAAACTACTCTGAAAGAGTGGTCAGGAGCTGGAATGGGAGCTGCCCAGGGAGGTGGCGGAATCACCGACACTGGAGGTGTTCAAGAAACATTTAGATGTTGTACTGAGAGATATGGCTTAGTGGAAAATACTGGTAATAGTTAGACAGTTGGACTGGATGATCTTGGAGGTCTTTTCCAAATTAATTAGAGATAACTTAATAAGCCTGACTGTGAACACGTTAAAGTTCTAGAATAAAAAGAGAAAATGTTTCTTCTCCCCACCAAACTGGATATCTACCTTGCCTTCCTGAAATTTCTTGTATTTATAGTCATCAAGTAAACACAAAACAGGAGAACTCCACTGGAAGAATTGTCACAAGAAGAAAGAGTGTCTGCAAGTTTTGTCCTCTTCTGAATTCATCTGAATTAAATATTACTGGCAGTATCACTCACCTCACTGTTTTATCTGAGAGAGGAGGGAAGCAATGAAAATAAAAGCTTTACCTTTTCTGCATTTCTGTAGTACTCCAATTTTTCTTGAAAGGATACTTTTGCATCTAAGAAATACCTTGTTTTAAAAGCTCCTATCAGGTCAAGGAGAAAATTTTAACAGTACCCTTAAACTGAAAATACTTCAGCTTGTATGAACTCACTGCATCCAATGAAAACGACGCTAAAAAAAAAAATCACAAGCAGCTGCCTTGTACAAGAAAAGTCTGTATCATAGCCTTTACAATGACTGAGTCTTGATTTGGTCTCTTAGGCTCACATCTGTAATACAAAGTTAAATCATGTTTCCAACTAAACTTTCTACGGAGAGAAAGTTAAAAACCAAACCAAACCAAAACAACAGCAACAACAAAAAAAAAAAAAAGTAAAAAAAAAAAAGTTACAAGGACAGAGCACCTTTCAGTCCTCTGCCTTCAAATGCCTGTAAAATTTTAACCATCCCAGTTGTCAATCACATTTCTAACTTATATAAATCAAAGCATTGTTTTGAACGAATAAAACTGCTTTGGCACGCAACCATAGCTTAGTGGTATGATGCATGCTTGAATATTCCTATGAAAGCCCTCAGAGGTGCACTGTGAGTGGAATTTTCTGTGGAAGGAAAGATGAGAGAGCACAAAGTCTTATTGTTCACGCTAATGCCAAAAAATGAAATCAAACACCATTCTCAGTAAAAGCAGAATGTCTTCTGAGCAAAGGCCATTAAGTGTGTCAGGCTGCAGGATATTTTCTGGACATGGCTATTATGTTAAGACATACTGAACACGTGTCGTTTATAACCCTGCCCTTGTTGTAACATAACAGCTCCAGAGGAAGAAGTCTGGTGCATGGATTCTTTGTATGAAATACTTACACACACTTTTACTTTCATCAAGCTTCTCATCTATAAAGAAGGTTAGAATAAGTTATAATTAGTACTTACTGCCCTGCCAACTAATTAAATGTAGTAAAAAGCTTTTGGTGATTTTAATGCTAACATGTTATAATTACAGTGAATTTCTTAGTGCAGGGTGCATGTATTATGGGTTTCGGTATGTGTCCCCCACCTTCTATGACCTAAATTCTCAGGTTAAACCACTATATCTATCACACGATTAGTGAAAAGGCACTGCCAAGGACATGCATTTCAGATCTAAATACAAATCATGCCCAATCCAGTCTTGCACATTTTTGAGGTACAACATCAGCCCCAGGAGCACAGATGAAAGGAAGAAGAAATAGCCAGCACTTCTTTCCTTCTAGAGGCACCTTTGCTCAGGTTCTCCTGTCCACGAAGCTCCTGGCACTCTCAGCCCTTTTCTTCTCTTTTGTCAATAATGACACAGTTGAGATCTCAAACCACTTCCAGCCCCATTTCTTGTTCATTCAGAAGAGAGAACAGGGTAGACGGGCACCATGTGCAACTACACTGTGTGCACATACCTAGGACTGGCTCTATTCCTCAGGAAGCAAGAGTTAGACCATACAAACAACTGTAACCCAGAGGAGTGAGGAATATTGCTCTGAAGGCCCAGAGCATGGCAAAAGTGACAATGGAAACCAAGTAATGCTCTAGGCTTGGTAGGCATAGTTCCTTATGCTCCTAAGTATTTGGAAGAGCTATGAACACACACGCACACACACACACACTGAAAAAAAGAAAGAAAAAAAAAAAAGGGAGAGAGGGAAGAGCACAGCAGCCAGAGTTTAGGTCAGCCACGATGTAGGTTGTTACACCTCTAGGTAGTCAGCCATTGTGCCCACTGCATCCTTCATGCTTTCCCATTCATACTCCTCATTGCTTTCCATTGCCCACAAAAATGGAAGATAGGTACAAAAACCCCCAAAATAAAGACATAATTAAATGAACAAAAATATAGCCTAAGAGAACCAATTAAAATGATGAAAATCTTTAATTTTATTTAAGTATAATTGTACGGACACGTGTATATACAAATACAGATCTTATGGGGCAGGGTTCTTTTTTTCTTTTTTTACATTTTTTTTTTAGGTTCATATAATGTAAGCATTTCAAAAACAGCACTCAATGAATAAGTGCAAAGAAACTGCAAAGCAGGGCAGTACAAGCACAGGACCACACTGAGCTGGACTTTCATACCCAGATGCATACACAATGAGTGGCTTCAATGGGGGTGTCAAGAGTAAGCATGGAAAGCGGATTTCGCAGACTCATGGGTAACCTCCAACATGCCAGCCTCTATTAAACTGTACAGACAATGGCAGCAAGCCTATTGTAGGGAGATTTGTCTCACATCCGAGAAGCTCGAGGGCAAATGCATGGGAAAAACTCAGTGATGCCAGGCCAGAAACAGATCTGCCCATTCACAGCTCCAAATTAAAAAAGGAGGGGGGTGGGAGAGGAGGAAGGGCAGTAAAAGGGAAGAAAAGTGTGGAGGTTTGTACAGTAAAACTGGTGATTACAAAATCCAAGTGTAATGAAAGGAGGGGAATAGTTAACACTCTCTTCTAAATCTTTGAAAGTGACTGAGCCACTGCTCTCACAAGGCAATCAGTTTTGAGGGTAGCGGTGGGAATCAACAGGTATAAATACAACCATTTTCCTTTCATAGTTATATAGGAAAGGAAACAATCTACTCATCTACTCTCAATACCTCCCAAATTTGTTTTGGAACCAAGTATGTATGTATCACACATGACACTGGCAAGATCCCTTCTGGAAAAACAAAACATAACAAATAAACTATTCGTGGAAACAAAATCAGAAGGAATATAGGAAAAGAACAACAACAAAAACAAAAACAAAAAACAAAAACAAAAAAAACCAAAACAAAACAAAAAAAACCCAAACAAACAGAAGAGCTGTTATATCCCCAAAGCAATTTTAGAAACAAACATGATACAAAAGAACAAAAGCTAACACAGAAACCATGGGGCTTCAACATGAGACCTTTAAACACCGAGGACAAAACATTGATCACCAAAAGTCATGTTTTCCAGGTCTTGACAATGTGAAGACTTGCAATAGATGAACGATTTCCAAAGATGAGTCCTGTATGCTGCAGTGTCATGGCCACTTGTCTCTCAGTTCTCAGCCATGATCACACTTGATGCTTCAAAGCTCTGTCTTGTAGTCAACGCATGATTTTAATATCCTGAAAGTCTATTGTTCTCACTTACAAAAGACATAAGAATCAAATTAATACTTTATTATCAAACACTATATACAACAGAGGTTGCTAATAATACAGAATTTAAAGAACATAGCTTTAAGTTTTACTTGTCTTTCCTTTGCCATCCAAGTAAGTACAGTACAAAACAATATTCTAAACTAACACGAAATGTTACCTTGCCTATTAAAGGATACACAGTATCCACTAAACTGACTGATCCCTATTTTCCCTGCTTGGCATTGCAATGGCCTTGGCAGCCAGGAGTGCAGGTCACGGGGGTAAGTAAGCCACCCAGGCTGGGGAGAATCAGTCCCTTGGGCTTGAGAGTGGGAAGATGGAGGGAAGCAGAAATTTCTTAGCAGTTGGCACCAACATTTGCATTCAGAGCCTCCAGAGATTTGCATCCCAACACAAAACCAACCGGCACTTACTGCTATGACTGGAATTCCCTGATGCCACCATGTGCCAAACTGACAGTATCTTGTGGTCTTCTGGGCACCCCTGGCAGCACAGGTATCTGCTTTGCAGCTGGGTCAGCCACGCTGTCCCTCATCCACCCAGCTGGGCTCTGTGATAACGTGAAGGGCTGAACTCCACACGAAACAATACAAATGAAAAGCATCTGCTGTGGATAAGCATACATCTCAAACTCTGACGTCATTTAGAGACATAGGATGAAAAACGAAGTCACCATTTCTACATAAAATTGGCACTGCTGCTATAACTGCCTGCAATTGCTATGAATCATTTTAATATGATTACTATCATGCAGTATTACCTGTACTCCAGTTAATAATCCATTTGATAAGGCGCATTTTGATTAACCTCACCTCATCCAAACCTCTTCACTTGCTATCTGAAGGAAGTGTATGTGTGCATAACAAGCACATCCAAGTTAAAGAGCAAAAAGTACCAGCTAGACCATAATGGGATGATGACTTACCTCACTGCTTGGATTCTATGTCTTTGCTCTGTGCACTTAACAATAGAGGAAATTTCCTACATCCCTACTGTAAGCAAAGGCCCTGCAACAATAACCTTGTTGTATGACATCAGACAAGCCCAGACTGTGATTAAGCATGCACAAAACCTTAAAAATCATAAATTTATTTCCCCTTTTCCTTCTTTACTGAATAGCGGCCTGCTTACAACATTTGTAAAGTTTATCTTCGTTAGGAAAAAAAAAAAGCTCACAAAATGCTTATTATTTGTACCACTCAGTTTTGTTATGACAGAGGTTTTCTTCAGATTTAATATAGAAACCCCTTGATTAGCTGGAATGCATTTCATGTTTTGTTTCACATTTAACATAATTATCACAGATTTTGTTTAGAATAGTTTTGTTTCAGCCTTTGCCTAGTATTTCCATGATCACACTTAGTAGTTCAAATTTCATGGTAGCCTAGACAAAAAAAAAAAAAAAAAAAGATAAAATAAAAAGAACTCTTGCACTTCCTGGCAAATGACAATTCCAAGTTCTACCTTAGCCAAGGCTTGGATTCCCTAAACAGAGTCACACCCAATTCCATCTAACAAGACAGTACCATCTCCTACTTGCATCAAGGGTTACCACTTTTCTCACGTGTTTAAATAGGACAAGCATATATACTCACTCTCAGCATAAAGTATATCTAAATAATGTATTTTCTATTCTAGTGGATTTTTAAAAAAATATTTTGTTAAGTCTTTGGGAGCCCATCTAGTTTATCTCTGTCTGATAAACACGTTTCCTCTACTCTTCAAACTGTGCTGGAAGGGGAAAAGACAAAAAAATCAACACTTGAATTCATATTCCACACTTCTTTTCTTTCCCCCCACCAATGCTACTAGACTGTCCTGGCTTCTGCTACTTGTGGTTTATTCCCATGACTGAGGAACTTGCAGGAGAGACAAATCAAAAGCACACTGGAGATCCTGTGTTCCAAATACGACCAGTGGTCTCTGGCCACTGATGTTCTCTTTTAGCATGTATTAACACCCAGAGCAGCATCTAAGGTTCTCAGCTACTAAGTCAGCGCTGGGGAAGGTCACTTTATTCTCAAAAGTGCCTCTGCATTTCAAGAAAAAAAAATTAGCACCACGGTGATTTCTTTTAAAATAAAATAACCCGGTGTGCATTATCCCCTTAAAACGAAATAACAGAGGCACTCACACCCCCAGTGAAGCTTCTGAAATCTGACCTTGCCTGCTGCATGCTAACATTTCTAAATACTAACCTCTTTCTCTCACCAAAGACAGCATTTCTACTTGTGAGCAAAAAAAGGTGTTTCAGGACAGTCCTATAAAAAACATCACCCTTTCCTTTCAGAAGCCTGCTCATTTAGAACTCCTGGAGGAAATGGTGTTATATCTGCTCTTTATATTTCCCTTCCAGTCCTGACATGGTGAAACGATGCCATGCATGATCATCTTACAGTGCTGGATGAGAAGGCATAAATATTGTACAGGAGAGAAAAGCTCTCCCAGGCTTTCATTCAGTTTGCTTATCCTCCACTGACTCTATTTGCCACTACTCTTCCTTGTCTACATTCAGATGACACAGTGAGCTAACAGAGGTGACTTCTTACAGGAGAATGCAGAGGAAAATAAGAATCACTAGTGTCACTATTATAGTTTGGCATTTTCATTTGGAGTCCTTTTATTTGTATGGAGGGGTTCAGAAAGTCACAGGGTAGGTAGGGATGGGTGCTGAAGCTAGTTATCCCCTTCAAATTTTTGCTGAGTTCAGGCTAAAAGGGAGAAGAAAAGGGAAAAGGGAAAAATAACGGTTTGACATCTGCAAAAACAATAAAGTCCCTTTCTTGGGATGAGCAGTTAGGTGGATCTTTGATGTTCCAAGACCCTGATATTTTCTGCGACAAGTTGCTGGAGCATACTGTGCTATAATATCAAAAGCATTGCCAGGAGGAACAATAGAGTTGCCAAAAGCCGGATGGGTATCCTCGGTGTCTGTGCCGCGTTCTCACCACGGGATGGCTCGGCTGACTCATGTACGGTATCATCTGTTCAAACAGAAAGCATACATTCCAATGAGATTTTGCATCCTTAATAAACTCTCACTGAGCCGACAACTGTAAGTAGATTTCAGTGCCTTTATGAAATAGGGCAATGAACCTTGTGCTGTCATTGACTTTCACAACCGTGTAATACCTCATTATGTAACCAACTTGGGGCCAAGTCCTGCATTTCTTACTGGCAAAACTCCCACTGAAGACCAGAGCAGCAGAAAGTAAGTCTGAATGCAGCAGACTGAGGAATGAAAGATTCCTCCTCTAATAAAACATAGTAGCTTCAGCTTTGGATGGCTCATTAGATAGCAATGTCAATAGTGAGGCAGCTAAATAAAAACACCTGATTTTCAGAAGGGCTTGAGGAAGAGTTGCACGTGCTTGGAATTAATTTAGAAGTTAATCCCCTTACTAAGCTACAGATTTCAGCTCCTGAATTTGAAATGGCAGCCTGTAAGTGCAGGCATTTATTCCACTTTCCGCTGAAGTATACTGCATTTTGGGGTATGCAGGGCATATGAGACAAATCTCTCTCTCTTGAAATGGAATTCCAAAGGCTAAGACAGCCTCTGATTTTCAAATACAATTCCCAAAATCTCATAGGTGGCAGATTACTTGTTACGGTAGACAAAATACAGAATTAAATATGTGCTTATAAAACTAACAAAAACAAAACAAATCAAAACAGCTGAGCTGTGAAAACATGATTACACATTAGTAGAAGAAGAGAGTATAGTGGAAAATACTAAATGTATGAGACTGAACAAGGATCTGTTTAATTTTTATCAATTAAAAATTAGCCTTACAGACACAACTTGTAACATAAAAAATTTAAATGAAGTCGAATTCAACTCCAGGGCTATTATAGGTGTGCTGTTTTTCTTTGCAAAATCCTCCATATACACAGCTATCTAATTTAGATATTTTAAGAGCAATCTGTCTGAGGCTTGCCATAAAAAGTCAGCTTTGAGTTTGAATTTTCTTAGTACTAAATGAACAAATGAGCTTAACCATTTTAGGAAGTGTGAAGTGGCCTCAAAATGTATTTATAAGCTATTTTAGGGTGCCTAAGTTTCCAGGAAAATTAACAATATCTCACTACTTAGTGTAATAATCTTCCCCATTTTAAGAGAAGTGTTGACATACCTATGATATATCAGTCTCATAGCTCCCATCTCAACAAACTGCACTGCCAGGATTACACTGGGTGAGAGCTGTGCAACCCCAATTAAAGGCACTATAGGAAGAGGGAGTCACATCACAAGGATGACTCTGCTGTAGATACTGCTGTAGAGCCTCTCATTCTACTTGGCTTTAGCACCTAGCTCCCTGCACACTCTTGACAGCAAGCACAGAAGCAAAGTAGAGCATTCTGCAGTATTTGGACTATCAGACTCTTCAGCTTTAGGCCAGTTTCATTGGCAGATGTACAGTAAACTGGATTAACAACCTGCCACATTTTGTTCAGCACTGATGCTACAATGGCATCAGGCTTATCAACACCTCCTCAGCGCTGTTCAAGGTAGAAGTGTGAAAGGCAAGCACTGATCAATTGTGAACATGCTCGCATTTGCAAGAAAGAGACAATTAAATGTCTAGAAAGGGCTATTTAAAATCACTAGTTCTGGTGTCTGTCAGAACCAAAGGCTGTTCTGTTTTTCATTTGTTACACTCCCGTGCTTAGGTGGCACTGCAATGACAATTCACCAAAACAGCTTTTCAATTAAAACATACTCTAAGAAGGTATGAAGAAAGGTATCCAGGACCTACTGTCAGCTCTATATCCTTTCACATACATAGAGTCAGCTCTGCTCAGTTTGGAAACATACTCATCACTGATGAACTAAAACTATAAGGGAGAAAGATGTGAACTGTCTCCTGCATCATCAATAGAATTGCAAGAAAGTCTGAATTTGAAGCACTGAATGGTAACAGTTTTGTCCTAATTACATCCATGAGTCAGTACTAAAACGCAATAGGGTAGAACTAGGGTAAATCAGCGACAAATGCTAATTTTCTTTGTCTCTCAGCTACTGGCACAACTGGAACACTGGCTATTGCTAAAAAAAAAAAATAAAAATCAACCAAAAGCCCTAAGTAAAAAGATTATCAAACTAAAAATACAGATATCTTCTAAGATGCCATTTTTATAAAGCCATTTGTCTCAGGAGAATTCATTTTCATGTAACATTAAGGGACTACTATCAGGAAATCATTTGGGCTTTCTGTCAACGCAGTCCCAAGGCCTCTTTGCGCTCATATATTAGAGCACACATTTCATCTGTGGTTCTCAAAATCACTTCACAAAAATGATTTTCCTTGGAGGTGCAGAGCAGTAACATTGCACAATCTTCTGTGCTTAAGGGAAAGGTCTGGGCTTATTTTAAACACTGAAGACAAGTCACAAATATGACAAAATTGATGAGTAAAATCTGGAAGGTCACTGTTAAAGACTAGGAATGCTAGCAGTAATTTGAAAAAAATAATTTGACAGCCATGAATTTTCCAGATCACATAACTTTACATCACATGCTTCAGGTATAATTTTTCTAGATATGCACAGCTGCAATTTTTGTTCTAGGGACAAAAGGAGAATATAGGCAAGGGCCCAATTACTTCAGTGACTTCCTGAAAGAAGTGTGATCCATACAGATCCGATTTCTACGGATTTCTGAATAAAACCAGTGGAAGTAGAGAGGTTCAAAAATCACACAATTTTCTTTTTTTCCAGAACATTGGTAGTAGTAAGTAATTCACTGCAAATGATCCCCCTGCTTCCCATCTCTTCTGTATACTGTGGGAGCAGACAGTGATAGGCTAGAGGAGAGCACAGAAGAAGGTGGTGAGCTCTAGAGGTAGGTAGATTACTACACATTACAAATCACATGCAACAAGATCCACCAAGGCAGTAGCTAGCAATCCAATAACAGGAAATACTGATTGCAGACAGAAGTTCAGGGAATGGCAGATCACCTCATTGGGGAGTGGCAAGTTTCTGGTACCTGAAGTGTTTAGAACAGAAACATTCTCCTTTAGGTTACTGTTCTCCATAATAACAGAAACAATATTTCACCTCAGACTTCAGGATTCTCCTTGTATGATTTTATTTTGCTGTTGTATCTGCTGCCTTCTAATGGTATGTTTCTGTGATGTTGCTAGCAAGATACAGCCACTCAATGGAAAGTGAGCAGTACAGCTGAGAAGAATATTCACTACTATCGTGCGTTTATTATTCAGGTGATCTCTTTTGCAAACCAGTACCACAAAGAATACACTTGAATTAGTTCAGGTTCACCAAATCATAAAGTGCAAAAAGCACGCTGAGTTTCTTAATTCATGGGTTACCTAGAGATAGGGAATGCCTCCTGTAGAAGGTGAATACTGCTAATAAAAGCGCAAATGCATCTCTTTTGTAAATATACTCTCCTTGAATACAGATCTGCTTAGAAAACAACCTTGATTCTCAAAACCAACATTTTTAGCTCTGAAAACCCCATCTAAAAAAAAAATAAAACATTAGAGCATTCGAACTGGATAACTCTTGGAAGCCTTATATATATAATAATGCATAAATAATGGCTTTTAGGTGAAGGATCAGCAAATGAAGTGCAAAACATTAGTAAGTTGGTTCACATGAAAGGGACAGTATTTTCTAAATAACCCAAGAGAAAAAAATAGCTGGGAATCTGATCTTCAGGGAATTTACTACATGAGTATCACGGGTGTTTTTTGTTTTTTTTTTTTTGGTTTTTTTTTTTTTTTGGTGGTATAATTTATTTAACTGTTTATTTTAATTATTGAGTCTTGAATACAGCTGTGTGTGAACATTGTGTTACACGTAAAACAAGCAGTTAAGTGCTATTGTAAATACTTGTCTTACATACCCACGTAATTTTAATGTCATGAGCCATCCCATTGAAGTTGATGAGATTATTCACACCCCTAGAATTAAACATGCTCCTATCTGTCATAGACCTGAGTCACACAACCAGATACATGCACTTCCCACACAGAGCCACATAGCTTAATGGTGAAGGACAACACAACTTTGCCCTCAGCAGATAAGGGACTTTATAAAAGCAAGCATTACTCATTATTAAATGCAGGTTTTAGAGAATGAAGAAAATTAAATAAATAAACCAATCAAAAAAAAAACCCAAGCAAACTAAAATCCCCCAGATCCATATCCAGGATATGAATTCATATGTAACAGCATGTATGTGTGTTTACATATGTAAAAAGCATACTCAGACTAAACAAATATAAATACAAATGTATATAATTTTAAGGGACTAATTTCTTACTTAACCCTAACTCTCTATAAGCTGCATGCCTGTGTCATGCACTAGCATTACATAAGGAGTGGTTCTTTGAAAGTCTGTTGACACCACAAAACAAATGAAGCATGCCCATTGACTTTAAGACTTTTGGCTCAGTTAGTTCCATGAGTGGTCTGTCAGCATGCTGGGTGTTTGGCTTGGATGAACCAGTGACTTCAGGATACTGGTGAAAATTTTATTCTGGCACACACTGAATTTTATTAAGCTACGTCAACCAAAAAAGCAACGCTTTTTCTCCCCTGAATTAGATAAGGAGACAGGAAATATACCACATGTGATATTAGCACTGCTAGAAAAAAACAAAAGCAGACCAATTATACCATGCAATGCATGCAGAGAGTAGAAGAAAAAAAGTACTCAAGCACCAGAGGGATACACGCATTTGTTAAAAGAGATTCTCTAAGCATACTAACCTGCTGGTTCTAATGAATTTTCTACTTTGTCGTTAACATCGAAAACACGATCATGAACACCTATAGTTTTCATACAGCTGTCTATAACAAAAATAGAGATAACAGCCAAATATGTTAGTGAGACACCCTTAAACTCCAGACTGTTTCTTTTTTTTTTTCTATCTTTTTTTCTCTCTATTTACTGATATAATTAAGCATATATTTTTTTATAGTCTGTGGCACTTATCCAAATGCCAGTGCTCCATTGGTAAAACAGTTTAAGAAACAACAAGTTAGCAACTGCCATGAAA
Organism: Callipepla californica brunnescens; assembly: GCA_023055505.1. Classification (NCBI taxonomy): domain Eukaryota; kingdom Metazoa; phylum Chordata; class Aves; order Galliformes; family Odontophoridae; genus Callipepla; species Callipepla californica. The sequence goes on along the minus strand of JALIRH010000023.1, from coordinate 4,598,590 downwards.
TTAAAAGAAAGCTTTATGAAAAAATGATAAGAAAATACCATGAAAACATTAACACAAATGCTGCTGCACAGAACAGATACACAAGGTTTACCAGTAAAAATAAATAAATAAATAAGATGTACTGCTGTTAACTTGACCACACGGTTAAGCATGCGCTACAAAGCCACCCTCAAAAGCTTATTCTAAGAAACTTACTTGTTGGTCGCACAAAGACCTTAAGCTTTAGACAGGATCTCCTTCCATTATCTGGGATCGCAGAAGCTGTAAACGGAGAATGAGAGAGAAGTGGAAGAGTAAGAGAAAATATATACGATCCTTTGTCCTAAAGTCAAACACCCCTTATCATCCCTTTATTCGAAGAGCTGGCCACATTTCAGCCTCTGCATGTAAGTATTTCAAGTGCAAAGTAGCTAGATAAGACAAAAGCATCAAGAGAACTGCAGATTTTATTCTAATCCCTTTTTCGATTATTTTTCATGAAAGAAGTGAAGTAAATGATATTCAAGTTTCATTATCTCCTTTCACCTTTTCACACCTTTTTCTCAAGAGATAGTTCAATATGGTTTCTGCTGTAATGCATGTGTCTACTTTGAAAAATTACTCTTGAGAATAATTACTATCACTAACAAGCAGACCAGTCTTGAATTGGTAGGACATAGACTTCAGCAACTTAGAAAGGAATGAAAGAAAACTGACAAAATGATGCTGAAGTTGACAATGTTAAAAATATAAATATGGACCTACTTCCACTAAAGTAAAAATACACATCATTAAATACACCTATTAAAATCCAAGGTAAAATCAGACTCAGAAATCTTGTACTATGTGTGCCTTTGTTGAGAAAATCCCTATTTTGCTTCAGACAAAATATGATTTCCTGTGTTAACATTCTCAAATCAGCTTATTCCTTATTTATCTCCTCCTTCATCTTTGCCATTCAAAGTATTTCTTTGGAAGAATACTTACTGTATGAGGAGGATTAAAAAAAAAAAAGTGAAAAGTGTAGCACTATACATACATATAATATTACTATAATCACCAACAGGAACAACTGCTGCTGTGAAAACTTCCTTTTGGGATGTACATTTGCCATAAAATACCTGAATGCAGGCAAACATACCAAGCTACCTGACAAGGCCATGCAAATTTTTGGTAGTGAAAGACCATCTTCAGATACATTATTTCAGTACTGTAAAACTGTCAAGAGCCATACCTGAAAACATTGCCTGAAGCGCCTAAAGATATTTTTATTTCATTGCAGTCTCTTCCAGCAAATAAAAAGCTAGACACTAAGGCACAAGTTGCTTTTTGTAGAAAACTGAAATTATTGGAAGCTGTCTGCATTTATGAAAGATGATTGGGCCAATAAGATGTTTGTTTGTTTTGTTTATTGCTGTTTCAGCCTTTTTTTTCCATTACATTTTACTGACAAATAGCTGAAATCATTTACATAAAGACATATGAACACACACTCTTTGTCTACATGCCAAACTCACACTTGAAGGGCTTCTCAAATAACTTAAAATGAATTCCCTTAGGTTTTGATGATGTGTTTCCAAGGCAGGCATCAGCTTTTTCCTAGTAAGACGAACTAGCAAATTCAGTTGGAACACAAATAAAGGGAGCACAGTAAGAGTCAAATAGAGCTAATGCTTTTGTTCTGCACCTGTTGGGAAGTGCTTGAAAAATTGTTTCCTTCTTTTAATCAAAAGACAAAAGTGTGTAGAAATGATGCTCCCCCCTTCAAAATGACAAGCGGTTAAGAAGTGTTAACAGCTGGCTTTGCTGTAGGCTCTTACTAAATCAAAGACAGAAAAACTCCCTCTACTGACATTTACAGTAACTGGTGTGTTATTTAGGGCACAATATTTGAACTCTGCGGTTACGTTCAGGAAATTGTGTCCTTTCTGTGGCCCTTACTGAGTATATGCAACTGGCTAAATGCTTTGCTCAGACTAAACACGCATTTGTTGATTTCTCAAAAGATAAGTATTCTATTATTACCATATTACTAAAATAAAGATGGAAATGACACTTCCAACATTATCCAAAACAGAAAATATGCAGTAATTTTATCACAAACAGCTCTTCTTGCTCAGAATTTCAGAAATGCATCAGGATCCACACTTACTCAAAGGCACATTTTAACTTTGATGTTTACGTGCTGCCATTTACATCCACAAAATAGATGCTTGGGCTCACTGGTGTTTATTAGAACATGTTGTTAGCACTAGCACTGACTAGCTATGATAGCTAGGATCTAATAATAATCCAACTAGAGAAAATAAAATGAATTCTATTCAGAGTTTATATGTGTATGCAATATTTGTATATACTTAAAGAGTAAACAAGAGCTGGTGATTAGCCATGTTCTGTGGAGAAAATTTAAAAACCTGCCCTCTGCTTAAACTTCCTTTTTCTACCATTCCTTACATAGCTTTGCATAGAAAGTGCTGCATCACAAACTGCAGTCCTATGGCAATCCTATAGCTGCATTTAATTCATCATCCTTAAAACTGATGCAGTTTTATTGTTAAGTATGATAATGTGCTTTTTTCTTCTCCTAGGAAATTATGTACTCTAAGTGATTTATGAAAAATGGTAAGTAATAAAACTAGATAGATTCCTCTTTAGCCACAGTGTTTTACTCCTTCAGAGGGAATAATAATAATTAAGACAAAAAGAATTAAGAGACATTTTATTCTGCTCTCACATCTGCCTCAGTGACCAAGAGCAACCTGATGAAGAGATACAGTGCGACCTCTTTAGCCTTCCTGAGAAATTTAAGACCTGTTTGCTAAGCTGGGTGACTGCAGTACATTTTTACTTCTTCCCTTCTCTTCTTCATCTTAAAACAAAAACTGACAATTTGTAGTATTTCCTGTAAGTCCAGATGTATCACTCACAGAGCAGAGTCAGCTTTGCTAATGCCATCAATCCTGCTCTCTCACACACTGCAGTTTGTCAGTATTGTTCTGTTCTCTTCCCAGTCTTGTTTATTCTGCAATATTTTCACCACTGTCCTATGAAAACTCTGACTCTTAGATTATGACATCCAGTTTATAATGTCAGCTAGGGTTTTTTTATTTCTCTTCCTCTTTCAGCAACAAGCTTCTTTTTTTATTTTCCCCTGGATTTTAGGCGTATCACACTTGCTCTCTACTAAGGAAAGCCAAGAGCACACTTGCTCTCTACTAAGGAAAGCCAAGAGCGCTCATTAAATGTTTTCTTCATAGTTAATGCCTTGAAGCTCGACCCCAAGTGAAGTCTAAAGTCCTATTCTTCTACATGAAAGTAGCTTTAATGACAAACTTTTGCTAAAGAGCATAAAACTCCCAATCAGGGTGACCTACTGGCCAATATTTTGATTAACAGCTACAGAGAAACACCAAATGACCAAAACAACAGATAGGAAAGGATAAGCTACACACATTAGCATATTACTGGAAAAAAAAATCATTTTTTCATCTAGAGCAGAAGTAATGATGTAGCTAGGATCTCACAAAAGCTGATGCTTAAAAGGAAAATCTGGGGATCAGTTCAAGCTGAAAAATTCAAGTTTTTACTTTTAGACCTAAACTTATGTCTGTTAGTATTAGCAGAATGTTCAGAAGTTTTAAGGTGTTTTACTTTCCAAGAATGATGGGTTTCCAATGCAGAGGAGTCTGGCAAATTTCCTTCAACTCTTGCATGCTTGCAAGAGAGAAATATTTCTGAATACTGCAAAGGAGAAAGAAACAGCCCTTAGACTGTTGTGGTCTGTTCAAGTTCCTCTCCAGCTAAACTTCTTGCTGCTGTGTTACATTCCATTGAAATTAGCTATGCTATAAGAAAATGTCCTTTCTTCACCTGTACAAAAAGAAATTTCATTCTCCTCTCTGCACAACACCAAGTGAGCCTCTAAGGCTTTGGTATAAGGCTTTTCTATTTGTCCATTTTAAAGGTGATATTAGCTATAAAATAGAGCCCAGCTCTGAGAGTAGGAAATCTCTGATCCTAATAGAAACTGTCCCAAGCAACATTTTCTATTTCAAAAATTGAAATTCCCAAGGAAAAAAAAATGTCAAATGAAATTTTGCTGCACAACAGAAAAAGACTTTTCAGAAAAGATCCTTTATAGGGAGCAGAAGAGGTTATATCCTCTTTTCATGATGAAAAGGTCTGACTAGTTTAGTCTGTGACAGTAAGAATGACAAAGAAAAACAGAAGAGAAACTCAGCAGTGCTGCTATATCCTATGATTTTGTTCTCATTCCTATGATGCTTCACTTCCTCCACCCTGCTTCTAACAGCAATTTCATAAGAATCTCCTGGCTATGCTTTATCACGTTTTACTCTTTGTGATTATACAGATTCTTGAATAGAAGGAAGTGCACAGTAAAAATCTCTCAGAAATTAAAAGATACCTGAAAATATCTCAGCAATTATATAATTTTCATGATTTAGAAGAAATTCAAGACATTATCTCTGTACTCTTTTGATCAGAATTCTATTTTCATCAGTTAACTAGAAAAAAAAACATAGATTGAACTACTGCACATAGGACAAGATCCAAGCTTAATCTGAAAATGGCAATAAATGATAAATTAGAATAGAAAATTTATTTTCTCTGAACTGGCTACCATTTTTATACCCTGTAAGGAAAGGGAGTGAAGAAAATTATTCTCGCCTCATCTAGAGCCAAACCATAAATATTTCAGTATTTGTTAGCTATATTTAAGTGTGAAAAAAAATATATGTCTCCCTTTGTCCCACTCACTCTCAAACAGTTTTCTGCTACAAAACACATGGTGCAACATCAAAATATCAGATATAAATGAAAAATAACTACTGGAGATCCACACAAAACAAAACAAAAAGCAACAGGTTCAGAGAAGTGTTGGTTGCTTTTCTTTCCTGACAACAGATTTTCAGTTAAATTGTTGCGTCAATCTATAAGATATCCTTAAAGGAATCATCAAGATATGACCCAATCAGGTAACAAAGTAGGCTACTTAAAAAGGAAATGTACAAAAAAGGAAAGATATGAAAATTTTAAAAGTAATATTGTTATCAGTACCTGACAGTCATGTGACAAAAGCCACAAACAGTTTTCTTTCCTGAGATAGCTGGTAGTTTGGCTGGTACCTATCTAAGGCTCATTTTCTACGTGAAGAGCAAGTTACTTGGATGCCACATATAAAAAGTGTCTCAACCATCCTATTTACTGATACTCACATTTAATCAGCTGTTTTCTCCGTTCGTCTCCTCATTCATTCTTAGCTTTCTAATTATAACATTGCACCTTTCACCGAAATGCAAGTGCTGATATAAAAAATTAATTCATGAGTGCAATTCAAATCCTCATTTAACATTACAAATATATTTAATATTCAAACCACAACCCGCTCTGGGCCCTATTAGACAGCAAAACTGGAACCATTCAGTGTACAAATAACGCTTCATTTATCTAAGTCACTCAGATGGCACCTTCATTTTAGTAGAGGGGTTATGCTGGCAAAGGAGTATAATTTCTCTCACTATTTTGTTTTTCACGTTTCAATTACCAGTTCACTTGGAATGTTCTTTGAAGGATTATAAACCAGTTTCCGTGAAAAAACGTGGAGATAACCCTGTTCATTTTTCTCTGTATTTTTGAAAGCTGTGATTTCTGTCAGTTTCTTCTTAAGTGAATGTTTTATTTATTCAGCTCCCTCCTAAGGTGGCCAATAAACCAGGTTGGTCTGCTTCTAGAGAAGACCTGAGAGACCTCACTGAACTCTCTCCTCAGCTACCAGATGGACTCCTACCAACATCATCTGTGCGCTACACAAATTCCTAGCACTGATATGTACTTCCAAACCACAAGCACCAAACAGAAATATAGGTGAAGCTGACAGAGAATTAATTTTGAGGTCTTCCCCTGCGTGCTAAAAGAGATACCATATGCATGCAGCTAGACCAGACACTTAACACTGACTGCCATATCAAAAGGACTGCACTTGTAGCTTTTGTCACCACCACGAAGAGAGAATCTGCTACAACCCTATAGACAGGACGCTGTCTGTTGTAAAGCAGAAACTCATGTTTATGCAGCCCTTCTGCTCTCTTTGTCTAGTATGCTACAGACAATCTCCTCAGGAGAAAACATTTACAACTGTGATATGACTCCAGCCCTTTAAGGCACAATACCACCCCCATTATTCAAATCCAATATCCATGTAACCTTATATAACCTGCAAAACATAATTCCACCAACTAGCAGTGTTTTAGCATTCAATATCCTGTGTCAGCTACAGAGCTTTAGAAAGTTTTATTTTTAAGAACAGTCATCTGCTCCTTTCTTTGTAAAGAAATGAGTATGTGTGAGAGCATTAAAAATGCAGTTTTCTATTATGTTTGCCACAGGCAATATTTCTCAATTTGTGCAAGTGAAAAGAAAAAGTAGCCTATTAGTTGTTAGAGGAGTTGAGCCTTTCCCCTGTAGGTTTTCATGTGATTTACCATACAACACAAATGTATGCAAATTAGCCAGGTAAATGCAGAATTAGTTATTAATATTCTTCTCACAGTGTAGACTGAAAAAAAGTTGCAAATTTGCATAAGCGGTACAACTGAAAAAGTCAGCTAGAAAATAATGAATCAATAAAACACTCCTTTGTGCGCATATATAAAGTCAGATCCATATGTACGGACAGCAAAGGGGACTTCAAATTTATTAAGTAAAAGAGAAGCTATCTGGAAGGATTTACAGATGATCTTCTCCCTCTGAGTGTTAAAATCGAAAATCAAAAACAGATAAATAGTAGCGCTGTATAAATCCTGACCTTCAATAGTTCATGAGTTTAACTTAAGAAAAGGGTCTCTGCCTATCTGTTTTTCATTCCAACATACTTGCAGAGTTTTGTTCTGACAGTATAAACATGACCTATGTCTGGGAAAATTTAAATACTGAGCATCCACAACTTACTCATTCAGCAGATATAAAATCAAATAAACTTCATCAGTAAATTATGACTAAATTTATTTGAATATTTGCTATTGCCAAATGTCTTGTCTACCATAACTCTGTATTTAGCCATTACAAAATGAAATTGCAGAGAAAAGAATTACATAGTAAGATAACATACTCAGAAATCTCAAGCAATCAGAAAGAGAATCTCACCTGGAAATGAACCTGATCTAGGACTGCCAACAATTAAAAAATAAGAAAAATTATCTACTCAGGAAAATAAGTGCATAAAGCAAACGAAAGGTCACTGCCTACAGCTTAACAGATGCAAAACTACTACAATTCTAGTCTTTGCAAATGAAGTTTTCAAATCAAATGCATTACAAGGGTACATAAATGAATGTTTTGATTTATTCCTTTCTTCCTGCTCAGCTGCATCTAACATGAAGTGTAGCTAAGAGCTACTATTCCATATTTCTGTACTTATACCTGTGTATGGATACATACATACACATGCAAGGAAGTACATTCTGAATTTTATGAAAAATATAAATTCCAAAATGCACAGCAGTGGAAAAAAAGATCCAGCAAACGCTATGAGCACAACACACAGAAAATATTAGTTCTATTTTCTAATGTCTCATGATTAATTCAGTCTACATTTGCACTAGTATAGAAATGTTGGATTATTATGACTTATAACATAAGTGACTATATATTTCAAATGCCCTAAAAGTAGCCTAGCAAATGGAAATGACTAGTCAGATAAATGCTATTTTAGTGAGTTCTCAGAAGAAAGTAATACATAGTTTCTGCACTAGTGTTTCATGCTGAATCAACCGTCCCACTGCAACCTCTTAGCCAAGAAGAACATAATTTTTTCTTGTAGTTTATAATCCACTGAAGCTTATATATCTGGTTGAAGGCAGCACAGACTAAAAGTAAATTTCATATTAAAGCCACAGACAAAAAAAAAAAAAAGAAAAAATAAGAAAAAATAAGAAAAAAAGCATCAAATCCATCATGAAAAGAGGTATAAACCATGAATTTCCAGTTTAATTAAGCGGGTATTAACATTCTATTATAAATTAAAACATCTGGCCAGTATTTTTTCTTTTAGGGGACTTAGGATAGTCTAGCCCTGCATGCTCTCATAAGGGACCATTAGCTGCTCCAGGTTTAATGACAAGACCTCTTTAGCTGGCCTGGCTGATGTACTCAAGTCAGACTTCAGTGCAGAAATTCAGTAAGGCCAAAGCCCAGCCCTTCACAGCTATGGGCACCAGAGGTGAACAGAAGCTGAGGTCTCAGACGAGGCAGTCAGAACCAGTTTGGACCCAGTCCAGATGTTTATTACAATCATCCTATTATCTGTCCTTCCAAGTTGCAGAGTCCAGTTGTGTTCAGGAAAACACAAAATCATCTCCATCTGGTGCACCCTATATACTTCACAACAGGAGAATAAAGCACACATTTCAGCTGTAAAAAAAAAACAACCGTGAACCTGTCTGAGACTCTCCTCCAAACCAAGCCCTGGACCAGCACACAAACCTACCTTAGCAGTGCTTTGCAAAGACTTTTTTTTTTTTCATAAAAGTAGGAACAGTTACGTTTGTTTATGAAGTTTGGTAAAGCTGTTATTTAACTGCAGTCTGGGCTTCCCAGTGAATCTGTCTTGCTTCTGCCGTGTTTCTTCTCATTAAAGAAGAAACACAGCTCAGCTGGATATAAATGAAAGGCATATCTGACTTTGAATTGACTTTTAGTTGCACATAGCTCCTATTAAATATAAGGAGGGAGAGATGAAGAATAGATCATAACTGTTCACGCATTTTCAGGCCTTTAATATAAGAAAGTTTCTCTTTCATAAATGCAAATTTCTTTACATACAATAAAATAAGGGCTACCATTTCCACACTAGCACAGTGTAGATGGATGATGTCATACTTTTCTATTGCAATAAGCCAACACTGTTGTTAAATGGAACAAAATAAAAAACTTTGGATCTCATTATTGTTTTCAATGGCATTAACAGAAACAAATACAGTTATTGTACAACATTAAGACTGTATTAGAGTAAATTGCTAATAAAACAAGTTAATACTATCAAATAGAGCACTTAGAGAAAAAGATATCCTCCTCATACTTTTCCTAGGCACTTCTGTGCTTTGATTTTCCCTTGGTATCACTAGAAATAAAATGTTTTTCTTCAAGCAGGCTATCCATTTTGCTAATTCCCATCTCTAAGAACTAGACGTAAGTAAATCCTTTGAAGAGACATTATAGACTTGTTAGTAATTACCTCCTCTTTTTGATCTTTAAAGCAACATGTTCACCCACATGGAATTTGTGGGTACTGTATCATGTTACTAAACCTCATATACTTTAATGGACTTCATATTACCCATGTCTAGCTTTACCACTGCTGACACTATAATTAAAGCTGAGATGAGCATTCCATTCTACTGCATTTTCATGGACTTGCCAGCACCTTTACAATATTTAGAAACATTTCTAGCTTCCCCATGCTATGCTTGTAAATTCTGTGAGTTTATAAAAATAAAGAAGTAATTATGAATGCTGTATTGTGTTCGGAGTGTGACAAGGACATGAAGTTACTTCTGCTGACTCACCTAATCAAAGCAACAAAATTCTTTGTTTACGTCTTTCTCATGGATGGGAAAGTGGGGACAGACACAAAAGCAGAAAGACATCTATAAGAAGCTGCCTTAGGCTCAAAGGAAATCTGGGAAAAAAAGCACAGACTGTGGGTTGTATTTTGTAGTTATTTAAAATGAAGAGGAACAGGGAGAATAATGCAGGTTTGAACGTGTTTGAGTGCACATGCATGTCCAAAACCACGCAAATGCACTGCTTAGAGAGAATACCATTGCTCAACATCTTTCCGAAGGCCCTTTCCTGTTGGCAAAGCTCTAACTACAGCTTGGCAGAGCTTTCACAAAAAAATGTCTTTATGTGCACAGTTGGCTTTTACAGAGATAAATCCAAATTTGAGCAGGATTAAAAACAGATATTAAGTAGAAAAGGTCCAATTTGTAAAGCACGTGATAGTCCATTGTATCTCAAAAGCCTGTTTTTGGCTAATAAATATTCTCAGGGCAGAGATCTTCAGTTTCATTATACCTACTATATGGCGCTCAAGGTTGTGACTGAGGGCTAAAAAGATAAGAGATGCAAGCACTGTATTAATAATAGTACATCTTTAATAGTACTACATCTTTATCAGGTGAACTGCCCATTTGATCAAGTCATACAGAGGGACTACTGAGCTCTTCCATATGAGAAAGAAAATTCTCTGCTAGCCCTCAAAAAGCTCTGGAACACATTAAGCTGAATTTATCTTTTTAACATACATTTGTATATTAGGCTGTAGCAGTTTTTCAGCTTCCAGTCCCCTGCTTCTTTTTTGCACTTATTTAGTTGGCATTCATTGCCACAGGTCACACACATGCTTTGAAATATGTATTTGAAAAAGACAACCTACAGAAGCATTGCTGCTGCCTCATCAAAGAAAGACTCTTCCTCAGAAGGAATAAGAGTGTCTTACCTATACTGGAAAAGGACTGTACAGTGTCATAACTATGACTGTGGGAAAGTTTGAAATGCCCATGTGACAGCTAAGTTTTCATTTTACTCTGCCACAAATCATTTCCTTCTGAGATATTTTTTTCTTAAATTAATTGATACCACAGGATGTTTAGCCCTTATTCCAGTGATCATTCCCAGATGAACTCAAAATTAGATATGTATGTGTTCATTCTTCCATAAATGGGATTCAAAACCCCTTGTGGTTTGGAAACCAGCCCCTAAAAGCAGTGAGTACCTCGGCAGACTGTTGAGCTGTGCAGGTACCTCACAATCTTTTATCTTCTTGACTGTTGCAACATTAGCTCTCTCAGAACAGAAGCATTTCTCCATTGCTCTTCCAGAAAAGTCCTAGTTTGACACTAAGCCTTCCCAAGCAGACTCTGGTCCCTATTTTCCACCCAATACTTTCTGATCTAATCCAGCACCTCCCCACCACAAGCTTGCTCCTCTACTCCTTACTGATTAACCAGCCAAGAACTTGCATAACTCAAGTTGTGAGCAGCTTCAAACAGTGCCTCCTATTGCATCTAAGATCATACATACATACAGAAAACATTTGGGATAACATGAAACCACTTAGTTGATACCTTCTTTCTGACTCTTATTTCGCTTCAAAGAGGTGGACAAAACCTCTATCAAATTAACTACTCTTAATCACACAGCATCCTTCACTTCTCCATTTAAGTGCCCAATGTGGTATTTCCACACCTCTATGGGTAAATACCTCAAGCCTGGTCACACTGGAGCAATCCTGTTAGTGAAGAGCACAACCTATCCATTTTCTGTAACAAGGGGGATCTGCGTATATTTGTATCTCAGTCTCTGCATAACCCATGCCAGAGATATCTGTGTTAGATGCAGTTCTGGCACCTGCATGGAGCTACATGCTTGTGCATGCCAGGTTCATCTTTCCTTCACATTCAAAGGTGGGGTCAGTGTCCTGAGTTTCTCCACAGAAGCCTGTATACAATCCCATTTATCTTAGCTAGGAAACGACATGCTGGAAATACAGGTATTTATTCCTTAAGTTACTGCAGTGAAACAGTGTTCATAAAAACTCCCATCCAAAGTAACAGAAAACAACAGTCTGAGACCAAACGTTGTGCTTTGGATCAAGGGAAATCAACAAATCTGCAAATGCACATGTGTCTGACATGCATGCCTATAGCTGCCTGTGCCTCAGGCTTCACACGCCTGGGAGCACAGGGCAGAGGGGCCTAGTGCACCCCATCGGATTTCCTGCCAGGACAAAAGCAAACCTGTGTCCATCCCGTATCCTCTTTCTGGGGCTGCACAGAGATAGCAGCAAAGGAAGATTCTTCCTGTTCTGTGTTAATTTTTAAGATCTTTGTGAACTTGCAGTTCACTTTCTAGGGGTCACTGGATAATCTGTTTTTTAGCCAAGTGAGAGTGCTAGTGGTACACTCCCACATTTTTCTGCTCTCCCCTTGTGAATTATCCTGCAGAGACAAGAACATTTTTTTTCTTTGGATCAAGCTGGATGTTTTTTTGAAAGCCTATGAGGTGTGTAATCAAAGCTGGCACTGGAGCATCCTAATTACGAAACTCAGCAAGGAACTTTCACACACATTTTGTGGACTTCAGATTTACCATTCACAGAACCTTCTTGCTGAGAAAGACAAAATCAAGAAAAAAGTTCAGGAAACAGAAACCAGACTGGCTGTAAATGATTTTTCACTTCTGCTTTTTAATACCAAGATTAAAAAAAAAAGAAAAAAGAAAAAAAAAAAAGAAAAAGCTGACTGACCTCGTGTTTGTAACATGTCACTCCATTTTTGTTTGAGAAAACATCCTGAACTCCTCAGGAGGAGGAATGACACCGAGGGCAGGAGGGAGAGATCAAGGTTTATGTTTTTGTTTTGCTTTTTTCAGAAAAACATGAATCTTGAAACAGAGCTGCAGAAAAATATCAGGCTTGAAGCATTATCAGTGCTGGCTGCTTTCTGCTGAGCTGAAGTGACCATTTTCAGATCTTTTCAATCTGTGGTGAAAAGATCATTACCATGCTACTCCCAGTAAGTCAGTCCTCCTGCAAGTGAGCTTCTTTGTTATGAATATGGAACAGATGGAACCAAATCTATCTGCTCTGTAGGAACAAAAACACTTACAACCTAGCTCTCTCTATTAAAGACTCTACTTAGCTCCTTTATACCACTGGCTTTCTATGCACTGCTGTGAGGTTTTGACTTTATAGAAAAAGGCACTTCATAAAAGCAATAGTTCTTACTCTTCAACCAAAAGCGGCCTAAGAACTACAGAAGATGAATGCAGAGTTTAACCCGCATGGCTCCTTGGAGATATGCAAATATTCAATCACTTTTTTTTTTTTTTTAAGCTAGAGAAAGGATTTTTTTCCCTTTTTTGAGGGAGAGAAATAGCCATATGTTATGGAGGCTGTGCATCAATGGCAGTGAAGCACATAGATGATAAATATGCTACTCACTCTAATGAAGGTTGAAGCTAACTTTGTTATTGCAAGAAAGAACATAGATTTGCTTTCTAATTGTGTCAGCGTGGATCAAGATCACACTCCTGCAAAAAATCTGTATCAGTCTTTCAAAAACTGACTTTTTGAAGGAGACAAAAAAAAATAAATAAAATGAAATTAGATCCCCACTATGAATACAAAGAAGTAATGCATCAATTTATTCAGAAATACTGCCATGTAGGCCTATTTCCTAGGACTTTAACACAAGCTGCATCAATATTACACCAATTAACTCCGCAAATTGAAAATATGCATAAACTGATGTTGAAACCAATAAATGTACGTATAGACTCCACTCCTTTGCAGCAGACAGAAGCAGGAACATCTACAGTATCTGTCACATCTCTTACTATCAGAATAATAGTGGATGTTTATTCCTAGCCACGCATGCACACATATACACAGACATTGTTTATATCAACTTTTCACAAAAACCCATGCAGCAGAAGTCAGCAGCCTCCTTTACTTACTATTTAATATGTTAATACATTTACCGTCTGGCTGCCTTTTCCACAGTAATTGAAAAAAGGATTTCTGTGGCAGGATGCTTTGATTCTGACTAAATCAAGTCTTCAGGCAAATCTTCCCCTGCCAGCGAAGGCACAGCTTGCCTGAAGTTGTAACCTTTGTTGGCGGAAGGGAACTGGCCTTGAAACAGATCATGAAGCAGATGTTTTATGCCAAATCAGAGTCTAGGGATACCCAGGCTACTGCAAATAAAACTCTTCTCCTGTCTGTTCAATCATTTCAATTCCCTGCCGTATGAAATATGAACTTGCCAACAAATGGCCAGTATGCTATGCAGCACAGCAGGGAGAGCAAGAGCCACAGCTGTACTGAGGGCTGGAAAGCGCCTTCATTAGGTCTGCCTTTCAGCCCAAACCTAAGCAGTGACACATGGGAGCCACCTCCAAAGAAAGGTGATGGTGTTTGTAAAGACAAGTCTCCACCAGCCTGAATTAAAATGAGTGCTTTTTTTTTTTTAAGTAAAAGAGGTTTATACGGTTGTATCCACAGGTCACATTCATTAGCAGCTCACGATTGAGACATTTTTTAATGATAATTGTTTACAAGTTCCACAACTCCTACACGACTGCTGATAGAACCCAATCTGTGAGTTCACAGAAAAAATAAATATTAAGAAAAAAAAAGAATGGATATGTAAGGATAAGTAAGGATATGCTATACAACATGTGACAAAACCCTGACAGGAAAGACCATTGAGCTGTGGAGTAGCTCTGTACCAACGGAGAGCAGCCCACAGGCTCTGTTCCCATCACCTCTGAGGAGCACATCATCACCCAACAAAAAGCCAAGTCAAACCAGAACTCCAGCAATCCCCATTATTTGTTTCCCCATTGAGACTACTTCGGCCCAATTAAAGCATTACTTGCCTAGACAGATACACTTGCTCTGGAGAGATAGCTTTTTAAAACAACAGTTAAATGCAAAAGAGACCTGACACTTTCAAGTCAGTTTCCATTGACATCAACACTACAATCACCTTTAATGTGTTTCTAAGCTAACAGTTGCTCTTTGCATTAAAAGGCAGGAATAGCTAACATGACCAGACAATTTTGGTCACAATTATGGTAAAGAAGAAATGGGGTTGATAAGAATTTTCCATTTGCACATTAAAAATAAAAATAAAAATAAAAACCATAAAGAAAAAAACCCAAACCCAAAACTATTAGAACATACAATTCCTACTGACAGGATTTCAAGGTGTTAACAATCCACAACAGAAATCACATATTCCAGAGAACTCAATACTTCATGTGCAAGGCATTTAGAAATCTGGCCAAGTATTTGGATACCTAAGTGACAGCTAAGTACTTCTAAAATTATGACTCTAATTGGGAATGCTAAGCACTTCTGACATATGGCCGGTAATACACAACCTGTTTATTTTACCTCCTTTTGGACTGGGATCAAGGCAGAAAAGGACTGAAGAAACATATGTGCAATCTTCATAGAGCAAATAACATACATTGTTTCTACTCTGATTTTAGGTTTTTTTTGTTTTGTTTTTTTTTTCATTTCTGAAAATGTGTATGTTCAGGATTACTTTACGACAGTCTCTTAAAGCCTATATGAAGATTAAATTCAAATGCAGATGCACTGAAATCAATGTCATTTTCACTGATGATTATGTCAAAAAAAAGATCACAATGATCAAGTAATCTGTGTACACAGCTGGCAGAATTATTTTCTGAAAGTCCAGTTAAAATAAGTGAAATGAATGTATTTTAGCTTTTAAGGTACATGCACAGTCTCTACTTAGATTTCTAATCTGAAGCAAAATCAGCAATAAGTTAAAAAAAATTATGAAATAGCAAAGGAAAAGAAGTTACTTTTACTATTCTTTTTCACCCCCCTACAGAAAGTTGTTATTTCAGTATCTTCTTTCTTCAGTCTAACATTCAGTTGTGGAAGTTATGCCAATTTCATGGGATTTCTGTTGCTGTTTTATTTGTGTATGGTTTATAATAATGACTTCTTCACAGAATGTATGCTTGCTTTTAATTTTGCCTCATATTTATAAGGATGCAGTACAGATTTGCATGTACATATTAGCATACAGTATAAAGCGATGTACACAAGCACTTCGTCGAATGTACAAACAGTACAAATAGTACATCTCTGTAAAACGTGTACGACATTCAATAATTTGGAAGGCAACAATGCTGCTTATTTTCTTAGGAGAGCACCAGTGAGTTTTGGCAGGGCAGAGAGTTCAAGAGTCTGTGAGTGCACAGCAGCCCTCAAAACATCCCTCAACGAAAGTGTGGACCACAGAATTCAGCACCAGGTAACTGCAAAGCTACTTGAAAAGTCGTTATCCTCACTCCAAGAAGAAGTCAACAATAATACAGGATGACATATAGTTTGGAAAAACTCCAGTGAAAACGAACATTTTGTAGGAGTATTTTTGCATCCAAAGGATTTTGGTTGCAAACCAAAATGCTTTTTTTCTAAAAAGCTCATATATTTCCAAATGAAATCTGGAGCACATTTGTGAACAATGTCTCCTTCTGCCATTTTCTTCAATAGTAAAGATTTCAGTGGGAATGTATCTCCTCTAATGAGTACCTATTTAACAGAACAGAGAGGAACCGTGCACGGCATGGAAGAGAAACTAAAGGTATAATAGTTGCATCTCTACCCTGAACTGCATGGCAAATAATCACCTCTCTCAACTAAAACAGAATTTATCTTTAACGTCATTTACATCTTATAAAGAGTCAGACACATGTAGTGCTAGTAGCGTGACTATGTCCATGCAGGACAAGAAAGAACGTTGGGCAACTCAGTCAATTGAAGAGAATAATAATCATGTGTGTATAATACTATGCACAGGAAGTATTTCACTGGCTTTTTATATAACAAAAATTGATTTTACAGCAAAGCTAAAATTATTTATGCCTTAATTTGACAAAATATGTTATTATTATATATATTTTAATAATCACAGTAGCTAGGACTTTTAACATAGAAGTACTATTTTATATAGAAGCTTAACTAATGGGACTTTTTCAGATTATTGTCTATATATATGATCTGTGTATGTGCGTTCATACAAAATCATACAACCCACATAGATATAGTTGCTAAAGAAATACATGAGAAATACAGGAAAAAAGGTCAGCAAGTGGAGAAATAAGCATTGCTGCAAACATTTTGGTTTTCTTGAAAGAACAGTCTTCTAAAGAAACACTCAGCCCTAGGAAAATAAAATTAGCAATAGATTCTACACAAAATAGATTCACTGCATGCTTTGTATGCATTTACTTTAAGCCACAGATCTGATCAAGACCTCAGACCCCATGGAATGCATCAGCTCCTCCATGCTAATTTTGAGGGAAGTAGGAAGCATGTTAAACTCTGTGTCACAGGAGTTCCAAAACCTCAGTCAGACAAAACTCTTCACTGCCAAAATCTCCCACGTCTGACTCTAAAGAGAAGCCGCCTCTATTACTGTTTGAGTATTAGGCATAGTAAGTTTCTCCAGGGAATAACACACCTCTACTGATTTTATCATGCCCTTTCCTTGTGAAATATTTCACTGAAAATAATTGGAACCTAATGATGCTTCAGAGGAGCCTCTATCCATGAGAAAGAAATAACAGGAAGAAACGTTATGTTTGATATTATACTTTCTTTTTACGAGATCCTTAGACATCCAATGGGAACTGTCAGAGCCACCAATCAATTAATTTTCTAATCTCTCTGTAATGAGGTTTTTTCTCCTTCAGCCCATGTTTGTCTTCTTTGAACAAACTTGCATTTTTATTTCCTTCATTTTCTATCATGTTAAAATGTAGAAGTGGAAGAAAAAAATAACAAAACTAGTATTAACAGAATAAAATGTAGCACGTCTGTTCTTTAGTTCATTGGAATATGATAAGCTCAAAAAGCAGTATGCTAGGAAATTGATTTTGTCTGTATAAAAGATGTGGAAGAGTGAAGGGCATGCTGGCCTTTTTTACCCCACTTTTTTTGTTAAACTTGCAATATTTAGTTTGACCTCTTTCTTATCATTCTATTCATTTCTTCACAACCTGCCCTGAGTTCAGGGATTGCTCCTACAGTGTTCCACAGGTTTACCTGCAT
The DNA here is from genome assembly GCA_023055505.1 of Callipepla californica brunnescens. Lineage (NCBI taxonomy): Eukaryota > Metazoa > Chordata > Aves > Galliformes > Odontophoridae > Callipepla > Callipepla californica. Next base: position 4,580,928 of record JALIRH010000023.1, on the reverse strand, counting down.
GTATACAGAATATTAAATGGTCACTTAAACTGTTCTCCTCTGGAGGTCTAGACAGGGCACATAAAGCCACCTTGAGGAAATTAGAGGCACAGAGTGGGTAGAGAAAGAACAAAATATGAAGACAAAATGAGTGCAAGAATGGCAGTATGATGGCCACCTCATTTCTCCTATCAGATATTTGGACTTGCCAAAAAATTAAGAGATGTGTGTCTGGTTTATTTTTTAACCTCATTCAGCTTTGTTGATTAACCTGTTTCTACTTTTAAAATGAATTACACTGTCTTGTGTCTCCACTGTATAATTTTATCAAGCAGGCAACAAATCATGCTGGCAGTGACGGTCTGTGCTGAAGTGGAATGTATAGTAAAATACGGTTTTCCTTAAATGAATTGCTGAAACCGTTAATCTTTATCTAAATGCCCATAATAACTGTTTTGTTCTGCATAGCAGTTGGGAGAAAAAAAATGTCTTCCAGAGAGCACTTTGGCAGCCAATCTGCTTGTTAATAAAATCTGCAGAAACATTTGTGATTAATATAAATTACTAATTCCACTTTTAATGCCTAAACGTGACAGTGACTAATTTACACAGTTTCGCTTGAGCTGCCACTGAGTATTTCAAGTGGGACTGCGAATAGAACGCTACTGGACCCGTGCACATTCTCAGCAAAGCTACCACAGGTGCAGTGCTACAGATGAGGAACCCTATCTCTGGCAATCATTTCTAACGACACTGGCTGATTAGGGTGCTTGGGCTGGGGGAAAAGGGTCAACAATAAAAACTACTTAAAGCCCAATCATTCTAAGTTGGAAGAGGCACATTTTCTAAAAGATATGGGAGCTGGTTGCAGTAAACTGTGAGGCTATGAGGCAGCTGTCTCGTCTGCTGCTTAGACAACAGTACGTTTTTAAATGTTGCAGAAGGAAATACCTAAAGTTTTCCAGTTTGAAACTCAGTACTGCAGCAAACAGCATGGGCTGGATGGTGGACACTCTGCAGCAGACTGTCAAATACTTGTCATGCAGACACTGTTCTCCTCAGAGGCAGTGTTGTGAGTGCATGGATTGCTCCAGTGTCACCGAGACAGAATCTACAGTACTATGAATGGTGAAACATAAATAATATTGACGTTTAAAACTTTCAGGCAACTAGTCAAGGAACTACTATTTTTTTCTTACAGATTTACTTACATGTGTTCTTACACAATAATTTGTATGTAACTCCAATAATACTATAATTTTCCCACTTGCATTCCAGCGCTAACACAACAATTTAGATATATTACAAAATATAACAAAATATAGTAACAGAAATTGCCAAGCAATAGACACCCAGCTTGCGTCTGAACTACTCAACACTGTCATGATCCTCACTGAAGCACAGCTTATTTATTTGCGAATAAATTGGTGCTTTGCTTCTGCATTTCTCTCTGAGGAACAAATGTATTTCCGAACTTGCTGAGGCATTAGTGGAGCTTTCACTGCATGACTTCTCTCTTGATGCTGTGTGCAGAAAGGACCTAAGTCAGATCCCACCTCCATGAAGCACTGATAAGAACTGCATATATAACTCCAAGAACCTTATATCTGGGAAAGACCTGGGGAAAAACAAGTTCATGACTTTTTTTGTGCATCACCAGTCAGAAGCAGAGAGATATTAATGTTAAGCCCTCTTCAAGAGAAGAGGCTGCATTCTCTCACAGTCCCTAGGATGCTAAGAATGACACAATGTCTTTTTTAGCCTGAGGCTACTGTATTTCTGTTCAAGTTTTCTCCAGCACAAATACACCCAGTTAACTGGGTAGCAAGTCCTGCTGCAGCTCCTACTAGGGATCCTCACTCCATTCCCAATACAGAGTCGCAAGTTATGAAATAGCAGAGCTGCACAGCTCATAATTAAACATCTAAAAATGCTAAAATATTTGAGGGAAGTAGTGCTCATGCAATTATTAATGACACAGGCATCACAATATAGGAAGAACATCCAATATTTCTAAAAACAGATGTGTTCAAAAAAACATATAAGAAAAAATTCAAGCTCCTAACTTCACAGTATCTCCATCGAAACTCTTTAAAACATAATGTAAGTTAAGCCATTCTGGTGTATGTTTCCCTGAACACATTCTGAGCACCATTAGGACTGAATTGTCAGGGCTCTTTAAATTGATTAATATACTGCCATTCTGATTACCCTTCAAATAATTAAGATCATTTCACCCCCAGAAGATCAGCAACAGTAATGTTATTCCCCATATCCATCATCAGGAGCTTGGTTACTTTTGTGCATAGAGATATGGCAGAATGAGATTCTGATACACCTTCAAGCCATTCTTAATTCCCTAAAGCAGTGCTGTATCTAGCTGGTTATACTACTTAATTCTTTAAATATTAAATATCCATGATGTAAAGGGGAAGCCAGGGAGATTTCAGAGGCAGTAAAAATCTCATTTGGTGAACTATATAGATCTCAGGATGACCTCCTACTGTCCTAAGGGAAAGTGGAAACATTTGGAAGTCTGAAAAGATTCTTCTGATTTGCTTTTTATCTCGGCATTTCTGAATATTCTGTTTAAAGGAAAAAGATCTTATTCTACGTAGTTTATGTTGATTTGCTATGAAACTTGGGACGTAACAATATTAACTGCATGTGGTCATTTTGAACCCTAGAAGCATGCCCACCTCATCTGAAAAGTTTCTTAATACAAGGAAATAAAATAAAAAAGCACAGAGAATTCCAAAATATTCTCCTATTTTACAGCTTCCCCTAATTTCAGAATGATAGGTAGTTTTAGAAACAAATTTGTTTCTTTTAGATCTAAGCATTTATGAAAATTTGGAGTTCACTGTTGAATTCTTAAGAAACAAAGACATCTGCCAATTGTTCAGAAGGCTCAAGCACTTGTTAAGTGAGGGAACTTGGTTTTGGTCTACCAATTCCAGGCACCATATATTCAATTTGTATCATGACAGAGACAGAGTGAGCAGAGAAAATGCTGCTCTGGTGAGTTAATCTGAGGAACAGGAAGACTAACATGCTGATGACATGGAGGCAATGAAGTACAACACTGTTATTCCAAATGTCACTGGTACGTTATTTCCATTTCTGATGGCATCCGTTCCATGTTACAAAATGCATACTTCCAATACAACAGCTCATTAAACAGGTTTCAGTTTGCTCAGAAATCAAATTAGAACAGTTACAGAGTTGTAAGCCTCAGATAATAATTAATAATACTCTCCACTTCTATGAGTTCTTTCATCCAAGGAATCTACATGCTTCACCTTATTAATCTCATAACATAGTAGTGAAGTACCACCGCAAAAGAGCCTCACCTACAATTGAAGTGCAGCCACCTCTGAGAGGTGAAGTCGTAGCTGTTGAACATCGAAACTGATTTAAAGCAAGAACTGACGAACAGTCCATCTGCACGAAAGACTGAAAGGGCTGTATGCAATTCACTCAGCTCTACTTCTAGGAGAAAACTGGATTTGCACACTGGAGAGGAAGTTGCAATAGGATTTTTACAAGAACTGCAAATGTTGATAATTAGTCTAATCCATAGACATCAGAATGAAACATTTAGTCACCATTTCCTCTCAGGTAGATGAATCACATAGATCCTTATCAAGTTTCTAATGCTCCCTGGAGATCTTCCATCTGAGGTCTTTTCAATCTACTTTCTTAACCTTTGTGATTTGATAATCACATATTTATGTTCAATAATGCTTTATTTTCTGACAGAATGAACTGATCCTCTGCCAGCAAATTAGACAAGAAGAAACAAAGGACAGGGGAATAAAAAGCTAGACTATCACCCCTTCTGTCTAGAGGCACACCCTTATTCTTCTAATGTCCACTACCTGTATTTCTGTAGAAAGCAACATAAGTCACTTGTATAAGACCTTATACAGAACGCTCAAAAGACAGCTTTCACATTTACAAGTGTATGATGTGGAGGATACAAACGTATCCTCCTCTCCTATTATATTTATGCTGCTATCATATTCTTAATGGCACTTGAATTTTTTAAGAACATGAATCCCAAATCATATTCTTTCAACTTGTTATCTGAAAGACATTTGTTCCCTTTGAAAAACTCAAACAATAGAGACCAGCACCTCCACAAGTTCTCTATTCATTTTCCTATATAGATTTCTCCTGAGTCTCAAATTATTCAACAGCTTTTAATGCTCCCTTTGAGGATTTTAACAACACTACCAACGTCAAAATCTATTAGACTCTAGCGATTGTTTCTGCTTTCTTTTTAACAAGACCAACACTTAATTCTTCTGATGCCTTCTAAAAGAAACCAGTCCTTTAATCTATACACTAGGCTAAGCATGAATTCCCTTTTTAAGGTCACCTTCCTTGTCTGTCTAATGTTATCACACAAAAATATTTTTTAAAGTGCACATTTATCAAACCATTTCAATTGCTTTGATTTCATTCAGAACATCTTGAGTGATTCTGGTAAACCAACTATCAAAGCAGGATTTGTAGTAGAGTGGCATATCTGAGCCCCACTGCTGTCAAAATAGAATCAGTGTTTACGCTGATCAGATCTTGATTGAAAGGTTAATGAAGGGCCTCACAATAAACAACATTTCCCCCAAAGAAACGTGCAATTAACACATTCAAAATGTTTGTAAATCCTTCAGCATCCCTGAACAACATTCTTTAGTTAACCTTCATTTATTAGCTTTTGGTGCAAACTTAGATGTTTGGAGAGAGAGTTCCAAAAGGGATCTTCAGACCTTGAGTGTTCAGAAAGAAAAGAAAAATGCAAAGACCACATTAAGTAACACCTGTGGAACTGAAGACACTCACTGAAAGGCAAATCCAGTTTTCACACTGAAAGCAAAATATCTGCTACTTAAGCCAACAACAACCATTGATAGAAACATTTTTTAATAAAAGTTTAGCCTAGGGAGTAACTACTGTGACTCTGCTGCCTCCAATATAAGTATGCCAAGATTCACCATAAATCTGCTCTACTCATTTCTCTAGAGCTGACACAAATCCCCACTTTCTAATGTTGAAGTCTAAACTTTGCCCGACGTCAAATTTTAGACTTTGAGTGATAAGAATTACAGATTCAAAGAGATAAAGATATCCCAAACCAAGCTTCTAACAGTCTATATATTATTTATATGTGGGAAGACAGCAATAACAAACAGAAATAAAACTAAAAAACACCACCAACAAATGCAAAAAACAGAAAACATCCCAACCAACAACAAAAAAATTCACACAACTAATACTGTCCAAAGCTCACAGCATCCCTAACAACTAGGTACTTTTTCTTACAATTAATTAACCTTTCACACAATTCCAAACTGTACTCAACTCAAAAGCAAAACAATCTGTTTTTAAGTATGGATAGACTAATTTTATCCATGGGTATTGATCAAGAACTCAAAAAGAGATTAGCCAAGGACTTTGTAAAGACAACTTGTTCTGGAAGTCCATAATCTCACAATTACAAGGGCTGCTGGGAAAGTAACGCCTCCAATTTTATCCTGTTGGCTTATAACAGGCAGATGTTGGTGGTATGACCGTAGAGGTGGAACCTTCCTGTCAATATTGCACTACATAACAGATGGCAGCAGAGAGGCAGTCTGACAAAATTGTGTCTTGACATGGAAGAGCATATGAAGCAAAGGTGTGTAATGAATTCCTCCATGTGGAAAGAATTTCCACTGATGTTCACCAATGCTTGCTGAGTGTTTATGAAGATCAGACAGTGGACATGAGCAGTGAGGTGGTGGGTGGTGTGTTTCACCGTTGGCAATGCTGGGTCACACCTGCTGGTGCCAATTTTTATGAGTATAGCATGCAAGCTCTTGTTCATTGCTGGTGAAAATGCATAGCTAATGGCAGTTACTATGTTGAAAAAAAAAAAAAACAAAAAACATTTTATAGCTGAGAGTTTGCTAAGATAGCAATTGAAAGATATTCTAGGTTCCTAGTAACAGAAAGATTTAAGAAGTATGTTAATTTCCATTAAAAGAGGTCAGTGCATTTCCTTTGCTAACTCGTAGTATGCATTAGACATACTTAAAATTCCTAGCTTTGAAGTAGACTTCTAAACTTTGTTCATAATTATCTTTAATAAACAAAAATCCTGCCACAATCACCACTACCATGAAGCAGTGACAATTTCATATTCTTCTCCCTTTCCAGGAATACAGAGTTGGTGCCACCTAGAGAAAATATTTCAGTATTTTAGCATGATAAATATCTCAGGTGCAGAGAATAGAAGCTATGCAACTTAATGGTAAGAACTGTAAAATATACTCATAGAAGTTCAACTACAGACCCTATTACTATTAAATAACTACTTAGTTAACAGGCAGAAGGTAGAGAGAACTGGAGGTATAATAAACACTCTTATCTGCTATGATTTTTTATTTCATATCTTCTGAGTCACAGAAGTCACCAGAGGCATGCAGGTGGTTATAGAGAGATGGTCCAGCTACCAGGCAGCTGTTGGTGAAAAATGACATCAGGATTCAAACAGTCCCACAGCTCTTGTAATGTACTGGGGACACCTTCCAGTCACAGAGATTGAACAGAAGAAGCACAATTTTATATTTGAAATTCTGAGAATTCTCTTCCCAAGAAGAAGCAAAGACCGTCAATGTGAAATGTCATTTTAATAAAAGCCCACAGGAGAGATGAGTCAGAAGTTTCAGGAAAATAAGGAACAAATGCAGAAAAACAAAGACAATGGTGAACAAAGACAAATTTTAAGAAAACCAAGGGTCAAATTGATAACAGTTTCCCCAAAAATATATTTCTGGGGAAAAGGAATACAGGACAGCTGTATTTAGAAAGAAAGAAAGAAACAAACAAACAAAAAACACATGTATTTAAAACTCTTAACTTCAACCTTACAAACTCAGTTTCTTGATTTAATCACAAATTTAAGATCTATAAAAAGATATTTTTAACCATAATTAAATTAAATTCCTATGAGTACACTACCCTGTTGTGATCAGGAGCAATATCATTACAACAAATGGTTCCTGAACCAACCACCAAAAGCTTCATAAAAATAAATGATATAAAACTAAAAAGAAATACTAAAAAGATTACAAAACAAAACAAACAAACAAACGAAGCACCACAGGTAAGAAAAGAGGATTGTTAAAGGATGAAAGGAGCTGTATTTCTCAGTAAGTAGGAAGAAAGAACCACTTAAGGTGCATTTGGAGAAGTTACGTTTAAAGTCTGCTAACAGCTAGCAAAATCTTTCAAAATCTTGCAGAGCAGAAGAGTGCAGCAGCAAGACTGAAGACCTATGAACATACCTGGTCCCTCTAAGAAAAGTGTGTAAGTGTATGCAGTTGAGAATAGTCACAGTGACCAAATTACTATGTAAATAATACACGTAAAAACTTGGAGTATCAGATAATAAAAACAGCATGGATTTGTGAAGGAAGAAAACGTCAAATACTGAATTCTGTGATGGAATAACTGGGCTGATGTCAAAAAGGAAATCAAATGCTACAGCTTAATATTAGTACAGCTTCTGACACTCTGTTTGAGATACATTACTCACAAGAAAAGAACAATGTGAATAAAATCTAGCGAGGAGCTTGGTTTTGAAACTGCCGTCAAGATTCAGTATTAATCAGTACCAGTCTAGTTATAGCAGTGTCTTTTCATTTTATTAGCTCTGACTGCGTAATTGCCAAGCTATTACTGATATTTTATTCCATATATATGAATTAACAAACATAAAAAACCTATAATTAGGTAATGAAAATGAAAACAACCCCTCACTTTTAATTATATAATATTATACATTTCATTATCTTTTTTTTTTCCCTTGTTTGCTTTTGTGTTCATCCTCCCTTACATGGCAACACATCTTAACATAACTTGCAAACTCAACTTTTTCATTCCAAACTACACTAAAATCACATTTACGATACTAAGTATTTAGTTTCCAGTTTTGGTATATTTTAGTGACACCTGTTCATTAATATTATTTTGTCTGTTCTCAGGCCAACATACAATAACCTCAGTGACTGCATCCTAAGAACTAAGAGAAAATTGAGACTTTGGAATTAATTATTTATTTTCCCCCAGTATGCACTACCTAAATAAAGACTATTTTCTCTCAAAATATTTAATCAACTTTTCTTCTACTATCAAAAAGAAGCTTGATCAGAACTTGTTGACTGCATGCTTGCAATGCAGAATTCACTTCTTCAATGGGAATTTGAAATCAGAAAGCTAGACTTTTCTGGCACTGTATTTTCTTGAATGACCGTGCAAAGAAGGAGATTCAAGTTCATTTAAACAACACATGAAAGCATGGCTTAAGAAAGAAAAGTGGAATTTTCAGAAACCAACAGTTCAGAAAAGAGTCTGTGAATGTTTTCAAATTACTGCATTTCCTGAAAAGAATGGAAAATAGAGACACATTACCTTAAAAAGTAAAGCTAGAAGTCTTTTAGAAAACACCAAACAGACAGTAATTAAGTAAAAAATCTAACCATCCACTTAATACTTTGTCTTCCCACAGGTCTAGACTACATGACTTATTCTGTATCCTTTAATAGAACACAGCAGGTTATGCAGTGAGTCTTCCTTCCTCCAGCAGGGAGGGCAAAGGTTTAAGATACGCTGAGGAAAGGAACTTCACCGGCTAAGAAGTGATTTCCTTATCATGCAAATACAGGGAGGTAGTAAAGGCAGTTTCTGTAGCTTGCACTGCTGACAATTTTGATGAAGAAATAAGGAAAAATGTTTCACCATCTTGTTTCTCCAGCACAGACCAGGAGAAAAACATACCACAATGACAACTCTTCCCAGAACAACTATGCTTTTAATTGCTTTCTGTTCCCTGTAACTGCTGCATCGTCAGTTTTATTCTCAGCAGTCCAAAGGCTGAAGGGAGAAATACTTGGAAAAAAGTATTTTTTTTCCAAAATACTTTTTCCAAATACTTTTTCCAAAAAAAAAAAAAAAAAAAAATAGAGAGAGAGAAATGGAGGAAAAATGCCTTTGTGTTCCAGAAATACGGCTGTAAGTTAATTTCAGTGACAACCAGAACAATAAGATACTAGTAAACAAGTATCTCTTTGCTGCTAGTTTTTTGTTATTTTACCCTTCATTGAAAAGTAACTCAATCTAAACTCAGTAGAATATCGTAAAACTCTTCATATTTTAAACCATTTTGGAACAATTATTTTGAAGGGAACCCTTGACAGTTAAATGAGTCAGTTAAATGGATGTTAGAGAATATGCCTGATGATGTTTAGGAAAAATTAAGTTAACCAAAAATAAGGAAAACCAGGCCTAAGTGCCCCAGGTGTACTTGAATTATATCTTGCTTGAGAATTCAATGTGCTTTGTCTATCCTAACAATGAATCTATTAGCTAGATAGACCAAGTTGAGATTTCCTTTTTTTTCTATATTTCTATTTGTATAATTATTTCTGTATTTATAATTACTTCTCTTATGCTAACAAATACTGCTGTCATCCTTGTCCTATACTATGGGAAAGAAATATCATTCCTTAGATTAAGTATGCCCACTTGTTTTAATGATGACAATTAGGAACTGAATGGGAAACAAAGAAATACATAAAAATCCAGAGTCCACAGGAGTATCAGGGCTTTGAGTAACACGAAACTCCTGCTTAAGTTAATGGGAATGCTTTTTGTGTATGACATGAGTAAGATGAGGCACAAACAAAACAGATTTACTTATCCTAGTCCCCATAACCCTGATTTTAACCTATATTAAAAAAACACCGTATTTAAAATTGTAAGCAATATTACTGTTTACTGTTATTATTATCATTATTATTATTATTACTGTGTTTCAGAACAGGAATAACACACTGTTCTGATGCTGAACTGCTACTTATAGGATTTTATTTGCTGGGAGAAAAGGGAGTGAACTGAAGATACTCCACTAGGAATACATTTCTCTATAGATTTAGAAGGGGAGAAGTAAAATCTCAAAGCTAAACAAATGAGGCTGAAAAACAGGAATCATACATACTCAGTTTCCCTGGTGAAATGAGATGTAAGTTCTGTTTCACGCTAGAAAGGCCAACACCACATATGAGGGCACTATTTATTGGTACCTACTATGATCTACAGCTTTCAAACCTCCAGCTGAACAATAAAAACTACAAAAAGTGTTGCTCAAACAGTCAAAACTCGGTAAGAAGTGCAAGCTTTAGGTATTAAACAAATTGTTGAAACTTCAAGATCTTAGTAGGGGGATAAATCAAATATGACAGCTTCAGCAGTGGTAAGTGTGTGGAGAGGGCAGGGCACCAGTCAGTTCTTCCCTGGGGCTTGAAGCTCCCCAGCTGCTGTACCATGCCAGGTGGGTTCCCAGTGTCTGGCATTGGGTGAATGCACAGGTGAAGCTTGGTGCTAGGAACAGCTGGCCTTAGGAAGTCACCACTTCAAATACTCCTGGGCTATGAACATCAGATCAGCAGGTATACTGCTCACAAGCAACACAGACCTCACTCCTGACGGATGATAAACTTTACAAAGACAAGAATACTTAATCTGAGCAAGTAAGAAACTCCAAGAATTACACACATGAAGAATTAATTATTTTTCTTATACGTGGGGAAAGCTTCCACCATTCCCTTCTCACATCCTTCTCCGCTTCAGCATATTGCAGTAAACGTAGCAGCACATTGTGCTTTAAAAGTTAGCCACAGTTCAGTGAACAGGCTGACATGCTATTTCATGTGAGAAAAGAAGCTGTGATTTAATCTCATTTCCACAAGCTAGATTCCTAGCTAATATATCTGGGGATACTTAAGCCTACATTCACTGCAAAACATCTGCACTACACAGTTTGGCCCTCAGCATGTCCACAGAGTATAGGTGAAAAACTAGCTGCATTTCTTGCACCTGCTAAACAACAGTGGTAAATCTCCTATACTTACAGATGTAGAAATACTCCCGGCCTGGCCTGAACTCAAATCCTAGTGAGAAGGGTGTGAAGAGCTGGAATTTTTCTGAGAACTTCAGTGGTCCATTCGGGGAGTGTGGCCGATTGCACTCCCACCTCTTGAACCCTTTGGAAATGTGATCGCAGGAGCTGTAGCCATCAAAGTTCACCATGTACAGAACATAGCGTTCGGTCTTATCTTCTGGCACCGAATCTTCATAGTGAGGGCAGAATACATCCAGGTAGTCGTTGATGCACACATCAATGTGGTAGTCACCCTGCTGGAATCTGAAACCAAAGCAAGAGTTCAGACATTAGCACAGTTAATGCACAACAACCGTGTTGCAGGATAATGTTTTCATGAAAGGGCATCACTAATGGCACCTCATGTCACACCACTCGTACATGTTCATTCTTAACTCCAACTCTTCAAACTCACTATTGCCATCAGAGACCGTTAATGCAGGACTCTGTACAGCTCTGTGACATTCTGAATAAAGGTTTTGTCTTTCCTATGATGAAGTGAACGTTTTGCTAAAGCACACCAAGTTATATACTAGCTCTCTCTATGGTTTACTGAATAAATGAAGTATTTGCCCTTTACTTATTTATTAAAAAAAAAAAAAAAAAAAGGAGAAAGATGTAAAAAGAAACAAACAAAAAAAAAAGAACAGAACTATATCAGCCTCGCCAAATCAATGTCTATACAAACATCTTAATATGCAGAAAAATAAGTAACCCAGGTTTATCTTCTTCTGAGTCAGGCCGCAGTCTTCTTTGTGTTGAAAGCTGACTTGACTAGAACTTTTAGTTACATCAAGAGCAGAAACAGGTTTACTTTCTTCATGATTAGCAGCAAGTTTGTCAAGATGCAAAGGAAAATCTGTACTGTTTTCATGATTTTTGAAAAGCACTGCAACGCTTTTGCCAGAAGTACACGTACTGGAGACACCACTCAGATAAAAGGATTCTGGGATATGAATTATCAGCTCTCAGACTTACATGACAGGTTTGAATGAGTGCCAGCTGAGAAATACAGCACAAAGCAACAGCCCAGATGCACTTTATTATTATTCATTATTATTACTGAGTAGTCCTTATAAGCACAGGATTTTTGTTCTGTTGGGAGGGAAGGTGTCCTTTTCTACCCCTCCATGTTTCACTTATATTACTTCCCTAATGCCTGCCATAGAGTCTTGAAGAAACTATGGGAACAAATTCACTGCCTCCGTGGGAGCTCATGCCTTGATGGACTTAATGATTCCATAAAGCAGGTCTGTACGTCTATCAAACTCTTCAAGGCCGCCAAGGAAACCAGGCACTGACCTGCTCCACCTCAGGCCGACTGGGCAACTTGCAGCTTCCCTCTTTCGTGGCTGCAGTTGTCAAGTGTACCACAGAGCAATAAAAAGACCATGACAGATTTAACTATAATACTTCTTTTTAGCTGAGGGGCATATTTTAAACACCTGATGGGCTTGAAATCTGCCATCTGGAGCCTTCTATCTAATTTCAGAGAAAAAGCAATGATCTGCTGGCCCTCCAAGGATAAATTCCGAGCAAACTATACCTTTTCATATCCCTACAATAATTTAGCCTCAATAAAATAGCTTTTTAAAGGGGAAAAAAAAACTGAACACGCATCAAAGCATGATATATCTGTATAATTTCAGCCATTGCACAGACTCACAGTTCCATTCTGAGACAAGGCAAAGTCTTTCTTAACCACAGTGCTTTCTGGAAAATTCACATTTATCTAAATCACTAGTTAAAAAATGTATTTTTGTACTCCAGTGCTTTCAAAATTTGTCACACAAACAGATACGGTCTTAACACATGTGAAAAATGTATTGCTTTGAAATTGGTGCCCATTCTCTGTGTGAGTTAACAGTACATCATTTCTTACATGTAATGAAAAGGAATATCTTATTAATTCTGAACAGAAAAGGCTTATTTTGGCAATGTTATCTTTTTTATGTTTGTTTTGGTTGCAATTTTAATTAAAAAAAAAACATTTAATTTTTAATAAGCAACTAAAATGTTGGTTTTCAAAATAATTGAATAAATAATGTATGCATATATACACAAACATTTATTTTGAACACACAGGTTCCTCACTCTCAAGACTGCCTCTCATACTGGCCCATGCCTTTGCAATAACGCTCAAACATGGTTTTGAGAGAGAAACTGGTCAGAACTATAACCTGCAAGTAACTGTAGACATTCAGGATCAGACTAACAATCCTTAATATTGGATATTTACAAAACAAATGACCTCACACAAGCAGTTTCTCTAGACTGCTTTTAAGTCAATGGAAAGAAATACGGACTTTGAGTCCAATTCATCTGACCTATTTAGGCCTACAGTACACTGTGGTGAGATGGATCGCACTTCAGGAGCAGCTATTTCTCTCCTTTAACTAAAAGCAGAGTCTAGACAGATATTTCACAGATAGACTCAACACTGTTAATAGCTGAATTTTAAGGGCCGAATCTGACCACACAGCTCATGATTACAGGGATTTTTAGCACAGAAAGGCAACTGAATTTGTGATCACATCTTAAATCCATGTTATCAAGAAACCAGTGAGCCATTCTACACAGAACTGCAAACAAAGAACTCATCCGATGCCCTTTTAGTAAAGGGCTTTTATTAAACAAACAAAAATCACAACACAACCTCCTCCTTTGGTCTCTGGTGTTTCAGCAGCTTTACTCTTTTTGCTTCTGCCAGTGCTGAGCCAGCCAAATGTCCTGGTCAAGCAGAGCAGCACACAAGGGCAAGAAGCAAGCACTGGCTGCCCAGCTGACCAGAGGGTAAAGGACCACAATGTCCCCTTCAACGCACTGTCCTTCTCTCCTCTTCTACCCTCCCCTGCTCTGCCAGTACTTTCAGCCCAGGGTCATTTGCAGTAGACAGGATGCATTTACATTTATGCCTCTAAAAAAAAAGGAGGAGTATGTTATGCATTTTAAGTGATGTGAACTGGATGATCTTAGTTGGTACTGCTGGCATAGCAGTGAACATGCTTGAGGGAAAACATGTACCAAGGTGTTCTATTAAGCAGATATGAGCAGTTTCTTCACTCCATATAGCAACAGCAGTGCTGAAAAGAGGTTATTACCAAGCTAAGAAGCAAAGGGCAAGTAATAATTTATTTTTTTTCCCTGTAATGTCTTCAAGAGTTCAGTAATCAAGGACTCAGAAGATGCAGAACAATTTTTTTTTTCCAAATGGGACTAAAAAATCTGCCTTGTGTGAGATGAAGTGAGTGGTGAAAATCTTCTCACTTCTCTCATTACTGGATGGCTTATTCCTTGAGAGGAACCACATTGGCCTCTGACCTGACCAGGAAGGCAAGGGGTGTCCATTTGTACCTCATAGCAAAACTCATCAGCTCAGACTCCTTCAAGTTACTAAAAGAAAAACAGTCCAGAAATACATTTCTGATAATTTTAAACTACAGCCAAGAGGAAAACACGTAACATTTACAGCTGAAAATCTCTTAGTAGAGCAAAGTAAGGTATTAAAATGAAACACAAGTTTCACTTCAAGTGAAATCTTTTAAGAGTGTCTAGCCATATACTGTTGAAGAATGCAACACATAAAGGCACGGTGTAATCTGTTCACAAATATATATTTTAAAGATGACAGGAAAATAATTTCCTATAGACCGTATTTAAGGCATAATAAATTTCTCCCTTTTACAAGGCTCTTTCAACACAGAACGGAAAGCTCACTTTTCAACATTTCTCTGGCAACGCTACTGACATTCTTTGCCTTTCCTCAGCTGTGCATCTCCTGTCCTAAGAGATGCTCATGTGGGCACTTGTGAGCTCCTAGATAATTAGGATCCTTATAAATCCCACCATGAAGAAGAAACCAGTGCTCTATAGATTTCCATGACAGAATACAGTGGTGTGATAGAAATAAACTGAAAAGTCTTCCCCAAAACTCAGACAGGGTCTACAAATCTTGCAAATGTTATCATCTGTCTCCCTGCAGGAACAGTAAAACACAGCTATTCCTCAAACACAATTAACCTTCATTTTGTGTCAGATGCCATTCAAAACAGTGTCTTGGAAACTTACTCATTAGAACGCTAGCTATTAAGCAGTAGGACTAGATAAGCTATTTTGAACTCATGGAGCTTCTAAACCTGAACATTACCATAACCAATAACCATCAGCTTGCTACTCAAAACTTGCATGCAGCTTCTAGCAAAGACCAATGTTTCTGAGCTTAAGTATCCAGGATGGAAAGAAAGAAATTCATGGTAACTTTAAGTGGGAAACTGTAAGCCTAGCAAAATATTTTCTACGTAATTTTATCTTCTATGTTTTGTTTATCTGCTAATGCAGAAGAAATACACAGTCTCTGTGCATGATTTTCTTCATAATTTTAAGTTCTGAAGCATATGTGGCTTATTTTGAATTCAGTAGCTTTGCTGGTCACTGAAACAAGTGACAATTTATTTAAAATAGATATTTAGGATGCAACAACAGTTTTGTTTGTTGGGTTTTGTTTCTTTATTCCTTTCTTTCTTGGAATAAACACTACAAAAACCTAGTTTAAAAACAGCACAAATAACACTAATTGCCCATTATCATTTAGATAGCTAAAAAATTGCAATAGCTTCTGCTTTTTGCTTCCCATACAAATCTTATTAGTCATATTCTATCAGCCTTCCTGTAAAATCGACATGACAGATGCTCTACTTCAAGATAAGTGTACTGGAAAATCTTCCTTTTACTATGTCAACCTTTCTTTATTTTGAGTTTGTTCTGTAAAATGCATGCAGAAAGGCTTCACCAGGAATCAGAAAAGACTTCAAATAGCTACTTTAACTATGAATTATGAAATTCAGGTCTTCAAGTCTGGCACCAGAAATGATCAAATGCAAATGGCTCTGATTCTATTGCCTGGATCCTGCACAGCCAGGAACACCAAGGCATAAAGGACAGTGCCACAGCTGAATGCCTTATACCAATAGCCCTGCTCTCAAAAGATCATCTACAATGCAAAGCAACATAATAAAATTCAGCAGATTGATTTATTCTTCACAAACCATAATTATCCATAGTGTTCAGAGTACAGCAAAAAGATGCTGGTTCTGCTTCCAAAGGAAAGAAGACTTCTGTGAGTAGCACACATACAACCCCTGCAACTGCTGGATGCTTACCTCCTGCTTTTACTTCAGTGTCTACTAAGGCAATTTCAGTTAAATTTAACAGAGACAGAGGTCCCGGAGAATACTGCAGTCCTATAAGCTTCATGTAAAAAGCAGCCAGGTGAAAAAGAACTGGTGAGTATCCCCAGAAAGACTAACCACCATTAAATGTTTTTATACAACAGCAACATTTCTCACAAACGCTCTAGCCACAGGAAAAGCTTCACCTGGAAGA
Organism: Callipepla californica brunnescens; assembly: GCA_023055505.1. Classification (NCBI taxonomy): domain Eukaryota; kingdom Metazoa; phylum Chordata; class Aves; order Galliformes; family Odontophoridae; genus Callipepla; species Callipepla californica. The sequence continues at coordinate 4,564,580 of JALIRH010000023.1, read as the reverse complement.
ATATTGAAATAGGTTGAAAATTCAGTTTATTTCTATCAGCTAGTTATGAAACTATTTGGTTAATTTATTAATAATGTATAAATTAGGTATTTGCATATGCGATGCACAAATAAGTATTTGTAAATGCAATAAAGCATCAAATATGTACACTTTACACAAAGCATAAACGTCCTTTAAAACAACATTTTAATTGCTCTTGGGATATGATGATGTCACTTATTTACCACTCTACACTACTAAATTCACTCACATTTTTTGCTTCTGTTTGGGTTGCGGGCATAGCAGTACATTCCACCACCCTAAACTCTACACCTACAGCAGAATAACTAGTGCCTGCTTATTCTTTGTTCTCCTAGGCAGTCCAAGCCCTCTTGTTTCAACTAACTTAAAGCTGCTGCTGTGTGATGGGGGGAAATCTTGTGTCTGTTAATTATCTGAGGGGTTGTGGGATTAAGTGCACCATTTTACTACAGATAATTTTAAAGATGCTATTTCTGTGGTACGCAAAAATAACCTCTTTAATGCTTTTCTGCTCTTGTACTGGCTCTGTTACAACATTTAATAAACTCTGTTCCCATGGCTGTACTGACACCAACAATGATTCTGATGCACAAACAATGAAGTAATCAAAGAGCTATTTTAATTTTAGCTCTATTCAGACCAAAAGAAAATTAAACATTTTCCAGATGCTATGAGAAGCGGGTTTGCTAACAGTAGCAAGACAGTGACATTTTAGATCCCTAGCAACATATTACTATCATGAGTAAGCAACAGGAGAGAAAAAAAAAAAAAAAAGAAAACAAAAAAAAGCAAACAAAAAACAACAAAAAAGGATGAAAAAAAAACCTCAAAAAACATTATGAAGGCCTTGTCTGTGACTCTCAGTCCATAGGTTATATTTTCACAAGTTAAGAAAAGCTCAGAATACCCTTAGAAAAGACTCTGTAGGAAGTGAAACACTGACAAAACAAAAGAGAAACAACTAATCAAGGCTGTTGTTCAGAAAAAGCAGTATTCAAAAATTATGCCTAGACAAGACTGGAAGTTAAGTACACAATGCAGAAAGAAACTTATTCTCTTGTCATTAAGTCCTCTATTCAATTACCATTTATTGGAGTAATTAAACACTGGGAAAGGATGCCAGGCTAATTGTTAGATTATGATAATTACACAGCTTTGCTGTGCTACAGCTGATCAAAATAAGATGTGGTCACACGCACTCAGCTAAAGCTTCTCTGCAATCATTGGGCTTCCATGGGAAACTTATTACTATAATAAGGCCACTTATTACTAGTTCATTATCAATCAGGCAGAGAAACTTATTATTTGTAACCTTCATTTTACTTTCCCACCCACTCTCCTGGAACAAGTCTCCCAAAAGGTTGCACCCAGGCCTCTGCCTTTGGCTGGCTCCCTTCCATCACAATTACACAGCTGAGCAGAATCAGGCTCCTGCACTTGACAGACTTCATCACACTTCCAATTACTGGTTCACAGCCAGCTGCAAGAGCCTACCTCATTTCTTGAAAGAGTCAAGTGGTCTCCCTGTGTTTAACTCCACATGTATCTGTCAGAGATTTACCTTTCCCATTTATTCCTATTGTGTCTATCCTGTCTGGGAGATTTTCACACTGCTTAGATTACAGCAAAAACAAACACCCCAAACAAACAAATTAGAACAGAACTGTGTTAAGGAGGATTTCATGAGAAAAGCATTGTTATTAAGTAGCTTGCCCCCCTGCAAAATCTCCTGCCCTTACCCACTTATCAGTCAGCCAATGATACAGGAAAGACATTGTGCTTTAGTGTTAGTTTTCTGCTTGCAAAATAGCAGGATTCTGATCAGTTGCCATCCTATCTGATACTTCCTACCGCCTATTTAAACAAGACAAGTGACCTATTATAACGGATATGAGAAGAAACATGAAACAAATCACCTTCAAGTAGCATTCATGTATTTAAAAGAACTATTTAAGTATCAGGTAGCTTTGAAGAATCAAATAAACAGAAGAAATTCAACAAAAAAAAACCACAGAGCTCATTACTTTTGTTCTGTCCTGATGCAAAAACTGGACCTTTTGGTAAGGAAAGGTACATGTTCAAGCTTCACACCAAGACTTCCCTTCTCCATGCTTTCAAAGTGCATGGCTACCCAGCAGCTGATCGCTTAGAAACTTTTGATTCACCTAACATCCAGAAACAAGAAACCTTCTCAAAATCTATCTGGAAAAGTCTTTAACTTTGTGAAAAGAGGAAAAAATAATAAATATCTGTCTATACTTATCTATATAGACGTATCTCTAGAATGATAGAGATATCTATAAATTTAGATATTTAGATATATTTATATATAAATAGAACGTTTATACATAAAAATATTAAAATAAATAAGTATTTTCTCTTAATGAAGCTCAACTGTATAAAATTTCCTGATGTTCCTTAAATGAAACACTCCCTCTGTAAAAAGAGGAAGTTTCTATTAGCCAAATCATGTCCAAAAAAACCCTGAGATGCCTTGTTTTCTGATTCTTGTGCAGAATAAAAATTTCCTTTGCATGATAAGTTAACAACACATCAAATTTAAAAGTATAGTTTCATATTTTATTTATTTTTATTCTTTAAAAACCCTTTAAGGAATAAACTGTGCAAAAATGGGTTTACCCCACTTACTATTAATAATTTCCTCCTTACACTCATAACTGTGTTTATTTGTACAGCTGGGTCCTATATTGACTTTTTATAGCTGGCACTGCAGAAAAATATATGCTCAGTGATAATGCAAACATTAAAAAATAGAAACTAATTGCTCTTCCCTGAGTAGATATGAGGGAGGGGGGAAATAAACAAATCAACATTTATTTCCCACCTATAAATCTGAGAGTACTCCAGAGATCCTCAACTACCGCAACACCCTCACCCACTTAACTTCCCATCATTCTGCACCTTCTAATCGATGAGCTGGACATTTTTCATTCTGTTTATTAAAACCGTTTCCTCCAACTCTGAATTTCTGAAACGACTTTGGTTCAAAGCTGGCACACACAATTTTTGCCTTATCCCTCTGAGTTTCTGTCTTGATGCAACTTCTGAAGTGAAGTACTCATTGCATGTGGGGGGCTTCAGTGGCACAGTCATGCCATGGATGATAAGGGTGGCAAGGGCTTCAAAGTGGCCACAGCATTGATCCGAAGGAGGTTATGCTCTCATTCACAGCTGTCCCAGCTTCGATAGCTTTAATCCCCAAGACTACAGACTGTACCTGGCTATTGATTTTCCATTGCTGAAGGCATTTAACTTGCTGAGATGGATGAAGAGAGAAGGAAGGAAGGGAGGGTAAAGAAAGACTTATTATTCTGTCAAAAGCATCACTTAGACATACAGGATAAACTTCAGCACTGAAGATCTAAGTAACATACTCTGAAGGATACCACGCCCGACCAGACACTAAAGGCAGCCTAAAATTTGTATGTGGAGTCCCTGTCCATACTGAGTATAAAATGTCTGGGGTTACGCCAGTCCCTTTGTTAAGTTGATTTGTGGACAAAAGCTCGTTACTCGTGTTCACATTAGTTCTACCCAGGAATACTATTCCAGAGTTCACCAGTAACATTTATCCCACTTTGTCTGAAAGTAGAATGAGGAGATCTGGCAATTACTACTCACATAATTTTAAATGTGGTCATCAATATTCCCCAACACAACTCTCCATTTGTCTATTTTACACACTAACACCATGCAGGGTTATCTGTTTCATCTTTTACTCTGTGATCATGCTTGAAAATACAAAACATACCTCAGCTACCTTTGGCCTATGACCAGAAACTCTAGAGGTTGAAGATTCATTAGAAAATCCATCCATTTTAAACTAAGCAAGAAAGTCTTACCTTATGTCTGCTACACACACTTTTCAAGCAGACAGGTTTGGTAGAAAATAATCTATTCAGAGTTTAAATTCTTAAAAAAGTTTTTTTTTTTTTTTTTTTTTTTTTTTTTTTTTTTTTTAACAAACAAACAAACAAAACCCCCACAAATATAATAGGTACGAGTACTACTAAAGAGCCCAGACTGGAGCTTTCCAACATGTGTTGACCATGTGTCTAATCCAGAAGACACAGCCTATCAGCTCTGATGGAATGTGATTCTGTGACTGGTATTTGCTAACCCTGCCTGAGGCATGTGCTGACATCTATTAATGGATATGGAGAACAATGCCCTGTCTGCAGAAAGGTTTTGCTTCTCACACTCACAAAATGAAAGAAAAGAACTCCTGCACAAGAAGCATGTTGACCTGTACGCTGAATGATAAAGAGTGACTGTAGTCTGTTTCCATGTGGAAGTTTACATAATGCAAATCAGCTTCACAAATTTATTTTCCTGCTGATATATTAAAAGCCGATTACAGAGTGATAGTCAACTCATATAAACTGAAATCTCCACCTCTTCAATACACCCAGGGAAAAAGGCTGTATCAATTTGTACCAGTAAATGCATGGGCGGTATTCGAGAATAAATATATATTTTGGTAAAAGTGCATAGCTGTTGCATACACACATGCAATTGTTTTTCCATTAGAAACGCTTTCCTTCAACATTAAGATATACCTATTTATTATTAATCTCTTAATCTTCCAACAAAATTAATTTCAAATGTTTTGAGATCAACCATATCTCAGACATCCTAAAAAATCTGTAGCTGCTAAAATCTAGACCTACAGTATACGAGTGTATGAAATGAACTTAATCCTTAGGATGTTTCACAGTATTCATACGTTTAATAGATTGGGTATGCTTTAGTAAGCTATGTTCATAACTCCACATCCTCCAGATAAAAGAAATGGATACAGACAAGATACAAAATAGCCTGAGTGAAATGTGGAGAGAAAAAATAAATAAGAATCACAGAGCAAACAGACCTAGAAACACAACGAAAAATTCTAGTATCACAACAAAAATTGCTGCAAACATGAATAACCTGTATTTTCAAACACATTCTCAAAAAGGTACTTGAACTTGCTCAGGTGAAAAAAAAACATAAAACAACAAAACAATCTAACCACATTAGAATGACTAACAAGTATCTAAATATATTTGCTGTCAGGAAAGTGCTTCAGTCAATGAATTTATTTCTTGCTACACAATTACCTTGTGGTTATTTAAGAGACCAAGTGGAAAAATACTTTCTTTATTGACTCTGAAACAGTATTTTAGAGAAAGTTCTACACAGAAATCTAATATTTTTACTGTCTGCCTGTTACCCTTTCATATTAGTCTCTCTCGTTCACTGGAGAAAATGTACTTTAAAGGAGAAATAAACAATCTTATTTTTAGATTACAGATTGAACAAGCACCAAGTGGCAAAGTTATTACCGCTAATTTTTTTTTTCAATCCTGTGCTTTTCTCAAAAGACAAACAGCATACAGACTGCAATTTTTTCCATCAGCTTTAATCTTGCTACACAGACTGAACAATGAGACTTAAAATATTTTTACCCTAAGAGAAATTTATCTTAAGCTTTGTAAGCTTTACGAACAACATAGGCCCTGATCTAATGGGTTTCTGTGTTTACAAATGTGATGCAAAAACCTTTGAGCTATAAAATGCCTATTAGAAAGAACTTAAGAGATTACAAAGATTACAATCTGATGGGCAACAATTACATTTTTTAATTGAATGAGATTGATAAATACAGAAATCAATACAATCTTAACATTCTTTTTTACTTTTTCAGGTAATGAAGCTCCCACAATGTGGCTCTCATTACAGGGTTTTGAAATTCTTATTTTTTCAAGAGTAACAGAGATAGTTTTTTGATATGTGCAAATAAAGCTCAATTTAATAAAAGGTGCAAAACTTGTTCATTTACTTTTATATGTATGTAGAAAATATTCATATAAGAAAAAAGTAAGGAGAGAAAATAAAATGCACTGCTCTCAAATCAATCAAGAATTTCTGAGAGGTAAAAACTGAAGCTATTTCATTAATTTCCCCATTGCGTTTTGCTAAAAGTGATTCCAAATTAATCTTAAACGAATTCCAATTTTCAACCCGTAGTGAAATCACTTCACTCAGAACTGAATGATGACCCTGTCTGCATAAAACATAGTTACTATTTTAGAAGTACAGACACTAAGGTTTAAGATAAGAAGCAGAGTATACCACAGACAAATTAAGCTAAAGGTTTCTTTCCCTTCCCTCTTCTTGTTTCTAACTTATTATACAGACATCACAAAGCACCTGTCAGGAAGGGACATTAAAGGTCTGGCAATAACTATTACTGTCTATTAGAAAGCTTTTGCATTGTTTCAAAGATGTTAAAAAGAGCTATTGAGTACATGAACTAATCGTTTCATAATTATGCTGGTTTAGTTTAACAACAAAGAAACAAAGAACATAAAATGAAACAAAATAAAAATGAAGAAAACAAAATTATTTATAAAATAGGGGTGGCCTGTTTTCTACTCTGTTTTTTTTTTTTTTTTTCGATACATTCAGATGTACCAGACATATCCATGCTCCTCAGCTCTTCTGTTATTGTTCCACAAGTGCCTTCTGCATTACCCAGCAGTATTTCATCCTTCTGCTTGTACCTGATCCAGTATCAACCCCTCATCTTTTCTGCTGCCTTCAGAAGTGTATCTCACCTGACTCTTCCATTGATCTCTGCTGCCTATTTTGACCTCCTGCAGAATAGGCTGTCTGGCAGAGCACTGTGCACAGATTATCTCTACAAATCTTAAAACTCAGGGAGGAAGTTTTCACAACTTAAACACATAGCTGGAGCATGAGCAGACAATCTGAGAGAAATAGAGCATGAGCAGACAATCTGAGAGATATATAATCTAAAGAGATAGCACATTAAAACTAGACCTATTCTGTGGCTAGACCTCCAGTGCTAGGTGCATCCGTGCAGAAGCAGTGACAGGAGTCCTCCTGGGAGTGAACAAATTCCCACCAATGCCAACAAGCAGCTCCCAGTAGTGGAAAGCGGAGGATGCTCAATGTCATACCTCCCGGTATACTGACACAACAACCACTGATCCTTTGTATAGCCAGAGGTTCAGGCATTCATGCTTGACACAGAATAATGGATTTTTCTTCATCAGTTGGCCTGAGCAGTTTTGGATCTTTGAAAACTTTGGCAATTTGATGCATGACATTCTGTGGCACTGAATTATACAAGTGAACTGTCATATAGAAAAGCACTCACACTTTTTCATTTTTGAGACAGACACCTGGCAGTCTCTGACAAAGATATAATTTATACCACTGATTTTATAGATAAAAAAGTGATTTGTAATTTGTGATGTTGCATTGGTTAGAGGAAGAGTGCTAAGAAATGATACAGATGATTATAAATGTGTCTAACAAAGTGTAGCAGTGCTCAAACACTAACAACTGACTATTTTCATCTTTGGTTCCAGTAACAGCCAGAGGAAAGGGTATACACCTCGTCAACTCCTGAGTGACAAGACCTTTTTGGAGAAAAAAAACACACCTCAGGAAAAAATAAATTTTTATTTCCATAATGCCAGTTTGTAATTTTAATTAAAACATGAATGTAAGTGAATATATTAAAAACTGGGTTTCAGTGGATATCACCAGATATTCAAAGAGGCTGTCACATAATGAAGGCTTCTACAATGTAAATTTAGCTAGAGACTGTTTAAAGCAGAATACAGACCTCAAGATTTTTTCTTTCATTTTGTATGCTCTGACTCAAACCAATAATAACAACTGAATAGGCAATTATTACGCTTCAGAGAAAGCTTAGAGTTTTATATTGCTCAGCTTGTCCTGCACTCTTAAGGATGCATACCTCATAATCAGTTGGTCATTTCTTTAGAAACGCTTCTAATGGCTCAAACACATTCTCCAAGGTTCTTGATAGGTTATCACACCCCAAAGATGAGTTACAAAAATTTTTACAGAGAAGCAAATATAATCTAGTCTATTTTAAACCTTTTCTTTTCCTAGTACATGGCAAGAAATATCTGTAGAGATCTCCATTTTCATCCTTCTAATAAAAAATCTCTCCCGAAATTATGCCTTCCAAGCTCACTGAAGCAAAATTCAATTTAAGGAACTGGCATTCACCAAATTTGGAGAAAACATGTTGAATGTCTCAAGGTTATTTGCTTTGTTTCCTTAGCCTTTCCCTTCATCAACAAATTCAAAAACATCTTAGTTATCGTGCACATTAAATATGTCAACTGGAAGATAAATTATGTGCTTTAAACATATTATCAATAAGTCTGCATTTATTAAAGCAGTAATTTAAGTATGGTGATATTATAGCTTTCATGTTTAACAAAGGAATGTTTTTCTCTTCAAAAGTTAACAATTCTTTGTGTTACAGAAAGAAATTGTCCAACATTACTCCCTTTACCCAGACTATTGGATTGCTTTTCATGAGTTGCTGAATCAAGCTATGTTACAATTTTTTTTTCCATTCCATTTGTTATTTTGCTTTTCTTTTGAACACATTCTGTCAGTGATCAAGTATCTTCTGCTTTTAACACTCATTCTCCCATCCTCCTACCTGAGTATGTGGTAACTCAGATATTTGAATGCATGTAAATATATGTTAGGACATCTTCTGTTAGATTGAAGAGCTGTCTGGATAATCAGCAGCTCTGCTAAAGACAGTAGTTAAGCTGATACTTTAAGCACATAGTAAGCCAAAGGATTCAGATAAATAGCTAAATGCTTTCCTGAACTGAGTTATAACAGTGCAGAAAACCTTCAACAAAGCAGTGAATCTGCATAGACTATATAATGGTCTAAAATTATCCATTATTATGCTGATGTCAGAAGAAAACTACTTCAGCCAAAGAAGAATGTGTGAAGACAGCATTTCGTGACATGAACCATGAAAATGAATAACTTAATATTGAGAATCATTAATTATCAATATTATTACAGTAATTCCTCTTATGACTTTCATTTCATTATTATATCTCCGGGAAACTCAGCTACAGATATCTTTAGCGCTCAATACTTGACTCTTAATCCTCAAAGAGAAAGGGTTAAAAAGCTTTTACTTTAATGAGTGGGCACATTTTATACCACAAAAGAAAAAAAGTCTTAGCAGGATTAACATTTTAAATATGGTCCATTATAAGGTCATGACATCACTGCTATCCCCACACTAAGTGAGATAAAAAATGAGACTTTATTGATAGGCTATCATTGATTTTAGCTGTAATCTGAACATAGGTGGCAGCACATAATTCCTATGTGTTCAAACATTAAAGCTTAATTCACTTCACCCATGTAATTTTCTTGCTTTTATGTGCTGAGATGATGCTCTTGATTAACTGCTCAGACAGCAAGAGACTAAATCAGCCCCACTGGCTAGTATCAGTTATATATGCATGTGTTGCATAGAAACATACAGTCTGCTCAAGCGTGTGTGCTCTTAATACATACGGTACAGAATATCCATTTTCCTTAAAGCATTTCAAACGACAAAACTTACATTAAGGCTAATTGAAACCTGTTGTTGCTTTCAGTGAAATCAATTATTTTAAACTTCTCAACCTGAAACTCAGAGATGATTTCCACTGCAGCACAACAGAGAGAATGACTTCTTAATATGTTCAGGTTGATTGGCTAAACATTGTTTCACCTATTTTTATGTCTTCAAAATTAGATTTTTTTTTTGCCTGCTGAATTGAATATTGACATTGATATTTAAATTCATCAAAGTCTATAATCCAAGTATCTACATTCTGTTAAGACTACAAAAGAACAGACCCTGCTCCAAATTTTAATTCAGAAACAGTGGTAGCAAGATTACCTCATTTAAAAACAAACGAACAAACAAACAAAACACCAGCTTTTTAGCAGGCCATTCTTCCATCAAGAAATAAAGAAAATGAATAATCTTGACATAACTTTTAGAATAGATAAAGTTTGGTAAGAAACTGCCAGATTGTCTCAAGAGTAGCCTTTACATTCAATAACAATTGATTGAATGCATATTCTGTAAAAAAAAAGTCCTAAATTTTTTTGCATAACTCCATATCAACTTTTATGTTAGGTAAAGACAATGAAATTTACACTAGTAGTATCAGCAGCCTTTAAAGACTGTTAAGAGGGAACTGCTGTTTCAATCAATTTCTCAGATACAATAGGTATAAAGGCAATAATGTATTTTCTCCTTTACATAAATTAGGGTCATTTCATTTTTTTGTCCTTAGTAAACAACACATTTTACAAAAGGAGAGTAGAAGCTGAAGAAAGAATAGCATTACTGAGTCACTTTAAGTTTTTAAGAATAGAGCAGAGAAAGGTTATATGACTAATTGCTCAAGTGACTTCTGCTGCACATGATCTCCAGGCAAAAAATGCCTGCTCCTCAAGCCCTCCCAGATTAAGTTTCATGTTCTGTTATACTACAGCAAATGTGGGAGTAACTTCCTGTTTTCAGCACATAATAACATAGGATGAATAGGATAAAATAAAGCCTATGACCTATGATGTTTTAGTTCATTTAGATATCAAGTAAACCACTTGGGTAGACAAACTCTAGATAAGCAGAACAGAATTGGCTGCATGCAAAATTTACGGGAAAAACACAGTTAACGGCTGGAGCAGACTGCTAGCATGTTACCACTTACAAACACAAAGGTTCAACAAATTATGTGCCCAACTTGTGTATCTGATTACATATCTGACTGTTTGTTTACTTGTGTTTCTGATGAAAAGAAATTATACTGATAAAAATACAGAAACAGACACACACACAGAAATGCCTACCATTTTTTACTCTGGAGCTTAAATAATTTTATTTATTATCTAGACTGAAAAGGTTTCTCTTTTAAGGGATAGCTAATGCCTTCTGATATCACTGCAATACAAATAAGCATTTACAAAACCAACCACTTCAATGCAAGAAAAGAGGTCTTAATGACAACAGGTGGAGCAAAACAGGTATTACTCAAATACTTGTTGATAGGATTCAAGAGTGCTCAAGGCCATCTGATGCTTAGGGCAACAAGAGAAATCAGCAGAGACCTAACCTAGCTAATTGTCTCCCTTGATTATGATGGTTCTGATTAGAAGAATAATCAACTCTCAGCAGCCCTTAGGCAAAAATGCATACCGAGGGCTTTTTTGTTGTTGTTTGTTGAATCATGGTGTGCAGCAGAATGAATGTCAGATCATATCATTAACCCATTTCCCCAAATATTAAAGGGGTTCCTATATGAACAAAGCCAGTAATTCTCTTCATAATTAGCTTGAACATTTTCCCTCTGACATTTTAAGACAGCTTTCATGTAGAGATAAAAACAAACACAAAAAAAAATAATAATAAATAAAAATTGCAGGATTTGCTTTGCAGGATTTGCTTAGAAATATCAGACCAACTCTCATCTGTCACAGAGAAAAAAAAGAACTATGAAATTCCAGCAGGTCCTGGATGAGTAAAGGATTATCTAATGTTAAATTAAATTATTAAGAACTGCTGCTTATGACAAATTGCTTTGAGATCTTTTGTAGTGGTATTCTACCCGATTTTATCTAAATACAGCCATCCACCATAAAACTTCATTTTTCCTTCATGTAACTGACTATTTTTTTTCAGTGTCCAATTTATATTCCCAATCATCAAGAAAACTTCATACTAGACATATTCAAAGGCAGATTCATACTATATTTTCTCAGTACTGCTCTGCATTCTGAGACTTTTAGTTTTCAAATACAGTAATTTCATCCTTCCATTAGTTGCTCACTGCTGGAAAAAATGTGAGTATCCCTTTGAATGCAGAGTAATACATTTTGACAATTACATTCCCAGGCTAGTAATTTTAAGAAGCACATCCTGTTACCATTTTTTGCACCATGGCGGATTAGCTGATTTCACATCTTCCAAAACTGTTAAGCATATCATACACAAAAAGCTTAAAAGCAAAGGAACAAAGGAGTACAAAACAGTTACTCTTTTCATAATGATGCAGCTATCACACGTAATATGAGGAAGGGCTTAAGAGCTGCTTTCAGTGCTTAAGTCATAGAAGGAGATCTACGTATTCCTCCAAATGGCTGACTGAAAAAGCTGACCAAGAGAATGTCTCTAAAAGAATTATATACACTGCAAAAACTGCTATTTCACATGGAAAAGCAAAGTCTAAAACAACTGAGCTTGTAGGTCCTCCTTTTGAGAATACCTACATTAATAAAATTGAATACCACACTGACATCAAAGTATAAATGTCTGGACAGCAAAAAAAAATTAAAATCAGCAGTCACTAAGTGCACTTGACACCTGAAGGTAATTACATGTACGCAAATCCTGACAATAGTGATTTCTCCTTTGTCCAGTTTGAGCTATTTGTCTTCCAGAAAGTTCACTGAAAGAATGTGTCAAACTGTCCATTAAAGGGACAACCAAAATATGCAACAAGCACATCCATATTTTAGCCTCTGACCCTTGAAAGCTGGCACATTTTTAAAATTCCTCCTGTCAGGATAAGCAAGAATCAGCTCGCTGTATGTATCTGTGCTCAGACCCGCTCACACTGCTAATGGGTCTAGTCCAGGGAGAGATCTGCGAGACCCGAACATTCACAGCTGTCAAGCATGTTGCCGGAAATCATTTAACCAAAGAAGGAATGAGTAAATGTGTGAAAGAGCTTACTGCAGTCCTATTTTATGGATCTTCTACATGTCAGGAGACCACACATCTTTGCCAAATAGAAATCTTTTTCAAACAATAACTGTCACCTAATCTCAGAACACTGCACTAGTACTTAAACAGAAAATATTCTCTTTCAACCCCAACTACCTCTATTCAGACAAATGTGAACTGAAAAAAAATAATCTGTCTCTCCTTGGTTTTGCACTTGGGACTTAGAATATTTTAGCAACAGAAACCTTTTCAGATGGCACAGCATGAACTGCTCGTTTCACCAAGACTGCTAATGAACTGTAAAACCAACATTTTGGTTCAGTTAACATCAGAATCCCAGTTCCCATAACAGACAACCATACTGACGTACTGAAGCAGAACTTCCCATTTTAAGACTTCGGTATGTAAATTTCACCTGCATCACTTTGTTTTACTTGCGGGATATTAAGTCCATTTTTTATGCATATATACACACATGCAGCTTCCATCCCTTACACTGGTAATGCATATATTTTACACTAACTGTTCTTCTAATTTTAAATACAGTGTGCTACTCAACAACATTGTAATGAGAAGACATAACTTTCAGTGGCATTGCTTTTCCATTTATAAATTGTGTTGATGCCTGTTGGTCAACACTGATGTGACTGACATCAGCAAAGATACCACGTCCCCGCCTGCAAAGCATGGCCAGAGCGAGAATCTGAGTAATCTCTGGATCTGCTCTTCTATTACCTGGTTCCCAAACTTCACAGAGATAGCAGCAGGCTTCTGTGGTGAAACTGCTTGTAGTCTAGAACATGAACCTGTGCTACAAACTTCCCCTGCTCCCAAAAGCAGTGTATAGTATACCAGGTGGGGCCTGACGAGGGCAGAGTAGAGGGGGAAATTTATTTCCCTTGCCCTGATGACCAACCCTCTTTGGATCAACTGCACCATTTGGCTTAGAGTTATCAGAAAACTTGCTGAGGTTGCCCTCAATCCTACGTCTAGGTCATTAATAAAGATGTTCAAGAGAACTGGACCCAAGATAGACCCCTGAAGAACACCACTTGTCACCGGCCTCTCCACCTGGTCACAGAGCTGCTGATTACAACCATCCAACCAATTATTTATCCACCTAAATAGTCCAGCACTCAAATCTGTATCTCTCCAATCAAGAGACAATGATGTGGTGTGGGACTACCTCAAATCCAGCTAGATGATATCAGCTGACATCACTCCACCATATTAGGTCAACAGATTTCTCAGGCATAATCTGCCCTTGACTAGATCAGCTCGCTGTGTCAGAACACCTCCTTGTCTAGCATGTGCCTTAACAGCTCTTCCAGGAGGATCTGCTCCATGATCTACCCAGGCACAGATGTGAGGCTCACCAGCTTGTAGTTTCCTGGGTCTTCCTTTCTCCCTTTCTTAAAAATGGGAGTGATGTTTGCTTTCTTCCAGTCACCAGGGACTTACCTAACAGTCATGACTACTCAAATATGATGGAGAGTGATTTAGCAACCATATCAGCCAGATCCTTTATCACCCATGGGCACACAGTGTCTGGCCTCATAGACTTGAACACATTTAATCTTAGGAGGTGGTCTTGCACTTGCTCTGCTCTTACAGTGGGAAGGATTTTGCTCCTTTGACCCTCCCCTAGAGGGAGTTCAGAGACTCAAGAGGCATGGGAAGCCTGACTGCCAGGAAAGACTGACACAAAGAATTTGTTGAGTACCTCTGCCTTCTCCATTTCTGTTGAAGCCAGTTCACAATCTCCTTTGTCTCTCTCTTCTGACCAGTGTACCTGTCAAATCAATGTCTGTTTTGGTTAAGACATGTCCCAGACCTTTTGGTACTCATCAAGACTGCAGAAAATTTAAACACTGACTTAAAACAAATGGTAAAAATCTCATTGTAAACAAATGTTCATATGAGCTTAACCAAACCACTGATGACACAAAAGCCAAAAGCAGTTTCACTAGAGGGCCAGTGCAGAAAAAAATGCCTTAATCACTGACTTATTACAACTTCAGGAAACAACTTCAGGTTTTTGCTCTGTAAATCCCCCCTGTCAGTAAAACTGGGATTTATGTAACAGACAAATGCTCTTCAGAGATGAGTTGGATTGTGCTGGCAGGGTTATATTCAGAATCTAAGAAACTTCTCTCACTTTCATCTCCAGACTACTCTAAAGGATTTTACAGGTCAGCATCAAACACTGCTGTTGATACCCAACCTGTAGAGTACCTACACAGTCCTACTCCTTTGCTGCTTGCAGATGGAGCTGTGAAAAGCTGTGTCTTAACCTTTGGATGGAGACAGTAGTTTTTTTACACTCCCCCTCTGTTTTGGTCTCAGGCTTTCATAATGCCAGTCTGTGTTATTTTCCATCCAGATGGCATTCTCCAGAGCAAAGCTCATTTGATTTAAACAAAATTCTCATCAGGAAAAGTGACAGAAGACAGCTTTTAAAGCTCAGCTCCCTCTAACTTACCAACAAAGTGCAAAGAAGGCTACACACATCTAGACTTTTTATCAGCAGTCTGAAATGCACAGAGTACTGTAACCCCCTCCACCTCACACTTGACTGCACATTACTCTGAAACTCAACAGCTGATGAGCACAGAGAGGGTCACAGCACTGTGATAAGATTATTACTGCAAGGTGTCCCTGTTACCACATTTTTTTGAGCCCACAAAGAAGCAAATACCTGTCAGTGTTAATACACAGAACAGGGAAATCATGGAGGAATTCTGAGACACTGGGACAGCTACTGTTACTAACTGCATAGACACAACTGAGACTACCAACGTTATTTCCTTAATATTACTTGTTCTTGTCTATTGTAATCTGCAATAAAAGAGTGGTTTGATAGCCTCTACGAGACAGAACAAGGCAGCAAGCATTAAGACTGGGACATCAGCAGTGCAGTTCATTGTTGGCTAAGTAACATTTTATACATAGGTCACTCCTAAAGTAATGCCTCCTGTTTACTTCCATGGAAAGTGCATAAGACATAAAGAGCACAATAACATTATTCAATTGAGCAAATTCTCAGCTACAAAACACTGTTCTTCAGCATAGTCAACACCATTAGCTATGCATTTATGCATGAACTACAACTATCTGAAGGAATCTTGTGGTGAGGTGAGAGTCAGCCTCTTCTCTCATGTAACTATTGACAAGACTAGAAAGAATGGCCTCAAGTTGTTCCATGGGAGATTCAGGTTGGATGTTAGGAAATAATTCTTCTCCAAGAGAGTGGTCAGGGACTGGAACAGGCTACCTAGGGAGGTGGTGGAACCACTGTCTCTGCATGTGTACAAGAAATATTTAGATGCTGAACTCAGGGACATGGTGTAGTGGGAAATACTGGTGACTGGTGGATGGTTGGACTGGATGATCTTGAAGTTCATTTCCAACCTTGGTGATTCTATGATTTTCATTCTGCACCAGTGGAGATAACTCACTATGGCTGCTGCACTGCTGAAACACACCACACATTGCTTCACCGTGCTCACCACTGTATGGTGTTCATAAAAATTCAACAAGCATTGATGAATGTCAATGCCTGCATTTTTCAGCATGGAGGAACTCAGTGACACATATTTGCTTCACCTGTAAGATGCCATTCAGATGCCATTCTGTCAGACTGCCCCTCTGCTGCCATCTGTCACATAGCAATAAAATGGAATGGAATACTGGTGGGAAGGTTCAGCCCCTACTCTGATGCTTTGGTACAAAATAATACAATAGAAAATATTACCTTCAGAACAGCTCTTGATATATGCTACTCTACCTCACATTTTCCACAGTAAAACCATTGATATTTCACTGTTGAGGGAAAATACCTACTGTTGACTGAGTTGCTTGGATACCATGAGGCCACATAAATATCTAACTAGGAAGAGTCTAACTAGCAGACAACTACAGCCTGCTACTCTAACACCTAGTCCTGTTTCTTTTGTTTGTTCTTTTGGTTGGTTTTTTTTGCAGTGAATTTTGAGCAGCTGCTCAGAGAAGAGACCAGACAGTACCTAGAGTAGCTTCTGCCACCTGAAATTCACCCAAATCTCTTCACAGGCAGAATATGCAGGGGTTTACAGAAGCTTACATAAGTCTGTTGCCTTGATGGGAATTAGTTAGAATGAACTAGCTGTAGTGTATAGACTAAATAAATGTATAAGCACTACTGCTGCACATGAAACTATTGGTTTGGGAACATGGGGAAAGTTAAACACTTTTCTTACAAATTAGGTGGTACTTTTTATAAAAATTAAATTTTCTTTTTGAACACCGAAATGATTATTTCACATTTTACAACTGTTTACTCTAAAATCACTCCATGAACTGAACATGAGTGTCCATGTGAATCTGGGTTTTTAACTATTAGTTTCACAAACACGCATACAAAAAAAAAAAAAAAAATCAACCTGAAAAACAGGACTTCGTGAAACTTAATGAAACACACAATTTGATTTTCTTCCTCTCTCAATAAATTGTAATGCTTCAGGCACCAAACAACAGAAGTCAGCTTCCCTTCAAAAGGGAGTTTTTTCTCCCTTCAGGTAGAACTCTCATACAGAGAATGTGAGGGAGAATTTAAAACACAAATAAAAACGTTCAGGTTAGTGGATAAGCATAACACGCAAAACAGAGCAGCAAGAAGCTGGACAGTGAGATATGATTTTCTTACACAACTTTCTGCAGCAGAAACCAGAGTTTCATCTGGGTGAGGGCTCAGCGGTCACAAGGAATTGAAAGTAATCTCCCTTCTCCTCCTCCTGGCCTGCTCCTGCTGTCACCCCAGCAGCAGTGCCTGGGGCTAACTTCTGCCACAATCCTTCCTGCTGCCCCAGCAGAGCCTCCTCATCTCACTGCCTGCCTCACTCAGCTGCAGCCTTACCACGGTGATTCCCAGAGCTCCCTGCCACCACCCTGCCAGCCTCCATGGGCTCCAGGCTCAGAGAGTCATGCTGTACTTTGTAGCTCTGCTGACAAACCTGGCTGGAGGAGTTCATCTCCTGCACATTTTAGTTTGGTTTTAAATTATTATTTATAGCTGCATCGTGTTTTGCTTTGGCACAGTGCAGCCCTGCTGAAGCACTGCAGAGACTCAGGTGTGTACCACAACAAAATGCCTCTGGGAGCTAGTTTGCGAAGTGTGAGGTGACATCGCCTTCACTCCCAGTGCAGCCCAGCCGAGAATAATAAAATAAAATTATGTTTCAGAAAGCAAATGTCATCAGGCAGTGAGGGAAGGAAAGAAAAAACTTATTCTTTTTTAATGAGGGATAGGAAAGCCCACTCCTAAAAATGCATTAGCTCCAAGCATCAAAGAGGCAGATGACAACCGGTAGTGCAAGACTATGTTGGAATTTGCACTTAGTGGACACATTTATGGCATCAGCCACCCGAGGTCAATGAGTGAGCCAGTGTAATTTACAAGGAAAGCAACCACAGGAGCAGCCAGAGAGGAAAAGTAATTTCATTGCATCTAACTGCACTCACACAACTGCAGCCCTTCCAACTTCCTATTCTGATCGATTTCATTTCTATCCTTTCAGCTTGCCATCTTACTTCCAATTCACGAACCATGTTTCAGAGAGAAATCAGGCAATAGAACTGGCTAATAAGAGCATGAAATTATCTCAGCACAAGTATTCCTCATTTCCTATACATTTACAAAACATAAGCAATTAACACCCTCCCAGATTTTGTTTCCTCTTTACTTACTAAGTTTATATGTTTCTCCATCATTCATGCCGTAAGTCTCAGCAACATAATACTTTGTACACTGTGGTGATGTACACTGGCCTGGCTATGGCAAGACTAGCCTGCCAAGTCAATGTCTTTGAACAGAATTACATCCAATAAGCAATTACAGCCAGGCATGGCCTTTTTCTGCCAATCAGACAAGATAGAGACCTTTCCCTACCCTCATTTAACTTTCTGCCTGTTACAATGTAAAAGGATTGATTTGTAAAGAGCTAAGAGTGTATCTGCTTTTTGACTTAGCATCTGCTTTGCACATATTGATGAGACAAGAAAAAAAAAAACTTGAAGTGGATGAAAGAAGGAGCTGCTGCCACAATGAAAAAGATTGTGGGCTCCATCCATTTTTTTTACTCCATCTTCTCTTATTGCCAGCTAACTATTTCTCCTGTTACGACAGCATGAACTATCCACAAGTGCAAAACGGATACAGCACAAATTGATTCAGTAACATCGCAAAGACATATTTGTATGACTAATAAGGTTCAATTGCAGCCTGTTACACAGAAAGCGTATTAGTGTAACTGTTTTTTTTGAAAAGTTATCTGCATAGCATTCATTAAAGAAAAAATATAAAAAATAGTGTCTTCTTTTTATATAACTTCCTTTTGCATCATTAAGAACTGTTTACTGGGAGTAAAGATTATTCAAAGCCATCCTGGAGTAAATTCCCCTTAGAATTAACTTCGGTAATTAAAAACTCTAATCATCTTTCTGTCCAGGTAACCTTTATCATCTGCTAAATTCAAGTTCTTCTTTAAGAGCTTGTTCACTGATGTGAAACAAACCAGGAAAAAAGTAACAATTCCATCCAAAAGTCTTCAATTTTTAATTTCCAGTTTCTAGATGCTTCACAGCCATTTTTATACTCAGACAAATTCACTACTCAAAAAAGAGAATGGTGAGCAACTTTATCTCCTTTTGACCAATTCACAGGCTATGCACACTGGCCACCAATTTACTTGCAGGATGTAACTCACACAATTTTTCCTACAGCTAACTATTCCAGTTGTTCAGTATAACTGGCTAACTGCTGTCTTCTGTGAATTATCTAAGATAAAAGGCAAGTGAAAAACTGTGAATAACTTGGTTAATCGAGGAAAGGAAAAAAAGAAAAAAAGAAAAAAAGAAAAAAAAAAGGAACAAAGGCTAATATATCACAGGATATTCTACTTCAATATATTCACTTGGTATCATGATGTTTTATTAGCTATGCAATAGTTCGGCTTTGTCAGCCCTACACTAGCTCCAGAGGCACTTAGCAGACATTTTTATCAATCGCTTATCTCTTTAACGTGTTAGATAGACTTAAATGCAGAACAAGTGTCTTTATGCTAGCTTTCTGTCCCAGAAGTACTACTCCCTTCATAGCTTTTGCTTGAAAATACTACTTAGCCTTTCCTCTTCCCACTGCTGAGAGAAATCCCTGTTCTGGTGGCACAGCACAGCCCCACAGAAGCCCAACTCTTGATCGACATTCCCAGCACACAACCCAGCACAGCTCTCCTGCCACCTGGCCCAGCCCACATTGCTGTGCTGGTTAAGGAAGAAGGAACTTTGTGCTTCAGGCTACGCGAACTCTAGTGTGTCCTATATACTATAATCTGTGGTTCAATTATTTCCTGCAACTTTTCAAAATGCTCTTTTTTAAGTTTGCCTTGGGTATAGTAGGTGATCAATGAAATAAAGAATAATTGTACTTCATGCTGAAGACTGTAACTGCACAGTTATTTGGCAATCTAAGACACAAGCATTTTAGATGCACATAATAAGCTTTTGGCCAAAGCACTAAGGCTTGCATTGAAGAATGTAGCAAATAAACTGAAAATAAAACAACTGTTCTACTACTGCACTAGTATTAGTACTTTACATTCAACTGGAAACTCAGTTCCAAATAAGCCACCCACAATTCTGAGTAAGAGACAACAATTTAATAAGGAAAACCTGAATCTGCTCCCATTAATGTCATTGGGAATTCTACTATCTGATGTAAGATCCCACCAAAAAAAACATACAAAAAGAAATAGAGTCAGCACCTGGACGGCTAAAATTTAACTTGCACTTTCCCAGTGAGTCTCACATGTGCCTTTACAGCTGTCTTTCCTTGCATGTGTAGAGTAGCCTCTGGTCACATTACAAAATGAAAAAAATAAAATAAAATAAATCTTTCATTAGGACAGTTTGAAGACAAGAAAAACAGAAAGTTCATTCAAAACAGGTGGACATTTACACAGCGTTTATGAAAGGATAAGAAATTTTGGTGGCTTCTTTTTGATTTAATAAATACAAGGAAGTATTCACATTGAACTGCTCCCCTAAAGGAGTGATCCCATTTTCTAAAAAATCAGTCAGAAATAAAATCATTTGGGCTTAACATGGCAGACAGTGTTCCTGTAACCAATGGAGCACCTAGATCTAGAGTATGTGGTTGAGACAGCTCTTGCCAGACTTGATACATGAACAATATACCTTGCATATGTTTCCCCACATAACAGCTGAATATTATGTTTTATATAGTTTTAAATAAATCCACAAATCTCCCCACATCCTATTTATTTCTTTTCTTCTGAGGAAAGGGGGAGTGGGGGGAGAAGGGGAAGAAGAACATGGATAATAGAAGCAGCAGCAGGATGCAGTTATTTAGCTATACAATTGCAAATGTTAAGTGTTTAGCTGGTAAACTTCTACCAAGAACAGCAGTAATTTTATTATGCAGGGTCCACCTTCAGTAAGGTTGGAAGTAGGAGGGGTTTTAAGTGTGAAGGAAAGTTATTCAAAGCAATATATAAAATATAAAGAGCAGTTAAGAACTCTAAGTATGAAAAGCTTTTAAGATACAGTAAAAGTAATTACTTGCTGATACAGCATCAGCAGAAAATATATTACAAGCAATTTCACTGAGAGACAAATAATGACAAATAAGATGCATTCTTCCACTGGAGCAAGTTACTGTGAAGTATTTTGGCTCCTGATTCACCCTTAAAGTATGCTAGATTTCTGTTTCGTGCCTTGCACATAATGCATATTCCTGACTGAGACTGACTGAGGTATTAGAGAAAGACAACAAACTAAGGCTTCCACCACACTCACAGACTGTCTTAGAAAGAAAGTTGCTGAAGGATAGTGTCTTCTAAATCAAAATGATAAAAGTTCATCTGAAATAAACTTCCTTTTTCATTTACTCAAATACTACTTGCTACAGCAGATTGTTTTATATGGTAGGTAATTATCTCACACACAAAAGGAAGAATGTAAACCCAATAAATAAATATCTGGAGAACAGTTTTCTGCTTCTCATTCTTAGATTTTTTGTTTAACAGAGCACGGAGCAATGGCATTTCATGGTGGGCTGTGTCCTATGATTGAGAGATGGTATCTGTTTTGAATGCAGAACTCTTGTTACATCTTGTACATCTCATTCATGGAGCCTTGGGCTCAGTAGCACCTAAAGGTTCGTGCCTGTGGCCCAAACAAAAGCATCTGCTGATTTCTTCAGTGGCCTTTCTATAACAAATACTTTTGATTTGTGATAGTCTGGTATTTTCATAAGACACGATGCACAAATTTGTCATGGAACACAGGAATATATCTACATACAATGTTTTTCAGAAACCCACATCTTTCTTCTATTGATTGTGCTGCTTCCACATACTCACATAGTCTCTTCTTGTTAAACTATTGCACATAAATAAACCATCCATCTCTCCACTCCATTAAAAACTTCTTCAGCTTCTTTCTCCTCTTTGAAAAAACGGTGAGAAAATGCAACATACCTAAGTTTCGCTTATGATAACTTTTTTAAAATTGAAAATAAAACCTCAGGCAAATAAAAAATTACCTATGTATTCGTTTCACAAACTGTTAGCTATCATGTCACAACAACTATAAAAAGAATTCAGACCACTCCAGTTGAAAGCATACGAAGCAGATAATCAAAATACTTATTAGGCTTTAATCCTAAGTAAATTCATCACAGGTTACAGAAAAAATTCACTGAACACTTAATCATGTAGAGTTTCCATCAATTTCTATTCCAGTTTTCTAAGGGGATTTTCACTTAACAAAATGAGTTTGTCCAAACAGATCAGCCTCACAGCTTGGGGATAGCAAGGAATGTGGAGGAAAACCAGACCAAGGTCACCGCAAAACCGTCCTCCTAGATTCCTGGGGTAGGAGAGCGTAGCAGTGCTCCTTAAGCCCCTTGCCTCCTACACCATCTGCAGCAGAAAGTCTCAAAGATTGCACCATGTGCTTCATGACGATAATAACACTTGTGAAAATGGAACTGAGGCAGAAAAATAGAAGGTGAGAGTGTGTGAATGTGTGTACACATGTACACATACATGCTACAGCAGGAAATCTCAGGTCAGACTCCCTGTAGTTGTTAGGAGATGGCAGATCTTGTCAGAGGCTGTGAAAAAATCTAGACACAGCCAACATAAAAGTCAACATCCCATTAAGAACTGCTAATTCAAATAAAGAAAGCTACAGTATGAATATAATGATCTTTATTTCTGAATATTTCTTATTGGGGATTACTTCTCTTTTATGTTGGTTAGGATATATTGCATAAACACAAAGCCACAGCATATTAATCTAGCACTTGGTGTGACAATCACCTGAACAATTGTGAAGCCTGAACAAATCATAATTTGCATGGATGTTAGAAGAGAGTGTTCTAGAAGATGCAAAATTACTGCACAAATCATAGAGAATTAGGAGAAAAAGAAACTTTTGTTGTGTAGAAACAGATTTTTTGAGACAGCATGTACTGCAGTAGAAAAGTGCATATTACTAATGGATTGCAGTTAGAAAAATCAATGGTGCCCAGAACTTAAATTCTCCTTTCATATCTCATGTGGTTAGCTTCTTTTACAGGTATTTTGGAGAAAAAAAAAATATATCTGCTAGGTCCTTATTTTGGGACTATTTGCCTCGCCCTTGTTTTTTTTTTTTTTAATGAGAAGGATATGCTTCACTATTTTTCTTTCGGTCTATGCAGAATTCCATTTGTGTTTGGCTTGAAAAATGCTAACTAATATGATAGAACCAATATATCTACATAGGATCTATTCAGAACTGTATTTAAACCAACATAAAATGGGATATGCTTATGTATTTACTTAACTTGGAGAACTTTTGTGAATGTTTTCTTCTCTTGAAGTCTGAAAATTGCAAATGATTTGATCTTCAAATGCAAATGGAATTATATCTCTGATAAAAACCAGCAAGGTCTATATCATAAAAAAAAAAAAAAAGAATATTTCATTTTGAACAATCTTCCGTAGTCAGAGAAGACAATATTTTGAGCATATAACTTCAAGGAAAGGCACTGTGTGTGCCTGTGTGAGGATGTTTGTCACAATATTGATTAATATGAGAGAAGAAAATAAATTTTATTGTTTTTTACTTGTCAGAAAAGAACTTGATATGAAATCAGCTCATGCTGGAAGCAATCCTTTCACAGACATTCCTGAACCATAACTGTGCCAATCAACATTATTTAGAGGAGTGGGCTCACTTTCCAAAGGTGTTTTTGAAACACTCCAGTATTCAGCTATCACACTCCTACAATACAGGGAATTCCCTGGGGTCCTACAATAATACCTCCCCTCCTCCTCACTTTTAAACACACATATATTTTGCTTTGTTTTTAGGAACAAACTTTGTATCAGCAGCTCTGACAGATCTAAGACCTAACATTTTATGTTAAAACCCACAGTGCTGAAGATTAACCATTTGTACTCCAACAAACAACGCTGCAATATGCTTCAGTAATTCGGTGAAAATACAGCCAAAGGAAATTGTTGAAAAATAACTGAATGCTACTTTGCATTGCAGAGGCTCTACACAACAGGTGAAAAAGCACTTTTCCCTATGAGGCAGTATCCTCACAATAAGATTTCAGCTAATCTCCAACTGACAAGGTGAGGAAATGTATAGAAGTGGGCATAGCTTTAGACAAAGGACGGTTTTCCCCCCTTATATATTTTTTTCCATTCTTTCTCCATTCTCCTATTCTGTGGAAAACTGTCCTCCATTTTCAGCTTTCTCCCTTTGGACAAGTATGGGGGAATATCTGTGTAAAAGTTATCTTAGGAAGCAGCACAGAACGGTACCCCCTTCAGTGTACCATACTGGGCAGCAGTAGTAGCAGTTAGGAGGGGGGTGAAGGAATGTTTCCAGTCAAGAACTCTCCAATCGATCTTTCTTTCCACTTACCTTTCCATTCTCCCCAGTGGCCCCATTGTGCTAGAAAGACACAAAGTTTACTTATGATAGATTATCTTTTCAAATGCGTAATAATAGAGGGAAACATCCACTAAGCTGTCACCCATTTACACTGTGTGCTGCAGATCTTCCAGTCTAGTTGGTCTAACAATAGCAATGCAATAGCACATGAACAGTAGGGATATGCTGCACCACTTCCATCTTCATTCACATTCTCTTTATTGTGCTCAGCAAGTGCATATGTTGAATATGTGTTGTTTTGGTATGCATCTACTTACACTACAGACCCCTATACTAATTTCTTTTTGCTCTGTCTCATCATGCAAAATAGCAATTGAACCATGTGGCTAGGACTAAGATTGTTAATTTTTTTAATTTTATACTTATTTTAACTACTCTAATGTCTGAAGATATCTGGCCCTTAAGGCGTTCAAGGTAAATATCTGGCTGTTTTGATAAAGAGACATCATGATCATTCCTTGTTCCTACAGTACATTTAGATATATAAACATTCTACTTCGTCAACAACCAAATCCATGCCTAAGGGCTGTTTTCATAATTACCTGAAGTCTGGTACAGCTGCAGTCAACTAGAATGGAAAAATGTTGGACCACAACTGTCAGCCTGACTTTACCATGGTGTTATCTTTTTATTCTTATCGACATGTCTGTCACTGCAACACTGAATACACAAGTGAGACAGAGAAAGCCCTTCTTTGCCAGTGCCCACCATTACAGACTTCCTACACTGCAGAACTTCCTGCCCCCGAATAATTTTGCCAGTGGACTTTAGCCCCTAAAAATAAGTCTGATTAGCAAAAGACAATAGAAAAAAAAATCAAGAGAATAAAGACATATTTTAAGAACATAAATTACATCTTTAACATTAAAGATATGTCATTTGTAGCTTTTCCTTACTGAGTGGTTCCAAATGCTCTTCCAAAGTAGGAATGTTCTCTGGTGATGAAATATGAAGAGGTGATGATTTCCTCAAATTACAAGGGCATTAACAATTAAGTGTTAATGTGAACACTTTACAGTAAGGCAATTATAACTGTATTCCATAAAGAGCAATAGGAAATTACTCTTATTCTCCAGTGATAGTTCAAAGAGAATGAAACTTGCAATCTTAAATTCATTAGATGGACAGCTCTCATTTTCTGGTCCGTGAAAGAATCGGTCTTTCTTTATTGGTACAGTATCTCCTCTTTCTCATTACTGAAGCTAAAGACAGCATTTTGAAGACACTCATCTATCTTAAGTCACAGGTACAATATCCTCCCAGTAAACACTGTTCACCTCTTCCATATGTCTCTGAATGAAGAACCAAGGAATGCTTGCACTCATTTAGCACAAGAGGTTCCTCAGGTGAAATTAAAGTGCTTTCTGAGAAAAAAAAAAAAAAAAAAAAAAAAAAAAAAAAGGATGGCACAGGTGTAAGTGTATCAAATAGACGATCAACACTTAAAATTTGCAATACAAAGAAGATGGCCTACAGCAACTTGCATACCAATGCTTAACTGACAATGGTTTTTGCAACCTAAATTGTACAAGAAAGCAAGAGTATTACAATATTCCAGTGGGCTATTAAGCTTCAATGGATTACTTGGGAAAAAAAAAAAAAAATCAATCTCGGTTGTATTTTTAAAGAGCAAAAGAAGGCTAAGTGCAATTTTGGTGTGAGACAGAACCCAAATATAGAAAAACTTGAAATCAGGCATAATGGCAGCACCAATACCCCTAACTACAAAACAGATATTGAGATCTTTGAGCTCTTAAAGACTGCATTCTTTGATGACATCTAGAAGCCATCACTCCACACTCTCCATATTAAACACAGAAGTACTGGTTGGCTGTAATAATTAAGAAAGCTTGCCAAAAAGATGTTAGAACAAGGAATGCATCAGGTGACAGAACAGTGCCTCCAAGGACTCTGGGACCTGTCAACCTCTGTAACTATATCCTCTTGGCCTGTCACAGTAGAGTTAATTAGAAACATCTGTAGCACAGAGATCAAGCAGAGGCAGTAGCGGCAGCTTATTTGCACAAGAAAGGTACAACTCATGTGGGAGGTAAAGAGGGTAGAAACACAAACAGAAACAGATCAGTTGCATGAATCTGATCAGTTATCTGAGTTGTATGCAATTCTGAAATAAAACTTTGTATGTAACACAATGAAGGGCTGATAAAAACCTTTAACACTGGCAAACTGAATTCCTGAAATCTTCATGGCTGCAATACATCTTGAACCACAAGCAAAAATGTGGTTCCCTTTAAACTCAGGCTTAGGCTTCTCCACAAATGCCTCCAAAATGAAACTATGTTGTTTCACCTTATTTTATTTTTCATTTTACTAAGATCCTTAGCACAAACAAAAAGTTCTTATTTGCTTAATCATAATTTATGCTTTTGTAGTTTTCAGAAATCAGATCTTCTTATATGTGAATTTGTTCCCCCCAAAATCATACACACTGGGGCAAAAATATCCCTGTTACAGGTAGAACTAGAATTCCCTTTCTTTCATACCTGAAGTACACAAATCTATCAGTTCACTCAAGACAACCTACTACAACTTGCAGCTGAATTATTATTACACACCAAAAAGACCTAGTGAAATTCAAAAGTAAGTTTACAATTGGAAGTGAAATTGTTAGAGGTGTGTACATGCCCAAGTGATTAATTACTCAAAGAACTCTGCATTTCAACAACTCTGTCCTCCTACAGCCCCAGGAGAAACCAAGAGCTTTCAATGAATTCAAACAGGATGGCTTCAGCCCTCTTGACTGAACCCTCCTCTTTTCAAGGGTTCAGGATGCTTGCATGTCTCCTTCTCTGGAGATATTCAAGACTCGCCTGGACACCAACCACTGCAACCTGGTCTAGGGAGCCTGCTATGCAGGGGGGTTGGACTAGATGATCTCTAGAGGTCCCTTCCAGCCCCCTGCAATTTTGTGATTCTGTATATTAAAACCTGACAGTGAAAAGAAACAAAAAGAGAAAAATGACTTTTAGTCTCATTTGTAAGACAAACAATTAAAGAAATACAGGATGCATAGTCTTCAAAGGGAGCATGAAGATTTACATAAGCAAATCACACAATCAACACATAGATCTGCAGTCAATTTGTGGCAAGCATTTCACAAAGCCCTCACTCTCTACTCAGTTTTAATTTGATGCACTGCTGACCTCTAGGCCCCTAGCACTTATTCCCCAACCAAACAATTGCAGCTGTTAACATGGCCACAGCCCTCACAGGCTGCCTGACAGAGGCCAGAGAAGTAGCAGCTGGGTATGCCTGCAGGGGAACACCTGCCTACTGAACAGGAGGCCCACACTTTGGCCATACCTGTCCATAATCTTGGTGCAAAAGATTTCATGGCCTGCCTAACAAGGTTCACCAGAGCCCAGGAATAGAGACAGACATTCCCGTCAGATGCCTCCGGTGCTGTGCTTGTGCTGGCAGCAGGCTGTGGTGGGCAGCTGTGGGCAGCAAGACCTCAGAGCATTTGGTGAACGTCATCTGTCAGAAATATTAATTTCCCTGGGGATTTTCAGAAGATCACTCCCAGTCATTGGGAGGAACATATGATTGCTGATTATAGTCGTCCTTCTTCCCTTTGGAGTCCCACTCCAAAGAGTCCGCTTCAAAGCTCAGGGAAGTCCCATGTCCACTTTAGTCCATTTGTACTTACTTCTCATACTGGTATACTTTTTATTTTCCTTTCAATCTCAATCTTTTCTACTGTACCACTTTGAAATTTAGAAAGGTTTATACTGTTGCATCACCAAGGATCAATTTATAGCCATGATACTTAACTAATTACCAGATTTTGAAATATATATGCTTTTTAAAAGATGTTTTTGTTGTTTGCTGTTTTTGAATGAAGGAAAATCTTCTCTCAGCACTTAGGAGCAAAATAAATGCAATGACAGCTGGACGGAACCACATTAGAGCTTCACAAAGCTGGGGAGCTAATAACTCAAGACTGCAAAGATTTGCCCTGTGTGGATACTGATAACTCTAAGTGTGAATGTTACTGAATTTTGCAGCACAGCCTGCAGCAACACAAAACTGCAGTATGGTTGAGCAGAATGCAAAGATTATAATTTCAATGTTTCATTTTCATCTAAAAAAATGCCATCAGCAGTCTTGTAAGGAAAAAATCTGGCTAGTTTACGCAAATTTGCAATGCATGGCCCTAAAATTCGGGGCAGAAGGTAAAGAAGAATCCTAGTATTGGGGTATTAATTTAGTATTCTATTGAATGTAAACTATGTCCTGAAAAAAAAAATCCAATAGTTTGTACTGAAATGGAATAATACTTTCTTTTTACAGATAACTTCTGTTGATCTGAGGTGTCTACATCATCTACTACTGCAGAAATACTTAACTCACCAAGAATATCAGTGTGTGACTTAATAAGGCACCTATGCAACACATTTGCTAAAACACAAACCTCATAAAGCAAAGACATGAAAAAGCAGGAACAGATTTTTCAGCTTTTGTTTGCTTGGTACAAAATTTTGAGCAAAAAATAGTATCCCATACAGAATAAAAATCTCTGATGTTTCATATTACCATAAGTTAATGCTTTTTCAGCTGCTTTCAAAACCAAATGTATGTGCAATTACAAAAATAAAAATAAAAAAACACAACACACACACAAAAAAAGAACAAACAACAACAACAACCCCCAAAACCCCAAACAATAACCCAAGCCTGTTGCTAGTGTGTTTCTCCTTTAAAAGTTTTTAGAAAAGATGCATATGTAGCACTTTCAGAACACAGAGGTAACTAATGATTCTCTGACCAAAAGAGGAATTAAAATCAGTCAGATCTTCAATTGCATAGATTTCTAATTACAAAAAGATTATCTAAATGTAGCTGTTCAGCCCAAAACTTTTTCAAATCCATACGTTCTATGTCAAGTTATGGCTGAGCTCCCCATGGCTTCCTTACTCAGTTTAACAAGCCATCAATTAAAGGCAGATATTTAGAGGAAGCAAAACTGATTGGTTGCAGAGGGATTTCTGGACATTATAACTGATACCCACTGAAAATACATGAGAAGGATTTCAAGCCTAGAAAAAAAAATTGCCTGACAAAAGCTCTGACAGATATATAACGCCATGATGGAAATACTATACATTATGTCATACGTAACAACTCACTTGTGCCACATCACACAGCTGTTTTTGTTACACTGCAGTGCCAAATACAGTTCTCCTCTTACTCTCTTGCTCCATATTAAGAAAGAACAAAATTAAACTAGCAGCTTTGAGGACACCAAATTTACGCAGAACAGAAGTTGTACTCTAAACTGAAGTAACCCAGATGAGGTAAGTAATCTTGAGAGGGAATTAAATTTTTAGTTGCTTTCCCAAACTCATTAAGAGTGGGCCAGATTCCCACAGGTTTACCAAGAATAATTAGCAGCAACAAACACTGGTAGGATTTCAGTGTGTAGGTCAGCCTATGGGATTAGTCACAAAGGTTTTGTAAATTTCAAAAGATATCTACACAGATGTCTGAAAAAAAAGATAATAATAATAATAAAGGCTGTATAATGGATGCAGCCAGAAACGCTAAGTAGTTTAGAATTTGTAGGACTTACAATGCAAGTCAGCTGGTAAAAAAAAAAAGAAAAAAGAAAGAAAAATAGCATAAAAGTTGCAAACTTTGAGGCAGCTTGTAAAAAAGTGGCAATGCAAGAGGGAAATAGTAAACACACTAACAAGAGTTATCAGTCTTAATAAATGGGACAGGGTCACGCGGGTTTACTTCAGGAGCCCATAAAGGTCCCTAAGTATCTAATTATTTCTGAAAAAAGTCTGAGGTTTTATTCCCCTCTATTTCTCAACAGATTAGCTCATTCTTCATCAGACACCACTTTAAACTGAAATATATGCTTTCTAAGAAGCTAAAGTTTCTTTCCTATTGACATGATAGAATACTATGCACCATATGTTCTTCCAAGGGAGTATTACCAAACAGTATTAAACACTACATCCTAATGGAAGTAACACAAAGCGTGTTTCTTCAGAGAAGTACATAACAAAAACGAGTCGTGAAATCATGCCGTATAGTAGCTCTGTATTTTGAAGAAAATATGTCGGATTAAAATCAACAGCACTCATTTCTAAATTTCAACTTTGCTGTAAACTACAAAAATGTCTTTTCTATCATTTTGCTAAGGGAAAGATGTGGATGTACTGTCACCTTTACAAGACGGCAATCATCCTCCTCACTACGCAGATTTTTAGTTCATTGGTCCTGACATAAAATTGACAACTGCTGCTTGTTCATGTCTTCGTGAACAATGATTTTATAGGGCTGCTTAAGCTGGTAGCTTCAAAAATTGTAAGTAACAAATGTTACCTTTTTGATCAACAAAAATAAATAACCTGTCCTAAACTGCAGGGTACATACCTAAGCAAATGCATTGCAACAGATAATAAAAATATCACTTTGTTCTGACTCTCAGACTAATTAAATCTGATTTGCCTACTTAAAGGTGTAATTGGGCAGATTCCCGGCCAAAGAGACTTTGAGGCTGGATTTACTTTCTATGAACTAATGTGCTGACCACAGCAGAGGAAAGAGAAAGAAGAACAGGGGAAGCAGGGGCACAGGGGCAGTGGAGGAGCAGAAAGAAAAAGCTGGTGGGACTGACGTCTGTAACTATGTTCTTGTTCTCTGTTACTTAGGGGAATTTCTTTGTTGTTGAAAACGGCACTGCAGAATGGCGGGTAGGTGCCAAACAGAGCACCACCAGAGAGCTTTAGAAAGGAGGACTTGACGTGGTAATACACCTTTTCTTCCTGCCTTCATTTTACTCTTTCCTTCTTACCCTTTGCAAACCTATTGCTTTGTTTTGTTTTGCCTTTTTGAGCTAGCAGTCCATATTCCACCATAATGTACTTAAGAAATTCAACTTGAAATACAGCAGATGATCATCACCTAAGACATAACATTTGCAAAAGATTTATATTCATTAAAAACGTAACAAAACAAAATAAACTAGACATACAGACATCTTTTCATAAGTAGTAATGTAAATATCAGCAACTCCCAGGTTCTTCACTGGATACATAAAACAGAATGTCGTGTGTGTCCTGCAGAAAGCAAAAATCATTAGGAAACACTGTGGAAAAAATCAAATCTCCTCCTCCTCTCACCTCTAGGAAGCAACTGATGAAGCCTCAGATAAATGATCTATCCACTTATTACGTTATCTCAGCTATATATTCAGTGCCCTGAAGATATTACTTAAAACCCCCTGGGCTGTTGTCTAAATTGAAATGTTCACTATCTCCAGTATTTCAGAACTATTAAAAATACAACCTGAAGTCACCATGGGATTTTTTTCCCTTTTCATTGTCTCTAAGCAAAACTGTTCTTATATTTTTACAGGCACCCCCAAGCACTAGTTTCTGAACTTCTTTATGATTTGAAAGTTTGTGTAGGATTCTGTATGATCACATCCCACAGCTGCTACATATACTAATAAATTATAAATAGGAAGTGGTAAACTCCTAGTTATTCTGCCCAGTATCTAGAAACAGGAATATAATTGTACAAATATGACAATACTGGGCTCTCCTGATCAAATGTTTAGGTATTTTACAGAAGAAAAAAAAATAACTTATCAAGCAAAATACATTATATCAAGTTACATTTATCTAATTATTTAAACCTTTATCAGAGATACTGAATCCAATACATAAACTTCACGTTTTACAGAGTACTTTGGATGTACTAACTCAGTTAGTTTGCCAACTCACAGAAAAAGACAAATCTCCAAATCTGCTGAAATGTTCACCCTGCCTAACACCTGCTATTGCAGCTCCCCTGTCCAACCTCCTGCAAGGCGCTCAGTCACAGTGCATCCCATGTCCCCATGTGCTCACCCCCATGCTGGGAGAGCTCATTAACGGAATGTCAGTTTGCTTGTGCACAGCTTAGCATGCAGCTGGGTGCAGGGCAGCAATAGGAATCCCTTTGGGCTTCTCATGACATCATTTGGGCAGTGCAGGTGTGACTGCAGAAAACGAAGCTGGTATTTATACGCAGGTATTAGAAGGCAGCCCTCCCGTATAGTACTTAAGATGATAAAATGTCAACTTCAATCATCTGACAGGCTTTGGTCTCCCTCTGTAACCTCTTTCTTTTTGGCTGCTCTTTTTTTTATACACACGTATGACACTAACAGAAAAATAAATTGAAAAGAGCACTGAGGCAGAGTGCATTTCACGCACTGGTGCCAGTGTTTCATATCTCATGAACCTCAGGAAAACAATTCGTCGAACTAATTAGTTTACAGTGTTTAAGCAGCTTGTTTCCCCTCTTTAATCTTCTTTATGTAATACTGCAAACAAAGCCATATTATCTTCTAAGTTTTTTCTCATACAGTTTAACAAATATAATCTTTTTATTTATTTATTTATTTATTTTCTGGGAGATTACTTCATTTAGACATCAAACTGTACTACCCCACTTCGCTTTTCTTGGGGAGAACAATATAAATAGCACTGATGCATTTGCTTTCCAAAGACCTTCAAGATTAAGCTAGAGGTTTTTTTCTCCTTTTTTCTTCCCTCTCCCCCCCAAACATAAATCTTACCCATTTCATTTAATTCCACACTTTTAACTATCCCTCAGCAAGCATTTGTGCTTGCTTCCCTCCCAAAATAAAAGGCCTGCTCTTCTTCCTTGCAGGTTGTAGTAATCAAAGAGTATGCCAGCTTAAAGTCTGTGTTCAACTTGTTTAAAAATGTACTGCAAAAGCTCATGTTAACTCGTTAAAAATAAACCAAGCAAATCTTTCAATCTGCAACAGGTTCATCTTTTTATTTTCATCAGGAATGATGGGCTCAAAAGAAATCATATAAACAAACAAGCAAATCATACAATCCCTGTGCAGAAGCCTAGAAGTATGTTGATTTCTTAATTCCCTTGACTGTGACTTTGGTAATGGACTGCTTGGACTACAAGCATGTCTAGAGCTGAATCAATCACAGCAGCAGATGATTCATTTTTCTACTTTGCATGGGGACTCAAAACCAGGAATAAATCCTTCAGCAGACTTCATCCAACAAGAACAAGGTACAATACCTGCAGATGTCCGAGACATGACTGTTCCCACCTGGTCATTCTGTCTCTCTTTATATTACCACGTGGTAAGAAAAGCCAGCAAAAGAGAGTCACAAGTATACCAAGATGTGCCCACGTCAAAGCAGCCAAGCTAATTTCAATCAGCACTGAAGGTGGGTTAAGAAAACCTGCATTTCAGGAGATTAGGTTTGCCCGGGTGGCTAGTTAAGTTTTTAAGTCAAAACATATGCTCTAGAGTATAAATGGACAGATGAGGACAACAGATTTTAAGTTATTCCAACCATGGTCATAAGATATATACGGACAAGACTGGACTTCTTGCTCAAACACGGCCCCTTTCTTGTTCAAGTATAGAAAAATGATATTGTAATACATGGCTTCTATACAATATTTTAATGGTATTCCCTAACAGCAGTGTGTGTATTACCAGTATAATCCCTTCCTTCTGTATTACTTCTGTTTTTATACAAAGGCTGCTTGATGTAAAATGCACAAGCCATACAGGAAGCAGGAAACCAATACTCCAGCCGCAAGGTGACAGTGAAAAGAAAATATATTCTCTTGAACTTTTCTGTGGCTGTTATCTCTAAGAAAGATGTCAAATGTCTCAGTGTTTAACCGGTAAGTGCTTAAACCTTTCCTTTGATAATTGTTCTCTCGTGTGGAGGCATCATTTGCGAACAGTGACCAAGTACTCTACAAAGACATTTATTTTGTGCAGAGTGTTGGAAGTCCGCACTGTCAACAGCTTTCCTGTCTGACTCTGCTTGCTTTAGAATCGTGAGCTGTCCCCCCTTGCTTATCTACATTAAAGTTCATGTTGTTCTTAGTTGTCAGATCCATGGTAACTCTTCATTAGTACAGAAGACATGACACTGCTGCATCTTCTCAAGCTCAGAACACCAGCAAGAGCTCCGTCCCGTGGAGCTCAAGGGACTTCTCTGCTCTCCCCAAGGTTGATTCATGGAACTCCTTAGGGAGCTGGCAACTATGAAGGCTGCTTAGCTGAAGAGAGCTGAGATCTCCCAGCTATTCAGGGATTTAGCAGTGACTCCAGATATCTTGCATTATTTTTGAATGCCTGAAAGGTTACAGGAGCAAACTTTGTAAAGGAGTGAGAAGTGTGAAAAATATTAACGCTATATTAGCTTTCATTAATCTTCAGTTTACATCCTAAACTGCTGGATTAAAGCTTTATGAGTTCAAGTTTTGATTAAAAAAAAAAATAAAAAATATATCTGCTCTTTAAGAATATATCCAGTCCCCAGATAGTGTAATGTTAAATGTATGCACGCTCCTCTACTCAGTGTAGAATTATACCAGTAAGCAGATTGGGAGAAACAGATGATGAAAAGTAATAAAGCTGTATAAGCACATAAATCTTTAACCCTTTATTTGCAGGGGAAAAATTGCATCTATTTCTCTCTTCCATTTTATGGTTTAGTTTCAGATTAATTTAATGAATTTTGGAGAAGGATGAAGGATGCCGGTTCCCATTTCCCATCTCTTGCTTAAAGCACAAAGCATGTATTTTTTTTTTAATTAAAATTAATCCTTAGTAATATATAAAGCAGAACTGTTGTTATTCTAAATATGATCCACCAATGTATCCCAACATGCTTCAGAAAGTAGTAATTGCCAGTCCTCAAGGAAAGAGAACAGGGTTGTTTTTTTTTTTCTAGAAACAACAGTGTTTGTGAACCATGGGAGCTCATGAAACACTGTTGTTTTGGGGTTTTTTTTGTGGGTTTTTTTTTGTTTGTTTGTTTTCATGTTTGCAGTACTTCTTAAGAGAATTAACTGCATCAGCTAACACTAGATAACACCAGTTTGGCAAGAATATTTTTCTAGTCAGCAGGAAAATTCATTCTGCAGCAGAAAAGTCAAGTCTCCATAGGCTCATCTTCATAGACAACTTTTTTAACTTCTTTTTTTTCCCCCTAAACCTATTAGTGTGATTGACAAAATGTTATGAAGTGTCGCACTAAATGCATTCAAGGGGATGAAATATTCTTATGCAATATTTCATGCTTTTGTTTTTATTCTATCATAGTCCTGATAAGTTTTTTTTTATTATTATTAAAAAATAAATTACTACATGATTTATAGTGTCTAGAAAACATACATACATATCTAGAGGAGCTCTCATATTCTTCTTTCTCTTTAGCTAAAGTCTACAAGTAAGAATTCTCATTTAATTGTTATGTAACAGAAATCCATCATACACTGTTTCTTTTAAATGCTACCCTTTAACCTACTTACTTTTTGATTGAGTAAGAATATCACTCAATTTCACTTGAATGATTTTTGCTGTTGTTTAAATCACTTCCCAAAATCTGTCTAGATTCCATCTATATGACATCATAGTATAGTTTCTTGATTTTTTACTACCTCCTGGTTTTTTTCCAGAACACAAATTGTATACCTGATGACAGCTTACTGTAGCTCCCAAGCCAGCATCTTTTCAACAAAGCAGGCACTGCTAACACCTCCTCATCTGTCTGACAATGGTCTGCTTCAGGACTCTGACTCCAGTAACAATCACTGAGAGACCCAAAAACGCTGAAGCCCAGAAATGTTATTCCAAAGAGATGAGTTACCCTAAGAGGTGCTTCCACCCACAGCTGTTGTATCCAATCTCATTCAACACACAAAGTTATGAAATGCAAAATAAATTGAATGATGTAGAGTGCCTAAGATTTCAGGCTTGTTTATACTCAATAAACAACTAAATAAATAATAAAACTATACAGTTTCTTCCTAAAAAGTCCTTGCATAGCTTTGTGCTACAGATGATGTGTTATAGCGAGAATTCCATCAGGAAATAACAGCTTTCTCATCACACACCACTACACACACACCCCTCTGTGAAAGGGCAAGTGCTACAAGCTCTACTTGCCCTTCACAGGGGAAGATCTCCCCACTGGCACTGCAAGACCACTGCACTCTGCACAGCAGCAGAAGAGGGTCTCTCAGCTCTAAGTATTTCATAAAACAGTAAATCCCTCGTCACTAGTTGCATAGGCAACTAAATCCATTTCCTCAGATACATCATTAGATAAACAAGTAAGTAAATAAATAAATAGACAGATAAAGGTATTTGAAAAAGAACTGAGAAAGACTGCAAGGTCTCATCATCTTCTGATGCAATTTTATCACGAAGAAACACCCCTGGGGTTTGCACTTTATTTTTTATGGGTATCAGATTGTTAATTACTAATAAAGCTGGTTCACAATAAGTATTAGTCAGGGGTGCTTGTTGGGCACTAATAAGAATCTCACACTTATAATTGTCTTTGGGTCTTTGACTTAATACAATTCTACCAGACGAAAAAAAAAAAGAGAGATGCAACACACTACCTCCAAATTACTAAGTAAAAGACATCACAAGGTTTTCAAATTAACTTCTTTGATTAGAACCCTCAACTCAAACCTTTTGTCTACTGTTGATTTTTATCTACCTGTAGAGTTTTATTTCAGCTTTTTGCTTTGTATTTGAAAATTATTTGCTTTTTACAAATAGAAGAACAGCACTCCAGGAGCAAGACTTGCTATTTTAAAAGCTGTATTTTTGTCTTTAAAAATTACCAAATCCATTCCACCTTAAAATTCAGTAAGTATCTTCCACTTTTTTCCATAAGGATCCTTTGTGTAAAATCATTACCATAAAAGAAGAAGTGAAGGACTTTATTCAGAGGGATAGGTGTTTTCTCCAAAGCTGAGAGCCAAAGAGATAATAAATCAGACTGAAGTTGCTGCTGGGACTTGTATTTCTTTCTGAGTTGATGCTCTGAAATTTTTCAGACTATTCCAAATAAGTGATGGATGGTACTCTTCATACCCTAGTAAAAAGAAATATGGTAGCTCATAACCTCACTGTTGGCTAATGTAGGTTTTAATGTAGGTTTTAATGCATGTAGGAACTATTGTAGCTAGAACAAAATTTTAGGTCTCAGGAAAAAAAAACAAAAAAAGAAACAACAAAAAAAAAGCTAAAAGTACTAAGACATAAGCTAAACAAAACTACTAGGCAATTACGTGTCCAACAGAATTGCATTAACCTGAAAAAGAGTAGAGTTAAAAAATATTAAAATCTACATGAATTGAATCAGAAAATAAATAGGCATTTTCCTAAAATGAGATGCACGTGAGTGTATATTTAATAAGCCTACTGCGGTAACACTGAAGCACAATTCCTTACTTTGCTACAAACTCACAAGAGCATCTAAATTCCTACTGTTATTTATGGCTTTTGTCAAAGTGATCAGAAATATGTTTACCTCAATAAACTATGAGGGAAAAATCATAATAATCCAGTCTTTACTTACACATGGATGTACTTTCGGTATTTTCTTTTACTAAAGCTTCTCTTTTTTATGTAAAAAAAGTCAAGTACATTTTGTGAACTGAGGTAGGATATAGTGCAGTGGCATATGACAGCATGCATCCTATGAGCTACTAATTCAGCGTTTAAGTACATGATTAGAAAAATTCTGAAATAATAATTTTGCTAGTTTTGTAATATGAATTATCGAATGAGAAATAAGACTTCAGTTTTTCCCCTTCTTTTAGAAGAAATAAAACAGAAAAGTATCTTAGTATGCAAACCTACTGCTTCCTTATTCATTCTGATAGTTTTGATGTAGTATATTATAATGTTTTACCATCTCTATGTCACAATACGAATTGGAACAATTTAACTTGACTCCAGAATTCTGACTCACTCATTGTATTTGGTATACAGCTAACTCTGTACCATATGTCATATATATGATTGAAAGCTGACAAAGAAATTTGTGTTTCGAAAGTACCTGATAAGCATATTCTGCTTAGAGTAAGTCAGAATAGAGTAAGTCAGAATACTCACAACCCAATTTCTTTTTCAAAGTTACCTTTCCTGTTATTTGGATCATCTCACTCAAAGTCATGCTAATGACACAGAAAAAATATTTGGGCTTAGTGTGCGAGTCACCTTTAAGGTAGCTTTGAAAAAAAAAATTCAATTTTTGTCTTATTAAATGCATTTTGAAGAAGATCTCCAAGTCAGTCACGTGATCAGAAGGGAAGAGCAGATTCTTACATCTCTTCCACTAGTAGCAACAAGAAATAGCTGGGAAAATGAACATTTAGCCATGGAAACACCTCCACATTTTTACTGTCAACATACAGATGCACTGAAGAGAAAAAGTGTACCTGTGAAATAAATATAAGAACTTTTAAATCTCTGATATATGACAGGAAAAAATTCAGCTCTTCTCTAGTCCTGGGTTGTGCTTGCAGAACTAAACACAGGTTGACTACATCAGTAGTCACAGGTTGACTACAGTGAGATGCAACAGCAGTGAAGATATGCTTTTCATTCTAACTGCAGCTGTGCTTATTAAATAAGCACAACTTAGATAACTATGCAAAGAGGCAACAAAACAATAAAGAAGCAGCCACAACATGCAAAACAGCCAGTGAAAAAGGCCAGCTGGCTGGCTTACACTTAACTTATCTTTAGTGCATTTCTAGAACCTACCTAAATACTCCAGCAGCCCTGTTAAAGAAAAGTATCTCAACTCCCAACAGAGGTACAGAGTTCTCTATGTGGTAAATTAATAAATTACCTAACTGCTTGTTAATTACATCCTTCCACTACTCATCATTCCAAGTACCCCTACACTATCACAAGTATCATCTCATCGCATGAAAAAGGAAGATTACATGATCACTATAATCATTATTTTTCAACAACAGTGACAAAAAATAATACTAAAAAAAAGCTAGGTAAGTACTCTTATTTGAAACCATCGTTGCACAGAGAATCATAATTAATCTTCACATAGCACTGCAATTTCTTCTCAACTACTTAAGTATCATCATAATCGCAAGTCCAAAACAGGAACCTCTCAGCAGAGGTGTGAACAAAATGAAGTAAATAAAAATGAGAGCAGGAGCAAGGCAGGTCCCATTGTCTCACCTTCAGTGAAAAAAGGAGTTAACTTCAAGTAGTTGTTCATTGGACTTTCAGAAATGAAAACAAACATGATGACAAGAAGTAAAGAAAAGACAGGGAGAAAAACACATCCTTCAGTCTGTATTTGCCCTCATTTGGAACTGCTATTGCTATTTTTGTTGTTGTTGTTGTTCTTGTGGTCAGAATATATGTTTTCTTATCTTTTACAGCAAAGTGCTCTGTAAACTGATAAAGGTCAAAAGAAGTATTTCCTCCCTCTTTCTTCTCCTTGAAGATCTATCCTACCTACAGACTTGATAACTTCATTGAATAACAGATACACAAAATTAAAGGGCTCAACAGTAGAACACGTTGGGCAATTGGACTCCAGTTCGGATATCCCACAATCTCCACCAAAGTTGTCTTCTGACTGCCGGCTGAACCAATCCACGCTGGGGATCTACCACAGTTCAGGTTAGAAAACATAAGTGGACAAAAATAAAATAACAAAATAAGAATAAAAAGGAATGAAAACCCACAGCACATTTGGAAGGGTCTAATTTTCTCTGATTTCAAGCACTGCTTCCTTCCTTCATTGGTTTATTAAGAACTGACACACAGTAATTTCTTCAAAAGCCCCAATGTACTGTGCACAAAATTAGAGAAGAAGATCTTGTAAATGAGCATCTCTAGCAAGAGAACATATCACCACGAAAGAATATGACATTCACATTTAGAAATTATATGAAATTAAATGATAATACTACTAATCATAAAACCATGCTTATCTTACTGCCTGTACAAAAAGCTTCAGAACAGAAGTGCATGGGTGTTTGGAGGTTGTTGTTTTTTTTTTTCCCAGCATGCCTTAAATTGCTACCAGAACAACGTAACCAAAAAAAGCAACGAAATTCATTTGGTTTATTCTGAAATAAAAACATGCACAGTAGTCATTGTAGTCATTCTCAGGCTAGGCCAAGAGAATGGAAGGTGTGAATCTTCTGCCTGTAACATCCGCTAAGTTTTCCTGAATAGTCTAAATTTAGAAGGTTTTATATCAAATACATTTCTCACACAGACAAACTCTAGCAACATCAATTGCTCATCTTCTAAATCCTTTATGTCAAACTGATATGTATTGTTAAAAAGAGGGGTTTATCTCACTACTTCTCTCAATCCTCCAGAACATTTCTTTTGTTAAAACTCTGCATTAGATGCTTAAAAGCCTAAAAGAGATACAAAAATGGATCAACTACAAAACTGTTGACATTTGGCAGAATATACTACTGGTTTTAGACACTTTTTTTTTAAGCAATTCAAACTGAGTTTCCATAAAATTTCTTTAACAGTAAAACATCAGAATTCCTGAAACCAATTCATAATCTTCAGGAAAAATTCTCACTGAATTTCTCTATGGAAGAATTGGGTACACCATGCCTACCCCAGCTCATTCAACGAGGGAGGTATCCAGGGGGAAAAAAAAAGAGAAGCCCTGGGTTCACAGAAAGCTCTGTTTCAGATGATTACACTTAGAGCTTACGAGTTCTTCTCCTCTCTGCCCCTGGATCAATACTTAAAAAATGTCTGTCCTGCATGAAGAATTCTGCAATCAAAGAAGTATCTTTCTAATCGCATGGGTAAACTGAGCAGCTGCTTCTGTCTCCTTGGGTCTTGTCTACAAGGAAAAATTATTCCCAAATATGACAGGCTGTGAATTTGAAGTGCTGTTCCAAAATAGCCACCAACAGGACACACCTACTGCAGTCTAAGACCATTTTAACAGGAGAGCTTTTTGAAAAAAAAAATAATAATAATAATAATAAATTACATCCAAGAGGGCTTTATACTGCAAGGATAATTCAATTTCACTTCTGAGGGCCCCCACTGACAAGCTTTTTTCAAGATAAGGAATGTTAAAATGTTTCTTCTCAGAAGTCCACGCTTACTCAGTCAGACTGCCATAATAAAGTATGATACTGTAAAGTAGCCCTTGTAAAGGAAGCTACTTGCACATATATGCCAGAAAGACAGCATGAGTACTAAAATGTCATTTCCAACTACTGTCACAGAGCAGTCTAAGAAGCAGTGGCAACTACAATAGGAATATGACACTTTTCTAATGGTTTACTCTTTTACCTTTGTCCTTCACATGCACTGTTTGGACAATCTGGGAAGGGAGGGTTGTTGCTGTTGTTTTTTTTATTTGTTTGTTTTTTTGTTTTTCCTGCTTGTATATTTGGATTATGTTATCACACATAACAGACCAAATGGTCAGGCTTGTCAGTTGTTCCCCAGAAAATATAGCAGCCTGTCCAGTTTTGTAACGATTTTTCTAGATCATGACAACAGCCTCTGAACTCAAGTTTAATAATCAGATCTACTCTAAATAATCATACAAGTTATACTTTAGAATACTTGCTGACCTGAAATAGAGTAGAGCCAGTCATTTTCTAAATCCTATGGAAAAAACATATTATCTCCCACTAATTGCTATTCGCTTATATACAGCCAAGGAGAGCTTCATTAGGGAGAACACAGATATCCAGGTTAATTCATGTTAATACATATACATTGCAATCAGCAGAGGAAATTCAGCAAGGAACCACAACCCATTTTGCTTATTTTCTATCAGTACTTGTTTGAACTTCTTTTATTTGGAAGCATTTCTACACATGTTCACATCACCCCTGCTTTGTGCCATTTGTGGCATAAAAATCCTGACATATTTTCACCCTAAAGCTGTGATCATCGTGTTTTGAAACTAACATGTACAGACAACGATGAAAAAGCCCCATAAACCCTAACACTTGAAGCACATGCCTCACAAAAGTTTTAACCCAGAGGTGTGCTAAATATAGAAGTATCAACTGATGACTACAGGAGAATAAAATAGTTCTTGTTTTTAATTAAAGCTAAGGGAGTTTATTTCTTCCAAATTTCCTCTTTCCCTGTCAGTGTGAGCCATCTTATTGTAATGCTTTACTGCAGCCAAGGAGAAAAGATATAAATGCCCTAAGGTGGAAGTATTACACACACAGATGGATCAATCTTCCAAGCGTGGAAGGAAAAACTGATCGCAAAGCAGGTAAAACAAACAGAGTATCTAGATAAAACTAAATAAACAAAAACAGGTCAGTGACTCAATTCTGTGGTGCTCTACAGCCATGCTCGTATAGCTCATTTGCCTGGTGACGTCATAGTGATCGATAGCTTCAAGGCAGCTGTGACTTGGCTCTGTGACAGTCCATTGACTACCGCCTTTTTTTTTTTCTTAATCCAAATGCCATGCTTTTGCAGCCTGACCCAAGCTGCAGAGTCTCATCAGCAGATGTTGACATTATCTCCTCCCAATTGTAACAGCTCACCATAAACAAATAGTCTGCTTTTCGAGTCTTGTTTTGGTTTGAGTTCTTTGAAAAACAGCCACATAGGGGAGTGGAGAAGGAAAGAAAAGATTATCATTTATAACTTGGTGCAGAATACATCTTGCCACTTCTGCAGTGTATTTCCATTAAGATGAAAACAGCAGGATGCCATTTAACTTTATTGTCCTATTTGATCAAGAGTACTAAAGTTCTCTTGTATATTGCCATTTCATTCAACAAATACACTTAAAACAATTGGCTTGTGCTACTATTGTTTAGTTACATTATCAAAAGTCCTTCTCCTTCCTCTTTTCTATCACACTTGCCAGGCGTAAAAGCTGAAATAAAATATACTAGACCTTCACCCCTGTTTAAGGTCAATGACACAAGCATTGTTTTTTTACTGTTTTACACTGTGTTGAATAATCAATAGTCTCGAATACAATTTGAGAAGCAATCGTGATCTTTTAACTATGTCAAGGCACGGGCCATGTTGTAGCACGCAGCCTTGACACCATCATATCAGAAATGAAGACTGAACTGCTCCTCATGCATCACCAAACCAGATGCAGCAGCAGAACAGAGTGCTACTGAAATTCTCTCATGAACAGTCAGCTGCCATGACCTGGA
Organism: Callipepla californica brunnescens; assembly: GCA_023055505.1. Taxonomy (NCBI): domain Eukaryota; kingdom Metazoa; phylum Chordata; class Aves; order Galliformes; family Odontophoridae; genus Callipepla; species Callipepla californica. Next base: position 4,520,905 of record JALIRH010000023.1, on the reverse strand, counting down.
AAAAAAACAATTCCTTTTGATGCAGGTTAGAGATTTTTCAAGCATGGCCTAGCGAGCAAATATACTCATATGGTTTCATGATTTAGACTATTGCCTATGGAATTCCTCAAGGAAGCTACTGAGCACCATATCACGGGGCTTGTTAGACAGAACTGACCTGAAATGTCACAGCTAAATCTACAAAGAGCTCAAGCCAACCTCCATCTAAAAATCAGAGAGTTTTTTTGTGGACTTCAATGGAAGCAGAGTGAGCTTTCAGGGAAATATGAACCCCAGTAACAGGCACACCTACAAATGCCTTGGTCTGGAGTCAGTGAGCACTTGCACAGGTGAAATCTAGTATCCAAATTGAGTAAGTCAAAAAGCCCTACTAATGAAATTTTGATTTTACTTATTTGCTTGAGATACAACCTGAAAGGGAAGATGATAGGTAATCCATTTGCAATATAATCTAGAGAATGGATCACTTCACTGAGAGGCCTGTCTCCAATATTCCAGTCTGATCAGTGACATGCAGTGTCAGAACTTGCACCCATTTACAGGATTATTTCAATCATCACTGAAGATTATATCTTGTGTTTGTTAAATTTCAGCATTATAAATAGGACGATCCCAGGTTATTCAAAAACTCATTCTACTTTCATTTCTTCTTCCCCTTTAAGAAGGGAAAATGCTTAATCCTGGCAGGCAAGACTGAATACAGATCAGCAATCTTAACTTCTTAGCCATCTATTTTCAAATTGAATTTGCAGTCAAAACATTTTGTCATAAAAGGAAATCAAATATACTTTCATTAAATTGTTAATTCGGGATTTCAGGAACTTCTGTCAGCAGCATAGATTTAGTAACTCTATTTTCCCTTTCCTTCGAGCAGAGTATCTGGATTTTAAATGTATGTAGTAGGTAAGATACAAAAAGATTTTGATGAACACACAGTTTTGCACTTGTATTCTGCCTTCCCTGGTTTAGAAAAGTTGAGAGCTGATGGAAAGCACCCACATTGTGTGGTTCGTCAGCAGAAACTGTACATCAGATGAAGCCTTCACAACAAACCCTGTTATCCAAGCGTGATTAACACTGTCTGGACAAGTAAATTCTCTTTCCACCTGCACTGACTCACAAAGGAGATTTAAATGAAGCTGCTAACTCTAGTGAGCAGCACACTGCTGGTTGACTGAAGTGAGCTATACACCACTTACCATCAAACTGTAAACCAGTCATTTCACTTCACTGATCTTGTTCAGGCTTCCCAGAGTTAAACAGACAACTCATTATCCACTCCATCACACGATGTCTGTCTACCTCTCTACTCCAATTGTTTTAAGACAGAGGATGAAGCAGCTCTTGTTAATCTCACACATACTGTCTTCTGAGTCTCCCCACAAAAGAAAGCTGCTGCTTTCAGTAGACTAAAGGGGGAAAGATGAACAAAAAAGCAATTAAAAAAAAAAAAAAACAACAACCCAACTAAAACAAAACAAAACAAAAAAACAGCGGTAGTGGACTCATTTACAGCACTTTTAATAGTATTAATACCAACAGTAAGTCACAAACTCTCCTGCATGCCAAGAACTGATTTCCTATATGCAATCCTCCCCACATTTCATCCAGCATCTTTTTCATCTGAAGTAAATTAACTGGCAGGAATCTCAGTACTGGAAATGAAATTAAAATAACCTAACCCTGACACTCAGGGGTTTACTCATCTTGTTATGAGTAACAGCTGTATCCTGTTATTTGCGATGGAAGTCTTTTGACAAGCATGGTTAGAAAGCACACACATGGTCATGGGCACATTGGACAAATGCGCAGAAGAATTAGTCCTTTTCTTCTCTTTGCATACAAAACTGTGCCTTCAGAATTCCTCTCCATCAAACCCCAGCAGAAATACTTGATGGATGGGCCTTGTGAGAGCACTTCTCCTTGCCTTCGGCTGCAATAGCTCGCAGGCATACGACACTCCATCAATACTGAGAGCTGGCAGCTTGAAAGGCGGGAAGGACGTTCACTGATAGCATGCATCTGCTTACTAATAGCATTGGTGCTCCACTCCCTTTTCCCATTCATTGCCTGCAGGAACGACTCCATTGAGAGCCTCACAATCAACAGATGGTCCCAGGCTAAGGTGTAATCAGGAGCAGCTTGCTAAATTTACCCAAAACAAATAGAATTACAGGCTTTTGCTAAATCTAAGCTGAACGGGAAACTTGGGTGGCACAGCGAGTGTTAATATGAACGTTTTCCAAAATGATGATGTGAAGTCGTCAGTGAAAATCAACTTTGCCCTGAAGTTGCATATTTTTACTCACACTGCTTATTGTCTCAGCTTATACAATAGACGCTTATTTGGGGGAGATTTTTAGCTGCATCCTAATTAAGTCATTTACCTCCTACAGTCCTCTTTTTCCCTCAGGATATACTCTGCTAAAAATATTTTAATGCAAAAAATCTACACTTTCAACACCTCCACCTCATGAATATTTCAATATGTTGACTTTTTACTCTGTTAAGAAAATAAAATCTACTATTAAAATTGAAAAAGCCTTTACCAAGACAGAAAACTATGCTGTAACACAGAATTGGATGTGTATATGCCTTGAAAGCATCATTACCTTCAAGTTATTTGCTGTTTTGTTTAATGCAACATTTAAGATTGGAATCATGCCCTGTTACAATTTACTAATAGAAATTCCAAGTAGAAGCAAAGGAAAAAAAATGTATTAATTTCAAATGCAAGTTCTGCAGCAAGATTTAATACTTGAATTTGGATTTACATTCATGTGAAGAAGACAGATGTTTTCAAATGAGCTTAAAACAAGTTTATACAACATCACTTTGTTAGACAACCTATCTTCCTGTTAAAGAATTAAGACCTACCTGCTGACTCTAATGACAAAAATAAGATTATAAATATGCTAACTTCTCGTAGAACTACCATGTACAAAAGAAGTTGGGTTTTTTGTTGTTGTCATTTTTTTTTTTAACAGCCTGATCTGGCCTCCAGAGTATCCTTTAGTAATTAGGACAATTTTGTTTAGTTTGTTTGAGTTTAGTTCAGCTCAAAGAGATCCTCGGAGTCATTAAATCCAAGTGCCTGACTACTTCAGGGCCGACCAAAACTTAAAGCACTTTGAGGTCGTTATCCAAATGCCCCTGAACACTCAGAGGCACGATGCATCTGAATCTCTCTAGGAAGCCTGGTCCAACGCTTGACCTCCTTCAAAACATGGTTTACCATGAGGGTAAAGAAATATTTCCTAATGCCCAATTTGAACCTCTCCTGGTGCAGCTTTGTGCCATTCCTTGGTATCCTGCCATTAGCTCTCAGGAGCAGAGTCAAGCATCTCCCTCTGCTTCCCCTCCTCAGGGAGCTGCAGAAAGCAGTGAGGTCACCTCTTGGCCTCTTCTTCTCCCCACCGGACAATCTAGTGGAACAAAATCACCTCTTCTGAATACTTGACTATGCTATATGTAATGCACCCCAAAGTGCACTTTACTGCATGCAAAGTAGTGTACATTTGTGTACTGGTGGGTGACACTAAAAATTTTACTTGTAGAAACAGCAAAAGCTGAACACTGTTACGTATAAATTTGGTCACTCAAAGGACCAGTTGCTGAGGTGACAACAGCATGGAATACCAAAGCTGTGAATGTCACTGCTGAAGGTGGTATATCAGTGACGCTCTGTTGCTGTAAAACACTCCAGTGAAATGCAGGCAGCAATATTCCACTACACATGATTCATCTGCCTTCACATAGCAAAGCCTGAGTTAACAGGAAAAAAAACAGTAGAAGTAGTAAAAAAAAAAAAAAATCAGCTTTGAAACAAATGTTTTTATTTACATTGTATAATTTTAGCAATTTATACACTTGATGAAAATAATTTTCTGAGGTTGTAGCTTTTCAGCAACACAGGGTTTCCTGTACTGTTGTTCAGCTAAAGGAATTCCCAAACTTCTGCCTCAAGGCAGCATACTTCTCCATGAATTGTACCAAAATAACCACTTTTGGAGCTGTAAGGTGGACCTAGATAAGTGAAATGATCTGTCTGAAATAACAATAGATGGCCCACAACAGAGTTATTTTTGATCTTGATCAATCCCTTGATAAATTTCCCAGTGTGCAAGCTGTCAGCACAACTGAGAATAACAAATGCTTTACTACAGGGAGATCTCAGCAGTCAGCCAAGGGCTAAGACACAAGACCAAAAACCATCCGATCTGCCAAAACCCTTCACACCATGGAGCTGTAACTCAGGAAAGAACTTTCAGGGTTGGATAGCACATCACAATATCAGCCTTGAAGTCAGCTGAACTACTTCTGCAGTCACTTGCTTAATGCCTTTTTAACTCTGAATGCTTGCCATCAAGAGCTCCTTGAGCTGTCAGTCATGTAAAACACTAGGCTTACTACCACTGTGGATCAGAAACTCTCCTTCAGATTTATATCTACAGACTACAATGTACTACATATAGTTGGCACGTGTATCTGCGCACAAACTCTGCTCCAAATGGCTACAACCAGAGATTAAAAAAAAAAAAAAAAAAAGTCTTTTTTAGTCCTTGTCAAGATCAGAGCTACATTCTTCTTCAGTTTTGCCATAGTGCAAATGCTGACTTTGATCTAAATATTTACTGCTGTCTGGAAATACTTTTAAAATCAAGAGAGATACTTTTTCTTCCACAGGTTTTTTAATTATTATTATTTTCTATTTTTTTTAAGTAGCTATAGATATTTATCCTTTCAATAAAAGTCGAGATATAAGTATTATGATCTAGCTCATCATAAATATTTATCAGTTTATAATGGATAGTCTGGCAAATGCTGAAGTATTTTGACAGAAAAGGTGACCTACATGCCCCACACAGCCCATGCTCCTTTGTTAATATCATAGGCACAGCCTGTACCTCCCAGTAAGCTATGGAAGAGGAGATACTTCCTGGAGTAGTTCCTAGATTGTCACCTCACAGCTTTCTCAGGAGCTAAAGCTCGGTAAAGAGAAGTTACCCTGGAACAGAAACATACAACAGCTACAGAACAGTCACCCACTACATACACACATAGACAGACAAATTCACCAGCAGCTTCAGGAAATACACACCTGTGTGTAAAAACAAAAGGTTTCCACACATGTAATTATATTATTAAGAGCCATTGCTGTGTTAATAGCCAGTAAGTAAAGATGTCGAAATGAATGGAATCAAAAAGGAAATCCTAGAGGAATGCTACAGCAAAGCAAACAGACATATTCTAGAATAAGAGAAAATAAGGTTGAGAAGTACATCCTCCTTGAGAATTTTCTGTTTCAGGTCTGGAACTATATTACATAACTGTATAACATTTCCTACATGTATCAAATGCATTTTTTAAATAGCATTAATGATGTAGGTTTAGAAAAAAAAATCATACTGTATGAAGAGAACTGGTGAACATTTAGGCTTGGAGGAGACTCTGCAAGCTGGCACATTCCTCTTTAGAAGTGACATCATCATATAAATTTAATGAAAGGTGGTAAAAACTGAAAGAAATATTAGTCTTATCAGTTACTTAGGGGAAAAAAGAAAAAACAAGCAACATAGTAATAATTTCAGTCTTACATGTATCAGCCTGAGAACGCATTGTGCTTAAATTGCAGATCCTATACTGATATAGGTTGGTTTGCTCAGCAATAGGGATTAGTACATTAGTTTAAGAACCATTATATTCGTTTAGCAAAAGGAATCCATAAGTGACAGTTCTAAAACATTCATATCAGACTTAGTGGGAGAACAGTCTTGTTTTTCCTCAATAATTTTGCACTTGGGACATAATAGAATACTTCTATCTTATGCCTCAATGATTTTCCCTCATGAGAAGTTCTGGAGTCATAATAGAATACTTTAATCTTTTGCCTCAGAACGTGCAAGGCCATTTTCCTCCAGTCCACGTACACAGTTTTTAAAAAGTGGCTCACTGTGGTCTAATAAGCAATGGAAATCTTCCAAACTGGGTAAAAGTGCATGGAAGTGAGTCAAAGATTTCAGTGATTAAGCTGATGGTGAAAAAAGGGGAAGAATTAGGTGGGCATTTGACCACCCTAAATACCACTGAGCATGCCCAAAGGGACATTAGCACCTATTAGCACCTTGAGAAAGAATGAATATGTATGCTAATGTACTGCTTGTGTATCTTAACTGAACTATGAGAGGGTGCAATTGCTTGTCAATTCACCCTCACCCAGTGCGCATCGTGAGGAATAAAGGAATGTCTCTTTCTGACACCACATTGGAGTTAGAGAGTTTTCTTCCTGGATTTCGGGTGACAGTACAAAATCCAGCTACAGAACGTGTAATTTGTGAACACAAAACCTACCATCCATCTACTTGATTACAAATTCTGGACGACACAGCTGATCCATAACTGAGCCCTAGGTGGGATTATCTGTATCTTTTTCAAAAAGGAAATTAAAGTGCTCTTTGTGGTATTTACCAAATTTAGCTGTGAATTTCCTCTCTTTTAACTTTGTAAATCTGAAAGTTTAGTAAGCCCTTGTAACCATTAACAGCAGCTTTGAGTATCTGACAAAAATGTATGCCAACACACAGAAACCCAAAAAAAAAAAAAAAAAATCACACAAAGTGATTTATTCAAAAGCCTTCTATTGGAGAAAGCTATTAAAGAGGCAAAGCTTCTTATCTGGGAATTATAGCTTGGTTTAGTAGTCTTGGATATGGAGACTCCTCATCTTGGAGTGCTTCCACTACAGGCTCTCCACTGCTGATCACAGAAAATCTGCCAACTTGTAAAAGGAGAATTGTCACCAGAGTATTATCATATTGCCGGTAGGAGGATCTGCCAGCAACACATACAGCCTCTGGCAAGTTCAAAAGGACAATTCCTGCATTAACTGCGCAGAGGTTTTCCTTTGACCATTTTTAAGGGGCCAATAGCTGGTGTTTAAGATAAGGGGCTCCCTAATGAGACTCCAATCTTTGGTTAATTGTGGGATCAGCCAAGAATTTTCCAGTGATTCTGATCTCCCGTTGTTCTCTCCCTGAGCTTTCACACAGTAGCAGGATCCACAAAAAAGCATAGAGGAGCACAGTGGAGGTGCTTCTTCCAGTCACTCCCCCACATCTCGCCTCAGCCTCTGAGCTTGGCTCCTTTCTTTGGCCTGCCACAAAAACAGTCTGCTTCACAAAAGCACAATGTACGCGCTGTATGCTGCAAGACCTTAGAGGGCACATCAGCAGTGCTTTGAAAAGCAGGTGATGTTCTTCCCAAAGCCCTCCATGGCTAAGCAAGAAGGAGCAGGCAGGAGCTTCCAGCTATGGCCACCTTGCTTCTGCTGAGGCCTCTAAGCTGCACAGTGGCCATCTTGCCATCCTGCTTCACTGATGTCATGCAGCAAACCTTATGTGGAGGTTTCATTCTTTATTATCCGGACATAAATATAAAATAAAGGTAATTTACACTCAGGTTATATGTAATACAAAAACAGGAGGAGGAAGCTAGCATCAGCAATCTGACTTTGGGCTTCAGAAAGCCTGTGAGAGCCTGCCAAAATACAGTCTTAACTAAAAGCATTAGCACATCTGAGACCCCAAGGATGCCTGTAAACAAAGCAAAAAAAAAAAAATCAAAAACGCTTTCTACCAGAGCTACCATCTCCATCTCCTGGCGGGGGGAGAAGTAGAGCCTGCACACAGGTTTTGGCTGAGAATCTGAGAGACCAGTTACAACCTCCCCAGATGAAACTATATACGACAAGTTCAGCCTGCAGCAAATTTGTACAGCCAAGTTATAAATCCCTCAAACAGGGTCTCATAATGAAAATGTGAACACTGTCTTAATAGATGGCACCTTGACCTGACAGAAATTTGGCCTCCATTCCTCTGCCAGAGCAGACAAGAGACAGGGACATGAGTGGTCCCCCCTCCAGCGAGGACCTTTGGAGGGGGGAGGAGTGGGTTGACGGATGGTTTTGTGGACAAAAGAGAGAGGGATGAGGAATAAACTGCAAATTGATCTGTGCAGCAGAATAAAAGCAGGATGTGGCAAGGTAGACCTAGGTCAGTGTCACACAGGTGCAAGCCTTGGAATTAGTTTCCTGAACATCTGCAGCAAACATAAAAAAACAACTGCCAGTACTAAGGAGGGAGAAAAAATAACACATCTCACATTGCACATAGTGAACCAACCAACAAAACAACACAAAAGCCAAAAAAAGCTTTTACTGTGACCATCACATTCACTGGTCATTCTGTTCCTAATTTCCTGGTTTAAGCTGCGTGTTTTGCCACATCATTAAAGAAAATAATAAACCTTCTGCTTTCTGCAAAACTGTTAGGAAACATCCCCCTGTTGAGGCCTGAACTGAGCCAGTCTTCCAGACCTAAACAAAGGAGGACCACTGCACAGCGCTTGTGGCATATTCCCCCACACCACCCCCCTCCTGCCAAGTACTTCAGACTAAATACAAATTGGAGTCTCCTCCTAGGAATGCACAAAGATCCATCTTAACAAAATGTCTAAGTATATGATAGGCAAGGAGTCATTTGTGTGTTTTTCTTTGCCTACGTCTGGGGGAAGAAGAAAAGGTTACTGTTTTACCCATAATTATTTCTCCTTCCCCTTTCATCCTTTCTATTCCCAGGGTAAGCAGACAAAACAGCATACCGGCACCCCAAACTGAATTCATTTACAAAGCTTTAATTTTTCACTTAGCAGCATACAAAGCCAAGGTACAGTGGAATGACCTCTCACATATGAAGGGCTAAATTAATTTGCCCAAGAGCTGAGTGCCTCTACTGCCCACAGAAACAACCCGAACAAGAGTAATTCTCTCACCTTGTCAGGGAAACACACTCCCCCCTCAACAACACCCTCCCCACCTTCCCCCAGTCCAAAAATCCCACACAAATGAACAAACAAAACACGAAATTAAGAAGTAACTTCCCCCAAAATATTTTGAGCCTACTTAATGAACCTAATGTTTTTGAAGTGACTGACTGCTGCTTAATGATCAGAACATTTGTTTCTGAACTGAGTTTAAAAATATTGACTTTTTATTACTTCTCCTTTCATATGACTTCTACTGCCTTAATTAACTGTCTGTGCTAAATGAGAAGAATAAATATTTATCTTTTTTTTTTTTTCTCTAGAAGAATAACTTACCCAGGGGTTCAAGTCTGACAAGATGAAAAGATTCCTGCATAACAGAAGTTTTCAAAACACAAACCCAGTTTTACCTTTCCAACAGAAACTTAGAAAAAAAATAAAAAATGTAACACTATAAAACAGATGATGAGAGGATAAACTATTAGGAAGAAAATAACTATACTGCAGGCGGACCAAGAGTTAAAGTGTAATTCAAATTGTCTAGTGTTTTGGGAAACATGGATCTTTCCACCCTAAGTCAAAATCCTGGGCTCCAGCATTGTTATAAACATCTTGAGATAGCTCACAGCTGGCCTTGAACACCGGTCCTCTTTTAAGGAGTAAAGAAATGGTTGGGGAAAAGAGGACAAAAAATCCACAATTCCTGCTATGTTAATCTCCTGATGGATGACCTCAAGGCTGCCCCAGGAGCTGCTGTTTTACATGCAAACCTCCTCCACCATCCATTGCAAAGTACAAAGGGTCCTTCACTGCAGCATGACACAAGCCTCCTTCCTGGCCCAGCAGCATCCTGCAGCACCCCTGATGCACGCAGAAAGTTCTTCAAATAGAATCACAGAATCATAGGTCTTGGAAGGGACCTCTAGAGATCATCTAGTCCAACCCGCCTTCTAAAGCAGGTTCCCTTGAGAAGATTGCACAGGAAAATGTGGGTTTTGAATATTTCAGAAAAGGATACTCCAGCAGTTCACCTCTGTCAGCTGTGAATTTGTACACAACTACGAAAGTACTTATGCTGGTGAATAACACTGGTAATTGGATGGACACTGCAGCAAATGTGCCCAATTCTGAGAAGGACTCAGGAGACATTTTTATTTTCCTTCCACCTTCCTTTTTCAACCCTAACTGAAATTTAACCGATGATTTGGGGTAAGAGAAGAAGCCAGTATAGACATTCCTGACATTCCTCCAACAATTCCAGTACTGCTGACACACTGCATTGAACAAGTTTTCTCTCTCCACTACAAATCACAAAAAGTCACATTGGAGCTACCAATAGGAAATTAAACAGAGAGACCTGAGTTAGCTCCAGAAGTGCCATTATGACTGTGCTGACCAGTGTCGATGGATAACCCTTCTCTGCAGCCACAGCTTGCACAGACATCTTTCTTCACACCTTACTGTCAAACAGGGAAGAAAGGGAAGGCCACTTCAGAAAGAGAGGTGAAAAAAACTGCCTCCTTACACAAGCCTGGCCCTATACTACCTTCTGCTTCCCAGAGTTACCCCTTCCAGCATTCAGTCTTAAAAGACAATTATTTAATAGCAGTAGCAGAGCTGTGGAAAAGTCTTTGTAGCTTCAGTCTGGAGGAAGAGAGACTGGAGATGGTGGGGGACTTTTGTATCCCTCTTCTTTAAATGGAGCCAGTGGATACTTAATACTTAATTCAACCCAGGGAAAAAGTCATTTATGGCTAAGATTCATGTGTGAGTTTTTTTTCTTTTACTTCTTTCCAGGAAAAGGAGAATAGATGGTTGTTTTTATTTAATAAAATGTAACTAGCTGGAATGAAAAAAATAAAAAATAAAAAATGTGTACAATCTGGTTAAAAGACTTTTTAATGAAGGCACTGTAAATGACATTTTTTCTCTACTTTAGAATGCTGCAAATAGCAAATTAGCATACCTCAGAGTGGAATTTCTGCTACAGGAGAGATGAAAGGTTAACTGTCTAAAGAGTAAAGAATATGTTTGACATCTATTTAGAAAAGAAAGAGTCTCCTAATAAAAGCAGAGGCTCCACTTGATGCTCCTAATTCTCCTTCAGTGTTTGCATACACTTTCAAATAATTAGAGAACCCCACTCCAAAAAGCTTGACTGAAAAATAAGGAAAAAAAGAAAACAACAAAACAACCAAACCACTGAAGACCTCTGTGCCTTGTTTGCTGGGCTTGTATGGGGGCTCTGGAGGTCACAGTGATTGACAACCATTTGGTGCCTGTAGGAAAGCTGATAATGCACACACACCACTTCGGAGGCCAGCTCTGAGTACTGATCATGTCTAATAAGCACTGGGCAGCCAACAGCTTGAACAATGCAGCAAGCCAACCCCTGTGAAGTAGGGTGGCTTAGAGATTGCAAATTAGGTTCTTCATCAATTAGCGCCAATTAGAGAGCCAGATAGTATGGCATATCACGTAAATAAAGATCTCCCCTGCTCCAAGGCATTTCCATAAAGCTACCTTTGTTGCCACTTTTTAGCATGCACCTTACTGCTGCATACATATGCCTGGGCTCCCATGAGAGAACTTGCTTTAAGTGTTACTAAGGCCATGAAGTTGTTTAGAAAAGCAATTTGAGCTGGGGCATGCAGGCTGAGTTTCTACAACTGGCCATAACCTAACTGCAAAGCCGTGGCTCAAGTCAGACAAGTCTAGCTGGGCTACATGAGTGCCCACACAGCCCATCTCATCACCACCCTGTGTATCACCAGCAGCCAGCTGCTACATGAAGGAGGAGAGCACCACAAGGGAAGCAGGTGATGATTCTCCCTTCTTCCAATAACTATAAACCAGGTTTTGTGGCACTTGTGTGTTATTGTGTGTACGGTTGAAGAAAGCAAACTGCTTCCACAGGTGTGCTCATAACAGTGCTTTATGAAGTGACTCCTCGGAGAGAATGTGTCCTCCAGCGTGTGTGCTGGTTGGCTTCTGCAGCTGTTTTAACTTTGCCTTGTTGTTTCCAGGGCATGGTGTAGCTCATTAGGTTACATCTAGCTCCAGCTAGCTCTTTAAAGACAGCTGTGCCTGTTTAGCAAGGGGAAAACAACCCTATTCAGTGTTTAAATGTGTACCTTCAATGAACAGACCTACTAACTGATAATACTGATGATGCTTTTCAAGCTCTACTGAACTTCTGTGCTGGCTAGAGGAATAATAACATAAATATGATTAAGCTTTCAATAACAGTAGACAACAAGGAAAAGAGAATCAGTATTATTTTACTTTACCAACCACACTTGCAATAAGAATAATACTTTGATCTTAGCATTTTTCACTAGTGAAATTCAACCACGTTTTACAAGGGAATCCAGCATCACCATTTTAAACAAAGAACTGCTCTCCAATTCTTTTTCACATATATTTTTTCAAATGCTACTGTGTCAATTTGGAAAAAAAAAAAAAAAAAAAAAAAGGGCAAATCATGGAGCATAGTGCCTCTGAAAGGAAGACGTTTATTTTCTTCCCCTTCACCAAAAGCTGGCCTCTACCTTTTCCTGCCCAAAAAGGATTTGGGGTTTGGCCTATCACTAGAGACAGTGAGAGCACTGCTGTTGTGCAGCTAAGCTCAGGGGGTCCAGCTGGGCTTTTTCATCTCACCCATTGCTGTGAAAGCCTATGGAGCGTAGTGTGAAAACGAGACAGAGGTAAATGCAGCAACGAAGCTCCTGGGAGAAAATAACACACTCTACATAGCAAGAGCACTGTTTCCAAAGAGACAGTAAAATCTAATTTTTTTAGAAAGCTTAGCTGTGTTAATTATTTTTGGCAAAATACACACATTCCTGTAAAAGTATGTAACACGAAAGAATAAAATATGTGTGTACTTCATAAAAGTGAAGTTAAGACCTTAAATAAATGCTACAATTACTTCACAGGCTTGCTAAAAATGCTTGAGGTTAAAAAAAAAAAAAAAAAGTTTTGCTTAAACAGCTTCATTAGCATATATTCTTTACACAATGCCTACAACCAAACAATAAAGACAATAACAACAACAAAAAAAGCCCAAATGTATATTTGAGAAGCATTTTAATATTTCAGCAAGTCTAGAAACCGACTAAATGATTTCAGAGAAAGGACTGGTTTTCTCTTTGGATCTGTAAGTATTTCTCAGTTAGTGACAGATGCGATAAAAGGAATGTAACTGTGACAAAGCACACTGCCTCACTTTCCCATACTCTCCCAATTCCTCATTCATGGCTTGTTTCTTCCTACTTTGCAAGAGAGGCCTTCTATTCACTTCCAGCAGGTCACAGAAGTATTTCAGGAGGCAAAGGAACAGGGCACCACAAGGATAACACAAACACACACAAAGAACAGACTTCTCTAGAGACACCTTTGTTGGCTGTTCCATATATCAGTGTCAATGTGTTACAGTAACTGCTCACTTTTAACATACTTTGAGCTATCCCTCTCTTATGGGTTAGTTGATACAGATTGCAAATGCCACAGCTAATTTGTCAGTAAATGGAGTAAGCCAAGAGGCTGTTCCTCATCTCTTGGTATGTTTTGTTTATGAACAGATTTCCCAGAGCAGACTACCAGCTTCAAGGTGAAGCTTTGACAGATGTCTTGAGAGAAGTCTTCCTCATGAAAAGACTATGAGGATAAGGATACAAATGCTGGTTTTGTCCACACACCCCAAGACTACAGCAACTGTCCTGGCCTCAGTCTACTTTTCTATCGTTGGTACTCCAGTAAGAGCTGAAGTCTGTGCTGCTGCAAGTCTCTAAAGCAATTTATTTCTACCTAGTTTTATCTAATCTACACTAGTTTGACAGTGAGAAAGGATGGATGAGGTCCTCATGATCTTTCTTGTGAAAATACACTTTAATTCCAGCTCCACAGAATGAGAAACAGTCAACTGACAGTGGCTGTTTATACACACAGCCATATGTAAATCTTTAAGGCTTGAGAGTAAGGTTTCCACTCCTTCAAGATCTCTGGCCACCAGCACTGCACACAGCTAGAAGTACTAATGGTAACCAACCAAGAAAATGTGTGTCTGGAAGGAAAATTTACTTAAGCATTTACTCAGGAAGCAAAAAAGGAAAAAAAAAAAGGTAATAGAAACCATTTCCAAACTCATTCCCATATTGCAGTAATCAATGAAATGGCCACTTTAACTGAAGTATGTGAAAAGACAGACACTGATCAATTTCTGGAAATAGTATTTCCTAGTCTATTTTTTTAATCTCCACCATACTTCTGCCATTTTTAAGATTTGATTGCTTATTTATTCACATGCTCACATATACGGTGGTCACAACCATGCAGTAAATTGGATTCATCACTGAATTCTTGAGTACTTCATTTTTGGCCTGCCAATTAATCCCAACTATTATGTCTTTCCATAAATTTCAAGTCTTTGAGTAGCTTCAAACTGCCAGAGAAATTCTTTCATTTCCAAATATGATGAAAAATCCATTCCAAATTACAGCCCAGCATAATTTGGTCCTGGACAAGTGACAGATTTAAAGGTCTGATTTCTTGTAACCCTTCAAAGCTAGAAATTTCTGTGGTATGGGAAAAATATCACTTTCTAATCCTTGGATAGTGTAAAAATAAGGGCATTTATTTACTTCTTTTCAACAGAGAATCTGTTTTAGATAAAATGTTATGGATTTGCAGTTATCACAAATTTAACTAAATTCAAGACAAACCATGAAAACATCTAAAATTATTCAAAATTTCTTTTATGTAACTAAAAGCTACATGATTATGTTCTTTATCTGAAGTTTCCCTGAGGTTACAACATTATTTAATTCTGTTAGCAGTAAGGCTGGCACATATAACAAATATATTTATAGAAAATACATTAACATACCTGTTTAAATCTTTAAATAAAATGTTTAAAATGACACAAAGAAAAATATGTTAAAGGACAAATAAGACAGTCAAAATGAATTATATGTTAATGTTTTGCATTATTCTGACATTACCAAATGACTCCAGCCTTAATGTAGAGGCATGCATGCATTAACATTCGCATATGCTTTTCATCAGGTATCTGAAGCAGGTGGACCAGCTGAAGTAAAATACAAACAGATCATCTACGAAGATAACTTATCATTGCTCTTCTGAAAATTATGGACTGCAGAGTCATGCAATCCATTATGGCAATCTGTTCATATCACTTAACAGATGCTGGTCTGTGAACCTAAAAATAACAGCAACTAACAGCCTGTCATCATTCTTAGACCGAAGAAATACTTTTAACATAACATGATATATACACAAATATTTTAGGGATTGTGGTGAACATCTAACTTAGAAATAGCTCTGAAGTGACATGATGCACTTCCATTGAACATCATTCTGTAAACTCCCTTTTTTAGTCCCTTTAACTAATATGCCAGCTCCTGAATTGACATCACACAAGCACATCCCCTTTGAAGATACCATCTATTTTGCATATACAAAATATCAAAACCACATCATCCCTCAAAAATGGAACAATGATTGTTGTTTATTTCAAAATCTGAAAGAAAACCTTAATTTCTATGCTGGGGAGTAAAGAGGAAAGAAAGTTTGATAATTACTTTTTTTTTCTTGAAGCTTAAAATGTTAATTTTTGGAGCTACATTCATCCTACCATGACCAAGTGAGTGACAAGGAAAGGATCCCTGAGCAGGCCAATTGCAGCATATATGGTTTTGGCATGGTGGAAGAAGTAAATTGTGTCAGCTCACCTACTGCACTTCTGAGAATTAGACATTCAAAAGGCAGTTGCATGACAGACTTTTTTGTAAGGATCAAGCCATCAGGTTGTTTGATCAGCCACTTAAATCTGCCTACCACATATGGAGCTCTGCCATAAAGAAATCCAAGTCCCAAGCTGAGACAGAATATGGAAAAATGAGGAAGTACTTAAATGTAAGTGTATGAATGCAAAACATACACCACTGGTTGTGTCACAAGGAACAGCATGTCCTTGTTTTCAAAGGTAAGCAGAAGGAAATCTCAGTAGTGCACCTGCAGACCAGGCTGTCTCCAAGGATCGATGCTTCCAGAGAAGCATGAAAAGAGACCACAGGCCAGGCCATGCTGTATTTTCTCAGCAGGGCTCTATAGTTAACAAAGAAGGTAAAGCTTATCGTGCTCGATGCCCATTTTCTACAAGCTTGCTGTAATGCTCAATGGGCTTAAGTGCCCTTATCTGCCAACCCCCTGCTTCATTTCTTCATTGAAATAAATCCCTTTGTAATAACAAACGAGAGTTCCTACTTAGCCTGTATGCAGATGAGGAGGGACAGAGCTGCTTTTACATCTGGCTGGCAACAGACAATCTGTACAGGTAGCGTGAACTGCTTAGGGATTACAGACAAAATTAACTAAATGGAACTCCCTGCTTCCTCCCCCTGGCCCCTTTCTCCCCCTCCAAGTTCTTTAACCCTTGTTCTGACAAATTCTGCTGCTCTGTAATTTGAAGCTGAAACTTTCTACATGATTTTGGTGACTGTAGCTTTATTTAAATTATTTTAAAATCAATAATTTTGAGAATGCATTCCTGGACTTGGAATGGGCGGAAACAAGGAAAGAGAGTAGTAGTTTCAGATTATTTATATAGCATCAAATCCCTCAGACCTGGTTTGCAGAGGCATAAGTTAGTTAGAGAGCTCAGGATAGCCTACAGTTCACCAGCTTAGGAATGCTGTTTAAAATTGGCTGTGAATAGGAACACAGATGTCCATTGTAGTTATTACAAATAGAAGTCGGGGGCTGAGGGGGACCAAAAGCTTATTACAGCAAAATGGTTTCCTGAATATATTTACATATTCTTCAAATTGCAATCTATAAATGACGTATTTGTCAGTAAACATAGAAATTAGAAAGTTACAAAAATACTGCTGGAACCATTTTGAGGTATTTTTAAAGCTTTCACAGCCTGAGATTTCGTTTAGCAAGGGTGCAGAGGTCTTGACTGTATCTGCTATTTCTATCAAGTGACGCTTGAAGACAATGAAGACATTCACATGAGTAAAGATGATAAAGGATTAGTTCCAAAATGCTGAATTGTCCATTAGAAACCAAATTACACAAGTTTCCTCTGCACTTTAAAAGCCCTAATGTTTTACATAGCAACAATTCAAAATTACTAAGTCAATCTGCACATACTGTATGCATGCTCAGAATTAAATAACATCAAAAGCACAGTAAGAAGAAAATAAACTGAATAGCTGAACACGGCTTTAACTTCCTTCTGTCAAGCATTTAATAAGTGTTTATACAAAGACTTCAAATTTGAAACATAGGTTCATACAAAGAAATTACCTGCTGTTCACAATCAGAGAAGGTCTGGTGGGACATGAGGAGATCAGGGGCTGTACTGGACAGTGACCATGAAATTATGGTAGAGTTCTTGACTCTTGGTGGAGCCAGGAGAGGGGACAGAAAAATTGTTATCTTGGACTTTCAGAGGGCGGACTTTGAATTGTTCATTAGTGGGGGGGGTCCCTTGGAATTCAGTCTTTTAGGGTAAAGGGGATCTTGGAAGGCTGGTCACTCTTCAGGAAGGACGTATTAAAGTAGCAGGATCAGGCTGTCCCTTTGAGACAGAGGGGAAGAAGACCAGTGTGGATGAACTGGGAACTTTTCCTGAGGCTTCAGGAAAAAAAAAGACAATCCACCTCCTGTGGAAGAAGCGATGGGCAACTCAGAGAGAGTACAAAGAAGCTGTTAGAATGTATGGGGAGAAAATTAGAAATGCAAAAGCCCAGCCCGAACTCAGCTTGTCCACTGAGGTAAAAGGGAACAAGAAACTCTTTTACAAATATATTAAAAGTAAGAGTAGGGCCAAGGAGAATTTCCATTCTTTACTGGATGTGGCTGGGAACATGACCACTGAGAATAAGGAAAAGGCTGAGGTTCTCAGTGCCTTCTGTCTGTCTTTAAAAGTCGGACTAGTTATCCTCAGGGCACTTCACTCTCTGACCTGTAAGTATGGGATGGGGATCAGAGTAAATCCCCCATGATTCAGGAGGAAACAGTTAGAGATCTACTATTCCACCTGGACTGCCACAAGTCCATGGGTACAGATGAAATCCATCCAAGAGTGCTGAGGGAACTGGCAGAGGTGACAGCCAAAACATTTTCCATCATCTATCTGTGTTCCTGGTCAACTGGTGAGATCCCAGAAGACTGGAGGATTGCCACTGTGACACCAAGAAGGGTCGTAAGGAGGATCTGGAGACCTACAGGCTAGTCAGCCTGACCTCAGTGCCAGCTAAGGTTATGGAGCAGATTGTCTTGAGGGAGATCACATGGCATGTGCAGGACAACTGGGGGATCAGGAGGAGCAGGCCTGTCCTGCTTGATGGATGAGGGAAAGGCTGTTGATGTGGTCTACCTAGACTTCATAGAGCCCTTCCAACACTGTCTCCCACGCTTCCTGGAGAAGCGTGCAGCTCATGTTTTGGGACAGGTGCACTCTTGTCTGGGTAAGGAACTGGCTGCAGGGCCAGGCCCAGAGAGTGGTGGTGGATGGAGTTAAATCCAGCTGGAAACCAGTCACAAGTGGTGCTCCCCAGGTTATGGTACTAGGGCCTGTCCTATTTACTGTCTTTACTGATGACCTTGTTGAGGGCATTGAGTACACCCTAAGTGAGTTTGCAGACAACACCAAGTTGGCAGAATGTGTCAATTTGCCTGGGGGTAGGAAGGCCCTACAGAGGGATCTAGACAGGTTGGATCATTGGGATGAAGCCAATGGGATGAGATTCAACAAGACCAAGTGCCAGGTCTTGCACTTTGACCACAACCTCAGGCAATACTACAGGCCTGGGGCAGAGTGGCTGGAAGACTGTGTAGAGGAAATGGACCTGGGGGTATTGGTGGATGCTCGGCTGAACATGCGCCAGCAGTGTGCCCAGGCAGCCAAAAGGCCAATGCTATCCTGGCTTGTACCAGAAACAGTGTAACCAGCAGGAGCAGGGAAGTAGCTGTCCCTCTGTACTCAGCACTGATGAGACCACACCTTGAGTACTGTGTTCCGTTTTGGGCCCCTCGCTGCAAGAAAGACATTGAGGCCCTGGAGTGTGTCCAGAGAAGGACAACAAAAGCTGTGAGGGGTCTGGAGCACAGACCCTATGAGGAATGGCTGAGGGAGCTGGGATTGTTCAGTCTGGAGAAGAGGAGGCTCAGTGGAGATGATACTGCTCACTGTAACTACCTGAAGGGAGGTTGTAGTGACCTGGAGGTCAGCCTCTTCTGTAAGTAGTGATGGGAATTAGAAGGAATGGCCTCAAGTTGCACCACGAGGGATTCAGGCTGGACATTAGGAACACTACTTTTCTGAAAGAGGGGTGAGGTGCTGGAATGGGCTGCCCAGGGAGGTGGTGGAGTCACCGACCCTGTAGGTATTCAGGTAACGTAAGCCGCTGCTTTGAGGGACATGGTTTAGTGAGAACTATTGGTGATAGGTGGATGGTTGGACTGCATGATCTTATAGGTCTTTTCCAACCTGGGTGATTCTGTGATTCTATGATAAGGCATTCAATAGAGATCTGAATTGAAAAGTACCTTTGGAATTCTCTATGAATACAGAGAACCCACCTGGTGTTAACTCTTACATTCTTCTGAGTTTAATGCATTAGTGTACTTCCAAGCTTCTGTACACTGATTCCTGAAAAAGTTTCCATCAATCACATTTCAAATTCTCTATTTTGAAATTTTTGCTTATAGATACAACTGGACTGTTTGAATACTCAGGACACTGCATCTATTAAGGGGTTAGATACCTTAATTTGAGATCACTTCTCCCTGTGATGAATGTAAGTTATGATTTGATTAAAATATACCTGTGTATAATTATTTAACAGTATAGTATAAAAACTTTCCAAAAATCACATTTTTCCAAGCCTACAAATCACCACTGGAAAGAAATTTCAGGATCTAGATTTTAATTGTATTCTGATATCTTATCAGGATGTTGAGCGTGCAAGTAATACGTAGTTGGTCTTCCCATCAATATTTTCTACATAGGTTTCTTCAATTTGCGTGAAACATAAAAAAAAAAAAAAACATGTTGTACTTAGAACTAATTGGTTCATATTTTTAGAATAAATACAAAAATGTTCCTATTAATCTTGACCAGAACAAAACACCCTTCCAAACGAAAGACATTTATTTCCCGAAATAAAGCAAACACTGCAGACTAAAATTAAGTGAATCTGCCTCAGAAATTAATTTTGTCATTATTATTCAATTCAGAACTTAAGGTTTTGCATTTCTTCCTAACAATTTTTGAAATAAATTTGTTTACCTGTTCAGTACCTACAGTCTCAAGAGTGATGTCTATCTAAGAAAGGAACATTACTGTAAATTGCTTCAATTACAGTATCCTAATAGACAGATTTAGTAACATGGCTAAGGATTGGACTTATTGTCTTCAATCAAATTCAGATCATTTGTGTTGTAAGAACTCATATGTTTATAAAGCAGGTGATTTAGGCCCATAGCCACCAGTCCACAAGAAACAGAGAGATCATTTTTTATGCTAAGGAGTACATTTTAAAAAGCCATTATATGTTCCTAGACTGGAAATATCTCATCAGAAAGTGATGTTATTTCACAGACTGTTTGGGGCTGTCCCAGAATTTTAGTTTTTAAGAGCTCAGACATGAAAGCAATCAAGCTTGTGTTGCTACATAATAGTTTTCACTGTGAATATTAACAGAGTCTGAACTGTGGCACAAATTGCTTACGTGTATGTTAAATATAAATTCTAATAAACTTTCTCAGTAGAGCAAAGCTTCTGGTGGGCAGAAGGATGTGACTGGAACAGCATTGCCAGTGCAGCCCGGGCTGTTTGCCTCTCAGCAGGGTGGTGGGAGGGCACTCTTGCCTCTGAAGGAAACCTTCCTGACCCCTCTAAAGTATCACCAGTATCCTTCCCTTTCTGAAAGCAGCCAACACAATTGGCTGGGAGCCTCTTTCTCATTGTAAAAGGTAAAAGTTTACAGCGCTTCTTGCAGTGTGGAGAAGAAAAATCATTTGAATTGACAAGTTCGTCTCTCGCAGCATCTTCTCATCCCTCTGCACAGCAGGTCTTACAATTTAATTGTATAATCAGTGAGATGAATAGGTCAGTTCACGGCTTTCAACTACAGACTTCAACAAACATTACTGCATTGAGACTCGAGCAGACCCTTTTACACAGTCATGAGGGACAAATGTAAACACAGGATGCCAGAAGCTGAGACCTTCGGAATAGATCTCCTATGCTTATGCCTTAAATCCAGTCTAAAATAAACCTCATGAAGTTAAGAAAATGATGTTAGCAGACATATTAAAGAAAAAAAAAAAAAAAGCCAACAAAGACTTACACACAGGTTGAAAATTCCCCAAGCTCAGTGCGTACTGGTGAAATCAATATTTAATCCACACTTGATGTTCTGGGCACAGATGGCAAGAGCCAGACTCTGTTTTGACAGACTTGCGAATGTCTAAAAGTCTCAGACTCATTTTTGCTCAGTTTACGTTCCTATGCCATACAAACAGGAAGTCTAAAATTTTCTGGACATTTTTCTGTCCTCCTGTACAGGCTCTCAGAGCATCAGAGCTTTTGTCACCTCCCTTTCTGCACTCAGCTGTGGCACACCCATTGTTAAGTGCTTCCTACTGTTTTTATTTTTCAAATGGTGCTATGCCACGGACATAGTAGATAAAGATCAGTAAGCATCTAATATAGAACATAAACCCTGAAGTTAGCACAAGCAGCTAATAAGTCACGTATGTTGAACTGGAACTTCTAAGAACAACAGTCAAAGTCATTAATCATCAGACATGTCCTGCACACAACACAGAGAAAATGTCTGTCAAAATCTGGATGAAACTCTGCACACCTCCATCATCATGAGTATCAGCTTTCCAACAACAGCAAAAATCTTTTAGTCCAGCAAGCAACCTCCTATGCTATCTGCCTAGTCCTCACTAGTTACTAGTGTGACTGAGTTCCCTCAAATGAACCAGATGCTGACATCACCATCAGAATGGCGTTTTAGGTCATATTTTCCTTTCTTTTAATTTTTTTTCTTATTTCTTCTCTATCAAAACTCAATCCTCACTAAACAGCACGTAATTCTAAATATGTGTGGACTATCCTTTATGACTAGTTTCTTATAAGACTAAAAACTACGACTAAAATTCCAAATAAGGTAAAGAGAACAGCACCATTTCTCAGGAGAACAGTACTGCATAGGAAAGGCATAAATGGAATTAAAAAATGGAACCAAAATGGGATTTCTTTAAGTCAAAGGAAATGCTAGCCTGTGAAAGGAGTATATTTTCAGGGATTATGATCAGCACTACTACTTTGTTCTATTTTGGGAAATATTCTTACAACCAAATAAAGCTAGCTAACCCAAAGCTATCACTATCAACCAATATTATGTCAAATCATCACTGCAGGGTGACTGCTTTGAGAAAGAATAACATGAGGTCTCTCACAGGACAGTCCTGAATTTTAAATAAAGTCTTTCCTTGCTATGGGAAGCTAGAGATAAACAGAAAAATTGATAACAGCAGCATTCCATAAATTACAGAAAGTATTGAGCACCCTGGCAAGGAAAAAATACTGACATGTCATAATTTTCATAGTAGATGCTGCACAGAGCAAGTGTGCTCTGCAAGGTAAACAAAAAACTTTTTCTTCTTCTTTTTTTTTTTTTTTTTTCATTTTGCACTGCAGTCATCATTAAGTGAATTTATCTGCAGCCTGTCCTAAGTGCAGTCGCAGAAGAACATCACACGAATGCTAGGAAAGCTAGTCTCCAAAATGCTTAGCTCTAATAAAACTACATATAATAATGGTTTTATTTTGCAGCTGAGCTGAGGAAAGCTGAAATGAAGGCATATAAATCCAAATTGAATTCCTAAATACTTGCATTTAGAATCCCTTTGGAAGTTCACAATAAAGACCTATGTCTGAATTCCCAATAAGGAAATTTTAAGTTTTTATTAGTCATATTTTTATATCCTTTATTGACATAAATTTGGGGGGGGGGGGGGGGGGGGGTGCTGTATAAATGGATCCTAATAACACAAGTTAGGTTCCTTTTACAGTCATTAATTCTTAAAAAAATAATAATTATTATATAATATTTACAGGGAGAAGTAATAGTTCCCATGATAACATCAAAAAGTAAAATGGTGTAATATTTTCTACAAGTATTATTTGTGTAAAAAACACATTTCCTGGAAGCTTAGAATAGCTCTCAAGGCACAGTATCACATGCAATAATTAAAGTGCATGTATATACCGCTGACATATGAAATCCTAGTTACATTCTTGGATCTACTGTTTGTATGCTTCCTTATTTTCCAGATAATGTCTGTGCATGCTGTTGACTTTTTTTAATGTGTGAATTCTGTCAAATATATTTATAAGTACAGTACTGCCTAAGACGGTGTATATTAACTGGAAAACAGTAATGCATTCTGCTGAAAAATATACTGTAGATCAGCTGAAAAACAAAACAAATCCTCATGCACAAATTCCTCATTTTTATTATTCTTTCTTTATTCTCCACTGAATCCATATGCTTAAGTGCAAGGGAAGACAGTTTTTACAGGTTACCACATTTTCAATGAGGAATCTCAGTGTTTTGGTTTGTCTTCAGCACCATCCTTCCTTTCATTATAAAATCATGACAGG
This sequence comes from Callipepla californica brunnescens, assembly GCA_023055505.1. NCBI lineage: Eukaryota > Metazoa > Chordata > Aves > Galliformes > Odontophoridae > Callipepla > Callipepla californica. The sequence continues at coordinate 4,497,369 of JALIRH010000023.1, read as the reverse complement.
GGCTCCAACTCCAAAGCAAGTTTAGGATAAAACATACTCTCTCCATTTTCTGCATGAGGAAGTGTTTTGATTCTACTAGCCCTGTCTGTGACACCTGTTTTTTGGTGTTAGTCCTCTTCATCTTAGCTCACTACAGAATACAAAGCAAAACAAATGATTTTTAATTCTTGTCATGGGTGCTGTAATACCATCCGTCTGTTCTCTTTTGAGCATAAACAGGTAAACAGGTTTTACAATGAAAGTGTAATGTGCACCAGCCATGTCAACTATATAATACTGCTTGCAGTAGCAGCAGGAACAAAAAAACATGGTCATTAAGAGAAAATCACAAGAAAGTCTTTTCAGAGCATACTTTGTCATTACTTCTGGATCTAAAGTGTACACGAGGTGAAAGATCTCCCAGAGGTTTATAAGGCTTCAAAAATTCATATACAATCCAAACTTCTAATGCTAGAAAATCAGCTTTGTTCTCCTTGACCCTTTTGTTTGTTGTTAGTTTTTAGGGGTTTTTCTTTTTCTTTTTTCTTTTTTTTTGGACTGTCAGCCATATATAAGTGTCAACCATATGAGCAAGGAAAGCACATTTTGTATAAGCTGAGTAACCGGGGGGAGTGACACTCCTCAAAGTAAGGGACAGCTAAGAAATATACTGATGACAAAAAGGCAGTCCTTAGACAAAACAAGTATGTATATCAATTAGGCTTCGGACATAGAGGTTAATGGAGTATGCAGATGGCTTTGTTTTATGGGCCTAGCAGAAGATGAATGATAGCAGAGAAAAGCACAAGGAAGTCTCTACTATTGAGAAGGTAAGCATAAAAGACAAAGCAATGGAGTGTGAACTGTTACACAGGACAATTACTACTGAGATTCCTGACTGAAAGTGAGCAGCCTGCTGGGATATCTAGGACATTTGATGGATAAAATCACTCTTGCCATTTGGGTCATGACCTCATTAACAGACAAACAGCACTTGAAAATTAATGATCTGCATTTGACTACCCAATGAAAATACACACTTCACAACAACATTTACATTTAAAAATGAGTTTAGCAGGTAATAGGTACTGAAAACTATTTGAGAAGAACTAATTTTACCTAGAAAACATGACAGCAGAAGAAATAAAAATTACATTCTGAGTACTCCATAATGTGTAAGCATTTGGATTGAGACAAAAGCGCAAAGCTCATGAAAGCTCTCTCAGACTCAACTCCTCAGAGCAGAGCTCTCAAAAAAACACATGCAATGTTAAACAGCTCTTCCAGTAATGCAAACCAGCTTATCTTTAAACAACAATACAGAAGCCTTTACAGCATATCAGTGGTAAAGTACACAGCAAACTGGATGCTTTACATCAATATGTATCAGAAAGCAAGAGGGAAATGAGAACAATATATTCCTTTAAACACATATATACTGAACTACAACTACAACTAGACTTTTTAATGTAATCATAAAGTTAATTCATTCTGATAAATTACAATTCCAAAATATGCAATAGAGTAGAATTATTTTCTACTAAATGTATCCTGTGTACTCAGCCTACTAACCTACCTTTAGCTTCACCCAACCTTTCTTACAGAATTTTCAAGCACTTTCAGCAGTGAACTCGATGATCTCTTGAGGTCCCATCCAACCCCTGCAATTCTGTAATTCTGTAGAGATCACTGAGTAGTAGAATCATAGAATTGCACAGGTTGGAAAAGACCTTCAAGATCATCAAGTCCAACCATGACTTAACCATACTACCCTAACTCTAACAACCCACCCATTAATCATGTCCCTGAACACAACATCCAGATGTATTTTAAACACATTCAGGGGTGGTGACTCAGCTACTTCCCTGGGAAGCCTATTCCACTGCTTAACAACACATTCTGAACAGAAGTTCTTCCTTCCATCCAACTTAAACCACCCCTGCTGCAACTTGAGGCCATTTTCCCTTGTGCTGTCACCTGTCACCAGTGAAGAGACCAAATCCGCTCTCACTGCAATCACCATTCAGGTAACTGAAGAGAGCACGAAGGTCTCCCCTCAGCCTCCTCTTCCCCAGACTAGACAGCCCAAGCTTCAGACACTCCTCATAGGGCATATTCTCCAAGCCCTTCCACAAACAGAACATTTCTAGATGAATGGGTTGAGGCAGAAAAAATAAAGAGAAAATTATGCATTATATCAAAAAAATTAATTTCTTTAAATTGTTTTATCTGATTCAAACTAAACTTTTTTTTCATTGTATTCAATTAGGAAAAGAATTTAGCCTTCAGCTTCACAAAAGAGAAGGAAAATCTCTGTCATTTCCATTGATACTTTTCCCTTCCATTTTTCTTAATTTGTACCGTAATTTTTGCAGTCTTGTGAGAGTGTCAGCTCTGCTTCTGGGGTAATTTCTGAAAGTTTCATGTATAGGAATACAGCAGTTCAGTCCTAACATTGCCCGTGTCAGACAAAGATGGGTGACAACAGTGAAGGATAAAATTGGAAAAAAAAGAGTAGGAAAAATAAGGGACAACAAAGACTCTAGGTACAGTGCAGATCTTTGCTGTTACAAATCCAATTTTATTTGACTTCCTTCTCCATTTGTCATCTGAGGATTAAATAACAATATCCTAAAAACATGGTGTGGACTATCCTTTATCTTACTAGTGCAACAACACATCGTCAGTAGGGTAAAAGTAACCTGCCTCATGACGACCCCACTAAGTAAGAACTTCCCAGTAAAACTCAGACTTTATTTCACAAAAAGGATTGAATTTGAGAGGATAATCGGCTGAGAAAACAGTTACCAGATGCAAGAGGAAGCCTCTCCAAAATGGCATGACAGCATGTTGTAACATTAATCCAAATTAACTCCCACTGAAATTAAATGCTAAAATTACTTAATTTTAAAATGTAGGTATATTTAAACTATTATCTATAGTTTAGCATTACCTAGAATCCTATAATCATCTAGGTTGAAAAAGATAATTAAGATCACCAAGTTCAACAATCAATCTCATCTACCAAGTCCCAGAGTCCCTAAGTGCTAGATTCACGTGTCTCTTCAATATCCCTAGGGTTAGCAGACTTGCATCTGGGTGCTTTGAAAATATGTTTGTTTGTTTCTTAGACACTATCCTTTCTTGGTAGATATTTTAGACTGTTGTAGATTTGATGCCAAATTTAGAAAAAGCAAACTACACTCAGGTGACCTATTTTCTGAAGTGGGAGAACTGGCAGGCAGTTCTTCCTCTTACTCTATTCTACTTAGGAAGATCTAGAAAGGAGAATTCTTCTGAGTCTTGCCTTTTCGACTGCGGGAGAGCAATTGTAAGTGAGCCACTGATGGAATACATTAACATAAGAAATTAATGATCACAGAGAAGAGAAGCAGGAGCATGTTGAATGGAAACTCAGTGGACAGGATCAGGGACCAAAGGAAGTATTGTGCTCTGAAGGAGAGGAATAAAGGAAAGCAGATGGCCAGAGAGGTATTATTTACTCAGCAGTTCCTACAAGCTTGAAAAAGTGAAAGCATGTATGAAAGACTAAAAAAGTAAGTGAAAAGGAGCAGACAATATTATGTTCCCATTATACTGAAGTCCAAAATAGTGACTCAGAAAGGAGTGGCACAGAGATGCCATCTCACTTCACAAGCCTCCACTTGTCTGTCAGAGAAATCCTTTTCTTGCCAGGTCTTCATCAGATCTAACTATACTGGAACACATACTTAGAGAAAATTCCCTATAAACTGAGAGGATGAATCCAGAATCTTGTCATTCAGCCTTTCACCTGGGGGGTTGCACAGTTCAAAGGGACCACTGCTGCAGCGTCTGAGGCACAGACTCAGATGTGAATGATTCAAATCATTTATTGCAGGTTCTAACATCCCTTATTTACAGTCTCAAGTTTCCTCTTGTAACTTTCCCACCCATCTTTATATGTCAACAAAACAATCCACAAACACTCCTTAGCTGTGCATGCAGGTGCTTATCCAATCAGGGCCATGAGTTGTTCCACGCGCTCTTACTCCAATCAGGGTCATCATCACATGGTCATCATCCAGCTTACTTGATTTTGTTCCTCTTTTGAAGGTGTCCCTGGTTCTCAGTGTTGCTTTCTCATGTCGTTTAACTTGCTCTGCAGCTTCTGCTCTAAATAGTCTTCTTGTATTCCTACATGTGGCAAGCACAGTTCCAGAAAACCCAACCACAGGGAAGGATTAATGTAATGATCATCAGTAAGGATTCCTTCTAGAGCCTGCCTCAGTGTCGTTGGATTACACACTTCTCAGAAGTGACACTGATAGTTTAGATGGTAAAACTTAACAGGAATGAACACAGCAGGTCTCCTGAACAACTGCTAGAATCTGCAGTACCATTTATTAACATCTCCATTAAGAGAATATAGGTATTTATCAATCTTCTCAAAGAAAACTATTGTTTTTCTATGGCTACAGGGAAACTAGAGATATTGCTTCTTTTAAATAAAATGACCTCAATAACATGTATGCTAATATAACTTCTCTTTCAAAAAAAGTAGTTTGATCTTTAAGTAAAGGATTGTTTAGAATAAAATAAATAATTAAAAAAAAAACCAACCCACCACACAGAAAAAAACAAACAAATGAGTAAGTTTAGAAAACGAGTGCTTCTAGCATCTGAAAGACAGAGCTCCTGAGATTTACCTCTATATATTAGGGGTGTAGCATAATAATTCTCATACGGTATGGCTTATGGTTTGTAGATCTATGGGGACTCATCTCAACTGAATTCTTTAACAGCTGATATGACAGAGATGTCCATTACCCAAATGGACAGCACTCTCTATTGATCAGTGCTTCACTTAGCAATCCCATTTGTCATCCTTTTGTCTCTGCCATCATCTGCTCTATATAAAAAAAAGGAAATTAATCAGGCTCCACAACAGTTAATGCACCCATATGGAACACTGAACAATTAAAACAACTAAGGTGCAGAACTCTTTGCAAGTCTACCACAGACACATTGAGTTTCTTTGCATCTTCCCCAGTGGTAGACTGAACTGAGAAACAGCCTAGTATCATGAAGGCCAGAGATGCTATAGTCATGTAAACTCTAGTAACATCAAGTGTCACATGAACTTCACCAGTCTTTTATGTTTTTTTCTCTCAAGTTATACAAGAAAAAGAAGACAAAGCCCAAGTAAAACAGCAGAACTATACTACTTAAATCAAGCAAACATCTGGGTAGATGCATCTATGATAAAACAGATTTATGCAGTTAGATAACAATCATGCATTATTTCATTAATATAGTATATTTCTATAATTTTCTGAAAAGAATAATTGAATTAGCTATAGAAAAGCAATACTGAAACATTTCACTTTCTCCCTCATAGTACACATAAGCATCCATGTCACGGAGACAGAGGTTTTTCTATTCCTTCAGTGAACACAGTAACAGAAATAATTAAACATCTTTCAGACCTGAACTACATAGTCATTAGCCAATGATTTGAACTGCCACTAGAGCTTGAACTGTACTTTGTCTGGGCTTTTCTACCCATTTCCATTCGGAAAGACTTCCATATCCAGATTTCCCCTGAGAAATGTTTTATGATGCTATAAAGACTTTCAACCAGAGACAGGAGCTCCTCGGCACCTGAGCCACAGACAGAACTATCAAATAACAGTTAATTGCTGGATGACACTGGGTGGCTGGTCTTGAATTCTGATCTCCAAATATTATCCATGCAACTGTCTGTAGAGATAAGACTGTTATGATAGCAGCAGATAAAACCAATTAATATAGGGAGCAGGGAGCATTTCAAGACCCTGACTTTCACCATAAATACAGTTAAACACACATAAGGGGGAAGATGTAATATGCTCTCTGCTTTGTCAAGAACACCACCTAGGGCTCAGCTCTTTGCCACCAGAAAGAGGGATACATGCTGATAAGGGAAAAGAACAAATGGACAGAAGGAAAAAGACCCATACTGAGGATTAAACACTCCAGCTGCTAATGACCCTCATAAACAAAGTGGGATTGCAAATATTGATACCAATAGCAAAGATAGGATCTTTTTAAATTCAGGAAGATGTTCACAGCTTCAACCATTAACACAAATATTCCGACAGAATTGCAGTGCACATATTTTTCTTTTGCCTGACATCTGAGCAACTTCTGCTTTCCAGTTTATGCAATTCCACTAGCATCTCTGTCTGGTACTGCTCAGGCCATGGTATACTTCATGATTTATCTCTTAGTGTTGCTGCCAAAACCCTCAGATGAGGCTGCAAGCTTTAAATTTTTACACACTCAACAACTAAGGAATACAGCGAAGAAGTTGCACATAAAGGGAACAGTGAATAAGAATATAAATTTTCATTCATTTGGCACAGAAAGGCAGGAACATCAAAGGAGAGCAAAATGGCAGGGTTGAGATCAAGTCTAACTAATGGATCCCACAGGACAAAACCATAATTGACTTTGGGAACTAACGTTAATAAGGAGAATCTGGTTAAATGAATTGTGGACTTAAGAAAATTTCAACCTGAACCACAAAAAAAAAAAAAAAAAAAAAAAAAAAAAAAAAAAAAAAGGCTAAAACAGCACCATACAATAACATGCTACTTAGGTCCCCATCCACGCCAGCTCTTCTCAAAGTTCAGCTTGGCATTTTCAATTGAGAAGTCATTAGACAAGCTGTTCAATAGAGTTGAACAATTAAAAAAAAAAAAAAGAAATTTATACACACAGGATTTTTTTTAATATTATTATTTTTGTGTGTGCTAGCAATTTTTAATTTAAGCTATGAGCTGTCTAGGTAAAAATGAATTATCAGTACAAGAATTAAAATTAGAACAGCATCCTGCATTTTCTTTTCTTTCTTTTCTAGTTCTTCCTTTTTCCCTTTCCTGAAACAGTATTACTGTGAAGTTACTTAACCATTTATTGTTATTTTAAATTATATGAAGTAAATTTACAATCTTTCACATAGTGTTTCAGTGAATTTCAGATGAGCTTCTTCACTGCAGAAAGCAGGAAATTATGTCCTTTTTACCCCATTCTTGCAAATACTCAGCCTAAACAACTAAACAACATTAAAAAACCTACAGATGCAAAACAAAACAAACAAGCAATACTTAACTATTACATATAGCTAAAGATTGTTTGTCCAAGCCTACTCACATTGACATCTGCTGCATCCCTCAAATTGCGTCTCCCTTTCTCTTGAGTATAGATTACTTAATCATCTCCTCTTGCAACTTCCTTCTAGCTCTAGACGAGCACAGTGCACTATCTACATTATCACTGAGCTCACAAAAATAAAAACATACATGGGTAATGAACAAAATTTTACCAGAACTACAATTCTGAATGCCACAGATGTGAAGCAGTTTTAGTTAATTAGTTAATAGTTAGTTGATAATTAATAATTAATAATATTTTAAATAATAGTTAATAATTTAGTTAGTTGATTAACAATATTTTCAAGTATTTCATGTCATTTTTTAAAAACCTTCTTTTCTATAAACACCTCCTTTTATGCTGATTCAACTATAACAGCATTATTTTTATCTGTACTGTGCAATTTCTCTAACACCATGCTTTGCTCTTTTAGTCTGAGTTTTTTTCTCTAATTTACTTAATTTGGTTCAGTGAAATCACTCTTGAATCATCGCCCCTTATCCCAAGATATGGCTAGCAGAAAGGCTGAGTGGCCTATTCCAGAAACCCTTGCTATGATTCCTATTTTGCTTATTTGCTGTAACTACAAAAATGTGCATGCTACCAGACATACACAGTGAAAATCTGTGGGCAATATGCTACTTCATATATGTAGGTCACTCTGAAAGTAATCCTTCCAAGTAATTAACATGGAAACTACAACAGATACAAAAAACACAATAACACTCATTGATAGAACACATTATCAGCTACAAAACAGTATTTTTTAACTTAGTCACTTTTTGCTTGTGATGAACACATGCCTGAATGCCACACTCATAAAAATCAGTCCCTCTGCTGACATGATCACAAAAAGAAAACATAACAGAATATTCATTATCATCCTTGTCATAGAATGGCTTAGGTTGAAACAGACCTCAAAGATCATCTAGCTTTAAACCCCTGCTGTGGGCAGGGTCACCAACCACTAGTGCAGGCTGCCCAGAGCCACATCCAGCCTGGCCTTGAATATCTCCAGGGCAACCACCACCTCTCTGGACAACCTGTTTCAGTGCATCACCACCCTCTGAGTGAAAAACTTCCTCCTAATAGCTAACCTAAATCTACCCTCTTAAAACCATTCCCCCTTGAACTTTGATGGGATGGTTCAACATCTACTGCCATACCACCACCATCTGCCTCTGACGGAAAGAGCCAACATCGCAGAATAGAAGGCATTACTTTTGGAGCAAGCCTTGTATATTAATTGCATCTCTTCAGCATTCAGACCACTGCACTACATTTTGTTGAGATCAACAGCTCGCTTTTCTTCAACTCACTGCTGCAAATAAAATACTCCCCTTCAGAGTAAAACATGCTTAGGAAATGGAGACGGTTGGGCTGCTAATGCTACCGCATGATTCTCTTATTGAATCAGGCACTGTGTGAGGCTACACAACTTGGTTCATCTAGAGTGTTTTACTCCTCTATAACATAATTGTGGTTCTTGCATCTTTTCTGTTTACACTCACTTTGAAGTATTCTCCCTTCAGGCTTCTCCCCTCCTCACCCTCTTTCCCACTTGTTTTGATACAGCTTGCACATTTCCTGCTATTACAATTAACAATGCACATACAGGAACAATAGCCACTGTCACAACATTCACAGCTTCAAAGCTCACTCCAACTTGCAAGACATAATGCACAGAGAGGACACTAATGAAAAGGCTGAATTTAAAATCCCATTTATCCTGAAAAGGTCATGCCACATTGAGATGTCCTTGGGAGATTGCTGGGAGACACTGGGCTCTTTCAATGTTGTTGTGATCATTTTCTCAGCAAGATAACTGTGCTTTACATGCCTGGGCTGTTTAAGGGCGCAACACGTGCTAATTTAATTTATGTTTTTAGGGGAGCTGAAGCTTTAACAGAAAAAATGCAAAGGTCTATAGTTTGCACTGCATGCACAAGGGATTACACCCGTCTTTTAAGAGCTAATGGTAGAGCCACAAGAGACAGCAATAAACCGGTTCAGTTTCCTGGGAGTGCTCTTAATTCAAGATCACTCTCTTGCAAAGAAACTATTCCCATACACAAAAAGGATTTAAGAAAAATCCTCCTGGGATTTATACAGATCTTGGAAAAGATTTAGACAATTTATATTCTAAATAATTTGACAAACACGTACCAAGGACAGATACATTACCACAGGAAATCGCTATGCTACTGCTCTTTCGATATTTGAACAGCTTCATGCCACGAGTGTTCAAAATAACCTCTAAAAAATCATCCTGTAGCTCTAGTCGCTTATTACATTTAGAGCAGGTACCAGCCATAGTTATTACATGGTATTTCACGCTTAAAGACTCATTAGCTATCTTATGGCCATGACTATTTGTTCCAGACTATTTCAGGAAGGTTGGGATATTCTGTGTACTGAGACAGATGGTCTGGCAGACTGAGAAAAAAAAAAGGAAAAGGGAATTTCAAAGAACAAAAAAAATCTAGCCACTAGAATGAAGTGTTACCTATGCAGAAATGCAGTTATTATGCATGTGAATATATGCAGAGGTAGAATCACATGCTATCATTGTTCTAAGCACAAGATAATAAATCCTTTCAAGATACAGAAAATTTATTTAAGAGATTTGGGATCTTGAATTTTCATTCATTTACTATTACCCTTATAAGTTCGAAGAAAGCAACGCTATATGACCCACTTTCAGTCTGAGTGGTATTCTCTTTTAGGTATTCATTATATAAATCTTAGTACAAGACTGCCATAAATAATGTCCAGTAATGAGGACTGTAAGTTAATTTGACTTCATCAGACTCAGATGAAACTTTCCAGTTTTGTTAAAAATCTTCCATGTTCCAGACTACTTTGTACCAACAAAGGATATAGACTCAACTAGGTATCAGTTCAAGGCCCTGGACTACAAATCATCAGTGAAAGGAGGAAGAAAAAGTACAGTAGAAAAATGTATTTAATAATTTAATTATTCCATTTTAATAACTTCATTCTTCCATTTTTTTAATTGTTTACTTACCAAGTAACAGTTTTTTTCTATATTTTTGTTTTATGCCTTGAAAAGACTTGACAGGAGCTTCAAGAGGTAAAAAATATATATTTTTTGATACAATAATATCAAGATACTGACAAAGAAAACTTACAGAATAGGAAATACTCTTTTTGATGTAGTCCATTAGGACACTGAAAACCTGCTGTGCAGAAGACTCAAAGTTTCCATTTACAGAAGAGGAAAAAAAAGAAAGATGCAGATTCCAGGCCTTGGTCCAGAAAATAAAAGAATGCTAACCTCAAACATATGTAAAAAGTCTAAAACATGCCAGCAGGTAAAAAAAAAGACATAACTTCTCTGCAGTTTTCAGGTGTGCTTGACCAAGGAAACAGATTTCAAGCATGTGCTCATGATGTTATCAGACAGCATGATTCAAAAACTCTTGCTACAGTAATGCAGCAAGAAACAAGCCACAGAAAAACAAAGGCTTGTGAGTTTCATGGAAGTTACTCCAACAGAACTTGCTTAGAAAATTATGTCAAGATCATAGACATTGGTTGAACTGAGGCTGAAGACAATTAGATGCATTTGGTGGGCAAATTTAATTTTTCCTGGTGAAAAGAGGGGAAAAAAAAAAAAAAAAAAAAGGAGATAAATTAAAAAATAAAGCTTACAACTGCCTGACATCTGGCAGTTTCTTCTCAAGAGAGGTCTAGGATGAAAATAGCTGGGGCTCTGAAGAGCAGAATCAGCGCGTACTGGCAAAAGGTGTCTCTTTAACACAGGTGTTCTCTGTCTCTCACTTTCATGATTACAAAGCTAACTTGCACATACAAAAACAGAAAACAGAAAAAAATGCTCCTATTCCTAAAGCTCTTGCAAGTAGCATTAGCAACTCCATATTTTCATCTGTGTCCACCCTCTATTAAATATATATGCATGCAGCTCTAGTCTGCACTCAAATTTGTATTCAAATGAGGACTGTGGAGGGAAAAGAGTGAGATTTTAATCGGCTGTGTTAAGGATTTTGTTTGGAAAATGTCCATGGTCTTCAAGTACGTGAATTGATATGGATTCTGCTGTTTTTCTGCAGATTTAGGACTATATGCTTCAGAGTATAGTTTTCTGAGTAATTAAAGCCCCAGATCAACAAGCTAAATATTATCTACTTCCATAACAGCAAGCCAGCTACTCTTCCGGTGATGGCAGCATGACATCTATGATTCCCATCCATTTTTTGTTCCCTTATTCCTTGTTACACTGCTACAGCTACACTATGAGGGCTAAGCAGTGAAACATAGCACTAAATGCAACCAAGAAGTACATCATATCTTTCAGCAAAGACATACACACTGAAAATAACATTGGTGACCACTGAACCAAAATACTTCAGTCCTTCATGTTTATAAGCCCACATTATCATTTCATTCTAATTTTGTCCAACTTCCCAGAATTAGAATATTTCTAATGAGTATTTGTAAATGATATGAAACAGGAAAAATGGATAAGGAAAGACTCTGCTGATATCAGACTGATGTCAGATGATACCACAGTCCATCAGAAAATCCCTCCCTGCACAGTGCTACTCTGTTAACATTTATTCAGTTAGCCCAAATAATAAAGTATTATAGAACAAATTCCAGCATTCTCTATGATCTCTATTTTTTTTTTCTTAAAAAAGAGGCACTTGCAGACTGAGAAAATTGTTAAAAACAATTGTCAGACTGCAAAGTCTAGCTTTTCAAGGTTAGGAAATGTGTAATAAGCTTGCATTTTTACTTGGCCCCAGTTTGCATTAGTTACAATACAGACCCATTCAGCCAGAGAGAAAGGAACCGTTAGTTGTAGGGTTGTTTTTGTTTGTTTGTTTGTTTCAGCAGAAAATATTTGAATTGACTGAGGATAACTGTTGTTCTTTTTTAACTTAAAAAATAGACTTCCAACACAAAATGTCAGATGCTTCTTCTGGTCATGCACTCTAGTATTTACTTAGGCTGGAAAAACTGATGAACCTTTTATTCTAAAACCGCTGTCAGCTGAAATGTATTATTAGCTTTCCCGTACAGAGATGAAATTGAGGCAGAAAAAGGTTAATGTTAAGAGTAACCAACAATTTGGGGTTCACAATTTGCAATGGTTCAGGGTGCTTAGCACTTTGTCATCCTATGTTCAAAGCAGTGACTACAATTGCACCTGTGAGAGTTCAGCACTTTTGCAGATCAGATCCCACAGCTTCAACCTCAGTCACCCAGAAAATGAAGTGCACGCAGCTAGTAATCATCTGTGAAAAGTCTGGGTTAAGCCATTTGCCTGAAACTGCACAGAAACTCTTAGAAAAAGTTTACTTCAACTAAATAAATCATATTCTTCCTGTCCCCAATTCATTCCAAACACTAGGTAGGCCTCAGGGATAAAATATGCTATATAATGCCATATAATAAACGGTACCACTTTCTGTACAAGATGCCACTGCAACTAATTCTGTTTCAAAAAGAAAATCAATAAAGAAATAAAGCACTCAACATCAAAATTTCTAACCCAAGCAGAGATCTTATTTTGAAAGAGATAGACCCAAGCATTCTTCACACACTCCAAGCATTTGGCTGTGAATATTAATCCTGTGTAAAAAGACCTCAGATAGCACAGTAATGAATAGTAGTAAAAATGTCATAAGATAGCTAAGACATATGAAGAAGGAACACAGAGAGAACTTGACTGGATGACTAATTTACTTTTTCTTTAACCAGGTCAAACTAACAAAAGGTTGTAGGCAGAAGGAAAAACAGCAACATCATGGAATCCTACCACATTTATAGGGCTCTTCACATGTGTAAACTACTTTTAAAAATTAACTAATTAATCTTCACAACCTCATATTCCCATCTGATGCAGTCAAGTATTATAAACCTGTATTTTCCAAGAGGAAACTAGGGCAGAGAAATTAAAAGCTGTGTTTCCAAAGTGTCCATTAATTCTGTGCATCTGTGTGGAGTGCCCAACTTGAGACACTGAAAAAGAGGCCATAAGATATTCTGAGGACTCTCAGCTCCTAAGAACGACAGCACCAGTCATAAAAAAGACATCTGAGAAAATATCTGAAGCTTGGCGCTGAGTTAAAACCATGGAAGTATTATAATTTATAATTTTTTTGAGAGAGATTGATGTGAACTCCGATTCTGACATGAATCAGAGACAGAGCTGGGCCTGATATTCATTTAAAACTGAATACAAGACATCAAATTTAATATTTGTTAAGTAGAAGAAGGACAGGTAGCTCAGCAACTTCAGAATGACCTGTGCTAGGCAACTTTGACAATCCGGAAAACAGAGGAAGATGTCTACAGAGAAACAGAGAGCATAAGTCACAATCAACCTGCACAGTGCAGGGAGAACATGGTATTCACTCAGTGAGATAGGCAGAGAGAGAGAGAAAACCACAGTGTTTGCACATGCAAGAAGCCTGTTTGACTCTGAGGAGCACAGCAATAAGCAGCATGCTGGTCCTGAAATCTGAAATCCACAGTGCCTTCCAGAGCCCCTGCTGCCATTTTGAATGCAGCTGAGCTTCCTCCTCTGCAACCAGCCTGGGTACCAAACCACATCCAACCCACCCCCACCCCTCCCTCCAGGAAAAAGCTGCTCCCTGGACCCTCTTGTGAGGCTCACAGAACCACATGCCTTAAACTATGCCAAAGAAGTGCTTGAATGAACACAAATACTGAATTTTTTGAACTTCAGAAGTGAGTCTTCTCAAACTCAGACTGTGGACCAAGACAGCTCAAATAAATCTTTCTTTGATCCTGTTCTGCTCAACAGCAGGAAAAATTTCTTAATAGTTACACCTAAAATGTGATAATCTATTCTCAATCCTTAAACTGTGGGTTCACACAGGCCTACCTATGCTATTTACTATTTGCAACAAATACACTTCAGTATATAGTTAACAAATGTGGCTGACGGTGCAGTATCCATAAGCAGAACAGCAGGCTGGGAACCTATATTCTTCTTTCTCTTCTGAAGCCTTTCTTCACTCCCCATCAAAGGAGGAAACAAAAACCACACATTGTACCTCTCATGTTTCTTAAGGCATCCAAGCCACTACTTTCACAAAAATTACCTGTCCATCAAGACATCAGGCCTTGGCATGCCAAACAGCACATGCATTTTGTGATCTCAGCTGCTGGCCACATATACATTTACACCATCAAAAGCCTTCCATTTGAGCATCATTGGTAAACATGAAACATCACTGGTCACCAAAGTACTAAGAGATTCATCCTCCTTTTTTTCTGGCATAAACAAAGATAACTACTTTCAATTTAAACCCCACACTTCAGAAAACTTTCAGATCTGCATAAAATACAACACTATGCATTGGGGTTTCCAGTTTCTAATGAAAAAAAATCAACCTTTTCAAAGCATATTTCTTTCATCAGTCTTGTTTGTAGAGAACTGAACACAATGTGCTCCCTCATGCACCATTCTGACCAGGACATTTCACAAGAACCTCAATCCACCCAGTGCCAATCTGTTTACAAAGGTTACAAAGAACTACATTTTTGCCCTGAGCTCTAAATGAAAGAGAATGTCTGCTTCCAAACCTTTCCATTTTTTTGAAGAAAGACAGGTATTCATTCTCAGCAATTCTTATTGAGCACTGCATCATTCTGGAGACTGTTGTTAATTACTTAAGGCTGGGGTCAGAAACCTGTGGTTTGAAAGCCACATGCAGCTCTTCAGCAGCATGTGTTTAGCTCTTCAATCCTCTGGCATCAGCCCACAATTTTCAACAGCACACAAGTGCAAAAGGAGGGTTTTTCTGGCAAGAAAGTCTCTTTATGGCTCTGTAATCAACCCAGCTCCAGCAGTTCTTTTCTGTATCTGCTAATAGCAAATCAAACTTCTGAAAGTCAATTTTGACAAGTAACATTATCTCTTGCTTCCTGTCAGCTTCTCTGAAATATTTACAAGACAAACAGCACGTAAAGTAAATAATCATGGCAACTGCTTGAAAAAGTAACAAGCACTAATTTCTAAAGAGTTCTAGTTCTGATTTTTGTGCGCTAGAGTATGTTGTTTTGTTAGGGTTTTTGTTTGTTTGTTTGTTTTTAAAAGACCAGCAATACTAAGTGCAGCCTTCCCTGATGGCATTATAGATTGCTTTGCAGCTGAGGCACTGTAGTGCAGACTCGGTCTCTGTTCATTTTTCTCTTGTACCGGAGATTTTCTCTACAAAATAAACACAAACACACACACAGAGCAGACAGATTTTCCTTTTCTGCAGTAATTTTCTGGTGGACAGTTAATGGTAAGCTATGATGACTGAAAATCAGAGCAGGATGGAGGGCCAGAACAGGAGAGAGATACAGTTTGTAAAGGCTGCCCTCCAACACTGATACTGCTGTTCACTTCATCCTTGTGATCAATTTGGTTGTCTCCAGAACATCTGCTCCCAAGCTGACAAATGATGAACCCCATCTCAGAATCCATAAGCAGAAAAACAGCAGTCTGATAAACAGCTAACAGAGGAAAATATATGCACCTTTCATAAGGAAGACAAATCGCTTATTCTCACCAAATGCTTCCAACAGGAACACTAATTCTGTATTTATTTGCAGAGCATATGTACTGTGTCCAAAGCACTGCATTAAAAAAGATCTCCAGCAGCCAATTGGTTTGATTACATTACTCTTCCCCTGTGTAACAACAGCTCTGAAACAAAAATAAAAATACAGCCTTTTTAGAAAGAAACCCCATTAGAAACATGTTGTGGATTTTGTTCATCTTTTTGCTCATGTTTTTGTTGGAGGTGGTTGTTACTATTTTGAACATTTTTCTCCAAGGAATATCTATGAAATATTAGAGTCACATAGCAAAGGCTTTCATGCGCATTCCTTTCAGCATGGCACATTATTTTTATTAATCACTGCACACATATATATTGCAGGATGCTCTTTGTTTTAGGTCCGGTCATGTGATTTTCCTGACACCAGGGAACACTGGGTAAATTGTAATGCTCTACCAAGGCCAAAGAATGGTCTTTTCTAAAGCTAGGATGTTGATGAATTGTTATTTGCCAAGGCCTAAGTAAGCACGGAACACTCTATCTATTCCTCCTTCTGTGCTCTCAGAATGATGGATGGAAAAATGAGGCAGGAAAAGAAGCTGGAGACAAGACTGAGCTGACAACCTAGCAGATCTAAGCTGGATTGTTTTAATCAAACTGCAAGAAAAAGTAGTTCCTTGTGTTATTCCTCCAGTCTTGCTCTCTTATTGCAACCACAGAGCATGGAAAACACTGCACCACATTTCTCTGCCTGACAATTCTAACACATTGAAAATAATGCAAACGGTCACCTGCTGCATGCTGAAGCACAAAAACGACTCTTTTAACAAAGACAACTTCACATAAACCCTGACCTGCAAGTTATGACCTGCTTATAAAGCCAGCAAAATGCTTGAGTATACATAGATTCAAACAGTTCGTAAGTGCAAATCTGAGGAGCCAGCTGACTTACACCCTACCATCTAATGCTGATATTGTGCATATTCCACACTATAATATTTACAGATAGCAAATAACAGAAAGCAATTATCAGACATGCATGTCTTCAGGAATTTAACAGGAATATCTAACAAGATCCAATTAGCAGTTTCCCAGGAGATGGATTGTACTGTCCACTAAACACAAGCACCACTCCACCCATGGGCTTGGGCTGAGGGATGGGAGGGGGGGCTGAGAGATGTCCATCAGCTGCATGGCAAGACCATGTGGCTGACAGGTGGTCCCTGAAGCCTACCTTGCCCTAGCACTTCTGTGGCATCCACAAATGGGCACTTACAGGTGCTCCTGTCAGCAAGAGGAGATTGCTAGAGCTCCCCCTCCACTGGCCTAAGAGACCAGGGGATAAAGCTGATATCACCTCCTGGTTCATGGCAGGTGAGGAAGTGCCCACCATGGAGTGCTTCCTCAGCAGGGAGAGCAGAAGATGCAAAGCCTGCGCTACCAGCATCAAGGGCTGCACTTCACTGAAGCAATACAGTTACTATGTAGTAACAGCATGACCTCCATAGCAATGCCAAGACTGCTGCTCACCGCATAAACAGAGATTCCTGGGGGAGGAGAGAGGTCCTGGAGGAAGACTCAGAGGTGGGAGCTGCTACTGAAGCATTTCTGTGCTTATTGGATTACGGCCTTTAGCTTCTGCATTCAGTTACACCTGCAGTCAGCACAATCCAAGCATATCTAGCCAAAATTGTCTTTGACAGTGAAACAAATCCACCTTGTGTCTGAGAAGAGATGGAACATATGAAGTGAGAATACAGCTAACAGAGGCAGGATGATCAGAGGTGGTGTCAGTGCCAGGCTCCTGCTCTGAGTGGTGTCTTACTTGTTCCTAACCAAATGCACAGGGGGCCTGAGACTGCATCCCACAGCAGCAACACCAGGTTGTGGTTGGGAGCAAGAGGCAGGCACAGCATGCTGCAGGCATAAGCAGACGCACCACAGCAACGAGCAAGGTGCCATTCACTTCTGTCAGTACTGCCTTAGACTTATCCGCTGTACTGTGTGTAAATACATAACTAAGAGAAAAAAGTAAATAAAACGTTTTTGTTTTTGTTTTTTTGTTTTGTTTTGTTTTGTTGTTTTGTTTTTTCCCACGTCACTGATAGTGCCTGAGAATGGTTTAAACACATTCTTCCTGTAAGGGTTTGCACCTTCACACATTTTTCTTGACTTTAACATTTCTGAAATGTAAAAGTACTTAGAAGCGTCACAAGATTACTCCATGAAGTTCCTCAAACACTGAAAAACATACAAGATCTACTATCAACGGACACACTTATAGGAAATAAATAGGTTGCCTTCACCTTTACAGACAAGTGTCAATGCATGGGAACTACCACTGCATTTGAAATACTCCTAAGTGCTGCTGATAGCCTTCTGCAAAGAAGTCAAGGCATGAACAAACTGATCTCTCATTCAAATTACTTCTTTAAAAGCCAGACAAGAAAGCTGAGCAGTGATCTGAACCTTTTGTATCATTATTCAGAATGCATGTAGTCTGTAGATAAACAAACTTGGCCATACAATCAAGCTAGCAGACACAGAAAAACAGGTTGCTTTTGTTTGTTTGTTTGTTTTTCTGTAAACACCTGATAGAAGTTATGGCTGCAAGTCAGCATACAGTTTTATATATTTTAGTTCCAAAATCCCAACTGAAAAATAGGGTTTAGATGACAGAGCAATCAGATGCATTTAATAGGATAGTTCAGTACACAAGAAAACCATGAAATTCTTAACAGTCTACCTGTGTATTTCAGCACTGATCAGTGCCCACTGCACAGCTCAATGCTCTTTCATAGCAATTTTAACAGGAGTTACTGAAGTAAATTAATTCAAACTTATTAAAACAGATGTGTACACCACTGCACAGTAAAAGAGAACTCTTGAATACAAAAGGGATTTCTACCATACTGGTGGTGCTTTGGTAAAATGGCATTTTCACTTTTTCTTCCCACACCAAATTCCTGCTTACTCTAAGCTCTCAGATAGGAAGTATTCATTTTTGTTTTGTTTAATATTAACGTCTTGCAGGGGATAAATTCTCTCAGAGACATTCATGCACACAAATGAATTTCTCAAAATTAAAAAAAAAAAAATACTGTCTAGGGAAAGGAGGATTTTTTACCAATGACTCAATAATAAAAAGCTGCTCTTCTTTCTTTTCTTAAACATGGAAGTTCTAGTTTGGCTAGTTTTTTGTTCATTTGTTCGTTTGGTCATTTGTTTTTTCCCTAAAAAGAGATTTAAGAAATCATTACTTTTTTAGTGAGGAACAAAAAGGTAGAGATGTTACTGGTCTTTGGCTGTGCATGGAATATAAACAAAAAGCAAAGCACACATTATTCTGTCTTTCTCCTACTTCCCTACATTTGTTGCCACATTTCACTATGGTGGGATTCTGTTCCCGCGATCACTGTGCCACAAAGGCACCTAAAGTCATTACTCACTCGGTTAATCACTAATATGGATGGGGAAGAAGTGCCAGAACCTTTTAACATTATACCCTCATAGTGCTTGGGGGGCTGAAATAAATGATCCAAGTGTTGAAAGGTGACAAAATATAAAATGCCTTCCTTATAAACTTAAATTAGAGGTAAAACTGTCTCTTGTTTTTAAGCCTTAGTTATCCTTGTAAGCTATGCTTTCCCCGGTCCACTATACTCCACAGCAGTTGTTATTACTTAATTCCACTGTTTGCTAAGGTCTGTAGATAAGAGAAAGTATTTAAATACAACAGTCAGTGTCAAATTTAAGCACAGTGATTTCATGTTTAGTCTCATTGCTCACGCAAATCTGAGGGGTAAAATTTGACCTTAATAAGCCAATTCAGTTAGAAATACAGAACTGATTTGTTTTCCAGATGCTGCAGCAATGCGAAGAGCTTTGCCTTCTGAACAAACAAGCTAAAGGAAAATATTGAAATGGTAAAAAAAACAACAAACAGGTAAGAGTTCCACATCTCAGTGCCCACACACATGCAATCCAGTCCATGACTGCTTTGCAACCCAGGAATTCTGGTTTCATTTCTTCTTCTGGGCAATAATACAATGATTGTGCAGTTCACTACCTTTGTTTCCCTGACAAAATTTTCACAGCAGCCCCTGAGGCAAGAAACTGATCTTTCTCCCACAAATAAGGAAACTAAGTTGGAAAAATTTCATACTAGAATAGCTGAAAATGGATCTCCATGCTTTTGTGAGGCAGGATAGAGACCCATGCCCACTGACTTTTGCAATGAACATGCCAAAACTGAGCTGTACAACAGCCTAAACCATGCTGTTCACACATACAGAGCCCAGCACTCCTGCCAGACAGTATTATTGTCACTTTTCACTGTAACTACCAGGAGCCCACATTGTCACTAGAAATGTTTTCCTCTTTTTATTGTGCAGCCAAAACTTGCTCCTTCGATACAAATTAATAGCACACGTGGGACAGGAAGGCCTTAGGAGGCCATTCAGATTACAGGAGTTTGACACTATGTGCCTCGTCACTGTGTGGCATCTCGGTTACAAAAGGGCTGGGGCAGCAGACTGTGCAGACTGCTTGCAAGACCACAATGCTAGAGATTTCGTTTGTATATCCAGACAGAGCAAACTCTTACCTTTACTGGCTTTAAAAAGGTCAGCGTTTGATTGAATAAACTCCCTGCCCAGAAAGCACGCTCTGTTCTCAAAGGTTTAACATTAGCACTCACTGGGTGGCTGGGTGTCTTGGAGCACTGCTGCAGAGCTACAAAGACTTTTACATCTGTGGATTTCCCTGTCCAATTCAGCTGTTTCTAAACTTAGCAGCCTCTCCAAATACATGGGAGCTAAGTTTGGCAATCCTCTGTTCCTGCCCCCCTTTACAAACTCATCACAACAGCCTGTAAGCTCAGAGGTTAGTAAGCTATCTGCAGGGAAATGCATATTTTAAATTAAAGTTAATAAACCTGTTTCCCCTGTCTTTGTATGCCACAGTTCTGATGCCTACACATTTTTAAACCTTCGCTCATACAAGCAATCCTACTGACTTCCTCCAGTGAAACTACTCATAAGAGCCCCGACACGTATGTACTTAGATTTACATGATTGGGCTAAAATAAGTAAAATTGAAGCAGACTGTCAGAATAATAATTTAAAATTCAAGTGTATAAATGCTGTGTGTGACTGAATATGAAACAAGAAGGGTCACAGAGTCTCATTTTTTCAGATTTCCCTGTGTAGACAGGTCAGTGGCGATGCTGGTTCTTAATCATGTGTTCACATTATGCACAAATAACACCCTCTTGTTCCTGTCCTCGAGAATGCTGGCAATTAATAAATGTTCATGCATTACATTTGCAGTGCTTTACTCAGTGAGATCCATCCAAAGACAACAACAAAACTCAGTAAAAACTACGTGCTCTTCCACAGTGGTTTTTTTAACAAGTGTTATCTCTTTAGTAATATTTTGTGTCCTTCAGATGATTCATCCAAAAAGAACACAGTAAAAATCGAAATAGATTGTAGCTAAGAAAAACAACAAGGTGTGCACACAAACACCAGTGCACTGATGTAATATTGTGACAGTTCTCTCAGTGCCACATCTGCTTTGAGACCTGATTGTCCTATCATCAGCATGCACGACTGGGAACATGACAGAATTTGTGCTCCCTCTGTTGGCTACCTTGTTCTTTGGTAAGAAAACATCAGCCATTTCACGTTAAAAAAAAATCTTACTGGAAGGGAGTGCTATTTTAATTTTTTTTGGTAGGACGCAGAAAATTAATTCCTAAGCTACAGAGAATGAATTTTAAAAGGGAGCAGGCACACAAGCAATTAATGTCTGAACTCCGACTGGGACTCAACCAGGCCTTAAATTCTGCAAGCATAAATAACTACTCTCACAGTTTTCTCTCAGTAACGAATCAGTGACACATATTGCTAACATCATCAGGCTGAGGCATGCAAACAAGTACTTATATGTCAAAGTACTGGCATATATCTAAGCACAAAACAAACAAACAAACAAACAAACAAACAAACAAAAAAAAAACTGTACAGCAACTTGTAAATGCAAAAGTTTAGCCACAAAAGCAGATACAATTTGGAAAAATATTGAACTATATATGCATATTCATAGCACGTCACACCAAGAAGCCTAAATCACATTTTCAAATGCAGTCAGTAAGAAATCTCTGTTTAAAAGACTTTAACAGAATTTACAGGAATGAATGTCAACAGCAATTTGGTTTAGTAACACAAATCGGGTGATTATATTGCCTTAGTAATTATCAAGTCTCAGAATGGTGATATTGGTCATAATATTGCCTGCACTCTCTGGATAATTAACTTGCATGGTGCCAGCAGCTCAGACCTCCTAACTCAGCAGCACTGCCAAACACCAGTAGCATGCCTACACCCAAAATGAATCCACATCTCCTACAGAGAGCTATCATGCTACTTCTGCATCAAGCACAGTCCAAAGAAAGAAGCAGAGAGGTGGAGATGTGAATGGAGCTCTCCTGCCCAGCCTCAGAAGTGAAACAGAAGCAGGTTGGGCAATGCAAGGCTTAGCAAGTCACTGGTTTATTAGTCAGCACATAGGCATCCAGTCTGTCTGCCAGGTGGGCAGCTCTACCCTCTCCTCCACACGGCTGGTAGGACTGACAGAGAGCCATCAATCCCTGCCACCAAGCACAACCTCCGACAAGACTTCCCTACCAGCCCCACCCATTCTCCCTTGGCTATGTGGGTTTTGTTCTGACTTAGCTGTTTCCCCACCCACCACAAAGCCTCCACCATCACAGCTGTCAATACTTTACAGGTTGATATCTTTGCCACAAAAACAAAGTTGCTACTGGCAGCACTATTGTGACGCTACACCTGAAGCAAGTACCAGCATCTTAAAGGCTCTTCGTGCTAG
Organism: Callipepla californica brunnescens; assembly: GCA_023055505.1. Taxonomy (NCBI): domain Eukaryota; kingdom Metazoa; phylum Chordata; class Aves; order Galliformes; family Odontophoridae; genus Callipepla; species Callipepla californica. The sequence continues at coordinate 4,474,756 of JALIRH010000023.1, read as the reverse complement.
GATCAGTCAACATTATTTTGTCTGCTAAGTGCTGTAAGGTAGGCTGGCCATAGTTCTTGCCTGCTGAGGAATGGAAGTGAAATACAGACGCAAACAGATATCATGTGAGTTTTTGTTTGTTTGTTCTTGACAGCTGAGAAGTGAAGATACTCTGGTCTTTATGTAGCAAGTAAAATGTTCCTAAATCCCTGCTAAAACCAATAGTCATTCTGTCACCTGCAGAGATGAGGATCATGCCCTTGACATTAATAAAATTAACACTCCCTCTCTCCCTCCCTTCCCTTCTAGTCCTTCCTTCTTTCTTTTAAACCAGAGTGTATTAGCTCCTGATTATTCCTATATGCACATTCTTCTACCTCAAGCAGGACAATACAATAGCTGTGTCATTTCTGCTCCATGGGATACGTGCTTTATGCTGCTAGAGTAAAATCCTCGCACCCATTTTTCACATACCAACAGGGATGAGTGTGGCCTAAAGAAGACCTTGCAGTGTGCATTACTACAGCTGAAGATACACATTCAGAGCATCAGTGAACAGTACTGCAAGCACAGCAGCGAGGAACCTGACAGAGCCTGTGGGCAGTTAGTGGACAGTCAGGTAACATGGACAGATCTGGAGGAGTGGTGGCAGGAGAGGCTGGAAACCCCAAAGATCTCAAACACTGAGACAGTATATGACAGATATAACTATGTTTTATTTCTACTGATCTGAGTTTTGCACTTGGATGTTTCTTGAAGAAAGACAGACACATCACTAATACTGAGCATTCTAGACAACAGGAAGAGAACTCAAAGCCTCCACCTCATACACACTATGTGCCAAAGAGGGTAGGTCTTATCTGCAGAGATAAACAAGGCCTCAGAGTGCTGGGAAACTAACATTTAATCCAGAAAATATGCACACGCCTAGGGTACAAATTCCAGGTGTGACAAAGCACATGTGAATCTGGGAAGCCACAATGCACATGATGCTAGCCAGTAGTTACCCTTACCCTCAGCACCTCCCTGCCTCTATTCAAGAAATTACATATCACAGTAAGAGTATTTTCAAAAGGAGAGAAAAGAGGAAATGAGGTGGTAGGGTGGTGGGACGTAGAGGACATGACAAAGTCAAATACAGCTACATGGAAGTTGAGCTCAATGGAGTTTTATTAAGGAGAATCAATGTGCTTGCTCCCAGAGATCTCTGAAATCAAATGTGACTAAGTACTTATTTAACTATAAAAATGTTGCTTAAGGGATATTTGAAAACAAAGGCAGAAAGACAGTTCCAGTACTGTCCTTCTCAGAAAACACGTAACTCAGTGAATTCTTCAATGCTATAGTGCAGAACCTAATAATAATCTCTGGCGCTGCTGATCCATCTGTGACTAAATGCAGAGGGAATGTCTCTCAAGGATTCCATCAGAGTATACACTGAGTTAAATAACATAAAGAGCAGAAAGAATATTTTCTCTGAAAGCATGGGAAATAAATTATTGAAAAGAAGTTTTGAAAACAACTCTGCCTTGCTGAAAAGGGAGGCTTCCGTAGTGATCTCTGCAGTATAACGAGTGGAATTACTGAGAGAATGTCAGTCGCATTATAACTCAAACTTAAACAGCACAGATAGTCACTGATACATCTGGAAAGCCCATTATCCTTTGGAAAATAAACTTACTCGGTTTTGGAACTTTGAAACAGAAAAATCCAGAATGCTTTACAATGGAACTTCTCTCAATAAATATTTTGAAATTGACAAGACATACAGAGTGACTTCTGTTATAGCGTGTTCACACTGGTTCTAGCCACTAACCAATTGCAGAGAAGTACTTTGAGACACACTAAAAAAATTCTGAAAGATGTTATACAAAATTTGCTTTAAATTCCTTAGATTCCTTCCACAGAGGTTTGAGTTCCTTGCGCTTCAATTTTTATTTTTTTTTTAAACAGGTTTTTCTTACATTATGAAATGAATTACAGTACAAATCTATCTATTCATAGTGCAGCACTGACATACTGACATAAGAAATATTTGCATAATGGGCAACAAGAGAGAATCTGGTAGTCAGCTCACATACTGTGCAAGTCCCTGTAACACAGGCCTACTTGAATACAGCAGCTTGGTAAAGACTTACTGCTGAACAGCATTCCAATGAGTTTGAGAATCCACCTGTGAAGATCTTGTGAACTATGTAATCTACAGGTTGCAAAAACACTTTCATAAGCACTGGGATTCTTGACAGCTTAATACAGTATAAGTAAATACAACCATACAATTTTAGGTAGCTATAAAAGTACCTCTGTTGTACTTGCATTTAAAAATAAATAAACTGAACACATTTAAAGAAAAAAACAAAAAACAATGACAGCTAACCAACAAACAAACAAAATCAACAAAAATAAATCACCCCTGAGGATACAACAAGGATATAACAAGGTCCTCCGACAGCTCTGCTGTGGTTAAATATAATGCATTTTCACTAGCCAGACTCAAAACAAACAAACAAACAAACAAAAACACAAACAAGCAAGGAAAAAATCCTAAATAAATCTTTCACTGGACCAGTTTCTGAAGTTTAGACAAGGGAGTTCTGACAAAACAAACATTTATTTTCTCCTGCCTTTGAGACCATGATGGACTGTTTCAGTAGCTACTTACACCTTTCTACAGAGACAGCCTGACTTATGGTATAGGCTCACAACCCCTTTTGAACTGACAGAGGTCCACACTGCTGCAAACAAATGTTTCTGCTGACACAAAGGAAGAGGCAAGGAGAAAGAAGATGGAGGAAGAGCAGACAGCTTCTTGCAATAACAATGCCATGCTATAGCAAAGGCTGCACTACAAAACCAATCACCACACATCAAAATTCTTGATGAGCAATGTGTGCATTATTTATTAAGTGAAATGCTTCAAGGTTGTTGTTTTATTTCTTTTGTTGTTGGTGGTTTTCAGAATTCATCCAAAATTTCAAACAATGGATACTTCTTTGATATGCTGACAACATTTTTCACCTGTTGATGTTCCAAAGTTCCTTCAGACTGCAAAAAGTAGAACTGGTACCCATTTCCAGATTTGTTTATTATTCTACTTAGGGAACAGGAATTACATTTTGTCAATGATTTTTTCAAAATATTATTTCACACCTTTGAAGCACCATCAGGGTTTTCACATGGTTTTCTGAATCCTAGAACTTCTCAACAAGATGTGATAAGGTGACTAATAAGAGCTTATGATAGTACGAGTGGTCCAAAACCATTTATGAATAGAAAGCAAGCATCAGCTGTCAACAGCTCTGAAGATGCATGCAGTGCAGAGCTTGTTCTGGTGACAGCAGTATCTAATAGTAGTTGTAATCATACTGCTAGCTCCATCTCAGTCAGTGAAAAAAATCAGCCTTTCCCTGCTTCAACTCGTATATTCCTCCTTAAGATGACACTGCATTTGAATTTGGAGTAAAAGTTCGGTACTTACAAAGGCAATGAATCAGGGCTGACGTGACTGCAGAATTTTTCAGTCAATTCCAGAGTACCTGCAAGGCAAGCTTTTCTCACATTTTCAGCACTGCTCATATTTCAGACAACACTGCTGCTTGCTTTGTTATGCTGGGGTTCCCACAAGCAATTTTCAGACAGAGATAAGAAAAGGATATACAAATTTCTAAATAGCATCTATGAGTAACAGAACATGGCATCTCTGCAGTTCTTCTATGTACTCCTTTTTAACAACTTGCTAAAGGGTCCTTCTTGAGTATCAAGTTAGGAATGTGATAGGGACAGCAAGTGAGCCACTGGTTTAACAGGGCTAACCCCAAGCTGCTAGTGCTTGCACAAGCTGCTAAGCTCTGTTATTGTACTAGAGCTTCCCAGAGGCCAAGAGCAGAAGGGTCATCTCTTTGAGAAACTGTATACCCTTTACTTCATGTTTTACTCCCTGGGGTTAGCTGTAACATGACCTTGGGCATGACTTTAGGCTTGAGGCTGGAAAAGTACAAATGCTGCAGCAGATCTGAAGGGCAGCAGTGCTCTGAGCACGGCTCCAAGGTATAGCCACAAAGACAGCCCACGATGGGATGAACAGACGCTGCACAGGATGTGTGTGCTGCCCACTGCAACGCCTGGCAAGTCCTGTGTGCTTTTTACACACAGAAAATAGAAAGAAGGAAAGTCAGCGTTATGCAGAAAACAAGACTTACAGATATTTAAGAAAGAGAACAGTGCAAAGCCTGCAGCCCAAGAACTAAGGCTGCAAACTAAAATCAGTTCTCAATTTAGCTAGGGCATTCAGGTGATCAGGGGAAAAAAAAAAAGGTATGAACACTTGATGCTTCATATTTATTACAATCCTTACGTAAACTTATTTATTTTCTCTCCTAATCTCACTTCTGGCCACCCACAGTGAAGTCTGTGTTTGTCAGGAGCACACTTATTCTGTTAGACAAGATTTTTCAGCATCTCAGGGTAAAGATATAAACAAAAGACTAGGGAAAACAGCATTCAATTGCAGCTTTTTTGATGAGGCATAGACCATGCTTTTAAAAAGTCCTTTGGCTAGAGCTTCAGCTCATGTTCAGCCTTGTTATCATAAACTATAAATATAATAATTACGCGTATGTTCTGACAGTGGCTGGTATGTGTCTGCTTTCATACATGCACCTAAATAGAAACTGTTTCTGTTCCAAAGAATTTGTACTCTAAGAATGCCATGAAACAAAGGAGCTCAGAAGTTTCTCCATCGATCATCCCTTTATGTTTAAGATACTTGAGGAGAAGGGAGGGAAAGGACAGCAATACCTTTCTCCTTTGGCTCAGCATTACAAGTGTGTTCCAAAGAAATACAGTAATTATTCCTGCCTGTATTCTTGCCTTGGGTGTTGTTTTTTTTGGTTTTATTTTCCTCCCTCTGCTAAATTACAAGAAGATAATGATCCAAAAATCACCACAGGTTTCAGAAATGAAACATACAAGAGAAAAAGAAAGACAAGATCTGAATGTGTAATTCAGGCAATTCAGAGATACCTTTTTAGGAATTCTTATGCGCAAATGGGTAAGGAGAAAAAAGGTTAATTATAAATGACACAGTATAATTCCTATCTAAGAATCCTAAGGTTTGCAAAAGGAAAGGTTAGCTCGAAGTCTAATAAAACATTATGCCTGAACGTCCCTTTCTCACACGCAGAAGGGTTCTGCTATTGTTCCCCAGCTCGGCAGACAGCTGGCACTGCACTCTGTGCGCCAAACCAGCCACAGCCAGCAGCTCATTTACGACCCCAGCATCAGTCAGTGAAAGCAGATCATTTAGCAGAAAACCTCCCAGGCTGGTCGTCTTCCCATTCCTCACTCCCCCCACATGGTAGCAGGCAGGTCCGGTCAGGCTGCACAATTCCCTGGCCTTCAAAAGCCCAACATTTTTCATGTTTGTTTGAGAGGTTCTTTCCCTCAGACTCAAAGCTGCTTTCACAGACGTGTTAGTGGGTGAGAGCTTTCCATTCTCACACTAGATGTGATTAATTTGTGGCATTCACGTGTCTAGTTCTGCACAGACAATGAGAATGGACTGGCTCACACCCCATCTACAAGCAATTTATGCCAAAGAAGTTCAGACTTAAAGAGAAAAAGGCTTTGACAGTACCAAGCTTGCTGCTTGCTGTGGATGGCTTAAACTGCAACAGAGTATTTCAGTGAAAAGATGGAGCTATTACTGTTCACACCAATTATTATTAAAACAGACTATACAGAGACAGAAAAACATTTTTTTCCATAGCAGCGTAGATCACAACAAAACACACTAAATAAGCAGAAATGGATTCCTGCATTTCCTTGGCTCATCCAGCAATCAATAGGCACTAAGGAAGCGGGGAGGGTGATGAAATCCTAAAAGAATTATCTTCTTTAACTCAGATACTCAGACCTCCCTCTTCCACGTACAATTACAGTTGCAGAAGTGCAAAGCTAATAGCAGCAGGAATATTTATTGAATTCTCTTTGCTTGGTACATTATTCTGGCTAAAGCCCTGAATGACAATCCTATCCAGTTCTGTAATCAATCTTAGCTTATCTTTGACGGACTAAGTAAAAACTCAAAAGCCTCTGCAATCATCTCGCTTAGAGAATACTCAAACTTTCTTTATTCCAGCTCCTGTTCTGTACAGGCAAACGCTGATGATCACCTTTCAGCCCTCCCGAATAAGCTCACTTGTACCTTACATCGAGAAAGACACAGTGACTCAAGTTTATAAATAGACATGAGGGTTCAGTAGAGGGAAATTTTATCTTTTATCTGTACACATTTGCTGGCCTAACAAAACACATAAAAGTGTGTTATCAGATGCATACAGTAAACATGCACGCTTCCTAATCTCCATCAGAAAAGCAGCCCGGTTTTATTCACAAACAGGTTTTTGCAATTCTTCTGAATGCCTAACAGAAGCTAATGACATTCCGCAGAGCAGTGTGTGAGCATGCTGCCTGTCATTGTTTGAAGTATTTCATTGTTTGCTGCCCCTCCTGTAGGGTTTTAGAGAAAATTAAAAAGTTTGGAACAAGAAAGCAAAAAAAAAAAAAATAGGAAAAGTGTAATGGATGTCCACTTAACCACATTCTGCCACATGTTTAAAACTAACTGGACCAAACTGCAAAGAGGCAGCCAGCATGGTGAGCTGATATTTTGGAACATAGTGTCAGTAAATGGAAGGTCCTATTAATTTCTATCAATTAACCCAGTACCTTAAAGTCAGTAATTACATACAGAAGCATGCCCTGCACTGGCCTTGAATTTGTTTCATAGCCAATGCATATAATTAGTCCTGATTAATATCCCACATTGCACATCAACAGTATCAGCAAATCCAAATGATCTTCACTGCTGCTGCCACAGGAAGTCTTAGCGGTCTGGTTGGTGCCTTTATCAAAGCACTCTACCCAAATAGGATTGAGGGATGATTTGGCACCCACACTGCCTGATTTATTAAGACAGAGTCTGCACTGCCTTTCACACAATCATCTTAATCCCTTGCATCGACTAATTAAAGCACAGGGAAAGCTTTTACTTATGTGTGAGCAATTACAAGTTCCTGGTTGGTGTCCAAATGGATTCACGACATTAATTTGTGAACAATAAAACCTCATGTAATAAGGAATTTCAACAGGTGACTTTACATAGAGTGTACACATTTTCATTAATTGCGAGCACATTAGGGAGCAATAGGTGTGAACCCTATCCAGACTTACTACCATTCACAAGTTTGTTTCCAAAGGGTAACAATTAAAATCAGCGAAAACAAAACTTGCAACAACAACATTCACCAAAAAAAAAAAAAAAAGAAAAAGGTCACACAAGCAAACAAACTAACAAAAAATACTGCAAGAGTAGCTCATAATCTGCAGCATGTAATTTCAACTGCTCCACCAGTGTGTACATTTTGTTAACATTACCTTTTTGGATTATATTTGTCTGCAAGTGAAACCAAGTGACTAATAGTAGAACTGGTAGCAGCTGTTATTGGGGATCATTCCCAGTTAAAGGGAAAGTGGTCTGTGCACAAAGCTTCATCAAAAGCTGTACAACCTGCTGCGTGGCTTCTGTTCTTCTGGTTTGTCTCAGTCAGAATGGGAAACGCTCCAGCATCAGGGATGCGCATAATCTGACATGGGGCATAGTGCATGGGAACCCACTGAGTTGGTCATTCAAGCCAAGGCTCTCAGTGATAAAGCAACACATTGTGGTTACAAGCTCAAAGCGTACAGCCAGTGAACTTTTCGCTGTGCAGATGGCTTGCTGTCTGAGTTCAGCACAACGAATCTAAAACTAGTAAATATTTTTTTCTTGTAGTGTTATCTTTTGGGGGAATGATGCTAAGTTGTGCTGCTCACCTTATGAACTGCAGTGAAAGAAACCTACATCTGTCAATTAAAATGTAACAGCAAACAAATCTATGTCAGCATTTCATTTTCTGCATAAAATGGAACCAGAACTAATAAACCACGTTCTCCTCAAGGCTACAAGAAAAAATTCAGCAGGATGTTCAACTGCTAGAATTTCTAGCACGTTTCAAGTCCAAGGGCAGCAAGTGGTTCCCATACTGACAAGGGAGCGCAAATACACCCTTGTATGTGGAGGAATACACAGCAGAGAAACAAGTTCTCCTTACTCCAGAGAGATGAGAGACTTGACATATTTTAGCAACTACATACCGCAACTTGGGAATATTACTGTCTGAAAAGTAACGGTTGTTCTCTAAAGATGATGTTTATTATTCATACACAGCAATTTCCCCACAGCTCAGTAAAATCTCTGTGAAAGCACCGCAATAGAGAACTTGCCTACAGAAATGCATTTTGAAGAGACACAGAGTACTAAATATTATAAAGAATGCACAATTCCCCGGCTTCTGTCAAAAGCAAAATGTTATCACTCTATCTTTTCCTTTGGAGTGATGAGTGAGCGAGAGAAAGTAGGGAAGGAACTCCAAATGCTTCAGTGTTTACTAATCCAGTAAAATGAGTGAAATTTAAATTGATTATGTGAACTCCTCCCCTCTCCGCTGATCCGGTATCCTTCCCACATCTGTCTTTAATCGCCCAGGGCACCTCCTGCTGTCTTCCTCAACATGGGCACGTGCCCTTGCCAGATGGATCATTAACCTGATCGGCTGTGCCCTGGCCAACTGTGCCACTGCAGGATCTTACCAAGGCATGAAAGTAAAGAAAACAGCTTGGTTCAGTGACAGCACATGTGCCACATTACTTGCCCAGCCCCAGTCCCCTCCCAAAGCCAACACAACACAAGCAGCCATCAGTCCATCAGTGAGCCTCAGGGCTCTGTCCCAGTGTACTGAAAAGCATACATTCCTTCACAGAGAACTGGGAAGTGAATGCTCAAGTTTTATAAACAAGTATTTAGGAGGCACAGTCACAAAATAATTTTACATCCTGCTATCAACACTAGGGCACACTGCTTGAAGTTACAGTAACATAAACAGAGCTTGTAGGATAGCTGAATCTAAGAGTCCTGCATTTCTTGCTCCCCCTCATCCATCCCATTCCTATTCTCCATCCCACGTTCACACTTAATTCAACACTCCCTTTTCACATTGTTTTTTTTTAACTGGGGTTTGACAGAAGTACAAAGATATTTTGTAGCATCAGTTTTCTGCACCACTGGAATGGGTCCCCTTTTATCAATGCCCCTGTAGTACCTCAGGGTTTTGACAGAAAATCCTGTGTAACACAGGCAGAGAGCTTGTCCGCACGCACATTCCCACCATCATCAATTGGAAACGCTTACTTAAGAAAATCTGCCAATATGTTCCACTCTGCCTGCTCCGACAGCAGCATCGCTGCTGGAAGCGAGTACTGGGCGACTCACGCGGGGCTTCCTTCCAGCGGGTGTCCCAGGGCATGGATTCCTCACGTGAGCAGTTGCCCTGGGGGACCTGCACCTCACGCCTTCTCCTGTCCCTCTCCTCCAAGCACACCAGAGAGCAGGGGGATCAGTAACTGAGCAGAGACATGATGACTAAAGCAGAACAGCAGCCGTATCAGCCTTTCATTTCTCTGGGCTTGTGCACTAGTTGAGATAGGAAGCTAAATATACGGGAAGGGAGAAAAGGAGAACAGAAATACAAAAGCAAGGATGCTGTTCTCTCCCATACATGTCTTAGCTTCTGGCAAAACGTTCTGGGTATGGAGTGTCTGGCAATAAAACATTATGGTTTCCTTCTACTGGCCATTATTCTCGGCATGCAACATTAAAGTCTGTTTTCTGCAATAACAAGCCTTCAAGGGTTTCACTGGAGCAGTGTTTTAGCCTATCAAAAGGTCTAAAACAGAGTTCATGGTTTCTCTTTCATTTGAGGATGGGAGGAAAGCCATGAAAAATTTCAGAAAAGACAAAAAAAGAAATCAATACGTATCAGCTTTGGTAGCAGCAGCTGTTGGCAAATGTTCCCTCTTTGAATAAAGCTGTCAATATAGCTAAGAGCTTAAGGGCCAATTTCCTGAGAGAGTTACCTTCCCAGACTAAAAAAAAAAATAATAATAATTATAAACATTCTTTCTTTGTTCCTGCCCCATCCCACACTCTTTGTTTTTCCCTGGTAATCAGCAAAGGCAAGCTGTCACTGTTACATGCGTGTCATGAGCACAAAGGAAGGGAGTGCCTTGAGATGGCAGACTTGCCTCCTAAAACAAAAACAAACAAACAAACAAACAAAATAAAACAGCAAACACCACACTAAATTCTCCAGGGAAGGGGAAAAATACACCTTAATTTGACTGACTTTGCTTGAGGCTGAGGCGAGTCATGCACAGATAATTACCATACTGGATGCTGGCACTCAACCAAAAATTTGATGCGCTAGAATTATATATGGTGGCATGTGTCAGGCCATCTCACTGCACTTAACAGTTGTCTCCAGCTTCATTTCAAGCTAATTAGCTGCAAAAGTCACTTGAGAAAATTCTCCCCTTCATGGGGATTTCACATAAAGGTCTCTAAAACACATCATCGCCTATTAGAGAACTGAAGAACTGGAAAGACTAGAAAGTTCTGTACTAAAACAGGATGACCAACATTTATCAAAAATCAGTCAACACTATCAACTACTAATAGGCCAGAATCAAAATAAAAAAAAATAAAATCAATACATTAGCTCTGGCAAGCAACAAACCTCATGGGTTTAACCTGATATGCCATTAATATGAAAAGAATTTGACAGTTTACATAAGGGATGTGACCTAGCGCCAACAACCTCTGGCTTCTACATTTTCCAGATGGCAAGAGATTAGGCTAAAGTCTTTATTCTCATAAGAAGATTTTTTTCCTCCATGGAAAAGCTATAAAGGACAATTTTGTTCCAAACTTCAAGTCTCCTTCACAATTGTCTACTAAATTCCAGGCCTATTAAAAAGAAGCCTTTGAGCCTGACACTCTGAAAAAGAAAAAATAATAATTAAAAAAAAAAAAAGAATAAAGAAAAGAAGGACGAAACCAAACCTAAGTTTAATGCTTGTCTTTAGAAGATACATTGACAAAAGAAGTGGGGAGAGCTTGGACCTTTATTACTTTAAATGAAAAGATTGGCTAGATTCAATTGTAGCTGTGAATGACTGTTTGAGTTTGGTCTTGATGGGCTTAAGACTGGGAAAAATTTAAGCCTACTTACATACTAAAAAATGCAGCAATGTTAAATTCAGTATATAAGGTTTTTCTTACTTTGATTTATACCTATCATTGACTAAAACTTTGAAGGACATTCCTGTTTAATATGGTAAAGAGCTACAGCATAGGGCACTGTCTCTGCTTTGCAAACGTTAATATGAAAAATCGTCCCCTGACAAAGCATGACACTATTTCCCATTAATCCCTGAAATACGGCAAAGATGGAAACTAGAGTCTTTCATTGCTTCTTATCCAGGGAAGACATGGATGATTAATCAAAGTGGGCCATAAGGTGAAAATATACCATAGAAAAAATAACTCTCATAGACAGAAATTCTTAACAGATTGATGAGATTAAACATGAAAAAAAAACATCAAAACATATTCTTCAGAGCTTAAGGTATCCAAAAAGTGAACTGCAAGAGTTGTTCACTTCTCTCTCCAACTGTCACTAAGTATTACCTCATTTCTTGCTTTACTGGCATCACCATAGAAACCATCCCTTGCAGGAAATATTCCCCAGAGTCTACCACCCCGTCCAGCACATGCCTTCAACACCTCATAGCTGTACTGTAAAAATTGACTTATCCCTGAAGACTGGCAGTAAATTGAAGCATTCAGGGAAAACTGGACTTCAGTCATTAAAGGAACATCTTCAGACATAAGCTTACAGAGCGCGCTACGCAGAACAGACTTAAAAGTGATCAACGTTTTGGCTCGATCCAAGATGTAGAGAAACAGAGCAACTATTACCATGACACTGTTTTCTTAACTAGTCCCCTCTCTCACTCCTGCTGCTTTTGGTAAGTCATTCTACACATGATCCTTTTTCATTTTCAAACATATAAACCAGTAAAGATAAGTTTACAGTGGTTTCCACATAATAACTGTGCCATTCAGACACACAAACTAAAACAATCCTGCAATCATACTTCAAAATATTTTTCAAGGAAGTGAGCTAAGAGCATTAGATCATGGTACAATGTTTAGTTTGACTGCCCAAAGAGAAAAAAAGGAAAAAAGAAATCATTTTATAGACTTCCCTTTGGAAGGAGTAAAATCTAAAGTTTTGTTTGTAAAATAATTAGGGAAATGGTCAAATACTAGAATGTGTTGCATGGGTGAAGGATGTGAAAACACTTGCTATAAAGTGCATTCTTTCAAAAGACAGGAGCTTTTCCCCAGGTTTTTTTTTGTTTTTTTTTTACTATTTTACACCAATTCTGGAGTCTCCTCTCATGATGATAAAAAAACAGATTAGTTTGACATGCTCCTATGTGCTGCCTGTTTTCTGTCCCACTTTTGGTTCCAGTTCTGTTTTAATGTACTTTAAGCTCTTCCGCTATTGCCCTTCATACTTCCTTCAGCCACTGCTCATCCAGCTCAGTTTTCTCTTTAGTTAGAAACATGTTGCATTTCTACTCCACTCTCTGATTTTCTCTCATCACTGTTTATTTAATGCTTCCCAGGTATACACAGCAGAGAATGAAGAAACTGAAGAAAAAGAGTCTAAACTCTCTACAAAACTTTCTACAAAGAAAAGATCCGGTATTTGACTGCAGTCGAGGGAGCACGAGGTTCTAGACATTAGTGGGACAGCTAAGAAGGCCTTGGATGTATTTTGATCTCAGTTCTAATAGCTAGACTCTCCGTAATAAATTAGTAGATACTTTCTGAACAGAAGAAGCTATGGACTTTTTTTTAATCAAACAAATAAACAAAAAACCTGAACAAAAGAAACTGAAGTTCACATAAAAAAATGACAGTATGGTACAGCCTAGCAATGGAGCCCATGTAGCTCAGTATATCTGGTTAAGTAATATGTATTGTGATGGAAAATTAGAATACTATTCCTGTGCAATCTAGACAGCCATGTACGCATTATCGATAACCATTAACAACAACAAGTAATATTAACAGTAGCAAACCCCAATACTTTTTTAGCCTTTAAAACAAACAAACAAACAGGTTCTTACATACCATAAACAAATTTCAGTTATTTTAGTTGTTGGGGGTGGGGGGCTAGAAAAGCAGTCATCTTTAAAGCCCTGGTAATTGATTATAAGAGAGATAAGATGAAAGATATCCTTTTAATCTAGTACCCTGTGGCTGGGATAGCTGTGCATTTTACCTTGCAGATGTACAATTCAAGTCTCTTAATCAAAATGAGACTGAACAGATTCAAGAGCAACAGACATTAAAGTACATTTGGACACTGTTCTTGGTTTGTCTACTTCCTCTGTGTGCCAGTAGAAGACATTTTCCCCAGATGGTATGCTAAATTGTGTTCACAGATCAAAAAGACCACAGGCCAATCAAACAGGTTTTCATCTTTCCTTGCCAGCACTTCTTTTCAGGTCACAAAATCTAAGCCAAAATGCTCACTTTCAAAGCATCAAACAACATTCTGGTTTCTTGTGTCCTTCAGAGTTCATCTGAAGCCATCACTCATATTTGGTTATTGTCCCCTTGAACAAATGAATCACAAAGATATAAACAGCACATCTCTGGGATTCTGGCAAAGGGTTTGCTTGTTTATTTTTACATACATGCCGCTTATACAGCAGCATTTCCAGTAAAAGGGAAAAGCTCATCTGCCTTTGTCTCAAGGATGGTGACCCCTATCTGTTAAACCCCAAAGAGATAATGTTGACAGAAGCAAAGCTGCAATTTGTCTATTAGCACTTGGCAATTAGAGCAGCTCTTTGCTACAGTGAGGTTTCTACATTGCACCTAACATTCTAGATGGACCGCATCCAAAATCTGCTTGTCCAACACAGAACAAGAAAGAATATCATTACAGAACATAAAGAGAGATCAGCTTGGCCTCACTATCTAGAAGAAATCTGGGCACAGTGTTTTGCCAAGTTCTGAAGCGGCAAAGATGATTTTATTTTAAACTGGTGAGCACCATAAAGAGATGCTTTTGCAGAAATCTAAAAAGAAAAATTAGTAGGGTGAACTTTAAATGTAAAACTGGTCCCCCAGTAGCTCATCTCTCATTTTGTGTGAACAAAGCAATATGTTCTGCCAAAAGTTAAATTATATCATAGATGGAAATCACATACCTTATTTATGATCCAAAAGCTGAGAAAAATCTTAGTATCCTGGAGCTTACAGCATTCTAACGACCCTTTTTCAAACTCGTATTCTATGCCTGTCAACTGGGACTTGGCTGGAGCAGAGACAGATCTTAGTTATGTTTTTGATCAGAAAAGTGCTGTTCACATTGTAGATACAAACAGACTCCTTTTTAAAGGAAAAAGTGGACAACACTACCCCACCCTGCTCAGCTGAAATCCATGCTGAACATTTTGTAAAACTTTGTCAGTGAAGATCTTTATAAAATCTTTTAAATCTTTAATCTGCTTCTACCTCTTTTTCTCTCATTTTTCAGTTAGTATATCTTTTGCTTCAGAAATCTTAAAATTGAGAAAAGTAAACTTCTTTTGTGCTGGAAAGACCTGTATACGCAGACTGGGGCAGAGTGTTCAGTGTGCCAGCCTCACAGTTAATCTGAGGGGAAGCTGAGGTTCTCACTTCAATGGGCAAGCTGTCTGGCAGAAAGTAAGCGGCAGCCCTCCTACCTTCAACGATAACCAAAGCAAAATGTTTTGTTCAAGGTCAGCTCATTTTCAAGCTTTTTCTGTGCTCAAATGGCTCAGCTGCTCCCATGCATATCTTTGAAAGATCCCTGCAGTGTGCTGCAAACGTCCTTCAAATCCTCACCAGACTAACACTGAAAACTCAGGATGAGGCAAAATTGAAAAGGAGCAACAGCAAAGCCCCAGGAGGCCACCGGAGCACCAGCTGCACTCTACCTATCTGTTTTAAAAGACGTACTGTGATCTCTTACATCGCCCGTAAGACTGAATGAAGTGGTAATCCCGTTGCTGCTTTGTTCAGTAGTTTTATGTGACGCTTGTTCTCTACTCTTCCCACTTACAGCAACTAACTTGTGGGAAAATAATGCCTTTCCAATTAAGCAACACAGGATACTCAAACGTTTAAAGGACATCACAGATGTAAAAACTGGTCTTACATGCTCTAGGAGGAGTGCAGTAATATCTCAGTCTCATCAGAAAGACAAACGTATTAGTCAGCTGCATAATCACATTCTTGAAGCTGCAAGAAAGCATATTTAACAGCACAGACATCCCCACAACAACTTCTGACAGTCACACAGCTGCCAGAGTACTGCTTACTACTGCAGGTCCACTGATTGAAAGAAAAAATTATGATTACACACAGAAAGATATCATATTTCAAGTGTATTCATCTCTGGGTCAAGTTTGTACTTAAGTCCTATTCCCCAGCTGTTCTAGTTTCACAATGACATTCATAAAAACAATGTTTTAAATCTTTTAAGTCTTTAATCTGCTTCTACTTCTTATTCTGTAATTTTTCAGTGGTGTTAAGATCTTTAGCTTCAGAAATTTTTCTGTTAACAAAATACCAGAATCTTTTTACTAATAGGCTTTGGTCCCATGGTATTTTCACATTAGTGCATCATTTGCCACCAAGATCAAAAGATACTTCGGTAAGGTGAACAACAGTTCAGATCCCTACATTCCCCCAGAGGAATTGGGCTATATGAAATAATTTACAGAGGACTGTGCACCCTCTTATATACCAAAGTACATCGGAAGACAAGTCAATATTTTTCAGAGATCCCAAGCAGATTTTCCATTATGTTTTTTTAACTCTTTGCAACCTAGTGGCAACTGAAAGACAAAAAAGGCTTGAGTAATTCCAAGCCTTCAGAAATATTAGTAGGAGTAAAATGCATTCTTCCCACACAGAGAATAAAGCAGGTGTTTGATCAAAATTACAAGAAGTTAAAACGATTCAAAATCTCAATTATAACCAGTGTTCTAACAGAATCTCTATTTCAAATAAGACTTATTTTCCTTGTTCTATAGCAGAGGATGTCAAAAAACAGGCCAACACATCACAGAAAAACAATTATTTATATTTGTAAGATTTTTTGTAGACTTTCTTAGGAGCCTACACAATAGGTCGCTACCAGAATCAACAATGCGATTCTGTCCAAGACCAAGTTTCCATATGATCTGACACCACTGCCTATATCATCCAGACTGTGCAAGCCCAAAGTTAACAGAAAAGAAGAAAAAAGAACTGATTTTCTGTGAAAGCATTAACGGCGTTTTTTTCATAGTTAAAAACAGACGCTTAATGACTCCCTCCTCACAAGTTTATAAAACTTACAAAGCAATTGCAGTAATGCCAGGTGCATAAGTACAGATCAGAATTAGCAAGAGAAGAAAGCAAGCTGTTGTTACAAATAACACTGGAATAGCTGGAACAGAATTAGACTCTCTCGAGCTTCTTTCAGAGACCTCAGTGACATCAGGCAACTGGAAAATAACCCTTCTAGCACAACATTTTCCTGCCTCTACCAACAGTCAAGCTCAGGACTTAAATGAGACTCCCCAGCTCAGTTCACAGAGACTGTTTACCACTGAATTGGAAATTTTATTGCTTATGGTGTATGCACTTGCTTCTAAAATGACAACAAACTTAACTGCTCAAGAGATTCTGCTCTGGGGAAAAAAAAAAAAAAAAAACCCTGCAAAATCACTGCTCCTTTCCTTCCATATTGCAACAGAGAATTACTATACAGCCACAGTTTGCTGTATTAATAAGTACAAGAGACACATAACAAAACAAAACTCATAAACAGCCACGTAGACATTTTAAACAACAGACAAGGGGAAAGCTGGCTTTGTGGACAAACCACTTCATTAACTATAATCAGGATTCCTTTTATGGTTTCAAAGTAGAAGTGTCCCCCCAGCTATACTACCCCCTATAAGAAAGCAATTGAGTGATTCTTGACATGCAGAGTAATTATTTCATTTTTTATATACTCCTAAATATTTCAGTGGAAGAAAGGAGATGCAGAAAAGAATTTATCATGCTCTTTTCACAGCTTTCCATTATTTGAGTAAACATATCACATCTTTAGAAAATAAAATGGAAACAACAGCTGAACCACAACTTTTCAGCTTGCCAAGATCTGCAGTGTGAGAGAAGATTAAAATAAAGTAGGGTTAGCAGAGCTGGAAGCTTTTCCAAAATATTACAGCAGGAAGGCCTCTTTTCTTGGTTGGAATACGTTCTTATAGGAGTATAAAAATATATATATATAAAAACTTGGGGTACAATTTACATTCACAATGAGGGGCAAAATGGAAGTTGAGGGGACTGAAGGCAATTGTTAAGACGAATTGATCTCTCAAAGAAATCCATACAGATTGAAGTATGCGGATGATGTTGGCTGAACCTGCTTAGAAAACATTGCCAATCAACATGCAGCTCCTCAGTATAAAAGAAGCCTTTTTTCAGAAATGTTTCATCCCAAGAGAACAGTACAGCCCTGGACTACGCACTAACAATCAGTAGGAAATGGAATCTGGAAACACACCACTCTGGATAGGAAAGATGACATTAGTTAGGTAATAAATCCACATAAGATCCCACTTAATATGAAACACATTTATGCTGTCCTAGGCTATGCAGTTTAGGACCAAGCTGATCCAGCAATATATTTTATGCTTTTCAATGAGCTGTTGCAAGGTGGGACAGCCACATCATTACTTAAAAACTCCTGACAAAAAGCTTTGCTTCCTCTGCTCCTGAAGGCAAAACACCAGCTATCACTCCCAGCATAGAAATCACAATGAAATTTCTATGGGTTTCTTTTTCTTCATCATTTCAGAGGTAGAAGCCCTCAGCTTTTTACAAGTTCAAGCTCAGAAAATTTTAGCAGACCATTAAAAAAAAAAAATCACATCTAAGTCCCATAAAATAAGACTGTTGAGGCAAATTGCAGATCTTACTGCTTTCATGGATCAAAACAAGAAGAAAAAGGAAAATCCTCAGATAAAATAGTTACGTGACCAAAATTAAAAACAAAACAAAAACATAAAAAAAATCTATGTTAGAACAGCATAGGGTATCAAATCTGCAACAGAAACCTTCATAACCATGCGGTGTATCCTGGACTATTATCTTTTTCTTGTTATAGGTTAAGATTAGAATTCCGACAAAGCACCTCAACATCAAAGATGACAACATGAGGTCGAGGCTGCTTAGGCAGGTTCTCAAGGAGAAATCTGCCGTATGTACAAATTTTTTTGTAACTCTCCACTCTGAATGAAGCAGCCTCTCCTCGAGAGCCAAAGAAAGCATCCTCAGTAAGAGGGTACCTACAGGATGGACTCCTAAGGTAACAAGATCTGTGCAGGTAACCAGGCAGCCCTAGACACTCTGCCAATGCAGCTGTTACAAAATATGTTACTCCACAAGACCTTCCACAGTTATATGTTAAAAAGCATGTTGGTCTAAATAGCAATCAGAGTAGCATCAGGGACAGAAACCTGCTGATGCAGGCCTGCAATACTGCAAGTCAGGATGAGAGAGCAACCATCCCAGCACTGCCTGCTTGTGCAGGAGGCTGCCTCTCCCTTAGGCTTTTGTGCTCCATTGCGTCGCCCCACCCTTACAGCAAAAAGGGTCACGAGACAGAATCAGATTTCAGAGATGGGGCAACTGAGGAAGGAAAACAATTCCAGGCAGATTTTTCTCTTTTAACAAGAAGCTTTCAAGTTCTCCCCGTACTCATAGCTCCTTTATCCTCAAATGAGACTAATCCGCCTTGAAATTGGCTGATTCTGCTCAAACTATGTTTACACGGAAGCAAGTTTCATCTGGTTGTCCTCATTCTGAGACCAGTTTCTGCTCTGTGGCAGGAGAGATTATTAAAAACTATACTACAAGCACGTGCTTTAAATTGACTCAGCTTGGAAAGATAACTGTATTATATCAGCCTTCCACTCCCTAGGTCACAGAGAGGGAAAGGTAGCAGTTAAAAATCTTGAATGGAAATTACTTTCTAAATATATTGTCCTTGATTTAACAATTGCTAGTTCCCCACAAGGCAAAGGGAAAAGATTAAAAAGTACAAGTGACAAGATGGAGTCAGGAGAGGTATGGCAGACTCATTTACATTATCACACTAAACATTTACTACAAGAGGGAAAAAAACAAACGCTCCCTGTTTTTGCACAAGCATCAATTACATCTTGCAATTTCACTGATCCCTTTTGCAGAGCAGGTGCCTTGGCTCCATTGCAAAGCACAAATGCATACACCATTAGGGCTTTTATGGCACTGGCAGCATTTCACTGACCTGCTCTGCATCAGTTATTCCTCTTCATTTGGTGGAGGAGAAATTTTCTCTGACAATTAGCAACATGAGCAGTCTCACGTGAAGCCTCAAGCTACAAACAATACCAGAATCCACTAGCACATCTTATGGTAGAGAACATATGGATAATTTTACATAAACACACTTCAGTTCAATACAAACACACTTTTACACCTAGGTTTTGTGACACACTTTCCCATTTTACAAGAACTCCAGTAAATGGAAGGAAGGAAAGGAGGGATGCTTCCTTACTGTATGGGCTAGGAAAGAAGACCTTTGCTTCTGTCTCCACATTTGTGGTCTGAAATTTTCAAAAATGAACAGCCTTTAACCCCCTGCTTCCTCACTGCACCAGCAGGTGCTATTCACGCTGAGAGAGAATGCCACCAGTCACATTTGTTTAGGGTCACCCTGACCAAAACTTCTCCAATAAGCAAGCCAACATGATTTTAAGTCATTATCATTTGTTAATTCCTAATTTTCTGGATATATGAGCCATGCCAAGAAAAAAAAAGCATTACTAGTTTGCTTCTCATCCATTCATCTTACAAGAAAAGACACCAGCCACACATGAGGTACTGTTAATCAAGGCTTTATCAACAGCTTTCCAGCCTTCTTAGCTATGGAACTGATAATTCAATTAAAAAAAAAAAAAAAAAAAAAGCATTTGCTATAAGAGCACATAATCTTCACAAAGAAACACGAAGCCTACAGCTGCCTAAATACAGATGCAGTGAAACTCAGTCCATGCAGATTAGCTCAGGGCAGTAAAAAGGGAAAGCTGAAGCAGCTCCCATGAAATTCTGGAATAACAAGTACAAACTAGAAGTGGAAGATGCACAGTACAAATCAGATCCTGAAAAGAGTAACAGCAGTTGAGGTCATGTGGGGAGGATGAGGTACTTCCTATTTTCTACAGATATTTCCCCAAATTACTGCCATTCCAAGAGTTCCTTAAAGGCAAGAGACATGGGAGAAATGGATGAATGCAACAACCTGACAAGAGGTTAGCAGGAGATACATACTTTTGCTAATCTGTAAATGGGATAAAAATACAGTGTCCCCTGAAGACAGGGGAGGAGGGGCAGATATTTGCCCATCACAAAAGGCCAGAGTGAAAAATGTATTTGGCTATAACTGCCTATTTAATTAAATTAAGTAAAAAAAAAATCAGACACATACTGCAGGTTACTATTGCTAAATACATACAGACCTTCAGAAAGGCGAACAGTATTCCAGCTTTCTCCTGCAGTGCATTTCTTCTCCTAAATCCTAAATTCTAAGGGCAGCACTGAGAAGGATGGAAATTTCAAGTACTCAAAAATACATTCAGATGTCTGCTAGATAAAGGAAATTTATAGACCAGCGTCAAATGTGCATGTCCCAGAGCTCTCTTTGCAAATGTGAGCACAATTTATACTACACAAACAAATCTAATGAGGAGAGATGCCCACAGCTCCTTTACCATTAGCAACAGACTCAGAAGGACTACCACCAGAAGCGGAAATTAAACAGGTCTCATTTTTAGCTCCCATAACATACTGCTACTTTCTGAAATAGATGTCATATGCAAATTACACAGTTGCTTATCCCTTCCCAGCTACATCAAGAGTTAATTAAATGGCAACTCAACTAAGATTTTATTTCTCCAGTACCTTAATACTTGAATGGACTGTCACTTCTAGTACACAAACTGACTCAGTCTGCATATTATGTGCAGACAGTTTGTATTGGTTTTCAGTCTGCAGACAGAAATGATGAGTATATTTCTGCCTGCCTCTGTCAGGAAAATGGCAGGCACTGTGGTAGGGAACCAGCTGAGATATAAGGTAGAAATCAAGTGTGCGCTGTTTTCAACTGCAAAAAGAATATTAATAGTGATTAACGAACATTTAACTCTCTTTGCTACAGAGCTCCCCAGACATGCTGAAATGAAAAACAATAGCAAACATAAAACCTTTGAAGTGGAGCCAAACAAGAGCATGAGCAGGGGCAGAGCACTGTAATTCACCACTGCAGGCACGCAAAAAATTACCACCTTTGTAACAAAGGGTTGGGGGCACTGACAGACATCTGTGGCAAGCCATGCTGTGTTGGCTGAACACCAGCTGCCTACCCTTCTATCACTGAGCAACCTCTCACCCATCTTCCCCTACAGTCTTCCAGGCACTTGCTCACCTCAGCAGCTTAGACTAATGCACTGACCTGTGATAAAGGCACATCTTTCCTTTTACCATGTAGGTAAAAAGCTGGTAACCTTCGGCAGAGGGCTAAGTGAGTACAGCACATTGGACAAGTAGGAATTTTGAGGAAAAGGTGAAGCACGTTTCTGGGGTAAGTAACCTGTTACAATTGACCAGAGAAGAACTGTTAGATCTCAACTCTCAGACTTTCAAATCCCTGATTTGCAGGGATCTATGAGTATGTCTCTGATACTCACACAGAAGTCCAGTGGTCATGGTGTGCGCTCATTCAGCTCAGCTGAGAAGCACAGCATACTGCACAGCACTGCAGGCTGCATGGGGAGAGAGAAGCCAGAGCATAGGCAAAGACAGCCACCCAACAGATGAAGTGAGGAGTCATCCACAAGCTAAGATGAGGAATCAGTTCCTAAAAGCTGATTTCAAACAGCAGACATATTATTTAAGCTATCAGTTGAACAATCAGATTCTCCTTAAAGAGATTATGTCAAGCCAGCAATCCAGAGATGTCTCATTCTCTTTCTTCTTGAAAACACTCTGTCGTTTTAAAAGATAAACAACATAAGCCTAGACTAGAAGGAATGGATGGCTAGGAAGTAGATGAAAGCAAGCCTTACCTTGAGGTACTTCCTAAGGATGAAGTGAAAACATGGGTGAAAAGGAGAGAACAGCAAGAAAGGTATACATAAGGCAAGAGGGAAGGAAAATTCAACCTTGTGCCAAACAGCACACTGTGATTACCCTGCAGCTGCAGGTCTTGCACTTGAAATGACATGCACAGTATGACCAAATACCTAGTGCCCATCCCCCTTACAAAAGAATAATCACCCAGCCCTGAAATAGTGTTCATCTGGGTCATACAGGCTTTTAATTCCAACTTCTTGAGAAAGACCAGGCTGCCTTTTGATGCCAAATCCACCCTCAACCAAAAGCCAGTGTGCATTCCTAGGCATTCCCTTTATAAGAACGTACTGTAGCTACAAGCAAACAAGATATGGAGCACTACAGACTTAGAACATGCTAGAATATTAAGAAGATTTTAATCCAAGAGCTATGGGTAGTTAGGTACTTCTTGTTTGGAAATTCTAGCTTCTATGAATTTATTGGAATACAGACACATTTCTCTTGGCAGAAGGGCATGTTTCTGCTATCAGACAACAGAAAAAATTTGCAGCACTTGCCCCACATGATCAGCTTTCCTATCACTGAATGCAAAATGTACACTGAATGAGACATAATAGGGGAACTTGGCTTTAAAATTGTTGTTAAAGTTCTCTTACACAGTTGGGTGATTTTATGAATATGGTAATAACTATAACCTTTAGAATTCAAGACAGGAACAGCAGATGGAATCTAATTAAGAGAGAAAAATTATTAATTCATCTTCATAAGGAGTGGGAAAGGCAACGACACTTTGCAAAGGGAGGTCCTCTGTGTCATTTAATAAATGCAGAAACAACTAACTAGAGCAGGGACTTATTAAGAAACAGCTACACCTCACTCAGGAGGTCAGGATCTGTTACTTGTGGCTTAGGACACTGAGTAGACAAGAAATAAGAAAAAAAGCGAATGGTGGCAGTTTCTTTCATACATTACTCTGGCTGTGTCACTGCATTCTTAGCAGTAGTATAGAGAATAACCATGCAATTATACTTTCCAACTTGTTTCAGTTGTCTTCATTCAACTTCATATAAAAATCTCTGAAGAACTTGCATTTCTTTTTTCCTAACAATTACTGTGAGGCAGCAGACACACAGCTTTATCTTTTGATCAGCTCACCTCATACAGCTGAGGATCCATGACAGAGGAGGGTGAGGAAGATGCTTTTAAAAACCTGGGTATGGAGGCATATTTGTCTTTTCTGCTAAAGGGAATGTTGTGAGATGATAGAGTGGGGTAGGCATAAATCTCATCTTAGAAAAATTTAAAGAACAGATTCAAAGCAAAAATCTCAGTTAACATTCTGTTTTCTTCTCATGCTTCTGCCATGTCAAGAATTGGCCCAGCATGGGCATTACTAGTTAAAATGTTAAAGACACTTCATGGGAAAAAAATAAACCACAGGGCAAAAGATCTCACTCCCAATGATATCAACCACAGTCATCTTCACAAAAATCATTTCCATACATGATTGTTCTCTTTTTTTTCCATGCTTCAGCACAGAAGTCAGCAACAAAGCAGAACCATAGCTAGTTTATTCCTCTTATTCCAGTAGTGGTGAGTTTATCTCTAAAGCAACCCAGAAGAAATTAATTATTCAACTGAAGTAAAAGCATGTAAAAATAGCTGATAAATAACAGCCACACAAGGTCCTCCTCCATTCCAGTGACTCTTTTAATTGCTCTTTCACCAAGTGAGAGTGACTGAAAACAGTAAAGCCAAATTCACACACACACACACACACACACATACAAACCACGCAGCTTCTGCTTCTGTTTATGCAGTTCTAATCCAGGCCCATTAGCCAACATTAGCTACAGATGAAAGGAATATTTTGCAGGACACAAGCACACGTTACTATATGCAGTTGGGCAAGTACTGGTGCCAGTGATAAACTACCTTAACCTGTGCATCACTGATGCTTATTTTATTAACATCCATCTCCGTAACAGTGGTACAAGTAAACACCACATTAGCATAAATATATACCTTTGTGTATGTGTAATTTATGTGCACATAGTGCATGAGCTGCTTTCTCCCTCTGAAGCAGACTTCATTCATAGCTATCTCCTCATTTCCCCTTCAGCCTCCAATCTCTCCTCCTTCCCAGCCACCTCTCCTCTTCTGCCCTGCTCCTCCACTCACACCAGCTCTAGCTCTTTAGCAAAAATTATAGTTGGGGAAAATAATGTATAATTCCCAACATAACCTCTTCACTTGGACATAAGCTTACAGCAGAAATACATCATCAGCCATCTGATTACCAAAAGGCTTTTTTTTAACTTCTGCTTTCTGCTTTTTTAACAGAAATGAGTTCTTCTTGGTGTTTGTTTTTTTACACTTAGTGAAATAACACACCACTCTTAGAAATACAAAGCCAAATCAGAGCATACACAGATTCTCAGTTTTGACAACAAAACGGTGAAAAGGAGAAATGGCCCAGCACTTGCATTAAATAAAAGTGATAAAACAGAAACAAAACCTTAAGGAGAGCATCTCTGGCCCTCAAGCTCCCTTGTTGGTCATCCAAGAGATGCATGTCAGGAATAATAAGATCCATTTCAGCTAATGTTAACGAGAGATTTTCTATGGGATAAGAAGCATATATATTCTATTCTTACAGTTGCTTAAGGGAAAGAAAACTGGAGATTCCTATGTTTCTGACAGTGGGGATAGAATTCATGCTTGATCAAAATCTAAACATAAGAATCAGAATATTGGTATTCCTTAACATGAAAAAGCACAAGGGCAGCTCTTTCTATTACATAATTTCCGAATGAAGGAAAAAATAGTAACTGTAAACACTGCTGTACTTTACCAAAGCAAATACAAAGTGTTTGCAAAATATCAGGAAAGCAGGGAGAAATCTTGGATATTTTTTTAGAGAGAAAACCATATACACATAGATGTCACAGCCCTGTGGTAGGAAGAAATTATCACAGCAAATGCTATGAAAGGCATTAGCTTTATCAGTCACTCCAAAAATAAAAACTCAAACTCTATCCTTAAAAAAATAAAGTAAAATAAAAACTTTGTGCTGTTAACAGTGAGCAGCCTACAGAACGTACACACACTTCCCCCAGACTGCCTCTCTTCACAGGGCTATAGCTCAATACCTCATCTGCCTCCATTCCAGCAGACTCCCATCACCACAGCACAGGCATCTAAGCTTCACTATCATTTCAAAAGGCAGAGCTGCAATTTAATGAAAAAAAAAAAAAACATATGAGGCACCTTATGCCACCTACAGGCTCAGATGTTTTTTATCTCTGATACTCATTGTGCATTTCAGACTGCCTCTGTTCTTCACTGCTTGGATGTGGCCCAGATCCATTTGTCCCCATGGAGCCTTCCCCGATGTCTCCTGGGCCTGACCTCCGTGGACCAGCCTCACCCCTCCCCCATCACCTTCTGTGATCCCACTTTTAACAACCATCCTGCCCTAGCTGCAGCTAACATCCGCTAAGCTGCTCTCCTGCAGCATGACGGCAAGGGCCAGAGTTTATCTTAGAACCCTTCAGGAGCTTGTGTCTCCCTTGAACCCCACTTCTCATGGAGTTGTCCACCAGACCTTTGCTTGAGAAAGGATTAGGGATTCAAAGCTTTTATTTTAATCATTAGAAAATGGATATCAGTTATTTCAATGTCTTGGAAAAAGATGAAAGCAAAATTAAGAAACATAGCTCACTTTCTTCTAAAAGATTGTTCTTTCTGAGAAATGGGAGATCCTGCAGAACACAGCACCACATCAAGAGCAGCACTGCGCAACTCACCACAAGGAACAGTATTAGAGTAAGAAAGACCTTAAAATATTCCTCATACAAACTGTTGATAAGGTAGAAAAAACTGAACTAGATCTCATTCTACTCCACTGTTCCACCCTAACTACTCCCTCTCCCCCCAAAAAAAGCAAGCTGGGAAATGATAGGAAGACAGACAGTGTAGGCATGCATCCAAATTTCAGTGTTTTCAAACATCCAAACATCCAAATTTCAGTAAGTAGAGCTTAAAAAATCACAGAAACAGAATCTTTAAGGTTGGAAAAGACCCCTAAGATCATCTAGTCCAACTGTCCATATGCAGTGATAGGCTTACACAAAGAGATCTAGACATCTGGCAAGATACATTGTACCCCAGTACTGCTAAGACAGAGACAATAATGTCCTGCAGGCTACTAGCTGTAATGCTGTTTATATTGGGGATGTCTACAGAAAGTGCATTATTCTGGCATCATTTTTGTTTTCTTTTTTTCTTTTTTTTTTTTTTGGCGGGGGTAGGGAGGGAAGGAAACTGAGAAAATCCTTCTGTTTTTCTTCAAGTATAAACTAGAGAAGTTTTCAAGTGATGTGACAAATGACTCTGTTGAGTTTTAAAGGTTTAAAAGGCAATCTGTATGTAGATGAGATTAACCTAACTGGACAGGCTTGAGAAAGCTGCTCTGGATGCTCTGTACATGCCTAAGACATAGAGGCTCATTATCTTCCCTGCTCCTCGACACTTCCTTACCCACCCCCCCTCCCCCCCCCCAAAAAAGATACATCCAAATCATGCTCTAAACTTCACTTTAAAAAACAGTGGACAAATGTAGCATATTCAGCAGTTGCAAAGTTTGCACAGTCTGTCAGGTCCCTATGAAAATGGAACAGAAAACTTCTGAACAGTAAGGGGCTATGTTTTATTTGAATATTATTTTATTTCAAATATGGAAATATTTGACAATGTACTCTATGCATCTTTAATCTAAAAGGCTTTTTACATGAAAATGTATTTACACATGTACTAACAAAACCAAACCAGAAGTCCCAAAATTTATCCCCTGGATTGTGACCACACTGTCTTATGCGGCCTTGACCTGGAAATGCTTTCCTGTTCCTCACAGGCATCAAGTTTCAGTTCCATTTTTCCTTCTTACCTTCAAGTAATATGCCCTGTTCTTCCTGTCCGAGACACCTGAAAGCTGACGGTCCATTGACAGCTGGCTGAATTGGTTTATTCTTTGTTAACTGTTTGCTTTGGATCAAATGAAAGCAAAAAGGAAACGGAAAACAACCCCATTGGGAGAAGACTCATGTGGGACAAATTAGGAGCCACTGTCAGATTTAAAAGCCAGGGGAAAAACAGGACTAACTGGAGGCAGCTGCCAGGATGTGGTTTCTCTGTTTATATTTCTCTCCTTCCCCTCCCTTAAGCCCTTTATGGATATTACGAGAGAAAGTAAGCATGAGTATGTATGTGTGCACAAGAGCAAACAAGTGTGTAACACTGAGACCTCTTCTCCATACAGGAGACATGAGGATATAATGTAATCCATAAGACAGCAACAGCGTGGTTATAAAAACAAGAACAATTGCTAAATCCACTTATTTAAAAAAAGAAAAGACCTTTTTTTTTTTTCCTATGTAAGAATCATGATGTACTGGAAAGTGAGGGAGGCAGGGAGAAAGGAAGGAAGGAAAAGGAAGGAAGGAAGGAAGGAAAGGAAGGAAATATATCAAGATTCCCTCTCAGTCTTCTTTTCCCCAGGCTGAAAAATGCTCAGGTTAGCCTTTCCTCATTTGGGAATTGTGCCAGTCCCTTTATCGTCTCTGTGGCTCTTCACTGAACTTCTGGGAGATCCCTATATTTTTTGAACTGGGGAGCTCAGACTTAGACACAGTAGCCTAATGTGGCCTTGCAATGGCAGAGTAGAGGAGGAGGATCACCTCCCTTGAGCCGGTGGCCATGCTCTTTTTAATGAAGACAGAGAGAGGAAAGGGCAAAGAACAGACTTCTTGTTCCAAATCACTGAGCAACTGTCAATCCCCAATTCCTGCACAGATAGCACTGTCCCTTCTCATTTCATTAGCTACGTTTTCTCTTACTCATGTTTCTCTCTCCATTCTTATTCCTCCTTTGGAAGACATAACTGAAATAGCAAATATTTGGATTTTAAACTTCCAGAAAAACTGAACTGCACTAAAACCAAACTGTACAACAGTCAAAGAAGTCCCCCTTCACTCTCTCTGGACCTCTTAAAAGAAATACAGAGTTGTGAAAATATATCAGAAAAGCTGATTCTAACACCAGTTGTGATCAACATTTTTCGAGGAAAAGGAGCACAAAAGGTTTTAAGTCCAACCACAGAAAGACAAGATACAACTGCTCATCCAAAGCTGACAGTTACAATCAAGAATGGTTTTCCTTTAACCATACAAACGGTTTGACTTTCCCTGCTGAGTGAATGAATGGGAGATCGCTTGGTAGTAGGCATGTGCCTTTCACAGTCCACATTTTTTGTGTTATTGTTTGGTTTAGATAACTTTGCGAGTAAGCTATTGAATTAAGTCTGTCAACAGGTGATGCTAACAAAGACAGTGCTATGGCATTATGCCTACCTGTATTCTAGCAGTCACCAAACAGCAGTATTCCAGTTTGCTGTAAACATCTCCACAAATCGTAAAAAAAGATGAGGTTCTGTCCTTCAGTGACACTGCCAAAACATCCTAAACCTGTTACCCCAATAGCAAGCTACCTGAGACACAGAGGCTTTTCCTATGTTTTTTACTGACTAATGAAGAATATTCTAATTTCTTTAAAATGAAAATTGTTTCTTGAGAAGAAAATGACTGTTCCTTTCACTTTAGTCTCAAAATTGTGTGTGTGTGTGTGTGTGGTGGGGGGGGGGGGGGTTTGTGTTTTTTTGTTTGTTTTTGTCTTTGTTTTTTTTTTTTAAATAAAGAACAGGAAACAAAAGGCATCCAGTTTATTAAGTCTGAAAAAAAAAAGGGTTAAGAAGTTTTTTTCTGAATGCTGTGCTTTCATATCCTTTGCAATAAACAGAAACCATACTCAAAGCTAATGACTGCATTTCATTCACATAGCTTCCAGTTTCTTGAGAAAGCTAACTAACTCATAATCCCACCATAACATGCTTAATGACTTTAGGCCAGAAAGGTATTTCTCCCCTCTATGAACACACATAACAGAAGAAATGGTTTTCCACATCAAATTATGGGTTCCTTCTTGCAGTAACTACCATTCCTACTGTTATTTTTATGAAGATTTAAAAGATATAAATGTGCTTTTTGAACTCCAATCTAAGGTGATGCCTAATAACCTCTGGGAAAGCAGAGCAGCGTTTTCCACAAGCTCATTCAGGAAAGCCAATGCCCCCTCAATCTTTTTAGTGCATGTACTTACATAAATCCATTCGCCATCACAGGGTGCAATGCTCAACAAAGCACTCTGCCATACATTTAATCAAGACTCGATTTACAGAGTGCAAAAAAAAAAACCAAAAAACAGGAAGAGACCTACCTTACTTAGTCTACCTCAAAACAAAAAACCAACCAAAAAAACAAACAAAAAGAAAACCAACAAAAAATAGTCATTTCAGTACTGTTGTCAGATATTTTTATTTGTCCAAATGCTCAATAGACGGCTGAGACTGTAGAGGCTGAAACCTGAAAAGAGCTAGTCTTGTGACAAAGCAAATTTAATTTTTTTCTAGGCAGCCATAGCCATTTGCATTAAGGGTATCAATTATTCATTGCCTGCATGAGATTAAACAAAAACAGAACGAAAAAAACCACCTAATATCACTGAAAGTAGTTGCAAGGGAGTGAGAGAAAGAAAATATTTCATGTGTACATGAGTGGATTTTAAATGGTAGCAACATAGAGCAGGCCTGATCTACCAAACTTCCCCTCCTGAAAACGACTGAAGCAGAGCAGCTGAGGGGCTGGCTGCTCCAGCAACCCTTGTCCTTAGCCTCAAACTCTCAGCTGCTTGGAAGAGAAGGCAGAAATAGAAAGACTGGAAATAAAAGATGGACAAGAATAAGTCAAAAACATTTCAATAGATACTTTCCAAAAACAAAGCAGGAAAGAGCAGTGGATTAGACTGAGCAGATGTTAGCAGCACGTTTTTTCACTGAATGCAGTAACCAGAATGCCTGCCACTGCCATTAGCAAATCCTGCTCATTGTCTGACGAGTCACATCTTCGGTGTGTTTTGCAGGCATAGAGAAATGAATCAGACACTTAAAGTTAAACGGTGAACACTTGTTTTTTTATTACGGAATTGTCATCCAGCAAATCTGTCCGGCTGCTTACCAAAAGCTAATTTGCCAAGAATCCAAGGCTGAAGAACTTAAAACATTTTGTTCCATGTAGTTGGTGTTGAACATACTCTAACCCTTCTAAGCACTCTTTTTGGCAGTGGAGGTGTCCTGTCAGCACTGGGTTGCCCTGTGCAGCACTGCACCTGGCCCCACTCCCACACACAGGCCCTGCCATTCCACATGTTTCAGTGCCAGCCCTGAAAACACGGCTCACGCTGACTCAGACAGGGTTCCCAAATCTACACGGTTAATTCAGAAGCAGGTTACTGAATGTAAAACAGATTTATTTCCTTGGTGATTTTATCAGTCAGTCAGTAGTAGCATGGGAGATGAGTAGCATATCAATCCCTACCCCAGAGAAAAGCCATAAAGATGCATCTACTGGCTGCTTAGTGTGGGTGGGCAAAAAAAAAAAAAAAAAAAAAACTTTAACCCTACTTGGGAGTGAAATAAAGCTGCAACGTTTTGCTTTACTGCCATGCTGTGGAAAACACAGCACAGCGTCCAAGCCAGGCTTCTTCTTCCACAGCGTGGCAGT
Source organism: Callipepla californica brunnescens (assembly GCA_023055505.1). Taxonomy (NCBI): domain Eukaryota; kingdom Metazoa; phylum Chordata; class Aves; order Galliformes; family Odontophoridae; genus Callipepla; species Callipepla californica. The sequence continues at coordinate 4,443,880 of JALIRH010000023.1, read as the reverse complement.
AAAGAGAAGCAGCACAAATGCAGCCCACCTTGGGATTCAAAAAGATTGAGGAAGGGGGATAATGCATCTGATTTTACCACTACCTGAGTAAGGAAGGCACAGTTAGAGCAACCCAACCGTGTCTCTCACTGAGGAGCAGGGAAGATAGGGTCTACTAACCTCGCTTATACTTAGAGGCAAGGATGCCCCACTTCTAAACGGTGCAGCTCTTCCTCCTCACTGTCCACATCTTTCAGCTTTTGCCTTTGACCAAAGCATTTACCCCACTGAAAATGTAGATCACAAAGCTATGCACAACAACGGACATAAAATAAAGCAAAAACAAGTACTCTTCTTTACTGTGGTGATCAGGGGAGTTGGTCTAAAACAGTTCCCAGCAGTGTAAAAAAAAATTCATCATAGCGATAATTCTTGTGCAATGGCTTTCACCAAAGCCTTGCTCTCGCAACAGGTCCTTACAGCAACACTTGGACTCGTCTCTTTGGCAGTTGCAGTGGATTCAGTTCTGTGACGAGGGCTCATGGCATTGAGCCTGGCACCTACCAGCCTCCCTCAGCTTGCTGGATAGGGTGCCCATGGCCTTCTCTCATGCTGCTTTCAGGATAAGGATCTGGCTTCAATTCAGCATTCAAGCAACTATTATTTTTAAATCATCACAGCTTATTGTTGAGAACACTTATTAATTCACACAGTAACTAAATCTTTCCATTACCAAAGCTTTCCTATAAATTAAAGAAATAACAGTCCTAGCAATTATTAATAATTGTCTTTTGTGCCAATGAGGAATGCCCTACTTTCCTCTTCCTAAGGTTCAGATCCTTTGATCTGTCCATGACTGTTATGAACATGAGCTACAGGAGTGGCAGGTTCAAATAGGTATGAAGCAAATAATTCCTGAATGGAACAAAGCCAAAGCTGGCAAGCTGCCGAAATGCCAACCTGAACTGCTCAGAAAAAATAACAGTAATAATAATGACAATTTTTGTAGTTACCTCTCCAAATAATCCCTGCAAAAATAGCGCAGCTGGGAGATTCAGCACCATGTTGAACTGCTGGCAGAACAGTCTTCTGTCAGCATATACTCAACCACTGTTAATTTTAAACAATCAAAAGAAAGAAAAAAAAGTTTTCTGGCTTATTTCTGGCTTATTCCTCTTGCAAGTAACTTTGTTCTAGACAATTCTTTGTTCTGGTTCTTACACTGTACATATGAGACTAGCCTGTACGCTCCCTTCCCTCATTTCTTCATTCAATGGCTAATTTAGAAAAATGTGACCACATTAAACGTATCAGAAGATTGTAATAACAAGCCCAGTTTATTATTTCCAGAAAAAAACAAAGAGGAAAATGAAGTGCAAAGCAAACAACAAGAACAAAATTGTGACCAGTAAAAATGATAAGAAAAAAGGACAGGTATTATACAAAGGATTACAGTATAAAAGAAACAACAACAACAAACAACCTTCTGTTCAATACAATCCTAACATAGATTCCCATATTTTATTTTGCAGCTTAAACAGACAAACTGACAAGGGTACGTAACACCACATAGTACTATAAATTTTTATAGAGTGAAACATGCTTATAAAATTTTAACCTGGTGAGAAAAATTATAACACTTTGCTATAGAGCACTTTGCATGGAACAATGGAGAATTCCAGAGGTTTTTTTGTTTGTTTGTTTCATTACGATCCCATTATTAGATTCTCCTTTTACTGAGCATATATAGAGATAATATGGGGAATTTCTGCTGAGTATGATAGTTTTAGTATGAACTGGGTGTTTTTCGTATTTTAGGTTCAGAAGTTATAATACCCATTTCAGACAGGCTAGTAAATGACGCATCATTGGTATTCTCATATTTTCCAATAAATGAGGCTCTCAAAGCATGAGCAGTGAGTCCTACAAAAACATAAATTGGCTTAGGTATCATGAAGACATTCTTTGTAATAAAATAATATTAATAAATATAGGCTTAAAACCAAAGAATCCTTTAAATGGCTGAGCTGTTCTCTTTTCCATCTTATCACCAAAACTAAAAAACATAAAAAAAAACCCACCACCAGAAATGCTGAACTGCTCCCTTTCCTTTATCCTTCACGGGTGCTTCCTTTCCAGTTTTTTGAGTTTTGTTTTGCAGAGAGTCAGCCTGCATGGCTGCCGGAGAGCCGCGCTCCTAGTGAGAATGTCACAAAAAAAGCCAGCTGCCATTTTCAAGGCAGCACACAGGTTTCAGGCATCAACCCTACAACCACTGAGAGCCAACCACAATGAAACACAATGACATGACTGACTGCTGCTGTCACCCACATTTTATCACCGTGCCGTCTGGCACATTTACGGCAATCATGGTGCCGTAACTCGGGGGTACTCCCCCTTCCCTGGCAGAGAGAGCTTGGCTTGGGAGAGAAATTTCTGGAAGGTGGGCTTTGGGCTGGGGCTGCCTCCGCCTGGCTCCCCAGAGCATCGCGTGCCATGAGCAGCAGAAGTGCTGGGGTGGCAATGCACCAGGCAGCCACGGGGTTGCTGCGCCCGCTCCCCACTCTGTCTGCAATCATTTCCATACCCACGGAAGCATGAAAGAGGGGCAGTGACAGACACGAAACCTTGCACGAAACACTGCGGAGGCGCTCCTGTCTGGTATTCGCTGGAAATTAACTCCTTACTGACGTACATGGCGCTCAGACAAAGCAGAATGGGGAAGGGGGGCCAGCAATGGGGCATGAGCCGTAAATCAGACCTGCAACCCAGCGTGGGGTGAAGCGGCAAACATCCATACCGACCTGTGCCCAAAATGGTGGGGAATGCCTGTCTTCCTCAATTGTATATGAAGATGAAATTACCCCTACTCGATGGCTCGCTCATCCCAAGCCAAGCCTTTGTTCAGGACACTGCCTGCCTACCAGCAAGACAAAGGCAAAACTAAAGCATCTGCTCATTGAAGAAGCGCTGTTCTCCCTCTTCTGCACAAAATGTTCTCTCCAGATTTTGGCTACAACAGAAAGTGAAGGAAAAACAAAGCAAAGGGCATTAAACTGAGTGTGGCTTAGCTCTTCTACTTCCTCCGTCTGAAATACTGCCCTCTAAACACTGAAAATTGATTACTATACTTTGTATTTTTGTACACAAATGACATGTACTTAAAATCAACATCATTTGCATGCAATAAAAGGCAATTTTTTTTAGTTTGGTATGGAATGAACATATACACACATAGAAAGATAGGTATGCACACACATGTATAGATGACTATATATTTATTCATATATATATGCATGTATTTATAGAGATCTTAAAACTATGGAAGTAACCATGGAAGGTCAACAAAACAGAAGTGCATTTATTTTAGAAACTAAAGAAAGAAAACCAAGACGTAATTCAAAAACTTTCAAAAATATTGTGTCATCTATCATGTTTTAGATTAAAACTCTGCTAGGTTGTTTCGTATGCATTTTTGCTCTGCTCACATTCTGGCTTTCTATTCCTTTAATATTTACTGAGATGTGTCACATAGTTAATAAATATGTCGCGTACTTATTGCAAATTACAGAATAACTAAAAAAGGGAGAAAAAAATCACCTGATAGAATGCAGAATATCCTCCCACAAAATAAAGTGGCTATATATCTCCAGTATCACACCAGGTACCTTGGATCGACTTTCCAAATTATTTGATCTATCCCCAGAATGTTTTTTTGAGGCTACAATATTTCTCGTTATTAGAAAATGCATAGCAAAAAGCAGTAATTAAATAAACACAGTAAAGACAAATGGCAACGTAAAAAAAATTTTTTTTTTAATTTTGTTAGATAAATTATTTAAAATTACACTTCAGCATCTACAACTGACATTAAACCTTTCCCTTTACTGTGTCTGCACAATTCTTCCCAAGAAAGAAAGAAGAAAAAAAAACCAAAACAACAAACACGACACGTAAACAGAAGAAAAAAGAAAATTAGGGGAAGGAAGATGGGGGCAAAGAAGCAATAACATAGGAAATAATAAGATAAAAAATTTCAGCAGACGCGCAAGAGAAAAGAGTCAACAATACAGCAAAGCACACTGCTGCAGTGATCTGACTGCCAAGGCACTTCAGGTAGAAGCACAGCTCTTTGCTAATACAAAGGAGTAACTGCTGCAGAAACAGAGGTCCTGAGAAACTTTCTATTTGCTGCCCAAAAAATCCAACTCTGCGCTGCCAGTACCCTCAATGACATGTAGCTGCTGAAGAAATGAACTTTCCAGCAGACAGCATCAAGCACAACACAATGAGGAACCAAACAATCGCCCAAATGAAACCACTAAAAAGACGCATTTTCCGTGTTCGTAAGCTGCAAAACAAGCCTCATTTTCTTCAACAAGTAATAAAATAACATAAAACGGGTAAAGAAAATTTCCATGATGCCTAAGTCTATATAGCCCTAACACTTTTACCCTGCAATAAAAAAAAATTAAATAGTAATAATGGAAAACCTTGGGAAATGTAGAGATTTTATTAGTTTTATTAACTCAACAATATAAACTTGAATTATCTCCATTTGTTTATTTGCTAGTTACTCATTTCGAAGTGCCTCTCAGTGCTAATGAAAATAAAATCTCAAGTGCTTTATAAAAGCAATGGGGTTGGCTGAAATGACTAGAGATTTTTATTTTATTTACGTTAAGATGTTTTCTCCTCATTTAGTAACTAAATTGTTAATTTAGGAAGCAGTAGTTACATTTTTATACCTCCTGTATTAGTAAAGCCATCAGAATAATCAAAGTGAGGCAAACAAACAAAACAAGGATTAAAGTAAATATTATTTAGGCTGTAATTTTTCATTTATTTTCACAAGGTATTTACTAATACCAGGATGCTGGAAAGTAGTACATTTAACCTTTTTTCCGCACCTCTAAATTCTTTAACTGTGTGGCACAGTGTGACTACTTACGCTTAATCTCTTTTTTTCTCTCTTCCATCCACTTGTTTTCCTGTCAGTTTGTGCTCCCAGCCTGAACTAAATTAAAAAACTATTTTCAACCGATTCAGAGCTATTTAAACTTATTACTCCTTCAAGGATATTTTTACTAGAAGCACTTCAGGAGTTAAATTGCTAAGTTAAAATCAAAGTAATGACCCAAAGCAGAGATTACTGAGTTGCAGAGTAAATTCATATAAATAAAATTGGACTGAAAGGCATTTCCCGCTGAATGATAGTGTCTCGATTAAATCTTGTACTGGCAGTAAGCATGCCTTGTGGTTCTAACAGCCTATCACTTGCATTAAGATGATCACAAAGAGAACGAATACCAAACAAACCCAATCAGAACTTTGCCCTCCAAGCTGTGAAAGTCTCCTGTTTTCTAAAAAATCCAGATCACTTGAGTGACTGCCTCTCAAAACATAAGGATAATTAAAATGACATGAAACAACTGCTCTGTTTTAAATCCTAGGGGCAGTTTGTGTAACCTCCTGATCCCAGAGGAACCTACAACCACTCAAGCACCTGCCCGTGGTCACTATCTGACAAACTTCACAAAAATATTCTTGGCAGTGTATAGAACCATCTACTCTGTGCCCTACAATGATCCTTACTTTACTCTCATTTATGACATCTACCAAATGAAAATCTCACTCTCATCTGCAAATGTAAAACAATTTTGTCATGGTTAAACGTTTCATCAGCACCCTCTAGGTGTAAGAAAATCAAACATTCTGACCAGGTTGAAATATATGATATCTCTTTATAATTCACCTCACTTTTACATTTTTTAAACTCACAGTAACAGTAATTGCCAATGCAGAAATGGAGCATGTGTAACTTGCCTTTGGAAAAAAAAAAAAAAAAAAAAGACAAGAAAACATGCCTGGAATTATTAGAGGTTAAATCAGTTTTTGTTTCCAGAGTCATCATCCCGAATTTACTTAAAGTAACGGTAATTTTTTTCTGCTGACTACAGTGAGATCATAAGCTGGACTTAAAAATTGCAAAATAACACATCTGATTATTTATTATTCATGCTAGCTGCCAATTTTCTCCCTTAAAAATAAAATAAACAACTTTTTATTGTTAGGTCTTCTAAATTATTCACTTTGACAATTCTGTTCTTAATTGTGGTCACAAATTTCAAATATGTTCAAATGTCTTCTAAAAGCCAGTTCCTTTCTGTCATCTTGAATACTCCTAAAGCACACAGGTCTGCAAGGAACAAAAAAACATTTTGTTCACTATCAAACTGTAAAACAATATAAAAATAATACTGTGGAATTCAGAAGGAGGTCCACCAGTATCTTTAAAACTTCAGCCTCCATCAGCATTATACGATAAAACAAAAATTCCAAAGTCAAATGTCTGAAGTTCAGGAAGAAAAAATTAAACTGCAGTATTTGCAAATATAGAATCTGCAAGAAGCATTACATTCCATTTTTTCTTAAACAAAAAACAAACAAACAAAAAAACATAAAACGAGACCAAATACCCACCAAAAAAACACAAGATCTCCTTTCTGTGAAAATAATGCATATTTTGACTATTCCAGAATCGTCTCTAACCCCTTTCAATTTCAACTGCAAAGTTCCTCCTTAGGAATTTCTTCCACTGTAGAAAAACAAGATCCTTCGTGTACCTAGGATTTTCTTGTCTGAGAAACAATTTGGCAGGATTGAAGTGTGCACCTTCCAAAGACTGATAACATTTCATATAGTCCCATTTTATTCTAAAATGCATTTCTTGTGTCAGCTCATTTATAGGTATCTTTCTGAAGCTTCAGAATGCCTTGGTAGTCAGCAAGGATTCCTAAGGGCCACTTGATTTCCCTCTCGTAGTACAGATGCAATATTTTCTGTATGTAACATATTGCCATCAAGGGGCTCAGTTTTATCATTTCCACATAACCTCCACGGCTTCCATTTTCATCCTTAGAACTCAATCACAGTATTCCACACTCTGCCCCTGCCCAAGGATAGAATGGTGCTTACCTTTTTTCTAAGGTATGTGTTCATGTGAATGTCAAGTGCTGATTGAGAACACATTCCATGATGATCCCTATTTTCAGTTAAAATACATACTTACAGTTTTAGATTTAACTCCCTGTCTTTTCAGTCAGAGTCATTTAGTTGGAGTCAATCAAGCGTGTGATTAGAAATAATAACTCACAAGCCATGAATTCAGAAAGATTAGATCTTTGCCAAAATGCAAGTGTGGCAAGCTGCTACCTATCTCCTCTTACTTCTGAAGAATGTACTAAGAAATACTTCAATAAGCACAATTCTTGGAGTTCAAACACTGTATTTGTGACTCAAAATATTCAATATTTAAATTCTTGCTTTCCAGAAGATGCTATCAATATGGGCGTGGCTTCCTTGGGTGGATCTTTCCTACTGACTGCAGCAGCAGTTCATTTGTACTAGATTAGATAGGATCAGAAATAAAAAGGAGACCAGCAGATATTTTTCCAAAGAGAAATACTTAAATACCACAAGACAGAAAATTGGCTTTTTTTTTCCCACTTGTAACCTACTGCTCATGATCTATAAATTAAATTAACATGAATTAAAACTGTATGTTAACATTTATGATATTCTAATTAATGTTCAATTACCCATTACAGAAATGACTGATCACTGCAAAGTACATTTGTCAAAAATGACAAAGCAGAACATCAAAAAAGACATTTTTAAGAAAGGATAAAATGACATTAGCTTTCTTCTTAGGTTCTCTCCCTCCAAAATCATAGGTAAAAAAGAGGGTCATTCTTTGTGGCTTTACTTAATTAAGTGAAGGGCCATATCTCACTCTCTGCTGTGCAGATTTCAGAATGTTCAGCTATTACTCCACTTGTTGCAATTAACAGCCTACTAAGAATTACTGATCTTCAGAAAAATCCACCATGCTCAGACTAGCCTTAACAGGTGTCTGGTTTCACCCATCTTACTATCTCTTTCCCACTCTTGCTGATGACAGAACACAAATACAGGATTTTAAAATCATTATTTAGCAGCAGCTTTCAAGTATATAATGCACTGTATTTATTGGCAGTTTCTACCAATGTGATTTCCGGCACAAAAGATGTTCAAGTGACTAGCTTTAGTTTACTCAGCAAGCTAATCACCAGAACATCTGGAAATACTCACCTTCTAACAATCATATTTAGCTTGTTAGCAGCCCAAATATGTGGACCTACGAATACTTTTTAACGTCATCTTTTCTAAGGTTTTATCTCGTATGTGCTATGGGTCCTTTACAGTTTCCAAACACAGGACATGCCATGTAGTCCTGCTCCCTGCCAACTAACTGAACAGTTAAAAGGAAAGAAGTAAATCTTTTCTCGAACAAACTTCAAAATATATCTGAAGCATATCTCAAAATTGAATGCCAATTTTTTTAAATGAACATTACATACAAGAAAGTTTCCCCAGTATTCACCACCTAATAAAAACAGTAATTAATACTGCAGCATTCTGCTTGGCTTTAAAACATTTCAGTATGATTATATACACTTAAAGATAACTACCACTCTTTAATAACCCAATTTCTGTAGTAAGATTCCACTAATAATTTAATAACATAATCTGCATTCAGTTAAATATTTATCTCCCAGTAGTTTACATTCTATCTGTAACTTATTGTCTTCACAGGAGGTACGGCTAGGACAATGAGCATAAATTCAACTTATATCCAGGAAGAAGCACCACAATTTAAGTATTCATCTAATAAAATACACATATATATGTACCTATGAACAGCTCTCTGTTCTCATGTTTTTTAATATGTATCCCCTCAATTCCTACTGTCCTACCAAAGGCTAGCAATATTTATAGAATGTCCTCATGGGCATACCAGGCTCTGCCCGAAAGCACTAGCACTTAATTTTCTCTCCTCCATAAAATCTCAGTACTGTAAAACTACAAACTACAGAACTTCCATGGGTTTCCTGATACATGTTTATAGAAAAATAATCACGAAAGCAATTACTGAAAAACGAACTTATTTAAATCCATTAGGAAAGCATATTAAATAACTCTTAAGTCAGCTGGCCATACATACTTACCAATCAGCACCATTTTTAGCAGTTATCTATTACCAACAGTTTTTACATTTAATAAAGCAAGTGCAATGAAAGATTATTGTTAAGAAGGGAGGACTACATGACATGTCCAGGAGAAAAAGTAATCAAAGCAGCCAGACTTCTTTACCTAAAACTCAACTGAAGTCCAAGACTATAAGAAGAACAATTCATTCTAGAGCTTGACAGTTATGTTATATAAATTTGGAAATTAATCAAGAATAAAGAAACAGAATTGTTTCATCTGCTGCCCAAACTGTCCTCTTCACAGACAAAAGAAATAAATAAATCCGCTTCAAAAAGGTACAAACTACATTTTTCTGTCAATTACAGAACACAAAGCAAATTATCCTGGGGCTCAAGTCCAGAATCTTTGAACTAGTGAAAACAAACCTTTTTCACTTGGAATAAGTGTCAGTGAAGTCAAAGAAATATGGCTACTTGTTTACAAAGATGTTTTTCAGAGCTAAGCACTTAATTAGGTATTGGTTAGTATGTGCTGGCTTTAGAAGCAACAATCAATAGCATTTAAGAATAAAAAAAAAATTATCTGACCTCCTGGGTGAAAATATATTCCTATCTAATGGTCTGGTTATGTCATGTTATTAATTACAAAAATTAGCATATTTGCTTTTGTTTTCCACGGGTGAATAAACATTTCTTCTTTTTCTTATTATAAAAGCGAATAGAAAAAATACCAAAATGTATTTCACCCTTAAAATGGAATTAAGGATCACCACAGATGGTGGGCATATCCAGTTCCACCATTTGTGGACCTCTAGATTGGGAAAAAAAACAAAACAAAAAACAAACAAAAAAAACCAATCATGACACCACACATATCATGTGAAACATATAGCTATGTACTCCTTCTACTAATCTTTATTGGTAATTTATAGCTACTGAACATTTTTAGATTTAACAGCCCATCAAAGCATTTGAGGAAACTTAGTCCTAAGTACTCATTAAATGAAATTAAACATAACTTCCCATAAAGTACTACGCAGCATGAATGGGTGGGCAAGCTTGTGAGCTGCTATCACTGTAATAATTTATAGTTTGTAATCTTGCCTTATTACTTCCAAAAACATAAAAAAGAACACTTGGCAGCTACAAAAAATACATAGTCCCTGCTATAAATTACGCTAGCAGAAAAATCTTTTATGTCCCTGAAGGATGTACTAATTCTTCCTTCTCCAGTGGAAAAAAAGATAAGCTAAATACAGAAATACACCACCTTCCTTTATCTGCAGGATAGTATTCCCTGCCTAGATTTTTCCTCAGCTATTTATGTTCCTCACAACCAGTACAAGTCATAAATAAGTCCATTAAGAATTCAGGTAAATGCTATGGGGCTATCGAGACTCTCCAGATATGCAATCCCCTAGAAACAGTCTATGCACTTGTTTAAATATGTCCTTACTCTTAAAACATCTCTCTCTTTTAAAAAATCAAGCACAAAACAACACTGCTGGACACAAAAAGGAAAACTGCAAGGAAGGAAGCAAGAACAATGAAATGTGAAAGAAAGTACTATCCAAATGTACATCTTAGTCTCAAGTTCCTGAGATAACTAACATAGTTTTAAAAGTAGACAAGCGGGCAACTATGAGCTTCTGAAATTTTAGCCTACTCCTAGAAATACGTCTCAATTTTTATTTTAGTGTCTTATGTAACACAGTAAACAAAACAAAAAATACTACTGGAGTAAATTTTGATATCTAGATGTTCTGACATTTACACCTGAGAATGGATTTCACCAAACTCTATCTGAGGCAGTACGTGAATAATTTATGAAAGGGACCTGAAGAAACCTCAAGGATTAAAATAAATAATTGTGCTTAACCTGACTGAATGAGAGCAGGGCATCACTTAGAGGCCTGCACCTCCTGCCCCATGAGCCAGCTGGAGGACAGGCAATGCTGGGTTAATTCCTGTCTCAAATGCCAGCAGCACACTCTCTGTAGTGACAGCATGCAGAGGGTGAGCCCTGCACTCGTGGAAAGATTTGACACTTGAGCAAGCCTGAGCAGTGGCAATGGCTATCAGGAGGTGAGGACACCACCTTACAGGACACCCTCTTTTCATTCAGTGCACTCTTTTCATTCAGTGCAATGGCTAGGTGGCTTGGGCACTCTGCAAAGGGCCCTCTTGGCACAGTGCCACAAGGTCTTGTATTTAGCACACTGTTTTGTATGCTATGTGTAATTGTCTTGTGTATTATTGATCCATCCAGATTGATGTGACTTGAGCTGATGGCCATGGAGGCCATCATGACTGGAGCACGGGCCCTGCAGAGAGAGACCGAAGGAGAGGGACAGTTTCAAGGGTGCCCAGCATCTGCACCCAGAATAGGGGCAGTTTAATGGAGAGTTCTTAAATGGTGCACATAGAGGGAGCTGAAATGATGGTAATGAACTGGAACAAGACAGTTTCAGACAGGACACAGAGAAATGCTTTACCCCAAGAGGTCAAACCAGCAGTCGCAGCGGCTGGGGCAAGAGATTCTGCAGTCCCTCTCTATCCTTGGAGACCTTCATGCCCCAGTTAGATAGAGCTCCAAACAACCTATCCTGAGCTCAGATCTGACCCTGCTGTAAGCAAAAGTTGTGCTAGAGATCTCCTGTGGTCCCTTCTTGCCTGAATGCCTCTGTGATTCATTATTTGATTGATTGCCATACATTTGATAGAAACCTCATTTGCCACCTACCACCGTCTGGGCCAACTATGCCAAGAGTGGCAGATTTTACAACATTCCCAAGTGTTAACCCACTCATAAATATTGGCTGCTATTTACCAAGTTTTAAACATGATTAACAGCTTAATTGTGGATCAATAGGAAATGTAATTCTACAAGACAGATTCACAGTAATGTGTTGCTTATTAACAGCTACAATGAAGTATTGAAGGATCAGAGCAATCTCCCTACAATGTAATGAGGAACAAAGCTAGAAAGACTTGAGAAAACTGAGCCCTATTATTATTATTTTGAGAAATGGAAAGGAGATTCAAATTTCATAACCTTACATTTTTATAGCCATTGAATATCTTACAAAAAAATGTCCTAGAAAGAGAAGGTAATTCAAAAAACAAGAAACATAACCTTGGAGCACTGAAGTCCTGTGACATAAATAAATGATGCATTAAGAAAAATATACATACTAGCAGCTCATAGCTGAAGACATTTCAAGAATATCTGATGGAATACCTAATCTCTTAAGTCACAGCCACTCATATTTGCTGACTCACTGAGGTGTATAACACACACCAGACGTAACCATACTTTCAGATACCAAATCAGATTACATATCCGGGTTTTTAAAATACTGCATATGAGAACTTCCCTGACACAACCTTTAAAACACAGCCTGCCATAACACACCTTGCTTTTCACCATCTTGCAGCTCTGCAGATGCATTATGAATTACTGCCAACACTAAATTCTTCACTAACATAGAAGACTGCAGGTCTTTAACATACATATTTTGAATAACAAAATGGAAACCAAAGCCAAACGGATCTTGATTCCAGCCACAAAATATCTTTTTCCTCCTCTTTCAATGCCAGTAGTAAACCGTAGCTTCATGCACCAACATTCATATACTTGGGGTATTGGAAGTGTCCACAAAAATGCGAGTTCCTTTAGCAAAACTCACAAAAACACATGACCAACAATCTAACACAGATACCTATAAGCATACAAATCCTAAAAACATAGATTTCCTCCTTCTCAAACACAGATGACAGAAAGCACCAAGGAAAGCGTGGAAATATGACAAAATCAAGATGTTCAAAATGTTTTCTATTTGAAAAGATGTGCTTTTTAAAATCATATTCTTGCAGATCTTGCTTAATGCAGCGCCAAGCAAAAAGGCTGTTTGAGGTTTTTTCTTTATCAGTGTCTAATTAGTTTTTCCTCTGTTTTTTTCCTCCTCAGTGTTGTGGCACAGGTCTTAGCTACCATCATTATTTTCAGCAGGGCATAGGTTTCCTTCTTTATAGCTTATTAAGGTATTTTATAGCGCTACCATCAAAGAAGCTGTAAGGATTTGTGTTGCTTCATTAAACATTACAAGGCTGCCTTTCTATATGAAATATAATTTTGTACATTTTTGTCATTTTTATTGTAATAATAATCTCTGTAAGATTCCCATTGCTTCTTTTTCCTTTTCTTGCTGTTTGTTTGGCTTTTCTTAGTAGAATTAATATAGGAAATATTAATGAGACAAGGTTATTAAAGCTTAGGGATGAAATGATTTGGTATCTCTGCACTATTCTTAACAATGAATGGGGATGAAACATTCATTTTCTCAGCTTAGAAATAATAATAAAAGTTATTAGCCACTTTATCACCTGAAGAATTGTCACAGAGGGAACGTTTAGCATGCAAATGCCAGCATTAGCACTACCTCTGTGTATGAAGGTAATGTAAGCAGAGGTTCAGTTAAATAGTGTGTGGTCATTTACAATGTGTATGCCAAAAAAGTGTGTTACTTTGTATGAAATCACTTAATGAGTTCAAGTGCATTAATGTACTACATTTCTGTCAAGCGCTCTAGATGTATAACTATTTCTGTGTATAAAAATGAGGTGTATTTTGTTACTTCAGCCACATAACCCATGTTGCAATATGTCCCTTGCAGTTATACCAGCCATGTTTACATAAGCTGCAACCCTTGTTTTCACAAGAGTGGAGAAAGTCCTGCTCATTAGCACTGCTCACTGCTGGTTTCACAAGAATTGTACGTGCAACTACATCACATGGCTGAACACTAGTTTGCCTCAAAGAAAAACACTGCAACAACAACAAAAAAAAATCAGTGTATCTAGAGACCAATAGTACAAAATAACTTCCTAACTAACATTTAGTTTGTTAGTCTGACCATCCAACTTGTTTCTGCAGTGAAATAGGAAGGAAAAAAAAAAACCACAAAAAATACACATTTTATCCTGATGTAACAACCAGAAAATGATGGATACTTTGACAATTAGGACATTCATCTAGAAGAACTAGCAACAAAGCAATTGCTGCAGCAGCAGAATAATTTAGTACTAAACTTTTACAGATTTTATTAGAAATACACCATAAGCCCCAAACAACAATAATTATTGTTTAATGAAAAGGTTATTTCTTTTCACATTGGAGAGGCAAGCGTTCCTACTGTATGCCATACTATGGTATAAAAGTACATCACTGAATGGGACGTAGATGTAATATCCTGGAGTGAAAGAAAAATAAAATTGCTGACTTAAAATAAACTTTAAAAAGAAAGCCTGACAAGGGAAAGGAAGAACAAAAATGAATTTGTGTAATGGGTTCATATTTGCAAATCATATACATTCTTTAGAGAATATTACAATATTTAGGTCAGAAATGAGATATTAAATTGCTTTATATATTAGCAGAAGCTTCTGGATTGCTATTATTTTACAATAATTAGGTTTATTTTGTATTGCATTAATTCTTATCCAACGTGACCAGACCATTACAAAAATCATTCCAAAATATGACAGACTGCATTATTTTTTGAGGCAGGGGAGATTCCTGTGAATAAAGAAACGACAAAAAATTATGGAGCTCTGTACATCTGACAACACTCTCACTGGTTAATCAATGCTCTGTACCAGAATTACCAGGGCATTCTGGCCCTTTTGCAACCCACTGATGCCATCCTTCACTCCATCTAAAACCACACAGGGCTTGCCCCTTTCTTGGGGATGCCAACTTCTAATCCCTTTGAAAGCACAGTGGAAGCATTTAGTGGCAAACTCTTTGAGCCTTCTGCTCCTCACTAGCCACGTGGCTGGGATGAAGGAAGCCTTCCCCAGGGCCAGGACTGGCTGCGGGGTCTTGGCCCGCTCCCTGTGCTCTCTTGGGCAGCAGGGTGCAGCCCGGTAGGCCACGCCAGCTGGGTCTGCCTCGCTCAACTTTCGCATCACATTACTTCCGCTTTTCTAACTTTTCCACTACTGAGCACCATCAATTATGCACTAGAATAACAGAGGCTTGGCTCAGCAATGTAACATAAAGGCCGATTATGAGTGTAAATAATTTAAACACCTGCGTGCCATGTTTCTTTTAGCAGTGATATGTGGCTGGCGGATGCAGTGCACTCACAGGGAAGGCCCAGGTTTTTAATGTACCGACAACTCCCCCATCCAGATGATGGGGAGGGCATGCTAAAATCCTGATGGTGGTGTAACAATGGTGGGGATTAAAAAAGAGTTATTTAACTGGAAAAGAAAAAAGCTGCAAGCAACACATGCTCCAAAATCTATGGTGCAGGGAAGTAGGCAAAGTCTGTTAGTATCTTAGTGCAGACTCCCTCACCTCTAGCTCACTCAAGAATGACTCTTTCAGGTAGAGAACACAATGCTGAACTTATAACAAGTAGCTATGAAGCAACCTTAGGCTACTTGAGAGTGGAAGAAAAATCTGCCTATTTAGAGAACAGCATAATAGAAAAATTGATTTGGTACTATTAAATACAGAAAATCTATTTTCCTCTGCTAGGCCATTCAGTACATTTGTGCTGCCACTTAGACACTGACAACTGATTTTTTCCAACTTCTTTTTACAGAGAGCTTCATTTTGTTCTCTCAGGATGCAACCCAGAACAACATCGCAAGCAGCTGAAGATGAAGCACCTGGTATCTCCACCAAAACGCATAGGTAAAGCTCAGACTGAGGCCCTGCTCGCACAAGAATAACTAAGGACCAAATGTGAAATATTTGGATTAGTTTAAGTGTGCTCCATTTCTTCTATAAGATCATTTGCGTGACTCAGCATTTCTGTCATCAGCCTTCATAATAATAAGATGTGGGACATCTATAACACATACTATTTTAAAACAACCAGGGGACCTTTAAAATAAGCTGCAGTTGAGAGAGATGGCTTTAAATTACATTTTTTTGTTTGCTTTGAAAATCCACTAGTAATTTGACATTGCAATACCAAATACATGGAATGTTTCCAATTGAAAAGCATAGTCCACACTCCAGTTAAATGAGTTTTGAACAAAAAGTATACATAAAATAATACAGTTCACAGTTTCACATCCGAGATGGGGGTCACGCTACACAGAAATACTCCAAAATATGAAGGGTGAGGATGGCTATGGGGACAGAATTAAGAAATAAGAAACCAGTACACGCATAACTGAAATACACAATCTTTCAAACTGAGGTTTCAAAGCTGTATTGGGATTTGACCATGTCAATTGAAAGAAAAGGGTGAAGGGGAGCACTGAGTGTTGTTGCTTAAAACAGCAAACCTTAATAGCATCCATATGATTTAGCAAATCAATGTAGCCAAAGTCAATAAATAATCATGCAGTTATTTTCTGAAACAATTTCATT
Source organism: Callipepla californica brunnescens (assembly GCA_023055505.1). Taxonomy (NCBI): domain Eukaryota; kingdom Metazoa; phylum Chordata; class Aves; order Galliformes; family Odontophoridae; genus Callipepla; species Callipepla californica. The sequence continues at coordinate 4,427,476 of JALIRH010000023.1, read as the reverse complement.
ACTTTCTTTGAGCTGAGCATTGGTAATTGAGGAAAAGTGTTTTCATATTTCCTCCCGTTAGATGCATCTTAGCTAAGTTCCCTTCAAATAAAAAGGAGAATTTGCACCTTTATTGTTGTATGAATATTTCAAAGCAACTTGTTTGGAAGGTTACTAGGTTCCTACTGCACATATTTCTCCAGTATTGATTGAGTGTGAATAGCCTTACTTAACTCCTTACACACCATTTTCTCCCAGGGCAGGCATATTTATTTATAAAAGACTACAAGGGTGCACCAGGCTGCAGAAACACAGTACAGCTCCTCTGTGGTAGAAAGTACACACATGAAATTTTTGCTGCACCACAGTCAGATACCTTGAAATCTTCCCCACCAAAAAAATATGCAAACCAAGTATAATACCTATTTACTTGTATTTTACCAGAAGCGTTATTATATGCTGACTGGTGCAGCAAACAGACTTTACACAGCAGTTCTTTGCAGCCAAGCATTTTATGTGCCATAATGAGGGGCATTTTAGAGACACAGTAATTACCGTGGATTTTAGGGCTTAGGTGGCTGACAGTCTCATAGTGAGAGACTTCCCTACACTTAAGACAAAGTTTCTCATTAAGTAATATAGATACATTTCAATTCAGTTCCACATAGGCAGACTGACAGATAAAGCCAAACTTGTAAAACCAGCCATCCGTGGAATGAAAAGTCTCAGCAGTGAGCCAAAGTATAAGATAATTTTAATCAAGGATTGCCACAGAAAACATCTCTCTATATGACAATTACCATTTGTGTAGCGTTATACACTATTAAGAACATTAGTCAACAGTATGGAAATCTTTCTCAGACCATTTCCCCACATCCATACTGACAGTATACTATTATGCAGGCATGTATACAAAGCATACATATTTATTCCAAAAGATGAGAAATAAAGATGGATGACACATCAATCTTTTAAATTTCAACCACCCCCCAGAATCACAACCTATTTTGCTTCCCAAGTGGACTGCACCATTTGTTGCCCTTCTTCCCAAGTGCAATTAGGCTGTTCTACTGATGAAAATGAGAGTAGTATATCCACACCCTCTCATTAGCAGGAGCATGTCTTGCAAGCTCCAGAGTTTCAGGAAAGCTAAACTGAAAGAGTTCGTTACAACTAGTGATGTTTACTCTGTTTACGAAATAGTTTAAGTAGTCACACTCAATGGAAGGATGAACAAATACATATGGTCCACAGATGCTAACAAAAAATGAGCAGAAGTGGTCATTAAAAACCATGTGGGTGGGTGGAGTGTCCTTGTATGTAGGAGGGAAATGCTACCAGCAACCATGAACAAATGTCTGAAATTTGGGAACCTACAGATTCCTCAGCCCCTATCCACCCCCCCGGCCTTTTCATGTGCGTGTGAAAGTTTGCATGCCCCACTCATCTGTGAGATCGCAAACAGCCTTTAATATTTCATTCGGCCCAAAGCACAGAGCGTGCTCAAATTCAATACAAGGAAATGCTTTATCTCTTCCTTCACAGACTAATAATCCGACAAAACCAGAAGCGCCAGGGAGTCATGGCAAGTTGTGAGGAAATGACATGCAGACACTTCTGAACACTTTTATTCCTGTTTACTGTTTGGGACACTTGGAGTGAATAAACACCAATTAAGAGCCTTTTGTTCGCTGGTACATAAAACCATACTCAATATCTAGGATCCAGACTACTTTTCAGAGAACTTTTGCCCTGATTAATTCTTTGAAACACGTTTCCCCTCTAGCTTCATACGTGTCATTAAAAATGATTTTCCAATTTTTTTTTTTCTCGTGAGAAAATGGATTTAATTCAGAAAGTGGAAAAAACACAGTCAGTTTAACAAATCCACCCTAACCTACAAATGGAGCACTATACCTGTAGGACACTTTGAAAAAGACTGCTGCTTTAACTGCTGAAGTTTATCATATTTTCAGGATTGCCTTAATTTTCCCACATGCTGAGACTAACGCTATCATCTCATTCCAATAAAGGTCATGTAGTTCTGAGAATATCAGCCGTTTACAATGTCCCAGATTATGTTGTGGGACAGCGCTTTGAACAGCACAGTCTGGACAAGCTCACAGAGACATTTAGATACCAACACCCTTCTCTGCTAACAGACTTCTTAAAAGACAAGAGAAAGAAGTCAAGAGTTTTAGAACTTCTGAAATGAAACTACACAATATTTTACAACTTAAAAATAAATGTGAGTCAACAACAATTGAAGGAAATACATGTTAATAAAGTAACATGTTTGAATACAAAGCTATTACTTCCACAAGAAGGAGATACAAATTTGCTGTTTAAGTTTATAAATAGTATCTACAGATTAAAATAATGGTCTATCAACCACCTTTCATCTCTCTTTAATTTATCTAGCTGATATGAGTATTTCCACACTGATTTCTGCAACTATTCAGGAATACAAAACACACAGAAGGATGGTCAACACTGCCGCTAAATGAAAGGAAAACTATTTTTTTTCTTTTTCTATCTGCCTTTATGATATTCAGATCCAGTAATCACTTCACGGCATATATTACTAACTAGGACAAAATGCATGAATTTTAATTAAGGGTTGTACCTCTTTTAAAACAAAAATGGGAGAATCCGTTCAGGCTGTAGGAGCCCTTAGCTAAATGTCCATGACATTTAGAATGACAAGCACTATAATGCTGCCCCGTGACTCCTTCAGGCTTCTAGACTTGGCAGCACTAGACACTGTCAGGTAAATTACCGCGCATACACTGTCTGCTGACACTGGAATAAAAAAAATGTGAAAAGACTAAAATCAGACACGTCATGCTGGAAAACGGAGGAAAAGGAATATTTCAGCAATATACATTTGTATAAGTTAAAAACAGATCTTCACATGTTTTTCAAGTCTTTATTTGAATCACTAGCTATCAACAAAGAATCCTGATAAAAGACAATGATGGAGAAATAAATCTCTTAAAGGTATTAAGCATCTGTCCTATCCTACTACTGGAGGCCAAAAAAAGAAAGAAAGAAAGGAAAAGACAACTGCCAGAACAGTGAATTCTACTTAAAGAAAGAATCTAGGTGTTGAGTCAGAGGAATTATTATATGCAACGTATTCTGATCAATATTTGGACATTGCAGACATGCTCGAGGATAAGAAGATGGAGACAAAACTAACTTACAGACTAGAAGTTGTTCTGAAAATGTGCTATTCCTAAAATACAACTCTTATGAGAAGCCACTAATACGTCAAAATGACCCAATGTGGTAATCAAAACAAAGCACGCATCTCACATAACTTCAGTGTTTCATTTATGCATGCAAACACCATTTCTAGCATTCTGAATATTCCTGCATACCCTACCTAAAGTTTTAGCCTGATATGTTGTGACACTGTTAATCCGGTCATATATTCACCCAGTTCTAGGACAACCAGTGAGTCACACTGATGCGCCTGAAAAGCATAACTTCTATTATGTGCAACATTACACATGCACCTATTATCAAAATAAAAGGCATTTTCCAGTATGAAATCACACATGCACCCACAGGTGAAATGCTGCCATACATATTCTGGATGCCCTTAGAAGTGTCATGCCATATATCAGGCTGTCTGAAGCACTGTTTGTATCTACAGATGTAACCACTAGTTGAAGCTTTTCAGTCTTTTCCATTCAAATTGAACAGAAGACCCAAGTTTCAATGTTAAATAAATTGTTCTACCTCATGATGCTGTATCCTTCGCAAACTGAATGTGAGTATTCAAAATGCCATCATTTCTTAAAACTGGGCAATTTTGACTCATCCAATTCAAACATTATCCCCATTCCTTCAGTGAATCTACTTTTACAAATATGGCACACAAAATCTCTTCCAATACCTGCTACACAAAGAATCTGCTGTATAGTTTGTTCTGTCTGGTTCACCTAAGTATTGATATCAGACCTGTTAACATATCAGCAATCTGCACCCATTACTAAAGTAAAGCCTTAGAAGGACCTATCTTCATGGTCTAGCCATCTTCAGACCTTCTAGAGTAAGAAATTACCATCCTGCTTTCCTCTGGTATAACTCTTTCAGATCAACTATTTCTGAAGCACAACTGTACACATTTGCATTATCAGTGTGCAAAATTCTACCACCCATTTATTTCTATTATTTTTCTGTGAGAGCCATCAAAGTAATCTTTTTTAAAACTTTGGAGTTACAGCCATTACACAAATTAACTTGCTACAGCTTACTGGGGTATGGAAGGAGAAACCTTACGATCAATAACTAGAGAATTAGCCCCATTCATCCAAACTACTCAGCCATAAGACAGTCCAGCTGTAAGCCTTTTATTTAAGGTGATTTCTCTCTTTTATGACATGATGCATTTTATTTTCTTATTAAATATGATTTAAAAGAATGAACTATTCATTGTAGAAGTCAAAAGCAAATGGGCAGCAAAAGTGAGCTCTGTATCACAAATATTAACTTTAATCTGAAGAGGCACAAATGGGTTTTTCTGCCATCAGGGGGTCCAAGGATTAAAAAATTAATGTCTGTCCATCCAGACAGAGAACAGCTGTTCAGCTAATAAGCCATATTTCCCACTCTCTGCACAGGACTGCAAGACCAAAAAGCTCTGGCTGTACTGAAACGAGCTTTGCAAGTTCCTAAGTTGCTCCCTGCAAAAACAACTTCAAACTTTCTTCCCTGGGTAGGCACTTCCCTTTCCTTATGTAGAGGCTAAAATCTCATCTAAAGAAGACGACTTTTCTGAAGTCTACTGCTTCACTTCCATGTGTTACATCTAGTAACCCTGCCACACCACAGGTAAAAAAAAACTTAAGTGTAACTCCTCTCAGCCAAACATTCAACTGGTGTTCATCAACTGCATTTTCAGATTTTCCAGGCGTTCACAGCTACCAATCAGTTCTGACTGCAATTTTAGTCCTCTGCTGCCAGTACTAAAGCAAGAAGAGATCTCGTTCTAGCCCTTTGCAAGTTATTTCTTCCTTTGGGGGCAGCTAAGAAATACTCCTTATAATCAGGGGTATTGTGTTTTTAAATTACAAAGTGCAGCTGCCTTACAGCAGAGAGGGATATGTAACCTCAAATTGCAGTTCTTAAGAGGTCACAGTTTAAATCCAGTTATGCATAGGAGGATGAGCAAACTTAGCTTTGATTAGCTACAAAGTGGTAGAACCCCCTTATTCTCTTCCTTTTCTCCCTCTCCCCACTCTTCATCTTAACTGAGAACAAAAAATAAAATAAAATAATAATGATAAAAAAAATCAACCTCTCTTTGCTCCACTGATCTGTTGTTTGTGGAATGCTATCTGCCTGTGCACAGCCCCTTGGCCATCTGGACCATGAAGGGCCCTCAATCTCGGCCCTGAATGGTAATTGTCTCAGAGAGCAACCTCACAGGCATTTCAGGCAGTGGGGCTTATTAAAATCCTGAAGGGCAGTAATCCCTGAATGCCACTAAAAAGATCCCCAGCTGCTACCGTTTATGAAGTGGGCTTGACAAGGGAGAGAAAAGGAGAGGGAGCTGGGGGGAGGGAGGGAAGAGGAAGGAAGAATTTAGAAGAGGCAAGTTATCCAAACAGGGCCCCCATCTGAGGAGTCACATTTTGTCAGCTTAGGCTTTCTTGTCTCAGCTCCCGATGGTGTCCCAACCCCAGCACCTCCTCAACTCCTCCTTTTACTTCTTCCAGAAGGGCTGGGGGCACACCTCACAAACATATGCTTAAAGAAGTTCTAAAATCAGGTATGGAGGCAAGATGAGGATGGCAGCTGAGGGAGCCAGAGGCAGAATGGAGGCCTGCCTGCTCCCAATTGGTATGGAGAAAATTCCTAGATGTGAAAGCATTCCAAACCAGTTTTCTCTGTAAGCACATATCTGCTCCCCTTTAATTCTGAAAAGGTCTTTTCATCTCATTAGGTTAAGCAGATTAATAAAAATTCAGCAGTTTGCCCATTGCTTCTTCAGAAGTTGTGAAGCAAGTTGAAAGATGCAGACGGAAGGTTTTTGTACTGGAGACAATAAGGGGGATGACTTCTTAAATCCTTCATTGTCATCCTCCATTAGAGATAAATAGATACCTTTGCTCAAATTCTTCAAACAAACACTATATTGCTACACTTCTTTATTTTCTATTAACCTTCATGAAAAGCTTTAACCCTTACCAAGTGCAGGGACTTTTTTGTGTGTATATTATAATTCACCATGTAAGTGAAAGCTTTCTCTCATTTCAGTAATTATAAGCTGCTGAAAAGAAATAATTGAACACCTATTAGAAAAAGATGGCTGTGAGAATCGAAGAACAAATGCTGATCAATCACTGTATCTTAGTACAAAAATATACTCAAATGTGAAGTTACATGTGCAATCTGTATTTCTTCAGAAACTGCAGTAACTTAGAATTTTCTTTCCACTTATTTTCAAAATATTTGAAAAATGTAAAAATTCTCCATTAGTAAAATCAAATGCAATTATATGTATTAGTTTGTTTTTCTTTTGATTTTAAATACTCTGAGTGTTCAACATCTAAGGTCCTAGAGGTTAAAAGATATATCTGTTTTTTAGCTGGAAATAATATATTTTGCCTTTTAAGGAACAGCACTTGCAAAATACATTCCTTATAAAGTTGTTTTTTTGTTTGTTTGTTTTTGTTTTGTTTTTTCCAGTATGTCAGAAGTAAACTAAAAGACAAAGCTGAAAAATCAGAACAATACTACTTGTTTCCTGACAAGTAGTGGTAGAGCCTTTCATGCGCTACAAGTTTCTTAAAACTACGGTAAGCATGAATATCGCAATATCTTAATGTCAGCTCTCTAACATTTCACACTTTTCCAAAAATAAAGCTGTTTCCCCGTACTCTAGAGAAGTGCCTGACCAGATAAACACTTAGATGTCATGAGCAATGTTTCCAGAAATTAGTTTAGAATTTCAGGACCTTCATTTTTATCTATTTTTTCTTTTTTTTTTTTTTTTTTTGTCCCAGAAAGATGACAACAACAATAACTCCTACACATAATGTAAATATAACAATCTGCATTAATTTCCTTATTCTCTATCAAGGCAGAGGGCTGGACTGAATATGATGAACTGTATCTGCTGAAATTAACATAGTTTCCTGTAAGACATGAGCCAAATTTGATATTCTGCCACAAGGGAGAATTACTGCTGCTTTTAGGAAGGATCCTTGTGTCAAACAAGCAATTATTTCACTTTGAGAATTTGCTTTTTAAAAGTTGATTTAGACTTGTATGTAAATATTCACAGATTAAATGAGCGCTACAATTTTCTTTTTTTCTGGTATCTAGGTTATTCTGTGCTTTTAAGTCAGACAAGAGACTGTAGGCTATAACTGATCATACTGGTTCTTATTTTTTTATGCTCTGTTCAGTATAGTAATAATATGCACTGGCATATCTATTTATGGGAAAGAAAATATCACCGCATGTTTGCAGACTCTGTAACATATAAAGGCAAACATTAATCATTACACTCCTTAAGATGCCACTTTTATTAACGTATTTTGAATTTTCCTGGCTGTAAAATATCTATTATAATATTAAAATTGTTAAGTTGGAAGAGCAATTAGGAAGTGAGGTACACAAGACAAAATGACAAGAATAAAGAAAACTTAAAGAAAAGTGGTCTAGACATAATACTGTGGTAAGAACTGTTTTTATTTTGTTCCTGTAACTCATAATTGTTTTTTTTTAGTAGACATATAAAATATACATATAAGATACATATGTATGTTCTAAGGGTGGGTAAAAGCAGCAATTTCAGTAACTTCCCCCAAAATTATTTAGATACATAATTATTAAAAATAAAAAAGTACTTTGTCCTGTATGTCATGTCTCAAGATACTCTCTTTACAATTAAAAGTATAGCAGAAAAAACGCCAATATCAGGTTGCAAAGAAATAAAATTATGTTGCTGAATTACAGTACCATTGTTTGCAATAGCTTCTGACTAATGAAGCCGAGTTTAGTTCCACTAAATCTCTGCTTTTACATTTCTCTTTAGTTACAAATGAACAAAGAGAGTAAGTCAATGCAGAATGTGGTTAACAGAGAAATATAAAAGAACTTAAAATTCAACTCCTTACTGAATTCAAAACACAAAAGCAAACCCACATGAACGGTGCTCATAAGAGGTTGGGTACATCCCTGATTAATCCACCCAAAGGACAGGACTGGCGAGGCATGAACCATGGGATACAGGAAAACAGCTCTTTAACATGTTTTGTGATTTGAGTTAATTTATCGAAAGGCCACACAGCCATACAAAATGGGCTGTACCAATCAAGGAAGCAGATTACAGTGAAGCCGAGCTGAAAATCAGCACCCGTACACATGGTAAGGGGTTTCCTTCTTTTTGTTCTCAATCAGACCTTTTTCGATGTGAAAGGTGTAAATAGTTAGTAGTGCACTAGGCAATGTAGCTCTACAATGCTGCTTGTCCCTACGCACAGTACTTTAGCCTTCATGGAGACATGCCTAGCAAATATTTGACTGCTTTTATTTTGTTCCTACTAAAAAGCAAAACACTCTTCTTGGAGAAATTCATCTCCCCGTCCTTAGAATTCAATTCTGTTTTAGTTCTTTACATTGTTATAGGAAAACACTGATAAAATCAGATTTATATAGCAAAGGATAATTATAATTAGCCCATTTGATTTAGAAATAATAAGTGCACATCATAGAAGAAGAATGATAAGTGTAGAAATTTTAAGAGAAACAGTAGATGTGACTGGCTGTGGAGGAGCATATTTTGCACTAATATGATACAGTTATCATACTTATTTTGAGTATGAAATTTTTAAATGTCCAGACAACAAAAAATGTCCACACAACAAAAGAGTCACTAAGGACTGAAAAAAAATGTGTACTAACAACTACTTGTTTTCCAAACTGGCTTTTCCTAAAATGAGAAAAGAGCTGGTAAACATCTTACTGTACAAAACAGAGTGTATTATGAAGCTATCTGGCGAACACTAACAGACACACACCAAAAACAAACAAAAAAAACATTTTTACTATGACTTATATGTTTTCTAAAAACTGTTGCAATTTATTATTAGCTACAGTAGTAAAAGAACAAAATTTTTTGATTCTTTAGAATGGGACTGAAAAAAAAAGAGCACAAATTCATAGCAATTCTGATTGGCCGTTCTTTTTCAATAAGGCCAATCCATTCACAAATTAATTCAGAACAGTTAATTTGGTAAGTACAAAGAAAACAAATCTACATTAACTTACAAAAACGTAAGAGGTATAAAGAAAAACAATGACATAATTTGTATGACCGTGTGTTGTTTTTGAGTCTGAAAACAAACCCTTTCAAAGTGCAGACATTTTAAGTTATCACATATACACATACATTACGGTTAACACAAAAATCTTAAGTTCGCGTAACAGAGAAATGTTCCTACTGTTGCAGAAGCTGTAACTCTGAATTTTTTGTCTGTAAGATATCAAACATACTACTTAAATTGTTGTGTTAGGTGGGGGAGAAGGAAAAATAGCAGAGATGAGGATATAAAGAAGAAAAGAAAACTGGACTACATAAAAGTCTGGTCACCTGTTTCCTTATACTAGCTTTATCGAAAGTCACTTAGCATTTGAGCAAATTATATCTAATAATGTTTCACTTCAGCAGGTTGGTGTTCATAATGCATTGGTTTTCAGTAAAATCTAATTTCCAGCTGTTGCTTTACACTCCCAAACAGAAAAACACATTAAAAAAGACATAAATAACTGTTAAAATTAGACAACTAGCAAGACATAAAGCCCTAGTTCAAAAGAAAATATATTTACTGAAAAAAAAGTCATAAACTTTCCGCTTCTGTGTCACAGTAACTAGCATGCCTCAACTGCACACTTCTACCTTCAGAACACATGAGGCAACTTAAAGAGGATCTGGTGAGCAGCATACAGTATTTACACAGTGTTCTTCTAAATAAGAAAAAAAAAAAAAAGTTTGGGGAAAAAATCATACTGTATCATACATATTTCATATTTATGGGTATTTTTGCACACCAAATGGCTCATCTCTAGTGAAAGAGAATCCTGGTTAAGTAAAATAAAAGTCACATTCATCCACAGTGATTTATAATAGTATGCTGCCTACTTACTCATCAAAAGTCCATTTTTTCTGGCTTTGAAATACTACTGCTCTCTATGAAGATGGAAAACAATGCTTTTGCTAGCTGTAAGGCACTGCAGTTAAAGTTTCTTGTCATCAGCATATTCATACTTTGAGCAATTCCCTTCTATGCTTTACCTTCCACACCCCACCCCTTGAAGATGAGGTTTCTTCCTGCTGTAGAGCTGCTAGAGGGTACAAGCAAAGCACACTGCAAACTCGTTCTTATTAACGTGGTGTCAAGCACTTCTACCTAGACAAAGCGCAAGTGCAGTAACAAGACAATCCTACTCCCTTCTGAGGTGAGTAAACAGAATTTGCTTTTATACAGCTCCTTTCATATTCAAAATATCCCAATATGCTGTACAATAATGAGATAGATACACTGTCATTTCCCTAATCTTAAACACAGAGGGCAAGGCTTTGTCTTGAGAGTAGGAAGAAAAGGAGGTCATGGGTTCTTTGAAGTTTCCTTACATCATCTTGACTGAAGGAAAGGAGGGAATGGAGAAAACAGCTGTGACAAAACAGACAGGGATGGGGACAGCTGACCGTTGTGAAATGTGTGAGACACATTTCTTTCAACACATTCAAGAAACACCTATCTAGAAGCAAAAATGAATCGGTGGGAAAGATTTTTTTTCTTTTAAGACTGGCAGCAGGTACAACATTCATCATATATTTCTTTGAAGGTTTTCTTGGGTGGGAAGGCGGGGGGAACTAGGAAGCCTGGTGAGATGAATTTCACTTTCATCACAGCAAGTCAGAGATCTATATGCATACACAGATTCAGTGCAGGTGAATGTAATCTAGTAGCTGTATTACCCATCTAGTCAACACAAGCAGATATCCTATATAGAAGTGAAATATTCTGGTAAATGAGAATTTAAAAGGAGCTTAGGCAACAAACCTGCTGAGGAAAACAGAAAGAAATCAGGAGGGTACTAGCAGGTGAGCCAGCTCCCCACACTGCCTTTGACGAGGGGTCTGTCACCCACCCAGTGCCATCACAAGAAGCTTCTCCAACAAGGAGGGACTGGTCGTGGGAAGCACAACAATCTGCAATCCATCTTACTGCCAAACTACACTCCCAAATGAATTAATAAAAAGTAGTTGCCTAATCAAAGTACATCCTCTGCATCTTGCCTTTCTGCTCACAGCCAAGACAACAGCTACATGGAACAGGATAGGAGCAGTCAAACTCTTCAGAAAACTTTTTCCATCACTGCCCTGGTTAGACCCTCAAGTGGTGTGAGAGAGACCTGCCCAAGAACCCAATCTCATCACTGAGATGTTCGCAAAGTGCTGCAGAACCCTTACCACAAAAAACCCCTAGAAGGAAGATGTTGGTGACCCTTCCTGTTCCCACATCCTACCTAATTAATGCCAAGGCTATCAGTTACGTGCATCTAGCACCCCTTGCTGACAAAGAAAGGGTGGGTGCTGTGAGTCATTCCACCTCAGCAAAGTTTTCTGCAACCCACAGCAAGTTCTTCTCCCTGTTTTGTTGGAAGCTTCCCTCTCCCTTGCAGTGATCAGTTAAGTGTTCAGTTGTGTTCGCTGTTTCATTTCCCCCACTGTCTTTCTTCTCCTAACACATGCATGCTTTAGCCTTGGCTATGGAGTGCTGATTGAGGAGGAACAATAGGAGCCTTTCAACTCTTCAGAGGAAGGCTCAGCTCAGAGACCCAGTCAATATTTGCAGCAGTTTCAAGCCACTGTTTTACAGTTCCTTTGAGGCAGAGCTCACCAGTTGGGAAACCCAACGCATTACCCAATTTTATTCTAATAGGGAAAAATAAGAAGGGATACTGATTACAACCCAAACCACTTTTTCTTGGAAATAATCATTGACGTAGAAAAGAAAGAAAAAAAAGAAATGGAAAGAGGAATAGGAAAGGTGTCAATATATTAAAAAATATAACAACTTAGGTTTGAGGAGTAAATAGCCATTTCTAATTAGGAAGACTATTTTTCTCCAAAAGCTGACCAGCAAAGTTCAAAAATCACATATCAGACAGTTACTATAAATAGATCTACCTAAGGTGACCCAAACAAATGAAGTATGCAAGAAGGCTCACCTCATCAGCTACCTAAAGCTCTGCAACATCTGGTTCACAGCACAGCCACACACGGACTATAGCCATGCAACCTTCTGCACAGAGGAATGCAACTTTCTGATGTTTAAATACGAGTAAAAAAAGAAAATACTGTTCAGCCTATCAAGAGAACAAATATAGGAAAAGGGCTAAGAATTGACATTTTTCATATTAAACCACAGTCAAGATGTAACTGTTAGCCCAAAAAAGAAACCATTTCATACATAATGGAAATGTTTTTAAAATATGTGCAATCTTGGGGTAACCTTCTTTGTTGGGGAGAGAGAGGTCAATTAAGTATTGACCTTCCTCCAGAAGCCTGTAGAATTGAAACAAAAAAAAAAAAAAAGAGAAGAAAAGAAAAAAAAAGAAACATCCCATCAGAAAACTGAGGTTGTCATTTGTAGAACTGCATCCCTTCTTTTGCCTCTACCATCACCATCCACATTTAACACACAAAAAGAGAGAAAAAAAATGACAAAAACATTTGTGAGAGTGAAAATCCAACAGACTGACAATCATCATTTACCTTCTCAAACTGAAAGGCAGCTGTATGATTTTTCCTTTAGAATGGATGGAGTCTTGTCTGAACAAGCTTTCTCACGTTAGACTGAACTCAAAGTTTTGAGTCAGAGTCTGACAAGCCATGGCTTAAACAGGAAAAATTACAGCTTAGCTTCAGTGGTGTCAGGATCTTTTCAAAAACACAGTTTTTGTCAGCTCTGGGGTTAAAGTTCACATATCAGCAGAACAAATGCATCTTCCCACCTCCCATCTTCCCCTTTTTAAAGCACAGAGGTTTGAGCGTTTGAGTTGCTTTTTTTTTTGAGAATGTTCCTTTACTGTCACAGTATTTGTTTTGATTTTTTGAATGAAGTAACAACAGATGGAGTTCTTAACTGCTTTCCATTCCATCTTCTTGTTTTAAAGGAATGCACAAATGCTTATAAGAACAAAAAGAAGGTAGAAAGAACAAGTACAATTACAGGAAGACACAGACACATCTGCAGCAGAGGTCAGACTCCTGAGCAAATGAAAAGTGCTTGTTTACAAAACAGTGCAAAAGAAGAAAGCTATGAAACATCCCAGGCTTAGGGGAATGAGTATGAGCTCCTCTGTAAAAAAATCAAACAGTAGAAAATTTCTCTTACACCCTTTTCATAATATATTTTCCTAAAACTATATGTGGGGTGAGAAATTCAATCAATATATGAATAAACAGACTATTTATTAAAAAACAAAAACAAACGCACGCTAATAAACTAATATAAATAAAATAAATGTAACTACATGTGAAACACAAGCTAAGGTGAAAGCAAAGACCTGAGAAGAACAAAACATCTGTAAGCATCAACAGAAATAAAAAGTAAAATGCACTTCGCAGAATCGGTAAATGAAAATAAACGATGAATCACTTGATAGAAATTGAGGTTTCACTTTTACAAAATGCTTAACATTATTAATAATGCTTTCAAGTTTTGGACAAAAAAAATAACAGGGCACAGTGAAGTTCCATCCACTGATGTATATTTTTTTCACTCCTATTACTTCCTGAATCTGAATAATAAAAATTATGACATCCCCAATGATTCATTACAGTCAGCGGAAATGTAATGCAAATATAGCATAGCATCTGATCAGGACATGTTAAGACACTGTTCTGTTTACTCAAATCAGTAAGAAGTACAGAACCCCACTTATAGTCTGATTACTACTGGTTACTACGGAATACAACAGAAAAGAGTGATTATTAATTCTGCATTATTATTATAGATCAGAAGATTTTGTATTGCTGAGATATGTTCTCAACCGACAGGCCGTATTTGTGCAAACATCATTAGTGCTTCTGATATATTATTGTAATAGCATCACTCCTGCACCAATACGGACCATTAGGTATGAAGAGCAGGAAAGGCTCTGTCTGAAACCTATGAATTTATCTGTAAAACAAAACAAACCAGTAAATAAAATTTGTTTCCTTTTCCTTCTCCAAGGTGAGAGTGTTTCTCAGGCCAAAGCAGCCCCTGGCTGTACCACCCCAGCAGCAATCACAGGAAGCAGCACTGACCTCCCCTCTCGCACACTGCAGAACTGATGGCCCAGGTACTTCGCCAGACCTCTGGGGACTGAGAGCTACAAACGGTTACTGTGTCTCAACATTTTGGTTACAGAGTGTAAAACAGAGGACATTCTGTATTAAAGATAAGGCTTTTCTAACAGGAAGGGAAACAAATAATGAAAGAGGTTTGGGCTAAACCTACCTAACATTAATTCTCGGTCAAACATCAGGTCTTGTAGGCATCCTGTACTAATTTCAAAAGAAAACAACCACACAAACTAAATGCAATCTCCCTCTTTATATAAAATAAAAAATAAAAACAGCAGCAAACAAACAAAGAAATCCAAATGAACTCTGCAATGATCTGATTTACCCAAAGAAGTTTAGAAAGGTAAAATTGGTTTCATGACTAATGTATTAGATCCACACTCCACACCTAAAATAAAGTGCCTGTGAAACTCCTCCAAATGCTTTGTTCTGAAGAAGGCCATTATACTAGCACTAAATCAAGAAAGGTAATATGAAAAATGGAAAACGGAGATTTCTTTTTACAGTAAGCTATAAAATATAGCTCAGTCAGAGAGAGGGTCTGAAAAAGTAATATTAAAGGGATGCCGTAAATCACACAAATTTTTTTTTTTTTTTTTTTTTTTTTTTTTGAGCAAACTACCATGCTTTGGATTAGAAAATGTAAATACGGAGATTCTCTTCATAAGGTGTTCCTCGCAAGTTAGTTTTATTGAGAAGAGGTTTGCTTAGAATTTGAAAGCAATGAATAGCCAGGATGTAATGAGAAACAAGCATGATCTACCTCTCTAATTAATTTTCCTTCTTCACCTACACTGTCACTTGTTATGATAATGTGAATCTTAACCTTAATGAGAAATTTCATACCACCTTGATTAAAGATACCGTGAATAACAACACTCTTTTTATTTTGTTTTTATTTTAATGAAGAATCTCTTTATACTCTCCAAACCCTCAACAAATGTACTGAACTTCTGCTAGTGAAGAAAATAAGCTATCTGCATATAACTTTTGTGCCAAGTGTTAAGAGGCTGATTTATATTTCATGTTTTTAAATGAGAATTATGCTATTAAGCATGTTACAAAATGATCATGCTCTCTGCAGGAAATGTTCCTGATATTTTTTGTAAATGTAGTTTGTCTGGGGATGGTTTTAAAGTGCAAATCCCTCGATAAAATTGTGTATGCATCCTTTAAAAGGTTTGTGAACTCAACAAAATAACCTGTTAAAATTCACAAAACATTCTTAAAATATCAGAAAATATTAGAAAGAAATCAACTTCACAGAAAATTTCAAATATTTCTGTGAACACCGACAACAATGCACTACAAATACATACAAATAACATCACATTGGGTCCACCATCCTACAACTGGATCTACTGACAGATTACAAAATAGTATGAAATTTCAAATATATACACAATGTATTCAGTTTAAGAACTAGATCTTATTTTTAAAAGGAGAAAATAAATAAAATAAAATAAAATAAATAAAATAAAATAAAATAAAATAAAATAAAATAAAATAAAATAAAATAAAATAGTCAATTAAATCATATCATTAAGGAGTAGGATCCTCGGGCAAAACGCGAACTTTTTGTGGAAGATTAGTGTTCTACTTTTGACAAAAGAGAGAATTACTTCCTGAACGCAATGTTTAAATGGCATCAATGAGGACTGAGCTGTCTTGCATTTGGAACTTCACAAAATCCATCCAGTCTTCCAAAAGCTTTATCAAGGAATGAGTGGTGTATTCACATAACGCTTTGGAAAACACATAACTTCTCCTAATTTTGCATTACTGTATCAGACTAATTAAACTTTCACAACCTTAACGGGTCTTTTCAGCACGTTCCAAATTGTCCCAGATGCACCAGGAGCCCCGTACAACTGCTGCCCATTTTCTCACAGCCAGGGATACCCAGGGCCTAGCCCTGCAGCCGCCAAGGCACAGCAACTGTTTGCCTGCCGGGTGCACCTCATCTCCGTGGCCCTCAGGCTGAAAGCCTCAACCCAGCAGAAACTGTTCAAGAAATCTCAGTCTAGGAATCATTTGGAAGCGATCAGACAAATACCCATAGACCAGACCCACCAACTTTAGGTGACACAGCATCTGCTACCATACAACACGAAGAAATGGAATTCCATTCATCATCAGTATCCATCAGCTCCTAACTTCAGCTACTTTTTAAAAACAAGATATTTATTTATATTGCTTTCGTCAAGGAGCTTTAGGGACTGTTTTTTGAAGGGTACATAAACACCTACAGGTATAAAATAGCAGGAATAAAATCTAAGGCAGCCAGGCACCAAGCAGTCTCAAAAACCCCACGCATTCTTTTCTGCATCTCGCTGCGCCCAAATGTATTCAAAATCCTAGCTCTGAGGATCTATTCTTTTTTAAATCTGTGGGCTAAAAAAATTTGCTTAAATAAATGATTCATTTTACCAGCTACAGAAGAAAAACATTAGTAAATATTAGTGCGACGGCATGACTTCACTCTTGCAATGTCTTTAAGGACAGTGTTCTAAGATAATTCACTCTCCAGCTATGCACTTGTGCTTACATTGGAAAATATCTGTGCACTGACAAACAGAACTGGCACACACTCCACCAGAGCCACTGCTGCAGCACTTCAAAACCTCACTCTCTTGATTCCACGAAGGATGACATGCAACTGGGGAATGTAAGCCTAAAAAAGTTGAACAAGCGAAATTATCTGGAGGCACTTTCACTCAGCATATTTTACCCAGTTTACGATGCAGGACACTAGGAAAAGCATGCAAAGGATAAAATGACTTGCACACACATAACAAATGCAGGCAAATACCAGCTTTGATCCCAGCAATTTTGTTGGAAAGCTCAGTTCTCCAAAAAACGTGCAAGACAGAAAGAAAGAGAGAAAGGCAGAAGTGACTGAACGCAAAGGGAAAAGTGCTTGCAACTTAGGCATAAGTGAAGGGGAAAATACAACCTTAGAATTAAGGTCTTTTGAATACAGGAATAATAAACTTCCAAGCAAATGTCACTTCACTTTGACTGAGTTTCCCCAATTGGATATTGTATATATATAATTTTATATATATAATTATTAGGCACACACTTTCCATGTTCTTTCCCCCCAAAAGCAGAGCTGACAATGGTGACAGCAGAGTGTGTAATTAGTTTTTATTGTTCCCCTGACAGCCATAGCTCTGGAAGGACCCCTTGCCTTTTCCATTGTAAATGTTATGGAAAAATACACTAATGACAGGCATTTAATTATGGGCACAGCGACCATGATGGGCACTTTGCCAAAAGTGATTGGCAGATTTGGATACCAGATATTCGTAGCAATGGTTCTTTTTTTTCCCACACCTAGTTACTCAGATTACTGAGTTCCTTGTTGTTTTGTTTTGTTTTTGAAGCACCTTTTCTAAGCTTTATTTATTGGTTATAGATATTATTACTTGAAGACAGGAATAACAGACAGACAAAATGGTATCTTTTTGCTCAAAAGCAGCAAGGATTTCTGAAAGAGTTCTATCCAGTGACAGTGCCATCAGTGTAAAAGAAATCCCCAACTCTGGCACATGGATGACATTTCTACTTATTAAAAAAAATAAAACAAATAAAATAAAAAAAAGAAATAATATTTATATTGAAACAGAAAGATATTATGTCCCCTAATACATCTTTATTAAGTATTTACAAGTCTATCCCACATTCAACTGTAGTTGCTGAGGTGCTTTTTCGCCTGATTAATTAGCAATTGGGAGACACGCTTTTTGGCAGCTTATGTATCCCTATTATTTCGTCTGGTTTGGCACAAAAACTCCCTTTTGGGAGCACCAGTATTTGTACTGTACCCCGCTTAGTGATGGATCACTAATTTTTAATAAACTAAGCCCCAAGAGAACTATAAAAAGATGTATAAGTATTTTGGAGCAATAACTGTAAACAAATACCAAAAAAAGAAGAAGAAAGAAAAAAAAAAAAAAAACGGTGGGGGGAAGGGGGGAAAAAGTGCCATTTCAATAAAGAAGTTTGAGGTCTTTTCCAGACTACACATGGACAGCCCATCTAGGAGATCACACGTATTCTGAAGACACGAGTCTGTACTGGCTCTTAAATACTCAATCCAAATCTCTGCCTTCATCTTTAAAAAGCTTTTAAAAAAGGGACTAGCTAATGTGGGTGCATATTTTCCTTGAAGAATGCTATATCTGAATGTCCCCTCACTGTTTCTCATCCCTCCCCCACCACCAGATGAATGAAATTACTCTGTGAAGCAGATCTCTATGAAGAATGACCACACAATTCTGGACCAAACGGTACTAAGTCTATGTAGCAGTCACAAATCCCTGACTAAACCGAACAAAGCAACATTATTCCTAAGTGGTAAGTTTGGGAATATAAAAGTGAAGCTGTCTGGCTCTAAAGTGGAAACTTGCAAATAGCTATAGAGTCAATGTTGGCTCTCCATCCCCCATCCAGCTGGCTCTCATATCAGTAACTTCAAAAATGCAGTTTGCCATTACGGTGGCTTAAGGCACTCTATGTGCCAGTGCAATGACCATGCTGTGTGTGTGTGTCAGAAGGTCAATACTTTCAAATTCCAGAGTCTCTTTATTTCCTTCTTTTCAGGAAACAATAAGAAAGAGAAGAGGATTGATAGATCCTACTTTGTTAACTTCTGCTCTAAAAATGCCCTGCCTGTATGAATGCATAACTATTTTTAAAATTTGATTAGACATCAACTAAAGGGAAAAAAAACACCAAAAAAAAAACCCACACATACACACAAAAAAGAAAAAAAACCTACCACACACACACAGGAAAAAACCCCAATGCAGCTGTTTTTCCTGCTCATTAACAACATTAATTAGCAAATATCTTTGGAGCAACTTTTTAACAACTCTGTGGAAGCCAACATCATTAAAGCTGTTAGCAGTCCTCACCTAACACTGACAAACTAGCAGAGCAAACTGAGAATTGTACCACAAAGATCATTATCAAATCTAGCAGTAGGTGAAATATTTACTTTTATTCCCAATCTCCTCACAAAATAAATAAATAAATAAATAAATAAAATCTAGATATTATTTACACAGCGCTACCAAATGGGCAAAACCATAGCTACAGATTGGAATTACTTTGTTTTGTTTCAAGGAAAAAATTTAGAATACATGGGGCTCCAGCTCCAAAGGCACAGACTGATGTAAGATACTCAAATTTATGTACAAAATTAAAAGAAATATGAAGTAAAAATAAAGATCCTGTCTACGGCACAAGTACTGTAATAAAAATTAATATGTATTTCATAACGATTCCCTGTGAGATTAGATAATGGGATTAAGGAATGTGTGGAAGGAAGAAGTTCTTCTGAACCATAATATGAATATGAAAAGAATTACTTTGAAGTCCACAAAAGCAAAAAGGTAGTTTCACTGCTACCCACAAGGGAAAGGCCACAGTGCTCAACTGCTGCTGACAAACAAACCACAAAATGTGAATATGCCTCCACTGACCAGCATCCACCCACAAGCAAAATATGAAAACATTTTGGGGAGGAAAAATTATGTTCTTTTAATGAATAAAGAATGCTCATACTACGCAGAAGACACTAATTTGGGCACAAAATACATTGTAATAAAGTACACATTTCTTAAATGTCATGAAGCTAAATTTTATCCGTAAGAATGGAATAAAAGGATATTTCAGCCAAGTGATGAAAGAAAATGTATTTCACACACCAGATTTTCACCTCGTCAAATGATTCACTACCAAATCATATGCTCTCTCCGCTCCAAAACCATTTCATTTACTGACACACAAAAAATTAAAATGGCGTCTGTAAGAAAAAATCCACAGTTTTTCAAGAGTCAAATAAGAACAACACCAAAAAACTGAAAGTTACTCAGTGATAAACATGCAGGATTCTTTATCATTATTATTACTACTATTATTATTATTATTAGAGGTACCACTTTTGAACAAATCCTTGTTCTATTAATACGCTGATTCAATAATGGAAAAGTAAATATAAACAGTAAACTATTACTAACACTGTAAACATAGATTTCATCGGTCTATGATCCCTTTTTTTCCACACCATGTACCAGCCTGGATAGGTAAACTCTTACACCAGTCTGTAGTGCAAGTGGCAGAGTAAGATCCATAATCATCAAGGCTTTTCAAGAAAAAATTGCCAAACCTGAAGAATTATACGTAAGGAGCTGATATTAGCAATTCAAGCAGATCTGGCTAATTAACAGGGCTCTTGTGTATCTTCTTGTTAGCTGATTTATCTTTTGACAGCATTTTTACTGGCCATGCATTTAAACATAAAAAACGGCCATGTAAGTCCTATCATACCAGACAGAGAAAGCAGGCATCTCTTTCCCTACATTTTGCAGCAGTCAAAAGTACACAAACTCTTTTTTTTTTTTTTTTTTTCGTAAAACTAGGATCTAACAATGGATTTTCATCAATCTGTCAACGGTAAAATATGAAAGATGCATTCCCAGATGAAGGATGTACAGGAGTTTTTCCTTTTCTGTTATTGGAAACCATGATGTTCTACAGGAATGAAATATAATCTCAATTCTTTTTTTCGTCCTCTTTTTCTTATTTTGAAATATTTTATTTTAACACAAATTACTTTTAAAAATCCACGTGAGTGGGAATCTGTGGTTCTGTAATGTAACAATTTATGCTCAATTTCTTTAAAAAGAGGATTTCACATAACTGTACACGTTTACATATTGTAAAATAATAGCTACCATTTCAAATGATCTTAGCTATCATTTAAGAGCCTGTAGAGGCTACAATGAATTGGGAGAGAGCGCAAAGGCAAGGAAGACTTCCAGTGCGCGAAGGATCCCCTTCTTCCATTCAGCTACGCTGAACTACATTACAGTAGGGTTTACTCACAATAAATGTAATATCACCAGAAAGCAGTTTCAATAACATGTCTGTTTATTTTAAACCAAACGTTTCCATTTCATTCTATTGCTGTGCTGCTGACTGACTTGATTTTAAGCACAAGCGCAAAGAAAACTTAAACAAAACAGGACCCTTTATTCTCCACAGTGAATTACACTATTCAGAAACGCTGGAAGATTAGATTAATCATGAGACTGAAGACAATTCTCAAAAAATCAATGCTCAGAACCGGATAGCAGCAGAAGAAAATCCCCATTCCAAAATACTTCTCTTTGCCTTGCAAAATCTGAAAGGCTAACAGTAAGCCAAAGCAGGACAGGTGCATCTCACAGCTATGAGGAACTACTCCTGCTTCCTCTCAGAAAGGTTGTGTCTTTGTTAACATTTTCTCTGAGGAGATCAAAATGACCGGCCTTCCTTACGCGCCTTGTTGAAGCCTAATATTCCAACCCGTGGTACACTGCCCAGTGACACGGCTGCTTCAGGCAGCAGCAGTAACAAGGTACTCTAACAAGCCCAGAGAGTTCTCAAAGCACATGCCTGCAATTTCTGTGTCAAGTTATGTCTGTATGCTCGGGCACCAACCCACCAGACTACCATCAGTCTCAGGGCTGCCAGCGTTAAGATGAAATAGCACAAAGGGAAGAATGCCAACAATTAAAACATGGAACCTACATCATTTGTTTGTTTGTTATTATTATCTTACTTTAAATTAAAAAAAAGGTCTTTGCTGGAATGTTAGAGCTAAAAATTGGTTTGTAAAACTACTCATCATCTAAATGTTTAAGTTTGCTGATTAAAAATTCTAGCGACTTAATTCTCACACAATAATCGTGATATTACTCCATGCTACACCACCGTTTAGTGATACATTTCAATGCATGCATACATGTATCCTTGAACAATACAAGGGCTGCTCCAAAAGTAATGCCTCTTATTTTACTATATCGATCCACGACATCAGAGGCAGATGTTGGTGGTACAGCAGCAGAGGCTGAACCTTCCCACCAATGTTCTGTTACATGTTGTTGCCATGCAACAGATGGCAGCAGAGGGGCACCCTGGCAACAAAATGGCAGCTAACATGGAAGTGCATATGGAGCAAAGCTGTGGAACAGAATTCCTCCGTGCAGAAAGAATTGCACCCATTCCTCGGCACTCGCTGAACATTTATGGAGATCAAACAGAGGACGTGAGCACAGGGATGGGGTGGTGTGTTCCAGCAGCAGTGCCAGTGACAGTGAGTCGCCTCCACTGATGCAGAATTTACAAGCTCAGTGTGCAGGCTCTTGTTACTGGCTGGCAAAATTGCATAGTTAATGTTGGTAACAGGGCTGAAAAACAGTGTTCTGTAGCAGAGAATGTAGTCTATCAAAAAGTGCTATTGTGCTATCCTTATCTGTTATAGTTTACATGGAAATAAATTGGAGGCATTACTTTCAGAGCAACCCATATACATCTATACACATGTATACACCCACTGAATGCTGTGCATATTCACATAAGAATGTATACACATACTACACAATAATCCATAAGACTGAAAAGATATGACTCCTGAAGGACTCATGGCATTCATTTACTTCTTAGCCCAGCGCGAGGCTGGTTGATTGCCGGAGTCACAGCTACACAGAGAGAGGACAGCTCTTCTTCACCCCTCCCTCCCCAAAATGATATGGGGTTAGCAGAAAAAAAAAAAAAAAACAACACAGTAGTAAAGTGCCCTAACTGTGTGCATTTCAAAAAGACTTGCTAAGAAACTCTTCATGAAGACCATTACCACTTAACAAGGTGCCTTTCACAAGAAGGTGGAAGCCAGTGAAACATTGTTCTTTGTGTGGTTTTTCCATAGAATGTTTCCAACTCCCTCAAAAATCCACTTTTAAAATAAACACCAGAATTCTTTTGGAGACACAAGCCGTTAGCAAAACTACTAAGGGTACAGAAAGCAAGCGTAAAGAATCGAAGGCTCTGGTACTGATCTTTTAACTACAATAAATCAGTCAGAGATTCTTTCAGTTCTTGAAACAGGCTGCCGGATAAAATGCTTTCAAAACATAAGCTATACTGCTTATACACCCTGAGTACTTAAGGGGTATTATGCTTTCTTTGGCACCCAGAAGTGATATGGAATACCAAAGCCAAACCAATGCGTCAATTTTGCCCTCTTCAGCCCCAGCTTCTGAGCTGTTCTTCATAAGGGCAGAGGCCTCCATCTATTCCAACTGCGCAGCTTCCCCACCTCCGTACACAGACAGAACTATTCCAAAATGGAAAGCAAACAAACATAAAGCAGTCACGTGTCCTCGGCATACACAGTCACTATGGCGATGGTGAAACCCTCAAATGCAGGTAAGCAATGGGAGGACTCTGGTCCACCTTGCACACCCCAAGAAGCACAGGGCAGCCAGGCGTGGTGCTAGGGCTGTGCTGCAGCACCGGGGCAGCATTCTCACACATCTGCACACCCAACATCTGCAGCAGGTCTCAGGTGTCACAAAGCTCACCTTGGCAAAGTCAGATGCCCTTCTGACTCAACCTCAAAACTCACCTAACTTTAAGTATCCATGTTGGAAAACCCTATTCGAAGCAGAGCATTTTCAGAAGCTCGTTTTCCTTCACAATGATTCCCAAGTATCTCTGCCTTAGCAAAAATTCTAGCACTGTTGATAAAAATATGGCATCCAGGTTGGCAACGGGAGCTAGTCAACTGAATGTGAAATGATACTTCTGTATAAAATTCTGTAATCACCCGACAATTTTTCAGTTTTATTATCCCCATAAACAGAAGTCCACACACACAAAGAAAATACATCAGCACGCCTTAACATACTCAAAAGAGGTTTTTTTTTAATTTTACACAACATTTTCTTGCATAAGAAATAGCCAAATCCAATAACACTCATAATAAAAAAAATACTTGCTTTCCTGAGACTATGAGGCTTGGCCTCCTCATCATCCAGACTCGAATTGCAAGTATTTTTAACTACCTTGAAACCAGCAACCATTTATGAAGCTACAGAACCTGCCAATGAAATAACTTGGAGGAAAATACCTATGTGTAAACCACAACCATGAAGCACAGTCCTGCAAGCAGAAAAATGTAATAATTACCACAAACAGTTCAAGTTGAACTTTGACAAGATTAAAAGCAGTAGCAAGTGCTAAGCCAGTAGACCGCTTCAAAATTTGGCTCAGGTGCATGACACTTTGGCTGGATTTTCATTACAAGGACAGCAGCTATCAGGATTAAATGCATATGCTCCACTACCAAACAAACTCCCAAAACTACTTTGGATTCAGAGGAATATTCTGCAACAAGAATACTTTGCTCTCCTGAGTAAGACAGCAGGCAGCACTGAAAGGCATTAAGGAGATGATTAGATTCTGTGTATGCCTAATTCTGAGTCCATGAACAATGAAAATACAAAAATATGAGACATATTTTCATGCTTACTCAATGAATAATTTCCAATCCACGCACACATACATACACGCACACAAAAAAAATAAACCAAACATACATATGTTATATACTTCAAAAGCCTACTACTCAAACTCATCTGGCATTGGACTACACCGTTTATGGCACTTCATGTATGCTGGTGATTATATCAGATAACATGGCTTAAAATATTTGCAACAACAAGCTGAGGCTCCGTAAGAATACACAACTTTCTGCTCCCCACATTCACAGTAATGATCCTGTGGCACTTTTTAATTATTCTTGCAGAACTTTGGCAACTATTTGAGAAATGTTATATCAGCTTCGTTAATGGACTCAGAGGCTGTTTTTATTTACCAAAATACTAGTTACACTCAAAATGAGACGCTCATCAGTTCACTTCTGCGTCTCTTAATAAGGAGATATTTCTGTATGTTTGCTCGAGTTTCATACTAGGAAAAACTGACCATGATGGTATCTGAGGTAAACTGAACCATTATTGAATTCTTAGACGATGTTTTCACAAAACCTCGCTTTACTTTGCCTTTAATCACTATCAACTGTATCAACATTAATTAGTCCTACACTGGTTTGTTAATTCTGAATAAACACAATAAGGAGGTAAGCTGAAGCAGACTGGCCGCATTAGGGACTGAGGAATGACAGAGTATTTTGCCTTCCCCCTTCAAACTGTTATCTCACTCCATGCATTCCCACTTACTTCTACGTGTATAAAACCAGACTGTCCCTCTCTGAATCTGCCTATCTCTGGTGGCAGATAAATCACTGTGAAGTTGCTCCTACGGCACTGTTAGCTGACCCAAAAGTGCTGATAACCAAACTGAATTTTGCCTTCACCCCAGATCCTGACAAAGCGATTTCAGAGCAGAAGCGCTCCCTTTTCCCTGGGTCTCCTGCGCCAAACCCATCAGGCATGTGCCTGCTTTTCTGTAATGCTCACGTAACTTAGGAGGCACAGTGCTTTAAAACAAAGGGGAAATTTGCCTGCACCCTGCTCTTTCTTACAGCTTTAACTCAGGGATGAACATGGCGTGTTCAGATGGATGAAAACATTGAGAGAGGGCAGTGAACAATTTATGAGAGAAATAAGTGCTTGTTTCCAAATGGGAAGGTTTCGCAGCATCTTGCAACCAAGTCTTCATGCAGTTATTTGGAAGAATAACAAAACTAAGTTTTCTCTGCAGTCTGCTGATGTTTAACAATGGATTAAGAAGAGATTTCATTAACACTGGTAAAATACCGTTAAACTTATTAAAATCCCCACAAATCCACTCAGTGCACAATTCTGCTGTCCAGACAAGGGCTGCCCGTCCCTTTTTCTATCTCTGCCCATGTGCAGCCCTGGGCGCCCAACACACACTGCAAAGTTAAAAATCCCGAATGTAAGGCTGTGTTTGAGGCATTTTATTTTCAGCTGCTACGCCAGCAACATGTGCAGATCATTTGGGCAAACCTATTTCTTTTCAGCAGCCCTGCTTCTGCCCAGTGGGATTTGTGAATATCGTTTTATTTTTTCTCCAACAGTAACGTTTCATTTTGCCTAATGACAGCAGAGAAAAAAGAAAAAAAGAAAAGAAAAAAAAGCTGCTCTTGAGAGACAAGCAATCTCTGAGACCCTTGGTGTTCGGTGTAACTTTTCTTCTTATTTGCAACAAACTATTTTTTTTATGTTTTATTTTTTTTCCAAGTAGAAGACATAAGGAGAGGAAAACGTAGGGACGGGCACTTAGAACTGTAGATGCTCATCACTCCCAGACGCGACTGCTACTTTGGGTAAAACCTTTTTGTCTCGAGCTCTTTGCGCCAACCATTTAGCGCTGCGGCGCTGGGAGCAGAAGGCAGCACTGGAGCACGGGACAGACTGCTGCCTTTGAGCACTTGGATATTCTGCCTTAAACTTCTGCATCACCTATTCTGAGGCCGCTCCGGAATACAGAGCAGAGGAGTTTTCTGCAGGCGACACAGATCTATTAAAAAACATGACCTATGACAAAAATCAATGCGCTAATCTTAAACCAAACAGCAGTATCAGAGACATAAAAAAGAGATAACCTAAGATAAAACGGCCCGAAATTTACTTAGACTGGCTTGACAGGTTTAAAAACAAAAACAAAAAAAAGAGAAGAAAGAACAACAACAAAAAAAAAAGTCTTCTCGCACGTACTGCAACGAGGCAAAAAATGTAAATCCCCAGGTGACTTTTTACCCAAACACATGGATACCATTTGGAGCGGGACCGAGATTTTTTTTTTTTTTTCCGATGCTAAACATGAAGGAAAACTCCAGAAAAATTGCACGAACCTCCCTTTCCCCGGAAGGTCGGTGCAGCAGCCCACGGCAACCACCCCACCGGGGCGCGGGCTGAGCCCCGCTCCTCCCGACACCGCACTCCACGCCCGGGTACCGACCTCCCCCGACGGGCCGCGGGGCACAGCTCCGACCTTACGAGGGACAGCGGTTCCCCGCGGGCCGGCTCCCCGCTCCCGGCCGGAGGCGGAGGAGCTCCGCGGGGCGCAGCCGCCCGCGGCCCGAGCGCTGGAAGCGCCGAGCTGCCGGGAGGGGGGAAAAATACCCCCCGCATCCCTCCCTCCTTTCTTCTCCCCGTCGCTGTTCGCAGCCCCGACCCTCCGGAAAAGAAAGTTTTCCGGCCCACCACGCGAACGGGGGCAGCCGCCGGGCTGCGGGTGGCAGAGCTGGGGCCGCTCCCCGCCGCTCCCCTCCCCGTCCCCGCGTACCTGGGGTTGGTGCTGTTCCAGTAGACGGCGTAGCGGTCGGCCACCGCCTTGGCGCCGGGCTCCTGCCCGCGCACGCACACCCACAGCGCCGCGACCGCCAGCAGCAGCATCTCCACGTGCGGCATCGCGGGGAGACGGATGCGGAAAAAAATTGGGAAGAGGCAGTGGGGGGGAAGGGAGGAGGGGGGGGGGGGGAGGGAGGGAGGGAGGGAGAAAAACAAAAAAGAAGCAAAAATCAGAAGTAAAAAAAAAAACAACAAAACAACAACAAGGAGAGTGGAAGAGAACGAGCCTTCTCGGGGTGCACGAAGGAATAACCGCGAGCAGCGGGCTCCGCGCCGCAGCGAGCGAGACGCTTGCGGCCGCGGGGCTCAGCCCGGCAGCGGGCGGCGCGCGTTCACCGGGCGTCCCGCGTGGAGCCCCCGACACGGCATGCACCGCGTCCCGTGGGATAGGGGCGGCAAGGAGCGGAGCGCCGAGCGAGGTCCTCCCGCGAGCCGAGCGGTCCCGGCGCGGTGCGAGCGGCCGGAGGCGGGGAGAGGGGGGCGAGGAGCGGCGGCGCGGCTCGGCACAAAGTTTGTGCCTTCCTTCCCCGCTCCAATGGCAAACAAACAAAGAGAAAAAAAAATAAAAAATAAAAAAAAAATGAAAAGAAGGGGGGGGAAAAAAAAAAAAAAAGAGGGGAGGGGTGAGGGGGTTGGGGGGGGGGGGGGGAAGGGAGCAAAACCCCTGAGGAGTTTGTTCGCCGCGCTGTTGGAGTTGGGGAGCCTGTTCTGCAGCACAGTGTGTCTTGAAGGAGACTTTGTGGAGTGGTTTTCTCGTCCTTCCTGTTCCTGGGCGGTGGATGCACCAAAGGCTGAGCAACAGCAAAGGCGGAAAAAAAAAAAAAAAAAAAAAAAAAAAAAACACACAAGGGGAGGGAAACAGAAAAAAAAAAAAAAAAAAAAAGCGCGGCCAATCCAAGAAATATTGCGGCGTGGAAACCAAGGAGATGGAAAATCAAAACTGTTTTATGAGAGGGCGTGGAAAAAAAGCTTAGCCCCGGAGAAGTGCAGCACCAGGGCCGGGCCGGGCGCTCCGGCGCGGGGGCTCCGGCTGCCGCCTCCCGCAGCGCAGCGGCGATAGCGCAGCGTCCGGTCCCGGGAACATCAACTTCTGCGGAAAGCCGGCACCGCGAGCGGCGGCGAGGGGCAGAGAGAGGCGGCCGCCCCTCCGAGGACTACATACGGAGATCGGGGTGGGGGGGGGGGGGGGAAATAAAATAAAAGCGCGGCTCCGCGCGGTCTGCCCGCAGCTGCCGCCCGATCCCCCTCCGAAGCAGCAGCAGCAGCAGCAGCAGCAGCAGCAGCAAAGGAGAGACGCACCGCGCCAGCAGGCAAATAAATAAACTTGAATGCAGCGGCAGGCAGGGAGGGATCGCGGAGAGCGACGAGGATTGGAGGGGCAAAAGTCAGTTTCGCGAGAAAAAAAAAAAAAAAAAAAAAAAAAATTGCTTTATGGGAGGAAGGAAAAAAAAAAAAAAAAAAAGAAAAAAAAACCAACAACCTTCGCGCAGCCACGCCCCCTCGCCGGGGCCGGACTCTGCTGCGTGCGGACCCGGCGGCGGCGGCGGCGGCGGCGGCCGGGGGAGCGGCGGCGCGGGGCTGCGGGAACGCGCGCGTGCGTGCGTGCGTGCGGCGGGGGCGCGCCCCGTGCGTGCGTGCCCGAGGCGGGCTGGGCAATGCGTGCGGGGCGGGGCGGGGCGCACCGCGCCGTTTGCTTACGGATCGATTCTTTTTTTTATTTTTTGTCTTTTTTTTTTTACCATGTGTTTTTTGCACCCTCAGCCCATTGGCGCGGTGCTCGAGCTGGGGGGAGGCGGTGCCGTGGGGCTGTCCTCCCACCCACCCCCCCCAGCACCATGTGCTCCGCCTTCTAAAAACCTGGCTGGATGAAATTACCGGCGCGGCGGGGAGTTGCACGGCAGCCCGTCGTTAACAGAGCTCTACGGCACGGCACGCTGCCCGCGGGCACGGCACGAAGC
Source organism: Callipepla californica brunnescens (assembly GCA_023055505.1). Lineage (NCBI taxonomy): Eukaryota > Metazoa > Chordata > Aves > Galliformes > Odontophoridae > Callipepla > Callipepla californica. Next base: position 4,397,981 of record JALIRH010000023.1, on the reverse strand, counting down.
TCACTCCTCCCTGCTGGGGGAGGGGGAGGCCCACGCTGCCCCCGGGCAGGTGAGCGGCTCCGAGGGGCGTGGCCTCCGGAAAAGGGGGCGTGGCCATCCTCGAGCCCCGCCGGCGTTGCCGCGGTGACGGCTGCCGCGCGGCGCCCCTCGCGCCGGGGCCGTTCGGAAGCGCCCTGACGCCCCCTAGCGGCGGGCGGCGGTGCTGCGGGGCGAGGCGGGGCCGGGCCGGGCACCGCCCCCGTAAGGAAGGGCAGCGCCTCTTTCATCTGGAGTTATTTTTTGAGGTTGTTTCTGCCTTTAGGGATTTTTCTCTCAACGTTCGTTTTCCCAGAGCGGGGTTCCTTTGCCTTGCCTTCAGAATTATCCAGGGGAAAGGGCACACACTGAAGCTGGGGGGAAGTACCCCAGTTCCTTCGTTTTTGTATCTCCTCGTTTTAGGATATGTGCCACTCTCAAGTCTTTCTTATTCAAGGCCCAAGGGTCTGTCTGAGCTTTGTCTCGCCACGGTTGCCCCAACCTCCTCTCTATGCTCAGGGCCGCATCCACCGTGTCTCCCCTTAAGAAGAAACCTCAAGCATTCCTCTTACTTTTATATTAAAAAGAAAACAAACCAACACCTCTGCTTTCTCTTGTGCGTTCATTCATGTCTATAAGTATGAACGGGCACACACAACTGATGTGTTGGAATCACCACTACTAAGCTTTTTTCTTTTTTAATCCTACCCCCCCTTCAAAAGAAATAAATAAATCAATTTTCAGGTATGTTTGTTAGGGGAAGTTAACAGTTTTCTCTTTGTCTATATGTCTTATGAGGAATATTGCAGAGTATGTGGTGTTCCTGCTGTTCCTCGGCACTTTGGTTGTTTTATGTATACAAGCTATCCATAACTGAAAAAAATAATGATAAATAAAAAAGTCAGAAAAGGGCATGACAGGATATATATATATGTATTTCCTTCTTTTCTTAGCAAAAAAAAAAAAGTGTGTGGCTGTGTCTTATCGGTTCATGAACAGTACAAACACAAACCATTTGGACTAAAGTAAGAGGGAAATTAATTCTGCATTCAAATGGGTAATACTTCAATAAGCAGAAGGTGGTCTTTTTGTTACACCATGTCCCATCTCACAGATACACCAGATGCCCTGCACTCACAGCTCCTAGTCCGCTCTCTGCTCTTGCTTTTAAACAATTAAACAGTTACTGATTCCATAGTTATAAACTGCTTCTGTATGCCAGTACCCTGTGCTTTAGCCTTCGTTCAGCAGAAGCATAGAGATAGATGACAAATGATTTGACATCAAACTGTTTTGACTGCAGTATTTAGGAAAAAAATGGTACATAGGCACTGCGAGGGTCTGCAGCTGCCTCTGACAAGCTGCTGTAGCAGCTTCTGGATCTCCAGCTTCACAGCGCTAATCGGTATTTAACAGACACTTTACAGCATGTACTTGCTTGATAGTTGCTTAGATTTTCAGTGTATTGGATATACAGTGCAGCGGTTGCTACGTTGATTGATCACGTCCCTAAAAATAATTAAACCAAGCACAGCTCCAGGCATTGTCTCAGGGAGAAGTGATAAATCTGTAGATTTTCTTTTCTTACTGATTTCCTTTAAAAATATACATAGTGTTTCTGTCATTATTCAGCAATACTTACTGTCTTAAATAGATACAAATGACTCCGGGGAAGAAGCTCATCTGCATTACTCATGTAAGTAGTATTGTTAAAGTAATTTGTTTTGCTGACTTCACAAGCGCCATTCAGCACCTATGAAAAAGAAAACAGCACAGATATTTCTACACGGTTTATTTTTCAGAAATTTGAGTAGAGCTTCAGAAATAAAAGTAGAGGAGCCCAGTCCTGCTTTCTCTGAAGTTAACTCCACTGACTTTTACACTGTCAGTTACAAAAATAAAGCTAATGTTTTCTCGCATCTTAAAGAAAAAATAAAGTGAAGAACTTTCTAAAGAAACAGACGAAGACTGCAAATAATTTCAGTAGCAAATTGCATTTTAGTTTTTGTTTTTTTCTTTATTTTATGAAAGTATTAATTTTTAAATTGTGTAATTCCATTTCAGTACAATTTGAAAAATGTTAGGGACACTGAATGCATAATTTTGCTGTTAGTCTGCTTAAAAATCATCGTGATGTTTTGTATTAAATCTACCACACAAAACTGTGTCTTCTTTGTTTATCTGTCACGCATGTTTTTCGTTACCTGAAAATATCAGGCTTCTTTAACTTTTTAATTGCTTTCTGATCCTGTAAATCTGTTCCTGAAGTAGTCTTGGCTTAAAAACAATCTCAGCTTCAAGTTTTGCAAATTAGTAACTGAAGAGAAGAGTGAGCCATTATAAATTCTCTCATCTTTTACAATAATTCCTGATACTGTAAGTTGTCCAAAAGTTACATAGAACAAAATCTCAAACTAATTTCCATATGAGAGGAGCAAGTTTCAAAGGCAAAAAAGAAAATAAAAAATTAGTCCTGTTAGACTTACTGAGTTCTTTATAGAGAAATGTATTAATTATCTGATTGCAGTGGAGAAATATACTTAAATGAGGTATAAGGCTTCTGTCTAGGTGATCTCTTTGACTTAAAAATATGTTTCCTTTCTCAGATCCTTTCTCTATATGTTTACGAGAGACTGTGTGTACTGAATACACTTTTTTTTTTTTTTTTCATCTATCTTCTGAGAGGAATAAATAATCCTTCAGAAGAGAGCAGAATGAAATGGCTGCAGAAGAACCTAACCCAGTACTTACTTGTGTGCGTCAGTATTTTCTGCTGGCCAGAAGAGGGATATGAAATGAAGATTCTTGGTTTTCTTTTATTAAACTGTCTGACAACTCCCTCACTTTGCTAACACTCATTTTCCACTTTATCAACCAGAGATAACATATACGCCTGCTTTACTGTATTAAAGGTCCAAGACTTTATGTTTTCAGATGTTCAGAGGGGTAACATTGAGATCTTTGTCTCTACTGAAAAACAAGGAAATAAAGAAAGGAAGAATAACACAATGTATATAAATTATTGGCAACTTTGGGGGGAATGTTGACCAGGGACATTTTCAGGATTCTTTGTGCATTCAGAAGAAATGTATTTCTTTAAGCAAATGGTTCTTAAGAATTTATTATTGTTTTTAATGAAAATTATCTACAGTTAACCAACCTTGTTTTCATTTCAAGGTGTCAGTTAAATCCTGCTTGTCTGCCTGAATAGTCAAAAGAGCTCAGCTCACAAATAAGGCAAGAGCTGTTCAGCCTGCATCAATTCCAATGCTAGTACGAAAACATTAGATGTTCAGTATGAGCAAAAATGTGAGGAGAATGCAGAGCACTTCCTGGCTTCATATTGATATTTTATTATTATTTTAATATTTGAACTAAAAGGATTACAAGGGAAGTTGTTCTCAGAAGTGGAAGAAGGGTACTTAGAAACCTTGAAGTTTACATCTGATGTTTCCTCCATGTATCTAGCTGATAACTTGGCTGCAGTGTATTACCATTCAAGCTTGTGTTTGCCTGTACAAGTGCTTTTTTCCTGTTTATGGGATATCTAATTATGAAGAATTATGTTGTTGACATACTTTCAAGAGCTCTAAATTCATATCTATATGAAGTTGAAATATTTTGAAAGTCCACATGAAGGCTTTTATTTCTGCCCAGTCAAGATTCTCCATGCAGTTTTGGGCTTTACAAAAATTAAAGCCCATTGTACTGATATGTTATCAGCATTGAGTCAGTAAGAATAACTCAAATAGCCCAACGATGACACCAAAGAAAGAGAATGTATGGATGTAATCTCTGGCTTCCATTTTTGCCGTTCGTTCAAGCTCTTCCACAGTGTCCAAATTAAAAAACATTAAATAAAAGATCTTTTTAAAAGACTTTTGAAAACTATTGCTCAATCTGAAACTACTACAAGCACCAGTATTGTAAAACGACTTCAATTTTGGTATTACCTCTGTAGTGTCAAGTACTAGCAAGGTGCAATAAATATTACCTAGATTATGCAAAACCTTAGTATACGTCAAGAAAAACAAATGGATTCAGCAACAGTATGAATATAGTTATCCCAGAGATTCCTGCCCACTCCCACAAAAAGCTCTGTATTGAACTGTACACATTATGCAGATTACATTACATCAGTAGGTTCTCATTTCAGCATCTGTGCGTTCCAGTGATGGCATGGCAGGAATGAAACCAGCTAAGGTAAATAATAATCCTGTTTAACCTTGTGATATTTTTATGTGATATTTTGTGATATTTGCTCTTTAAACACACATGCCAAGAGCACATTTTTTTGAGAATCCACATGATGCAAGTTAGCTTTTCAGGACACTTTCCGTACACTGAGTGACTGCAGCTGACATACTGTAGGACAGCACTGTTTGCTTAGTAGCTGTGCTTTCAAGCAGGCTTTTCAAAGCAGAAGGTTGTTTAAAACCAAACTAAGGAACAATAACAGCAGTAAAAGATAATCAGAAAAACAAGGTAAAACAAAAATACTGAATTCAAAATAACATATGACAAGAAATAGGTGCTTTCATGTGCTTGTGGTTCTTGCGTTAGCACATTGATCAGCAGTACCTTGCTAAGGGCATAGCTGTCTTTAGTCTGTTGCTTGTTGTGGGGAAGGATGGCTAGCTGTTTCTTTTTCCATCCATGTTCAGATTAGTGGAGAAAAACAAGCTGTAGAAGATCATGGCAGGGCTGGTCTGCAGTCATCATTTGAAATCCCTGTATTTGACTGCCTGTGAGCCCAGTGCAGTATACATGATTATTAATTCTGATTATCAGTAACACACGTTAAGAGAGTGAAATAAAAAAAGTCCCAAGATAACCTTTAACACTTTTTAGAATTTAATCAACATTCAGGATCCAATTTAAGTCTGCAAAACTGCAGTGATTGTTCTTGTTGCTCATTTTGCATGTGAATCATAAACCATCAAATCATAAATAGTTCCTATCTGTTGCAAAAACCCCGTGCTTGCTTGTGCGTATCTTCCAGTGCGTAGCAAAGTCTTAGGCTTTGACATCAATCCCTCCTCATACAGCACCACCTGTCAACTAACATTACTCACATTAGTGAAAAAGAATCAACAGGAGAAAAAAAAAAAAAAAAAGAAAGAAAGAAAGAGAAAAGAAAACCAAAGAGCTGCAAAGTAGGTTATTAGAGATCATGCTGCAACTCTGCTCTCTTTGCTCTGTTATGTAGTACAAAGCGCAGCCCGAGTTTATTGTCTAAAAACAGCTCTCAGAAGTTTGTATGCAAAGCTAGCTAAACACTCTAAGTTAGTCCTTCTATCTAGAAAATAGAAGAGCTCCTTTGCTAATGAAGGCATTGCGTGCATTAATGTTGGGGAGCCATTTGCAGAGGAGCTTCTTCCTTCCGCAGAAGCAGCAGTGAGTTGTTGTGTGCCAAGGACAGCTCATGCCTGATTTGAGCGGCTGTCTTCAAGGGGCTGTCAGCATGGCTTGATGGCCAACTCTGCACGCACTGGCTGCAGCTTCTCACCAGTGCTGGTTTGCTTTGTAGCTAAAACTGTTCCATTGGTACTTGAGCAGTGGAACAAAGTTCTTCATGTAGTGGAGAAAACCTTAAATAAGTGTTTAAAAGAACAAACAGAAATCCAATTGATATATTAATTACAAATTACTAGCAAGCAAATTCTGGAGAACTCTGTGTGCAGCTATGCCCCTGTGAAAGTCTTAGCCCCATTAGAAAAATCTCAGAGGCTTCAGTGATGAAAAACTGAAGACATGTTTTCTTTAGGCTATGTGAAAGACAACTGCAATGTCTTCAGCTATTCTATTTGTACTACAAGAGAATTCCTTGTGAAAAAACAACTCTTAGAATCGTAGAACTAAGAGAATCACAGAATCACAGAATTGTAGAGGTTGGAAGGAACCTCTGGAGATTATCTAGAAAAACGCCTACTAAAGCAGGTTCAGTAGAGCAGGCTGGAGTGCCCTAGAGCAGGTTGCAATCTATCCTTCCATTTAAAAATACATTTCAACACAGCTTGCAGAGTGAGCCGTAAGCACTTTATTAATGGCAGGACAAGTAAGATCTCACGTTCATGACCAGGATCCCACCATCTGCAGTCCAACGTTTGTGCCTATTCCAATACACAATAGAAAGAAAGGAGTTATCAAAGATGTTTCAGAAGACAATTAATCCACAGCTTTCAGGAGATGGGCGTCAAAGTTGGGAGGAGGAGAACATTTTCTCTATTACTAAATCAGTTATGTCTACTAGCATATCACTTCTGCTGCAGATATCTTAGGCAGCCTTCTCCTTTGCATCCAGCATACCGAACTTGGCTGACTCTTGAATTCCAATAGATTAGACTCAGCCAAACAAGAACATAGCAGGATTAGCTGCCATGTGTGATCTATGCCAACAAAATAGACGTCAGCTTGACAAATGCCAGCCTGATAATGGCCATGGAAAGTCAGATGCAGAAAAGGAATAAGCTTAAATTTTTAAGGCTGCTTCAGAAGACATTGATTGTTGTCTCATCATCAGGGAAACTGGTGTGAATTCAGTAGAGAATGAATTTATAAAAACATTGCAGAAATTTGAATGGCATCTTCTGCTTTGTGCCCATCCTAAGTGAATATTATTCTCCTTGTCATCAGCCACTCCACAGTCTCACAAAGCATTGTAAAAGTGAAGAAAAAATTAACTATGAGAGCTTTTTATTCCCTAGATCTTAATCTCGAGATATATGAGGCCGCACAGTTGACTCAAAAAGACAGAAAGTACTTCTTTTGGCACTCGTAATTCTTCATTTCATTATGATTCTTTAATGTGTTCCATCTCAACTTAGCTTTTGCACAGATTTTGCACTACTTAATGCAAATTGTTCATGAAAATATTACTTTTTGAAATTGAAGTCACAGAAATCTTGCATATTTAAGAAATTAATTTCACATCTTTTTGACAATCACTTGCTTTTACTGTCCTTCATCTTGGACTTCTGCCTTACGCACCTCAAAGACACACATCTTACATTTGACAATGGAAAGGTGTTCTCAGAATTAATTACATCAAACTCTTATTTCAAAGTGAAGAAATCTGAGAAGACGCTGCAATCCAGCTAACAGATGGCTTAAGAACCATTCTGAAATGTAAGACTATCTTACAGTTGTAGAGGGGAAATGCCAAAGTCAAGAACTGAGTAATTACTAATAAATCATAAAAGGGTAAAAAAAGGTAATGAGAAGTATTCAGAACCAAATTTCCTAATGAGAAGCAATTATTAACATCTTACAAAATCCACCGTGCGTTCCTTATGTCAGCATTTTTGTATAAAGAAAAGAAAGCAAACTGTAACTGTTCAATACTTCTGAAATCCTTTGTTGGCAGACATATGGCAGAATCATAGTGGAAAATCATGTTCCTCTAAAGGCTGCTGATGAAATCAGCAAACTTGCTATCACTTATGACAATAGAAAGATTTTCCTTTTCTGTGACTATTGATGTTATTTCCTGTGAAAACATTGCTATATCTTCTCTAAGCAAAGATACAAGAGTAACAACTATTTCTGCATAACTGTTAAACCTTACTTCAGAGGAGAACAAAAATTTAAAAAAACTGAAAAATGAAGGAAAATTACGAACAAACAAAAAACAACAACAAAAAGAAAAACACCAACTGACAAATCCAGTACATGAAACTGGATATCTGAGTCAACAATCACAGCCATTTTTTAGTACTAACTTACCCAAGATTTGGCCGGTTTGTCTTTCTTTTTATATGTATTAGAATATGGGTTCTATCAGAATTTTATCAGAGTAAATTTGGCACATAATTTATCACTGTATCTTCCCGGACCTTAAGGTTAAATTATGCATCTGCCTACATGGTCTAATAAAGAACAAACTGGAGGTTCTTTCTTCCAACTCAGTGCACAACAAGCATTGTGGCTGCCGTGTGGTAGCACAGTTAACTTCCTCCTCCAATGAGGCACTGAGTGAGCATTCCACATGCTGAGCATCTACCTCTTTTCTCATTAACCTCCAGAGCAGTTAAGGGTGACTAGGTTTTACAGGACCAAATTTGGTGAGATTGTGTCTGTGGCAAGTACATTTTTCATGAGTTCCAGTAAAAGAAAATGTAAGTATTGTCAGAAAACATTACTGATTGAGCACAGAATCCATGCAGATCATTGGAGGAGCAGGTTGCAAGTTACTTTTGAGAAATGCAGTAGCAAATGCTTATACAATATTATGCAGACCCACAGCAGCAGGGTTTCTCTTGCATGGCTTGCACCTGTAGGACAGTGCTCTGCTGCATAAGTATTAGAACTTAAGGGATTTTTGTGTGTCTTCGTAAACTTAAAAACATGATAGAAATCAAAACTAATAAAATGCATGATAAATTGTTGTTAACATTTGGAAATGTTATGTGAAAATAATTAAAGAATATTCAATTGAATTTAAGTTTTACCTGCAAAACTTATGCTTGACAACAAAAATAGTGAGGGCTGTATGTCCTGCAGTACATATTTGTTTAATGTAACTGGGCAAAACTGCAAAGGATATCATTATACTACAGTAAATAACCTTGTGGTATACAGCCTGATATGACTGCTTTTATCTGTAGGGTAAATATGAAGATCCAAAGTCTTTTTTCAATAAAGTCCCCCTTTCATATATATACATATGTGTGTGTGTCTATATAATTATATATATATTAATACATATACATCTGAGAGAAAGCTTTTTTTTTTTTTCCTCTGAAAATCCTGAAAGGTTAATCGTAGTTTAAAGTAAGTAACTCTCAATTTTTCCTTTGTGGTCATCAATTCTACTTCTCCAAAGAACCTCATAAAGACAATGGGACCAATGCCAAAACAAAAATTAAATGCTTGTGTGATCCCCAAGGGAAGACATACTTTAACTATGAAGTATTCTCACAAGAAACCTTGTAAACCTTACATGAAAGTGAATGATCTAGAGTTTATGGCATTCACATTTGTTGCTCTGACAGCACTGTTTATCAAAATAACAACAATTTTCTAAGAAAGAATAGTTAATTTGGCCTATATTGCTTTTCTGTAGGAAAAAGAATATAAATAATAAGTTCAGTAAGTTTTTGGTTTAGTTTGCAGTTGATCTAGTTTGTTTTGCAGCAGTCAGTTAATCCCTTCAAAGTACCATCTATTCGTCAGCTCATTATTTTCTCTAAGCATAGATGGAATATATTAAAACTATTTGGAAGCATTTAAAAAGAAAAAAGCTTGGAAAAGAATAGCACCCTGTATGTCAGCCCTTTTGAGAAAAAAAAAAAAAACAAAAAAAACCCACAACACAACTGATGCTTTGTTGTATTGTTTCCCAAGATACTTCTACTGTCCTTTCCTTTCTTCCTCATCTCCTGTATTTATCCGTGTTTCTTACACTCATTTAAGGAACTGCACTTAAAAAGCAAGTCAAGTTACATTTGACAGCTATCGTTGCACTTGTATTACCCTGATATTCTCTAGCTTCTTTTTGCTTTTGTTAGTGATTTGTAAGAGCTGGCTGTAATTTGGTAGCATGCATTTGAAAGAAGTCTCAGTTTAACATCAAAAGATACAGAATCAGTAAAGGTCTCAGATTTGCACAAGGTTTCCACATATACAATATGCTATTGTTTGTGCTGCATATGCATAACAATTGTTTGAAAGTATTCAGTCTTGCTTGCCAGTAAGTTCTCAGTCATGTGTATGGACCTAGGCTGTTTTACAGTTGGAGTTTTTTATTTGGTCTTCTTAGAAAGATAGCAGCAATATTCCTCCCAGACTGCAGAGCAAACTGGATTTCACCCAGAGTGAGTAAGCAACTTAGCAGCACCAAACACTGTATCTGCAATGTACATCTAAATGGTTTCAGATCTTGGAATACTGTGCCATGTTCCCTAACATAAATGTCTTTTATTTGCAGGTAACAGGGAAAAGAAGTATCTATAAAAAATGATTTAGAAACTTGCAATTTTCACTAGATATAGCAGAAAAATTTCTGATTTATTTCATATATACTGCAGGTATAAAAATAGATCTTGGTTAGTCAAGAACCGTACAGGAGAATATATAAAAATACAGCTGGCTGTATACAAGGGAAAATATGTAAGGCTAAAGATGAGCAGGAGTGAAATTATACATAATAGTCAGTCTTATATTAGCAATTTCTCTTGTCATTATAAGCAAAAAGGAGATAATTCAAGTGGGCATGGAAGTCATAATGATCCAGCTGCAGTGAGCTGGCTAGTGGTTATTCAAGCCATGAAGTACAGCAGGTCTGTCGAGGTGATTGTGTGGCAGTGTTGGCTGCAGTAGTCCTGGTCCATGAAAAGCATTTTATTGCTGAATTGTTACCTTTCTGGCAGTCACCGCAGCTAACCTGCCCTGATGCATGGCTTACTGGCACAGATTATCTGGAGAAGCTGTGGATGTCCCCATCCCTGGAAGTATTCAAGAATGGGGCCCTGGCCCTGATCTAGTGGCTGGCAACCCCCATCCATGTCAGGGAGGTGGAACTGGATGAACTTCCAGGTCCCTTCCAACCTAAACCATTGTACAATTCTTCTGCAGTAAACAGGATGACTTGACTAATTGCACTGTGGCTCCTGTGGGATCCATTCCATTAAGTAACCAGACTGAAATACTGAAACTTTGCCTTCATTATCCATGGGTGCCCAGAATGCTCCTCTGCTAGGTACTGCACTAAGATCAAGCTGCTGGACTCAGGAAGTATGCTGCATGGAAAGCACAGTGACTGGCACGTCTTAGTCCTCTCCATCCATTTCAGTGGGTTTGTCTTCATGCCAGTTTAACAGAATGCTGCTAACAACAGGGAGAGGTGACTCCCTGGGCAAGCACAAGAAAGGGAGGGAGAAAACGTGATAGGCAGCCTGTTTGGATTACTCTGAGACTGTGGTGGAATTTCACCACTGTCTGCAGTGACTTTGGCAGTGGGTGCTGATCCAGACTGGGACTTTGGTGCAGCTGGGTGGTGTGCCAGGGGTAGGGCAGGCAGCCTGAAGCTCCCTGGGCTCTCTGCCCACTGAGCAGGGCTGGGTCCTGCTGGGCCATGCTGGCTGAGCTGGGCTGCATTCCATGTGGACACCTCAGCTTCATAGGGCTGCGTGCCTTGCCTCCTTGGTTCAGATCTGATTGGTCCCTTACTTTGTAAATAAGGAATGAGCACCACCTGAGTACTCTTAAATTAAATAGTGGATCCACAACATAACACAGGTGTTACAGTTACAGAGTAATCACAATCTGCACTTTACAGCAGTCCTTTACCAGATTGGTGTTTGCTTCCTTGTGCAATGTTTCACAACTCATTTAACCTCCCTGATCAATACCTTAGGAATCTGTGCAGTAGATGTAAGTAATAATTGCCTACATTTCACCAGTGATGAGGGAATTAATTAATGTTTGTTTGTTAAGCATGTAAAATTCCTTGCATGAACGGCAGTAAATAATAAAAAAATAAATAATTCTAGTACAGTCAATTTTAAATGCCCAAATGGATGAATGTCATAATTCATCTGACCTTTAGTATCTCATAGTCCCTATAAATTCCCTCCACTTGACCCCTATGATTGCTTAGGAGTTCCTCCCCTAAAATTGTGTCTAGTCTCAGATTTAAAAAGTTTGAGGGATAGACAATCTGATCTCCCTGGACAGCTGGTGATACTATAAAGCTAGCTGCTACACTACTGGATCAAATTCGCTGAGCTGCAGCTTTCACCTCTTTTGATTTCACCTAGCCTTTGTCTGCTAGACAAAGCGCTCTGTTATCATCTTGTATCTTCTCTTCTAGTTGATGCTTATGTTTCCTCCTGACTGAAATGTCTATTTGATAAACTGGACCAACTTGAGTGACTCTAAGGAGCTCACTAATTATCAACTTTAGAGTTTTTTCTTTCATTCCTGTAGTTCTTCAGTGAACGTTTTCCAGATTTTCAGATTTTCTGTGTGTGTATAGATACTATACTGAGATGCAAATGGATTCAGGCAGCCATATAACAGATCTTCTTTCTTCTCAAAGCATTTCTTTGCCTACACCTCTGACTACCGCATTATCTCTATAAGTAAGGTTGAATCAAATAAATAAAGAGGCTTGTAAGAGACATCAGTGACAAAAAAAAAAACAAAAAAAAAAACAGATGCTTATTAGAGCTAGAAAGAAGTGATGGTATAAGCAGATACAGTAGAATTAAAACAAGTTACATACATACATTTCTTGTGTAGTCACTAGTGATTTCAATAGTGTAGTATCAAATGCCAGGTTTTGATTCTTCACCTTCTCTTCATATGTTGTGCTATAATACTGCAGATCTAACCATGAACATTTTTATTCTGATGTTCACGGTACTTTTCCTCTTAACTTAATATTATGCCATTTTTGCTATCTGTATCCATATACCATTGCTCTTCCGTCATGGGAATTACAGTCTTTATGCATATGTTTTAATTTTGTTAGAAAAAGTTTCAAATAAAAAATCAGATTGAGTATTAGAAAAATTCGGACAGGAAATTCCCACTGGCATTAGGAAAATTTTCTTAACTGAGTGGGTGTATAGGCTCTAGAACAGACACCCCAGGACACCAAGCCTGCTGGAGTTCAAGAAGCGTTTTGACAATGCTCTTGGACATAGGGTTTGAATTTTGGAGTTGGACTTGCAAAAAGGAGATTAGAAAAGCCAAGGCACAAATGGAACTGAACTTGGTGAAGGATGTTAAAAACAGCAAGAAGAGATTCTATAGGTACATTGACCAGAAGGGGCAGGCCAAAGAGAGTGTACTCCCTTTTGTAAATGAGAAAGGAGGACTGGCTACAACAGATATGGAGAAGGCTGAGATATTTCATGAGTTTTTCACCTCATTCTTCACTAGCATTCAGGATTCTTTTATTTCTCACATCCCAAAAGCCCTCTTCCATGAACATCTACGTGTGAAGTGGGGAAATAAATCCCTCCACCCTCTGGAAGGGCAGAGCATGTCCAAGACTACCCAGTGAGTCTGAATGCATACAAGACTATGGGACCAGATGACATGCATTCCAAGGCCCTAAAAGAGCTGGCTGATATGGTTGCTGAGCCACTCTCTATCATATCTGAACAATTGTGCCTGTTGGGCAAAGTCCCTGGGGACTGGAAAAAAAGAAAATGTCACTCCCATTCACAAGAAGGCAAGGAATGAGGACCCAGGGAACTGGAGGCCAGTGAGCCTCACCTCTGTGCCTGGAAAGATCATAGAATAGACCCTCCTAGAAGACATGTTAAGGCATACAAGAGATGAGGAGGTGGTATGAGACAGCCAGCATGGTTTTACCAAGGTAGTAGTGCCTGACCTATTTGGAGGCTTTCTCTGATGGGGTGACAACATCAATGGACAAAGGGAAGGCAACCAGCGTCATATACTGGGACTTGTGCAAGGCCTTTGTCATGGTCCCCCACCACATCCTTATCTCTAAATTGGAGAGACACGGGTTTGAGGGGTAGCCTATTTGGTGGATAAAGAACTGATTGGAATGCCATAGACAGTGGGTTGTTTTGAATAGCACTATGTTCAGGTAGAAGCTGGTGACTAATTGTGTACCCCAGGGGTCTGTCATGGGACCAGTGTTCTTCAACATCTACATCAATGACATCAATGACAGGCTCAAGTGCACCCTCAGCCTGTATGCTGATGATACCAAGCTGAGTGGTATGATCAGCAAGTTAGAAGGAACATCCAGAGGGTTGTCGACAAACTTGAAAGGTGGATCCATGATCTAATGAACCTAATGAGCTTCAGCTTCACAAAGTGCAAGGTTGTGCACTAGAGTCATAGTAATCCCGGATATGTATACAGACTGGGAGAAGAACTCCTTGAGAGTAGCCCTGAGAAGAAGGACCTGGGGTGGATGAAAAACTGAACATGGGTCAGTAGTTTGCTCTTGCAGCTTGGAAGGCTAACAGTATCCTGGGGTCCATTAGAAAAGGGGTGGCCAGAAAGGAGAGGGAGGTGGTTGTCCCTCTCTACTCAGCCCTTGTGAGTCCCCATCTGGAGTACAGCATCCAATTCTGGGGCCCTCAGTACAGGAAAGATGTGGACTTTTTGGAGAGAGTCCAGAGGAGGGCCATGAAGATTGTCACAGGGCTGGAGCACCTCCTCTACAAAGACAGGCAGAGGAAGCTGGGGTTGCTCAGCCTAGAGAAGAGAAAGCTGAGAGTAAACCTCATTGCATCCTCTCAGTATTTAAAAGGGGATTATAAAAAGGAGGGGAATCTACTTTTTACTTGGGTAAATAGTGACAGAACAAGGGGGAATGGTTTTAAGCTCAAGGAGGGAAGGTTTAGATTGGATGTCAGGAAGAAGTTCTATACAGATAGAGTGGTGAGGTGCTGGAACAGGCTGCACAGCGAGGCTGTGTATGCTCCATTCCTGGAGGTGTTCAAAACAAGGTTGGGTAGGGCTCTGGGCAAGCTGGAATAGTACCAGATCTGGAGGTTGATGGTCCAGACTGCGTCATGGAGACTAGAACTTGAGGGGGTCCATTCTAACCCAAGCCATTCTGTGACTCTATAATCTTTATGGGTCCCTTTCAATTTGTAATCTGAGCCAATGATTGAAGCACTGCTTCCTCCAAGCTCAAAATACATGCATCCCTAAGAAACTGAGCAAAAGTGCCAGGAAATCCTCACAGATGAACAATGATTCCACAGAAAAAAAGTCAATTCTTCAGAATGTGGAAAAAGAATCTGGCCACTTGAGAGGAATAAACAAATGTTGCAGGGCATGCAGGGAAGAAACAAGGAAGGCTAAGGCCCGGATGGAATTACATCTGGAGAGGAAGATCAAGAATAACAAGAAGGGGTTCTCTAAAGTGTATCAATGGGAAAAGGAATACTAGGAAAAACGTGAGCCTGCTGCTGAATGAGGTGGAAGCCCTCATAACAGAGGACACTGAGAAGTTACTGGAGTTACTGAACACCTTCTTTGTTTCAGTCTTTACTCTTAGAACTACACCTTAAGAATCCCACGCCCTGGAGCTAAGAGAGGGTCTGGGGAAAGGAAGTTTTCACCATGTTGAGAAGGATCTGGTCAGAGCTCATGTAGGTGATCTCAGGGCATACAAATCCATGGGCCTCAACAAGGCGAGTCCATAAGGGCTGAGGGAGCTGGCAGAATTGATTGCCAACCACTCTCTAATGTCCTTGAGAGGTCTCAGAGAATGGGAATGATGCCTGAAGAGTAGGAGTTGGCCTTTGAAAGGGGCAAGAGGAAGGAGCTAGAAAACTACAGGACAGTTAGCCTCACCTCTGTCCCTGGGAAGGTGATGTAATGACTTAAACCATCATCTCCAACAAGTGGACGAGAAAAAGGTTATCAGGAATAGTCAATGTGGATTCATCAAGGGAAAATCATGCCTGACTTATCCATGGTGTCATGACTGACTGAGTAGATGAGAGGAAAGAAATGGATGTTGTCTACCTTGTCTTCAACACAGTTTTTGACTCAGTCTTCTATAACATCCTTGTAGGCCAAATAACCTCAAGGAAAGGACTTCAAGGAAGTTAGTGCAAAAGGTGGTCTATTTTTGGTAGGCTTTAAGTAGATGGTATACAAATAATAGCAAAAGAGATTGGCTTACCTTGATGATGGTTAAGGCTCACCAATAACTCCACCAGGGAGGGATCTCCAACAAGAGATCCTTCCCTGCTGGTGGTCAGCCCTTAAATGGGGTCTTGGGAGAGGTGGAGTCAAATTCCACCCCTTCCAATCACACTCAGTTGTGCCCCTGCAGCTGACTCAGGGCTTGCCTCAGGTGATCAATCAGTGGTTCAGGCCGTGATTCAACAGTTCCCATACAGTAACCTTAGGAAGTGTGAAATAGAGTGGACAGTGAAGTGGATTGGAAACTGGCTGGCTGGCAGAGCTTGGAGTGTTGTGATCAGCAGCATGGACTCTAGTTGGATGCCTGTAGCAACCAGTGCTCCCCAGGGGTCAGTGCTGGGTACAGTCTTATCCAACATCTCCATCAGTGACCTGGATGAAGGTATAGAGTGCACCCTTAGCAAGTTTAGTGATGACACAAAGCTGGGAAGAGTGGCTGACACACCAGAAGGCTGTGCTGCCATTCAGTGAGACTTAGACTTCTTGGAGAGCTGGATAGAGAGGAAAATTGTGTGATTCAGTAAGGGCAAGTGTGGAGTCCAACACCTGGAGAGGAATGATCACATGCATTAGTATAGATGAGGGGCTGACTTGCTGGAGAGGCAATCTACAGAGAAGGATGTAGTCATCCTGGTGGACAACAGGTTAACCATGAGCAAGAAGTGTGCCTTCATGGCCAAGAGCATGTCCAGCAGAACGAGGATGGTGATCCTCCCCGTCTTCTCTTCCCTGGTGAGAACACATCTGGAGTACTGTGCCAAGTCCTGGACTCTTCAGTTTGAGAAAAACAGGAAACTTCTAAAGAGATTCTAGCGGAGGGCCACAAAGATAATGAGAGGCCTGGAGTATCTCCCTTGTGAGTAGAATCTGAAGGACCTAGAACTGTTCAGCCTGGAGAAGACTAATAGAGGTTCTTAGCAATGTTTATAAATATCTA
Source organism: Callipepla californica brunnescens (assembly GCA_023055505.1). Classification (NCBI taxonomy): domain Eukaryota; kingdom Metazoa; phylum Chordata; class Aves; order Galliformes; family Odontophoridae; genus Callipepla; species Callipepla californica. The sequence goes on along the minus strand of JALIRH010000023.1, from coordinate 4,381,375 downwards.
AAGGGCAGGTGTTAAGAGGATGGGACCAGGATCTTTTCAGTGGTGCCCAGCAACAGAACAAGAGTCAATGGGCATATCATGTTTCTGAAGGAAACACAGAAAGTTTCATACAAACACAAAGAAAAACTTTACTTTGAGGGTAACAAAGCAGTATCTTCCAAACACTACAATTCTGTAATTCTGTGAAAATCATCAAAATTAATTTTGATTCTGACTTACTGGATTGGTTAATGTCAGAGTCCCATGCTCTTTGATCAGGCATCCTGGTTTTGGCTAGAGTAGAAATAACATTCTTCCCAGTAGGTAGTAGGGTGCTGCGTTTTGGAATTAAAATGAAAATAATGTTGACAACACACTGATTTTTTTTAGTTCTTGTGACTTTTCAACTTCTCATGCTGCCCTGCCAGTGAGTAGTTGGGAGTTAACAAGGAGCTAGAAGGGAGTAGAAGTGTGACAGCAGACCTAAACTGGCCCTAGGGATGTCCCATACCATGTTGTGTCATGATGAACAACAAAAGTGCTGGAGTTGAACTGGCTGGGTGTTAGTTGGTGAGTGATGCCTAACTGTGCTGTGCATCACTTTTTAAAAATTGTTTTTTGTTTTCATTTCTCCTTATACTTCACTTATCTCAAGCAATGAGTTCTTACACCTTTAACTTTCTAGTTAAGTGTCTAGTTAAGTCTAGTTTCTCTCCTCAGTCCTACTTGTGGCAAGGTGACTGAACAGCTGTGTGGTGTTTAGCTGCCCGCTGGGTTGAATGCTGGTTTATTTGAGATATACTGCACAAAGATGACTTAAATGGGTTAATATCAAATTTTCTTGTTTTAAGACATTTGATGTTACACAATATTTTGATTAAGCAGGGTGACATAAAAGTATGCTAAAATCACCACATAAGGATAATTTAGCAATTGCAGTATACAGTTGAGTCACAGCACAAGCACAATCCTGGTAACGAGTCTGTACATACTCTATCACCATGCTGAGCATCCCAAGTCACAGAGCAGGAATACATAGGTTGAAGTCAGATCAGGCTAAACTTCCTCTGAAAAGTTCATTTTGTTGGTTGCTCAATTTTTATACTCTCATATTGGGCATGTGTACGTATCTTTTGCACTTGTCTGGTTGGCTCAGGACATTCGCATAATTGTGATTAACTTGAAGAAGGTTATTTGCACAACCAGGTGATCTATTCAACTGATAAAGTGTTTGATCTAAAACAAGGGTCTTTATGATGGGTTAAATTCAGCTTGTTTTACACCAAATGTGGTCTCTCCCTATGTTCTTCAGTGAGTTTTATGAGTATGCTCCCTTGTGGTACTCTCCCCTAAGCCTTCCTCCATTGTGGGGGTTTGCTGATCACTGCTGACAAGGCTTGACCCTTGGTAATTCTGTAGTTATTTCCACAGAGAATGAAGAACAATTACGCTAAGATACACACACTTTAGCTAATGCATTGGTGAGGTCATCAGGAAAAAAGCATCAGGGATGGAACAGGCTGTTATATGCATCTCACTCTATTCTGAGAAATGAAGCATAATACAAATGCAGTTTAGATGGACAGATCATACAGTATGTTTAAGTATATATGTATATATGTATGTATGAGTACTGCATAGACGTATTTAATACTAGTAGCAGTGAAGTTGGAGTGCTTTTTTCATCACGGATTTTTTATGTTTATTTTGTCCAGATGCTTTTTTTCCTGTGTCCCTGGTGACACTCTCATGACAGATATCTAGACATGACAAACCTTTGGTCTGACCTGGTGCAGCTGTTCTTACATTCTTAATGTAATAGGAACATCACCAAGGCTACTAACTAGTGTCAGTCAAACCTGAGAAATATTTTAACCCAAAAATCTTTTGAAAGAAATACACGCCTTAAATGGATTATGGTCCTCTTTAAAAAAAATTACCTTAAACATCAGAGATGAACAAACCAAGGCTGATACGCTTAAAACCCAGCGAAAGTTTATTTTTTAAACTCCCTTCAGAAATAAATCTCAAAGTAAATACCAATCTAAGACCACAGTATTCCTCTGGGAAGTACTCTTGATTTGGAGTTATTCTAATAGCTTTACAAATGCATGAATAGGCTAAATGAATTATTCCACTCAACTCTGATACTGTTATTGCATTTTACTTGAAGATCTGAACATACACATAAAAGTAACTCCTCAGTAAATTAGAGACATGAACAGACGTAGGCATTGTTGCTACCACAGCAAGGCTGTAAGCTTGTTATTTCAATTTTAGTACATCAAAATATATATTTATGTATCTACATATAAGTGAATATATGTTAAAAAGCTTTATACTTGGGTACAGATCAAGTCACAAATGAATGTAGAACATGAATGTAGGCACATGAGGAGTTAGGTGGTATTTGCTGGATGAAAAGTGAGACCTCCCTTCTTGAGATTTCTTTCCTTCTTGTGCCATGCATTAAGTGTGGCACAATTTGAGAGAGATGAGCCAGGTGCATTTTTATCATTCCTGCTCTTTTTTTCACACCTATGCCTGTATTTTTAAAGAAGAATTCTAAGCTGAAACTTTCATTCTGAAATGTCCTGTGAATCTCTTAAGAGGTGGAGCACACACTGGAAACTCATAGTGTTAATCAAGCCCAAAACCCAGTGAAAAAATAGTTTATCTGAAATTATAGGGCCAAGCCAGTAATTTCAAGTTTCTTCCAGATGAATGAGCTGTGCGTGAAAATTAATTGTTCAGCACATTGTAATTCACTATCTGACGGAGAAATCAAAAGAAGATGAGCATATGTTCAGTCTGCATCATAACTAACATTTCATGAACAATTATAAGCGTTTCATTAATACTTGACTGTATTTCCAAAGTAGGGCAAACTGGCACGTATAAAATAAGGTCTCATTTACCAGCCTTAGCTGGCAGATCGGGATGCAAGTGAGTAGAAGACATCCAGTATAAGTGAGCATTGCTGATCATATCCTTGAATGATTCCATGCTGACCACAGTTGACTGTAAGCCTTCCCACAAACTGAGGGATCCAGAATTCTCCTGCCAGAAGCACAATTTGTTAAAAAGCAGAATGATCATTTGAGTGCTTGATTTGTCTTCTGGATGAGAAACTCATTCTCCCCAAAGAAGGCTGAAGTATAAAAGCAATGTGGGTATTAGTTGCATTCTGAATCAATTTTCTCACCAGTAAAAAAATAAAATAAAACAAGGCAATTGAAAAGTGCTGTAATTAAGTCTTTAATTATTACTTATTATTATTTTTAGAGACTGCCTAAAATTTGTTTGTTTCGCTATTTCTGTCCATTTTTGCCTAACCATGTGCTTTTGGGGAATCTTGTACCAGAAACACAATGTGTTCTGCATTCTGAGTGGCACCTCTAGATTAGGAGGTCAACAACATTATAAAGAGGTCATTGGCAACTCCTCCGACAAACAGACTGCTCTGAGTTTTAAGAGTTTGCTTGTACTTCTGGCAAAAGGACTGAGTTCTACATAAGATAAACCTTTCTAATAAATCCTGAGGAGACAAAAAAATGAAGTGGAACAGTGTAGTAAATGGAATAATGTGGAACAATCCCAATCTTCATGGTGTGTTGCCGCTGTGTTCCCAAATGCCTGCTAAATGAAACAAGGAGAGAATGAGTGATCATCATGGAGCAATACAAACTGCTAGAGAAAAGGAATTAAAGGCAAAATATTTTGAAGCTGGAAGGGAAATCAAATAAAAAAGGCCAAATTCATATCACATCACCACTGGCTGCTACGGCTTTAGCAGATTATTGGGTATGACAGATAGCTTTGAGAAGAGGCAAATCACTTTTATTCATTTTTTAAGGTCTGTTGCCTGATTGCTTGCTGTGCCAGCTAGGTAATGGAGATTACTTCATGCCCAAGTGGGACTGAATAGGTTACTGTACACAAAACCATTGAGAAGAATATTTTGGCTATCTTCAGCTCAGAGTAGATTGTCTGCCGACAGTTCAAAGCAGAGCCATTGGCATTCTGTGAACATGGCAACGAATAAGAAAATAAGTAGTTTGGGAAACCTTAGAAATAATTAATAGACATAATTTATCCTTACAGATTTCACATTTAACACTCTTTTCCATGCATGGCCAACCCATTGCAGTCTCTGTTGCCTTGAGTTTAAAAAATTCTTACTACATTTTCTTCGTGATAACTGTGAGTACTGAGACCAAGATCATTTAGTGTTCTTCACCATCTTCCTTTGTGAAGTCCAAACTCCACAATTTTCATAGCAAACATCTGCCACAGAGCAGTGGCAGAAAACACCTTTGTACATGTCTGAATTAGGACAGGTTAGACAGTTAAGAAGCTGTTAGAGTAAAGCACTAATATGTTCATTTATCCCTGCTACTAGATCAGGAATTCATCCTGGACAGTGAAAATGGGAAAACTTGAGAAGTGAAGCTTGACTAAAAGTGTGATGAAAACCAATTTAGCTCTAATCTGGCAGCTGTAAATTTAACTGTGATGGCAGAATATCTATAATTAGGAGCCGGACATGCAGGCAGGCAAGATAGAAATAGCAAAAGAAGTAGCAAGCTTTTGCTGAAGTTTTCTAACTGTAATGGATGTTTCTAAAACTGGAAGAAATTGGTATTAATGAAGATTGTCCGATTAATTTTATAATGTGTGTTTTGTCTGCCAGAGACAGTAACTAGGAGATAAGATAGTCTTGCCATGGAAAATTCAAACAAAACTAACAAAGCCAGCAAAGGTATTTTCCAAGCCAGAAGATGGTAGCATTAAGTCGATATGTTATATTTTTGGCTTTAAGATGAAACTGCCTGATGATCAATAAGAACACTCCATGTGTGTGTAAAAGGAAAATATGGCATGAACCCTGCAGAACTGCTCAGCAACAGGTCATTAACAATTCTAAGAAGTACATAAAGTAAACCGTAACAAAAGAAAGAAGCCTTGGGATTTATCTGAGATTTCCCCCATTAAGGAATTTGGCTGTATAGACTTCACTTACACTACTGCGCAAGTGAGAAACTCAGTCCAGAGCTACAGGCACTGCTATATTAAATATTGATGGGAACTCACTGTATAGTAGATTTTTCCTTCCAAGGAATTGTTAAATAGTTAATGAGGAGTTAGGCAGCTGAGTCCATCCTGAATGGGTAATTCTTTCAGTAACAACAGTTTGTTTGCCCCTTGAGGCTTCATTTTTTTCCCCTTTCACACAACAAAATATAATATAACTTAGTTTATTATTTTGTAACCTAAATATATATGTGTATTGATTGCTGGGTTCTAAATTATCTGAACACCTTTGGAAATCTTTCCCTGCTCATAAATAAACAATGAACAAGTAGCTAGTCAGCATCTGTCTGATGAATTGCAGTGTTTGAAGCATCACAGTCAATGTTGTCTAGTCAATAACAGACAGCAGCAAAAAAGATACCAGCCTACCAAGCACAAAATGAGTCTCTCTCTAACTTTTGTTTCCTTCTTCCTAGCTACCTAGCCACGCGTTCTGCCATCCACCCTAAGATTTTCTAAACCTATGCTGCTCCAGTGGCAAGTCTTGCTGCACTGAGCCAGCCATTTGCCTACCAAGTGCTCATCGGCTATTACCTGACTGCTTTTGTGTTAAAAAAAAAAGAAAAGAAAAGAAAAAGAAAGACACTTTATTTCCTGTGGATTTTGTTTTTAAAGAAGGTGACAGCTGGAGCTGCTAACCCTTTGTGTATCTGCAGGGAACTGCAGAGGCAGGAAATGTTTCCTCCACTTTGCAGTATTAGTATTAGCCTTAATCGGGAAGTGAAAGAAAAAGAGCAACTGCAATTCCTTGGGAACACAGAGGTCTGGGGAAAGTGCATTATTTGTCTATTTTTTCTTTCTTCCAAAAACTGATCCGGGATGAGCTTTGACTTATAGCTTGCCTTAGAATGGAAAAGATGAAGGCTCGTAAGTAGTGATCAGCAGCTCAAATTATGCCCAAGTAAGTTTTCAGCTGCTCCAGCTGCTCAGTAGCATACCTAGAGCTCTTCCTCCATGTAAACCAGACAGAATTTTTTGAAAATTTGCATATTGTTTTTGCACAATAAATTTTTGTTTATAAGTCCAACCTTTCTTAGTGTATGTATCTGTAGCCTTTACTATTCAATTAGCATCCAGTTAGAATTTTAGAGAAAAAATATAAAAATATATTAAAATTATTGGTTTATACTGGAGGATGATGGTGTTAAGGTAGGAATTATACATTTGTTTTCTTATAGGTATTTAAAATTGTTGCTAGAATGTGTAGGCACATTCATCTCTGTGCACCAAGCAGTAACATTGCTGACAATGCAACTTACTGTATGACAGACTACCTGGTAGCTGATAAACAGAATATTTTCATAGCTAGGCTACCTTCTCTCCATGTTACCCTAAACTATCATAAAGTATGAGTTTCTCCAGTGCACAAAAACATCTTGCTATTTCTGCTATAAAAGGACAATAGTGAATGCAGTGCAGGACTTGAGCAGATTTTCCAATGTGCATTAGAGTGATCCATAGGGGAGGACTGTCAGAAAATAAACATTTCTTAGAGCAATAAATCAGTATTACATTAAATAAGAAAACCTGTGGACAGACAGCCACCTCTCAAGTTAATGGAGGAAGAAATTGTTTGGCTTGCATTTTTATGTTTTACAAGTAGTCCTATTTTCTCCAGACAATATATCTGAGTATTAAGGAAAAGAATTTATCTGAATATAGTAGAATACTATTTTTGAAATATAATCTGCTGATCAGTTAGCCCTAAAGTCTTACCACCACAAAATAAGAAGCAGTACTATTTTACCACAACAGACACAGAAAAATAGAAAGAATTCATATTCTAAGTCAAGCAGGCCTTTTAACCCCAGGGGAATTTATCTGAATAGAGAAAAGTTTGTGTTTGTTGCTAGCAGTCCTCAGGAGTTTGGGTTTTCACTACAAATATTGACCATGCTGACAGCACCCTTTTACCAAAAGGCACTGCTTTTCAGCCTCTTCTTCGGTTTCCCCCATTCCTATGAATAGAAGAAAAATGTATGCCTTTTTCTGTCACTGAAGCCACTCTTCTCTCTTCTGCAATGTCTTTCTCCTTTTGAGACCTTAGTCACTTTTAGCAGAGACAGGAGTTAATTTGACTTCTCATTCAGACTTTTATTTTTTTGCCTATACTACCACCAAAAATCGTAATTCTACTGAGGTCAACATACTTAACTGGAAAGAAGAGTACAATGAAGAAGGCCACAAACAGCTGTCCCCAGTAAGACAAAATGCACGTAAGCAGACAGGGCCCTTCTATTACCCTTTGGCAATACCGGTTGAAACATGAAAGCAGGAATGTTAGAGGATTAAATCACATCTAGAATGGTATCTTGACTCTGACAGTAACCTGAAGCAGATGCTAGCGTAGGCTTATGAGGTCTTGGTCTGTGTTAACACATTGTGGTGTACTGTGGGATGAGAAAGAAACTGAAGATTTCTTCTGAACCTAATGAACTGATGAACTGATGCCAAAGAAAGATGAGATTTGTGCACTTTTGTCAGAGTTCTCATTAAAAAGAAATAATTAATGTAAGCAAGACTGAAGATTGCCTGATGAAAATAAGGTGCTAATGCTTGTGTGTTTACAGCTTCATGCAGTGTAGAACAGAACATCAATAGGCAATGAGCAGTAGCCAAATTAATCTGCAAACAACAGCATTGATGACAACAGCCCTTGAAGAAGCTACTTGAAGGATTTGTTTGCATGAATAAATCAATGTTCCTTCTATGTTTTCACCACTCCTTACTTAAGTTGGGCTGGCTGACTACCCTTGAATGGATACCAACAGTAATTCAGAGTCAGACAGTTTTAAAGTATTTCTTCAGTGGGATGAAAAACACAGACCACCAGACCATGGATACAGTTACACGCATAGAAAAAGCATCTATTTGAACAGTTCATATGTGGGGATGGAAGAATACTTGTAGAGGTTGTTTGTTTTTGCAGATTGTTTGATGGACTGTGCTGAAGTAAATAAGTTAGTAGTTCTCAAATAGTTCTTAAAGAGTCTGTTCAAGATGGCACAAGTCTACCCAAGGTGGCATGAATTAGATAAAACCTCACCCATTCTAACGGATTTTTTGAAGAAACAAGGGCAATGTGGAGAAATCCTCATGGAGAATACCACCGCTAAAATTATGTTCTGGAGCATTGTTGCTGGGACAGATAGCTGAAAGTGCTGTAGAGTTAAAACAACAACAACAAAAAAAAGGACTGGGATAGATTTTGGAAAGCAATAGTCTTGGCAGACAATATGCAAATACCAGAGTGATGGACATATCACTACAGTGAATCCTAGGGAACAACTCCTGTAATTCAAGTACAGCAAATCACATGGCTCAGATAAGACTCATCCAAGAGTGCCAGAGGAAATAAAGTGTGAAATAGCAGAGACACTGATGTGGAAGCTGAATATAATGGCCAGTAAACATAGAGCAAAAGAAGCAGCTATTTTGTGCACTGTATATTCCACCTGTAGAATTTACTGCCAGACTGGAGTCACTGAATGAAACCCAGATGCAAGGCAAAAAGACTTGATTCGTGCAGTGACTTGATAACCATGTTTATTCAAGTGATAGACATTCTGCTTTCTAGTTTTGCCACAGAGACTTAAGGGGAAGGTAAGGTTAGAAAAAATATCACATTCCTCAGCCACCTCTAGTATTAGAAGAAGATACATAATAAGGTTTACCACTCTCTGCAGGTTCAAGACTGGCTATTCCCCAAGGCCAATGACTATTTCTGAATTAGCAGAGCTGTCTGTTGAAACAGATTGCTTTAGAACATCTGTGCATGAAGCCTCTGGTCCATGATAAGCTTCTTGATCAGCTTGACCACAAGATGCATATTTCTGTGACAGAGTCTTCTGATTGTTGTGTCAGCTCTGTGTTTAGCGGCAAACACATTCAAAGACTTACCTCTGGTATCTGTGTTGCACAGAGCTTGAGCAGCTCTCAAGAACTGCAAGATCATGACTGTAGGGAGTGAGAACACTAACAGCTGTGGGACAGCATTAGCATCTGAGGCTCTCATGGACAGGTAGAGGTTTCTTTACTGAGGGAAGAGGAGTGGGGGGGGGGTTGCACCACTTGTAAAGGAGCTTCTTGACAGTACAGAGCACTAATATGAAATCGGAAACTTGCCTTCTGGTGGTTTTTGGATCAAGATGGATCAACACTTTGGATCAACACTGGAAATATTATGTAGTAGATGTGCTACAGTCTGCTCAACAAAAGCATGAGGTGGACAAGGCTTACTGCAAGTAACAAACAGAAAACTCCCAGCTGCAGCTTAGGGATTTGATTTTGTAGCTTGGTGGGTAGGGATGGTGGTGTGAGGATGGTTGGACTAGATGATCTTGTAGGTCCTTTCCAACCAAGTGTATCTATGAATCTATGAATCATTTTCAAAGGGAGTTTTAACATCCATACATTGTCTAGGAGATCAGCATGGTACTGTGCAAGCAGTTGATATAGTTTCTCAGCTGCATTGCTGATGCTATCCCAAAACTAATGCTTGATAGGCCAGCCAGGACAGATAGCCCTGTTCACAGACTGTCAGCCAGAATTGCTGGTAAAAATGTCTCTAGGCTAATGGCTATAGATACAGTGACCATGAGATGGTTGAGCTCAGGATGGGGAGGAAGGCTGGAGTTAGGTCTTTGGATTTTAAGACAGAAGGTTAGTTTTTTAGAAAAACATATATAAAGCTCAGGCAGAAGCTATCCTACTTTGATGGCTAATTTCAGCAGAAAATATTCTTGACTAAGCAAGGAATTTATTTTCAAACTAAAATACAATAATAATAATAATAACAATAATAATAAATAATGTGTATATATATACATATATATAGAATGCAAGAGGTGGAAACCAGTGAAAGCAACAAAGGAGAATTGTATAGGGGAAAAATTTGGAAAAAAACTTGTCTCTCACCTGCTTACTCAGGTAACTATGAAGAAGACCAAAGCTCAAGTGGAGATAAACCCAAGTCAAGTCTTGTCTAGAAGATAACATAACTTCAGTAGATAAGTTAGTAGTAAGAGGAAGTTTGGAGAAAACACGGAGCTGTTGTTGAACTGGGAAGGCAACCTATTCAGTAGTAATCAATAATTTGTTACCTGGTAGGCAGCTTGGAACAAACATAGATGAGATTAACTTTGTTCAATAATTTCATCATAATTTCATCGTAATTTACTTGTATGCTAAGAACACTACTGATGGATGATACTAAATTAGGAAGAGATGTTATTAAGCTGGAAAGTAAACCATCAGTCCAGGTGCACTTCAAATAATGTACATTATGCACATGGGCATTCGGGCACAAATGCAGTCTGAAACTGTCAAAGTGACTAACTCCTTGATGTAAATGCCTGTAACTAGCAGTGAATACCAAGCAAATATGAACCAATATTGTGGTTACCTTACAAATAAGGGAAAGTGCACACTGCATCAGAAGATTGGCTAAGGTATCAAGGGGAGTTACTATGTAACATTTCTCATCCCCCTGTAAAGCTCTATCTAAAATAATGTCTGTCTAATTTTGGGTTGCACATCAAGGGGAGAAAGACTGTTAGAGGGCTACCAAGATAGAAGCCTAGAGCACATGTCCTTCAGAATTGTGAGAGCTCGACTCGTTCAGTGTAAAGTGGAAGCCATCTGATAGCAAACCAGAACAACTGGAAGGGAATTTATAATTTGATGGAGCCAGACTCTTTTCATCAGAAGAAAATAAAATCAAAAGAAGCAGCAACCATTTACTATACCTTGGGAAGTTCATATTAAACATTCAGAAATATTCCTCACAAAGTATAGAAGTTCAACACTGGGAGAATGAGAGGCTGCAGGATCTCCACTCTCGGAGGTTTCCATGACCTGACAAGACGAAGTCATGTCTGGCCTGATCTACAGCTAGTAATGGTTTTGCTTCAGTGTAAAGTCTGAACTACATGACTTCCAAAGGAATCTTCCAACAAACTCTCCATGAATCAATGACTAACTCAAGATTATATGCATTGTTTTCTTCTTACACAGTGTGTGTCTGATTTCTGCAGCATCAAAATAGACTTGTTTAGATAAAATTCAGCTGCTACTCTTAGACTGTTCTTTTATATCTCCTTTACCTTAAGAGTGCCAAGGCAATTATGCTTCTGTAACTTGGCAGGAGACCTATAGCTTAGGATAAAACCTATTTTCATGCTGTTTTGTCTTATATCACCTTTGGCAAGAAGGAGAGCATATTTTGCTTTGCAATGTCACTTTATTTGAGAGGATCCTCTTGAGTTAGTAGCAGCCGCGAAGGTCAAGAGATTAGAGAGGAAAACTAATTGCATGCTATAAACAAACCAAATGTACTTCATTCTGCACCAGGGTTTTTATCAGCTCCTGTTTTATCAGAAATCAATCCATCCCTTCACAGTTTCCTTGTTCATAGGATAACAAATTAGAATTTGCAGTAGTAAATATGGAAACTATAGCTATAATTCATCAGTTCTTTTATCTCTGATAAGCTTGCATTATTCACAATAGAAGCTCCATCTCTCATTTTACCAGGGAATGTGACATTTGTTTCTTCATTTATAAACCATTTATACAGATAAACTCACAGGGCTGAGTCCACAAGCGTACCTGGTGTAACTTTACAGTACAATTGAACTGAATAAACTTGCTTGGTTGTTTATAGCTTGCATAGTTTCATTTTGCTTATAAATAAACCTTAAAAACTTGGAAGCCCCCTTTTTTGAGTGCCATAGTGTAACAAGCCTTAGAACTATATTCTTCTTGCATGAATTGGTATTACAGCCTTTGTCTTCAGTGCATGATTTCTTCAGGCTTGAGTCTGAAACCCACATGCAGCTAAAACACAGGGTTTAAACAGCTCTCTGCAGTCTTCTTTCAGAGTTGTCTAAGCTCAAAACCCAGGTGGGAGCATATCATTAACACCCACAAAAAAAAAAAAAAAAAAAAAAAAAAAAAAAAAAAGGAAGGAAAGATTCAAGTCATCCTCCACACTCTACAAAAGGATTTTTCAGAAGAATGTTGTTTACCCAGCATCATAGGGATTGTCTGATACAGAGTGAATGTGGAAAAAAGATCAGACCCATTCTCTAAGAACCACCCAGGAAAAGAAATAAGAGACAGAAAAGAAAGCTGAAGACGGAGAAGGTCATGAAACTCCAAAGGCAGATATTTTCAGGACGAAGCTCTGCATGGTACGATGGTGGGGCAAGATCTGGCAGTAGGGTGCTAACTGCCCCTGTGACAGCACTGTCAGATGGGATGCCCAGGCGTTCCTGTCCTAAGTGCAGGCTCTTGCAGACCTACATGCAAAGCACAGCCATTTGCCGTGAAGTAGGGCAGAGGAGAAGGAGGACTTAGGAGAGGCCATCACACCTTCAGCTGCCTCCCCCGTGCCTTCCTCCAGTCCCCATCTTGGCCATGTAACCCTAGACCTAGGCCAGCAGGATACACTAGGAAACAGGATTTACAAGTAGTTTTGCTGCTGAATATGTAGGAGAGAAAGAGAGCGAGGGAATGCCTCTGAAAACCTAGTATTCTATTACTATTCTTTTTTCACCTGTTTCAGATCAGAATAGTTTCAGTGAGGCTGCTGGTTTCTTTGTTACTTCTTTCTTTCTCATTTGATGCCTGCTGCTGGCTTTTTTCTTCTATCTGGATATCTTTTTTTTTTTCTATTTGAGATTATTAAAATGTAGTCCTTTCCTTCAGAGTGTAGCCCTCGCCCTGTCTTGAAATAAAATCAAATTGAACAGAAAGGCTTTACTTGGAGTTAGGAGAGAATTGAACAGTTTTAACAAGAACAGACATAAACACCCCCAGACTGCTTGTACTGCCCATCTGGGCTTCCTTACTCATGTTAAGATATTGATGATGTATTTTCAAGATAGGATATTTACTGCTTTGCAACTTTTATACATGAAATGTTTTTCAGCACTGTAAATACTTCACAAAGACATCACATCAAGTTTTTCCAGTCCTTACCATCTAATTACCTGTTTTTCCTTACCATTAATGCATCTAAATAAATGCCTTATACTGTATTAAATAAGTGTTTTTTATATACTCTTAGATGGGAGCAGAAAAAGTCCTAACTTTGTCAGTGTGTTGCTGCTGATTTAGTCAGCATACATTTGCAAAACAGTAAAGCACACACAATATTTTCCTTCAGACTCCTGCTTGCTCTCCATTTCTGTTGACAGCATGGGTAATATCAGAGCTGCTAATTCTCTGCTTGTGGTGCTTAATGCTCTTGCCAGAGCACTCATTACTAGAAAGAGACTGAGGATCAAACTCATCCCTAGGGTAATCCAGTACAACACTGGCTGAAGTCAGTAAGAGTTGTACCTGCCTATGCCAGAGCTGTATTTATTACTGAAACCATCTCCAATGCATAGGTGTCTTGCTATGTTTGTTTTGTCCCACCATGACCTGTATATTAAGGAGAGAATAAGAGACAAAAAGTTTACAGTGTTGTTCTAATGTCTGCCAGTAACAAGTCTGGGGATTCACAGCATCTGAAAACAATCAGTTCAGCGAAGTGCTCTGCAGCTGCACAAAGCACTCCATCTTAACATTGCATCCAATTGTGCATTACAAAGGATCTTTCAGTATGCTCTTCTAGGCTGTGCTAGCAAACTTAGTAATATGCACTCACTTGCTGACTTGTCTGAAAAAGGAAAATTAAGTACATTTCTCATATGGCTATATTGTGAAATTTTTCCACACCATAAAATAAAATGTTGCTCTAGCTTATTGGCATTTTCTGATAGAACACATTTCTTAAGTTAAACTAACTGAGCTGTATGGGACATTCTGTTTGTGCCCACCATATTTATTTTTCTCCAACACTTGCAATATTTCTGCTACTGTGCCAGCAACCTATCTAAGGTAGAAAATCACTGTCTTCCTCATGTCTTACCAGAACAAATCAAGAGCCATTCTTCTGAAGTCAGTGGGGCTAGACTAGTACGCAGGAAGAGAAAATCATGTTCAGCGTGATCAGCTCTGTAAAAGAAAACAAGCTACAGCCATTATAATGAACAACTGGGTTATACAAAGTTATTCCTCATTCCACTCTTTAATGTGATTTGACTGACAGTGAGTGGGACACTATAGCAGTGACATTTTGGGAGTAATTAAGAAAAATAGTTTCATGTGCTGTACATTTCTTTTGTGAGCAACAACCACAAGAAAGAAATTCTTTGAAACAATGGTATTTCTTTGTTCATGTATTATGCACACACCTGTGTATTCACATAGGTTAATGGCAGGGCAAAGGGAGCCTTAGTGCAAATGTGATAGCCTGAGCAAAGCAAATACAAAGGAAAGTTATTCTGACAGACAGACAGAAAGGTTTAATGTTAGCTATTGGAGCTACTGGAACTGATACTTTGAGCTAGGGTTTCTTAACATTAAGGCTTCCTTCTCTGTCTTCCTGAAAAGCCTATTACATAACTCTAGTTATTGCGTTAGACTCATTTAAAATCCAGCCTTGTGTCACCTATTAAGCTAACAGATGTAGGTCCACATATGGATGAATTACTACTAGCTTCAAAGATGCTTGGCTCATGTAAAGGAATTGAGGTGCTATATGATGTTTGGGATTTTTTTCCATTGACATATCCACATGAGATATACTTTGCTAGGCACTAACTTGCTTGGCCTTTTATTCTCAGTCAGAAATTTTCTATTAAAAATAAAAAATGATCCTAACAGGGAGATACCAAACATCCATCCTTTAATCTCTGGGGTCCTTCAACCAATTTGAAAATCCACATTGGAAAAAGTAATTTTTTCCTGTTTGTTTCAGTCTGATCTCCTACAGTTGTTTAAATTAGCCCAGCATGCAAGGGTTTTAAATTAGGTGAATAGTAAAATAAACCTATTGTGTATAGCTTTTATAGCATTTGCACAGGAAAATGTGTCTGTGTAATAAAACACAGATAAAAACATGTGTTTTACCTACAGGCTATTAGGAGGGTGTATTTACCGTGCAGTAATACAGAAGTATACATATTATACAACAACAACAGAAATTCCTTGCTGTAGATTCTGTCTTTAGCAGATCTGAATCTCAACTACGTTAGACAGTATCAGCATATTCTTCATCCTGTGCATCCCTGACTGAGGTACATATAAGTTATGTACATCCATGGAACCCAGGTTCTGTGTATGAATGTGGGCATGAACACTCTATGCGTGTTGATGTCTGCACGTGTTGTGATGTAGTATGGTATGTGACATGCTACTGAGAAAGATTACATGGAAAGATCTACTCTTATAGGTCATTTATTAAATTATTATGAGTTATACAGATCTGGGCACTACTCTCTCACCAAATACAATCACCAGCATAGTTCTTGCTTATTCTGAAAAAAAGCAAACCAGTCTGCTGAGTGAAAATTTATTGTTTCAGAACTAAAATTTGGTTTAACTTCTTCAATGGGAGGCAGAACTCCACACAATTTTCTTATTATTTAGAAAACTCAGAAGAATATGTTAGATTTACAGATGAACCCTGAAAAACAAGTCCAGTGAGAAATGCCTTACAGCATGCATCAACATAAAATTCATTTGTTGCTGTTATTTATTTGGTATTTGATAAAGAAAACTCCAGGTTGTTCAGCTTTATATTTTGTGTAGCATATAAGTAACCTAAAAGCATCCCAATAGCCTATTCAAATTACATGTGTTACATTCATTTTAAAATCTCAAAATCTCTCAGCTGCAGAGATTTGTATTGATATGGACAACTTTAGGGAAACCACATGGTAATACAAGGTCTTGCCCTCACTATAAAATATTAAATCCTGTTAAACTAACAGAATGTTGACAGTAAGTTAATACAAAATAAAAACATGAAAAGATGTCATTCAGTGCATCAAAGATCTCCTGAAGTGCAGAGAATTGCAAGACTGCTGTTCAGCAAGAGCAATGGCATAATGGAAAGAAAAAGTTATTTCTCATCTTCCAAAGTGTAGTGTCAGTACAACCTTCTGTGAAGTGATGGATTTTACCTTCACAGAAGTAGAACCTGCCAGACAATATACTCAGTACACATACTGAGACTCCCAGGTCTCAGCCTTTCCAGAAACTGCAAAATGGCTACACCAAAAAGCAGAGTTTCCAGAAGGTCAGAAGTGTTACTGTGTGCCCTGGATTTAGAAATCTCAGTAGTCCTTGAAGCAAGAAAACAACAATATGCCCTGCTCTCCACAAGCTGTAACAGGTGTTGTGTAGAGGGAGTCTTACTTGGAGACCTGATGAAAAAAAGGAATTGTTTTTCTTTTGAATTGTGGTTTGTGATGCAGCAATTTTTCCATTCTTCTTTTTGCTGTTTGATTTTCACTTTACAAAAGGACAAGTAAACTGTTGTGTATCAACTATTAATTTATAGATAGTCAGTGATACTCTCTGTTTCATCATTTTCCAGGTTTCAGAAAAAAAGAAGAATCATCTTTCGCATTTCCTTGTAGGTTTCGGAGGTTTCCTCAATAATTGAGTTTCATAAAGAATTCACTGGAACACATTCAGAGATGCTGGGTAAGCTTAAGGTTTGATATTACACATTTGATAGTCAAATCTCCTATGATGTAGACCCTTCTGGAGTTTTATGAGAGCAAATAAACATGAAGAAAATGATATGTGTAATCCTTGAGTAATACAGATTTGCTATGCTCGCTCTTCTCTTTCCTTTAGTTTCTGAAAACACCAAATCTTAGTTAATAACATGAAATTTCTTTCTTTCACAGTTGCAAAAAAAGCTCTCTGTGGTGACCTGATGTTTCACAAGATCTCTGGTCACAGCATTTAAGTTGCAGTTTGTGCCCAATGTACACTGTGCTCCTTTCCCCTTCTATTTCCCCTTCTCTTTCCTCTTCTCCTTCTCTTTCCATGTCCCTTTTCATTTCTCTTTTCCCCTTCCTCTTTCTTTTCCCCTTCTATCCAGCAAATATCTCCTACAATAGGGAGCTGGAAAGAGGAAGAGCTGAAGGGCTTTCCTGTAGTGTCCAGATGCCAGACACGCATCTCACTTGTGACTGTAGGAGACCTCCAAGTGAAGCTGTCTGGACCACTGAAACTGTTCTTGCCCCTTGTCATCATGCACCAGGCAAAAGTGCAGCAGGGCTCACTCCAGTGTTCTCAGTATGTAGAGGGTTTTCAAGCCTGTTACTGGATTCAGCGACAACACTTTAACTAAAACAGCTGATTATTTGGGATCTGGGGCCAAAGTCTTTTAAATTATTATTTCTGATTTCCCTGACTGCACTTCACTGTGAACACATACTGGCTCTGGGGATTTCATTTCATTTTTTGGAACTTCAGTTTGTGTCAATTTTTGACCAATTAAGCTTGGCAATTTCTCTTTAAAATGGTGTTCCCTTCTTTCCCAACAATTGCCTTACATATCATCCTTGCAAGTCCTCAGAATAGTTAAAAAAAAAAAAAAAAAAAAAAACAAAGAAAGAAAGAAGAAAGAAAATAAAAGAAAAAAGGAATAAACCCCCAGTGAAGGAACACAAGGCACGTCTATGTCAGAAAACTCTTGTTAGTGATTTCTGAACCACTTTTGTCACTGAAATTTAAAGCAAGAATAACAAAACCCTACTATAAAGGAGGACTGAAACATTGTTTCTCCCTTTTACTTCTTTGTATTATCATCTCACTCTGATTCAACTAAAGCTGCACAGAGGGAGGAAACTGCAGTCTCAATTCCTCTGATTTTTGTAGCAGATCTAATTTTAGAATCTGTTGTGTCAAGTTTTTCTAAACCTGTCAGTTTAATTTGGCAGATGCGGGTTAATGGAGACCTACTGAAAGCAGGGTGAAAATCTATCTGAGTAGAAGAACATAATTCATGACTTTCACAGTGCAGCAGTAAGGTAATAGATAAATGTCTCTTCCTTGAAGTTGTAACAGGAATCTATAGACAAAGATACCTCTTTTTTTTTTTTTTTTTTCTTTCTTTAAAGAAAGAAAGAAAGAATAAAAAAAATAAAAAAGCCAAGAAAGAAAAGAAAAGAAAAAGAAAAACCACTAATGGCCTTGTAAAGAAAAAAAAAACAGTTTCTATGTTAGATGGCCCCTTATCTTCAAATTCTGAAGTGGCAGCTGCAAAAAGATCAAGACAGGTAGGGCAGCACAAGGCAGTCTTAGGCACAAAAAGCTTTAAATGGAAGCAGAGCACTTCAGGCACCGTGATACAAATCAGCAGTGGCGGAAGAAACCTTTCAAGAAAATAATTTAATATTTGTTAAATAATTTGTAAGAATTATTACAATATTATTTAGTTCACTTCAGCCCCAGACTGCCAGTGAGTCAGGACTCCGGAAAATGCTCTCCTGACTGGACACTGGTCCATTTAGGTAACTTAATACATAAATCTAATGGGGAGAGATGAGTTAAATTTGACTTTCTAATTGAATTATACTAATTCTATAGTGTTTTCCATTCTGTTTAAAACAAAAACAAAACAAAACAAAAACAAAAAAAAATACCACACACCTACAAATAACCATTCAGACCCTAGGACAGTGAACCCTATAAACTCAGGGTCTTAAAGGGACAGTTCACAGTACCCCTGTATCTCTTGTATATTGGGGGAAGCTCCCCTCAGAAATTCATGGAGGTCTCTTGAATCAATCATTAGAGGCTGTCAGGTGGGCTTAGTAATTCCCATTGCCTCTTCCGAGGAGTTTGCAGAATTTAAGCTTTATGCTCCTCTCTTTATGACAGGGAAAACCAAACATTTCAGCCATTACCTAGAAGCATGCTTTTGCAGGCAGGTAAACAAATGCACAGGCTTCTACTTGCTTGTGAAAATGTGAGGAAATAAGCCATCATTCAGTATGGCATATAGTGCACTGTGCAAGTGACCCTGGAAAAGGAAGTCTGGAAGGTTGCAGAAGAGTTACATTTATACACCCAGGAACTGTCAAACAATACTGTGATGCTCTCCAGAGCATGGACTCACAGCCTTAATGTATGTCTAGCAGCATCTCCACCAGGGAAGAGGGGAAAGGAGGAACCTCTCTCCTGGACTAGAGCCATGCCAGATTGCACGGCTAAATGTTGTAAAAGTCAGGCATTTAATTTTCCTAAGAATGATGAAGAAATCCTAACACTTATAAAATCTCTTCCTGATAATTATTTTAGCTTAGAGAGCATCATTTGCAGGACAGTCTGTAAGCCAGCAACTAAGCAATGGTGCTCAGCACAGCACCCCTCTGGAGACTTTAATCTTTAGTCCCTAGGTGTGTGTTTGTCAATGGTGAACCTATGTAGCTTTCCTTTATCACAAAAAACAGATCTCAATTGTAAATGTTGTTCAAGAAAAAAAAAAAAGGCAACAACAAAAAAGGAAACTCCCAGAGCAATGTGACAGCTGAAATAACATCAGAAGAGAATAAATATGTAGGCATATCAATTTTACTGGCTTTGGCAGTGAGCTGCCCTCCACTTGCATATGACCTCCACATTCCCAGGAAACAGAGTAATCCTGGACAAACCATGGAGCAGATCATTGCATATAATAAGCACCAGGTTGTATCTACAAAATAGGGTCATCAGATCTCTGATTTTTTTACCATTATTCATATGTTTTTCCTCAAAGACACATTTTAGGCTACAGATAGTTCTGAGAACTTTAGTTTTTCAGTGCCATGATTGTGAAATGGCCCTACCATGCTCAGAATAAATACCTCCTCTATGTAAGGTGCTTCTAGCATATATTGGCTCATTAGTAGAAGTTACATGCTGTGGAAGAATTTTTGGGCAAGGTTTTTGGTATGGAAGTCACATCATCCCGTGTTTGGTTCAAAATTCATTGGAATATCTTTAGTTAACTGTTTGAATTACAGAATTATAAGAAAAAGGGCTGGAGGGGACCTGGAGGTCATCTTTTCACCCTCCCATGCCCTGAGGCTGAAACCCCAGGGGTGCTAAGCATTCAGGAGTGATTATCTCCAGTTCTGTGAGAAGTTTGCCTTTCAGACATGCTAAAGGGCAAAGGGCACTAAGAACAACTCTGATCCGTTGTACCATGCTTCAGACATTCGCAGTTGTGGGTTAAGGGTCAGGGTCTATCCAGATTACGTTCTGTTGTTGCCTAAAAAGGAAAGGCCTCTCTGAATACTAAGAAACTGCTTTAAAGCCTTGATTTAACAGCAGAGGATTTGCTATGCTGGATCATGGCACCAGTTCCACTGAAATGACTTTCCCTCCTCATTTGACAACCTGCACTGGAGCCTTCAGAAGGAACTCCACTTGCCTGTACGTAAGCAGGGGAGCTACCTCAAATGCATTTAACACAGGAGAGAGCCTTGTCTGGTTTGCAGTTTCTGTACTATGCTTACTCCAGTTCTAATTTGCAAACCTATAAATATTATGAGCTGCCGTAGTGTCATATTTTGAGCTGTCATAAAATCATTAAAATATCCAGAGTACTTAACTTGGGGACCTGCCACACTGTGAATTCCACAGACTGGCTTCTCACCAGGAAGTGCAGTATTTCCTTGTTTGTGTTCTGAGTGTACTGGCTTGAACTTCCTTGTAATCTATCATCCTGTGGAACAGAGGTAACAAAAACATTTTCAGTTTTAGTACAACTTACGTAAGTGTTTTACTACTACTTGAAAACTCCTTCACCTTTTCACTATCATTTTTTCATGCCTAGTTAAACATTCCATGCAATTTCCTTTTTCACCTGACCATAATATCAACATTTTTTTGTTGTTGTTGTCTGGCACAGGTTTTATGCAAGTCCTGGTACTACCTTCTTTTGTAATAGGCCTTCTAGCATCTGTGTGCCAGTTGTTACACAGCTCTAACCAGATCAGCATGCGTTGGTGTCAATTTTACAGTCAAATTTTCTCTTTCCCTTCAAAAATTATCAGCTTCCAATGTGTAAGTAGGGTTAAATAATAAAGAAATATGTAACTGAGGAGTGATCGGAAGCCATAGTAACTGTTATTACCAATGCTTGCATTTGAAAAATAAATTAGAACTGAATCTGTGGTTACTTTAGTACCTGAAATTATTGTGACTTTTCATAGTTGGCATGAGCAACTTGTCCCACTTCCTTACACAACTACTAATCCCCAGAAACTGAATATACCAGAAGTGAGATTCATCCTCCACAGTTAGCCTTCTCTATAGGTGAGAAGTAACCTTTTCTGCTCACTGAGGTAGTATTTATAGTAGTACTCTCTTTCAAGCAGGCAAGAGTCCTGACTGCCAGTTGCTGTTACTGTCCTAGCAATAACGTATCAACTATGACTCAACAGTGTCTTTCAAATTCAAGGCTCATCAACAGAAATCACAGGTTAAAACAATCTCATTTACCTATTTGACAGATCAGCAGGGATCAGATTCACCAGAAAGACTGGGGCACAACATATCAATAACCAACTTCTAAGAAACATAGCTTAGGTATTTTCTTGGATTAAATCCTATCTTGCAAACCTTATTTGGGTGAAGAAATTTTTATTAGGCACCTGAGAAGGAGATCCAGAATTCTGAAGAAGATTTGCTAAAGGGAAATAGAAAATGCTGAGGAATAATGAAGGGAACTAGGTCAGTTCAAGGTTCTCCCTGAAGATTCTCCTGGCATGGCTAACACTTCAAGATAAAAATGGTCAAATCCTTGTGATTTAGAAAGTTGGTTTCAAGTTGCTCAGGATTTGAATTTTTGCATCATATCTTTCTGAACCTACATGAAGGTAAGCTTTATTTATTGAAAAAAAAAAAAAGCAATAACTACTTTCACAAATGTATTTAATTTTTTACTAAAAAACTACTCACTAGAGTGAATCTTATTCTTTTTATAATTCTGGAATATAAGTTAACTTTAAAAAAAGTTCTTTAGAAAAATCCATTGCTTAATATATCATATACAAATTGTAATTTTCTGCTTTAAAACACTTCAATACCATTAACAAATTAATTTGCCCTTTCATAAATGGCAGAGTTCCACAGAACAAAGACATCTTAATCATTCCCTTGTTATCTTCTGAACATTCAGGGCCATGGTATCCAAGACTGCTAATTCCAATATACAAGTCATTTCTGTGGTTAGATAGGAAAAGATTCTTCTGGAGATCTACTTCATCTCCACTGGAAATTAATAAGCCTGTAGTTCTTCACTGTACACATTAACACTGAATAATGTAAGAATTTACTAGGTTGACAAACAGTAAAGAGGGTGAAAGTCCTGATGTGAGATTGTTGAACTGCTATCAATTTGACATCCTGCAAGGCTGTTTCATCTTGGATTTATGTTATTTTCACTTGGAAGAATTGATAATGAAGGGGGATGTGTAGTCTGAGCAATTGGAGAGTTTAGCTCACATGCCAGATCTTTCCTCCAGAAGCCAAGACCTAGGAATATCACAGTGCAGAAGGCACTGTGTTTATCTAATGAAATGCAATATGAAAGCCAGGCCTTTGCATGCAGGAAAGCAGTTAGAGCCATCTACATCTCTTCTTATCGTGAACACCAATTGCACTGTAGCAAACCAGTACATGCAGTCTCATTATTGACTGTACAAATTAGGCTTCAGAATCATTACAGCTTACTAGTTTATTTGAACTGTCCTGTGGTATAGAGGAATCCATTCCTGAATTCTCCCATGGTAGCAGAACCATAGAAAGATTAACAGGTATGGTGTGTCAAGTAATTGTCATAATGAAAAAAAAAATGTTAAATTTTTGTACTTTGCATTAGACACCAACAAGCTAGACTCCACTATTTCAAAGTATGCACAATTTGGGAAAAAGTAAAGCAAAATAACAATAACAATAATAATAAATAAATAAATAAATAAATAACAACAACAACAACAACAAAAAATAGAAAACCACCCAACCTCTAAGAAGTTGAAAACAAGCCAAAAGATAACACTGAAACAATAATGCTTCTCCAGAATTTCAATACCTGCAATCAGTAAATATTTGTATAGTTGGAATCACAAGTTCTGAGAGTGGAAGTTAATATCGCTGATATTCATACTAATGTATAAGTTGTTCTTGTGTATAAAGCAAATCAGTAGAATTCTGGAGAAAATTTCCAGACCTTTTAATATTTAAGGGCATTTCCCAAACTACAGAATGATATTCCATTCACTTTGACATTTTGAGATTTACTGCATTCTTTAGATATTATGGGGACTGCTTCAAAAGTCATGTCTCCTTTATTTTGTTGGCACAAAATATCAGAAGCAGATACTGGTGCTAATGGCAGTTGAGTTTGAACCCCAACACCAGCATTCCACTTCATGTTGGTGCTATGTGGCAGATGGCAGCAGAGGGTCAGCCTGACAAGATGGCCTCTGGCATGAAACTGTATATGAAGCAAAGGTGTGTCACTGTGTCATGGTTATGGCCCAGTTCAGTCTGGCTGTGTGACTAGGGGGCAGAGGGATCCATGGGCCCCCATATCCTGGGAAAGGGAAAAAAGGTAGGGAGATGAGCATAAAAACAAAACAACAGCAACAAAATAAGGGAGAAAACTAGTTTACTAAATATGCTAGCAGAATGCAAGTTAGCAAAATATAATACAATATAATCAGAATTTAAGTGAAAAAATGAAATGGGAGTGTGTCCAAAACCAAAGGCCTTACCCTGATGCCGAAGGCAAGACAGCTAGGGAGCACACATTGCAGGGACAAGGAAAAGAACTAGTGTCAAGTCTCCCAAACAGTTTTATCTTCCCTCTGAATGGAAGAAGGAAACAGAACAGTGAAGCATTCTGGGATCTGCAGTTCGTTCTTTCTCTTCTGAGAACCAGGTACCTGGCACTATCAAAAAATTGGAACTGAGGCATCAACTCTTCAAGTTACATTTTGTTAAGACGTGAAATGCCAATAACGGAAATCATAAAACCATGACACACTGAATTCCTCTGTGTGGAAAAAATGGCGCCTGTTGACCTTTATCAGCGCTTGCTTATGGAGACAAAATGTGTCTGTGAGCACAGAGAGCCTGTGGGTGATGTGCTTCAGCAGAGGCAACAGCAATGTGAAAGTCAAGTTCCAGACAGCCATGCATAGCTGTCACACCATGAACAGCATCTTGATCAGATCCCCTACACGAATGAATTAATGGTGGTGACTATGTTGAAAAATAGTGTTATGTAGCTGGCATTTTTCTCAGTCAAACAGTGTTATTGTGCTCTTTGTATCTGTTGTAGTTTCCATGGAAACAAATAGGCGGCATTACTTTCAGGCTGACTAAAATATAAAAGTAATTTCTTTTTCCCCTGCACTCTCTTTCCAGTGTTGTATCATTCTCTATTATATGAACTGCATATTTTCTCAGTTTTTGTACTTGAGTTGATCTATACAATCTATGAAAGGTAAAAGTTATGTTTATATTTTATGTTTAGATTTTTGTAACAAGCTTTCAGATCATCAGACTCATTTAGTTCTTTCCCCCACCTCTTCTTTGTTAGGGATGTTTGCATGAAAACAATTACTAGAAATGAGAATTTATATGGTAGTGACTAGGATCGAGTTTTCAGCTTTCAAAATTCTCAGTATATACATACAGATCATATTACCTTTGGGAAAGCTTTTATTAATCTCAATGTCAGAACTGTTTCAACAAATCTACTGTAATAATGAAAAGACATCTTATCACATTTTGTTCTCAGTAAATTTGCTATTCTTCGATAAGGTTGCAAACAACTGGGAAGTAATTGATCTCTAATTAGTGTGGCAACTGCACAAGACAGACTGCACTGGGATTTCATCATTTATCTGCCCTGTGCTGTGCATCCTGCTCTGTAATATTAAATTATTTACCTTCTCCCTTCAAACACAAATGGTTTTATGCATCCTCCATTATTCTAGGAGCTCTCTGAAGATGAAAATAACATTTGAATTTCTGATTATTTTTCAGTAGTAGAGTTACTGCCATAGAGATCATCTTTCACACATGCTTTGCCATGTCCTTACTTAAGCAAGCCATTGTCTGCCCATGCCTGTGAGTGAGCGCAACAAAAGACCCTTTGATCTGTTCCCAATTTCCCCTATTTGTCACTCAGCTGCACTAAACCTTCCGATATATATGATTGCCGTAGCTGAATTCTTCAAGAGTTGTAGTAACTAAAAGGCATGTATTTAGCATGCTATGGTACAGCATCACCACCATTACATTCATTACAGTTTCCAGTTACTCAGATGCTGTCAGCTACTCTTTTCTAAGATTGTGATCCAGGCCATAGTGAGTGTAAATGGTGAAAATATTCAGTTTTATATTAGTATTTATATTAATGCATGACTCTTTAACATTGTAAAAACATGTAAATCATATGAGTTCATTTTCTGCTATATCCTTCCTTAAGTGTGAAAACTGTAGAGGAGATAGCTGGTTGTTGGCTTGGGAAAAGAAGTGGCCATAGTTTAATTCACGTAACTGAAGATATAAGATCTTCATGAGATGAAGAGAGATACGGTATTACTGTTTTGTCATGTAGCCTAATTTTCTTTTCATTAATAGTTACGTCATTCATTTCTCCAAGAAGTCAAAAGGAGAGCCTGTTACTTGAACTGAGAAGTGTCAGGACAATCACATATTAGTTCGTATCTCTGAAATTTTATTAATTTCTACCATATAGCTGACACAGAAAAACAAGCAGAACAGAATATCAAGTGACAGTCCTCCAGCGCTGTATTTAGTGACATGATAAAATTCTAGGTATTAGTTTCTATTCTGTTTCTTGCACATTCTAAAACTGGCTTTTTCTTCCCAGCGGTATAATAAATTAGAGGTTTTTGATGAGCTGATCAAATTGATATGCTAAGCTACTGTTACAGAGCATAACAATTAGCCCAAGAGCTTCAAAAATTCTTTCCAGTATATATTTGCTACCAGCTAATTTCATTTGTTCATTTCCTTAGCTTTGTTGTGCCCTCTGAAATGCCTCATGGTGTCATCAGTATCAATGAAACCCATCTCAGTATTCCTGCCTGTTCTGTAATTGACGATCACTAATGTATTAACACCACCAGTCCTGTCTCAGCACTTTCGATAGATCCTTTTCTGTCGTATACATGCTCTACTTCTCATGCTTGCTGTACGTAGTGCTTGAGGTATCCCTTTCTGAAGCAGCCCTCTTAAGATTCATTACTTTTCATGTAACAGTTGGAGAGTGTCTAGTCTAGTAATAGAACATGCACAGCAATTTTTTCTGCCCACCACTGATAGCATATGTTTTGATGATTTGCAGGTTTCCCTACAGCCTGTTTTCTAGTAAAAAATGCACATGTGATGAGAAATAGACATCTTCCCAAGTGTCCCACCAGATCTGTGTCGTGCAGAGCTTCACAGATGGTGCTCAGCCTGCTGCCAGGTTTTCTGTGAATGGAGGTGGTAAGTAGGCTTTGAGTGTAAAATGTCTGCAGACTACTTCTAATATCCTGCAGTACTGAGCCTTGTTTTTCAATGGTTGTTTCTGGACCCTAAACTGCTGACAGGAGTTCTGACTGGGAAAGACTCTAGACATATGCTACATTAAGTTGAGTCCTAATACATTCATTTATGTACTTTACTTACTCGAATATTTAGTATTTTCTTGGCCCATAATACCTGTAAATCTCCTTCACTCTGATCCTAATCTTCCTTTTTAATCTCCTAGCTGAGCAGGAATTACAGATTGCAAATTCATGCATTAGTTTGCTCACTTGAACTGTGATACAAAGCAAGAAGCAAGAATTACAGCCACGGGAGCAGGATGTATTGAAGGTCCCAAGGTTCTGTGTGTTATAAGTTACCAGTGCTGCGGTACATTGCCGAGAACAACGTATTCCCATGGCTTTTTCTCATCTGAGCTCACTGTGAAATGGGAAGGGGAAAAGTTAGGGCTTTCAGTAAGTCTCACTACATAGGAGAGGCTGTTTGAAAACCTCAGAATTACTGAGATTTAGCTTGAAATTAACTTGAAATATATTACTGTGAGAGAAAAGAAGGAAATGAAAAGAAGCTCTAATGACATACCCTGTAAATCTCTTTGTAGGCCCAAGACGCTTACAGGGCGGAATTACAGGCACAAGGAAGAAAGCATGAAGGCCTGACCAGTTTAAGCTTTTTTACCCTTCGCTGTCTCTACTAGGTTTACTTGAGCTCCGTCATACTTCAGATCTGGTTGCATAAACTATCTGCCCTTGTTTGACTTCTTCTGGGCTCAGACTTACTGAGGAAATCAAACAGAAGCCGAACTTCATTAAGATACACTAATGGGGATCTGGCAGAAAGCCTCTGAACACACAACTAAATGGCAAAGGGGTACAATAGCCAGCAAGGAAAGTAGTGTGTGATGATGACAGACCAAGGTGAGCACTTTGCACAGGCCTCCTGGGTGACTGCTGGACTGTATTCTCTGCTTGCTTAGCCCCTTGGCATGCACAGGAGCTGAGGAGCGGCCTCCTCTTCCAGTGCCTGGTGGCCACGTCAACACATGTTGCTTGTGCATTTGCCATGTAGATTCCACAGCCTCTACCTAAGTTAGCAAGCACAGTTTAAAGCTGTCAGCTCTGGTCTCAAACTGTTCCGAGAAGTTGCTGGTGGTGTATTGAAATAAAAAGCGCTCTGTGTGTTTTTTTTTTTTCCAGAATGACGATAAGAAAAAGCAGGTGTATAAATATGTAAAGATTAGCACTTGGCTCAGGAGGTTGGTAATGACAATTAGCTTACTGATTTAAATCCAGTTCAAATGACCTGAATTAAATACCAAGTGGTAGATTTATGTGCCGGGTAACGTGGGTTTGGTCCCCTTCATTCGGAACAGGGGAGACAAGTAACCTCCCTGCAAAATCCCACTGCTGACCCTACGGGCCAGCAGAAATAAGGGAGACTCCCACAGAGGCTTTAGATGATTTCCCACCCAAAGTTTTTGGCTCTGGGCCTGCTAAGTTTGGCCACGGGGTGTGCGTGAGTGCATGCACATTTTTTCAGGGCACTGCAGAGCTTGTGCCTCTGCAAGTTGTAGGGCCACAGCAGGATGAGCAGGGTAGTACAGCTCCACAGCCCTAGCAGGGGAGGACATCTCTCCTGGGGACCAAAGACCAAAAAGTGCTGTTGACTCTCCACCAGGACAAAGGGCACCCTCTTGGCTCTCCTTAATCTTTAAGTAAGTGCAAATCTGTTAAAAGCAAAGTTCAATGGAAATTATTTCCATAAACAGAAGTGGATGGAAATAGGCTGAATCCTGACGAACATATACAGCCGTTGGGCAGTGGAATGGAAAAAGAATGAAACCCCTACACATGCAAATATACACAGACACTGACAAAGTGAGATGTGATCAAAGCAAAAAGATGCAAACATATGGACAAATTTTAAGCAAAGTGTGGCCAAGTTCACTGACCTTTATTTTAATTTTCTTTGGTTCTCAGCATTATGAGGAGTGCAGGAAATGGAATGTGCTAATCCCAGCTGGTACAATCCCCAAGAAAGGTGCAAAATCTCCTCAAACCAGATAAAATTGAATGCAGCCAGAAGCCTGTTTAATCAGCCCTCCCCCATGTCCTTCCAAATAAAGCTCTCCTGATACTCTATCAGGGGCCACCAAATGAGTCAACAAGGAGCTTGCAGTGCTGCAGAGAGCTTGTTTTTAACAATATATTAATACATCTCATAGAAAGATGACTTCAATGAAATGAGAATTTATTTGAAACACTGGGGGATATTTTTTCATATGGCAATGAGGAGCTTCTGATTTTTTTTGTTGTTACTCCATTTCCAGCACCTCTGTTTATTGTCACATTATTCAATAGCACCCAGCAGAGCAATAGGGAAATGCTGTTAGGGAGCACACTGACTATGGGTTTAAAGTGACTTCTGGAGGCCTGTATTTGTTCGCTTTTTTTTTTTTTTTTTCTCTTCTGATTTTTCAGTCTGCTGCTACATGTTTATGAATACTGAGGGTAGAATTGGGAGTTTTCATGTGATTATTATTATTATTTTGCATTTACAGAGCCATTTTCATCCCACAGTGTGAATTTAAGGTGGAAATCCTTGTGTGGCAAGCAATTTAACAACCATCTTACAAACAGACTATAGCAGAATGACATAAAGTGCCCAAGCTGAGGACACTGGCACAGTTTCATAAGTATCTCATTCCTCATCCATCTCTGAACAGTCCAGTGAGAGCTCAGACTTTGGCTGTTCGTTGCAGAAGGCTAGACCCCTTCCTGCTGTTACCAGTGGGAGTTCTACCACTGAATTTTGTGGGGCTGGGATTGGCACATCCATAGGCTGCAGCTAGTGAGAAGAAAGACTGCCAGAGTGACTCATCAACTTGGGATGACAGAAGAGCAATGCCATAGCTGTACCGCCTGCCAGCCCCAAAGTTGACTCACAGACACGTGTATCCTGCTTGAAAACCTCTCCTAACGAACGCACCACTATTTAACCTTTCTGTTTTCCCAAGCATTCCTGAAGACAAATCTTTCCTTTCGGCTGCCTGCTGGACCTCAGTGTCAGAGATGCATAGCAGGCTCTTGGGTTGTGTTTAGTTTAGACCTGACGTGCAACAGCATTATCAGTGAAGTTCACAAAATACTGTGATGAAGCCAGTACAAAACCCCAGGATCCACGTACACTGTCTAAATCTTTAGGCTGCTGTCCTAAATTATAGTATAAGCTCTGTAATATAACGACTCTCTGATTTGACAATTATATGACTGCCAATAAACATTTTTGCCTGTATACTTTTTTAAAAACAACATCGCACTTCAAGGATTCATGACTTGGCACCTTATTAAACTGTTCAGTTTTTATTCTCATTTGAAGGTAATGCCAATCCACAGCTTATCCATTTATAATATAGATGATATAGCACCATCAGAGTTAATTTATATGATATGGGTTTTAACTGAGCAACAAACCTGTAATTAGCAAACACTGTGGGACTGCAGAAATATGAGCACAATTGAAAATGTAGACATTATTGACTGGAATGGAAGGTTTCAATAGGAAATATCAAGGTCACTCAAGTAAGTGTTCCTTTCTGTTGCTTGATGACAAGACACCAAGGAATGGCACAAAGCTGCTCCAGGGGAGGTTCAAACTGTACATCAGGAAAAAATACTTTATTGTGAGGGTGATCAAAAACTGGAACAGGCTTCCCAGAGGGCTGGTTGATGCCTGTCAGTGTTCAGGAGGCATTTGGACAATGCCCTCAATAACAAGCTTTATCTTTTGCTTGACCTCAAAGCTGGACTAGGTGATGTTTGTAGGTACCTTTCAGCTGAACTAGTACAGTATAGTGTAGTCTTGTCTAGTCTTCCATATCTAATTTTAAAAGATAAATGATTGAATGAATACATCTAATTCTTTTTGTTTGGGGAAAAAAAAAAAAGAATAGTTACAGAAACACTACTTTTTTCACAAATAACCAAACTTCATGCTTATTTTCTAATTGATTTCTTTTGCTTCTGTTCTGGAAAAAAAAAATTCTTTTCATCCCTTTTTGTTCAATTTTCAAATCTTCTGCAGTGTTTTCAAACTGCTGTGTAAAAAATTCTGCAACATTTCTTTTGTCACTCTGTATCTTTTCTAAGCACAAAAATGTGTGTGATGTGTAAAAAGCATGTACAAATGAAAATATTAAAAACTAGCCTGCCTGGCCAAAGGCGAAAAGGAAAAAGGAAAAAGCAGGAAAAAGAGAAGAAAATACAAAATGATGACATCCTCTCTTGTAAAAAAAAAAAAAAAAAAAAAAAAAAAAAAAAAAGAAACTAAAAAAAAAGGGTGAAGTAGTTTCACAGGAAATTTTTGAATTTAAACATTAGATAGGAACACTCTACCATAGTTCTCTACTTTTTCTCTTTGTAAGTTGCAACTGAGAAGGTGAAAAATACAGCTTCAACCTATATAAAGCAGCATGCTGAGAGCGTATGCTGGCATTATAATGCTTCACACTGAATAACTGCCAGGTTCTGTGGAGCTGCATTTTTGCTATTTCTGTTCTAGTTCTCCCAATACTCTACCTTTTGATTGCTACATTAATGTAAAACTTTGTGAAGTAACTTTTAGGGACAGCAGAACTAATTCATTTTATCTGTGACCCACATTATACAAGAAAAATTGAAAACCAAATCAAAGTTATTTTGGAAATTAGCAAAATAAATTTAAGCAATTTACTATCTTGCAAAGAAGAAAATGACAAAGTGAGTTAGTACAGAGAAATGCGCATGCTTATTTCAAGGTCCTTCTTTCATAGTTCAGTCCATTAGCGTAGTTTGAGAGGCTCAGAAGCCTTAGAATATCTCCTTGTACATAGCAGAAGAAATAGAAACTGAATATCAGGCTGTAAAAGCTGTTAAAAAAGTCATATATTTTCAGGTATATCAGACTGAATTTGTAATGGCTTTGCTCACCGGTGTGCACATCCAGTGGCCACATTTGCACAAGCAAATGAATAACTACACAATTACTATCCTCCAATTAGGGTTTAGAAGTACAGCAACTGTTGTAGAAAAGTATGTTCTTCCTAAAAAGTATGCCACTTGAAAATGTGACAACAAATATTCTGTGTTCATACATTCACATCAAAAACTAGCCTTAGCCATTTAGATAAATGCAAAAAGCTTTGCCATTAGACTAATCACAGTCTTCTCTTACGGGCTTAAAGAGAGAGGATGCAACAGAAGCATCATGTAAATTGCATTTTCAGAGCTGGCACACACTTCTTACACACATTTGTTACTTGTATTTTTTGCAGTTTCAAACATAAAGGAGGAAAAATATATTTGAATGAACATCTAAAGTTTTGTTTAATAATGTAATGGTTTTCTTGTTTAAAGTGTATAGTTCTAGACATAGTTTATAGAGCTTAAGCCTTGTGCTTGTAATAAATATTTTTCTTCTCAGAGATTCTCAGAATAGCTTGTTTTCCCTTTAATTGCTTCCCATTTAGATGATAAAGGAACACACATTTTGTATAACTTAGCCTGAAGTTATGTGCAATAGAAATTCAGAGCCCTCTTGATTTAGCAGCCACTCATTCCATCATATAGCAGAACCTCCATCCCAGATTCAGTGCTATGCGTCTACCAGCCCATCTGCTTTTCTCCTACACTCGATTTTGGGTGCAGAATTGTTTCGCCCTGTTGCATTTTGAGCTTATTGAAGTGTGGTAGTCATCTGTCCAGAAGTTCTGTGTAGTGCCTCCAAACACTTCAGGTCTCAGCAATATTTTTGCTTCTCTCCCATCAAAGAGTACCTACAGCCTGCTCTGCACAACAGTGGTGTCCTCTCTCCTTACTGCTCACCCAACAGCTATCTCATCCCACCTGGGGAGCTCTTCTCCTTGCTATTTCCTCTGTTCATCTGTATGGGAATACCGTAAAACCTGACTGGATTTCTAGCATTTATACTCTCAAATTTACTATTTTAGGATGCCTTGTTAATGAGTTTTACAGCTAAGATGTTTGTTCAACTTCCCCTCACATGCTGTTAAAACTATGCTGTTTTAATAGCTATGAGCCCACAAGATCTGATCTCTGCTCAAGAATATTTATATGTGTGGTAAGAGTATTCAATTTGCCGACAAATGAGGTTGCAGTGCCTTGTAAGTCATTCATTTTGATGTTTATTTCCTGTGGAATTGCTCTCAGGGGTAGATCTTACTAGCTGTCAAATGGCTCTGCATTCACTTCTCACCAGCTGTTCTTCTGTATGTCTGAATGTTTACTGGATTGAAAGAAATGCATATTCCCTGACTTGCTACATTGCAGTCTATGACAAAGAAAGCAGAGCCCAGACTATTGTTTTAATGAAATGCTAAGGGAGAAAAGGGAGGAATACTAGGAGAAATAAATTGATATTTTTTTTCTTAAGCTCTGCTTCACCTTTTACCAGCATAAACATTCATCATTCTGTGTGGTGGGCACAGGTTGTGCAGAAGGTCCTAATAGTATTCTTGGTCTGAACCTCAGATTAATTCTGGTAATTCAGTTCAAAGGATGTCACTGTGAAGGACTGTGCTATGTTAACAGCAAATATTCCCTTTCTCTCACCTCATCTCCTCCCAGCAGGTCACTTCTGTTTTCAGGAAGATTTAAATAAATGCCTGCAGAAAGATAGCAGTCCTTCCACACCCAACAGGACAAATAATCCGAGATTAGCACTGAGGAAAACTCAATCAACTGATCCAGGGCTTCATGTCACATTCTGGCTGCATTATGCAGATCTGGTTGACACTGACGTACATTAGAACTACGTCCTGAATGCAGGATAATTCTTCATTAAATCAACCAAAAGTAAAAGAGGAGAACTGACTTTTCACATTGAAAATGCCAGTGTACAAGCTCTGAGTATCAGTTCCAATGACTTTGTGCAGCTTTTTTTTTTTTTTTCCTTTTCTGTGGGGCATTTTACTGCTAATGGAAACAGAAGTTGCAAAGCATGCATATCTTGATATCTTAATAGGTTTTCTATTCTACGGGGACACCTTAGCATCTTGAAAGTTTTAAGTTGATATACAGCATAAAAGTAAAAAATTAATTATTATTAAGGGTTAACCAAGGACCCGAGTGGTAGAAACCAATCCAGTTGTGTATAATTAGGCAGTAGCTACCTTGTAATATTGAAGCTGTAAATAGCCCCAGCAGGGGCCCTGACAGAAGGCTGAGGTGTTTACAAGGCACAGGAGATGCTGTCTCAAAGTACATAATTCCTGTTGCCATAACTATTGCTGATATAATGGATGTGTTCATTAAAACCAGAGGATTATTTGTTTATCCATCTTCCTCTATTGAAGTCACCTCCTCGGAGGCAGGGGGGACAGTGTCCTTTCAATGCTTGTTTACGGCATTCACCCTTTTTTGCCCAGTCAGAGAATTATTAACAGATTGCTTTATCGATTTTTAACCAGAGATCTGCTCCCCGCTGGGATAACCCACATCTCAGAACTGTTTGCACACTACCCAGAAGAAAACAAAAGGGAAGGAAATGTGTGCATATCCCTTTCTGGGCTCCTGTTGGGTCTTGGCATCACTGATAACTTACGTCTTTGTAAGGTGCTCCCCAGCATGTCTGTTGCACAGCCTCCTCCTGTGTACAGGCTGCCTGGCTGCACAACATTGGACAGATGATAAGAAAGCTACCTAAAAATGAAAAATGCTACTTTAGCTACTAGTTTTTCTTTTCTAGAACTCCAGCCTTTAAGTGTCTATGCCCTGGGGCTGCCATGCGCTGATCACAGTGATTCTAGCCAGCTCTAAGATCTCACTACAGGACATGAGTGGGCCCAGCAGCCAAGATGGCGAAGCCTCTGAGAAACAGTAGGGAAAGGAAACAGTGCTGCATGTTGGAGAGAGTAGTGAGGAAAACAAATATGGCAAAGAGGATCTAGATGATGTGATTGCCAAGACACTCCCTGTCATATTTGAAAAGTCATAGCTGTCAGTTAAAGTCCCCAGTGACTGGAAAAATTGAGCTATCAGTCTCATTTTTAAGATGAGTAAAAAGGAGGATGAGGGGGCCTACAAACCAGTGAGCTTCACTTCTGTGCCTGGGAAGATGATGAAGCAGATCCTCCTGGAAGCTATGTTAAGGTACATGTGAGACGAAGAGATAATGAATAGTAGGCAAGCGGACTCCATCTCAACTTGGTGATCTTCACAGCCTCCTTCCAACTAGCGTGGCCATAAATGGCTGGGGTAGGCTGCAAGCAAGATTCTGTCCTGAGTCTTCATGCTTAAGACTTCTTCGCAGTTGCATGTCTGTAGAAGTAAGCAAGGGTCTGTTTCTCACAGAGTGGTTCTTCTGAGTGGGCTTTGCACATCTGCCAAACCTCATTTTTTTTTCTTTCATACTATCTGAGGTGTGAGATCACAGCTTGGTTTTAATATATACTGTGTATTTAGGTCTAGAAGATGCTGCTCCAGCTGCCTCTATGATGATATAATGCCACTGCAAGGATACTGGGATCATTTGCTAATTTTGAAGCAAATGTGAAGAATCAGCTCGAATTTCAGAAGGTGGAGATCCAGTGAGAGTCTGCTGAAAGCTGCAAGCATGATATGAATAGTAAGTCACAGTTACATGTGCTTTTCCTTCAAAATCCACATCAAAATTAGCCATACTGCTTGCGAAAGAGCAAGTGCCCCACAGACATCCATAAAATATATCACTTAAACTTGATGATATCGCAGTTTCTATGCACAGCTGTATCTGAGAAAAAATTAATTTATTTGGAGTAGACAGTTTTGCCTGTAAGAAATAAGAGCAGTGTCTTTTTTGCCTGCAATTATCTGTAGTTTAAATCTTTCTCTTACCAATACAGCTGTCCTCACCTATTGTGGCTTATAATTTTGTACTTCATAACCTCTTCCAATCTTTGATGTATACCTTTATCTTCTTTTATCTTTATAACCACATATATATTTATCATAATCAAATGTTATCCTATGTCAAGTTTCTGTCACATACATATGAGAATACAGAATTAGAAAAGGTATATACAATTTATTTATTTATTTATTGTCTAAGCATGCTTTGTACAAAGAAAATCTTCTGCCTTTCATTCCTGACCAGCATAAGAAAATGAATATCCAAAGCAGAGTAGCAGTGGGTTTGGCACTCACTGCTAGCTCTCAGAATAATCAGCAGCTGTGGAGCTGGAGGGTGCTAGAGTCTGTTAAGATAAGAAGAAATCCCCAGTGGAATGAGGACCAGTTTGAGAACTCTCATGGTCTGTCCCATCCTGCAAACTTTGTGTTAGTCTCATAGGTTTTGTTGTTTATCTCTATCTTTGTGGTTGAAGATGAGCTTGTAGCAAAGGTTTGAAAGCTTTTCAGTTTGCTTTGGTGTGTCATTACCTGTGATGCCCCTAATTCACTATACTGGCTTCACAGCACAGACTGACCAAACCCAAGTGAGCTAAAATTACACCTTCTGTCTGCTGACACAATCAGAACAGAAAACAACAGCAACAACTATAGTCACCGTAAGTAGCTCCTGGCCAGTTTTGTTGCCCATGGGAACACGTGTTCAAGAATTCTTCACTGCCATCACTGCCTATTTGCAGAGAATGAGTCTGCAGGCCAAGACTTTTGAACTCACTCACAGCTGTATTTTTTGCCAGAACTTTCTCACTCAAAATGGTGCAAAGTCACAAATGGTAACTACCTCTTCAGATTTTACTGATGCTCATGAAAGTAAAACAGCTCTGTAGAGATTTGAATAATAACATGATAAGAAAGTGTTTCAAAGAAAATTAGCACTGTGTGCTTAAACAGTATAGAAATATTAATGCAAACCTGCTCATGGCCAACTGGTAAGCATGTGTGCTTAATTTGAAATATTGATTTCATGATTAAGCACTATCCACAGTATTGACATATGTCCTTGAATCAGGGCCATAAAATGTGCAGTTCTTCCAGAATCAGCTCCCAGAGGAAAATGGGTCTTCTAATTAGCTACTTCTAACACTTCTCCATAACCTCTTCATTTTATATGATTGGAGTTTTACTTGCTTATGAAAGAAAATAAAAGCATTCAATAAGAAATCAGGAAACAGGGAATCAATTCAGACATTTCTCATGAGATGTTTGATCCTAGGATATGCTGAGCATTGGCAGCAGTTGCTGTAAAGCTCACCATAGAGGCCATCATATTACTTAACCCAGATTGTCATTAGAACAAAGTAAAAGAGCTGTTCTGGTTATTCACACTTTCTCATGTGAACAAAAATTTTAAAGCATAAAATAACAGTACTGCTATTTAAGGGTGTCTTGAGAGTCTGGATCTTTAAATAGACAGTAGTAAATGATTAAAAGATGACAGTACTAAAACCAAAATCTGTATACCCTCATACTGCTGAATACTTTTGCACAGAGAAGTATAGAATTTTAGCAGCCGTACCTCTTGCTAATTTTCAGAGAAGTTTTGGTTCTGACACTGAACATGAAATTGTCATCTTCAGCAATGAAATTGTCAGTTTCAGCACTCCAACCCAAAAAACAGATCATATTTGTTGACTATATTCTTGCAATTAGAGTGATAAGAAAAGTGTCACAAATTTTCTTATAAACTACCATGTAATTCTACTCAATAGAAATATACAATTACAATGTACAGTTACATTTTTATTACTGATACGGTATTGATACCTATATTAGGTAAATAAGCTTCATAAGATTAGAATATATAGTGTTTTCATGTAATGGAATGGGAAACCAGCTAGCTGAAGGTCACTCACATATCAGACTCAACCAGGAAAATAGTTTGGTACTGAGCTGTTGATTAGGGCAATGAGACTTATATATCCGTGTTGGTAGATAATATGATATTGTTTAACATGTATGTCTGGATATATTTGCACTGACCAAGCAGGAAAGGCAGGATAAAAGACTAAAATGTCAGCTGTTTGGAGTTTGCGTACACACAAAATGGGAGAGTTTACAAATAGCAGCAGCTTATTTTTGTGTGCCACTCCCTCAGAACGTCTTGCCACTAAAATTAGATGTGACAAGAAATTAATCCATATTGTGATCTAATTATTGTTGGAATTATGGGAGAAATGTAAGATGTCTAAAATATTTAATTGTGATAAGCATCTAGTAAGCTAACTTCGCAGTAAACTTCTCTTCATAAGACTTTTAAATCCTTGTGCCAGGTTTGAAATGACTGAAGCATCAGATGATTGTGCTTTTCTCTTTCTGAAATAAAAAAGAGTCCCAAAAAGGCAAAAGAAAGAAAGAAAGAAACAAAAAAACAACACAGATTTTCTCCAGGTCTCACAGTCAATCCCAGATCCTGGGCACAGTATCTGTTTCTCCATGCAACTGCCAGCAGCATGAATACAAGGGAAGAGGTTTTTCTTCACCAAAAGGTGACTATGTGTGCACCTTGACAAGCTCCAACCTCCTGCTGACTCACCTGTGTTGAAAGCAGCTCTTCATAAATGAGGTGAAGTTTCAGCACTGGGAATTGTTTATACAGTCTGGCAACAGTTGAAAAAAATTTTTGTGTTTTAAAGCTCATTAATCCTTGAGACTTTATCTCACTGAATTGTTCATGGCAACAGATTACCATTTCAGGCAGTGTCATTAGGAGCATCTATACCATGATAAGAATCTTGGAAATATTTTCACTTCTTTTGCTAATGTAGTCTGTGGTTGTATGCTTCCATATTAAGCTGTAACAAGACAACAATGGAGGTTTGCCTGTTCCTTTTGCGGAACCAAACAAAAAGGAAATGCTCAAACTGAAGACTCCAGAGACTTCGCCAAAAATTGCTGTGTGCTGAGCCGACCCTTGCAAATCAAAGAGACCCTACACAGATACAGCCATTGGCATAACAGTCACACATCATTGTGGCTGAGTAACTCAAATGCAATGTGGAAATGAGGGAGTTTCTCTTGCAGTCTATTTTTTTTTTTTTTTTTTTTGGAGCCCCCATGAACCCAGTGAAGAATATAAAATTGAAATACAGAGAAATCTATTTCAGTAAAAATAAATAAATAAATTAGATAATCCCTTCTTGTTGCTACTTGCAGTATTCAACACAGTTTTTTAAGGTTAGTTCTGGCGCATTTCTGGCAGGTGATTCTATAAAAGTATGTAAGAATGCATAGGTTGTGGGGAGGGTGACAACCCTCTTTGGAAAGCACCTCTGACTCATTAATGTCTGCTAAATTGGAACAGTAAAGGAAGGAGGAAAGGAAACAGAAAGAGGAGAACCACTTGTCCTCAGCCCATCCTCAGTACTGCATGACCCTGCCTCCCACCCCTCTGCCCAGGTTTCCCCTCTGCTGTGACCCATAGACTGACACCCCAGGCATCTTCCCACCCTACCCTGAGCTTCCTCCATGCAGCACCTCTTCCAGCCGCTGGTGCCCATGCAGAAGCAGAGGAGGTGCTAAAGTACAGGGCTCTTATGACAAAGGCTATGGCTCTATAGATGGATTACAGTTTTTAATGTGAAAATGGGTATCAGATCTTCATGCAACATAAAATGTAGGTTTATTTTATGATTTTCCCCCTCTATCACATCTTCCAGCAAGAGAACATTAGGTCAGCATAGAGCTAAGTTCATGGGACTACATGTCTGTACATCCATATGAGAATATCATCATGTTTCACAGATTTACAGACAAATTTTACTCCTGTTAAACTTGGTTTCAATTAAGAGTAGATTCATGTCATTAGTGCAACTAATCCAAATAAATACTGTTAAAATCTTCAGCAGCATGCACCTGTTCAGAAGCATGCTCTCTCTGTGTCCTGTTCACATAACTTCCCTTTGCATTAACAGGAGGGGAGACTAGACATGGAAATGTAAAGAGAGGTTAATACTCTTTCCTGTGACCTTCCCAGGGCTGTCATATTTTCTCAAGCTGACCCCTCATTATGCTGAAAACTGCAAAGAAAAAGAAATGAGGTTTCTGTTGCTATGTTTTTTTTTTCACTTCAGAGGCTATAGACATTTGCCCTAAGTACATTCTGTTAATAATTATTAGGAATGTATTCTAAAAATCCACATCATTCCTGAAGAGGGGAAAAGCACAAAGGAAACCCCAGTTGGTGAGAGAGGACAATGTGTGACATTATAAGCAGAGCTGGAGCTGCCTGCCGTGATTGCCACTTGGAGATAAAAATCATTCTTCACACTTTGAGACAAAAGTAAATGGCAGTTTGCAATGTTAAGAACCCCTGTGGAAATAAGATGAAATGAGACGAGGCTTCCAGACCTGTGAGAAAAATCAATCTGATGGAAAATTGACAAACTTGTTTAATGTGTCGGCACAAGATCCGAGAGTTGACCCGTAGAGACCTCCACTTAGGCATACCGTGAAGTTACTGTCAGTTCTCTTAATCTGTTCAATTACACAACAGGATCTCAAAGGGGACTTTTTACCAAACATCACTTTAAATTAACTTTTCTCCTCCGTGTTTTAAGCTTCCAGTCCTCCTTCCTACCCTCAACTCCCCTTCCCCCTCCCCACTTCCTTGCAGCAACATGGGTAAATTATTAAAAATCTCAATATAGAAAGATCAGTTTAAAATTTTGATTGGAAAGAGAGAAGGTTTGTGCAGCTAAGAAGAGGAAAATGCTCATCTCATTACACCAGGCCAAATTCATCTCCTCTGTAATTTCTCTGAGTTTAAAGGTCTATGATTTTTTGTTTTGTTTTCAATGATGAAGAAATGCCAGTAAAAAACAGTGCACCATCTTTTATATTTCATTAGGAACACAAAAATTTTCTTCTTTCCACAAGCATGGGCCAAAGAATTAAATAGAGAAGAGTTTGAAGTAGAAGAAATACTATACTGTACTGAACTGACCTAAACATCATTTTGTACTACTTTTTTATTGTTGGGTGGGGTGTTTTTTGTTGTTTTGGGATTTTTTGTTTGTTTGATTGTTTTTTTTTTATCATTATTTTTATTTTTTGGAGTGGGGGAGAGTGGAGCAGGAATAAGGAAAGGAAGATGCTGAAGATGCTAAAGAATCATAGGGGACAAAACAAATTTAGCTTTGAAGATAGGCAGGGCAGGGCTTGAGAGAAACTTGTCTACAGATGTCAGGGATGGAGAACATGGGGTTTTCCTTTTTGTTTTCTTTATAAAGGCACCTTGCAAAGAAAAAAATATTTTTCCAAAACTCTATTATGTTTGAATTCTGAAGTGCAAGACACTGAAACAGAGCAGAAAGATAGAGTGTCAGGAAAATAGTTTATCAATTAAACTGAAGTGCCAAGACTCATTTACATTAATAGACATTACAGTGAAAATTCTCAGCAAGATTATTTAGTAGGTTCACTCACAGTAAATGTATGAATACATGAAGTAAAATGGCTTTCTCTTAACCAGCAGACTCAGAGGGAGTGTAACAGTAGCCACAATAGCCTGCTACTGATTTGGAGCTGCTGTGATATCAAGATAGAGCTTGCTGATGAAATCACGGTTTCACCAATTTGGGTGGGAATAGTCTGCATGCCAGATTATTTTCTGTTTGCTTGTGTTTGTCTTATAGGTGTTTTTGTTTGTTTTTTCCTCTTGAGCAGATCAAAGCTGATACACAAAAATGCTTGATAAAATAGTAAGGAATAAGGAATGAATTACTAAGATGACTGATAGTGAATTTTTGGAGAAAAATGCACGTGGACATGAGCATTGTTCAAGAGATTACCTCTTACAAAAAGGAAGAAGAGCGAAGCTATTCATTTTTCACTCAGAAGGGATTAAGTGATTTTATACTGTGCTTGTTAGAGCAACAACTTGAAGTAAGAAGACTTACTTCTTTAGCCACTTAAAATGTAAGAGTCAGATTAGAAGGTCTCTTGTTAGAATTGTTAGAGGTAGAAGTATTGATATTGTTATAGTGTCAACAACACTTAATGGAGCAAAATATAATCAATTGCTTAAATAGATAGTGATTTAAACAGTTTTCTGATTAATAGTGTATATTCTTGGTCTGAAGATTTAAGGTAAAGCTTAAATCTAGTTTATATTTCTCTATTACTGTGTCTTGCAATACTACCAGAAATATCTTTATTTTAGGAGTGCAAATAGTTTCTGAATGTTTTCTCTTGTATAAGCCACTGTTAAGTCTCATTGGAAACGTGTTAATGCGTATTGCTAGCTCTCTTCTCACCTATTGTATGACCTGTGGAAGTCCTTGTTGTCTTTTTCAACACCAAGCATTTTACAAAAAAAATTGTTTCTCAGTTTGAAAGTATTATTTATTCTCTCCAGTAGTCCAGATTTCCAAAACTTCACTTGCTTAGCTATACTTCTTTCCCTTGTCATTTTTATATTCCTTCTTCTGACCTCCTCAGGGTATGAGGAGACTGACATAAGTAAAGTTAGATGGAATAGTTGATACCTTTATGTTTGTGAATTTCTAACAGTCTTTGCCACCTTCTAGGTCCTCAGTTCAGACTGAGCACTCTCTTAGAGGAACAAATTCCAGCCTAGAGAATGAGGAGATATACGTTTCAAGGTGATGTGGATATTAAAACTGTAGATGTGATTAAAGAGGCGCAGATGTGAGATCTCACTAGTTTGAAGTATGGCAACAGGTTAGAATTCAGTCATTTCTTAAAACCTCATTGACTGACCTAAGCACAAAGATGGCTGCTAGCTAGAGATCCCAATTACTCACTCCTGTATGTCACTTACATGGAAATCACAGACAATACCACAGTGCAGTAAATATGTCTAATGTCATTTTTATTTAAAAGACAAAGGTCAAAGCTTGCTCAAATTCAGAAGCTGTAGCAGCTTTACTCTTTAATGGAAATTTTGGTGGCACTTAGTACATTTTGACTTCATGTATGAAGATTAAGCATTACTGGCTATTAGCATTAATAGTAATTTAAGTAAAAATGCTTATGATGCATATTTAGTACTTAACACTAAGTATTTTCCGAGCAAAGGGTAAGGTTCAACAAGGAAAACACCTGCAAATGGAACGAAGATTATAAGCCTTATTATAATATTATGTTTTATAACATATGCAACACTTACAAATAGATTAATGTAAAAACAATGACATGTTCCTGGTATGAGGTAATGGGTAACTGATAAGAAAATGTAACTGAGTAGCAATAGCTTTTCCAGGAAGTGGGTTAACTCAGACTTACACAAGAAAGGCTGTGGTTAAAAAAATATTTTATGGGTGATTGTAGGCAAATCAAGCAATCAAAAAATGTCTTGCCAGTGTAGCTGCCAGCAAGTTAGTCGTACTGTTTTGCAGACATCCTAAAAATAAGCAAGATTTACATCAGCCTTTTTTTATACTGCTTCCTTGTGTTTTTGGTAAGGAAAAGGAATCATCTCTGCATTAAACATCATCAGACAGTGAGAGAGGAAAGGAGGTGTGCATGCAGTAGAAAATCTTTATTTCTGCTTTTATTTATTTGGACTTCTCTTATATAAAGAAAAACCAAGAGATAAACTATGGTCCTTATCATAACAGTGTGTGGACTTCTTCCATTAAACTTCCAAAATGCCTAGAGGACTTACTGGCCTAATTCATAGAGATGCTTTTAAACTTTTATCTAACACTGGCTGTAATATGAGATTCATGTCTGTAACACCATTAACAATCCCAAGGATTTTCTGTTTTTCCAACTCATGTTAGTCCTACAGTACACCTTTCTTCTCCCCTGGGTATACAGGGCAACTTCCCAGACTGGAAACAGACAAGTGGACTGATTTTTCTTATGGAGAAATTCTCTTCCTTTAATTTTGTCTTTTCAGTTTCTCAGATAGATTCTGTCATCCTGGCAAACAGGACATCTTTGCTTACTTCTGCCAAGTACCAAACATTATCCTTATGTCATGGTATATTGAACTGTAGAATAGCAAAGAATGTTAGATGGCTCTGTTAGTTTTGTAATGGATTCAAATACAACAATTCTTTCCAGTTTTCAGGAATATCAACAGAAATTCATTTAAAAAATTACATGTGCTTTCACTCAAAGAACATGAAGGCCAGAAAAGGAAAAAAGGGAAAAAGTTTCTGAGTACTGGGAATCATTTCAGTGTTCAACTGTTTCCTGTGTGTGCCCAGTCTTTTCTCTGTTGAAGAAGTGTTCAACCACAGATTATTTAGATAAGACCTCCATTTTTCAGAAGCAAAGTTTCCACTGGCAAGTTTATTGAGCCTAATTTATTAAGCACCCAGGAATTGTTCCCTGGCCTTCAAAGATGTGAAGTCACCAGAGTTGCCTGGCTAAATGGGTAGCTGCCTGATCCTACGTGCCACGCTGTTAGTTAAGAGGTGCAACTACAACAACTAATGCTCAAGGACAGCTGGGAATTTGTGACAGTCCCTGGAGGACTTTGCATCTGTAAACCAATGACTGGATTACACTGATCCATAAAAGCATTTTTCTCCTATCTCTGACTAGTGCAATACAAATATTGCTCCTACTGTTAACTATTTCTGAAACTACAGACAGGAGAATGTAAAAGAAATGGTTTCTATTCAAACAGAATGGCCGTCAGGTCATTTGCTCTTTCAACTCGTAGTTAATGAAACACTTCAGGTCATTTGTTGCAGGATGTAAGTACAGAGAAAAAACTTAATGTCATTTCTGCTAGAAAATTTTGCTAAATAGTACTGATTCATTCAGACCATAGAGGAAACTGTTGAGAACTTCTACCCTAGAGCAGAAAAGCTCTATTTGGAGCTCTAGGGATAGTTACAGACTTCCATTTACCAGCAATTTTCTTCTCTCTAACAACCCACTAGCTATACTTCTTGATGCCACCTCCTCACTGTCATAGTTTTCACTTCAGCCTGACACAGGACTTTTGCTGCCTTTGTCCTACCCTACTTCGTTTGACTAGAAGCTGGGGAGAGAGACTGGATAGATGGCAGGTCTGCAGTTACCCACCTG
The DNA here is from genome assembly GCA_023055505.1 of Callipepla californica brunnescens. Taxonomy (NCBI): domain Eukaryota; kingdom Metazoa; phylum Chordata; class Aves; order Galliformes; family Odontophoridae; genus Callipepla; species Callipepla californica. The sequence goes on along the minus strand of JALIRH010000023.1, from coordinate 4,336,937 downwards.
TCAGAAACGCAGCAGACACTGATGCAGCAGAGGCCAGCAAGGTATAGGGCCCTGCTCTGATTTTCTCTGCATTGTGGTGGGCATGTGAAACCCAGGTAATGCTCCTAAGCACAGTGCTATGCAGACTGAGGTTGTGATTCAGGACTTGTAAGCACCTTCCTTTAGACATCAGTGATACACAACTAACACATGAGCTACAAAGGCTGCCATACAGTAAAGAGAATTTTCCCAAGACATCTCTCTGGTGTGGAGGCTGACAGACAGAATGCACACCTGTGCCATGAAACTTCTTTGCCTTCAGAAAGCAGTGGCTGCATTGGAGGAGCCTAAGGGGCTGATCACTGAGCATCACTAGCACCAAATCAGGTTGGGAGAGTTGGCATTGCTCAGCCAAAAGCATGCTGTTGGCTGCTGGAGTGCTTGTGGCACTGCTACTGTTACCAGGAGTAAGTGTAAAGTGTAAAGTGCAGTGTGTAAAGTGTATGACAGAAAGTGTTAAAGACAGAAATAATGTCCCGTGATTTTCAGACCTCTTTTATGCTCCAGTTATACCTTGTTTTAAAATAACCTGGCCTGAATGCTCCACAATTTCTCTAGGCTATCACAAACTCTATTTTTACAAAGATGCTATATTCATCTTACTTTGATTACTAGGTACTGGTCTTTACTAGTCTCTCTTAAAGCCATATTTCTTTTCTGTTCTTTATCATACGCATCACCTCAGTTTGGATGCAACTTTTAAAGCCTCGAGGAAGGTGATTAAAATTCACTACTTTTTTTTTTTTCCATCTGTCTTCAGGGAAATAAGGATATGAAGAATTTTGTACAATATATAAATACGGCTTTGCTGCCTCTGTTAGAGAAAAATACTCTCTCCTGAGATCAGAGAACTTTTTAGTTCATATTGTTTGAAAGACCATGTCTCGCTCAATGAGTTTTACTGTTGTAAAGCCGTTGGAGACCACCAATGATCCTTTAGTCCTGTACTAGGATGTGGACCTTGATTTAATGGGAAGCCAGGACAAAGAACTTGGAACAAGTTAGGACTTTTCAGTTGGAAGTCAGTGTTACTGATTTCTTGCAGCTTTCTCTAGCAGTTGTTATTTAAAAAACAAACAGACAAACAAAAAGACAACAACAGAAACATACAGAACATAACATGCTGCCATGGGGTACATAGGATACACAGTGATAGCATGTGATTATGAAATATTTGTCCAGAAATCCTTATAACTTTGTTAACAGCTAAAAATGCCAATAACTCTAGTTGCAAAAATTTTCATTCGATACTTCTAAAACGTATTTGTACACAAACTCTTCTCATGAGCTACATATTGAGATGCCTGCCCAAACACTGAAGTGGAAACAGTTCCTCTTACTCTTGTTGATTTTTTTCCAGAAATTAGTTCGTTATATAATCCCAGTACGAAAACTTCAAAACAGATCAAATCTAGATAAATAAATAAATAAATCTTGGCCAAAGTTTCTTAACAACTTCTTAACAACTTCTTAACAACAGCTCTTTCAGAAAGCCTTATTTCAGTGCTGCATTATTGCAGAAGTGAAAACTTCTCCAGCTAATCAACCACAGTTGCAGTGGTTGGACTTTGCCTATTTATTTGTGTTAATCTAAGCCTAATACAGATAAAGAGCCAGAGGAGCAGCCGAGCTATTCAACTATTGTTCAACAACTCTGTTCATCTAAATTCTTGCAACTGTGGACAATATATGCTCAGAAAAAAGCATAGGGAGGTAAGGAATCTCAAATCATTTACTATTCTGAGTTAAACAAAAGACTTAAAGATATACCAAAAAGATTAATGAGCCGTCCATGCAAAGCAGGACAGACATGCTTGGTATAAGCATTCCTTAATGAATAATCAGTGAGTTCTTGTAACTAACTTTAACACTGGCTCTATTTCCCATTCTCCTTCGTCTGCTAAAAGTATAAACTGCCCATTTCACTTGTATAAGAAGGTAGGATGAGATATCTCACAATATGACATGTGGAGCCTTTTCAGTTTAGCTATTGTGTAACATCCACTCCATGGGATTGCTCTGATTCCTCAGACACTTTGTCTTTTGGTGCCCTTTTCATCCTGCAGCAGTAGATCAAGGAAAGCAGAAGTGCTCCACAGTAGCATATTATGTTTAAATTCCTGAAAACGTAGAGGCAAAGAATAGCACAGAAACACAATTGTTTCATTTGATGCCTTTGAGTATAGTGTGGCTAACTGTCAAATGTGTAAGTTCTCATGTTGAGATAATTGATGCCTTTAGTTGGATTGACGACTTTTAGTGGAGGCTGTCAGTTTGACCAGAATTACTTGGCAATAGCGTAGACTACTCAGAAGTGAAATTTCAGATTTTTTTTCTCATTATCTAATTATTTTGAACTGTAATTATGAAACAGTACATACGTGTTTTTCATTCTTGCTTAAGTTAACCCTGGAAGCATTAGATATATGAAAAAGAGGGCTGCTCCAAAAGTAATGCCTCCCATTTAATTCTGTTGACCCACAACATCAGAAGCAAATGTTGGTGATATGGCAGTAGAGGCTGAACCTTCCCACCAGAATTCCATGCCATTTTGTTTCTGTGTGACAGATGACAGCAGAGGAGCAGTCTAAGTAGTGTTTGATATGGAAGGTGTATAAAGTTGTGTCACTGAATTCCTCCACATGGAAAAAATAGCACCCATTGAGACTCACTGACACTTGCTGAATGTTTATGGAGATCAAACTGTGGATATGAGTTCAGTGAGGTGGTGGGTGGTGTGTATCAGCAGTGGTGATGGCAAAGTGAATGATAAGCTGTGTTCTGGATGACCATGCACAGCTGTGACACAACAAACTGAAGAATATTTTGGTCAGCTCATCTGCACGAATGAGCTAATGGTGGTGATTATATTGAAAGAGTGTTTTATAGCTGAGAATTTGCTCAATTGATTAGTTAATTGTGCTCTTTGTAGTTGCTGTACTTTCCACAGAAGTAAATAGGAGGCATTACTTTCAAAGCAACCTATGTAGGTTATAGGTATAAAATATGCATTTTTTCTTTTCCTCTCAATGTTTTCATCTTTCTCTTTTTATGAAATGAAATGTGAATATTTTCATTTGCTTTGGAATTGATGTCCAGCAATAAATTATTTTTTCAATGCTGTCTGTCTCCATTTTTCCAAATAAATAGATGAAATGAAATGAAATAAAATAATAAAAATAATAATAATAACAACAACAATAATAAACAACCTGTGCAGTTTTCTAATCAATAAGGAGCTGTCTGTAAAGCTCAGTGTTTTGCTTTGCATACACCCACTTGTCAGCTCAGTGCTACTTGCCAGAGTGAGACCGACTGGAAGCAGAGAAGTGATGGTACAGTAGCTCAAGAACAGTTGAAGCAGAAGAGATTACAGGGATTTGGGAGCTTAGGCAAATATTTACCAGTAAATCCTTAGCTTAATTTTGATAGACTTCTACATATAAATGTAGTCTTTTTCCCAGCAGAATTACAGATATTTTTTACAAGTGGAGCTGTCTACTGTGTTTCAAGTAAGACTGGGAAAAGACAACAAAACTCAAATAATACAGGTTTCATTATCAACTGAAAGGAGGGCTTGGGATTCTTTCCCACCCTTTTTTTCTGTCTTGTGCACTTGATACGAGACTTGGGAAAACATGATTTCTTTCCAATTCCCCTCCTCCAATCTGAAAACCAAGTTAAACACTGATTCTTATACTTCTCAATGAAAAATAAATGCATTGTCATAGAATTATAGAATCATAGAATGATAGAATGTCATGGGTTGAAAAAGGACCTCAAAGATCATCTAGTTTCAACCTCCCTGCCATGGGCAGGGTCGCCAACCACTAGAGCAGGCTGTCCAGAGCCACATCCATCCTTGCCTTGAATGCCTCCAGGGATGGCGCATCCACAACATCTCTGGGCAACCTGTTCCAGTGCCTCACCACTAGCTGAGTGGAAAACTTCCTCCTAACATCTAACTGAAATCTCTTAGTTTAAAAACATTCTCCCTTGTCCTATCACTGTCAACCCATGTAAACAGTCATCTTCCCTCCTGTTTATAGACTCCCTTCTGGTACTGGAAGGCCACAATGAGGTCTCCCTGGAGCCTTCTCTAAGTTAAACAAGACCAGTTTCCTCAACTTTTCCTCACAGGAGAGGTGCTCCAGCCCTCTGATCATCATAGTGGCCTTCCCTTGGAGCTGTTCCAAGAGCTCTGCATCCTTCTTGTGCTGGTGTCCCACAACTGGACATGGTACTCCAGATGGGGCCTCACAAGAGCTAAGTAGAGGGGGACAATCACCTCCCTCTCCTCTCCCTGCTGTCCACCCCTCTTTTAATAAAGCCCAGGATATAGATAGGCCACTGGGCTGCAAGTGTGCACTGCCAACTCAAGAATTCCACGAGCAGCTGCAGAAGTCATGTGATTGGTAGTCCTTGTTCTATATGCTGTAAATACAATACGGTAGAGAGGAAGCAGTCTAGGAGGTTCCCGTAGTGTGCAGAAGATAGCTTCCTGATACATCTGGTAAGAAAGCTTACCAGGGGATGCATGCTGCTAGACCAACTGTTTTCAAACAGAGGAGAACTGGTGGGGTCATAGTGGTCAGAAGCTGTTTTGGGCACAATAACAAAAAAAATCACAAAGTTTTCTATTCCTTGTGCAGAGAAGGGGGGGTGGGGGGTGAGAGGGTGTCAGCAAAACTGCTATCTTGGACTGATTGGTTTAAAAAAATAAATGAGAAAAAAATAGCCAGTCAAATGCAAATCTACTGGAAGTGACCTAATGGCAGAAGTGACAGGAGATAACTTACTACATCTGTTAAATACACCATAACAAATTTTGATAATTAAAGAGTATTTTAGATCGAAAACTGTTTCTGGATCTCAGCTATGCAAACACTGTCATAGCAGGGCCAGTTTAGATCAGTTTTCTCAGGACCATGTCCAGATAAGTTCTGTATATTCAAGACTGAAATTTCAGTTTTTCACTTAGGAGAGTCTAAGAACAATATCAGCACAGATAAAAGACATCAGATTTTTCTTCTTTCTTTTATTGCAACCCATTGAAAGGTCAAAAATTTCACGGAAAAATAGAAACTTACAAATTGTGTGAATAGATTTAATGCACTCATAAAAAGACATGAAAAGAAAATGACTAAGATTCGGTACTGTATCTGCAATATAATTCATTGGCTTTATTCTGAAAATATTTGTTGCCATTTTTGAGTAAATAGAAAGCCCAGCATTACACATGTTCACATGTATTTACCATATTTAAAGCAAAAACTTTACTATATATTTTTTCAAAAGAAATTAGTTCATCCCCATTTTGAGAAGTCTAATAAGAAAACATTCAACAGCCTCACCAGAATAACTGTGAGCTGATGTCTCTCTGGTAAAAAACTATGCCATGGAAATCAACTTACAGTTTTACAGTTATGCAGCTATACTAAATAAGCTCTCTAGGTTACGCTACATCAGACTTTCTGGATTAGCAAAACATTCTGACAATAATGGCAACTCTTCAGCTGAAGCTTAAACATTTCATACTTTGGATTAAAATGCTGTTACTCCTAAAAACAAATATCCAGTGTTATACACATAAAAACATTCTTAACCAAACAGTAATATTCTAAAACTTAATACAACTTCAAATTGAAACTGCAATGTCTATATATTCACTATCCCCATGTTAAAATTAACTCCTTAGAAAGCAATGTGACACACAGAAAATTAATCTTTTAATGTATTTACTCTTGGTGCTTTTTTTTATACACTGTATTACAAAGCCTACCAAACAATAGCTACAACAATAGGCCTCATGTTTAGAATGTCTTCTTGAGGTAAGGACTCCTTGCATTGTAAGATCTGTTAAAATAACAACCACGCATGAATTGAGAGAAATCCCCTTATTGGCTTCTAACCATTTACTTGGATTGCCTGGTTCAGCAATATAACATAGCCAGAAGAGACGAGTCCACTTACAAAATAATAATAATAATATATATATATATTTTCAATCAGATATTTAAACACTGTCCTTTAACTTCTGAGTGTTGGTGTATTCAATACCTGCTTGATTGGTAATGTAGTAGTGGTAACTGGTAATCAATATGAGTTCAAGCACTGTCTATAAGTCTATAAGACAATCCCAATTCTTTGTAGATTTTCTTATACTCTGTGCATCTTAAAACTCCTAGGGTAGCTTTAGTAAATAATAAGCATTGAGTGTAGCTTCCAGTTTCAGCACAGAACTCTGCTGATCAGCTATACTGGTGCTAGCACTGAGTTACCATCTACAAATCAAAGGTAACACACAACCAAGGCAAAGTAAATAGAAAAAAACAAGCTTTCTATCTTTTATAATTCAAACTACCCATAGAACTAGTAGGAATCCACTTCAAGAAATCTGTCGTTTCTTTTATGCAAACAAAGAAATACAATGCATTTCTAAAATTTTGTCTCAATATCAGTACTTAGTTGTACAGTACATCAAAGTCAGTATACAGCTTTTTCCATTTTACTGTAACCTCTGTAAACTCACAATTATATTGCATTCATTGTATATATCACAATGAAAGGTTGTGAACCTCTGCAGTCCCCATTAGATCTACTCAAAGCAGCAGAGTGGAACTGTCATCTTGGTGCATGAAGTTAAGAGGCAGCAGACATATTGGGAGTCCAGCCCATTTGATAAGCTCGTTCCAATGTCCTCTTGCAATCCTGTAGAACAGTACTGAAGGTTATATGTGGATACTGCTGCACCAGCTGCTCCACTGTGGCTTCATTCACCTGCAATTGAAGAAAAGAATCCATGATGTGCAAAAAGTGAACAAAAGGGGCAATGTTATGCAAGCTAAATAAATAATCAAACTGGGCTCTTGGAAGGACTTGCAGAATTGGGCTGTTCGCTGATACAATAACCTACATAAAGAACAACTCAACTCCATATTAAAGGGAGAATTTTCATACAGTATTCTAGCCCATACTGTTTGATTATTTTTGATTGAAAGCAAAAAACAAAGACAAAATATTTCCATTTGAAAATAGCTTAGTTAAAACAAACCTGCAGTGTTTAAAAACATGTTGAACTATTTTAATTGCATGCTTAAACAAGCTGACCACTACTGGAGCACAGAGCAGTCTTCTTTAGCATTGCATTGCACATATTTCTTTCTGTCTTGAAACAGAAGCACACTAGCTCAACATTACTCAAGCAGACACAGGTTTGAAATTTTTTATGTCTTTGGAAATAGAAAAGTGATTCCATCTCTCAACTAATTTACGGTACATTTTTTATACTTCTGCACATGCTATGCAGGAAGTCCACAATTAGCCCTATTGAAATTAAATTCCACTGCATGGTGTCTTTCAACGTGGCTGCAATGATAATTAAGAGATAATAACAGGAAGAAAATAACACAAAGTATTTTATATTGCAGGTATATAAATTGGTAATACGGGTCAACTTTTCCAAGTGTTCAAAGTCCTGCTTTCTTCACATACCTCCCAGGTAGAAGTTTTTATTTTAGTCTTTTGGTGTGTGGCTATCAGTGAACAAAGGCATTTGTGTGTAGAAATGGGGGGATCAATAATTAAAATATACTATCTTGTTAGGTCAGGGATGTCCTTTCTAAACCTTAAACATCAAAGATAGCACCTTTTTAATTGATTAGACAAGGCAATCAGAGAAGCCAAGCTAAATTTAACACCTTTACAATTGCAGCTCTATGAAGGGATTAATTTGTCAATTATTTTTAAGCTGATTGCAGTTCATATCACAAAAGTAGACAGCTTCCTTCAGCCTTTAGATAAATGAAAGATTAACTGAAGAACCATAACTTCTATGCAGCTATCTTTAAAATCCGTGCTAAAATGCTTCTACATTTTAAAATACATCAGTGCTGCGTTAAAGTACTGAATTGCCTAGATCAGCAGAACATATAACAGATATCATGACTTGGTTTTTCCCACAGTGTCCCACAGAAGTAAAAACAAACAAACAAATGAACAAACAAACAAACAAACAAAATACTTAAAAACCAAACCAAACCAAAACAGAAAAAAAAAAACCAAAAAAAAAACCACCTAAAATATTTACTACCTTTACAAAGAGTCATCTTGGGAATAATATTTTAAAGCACAGTGACCACAATATGTAATAATATTTTTGTCCTTAAAAGATAACATGGAGTGCATCCTTCTGAGCAGTGATTGCTCAGAATGACAGCGATAAATGAAAGGTTTAATATCCAGTTCTTCTACTTTGATAATAGAAACACTCAATCTTCATTGGAAGTTTCATCTAGCTGAGACTGACTTGGATAGAAAACTGGTTTAACTTCCCTTCATAGCACACACCGTACACTTTTGGCAAATTACTACATTACAGTAACCTCTTCCAGTGCTGATAAACAAGAAGTGACTTTTAATAAATCAAAATGAAATCAGACATAGCACAAGTCCTCCAAAATATTTGATATTTATAGCTGAATACATACATACTTTCAAACTGTCAGCAGCACTTCACAGAAACACTGCTTGGAAGGGAAGAATTCCCTAAGCAGTGTTTGCTACTATTTGCCTATTCAAAAATAGCCAGAAGCCTCTTTACTTTAAATTTGTGGTGCACAGTCGTGGCAAAATCTGTCATATTACAAGTGACTTCTCTTTGTGGTACACCAGCCAGGATGGAGATGCTCCTTCTGTTCTTTCCCATTGGAAAACTTAAGAGAGGAAATACCATTGATCTATTCAATATTTTTAAATATTAACAGCAAATACAGACTATTATTCTTTGACACATACCTGCTAGATATCATTTGTTAAAATGGCATGGATATTATATTTTGAGAGGAGCTAATTGGTGCCATATTATAAGCAGATTTTCTGTTGCAGTGAACAAATAAGGCAAATTTCTTACATGGAGGACGTTCAAATACAGGATAAGAGGTAGTGATCAGAGAAAGCCATGCATCCTCCATACCCTGGGACTTCTAGTTGAAGACTGAACATATTTACAGAAGCAAAACTCTAACTGGATATAATATATTTACTGTAAGGCTAACATAAGTGAAATAGCATAGCTCAGGATAATCAGGAAGACAGATGATGTTACAATGGCTTCTTTTTGTCTTCAAATCTACGAAGAAATCTATGGTAAACCATTTATCGCTAGCCACTGGTCCTTTTATCTTTTTAAAATAAATTACTGCAGTATAAATAATACATAATACAATTATTACTAATTACTTCTTTTGATATCAAGTGACAAACACAGTTAAAAGTAAACATAAGCATGCAGAGAACAGGCAAAACCACTCCAAAAGTGACTTTATGACAAAGTCAGATATTTCTTGACACAAACCTCAATGGTCAGGTTTCTCTATTTTTGTTAGTGTCGTAAGAACATTTTAAATTGTTTGATCCCAAACAACACGAAGTAGTATCAAACCATAAATTCATAATCTGTTTTGTATTGTACAGTTAATTTTCTTCAAAGAGAATTGTATGATTGTTTTTGATTTTTAATGATTTTTAACGATTAATTTTTTAATTTTTAATGTGTTCATTACACACAGATGTTTTAGTTGTCACAGAGCAGTGCTGCACAGAGCAAAGAACTCTGTAGTTTCTTGTGCTTTCCTGCCAGAGTGGGGGCTGAGCATGCATAAAGACCTGGGAGGAGACAGAAGGGATATTCCACACCATGTGGTAACATGCTCAGCAATAAAATCTCAGGTAAAAAAAAGGGGAAATGTGAATTGATGCTGTTTGTCTTCCCAAGAAACCATTATGCATGATGAGACCTGCTCGCAGGGAAGTGGCTGACCAACTGCCTGCTGATGGGAAGAGCAAGTTAATTTCTTGTTTTAATTTCCTTGCAGCTTTGGCTTACCATAGTAAACTGTCCTTATCTCAACCCGTAAGTTCTTGCACTTTTTCCTTCCTGATTTTTAACCCTTCCCATCTGGAGTGAGCATGTGAGAGGCTGCGTGGCACTGAGCTGCCTGCCAGGTTAAACGATAACAAAATCCTATGCATAAAGTTGAAAACATTATTGTCACAGAAAGAAACTACTTTCAGTTTAAAATTGAGTTTACTGTCACGATAGAAGAAAAATTTATCCTCCCAAACATCATGATAAATGATCAAATATACAAAGGCTGCTCCAAAAGTTATGCATCCCATTTTACTTTGTTGGCCCACAACACCAGAGGCAGATGGTGATGGTACAGCAGTAGAGGTTGAACCTAACCAGCAATACTCTTACATTCTCTTGTGTGACAGACGGCAGCAGAAGGGCAGGATTTAGAAGTGCATACAAAGCAAAGGTGTGTCACTGAACTTCTCCATGTGGAAAAAATGCCACCCACTGACATTCATCCACTCTTGCTGAATGATTACGGAGACCAAACAGTGGATGTGAGCGCAGTGAGTTGGTGGGTAGTGTGTTTCAGCATTGGTGACAGCACAGCCGTCACAGCACAAGGTGAAGAGCATCTTGAAAAGCTCATCCATAATCAGCAGATGTGTATTTACCTCCACACACACTTCCCCAGTCATAATCTGCCAATGAATTCAATGAATTGCAAACAGTGGTGGCAATGTTGGAATATTGCAATTTTTGTTCCAGGCAAATACCATGAGTGCTCACGCAGGAGCAGAAAGAACATCACATAGAAGATTGTCAGGATCCTGATCCGAAGCTGAAGGCTTAAACATAGTCAGGACAGAGAAGAAGAAAACTTTTTTCTTGCAACATAGTAACACCACACCCATACAAGTTTGAAGACCATGGAGCACATTGCCACTCTTGTCTGGACTGTCTTACCACATCCACCAAAGGTGCCTTTTGACTTCCACATGTTTTGGCAGATAAAAATAGGCTATATTGGTGACATTTTCCAAGCAACAAAGTCATCAGCTATGAAACAGTGGGTTTCCTCTATTGGTGCAGGTTTTTATGAGCAGAGCATGCAGACTCTTGTTCATTGCTAGCAACAATACACAGCTAGCAACAATAGCTAATGGCGGTGAATACATTCAAAAATTGTGTTTTGTAGCAAAGAATTTGCTCTATCAGTGTCACTGGGCTCTTAGCATCCGTTGTTGTTTCCATGGACCTAAATAGAAAGCATTACTTTTGGTGTCACCTACATATGTAACTTCTAGGTAAATGTAAACAGTTTCAATGCAAAGAAAATAACTGCAGTGAAAATATATGCTGGACAAGATAGATTCAGTGAACAATTATATAATAGAAGAGTGAAAAAAAAGATCCTATTTGGCAGTGGGACAGTCTGCATGGATCCCAGGCTGAGAAACAAAGGAGGACCTTAAACACAACTGACTCCCTACCAGAATATCTTTAAATCTTGAAAATCTAGTCAAACACAACAATGGCGTAAAATTTTTAGTATCTTAAGAGTTAGACTAAAACTACATCATACAGAAGGCAGGAAAATACAAGAAGACAAGAAAATTTTGTTCCTCTTAATGAGTAAGATAGACAAAAAACATCTGAGTCAACTCCCTTGTCATTTTTCTCATAAGTTTCCCTAATGGTAGGATTAAGATGCAAAGAAGTCTTACATCTAACCATTAGAACAGAAGCTTCTGTCTTGCTGTTAAGAAGCAGTCTGTTTTGTGATAAAACAAAAACACTGAATGCCATTCCCAAAATAAATTAATTACATAAAGAGCAATTTTCCTTTCCGTTTGAACACTCTTGTTCACTGAATAAAAAATTAAAAATCTTCACATCTTAATATCCCTTAAAATGTTAGATTTTTCTTACATGTGACTTTTATTAATCTTTATGTTTTGATTTGTCACGAGGAAGATTACAGGCTAGAGACAAACTGGCTAAATTACCTAATGCTTTATCAGTCATTTGAATTTGAACAGTCCTTCGATTATGTTTTAATATATAATAAAAGAATGAAGTCCTCACTGTAAAGAGTCAAAGTAATAACTGTGTGTGAATCTGGTCATCAAACAGAAAGAATAAAACAACAAAGTTTGGTTTAAAAGTTTTCTGACAATAAAAATTTATTCTATACCACAATAAAAGCAAAGAAGATGAGTTACTGTCAGGAGAAAGTGATATCATACCTTCCTAACTCATTTGGACAACTTACCTAGAAATAATGGTTTGGAATACTTTTTGCTTAAAGACATCTGAACACATAACCACCACCTCCCTGAAGAGAACAACTGACTTTGTGACAAAAGTTTTATTTGGGGTGAGGCCTCCTTAATTTTTTCTTCTGGCATTGGTGTAGATGTGCGCACAACATTTGTAATATTATGTGTACTGGCAAAAAAAAAAAAAAAAAAAGAATACTTCATTATGTGAGAACTAGGAATTATCTGGGAAAGAACATACTCTGGACCATGTGAAATAGGTGAACATCCACAAAAGGATTGAGGGATTGATTCTTTGACGAATAATCTCATTCTTATTCTGCCAGGTATACACACAATGTGCGTCAAATAATGATAAAAGTGAGAAATCTGCCTTTGTAACTCCTGCTCTTCAAGTAAAATGATCATCAACATGAATCTTGGAAGAAAAAAAAAGCCTATAGTCTGCAAATATTTTTCCCTGAAGTAACTAACTGGCATTTATGAGCTGAGATTTCAGGTTAGTGATTTTTTAAGGTTCATGTTATACTGAAACTACAGTTTTCAATTGATAATCTACTCACAGAAAAATATTTACTTAGATTTTTGATCTGGCATGCTAAATTTATTCATCTCATGTGTATCCCAGTATTTATTGATTGGCACACCATTGATATCTTTTATGGATCACTATGAGAAACTATTTCTATGGAATCCTTCCCGAGTTCTCATGTGAAAATTCAAACTTCAAACATACATGGTAACTAGATAACTTCTAGGTTTTACCAAATCGTTTGAGAGAACTGCAGTGATAATTCCAATATTGTTTTCTTTAATTTCAAGATCATAAAATAAAGAATTTCTAAATATTTTAAATTATCCCAAAGATAATTGTTTAGGATTAAGGACTACTTTTCTTTACTTTTTGCTTTCATTATGTTCCCAGGACAGATCCAATTAAATCCAAGGGAATCAAGTTTTCCTAATCTTGTTAAGACAAATTAGGGATTACAGTTGAAATCATCAGTTGAAACAGACATTTCTTTTTAATGAGACTGATAGCTTCATTCATAAATGAGTAAAATAAGCAAAGATTTAAGGAATTTTCCTACACAAGACTCCCCTACTTACTTTTAGCTAATTTGCTAAAAGTTGGTGTCATATCCAATAAATGTATTGGACTGGAGTATGAAGTGGCAAATACAAGGGCTTTAAAAGCCTTTGGTTTTAATTCATGGAACTCCTTTAAGGAGTTTCATTTAAGGAAAACGAACCAAAAAGAAAAGAAAGAGAAACAACCAAACAACCTAAAAACAACAACAACAACAACAATAAAAGTGCAAAGATGCAGTACTAGGACCACTTAGGAAAACTTGCCTATGCTCTTCCATTGTTTGTCTGTTGTAATATCGCAGAGTCATGGACTGCAGAAATAACTGCAGCATAGCATGTAATGTAGCTCTTTCACAACATCCCAGGCACTCTCCTAGGGAGAATGCAGGTGTTTTCATTTATTTAACTTTCTTTTTGTTCTTAAGGGTTTTATTATGACGTTATTGAAATTGTAGCATTATGGGTATGCCATTCTCCCTCAGTATATGTAGGAAAGTAATACACAAAAGCCCAATTTGCATGCAGTAGACAAAAAAATGAATAAGTAGTCATTGTGTGCATCCATAATAAGAAAAATTAGAAGCATTTTATGTTCCAATTTTGTCTAATGTTTTAACATCAACATCCAAAATATTCACACCCGGAGTTATTAAAAAACATGTATTTTGATTTGCACTTTCTCTTCTCTGAGCAACAGTTTGCTTCCCAAGTCAGTGTCCTATAAAAAGTGTACTTAATAACAAATGTTTGATTTTTTTTCTGCTAATAGTTGAATGAATTATATTCTCAGGTGGCCCAATTATAACTGTTGCCTGTAGCCATAACAAAATTAAAGATTTCTGGAAACACTTTGTGTGAAGAGTACTTGATCACTGAAGGCAGACATATTCCACAGAGTTTCAATGACTGCCCTCATGCCCAGGGGCAGACCCTTTGTTCAGGACTTTAATAAAATTACAGCACTACCAATATTAGCACAACAGCCTATAGTCCAAATGAAGACCCCTACAATTTCAACAAAAAATAAGATGTATTTTGACTTAACAGACACAGCCACTAAAAACAAAACAAAACAAAACAAACAAAACCCCTCCCACATGAACATATAACCATTGTAGTTCTAGACTTATAAGTAATGAAACTGACAAGTATAGATGTTATTTTTCCAAAATACTGATGTACTATTATTTTCATGGCATTCAGCGACTTAATTATATTAAATCTCAGCAATTTATTTTCCACTTATATTTGAAAGGGGAAGAAGCTGGTAAGCAGAAATATCTGCGACCGTTTCTGTGGTAAAAATGAAATAAATGGAATGTCTAATATTTGATAGTAGCACTATTGGAAGGATTTCAGGAAATCTAGAAAGGCCACTTTTTAAATATGCCCCCCTTTTTAGTTCTTTGCTTTAGTATTGACAGAAAGATACAGTCCTAGAGGGATGAGATTCCTTGTTGTTTACACAGGTGAATGCTATTGCCTCAAACTGCTAGTCCCTGCACAGTTGCTACAGTCACAGAGAGGAAAGCATTACTGCAAGCTCACAACATAATCCATTTCAGGTCTCTGTGAGTCTGCATTGTTTTCTAGAAGAGCCAGTGTCTCTGGTCTTGCTGTGCTAATCATTACCGCCACCAGATTACTGAATATTAAAGTTAAGTGATAAAGATTTTCAGTCTCAATTCTCTTTGCTTACTGTGAAGGCTTACTCTATTATTTCAGAGAAACCATTCTAAAGGAGCAGTTTAGTTTGGCTGGTTGGTTGCTTTGCTAACTTTGTTCATGGTAATCAGATGAACTTCTAGACTCCACCTACACAACTGTGGAAGGTAGAAATATTACCAGCATAAAAATTACTTCAAATTTATGATGAAACTCCATGCACTGCTTTGTTCTTACTTATAAAAACTGCAGTTAATAAAGAGCCATATACAATGAAATTACACTGTTTATTTATATAGTGATAAATATTCTTTCAAATTACTTTCTGCCTATTGAATTAAAAGCACCAAATATTGTCCTTTTTATTCTTGTACACTAAGAATAATTCGAGTATGTTGTAGTTTAGTACTTGTCAGAATGGGAACCTGTAAAAATAACATAAAAATCATTCTCCAAATTAGTCAGCTGGCAAAAATGATTTCAAGTTTCTGAGGACAATGCTGCTAAAAAAAAAAAAATCTTTCTTTTTTAATATCATGCTGATTACTCCACATAGTGTTTTCCTTAGTACCTTTCTGCATCCTCATTTCAAATCATTGTTCTGTGGTTGAGAGCCCATCTTTTAATGCAGTATAACATGTCTAGGTGTTGTTTTTAACAGTAAGAACAGATTCATTAACTCAAGAAGATTCCATCTTCAGCATACTGCCATAGATATGTTGCTGAACTAACAGCCTAGTACATAAAAATATTTTGGTGGAACAAGACTTAAATCAGAAGTAGAAAACAGAAATACAGTTATTCAATTTGAATAAACAAATTCTTTTTTATATTTTTAGCAGATGCCTTCATTTATACATGTAATGGGTCTGTTATTCTAGTTAACTAGGAAAAAAATACATTATTCTGTCTTTCAAAATTGTTATATTGAAAACCAAAGAGAAATAAATGCTGTTTTTCCCTTACTGTGCATTAGCAAGGATAACTAGTTTCCTTGTACTGAGATTCACAGATTTTATGAATCTAAATTATTCATTGTGTGTAAAGAGAGGTTCCATTGACAGCTTCTATACTGTACACATAAAATTAAAAAAAATAAAAGTAAGTATTCTTTCTAATATGCAGGAAAGCACCTTCAACAAATTATAGTGATTTAAGAGCAAATTAGTGGTATAGAAATATTTTTAAAAGGAAGGATTGGATATCTCAAAATGAACCCCTTAAAAATGAAAAAGAAGGAATGGTAGCAATTTTTCTGCTAACAATTGCTAGTGTTTTCTGAAGATGAGAGGCAGACTGCTGTACTAATTAATATTAAAACAACCCCTGCCTGACTTTTTCTTTCCCAATTGTGATCAAGAACAGCTTAGGTCAAAAACGTATTTGAAATGTAAAGATTTAAAGATTCACCTAATATATTATCTCCATTTCAATTCCTTTGCTTCAGCTATAAATTTAAATTAAAATTTTGTGGATTATGGGTAAAAATGTTTACAGACATGCTTACTAATATATATATACTAAACAGAAGATTCTTTTTGCCTTGAGAGTTTCTTTTTTTCACAGTCATTTGTCACTTCCACATATACAACAACAATTGCATCCCAGTAAGTCTAATGATTTGCAGTTTGTGCAGGATATATATATCTAAAATGTTTCCAAAACAGGCTTTACTGAAGAACAAATCAATACATATATTTTTAAAATCTACCAATTTTCTAAAATCTTAAGATACAAATGATTTCTTAACTGACTATTTCTGTGTTTAGGAGTAATCGTAATCTATCTTCCTTGTGGTAATATAAAGTTCTTTTTTTTTTTTTTTTTTTTTTTGGTCACTTGTACTGACCATCGATTTCAGTGCTCAGTAAAACTATAATAGGAAATATATGCTACAATTGATCTGAGAAAGTCATCTGGAATAAGCTGCAGACTCTCAGATGCATTTTCATTAGAAGTAATCTGAATTTCCATCCCCAACCCCCTTAAAAAAAAAAAAAAAGGAAAAAAGGCCATGATGATTTATTAACTGACACAGAGAACGTATTCACAGCCAACTTTGTCAGACTCACTTCATTTCATTCACACATAGCTGTGAATGTTGAATTTTGCAGGCCTTTGTTTTTCAGCATCATCCTTCTGCATATTTTCTCAAGAAATGTATCCTGCATTTAAATGGTAGCATGGTTGATAACCATTGCAAATAGCACCACAGCTATTTGCTGCAGAAGTATCTTGAAATATGAAATTCTATGTGAGAAAAGTTGAAAACAACATGGGAAGATAATTCTGACACATTATTCAACCAGCCAAGCTATCAGCCAGAAAAACGTGTCAAGTTTTTAGCCATGATTTCCTAGGTGATATCCAGCCATTTTCCATAAAGGTGAAGAGTTCAAACTGCCATTATTTAGAGCTGGTTGGGATTTTGTGAAAGCACAATAAAGAAGTGCTACAAAGACTTCTTTAAAATGAATTCTAGCAATAAATAGCACTGAGAACAGTGCTCTCTTTCTCTGATTTATTTTGGAAATATAAAATATGCGATACTTAGAAATAATAAGTAACTAGGGGTAGGAATGTAAAAAACTGCTTTCAAAAAACAAAGTTGAAACATCTGGATTTCAATATGTTAATCTGATGTGGGCTTCAGTTTACGCCTAGAGGATGCATGTAGGGCTCTTAGGAATCCTGATGTCTATGTTGTAAAAGAAAAGCAAGTGTCCCGAAACTGCCCACGTGTCGCCCCAGATATGAAAATTATCCCTCTAGCTGTGCAAGAAACCAGTGTGAGGACTTAAAAAAATTACCATTATTGACCAGTTGTATTTATGAAAAGAGAAGTGATACTTTGAAGAACGCTCTTTCATAAGCTGTGATAAAAATAGAGATACAATTAAAATTTGGCTTGATGGACAGCCGTGTTATTGGCTGCGGGAGGCTGGACAGAGGCTAAATATTGCACTGGACTTGGAACCAATATTCTGCCTGTCCTGGCTCACAGGGAGGTGAGGAATCTGCTTGACCCATCTGAACACTGCCATACCTATATGATAAGATTATTTGAGTTCTAATTTCCCAAATGAGGCACTTGGCTTTGGCAACTAGGCTGCCATCAGGATACAAATCCAAGCATTCAGGCCGCCCTGCACCTCTCCATCAGTATCAGTGCATTCAGATCTCTATCAAGGTTATGTAGTGCAGAGAGAATCGAATTTGACTCCGTTGTGGAGGTGTTAGTGAAAATTAGAAAAGGCATCTTCTCAGTATCCTTGCCCCCAGTGTCCTTACATTGAAAAGAATACTATCTAACTATTTATTGTAAAACAAAATGTGGATAGTTCTGAAAGATATTTAGGATTTCCTGATATTTGACTTTTTCTGTATTTGACTTGTAAACAGCGATTATGCTCCCATTTATTAAAATTAAATGTTGACAAAATAGTGTTAAAACGCTTATTAGAAAATTCTGTCTTAAATTCATGCCCTCATTATGGTGATCTCATGGTTAAGTCAGTGGCTTTTATGAGATTTCTAAATACAATGACATTTATTTTCAGGCAAAGAACATATTGCTCCTGTGGTGTGCATGTTAGATGGTAAAGAACATGATAAAAAGAAAGGTCATGGCAACAGCAGTTTGATGAGAAATGAATAATTTGATTATTTTCATGGTGTGGATCAATAATGCTCTGCATCTACTGAAAACCATTGCCTGAAGGCTCTTAGATAATCAATGGCGCAAAACAGAGCCTGCCTTTGCCCAAGCTTGCAGCCTCTCTGATCTTTCTTGGGAGGACCCTTGACGCCTTTAATTTATGTCAAGAGCATATCAAAGAAATTCCACAGAGCCTGGGTCATAAAGGGTATTTTAGTGGCAACCATTTGAAGTCTACTTACATGTGTTTCTTATGTAACTGTTTAAGTACTTCCCCTCCAATGCCCAGGAATTCCTAGAAAGCCACAAATGCTACCTGGTACCAGTGTAACAATCAGTGCCTTGGAAAAATAAGGTTGGCTAAAAGAGGAAAATCTAACCCATTCTTCACTGTAAGCTGGCAACAGTCCAAAGACAAGAATTTCAGTCAACAGGGCATGTAAATAAACCCTTTTGCACCACCCAAGAATTCCCTCTAATGATGTGCTGGACATTGACATTTTTAATTTAAAAGAGCAGTCACTGGAAAAAATTAGTTCTGCATGATACTGGGAGAGACAGTTGAAGACATGGTTTTCTTCAGTAATTTCTCTGTTCATTTGCAGTGAAAAAAAAAAGGGAGCTGGCATCTTCCAGCTGCCAAAAACTTTCAAGTCAAGGATACTTACTTCATTCTGTCTGTGAAGCTATTTTTCCCATCAGGGCTTCACAAGAAAGGAAATGTTTTCCAGTAGTAATCCCAGTACCACAATGCTTTAACCGTGTTTCCCCATTTCTCAACAAGTTTGGCTACCATACTTTGAACACACACACACACACACACACACACACACACACACACACACACACACACACATAAATACAAACATAGAGACATGCAGGCATACAGAGTCAACACTGCTTTCCTATCTGCATGGAATTTTTCTCATAAAATACTATTTTTCTATTTTGCAATTGATTTTTTAATGTGACAAAGGATAGCACATAACCATTTGTAAAAAACTAGGGAAGCATTAACCAGCAGTTAAGAGAAGTGTAAGCAGTGAGGTAGTAAAACTTGTTCTTAGCATCAAGGTCATTGATTTTCTATAGCAGCTGAAAATTGGATAAAATTATTGCACTTATTAGTTCTTTGTTGATTGTTCAACATTAACTAAATCCACAAAATAAATATATGTAAAATTGATCAGGTGATTTGGGGTCAGATCTAATTCCCAAGGTCAAGTAACCCTTTGAACATTCTCTAAGTACATAATCTTAGCACAATCCATCAAAGACATTCACACACTCTTTTCTTCTGTTGGCTCTTATAAAACACTAAAGTTTAGAAGATTAAGTGGAGTCAGCTTTAGTAGACAGAGCAATTCTTCCCCAGTGCTAAACCTCCCCTTGCAATGAAAACTTTCTAAAGCTGGGTGTACAAAATCCTATTGCTAACTTTACAAATGACCTTAAAATTATTATTCATTGCCAGTTGAAATACTGTGGATTTTTTTTTTAAATGGTCATCTGTAAAGTATTACAAAGGATGCATGGTAATGATTCTGAACATGAAGCAGCTTAGAATTAAAAAACTTGTTTTTTCATATCCATATCCAAACAAAAGTTTGCATGCTTGAGAGATATGCTTATGATGAGAATCACAAGCTGGACCACGACTTTTGGTTTTTGATGGCTGAAGAATACACAGTCTCTGCAGTCGTATTTTCAGATCTGAAACCAGAGACTGAGCTTCCAATGACTCTTAGCTATTTCTTCTCTCTCCTAGGCATCTTTTCGGCCCATCTCTGAACTAAGCCATAAATCCTGAAGCCTACATAAAGGGTGAAGCGGGACTGTACTCTTGTTCTCTCTCCTCATAGTGATACTCTGGGTAAAAGCATTCTCATCTAGGAGATTAATGAAAATGGAGTATACAGTGTAACTGCTAATAACTAAGTATGAATGAATGCAATCTGGACAACAGTAGGGCTTTATTCTTTGACTTGTGCTGAGAAATGTACTGGTTTCACCTTTTCTTAGGGGCCTTGAGCTTTTTTCTCATTTGCTATTTACAAAAAGATGGAATTATCAGGAACACAGCTGAATATATTGCTGAATATGAATATCTAAGTTAGCTTCAGATAACAAGTAATGTTCTAAACTTCTAATGGCTATACATCACCTAATGGGTTCAATTTTCTTATAACTAGAGTGTGAAATAGTGTCAGGAGAAGGCATCCCTCTGAAACATGTGGAAACAATTCCCAAAGGAATACTATATTGTACTTTATAATACACTGTCAGTAGTATTTGACATGGTTTACAAAGTCATGAAAAAACTAAACTACATCCCAGGAATCACATTTTTTTCCTTTATGGATGGACGAAAGGGTGATGAGCTTATGGGAAGTAGAAAAGGAAATGTATTTGGTAAAAGACTACACCATATATCCAAATGTTTAAAATATATCAGTGTGTACCCACAACATTTTTCAGGCTATGAACTTGGTGCTCTAAACACAGAGATTCCATCTATGACATTTGTTATTCGTGAGTCTTAATATACGTACTTCAATATTTTTCATGTTTGAACAAATCTAGAGTGAAAATCTTTTTTCTGCATGTTTATACTGAAATGAGTAACAACAGAGTACAGTACTGAAAATAAGAAGTCAGAGAGATTTTGGTGTTAGTGAAACTCAGGGGCCTCTGAAGCAAAAACATGGGGGAAAAGCTTCAATATGAAGGATATTAATTCCACATTATCTTAAATATGTTCATATGGATACAGAATAAGTATTTTAATAGAGTCTCTGAAAACAAGACATGAATGAGCTAGACTTGTCTTTTCTCACTCTGACCAATGTTCCCACTTTTTTGTCCATCCCACCAAATTGACGTTTTCATCAGGGACTCCCTGATGTGAAATTCATTACCTCTAACACAAGTCAGTCTTGCACCTCTTTTTTTTCCCCAAAGGCTTCCAAACTTAAATGTTATGTAGTTAAGCCTCTCTCTCAGCTGAGGAGGAAAATTATCACTTACACTCAAGTTCAAATTATAGAATGACAAATTTGCATTCTGTAAAAGAGATATATTATAGAAATTATTTTTAATGAAATAAAAGGCATTTCTAATATATTCCAAGAGTGAAATCTAGATATTAAAAAAATCTTTCTTTCCCCATCTGTTTTCAAGACCATTACATATGAGCAAGAACACAAAGACCTGTAGAAAATCACTCTGGAAGTAGCACTGTGATATTTTTAGTATTCCTTTGTTTCTTCTTTCTTCTTCTTACAAGAAAGAGCAGTCTATCTTTGTGATGGCAAGACATACCAATCACTTTTAGCCACAAATACTCAAAATTCTCAGAGCTCACATTTTACATAAAACTTGAGTGACTATCTGAGGTTGTAGGTGTAGCCTGTGGGTGTATTTTGAAAATCTATGTCAGCAAAAATGTATAATGCTCTTTTTAGTTCTCCAGATACTTTTTAGCAAAATATATGAACACAGTGTACTAGGAAGTTTACCACAGGAGTGAATAACGAGCCTATTTGTACAGTGAGACACAAATCTATTTTCTTTTCTCTCACCCTCACATATACACACATCAACACTCACTCTCTCACAATTACTCTGAAGCAAGTACCAGTTCACGTGAATGCTGCTTACCTGATCACACCTCATCAGCCCTAAGTATCTTAGAGACTTGCTGCTTTGTGCAATTTGGGTGGCTCCGTGATCTGTAATTTCTTTGCACCATCCAACATCCACGGTCTCTATTGTCATGCTGTATCGTCCAATGGCAATCAGAGCTGTAAAAAATGTTAAAGATAGGAGCCAGAGAATTAGAGAAGACAGTAAGCTCAGTCACATATATACACTAAATGATACTGAAAAGGAATTGTCATGAGTTTTTATGTACCTTGTAAAAAATACTGTATTTTAGCATTTTGTAACCATAGATGAGCCATCAATTTAGGAATAGAGAAGTGCACATTCACTCACACAAAAAAAAGAGATAACAGATCCTCTGATCTATTATTGTATCTATCTGATTCACACAAATAGACCAGTTAGTGTAGATATTCTATGTGAACTCTATTAATTACTTTACTTGGAAAGATCAAAGACAAATCAATTGAAATTGAAATAACTATAAAATAAAATAAAATAAACAAAGAAAAAAAACCAACTACACCATTCAAAGAAAATAACTGATGTTGATAAAAATAACACCTTTTTTTTCAGCAAAGCGATTCTGCAAAGACAGCACAAAGAATAACAGGAAATTTCTTGTTCCTGTGTCGATGAAACAAACAATCAAAAAACCCTGAATGTATCTTAAACCAAATATTCTAAAACTATATTTCCTACTGTTTATAATGATGATGGGACAACAATCACACACTTCACTTTCATGTTTTCTTCAGGAACACTCTTCTAATTAAAAATAAAAAGGCCAGGAGGAGGAATTAAAATGGGAACTTGAATTTGAACTTTCAAGAGAAGAAAGGAAAGGGGAACTGGAAATTTTAAAAGCAGTGAAAACCACTGAGAATCTGAACAGCTTGGGCAAGCTTTCTGATGACATGGGTTATCTGGAATGACATATAGGATTCCGATCACCATCACCTTGGTCACCAGAGGTTATAAAACTCGTCAGGATATACAGGCTTAGAAACTGTTAGTACAGTTGTATTTTATTAACAGCAATGAACAGCTGCCTTCAATAGCTGAAAATGCAGCCCAAGAAAAAGTCCAATGCTTTCAGTGCAGGAAGTCAAGAATCATGATGTTTGCTCTTACTACTCTACATATAATGCAGTTGCTGAAATGGAGAGGAAGGAGTGCCTTAGTATAAATACTGAAAATTTCATTAAGGGGAAGATATTTCAGCAGATGCAGGCTGATTCCCTTCATATTATGGAGCCTTCAGGCAGAAAAGTTATGAAGAGCTGGTAGCTTTTAATATTCCAGATGTTAATCTTAGCTAATCAGGGTATATTTGAGCTCTGGAAGCAGAGAGAAAAAACCCACCTGACCTTGCAGTAGTTTTGTAGAGGCCTGAACTACTAATGGCAGGCAGAAACAAGGATAATTTGTTAAGTTTTAAGTATTCAGGTGGACATGATTTGCAACCAAAATCAGGCAAAGAAGGCCAGATACATTCTCATAACCTGTGAAGATGGAATGGAACACCACTTTTTTTCCCCAGAAGCTCATCAAAAAAGAGCAGTGATAACTGAATTTTGCAGCTGGCATAATAAACTTTTGATGCAGATATCTGCGTAGTTTAATTATGATTTCATTGATTTTCATATGACAGTTCAAATCCCTCTTTTCAGTATATCCCTAAAAACAAATCCTAATTCTGCAAATGGGTAATTTTTTTTTTTTTATAACACAATATAAACTTTGTTCCTATGAGCCTTATAAATATATCACTTTAATAAAAGTCAGGGAGAGAGAGTCTGAAACTTTCTGTGCTTGTTTTGTAATAACAAAAGAAAGAGGAATTTCAGAAGACTTAATGAAAAATGTTTTAGACTTGCTTGTAGTGCAGGACTACGAAAGCCTACCAATACATTAGAATACTAACAGTCAAGTATAATTTGAAATTGTTTTTTAATATTTCTGCTAGTTTTCATAAAGTTACTATAATCTGTCATCATATTGAGGGAACAAAAAAGCACACCATTTCAAGGCTTCATGAAAAAGTGATAAATGGAAGAAAATCAGCAGAGAATGCTTTCAAGAGAATGACATTAAAGATCATCAGATGTCACTGGTGAAGAATGCTTCTAGTAAAGATACTGCGGGAAACTAGACGTATAACTTCTGAGAGCTCCTTTGCAACGCTTAGGTTAGAAAGAAAGTACGGAGTAATGCTGCTGAAATATTAAAAAGGGTGTTACGCTCTGTGAAGAATGCTCAAGATGAAATTATAACCTGAGGTTTACTACTCCAATAAGTTACCTCGAACGTGGATGGCTCAAAGCAAGAAATTTCATGCAATTTCAATTTCGTACTATTTGCTCATAGTGAACAAACTGGAAGAATAAAATATGGTATTTCTTACTTATACATACCATTATATAACAAAACATGAATTTAAACATGTTCCAATATCATTTAGTACGCATATCCTTGTATTTTGCCATTTTGAGGGGCAAAACATTTAATTTCCAGAGCAAGAATTTAAATCAGACCTAAGTTTTACGATTTTTTTTATAAGAAGATAAACATTTATTTTGAACTAATGTTAAAGGGATTTAATAATTAGTGAAACAAGAACAAAATAATTATCAAGTAATGGATCATGAAGCCTCTTTGCAAAACTGGCCTTCAATTCTTGTTTTCCGAAAAACTATAATCTGTTATTTCTGCGAAGTGTTAACAGAATGAAGAGAATGAACAAGATCATCCCCAGGGTCTGGAAAACCTAAATAACTTCTGTAAATGAAAATGTATGTGTATGGTTTTTTTCATTCTCATTACTATATTTTGCCAATTACCAGATAAAACAGAACATGTGATTTAAAGGTAGTGTGAGACAACCAGCATATTTTTCATGCACGTAACAGTACATACAGGAACAATACAAAGAGAAATAAAAAGCCCTGAATGTATGCATGAATATCACAGAAAAGAAAAAAGTTGACTGAAAAAAATTCCAGCTCTGTTGTCTTCAGAGGTTCTTGGGGAAGGATAACTGAACACATTTTCAGTTTTACATATTGATTTTCAAACAATTGCTAAACTGATGTCTTCAATTGTTCTTCACTTTACTGTATACGAAAATAACTGGTGAAAATTCATGCTGTAATTGATTTATGTGTCTGATGTATGTCTTGGACCAGTGATGCCTGTGATACACTTCAGGTTTGGGATGACTGCATGGACAGTACTTTCGTCTTGCTGGCCTTTTCCCTGTAGCATATTCACCACTGTCTCTACTCTGACTTGCTGTGGAGTCTACAGATGACATATGCATATATTTGGTTTCCTGTTCAACAGTATTAAGTAGCTGGGTGTTCTTTAGCAAACAGATACACATTTTTTTTTATTTAATTACAAGTGATGCTAGAAATCAATTATGGTATTACAGATGGTGTCTGCCTGATGGTTGTTACAACATTTTCTCAACCTTCAAGCAGAAAATCACAGATTTATGTTCTACTTTGCTACTCTTTGTTCCCAGATTAGCAGATGTCTTTCTGGTAAAAAAACACAAAACATTTTGACAAGAGCATATTCAAAACATTTCACTGTTACCCTGTAGTGATTTATCACAACAGTTCATCTACAAAATACGTAAAGAATGCCACTTTAAAACACTGATGGTATTTTTAGAAAACTTTACATGTGTGCATTTGCACCCTCATAAAAACAGTGCTGGACAGAGAAAAGATCCACTATCCAGCCTCCAGCAGCACTCAACAGTGGAGGCCAAAGGAAAAACATGAGAACAGGTGAAAATGTAATGGTGCTTTCAACATACACTTTCCTCACATGAAAAAAAATTAGAGTCAGAACCTTCCAAAGCAAGGCTGCTGCCTCTATGCTTCTGTAAGTCCATCTAATCAGACATTTTATGTACAAAATTTCTTAGGATTCTGGAGACCCTGCATCACAGATCCCATCTGTTCAGCTGCCTTCTGTTTTGAAAACCAACTTTGATTATTTGTTTTGAACCTGCCCTAAAACTTGATCCCTTTTGTGACTGCTCAGGTCCCTTTAAAATGCTTTCTGGAAATCCCAACAGAGTGTATCAACCAGGCCTTCCATATTCCTTGCTGACTCCTTGAAAGTACTCTGATATGACTGTGAAGCGCAATTTCTCTTAACGAAGCTATGTCAACTCTTCACCAATATGTCATATTTATTCATGTGTTCACTAATTGTACTTGTAATTATCGCTAATTTGCCTAATACAGATGCCAGGTTTATCAGTTAATATTCCTCTGATCTTCCCTGAAACTTTTTTTAAAATACATCTGCCAAGCTGTCCCATGGTAGTCAAGCAGGGTGAAGGTAAAGATTAGACAGCTGTTAGCAGCTTGGCTACTTCATCTGCAAGTTTTTTTAGAAGTCTTGGATACACACAGTTCTTCTGCTTCAATGAGCAAAATACTTTAAGCTTCAAGTTTCAGCCAGGAAAATGTTTGCATTGCTCAACAACTTTTTTTTCCCTGTTCTGACTGCATTTGCCCACAATAAATAGAATATATTGCTCTTCTCAGAAAGCCAGGCAGTAATTTAACAAGGACATGTACAGCAAAAGCCTTACAAACTAAGTCCAGATTCTCTGTCTTAGGAACTTGTAAGCACAATCAGCAATAAAGAAGAGCCAAAGGTGTGCTTCAATCAGATGAAAACCGGGCTTTAGACATAATGTCAAAACAGAAAAATTTGGCACCCTAAACTTGAGGTGAGTACACAAAAAGCCACCATTTCATTTACAGTTGCTGGCTTTGACATATGAACTTCTCTGTAAGTGAATATTTAACAGTGCATCCAATTCTTTTCTCTCCCTTTTCATACTTCCACTTATTTTGGCAAAAGCAAGTTTTCATATTTCTTTCTAGGTTGGAGGAATGGAAATCAACTGATGTACAGCTCCTACAAAGCAGAAGATAAAGTGTAATGTCTCCAACTCGAATTGGAAAATCACCCCCACAGCCTTGAGCTGTAGTAAGCAAAATTTTCTCCTGTTAACAGTAGTACCAGTAGTTTGTTGCAGCTGGGAGAATGAAAAGGCATATGCAGGACAAGGTACAGGTCTTTTAGATGATCAGCTGGAATACTTAGGAAAATAAAACAGATTTTGACATAGAGCAACACCATTAGAAACAAACAGTAATTTAACTAAATTTCATTGTAAACAGATGTAGATATTTGCATCTACTACTATGGGCAGAAGTGACTGTGTTAGAGTGGAAAGATATAGGAGGGCACTGAGCTTCTGAGCTGGCAAAACCAGAGGGATGAGGCTACTGTAGTCAGTTTGAAGGATAGGCTCAGAAAAATCTACTTGGCAGTGTATCATCTTGAGGCTTTCCTCCTTAATTCTGCATATACTGTTAAAAAAAAAATCAGAATATAGTATTATGCTATCAAAAAGAAAGTTTCAAAAATTTCATTGACTAACTTTTACAATCCAACTAATCAGGGTCATTCATTAGTATGAGAATGTCATATCATAGAAAGTAATATATGTATCTCTGGTATGAAGAACCAAGATTCAGCCCAATCTTAATTAAATTTTAATGCATTATTACATCTGGAAATAAATGGACGAGGTTTTGCATATTTTTTACCTCCTAAAATTGCTTGGAAACCTAGTGTATTAGGCATAATTACATCAAATTAAACATATTTTTACAAGCACACACATACTGAACAATAGAATACCTCCTTAATAATTGCTACTTCATTTTAACAGAAATCTGTGAGATTTTCTGTGTTGCTGCTCTCTCTCCTCCTGTCATCACCTAATACACTGTATATCCAAAAAGCACTGCATTTGGTCAGCCCTCACTAAGGATTGGATATAAATATTTTTAAAAATTACCACTGACATCATCTTGACACTGGGGGCATTATATGTATATATATGCAATCACTCAAAATGCATTCTAGCGCTTGTTTATTCCATTTTTAATTCATTAATGACAAAAGCATGTAAATGCTCAAAAATTAGCATTTTAAATTTCTAAACTCTCTAAAGGTTTTATGCAGAGTAGAAATCAATCAGTCCTCCCCAAATTGCCAAGTAATAGTTTTCTTATGAAACTTTCCATTATCTTTTATTTATTACGATAGCTAACAGCTATTAAGGTGGCTTTGATAGCCATCTACTTGCTCATGAAAAACCTAATGTACAACAAATTGTGGTGAAGTTCATGAGAGTTAAAATTGCAATAAGTAGACATAATAAAAAGAAAATTAGCAAAAACTACGTATCTAGATGTTAAGAAAACAATGTAATATTTCAACTTCACAGACTGCAATATTCTCGTTTTGCTGGTGGAGCTATACCTACCTAAACTATTTAAAATGTCAAAGCTCTGGAGAAGCTGCAAAGAAAATGTATGAATGAAAAAATTAAATGGACTTTTCTATCTGTTGTTTGTATTAGTCCACTGTATTAGAAACAAAACAGGAAGATGTAAATCATGCAGATAAAGTATAAACATTAGAGTGCACTGAAGCTTTACCACACAAAAATTAGTTTGATATTCCTTTTCCAGTAATTTGTAGAGAAGTATTTGTAAATTAGCCTGCAATTAAACACAAACACTTGTCAATTGTATAATACACAGTTGAATACACAGACAATATACTGCCAGCTTATTCTACCGTATTACAATATTTAAGAACTGAAATTAAAACATTAACCTAAATACATTACTAATATCCTCTACAGTACACAACTGGATACGCAGTTAACACAAATATTGCCTTTATACTGAAAAGGCTCTGTTTTATCAGTGCACACTTATAAAAACTTATTTTCTGAAAATTCTGCAATTCAGGTTCTTTCCCCGAATGAGTGCGACAGAATTTGATTCTTCAGAGCTAATCTTGATGCTGTAAGCAAAACCTTGATGAGTTTATACACATCATATTAACAGATGGGATTTATGGTTACCCTCTGCATCAGTGAAGTTGATGGTTATCTGCCATGCAAATTACATGAGGTCTTGCAATTCAGGTAATCGCAGAGGCACATATAGTACATGTCTAATTCCATTTCCATGTGCCAGAAGTGTTTTGCTGCTCTAACTGTAGGCAGTGTTTGAAGAAAATACTGCTTGAATTTCCTGATACCATCTATTGCCCAGAACAGAGGAATCACAGCTCACAATACACGTTGCTTCTGCATTAGAATAAAAATTACTGTATGGTATAACCTCTTAAAATCTGCAATTCATCTACTCCTGTTTCATATTTGTAAGAGTATTTCAGTAACTAAATAAATGTTTGCTGAACATTTACTGATATAAATCATGCATCAAGCACTGTAGTTCATCTGCTATAAAATAAAGCCTACTATGGGTATATAACTCAAAAATTTCACTTTGTACTGGCTTCTCAGTCCTAAGTCCAGTTCTGCTTCGCATTTGTGTGTCTAGAAGACATGTAATACATCTCATATAACATCTGCATTTCAGAGCCACCATGAATCACAGAATGGTTTGGGCTGAAAGGGACCTCAATGATCATCAAATTCCAACTCCCTGACACAGACGGGGTTTCCAGATGTTAGATCAAGTACTAGATCAGACTGCTCAGGGCCCGATGTGGACCACATCCACATCCACAACCCCTTTGGGCAACCTTTTCCAGCACCTCAGTACCCTCTTAAAAAACCTCTCCTGATATCTAATCTAGATCTCCATTTCTTTAGTTTAAAACCATTTCCCCTTGCCCTATCACTACCTACCCATGTAAAAAGTTGCTTTTCTTCATATTTATAAATTCCCTTTAAATATGGGAAGATTGCAGTGAGGTCTCCCTGCAGCCTTCTCTTCTGCAGGTTGAACAAGCCCAATTCCTTCAGCCTGTCTTCATAAGATAGGTGTTCCTGGATCATCTTTGTGGCCCTCCTCTGGACTGTCTCCAAAAGCTCTACAGCATTCTCCCTGGACCCTTTTTCCTTCCTTCCCAGTGAATGGAAGTGATCTTTCCCTTTTTCCTGTCCCTGAAGACTTCACCTGACAGCCATGACTTTTCAGATATGTTGGAAAGTGGCTCAGCAACCACATCAGCCAGCTCTCTGGGACACATGTAATCTGATCCCATGGACTTGTACACACTCAGTCTCACGAGTTGGTCTTACACTAGGTAAAGAGTCTTCTCCTCCATTTCCCAAGAGTAGATTCAGTCTCAGGGATGTGAGATTCAGAGGTATGAGAATCCTGGTGGCCAGTGAAGACAGAGACACATAACTCAATGTGTACCTCATCCTTCTCCGCTCTCCTTATCTGTTGTAGTCAGTTCCCCATTACCATTTAGCAAAGGAGGCACTCTCTCTATGGCCTGTCTCTTCTTGTTTTTATCATCTCTCACCAAGTTCAGTTCCATCTGTGCCCTGGCTTTCCTAATCCCAATCTAATCCTAATCTAAGTCAAGACAGTATCCCCATGTTCCTCCCAGTTTACACACCCTTGCTTCCACTGCCTGTACACCTACTTCTTTTTCCTCAGTTTGACCAGCAGGTCCTTGCCAAACCATACTGGTTTTGTGTCTCCCCTGTCTGCTTTCTTATTCTGAGGGATGGATAGTGCTTGCATAAACAGAAAGGCATCCTTAAAGAGTAAACAGTTTTGCTCCACTCCATTGTCTCTAAAGATAGCTTGCCAGGAGATGTCATCCAGCAACTCCTTAAATAGCCTGAAGTTCACTCACCTGCGGTTCAGGGTCCTGATTTCACTACTTGCTAGGCTTATGTTCCTTGAGATCATAAACTCAACCAGGGCATGGTCACTGCAGCTCAGGCTGCCTCCAGTCTTAATGTCTTTAATGACTTCCTGCACATTAGTGAGCACGAGGTCCAGCAACGGTTCACTTTTGGTTGGTCTATTCAATACCTGAACCGGGAAGTTAGCGTCAGTGGACTGCAGTGTCCCCTGGATGTCTTACAGCATGCCTTGTCTTGCCAGCAGATATCCGAGTGCTTGAAATCCCCCATCAGGGTGAGAGCCTGTGAGTGTGAAACTTCCTGTAGCTGACACAGGAAGGCTTCATCAACAGGCTCTTCTTGATCAATAGGCCTGTAGAAGACCAGGACCATCCATCCTTTATTGGACCCACTCCTAATTTTAATCAATAGGCTCTCGACTTGTTTGACTTTCTCAAAGGCAGTTCCTTGCAATCTATCCACTCCTTAACATGCAGAGAAATGCCCTGCCCCTTACCTATCCCTTCAAAAAGTGTATAGCCCTCAATGGCAGTGTTCTGATTGCGTGAATCATCCCACTGTGTTTTTGTGATGATCAAAATTTTTCAAGTTAACCACTGTTTTCAACTTTGTTTGCTTATTTCCCATGTTGCATGCATTGGTATAAGAGCACCTGAGGTAGGCTTTCAGATGCACTGCCTTGCTAGAGGAGCCCTCCCACGAACCTCTGGGACAAACATGAGGTTTTCTTCTTCTGCTTTCTAGACTGACAGTGTTCCCTGGCTCTTTTCTGTCACTCAGCAGCACTCCTTCTCCCAGCAGCTCTAGCTTAAAACCCTCCTAACAAACTCTGCCAGTTTGCTCCTGAGTGTATTCCTGCCCCTTCTGGTCAGTTGCATCCTGTCCCATGTCAACACTCCTGGTTTGTCAAAGGAGCTACATAGATCATGGAAGCCATAGTGACACCACTCATGCAACCAGTCATTCAACTGGTGTCGTGGTTTTATGATTTTTTGGTACTGGTATTCCACATCATGGCATCATGTAGTGCATTGGGAGTCAGGGAGAACTACATTCCCCAGAGGACTTTGCAATGCTTTGTTTTTTTTTCAAGTGTTTTCCGCTCAGAGGGAACAGATAAAAACTCTCTGCGGTCACGGGACGTTCTCTCTCTTTCCTCTAGGATCACTTAGGAGTGGGTGCTCGCTGCCGTCCGCCTTCAGCGTTAGCGTAAGGCCTTCGGTTTATCGGGCACTCACTCTCTCTCTCTCTCTCTCTCTCTCTCTCTCTCTCTCACTCGTTTTGTTTGATTAATTAGGCTTAATTCCAAATTGTATTGCATTATATTGTGTTATTACTTCCTGATGTCTTATTTAGTAAATTAGCTTTTCCCCCTCAGATCGTTGCCGCTGTTTTGTTTTGGGGCTTATTTCCTTTTTTTTTCCTTTTCCCCCTTCCCCCTGTCCGGGGTGTGGGCCTGTGGGTCTCCTTCCTTGGTTGTTGCGGGGCCGGGCCGAACCGGCCCACAAACCGCTGACAACTGGTCAGTTCTCTTTCTTCTGCTTGGACCCCACTCTCTCACTGGGAGGACTGAGGAGAACACTGCCTCTGCTCCCAATCCCTTCAACACCTTCCCAAGAGAAAAAGTCCTTTTTGATATTTTTTAATTTCCTGGTCACAGACTCGTGAGACCCAGCTTGAAAGACCAAGAGAGGATAACAGTCATCCATGAAAGACCAAAGCAAGACAGAACTTGTATAATAACAGGCTTTCTGCCAGGGAACTCAGTCCACCCCATTTATAATCCACTGCTCTAAAATATTCTTTGTTATAACTGCATGAACAGTTACCTTGAAATAACAGTAAATACATAAATATATCCATGTACCAATATCTAACACAACCATACAGGCAACCAATTAAGTCCTTTTCCCAGTGATATGGCATGCAAATAGGAGAGATGGTCAGAGTTATTTTCTTTGTATTTTATAGAAGGTGTATTTTAATATTTACAGCAAGTACTCACAGGATGGTAACCAGACAGATATGCAAATAGGAAAAAACTTCTGTAAATCCTTAAGAAGGTTAGAAATAAAAAAGATGCCTAGCCTGAAATATTTTCCCAGTGGACTGCCATATCATCTCTCTGGATGGCAAGTTTGCATTTTAACATACTTCGTGGTTTTTTTTTTCCCCTTTTCTTTTTTCTATTGTCTCCACCTGCCTTAGGCTGCTTGAGGTCTCCTGTGATAATTCTATTGTTACACTTTCGTGAATATGTGGCTATAGGCAACCTTTCTTGAGAATGAAGAACGGGACTGCAATAAAATGCAGAAACATACAGGGGCACGATCACACTGGGAAACCAATCTAATAAAATGCCTTAAGGAGATGAAAAGCAGAAAGACTGTATCCCTTGAGCAAACCTGTTTTCTCCAAGAGTTGAGGAAATCTAGGTATATTCCCTTCATCAATGGATGCGCATTTTACTTGGAAACTTGTAGTGATTCTACAGTAATTTTGACAAAAACCTGCTTCAAAGAGATAACACACATTTTAAAACAATTTATTTCTGCTTTCTCATTATTTGAAGCATTGCTTACCTTCAGAAAATTCAGAACATTTTTGGAGGCAAGAATAGTCCCAAGGAAGTGAAAAGATCTACTGCCTCCATTAGGAAAGAAGAGACGGAGGATAATCTATTAATTGCTTGCATGCAATTAAAAAAAAAAATAAAAAAAAAATATATATATATATATTTGTATGGAAATAATATTTCACACAGGTAGATATTTTCTTTTTTTCTGTACTGATTCATACTGGTTTTAGTATGATTACTGTTACACAGTTAGTATTACTTTAGTGCAGTATATACTACCGAATACAGCAACAATTTCGTTAGCTGTTACATAGAAGTGAGTATGCTAAATCAAGTTTTACCCTGAAAAACAGGGTAAGCATAGGACTATAATTTTCCAGGCAGAATAAATCTTGGTGCTCTCTTTACTTTTCATCTTGCAATTTGGCAAGTCTACCCTGATTAAAAACATACACAAAATAGGATGTTCGTACAAAAGCTATTCAAAAAACTACCTGGCAGAGTTTATGGCAAAACTGCCATAAGTTAGAAATTAAATAAAAACAAAATAAAACAACAAGAAACAAGAAAAGAGCAATCTTTCAAAATAATCTCTGGCGTACAAGCAATAAACATCTGTTTCTCCATAAAGCTGCATTCAAAGGAAGACTAAAATCATACAAAATTGAATGCAACATACATGGTACTGTCCTGCCTGTAAACTTTTAATAAAAATATTAATGAATACCCATTTCAGAGATGGTCTTAAGAAAAAACAGCCCTCATATATCAAGCTGATCAAAACAAGCTCTGCATTCTTTCTTTCCTGATGACAGTACAAGGTAACTTTCCACTGTTTTGCATAGGAGTAATTTCTGTCTTCAGAGTCATATTGTAATCACAAGTGGAAGGCAATAAGACTGAACTTGGTCTGCAGGAAAATTACGGAGCTAATTCAAGCACATGTGAAGGACACAAAAATGACTGGGAATAGTAAGTGCAGATTTACTGTGGGGAAAACATGCCTGGCCAACCTGATTGAATTTCTATGATGAGATGGCTAGCTCTGTAGACAAGGGATATGTGAATAATTTTGTACCAGGGGAGACATCTGAATGTCTAC
Organism: Callipepla californica brunnescens; assembly: GCA_023055505.1. Classification (NCBI taxonomy): domain Eukaryota; kingdom Metazoa; phylum Chordata; class Aves; order Galliformes; family Odontophoridae; genus Callipepla; species Callipepla californica. The sequence goes on along the minus strand of JALIRH010000023.1, from coordinate 4,302,247 downwards.
AGCACTTCCTTGAGAAGAAGTACTGAAGACTCTTACAGATGGCTGTTTCCTTTTCCATTTCAAAATCAGAAACACTTTTGTTTCAAGGTAACAAAACTACCATAAATTTCCTAAAGCATAAAATGAGAGTTACACAAGGAAAATAAAATATAATCTTTTCAAAATAGATAATGTGGTTTGAGTTTATTTAAACAACATATATCTGTGAAAGCGGATATTTCTAGCTGTTACTGTGTCCAAGAGCTTAGTGACATTCAGAAATGAGTCACTAACGATGACTGAAAATACAGATCTAGCTAGCACTAAAAATAAAGGCTGTAGCCCCAAACGACATGGCATATATGCAACAAGTCAACTCTAAGAGGTATGAAAGAAAGCTTTTTTTTTTTTTTTTTTTTTTTTTTTTTTTTAAATCTGGAATCATTATAGAATTGGTGCTGCTTATGATTTTCTGCGAATGTTTTGGAAAAGCTGGAATACGGAGCTCTTTCAGAGGCTATGGGGACAGCGACAGAATACACATTGTCATACACTGACCAAATGAAAAGCTCACAAATTTTTGCTGGAACAGCATGAGTTGATAACAGGTGGAAACTAGACAAATCACTTAGAATATACAAAAGCTTATTTAAAAAATTACATGTCAATATATATAAATATAATAACAGCACTGTCGAAATCCTGTATTAACCACCGCTTATTATACCAAACTTCTGATGAATTTGTTGAATTTGGAAAGTCCAAATCTCAGAGAAGAAATAAAACTGAGGATGCTGAGATGATGATTTAAAAAAAAAATCAAAATCTTCATTAGCTCTAATTCACATGCTATTGTAAGAGAGGAGGCAGAGACAGAGATTTCTGTCATTGTAAGGAAATGTAACTGCTAACCCTGGACAATAGTGGAATCAGCTAAGAGACTGCCTTTTTGAGACTGACTGAAAATAATTCTAAATGATGTGGGAATATACCCTTCTGCACTTTTAACTTTGTCCTTCTTGCCTGCAGTCTCTAACTACTATATTCTTCTGATTAATAAATACTGACTTAATTTGAAAAGGCTGCTTGGTGGTCTGCAAATACTTGCCAAGACAAAGGATGACAACTCTGACAGAGGTCCACTCATTCCACCATGGAGGGAAAACAGTAAAATCAGAGATCTTAAAATGAGGAACAATAGAACTGCACATTTTACCTTTACAAAAAGGAGGACTCATATCAGTTTGAAAGATATCAAAAAGATTAAAACACTGAACACCTAACAAACACATGACAACATGTTACTTCTGAGTCACACTTCTGAGTCTGCTAAAGGAAATTTTTTACTCACATAAAAATTTCCAAATGTTTGAAGGTGAGAATCATTATTTAAATCATGATTCAGTATAACATTTCTTAAGACTATACAAACTTAGCAGCAAATAGGTAAGACAATTTTTTAGTATATCAAATTGAATTTTGAGGAGATAAAGAAACCAAATAAATGCTAACCAGAAGATAAATACTTATCACAAAAATAAAATCCTGCGTGTACAATCTAAACAACAGAAGGAAGTGGCTACTGAAAACTGTAGATTTCAATAAAAAATGCCTGGTGTATGCTGCCTCATCTAGAGAGTAGGTATCAGACTGTACTCAAAAATATACAAAAAATTACAGGCATTTCCGTCATCATAGCACAGCATGAGGTGTACACCAAGCAGTGTTTGTGCACTTCAGCAAACATCTGTGGGATGTGTTTTTTAATTCCCAGGAACATAGTCAATACCTTTTTTTTAAGATACCGATATATTTATAGTTCATGAATCACAGAATCACAGAATGGTTTGGGTTGGGAGGAACCTTTGTAATCACTTCATAATCCAATCACCTCCCTCTAGAAAAGGTTGCTTGAAGCCCCATCCAGCCTGGCTTTAAACACTACCAGGGAGGGGGAATCTGTCTCACCACCCTCACAGTAAAGAATTTCTTCCTAATATTTAGTCTAAACCTACCCTCTTCCAGTATAAAACCATTTTTCTTTGTCCTATCATTGCCTACCTTTCCAAAAAGTCACTCCATAGCTTTTCTATAGGCCCCCTTCAGGTACTGGAAGGCTGTTGTAAGATACCCCCATAGCCTTATCTCTCCAGGAAGAAAAGCCCTACCTCTCTCAGCCTGTTCCTGTAGGGGGAGGTGCTCCAGCCCTCTGATCATCTTTATGGCTCCTCTCTGGACCTGCTTCAACAGCTGAGGAAGAACAGCCTGATGAAAAACTGTATATCTATTTTTCTAACTCAGCCAGGTCTCCATACTTCTTTAGTCTTCTTCTAAAATAGTAAATAAGGAATGAAAAAACAACGTTCATGCAATAGGGCAAGATTTGTTACTTCGTCTCTTGAAGATGTATGTCTAGGAACTAAGCATATCACTTTGACTGAAAAGCTCTGAACAGAGTGTAAAAAATCATGTGTTTTTCAAGATACTCTTGAATTATGTCATAAAGCAGCAACTAGCTGTTATGAAAGGGCTAGGTGCAGAAGGTGTGCAGTCATGTGCATGAAATACAGTGCATTTTGGAAGAAGAGCAGACTAGAGAAAGAAATCAAAAAAGCAAAATGGAAAAATCCCTACACATGTACGTAGATGTGTATCTACGTACATAAATCCATGAGTTTACGATAACAGAGGGCATCAGCATATTTACTCACAATTCCCTAACATGTGCTTTTCTTCCTAAATACCTCTGGGTTTAGTTTTTGTCTTCACTTTTTCTTATTACCTTTCTTTCACTTTTCTTAATAATTAAGACCATAGCACTCTTCTGGAAAAAAAAAAAAAAAAAAGGTATCAAGGGATTGTATTCTGTAATAATTTTTTGTAAAAATTTCACTGTTATAATTTACTAAAAAAAAATAATAAATGATGAGACAAACCACCTTAATATCCAGACTCAATATGTTCCCGATACTACATCACAGCCTGACTATAAATTTCTTCTCTGGGCTCCAGTCTTGAAGAAGATAGTTTGGAAACCACTGTGTTAAGAAGAGATTCAAAAATTCCATATAGCAGTTTCTGATGATGGTACAAAAGCCAGAACTAGTCTAAAACACACTAACAAAACAAAACAAAACAAAACAAATACAAAAAATTCTTAGGCTAATATTGGAAATGTAATTTGAAATACAGCAGCAATAACAGAAATTGCCTAGTGGTGTGACCATGGTACAACTGTGATATATCCATAGCATTAAAAGTGCAAGCCCAAAATACAGGCTTTAAACAAAATAATCCAAGTGCACCATCACTGATTTTTCTTTTTGCAGCCACAATGAATTTTTATTCACAGAGATAACATCAATATGCCTATTTTATTTGCAAATCTTCTTTAAATTGAAGCTTGGGGACAACATGGTTTTAATCTGAGGACTAGCAATGTTTTTGAAGGTTTGCATATAGCTCAAGTACAGTGGATGCATAATCTTTTCTATTTCCAGTATTGATGGAAAAAAACTAGCAAGCCAGGAGAGGGTATGAAGCTGGGATGTGGTAGGATGACACAAATTTACGTAACGATACTATCCATCTTACAACCTTAAGCTTGTGCAAAATTCTTATCTAATTATGGCTGAGTACATTTGTACATGAGTGTTGAAGACAGCTCTGGGAATACCATTTGCTGTTAAAGGCTTTGCAGTGATCAGCAGAAGTACAAGCATTGCATTTTGTCAAGGACAGGCAAATCTTCACAATCATAGGCTGAACATCCATTGGAAGAGAATGTGAAGAGGCTTCATGAAATTAATCCAAGGTCCAGATAACCTTCCAGAAATGCTGTACTACATAATGGAATCACATGTCTAACAAAATGAGCATTATGACGCCAAGATGTAACCCTACACCCAATTTTTATTCAAAAATACTGGAATATATGTTTCTATACATAATCTAAGTTTATTTATTGTGCTTGGATGAGTTCTAGAACTGAAACAGTATTTCTTTTGTAACTGTTGTAATAATCACTGAGTAATAATATATTACTGAAGTATCTTTCAGATCCCTAAAGATCGCAAAAAAGACAATAATGCAGTGGCTAACAGACTGTTCTGAATATTTGCTATTGTGCTGATTGTTGCTTAGGTCTCAAATCACAGCATGAAGTTACATTCTGCATGTGCTGCAACAAATCTACACAATCAGAGAAGGGCAGACTGTCAGCATCAATTTTGCATTTTTCTTTTTTTTGTCAGCATGTATCACTCCACATCTCAACATGAATTAACTTTAACACAGGATTTTGCGTCTATTAACATTTAATACGTTCCAATGCAGATATATTGTTCTGCTTTGGGAAACACAGTCAGAGGAAAGTGACGTAACTTGCCATTAATTTCATTATGACTAATGAAACTGAGGTTGTTCATATAAATCAATCTGACTGAATGCTGAGAGTGAGTGCAACTGACAAGGGGAACTGAAAAAAAATGTATAAAGGTTCCAGTGAATCATCACAAGCAGGACTGAAAAATAATGAAGGAACAGTTTTCAGAAAATAATTTTGAAGACCCACCCTGTTAAATATCTGAAAGGTGCAGTATATATTTTTGTAAGACAGCTAAGGCCATGTTTACGTGAAAAAAAAGGATTTATCTCTAATTTCTTACAGAATAGTTTAGGGCAGTCATCAAGCTGTCTTTAGATAATGACAACATTACATCTGGAAGATGTTTGTAGCTGAATGGTTGCACAATCTTCCCTAAAAAAATAACATTTCCAGCATTAATTAGCTGGCCTGCATAATGAATAGAAAGAAACTTCATAAAATTAGCTTACTGTAATCACCTGAGGAACTCTTTGAACAACAATTAACAAGATGAAATGCAAACAAAAAATGTTAGTTCCTAAGGGGTTGAAAAATACTTGCTTTCTGAAATATTTATCCATTGCAGTACACATCCAGGCAACTAATCTATTCCAATAAAGGCCATTTCCGTGGGAACTGGCCAGAAACACAGTTGAAAACAGTAAAACCTTTCTTCTCTAACAAAACCTGGAAGTTTTATCAAACTGGATCAGGAAGTAAGGAATAGTTTACACCAATTAGATAATTTCTAATTTCTAGTAGCATGCATATATAATAAAATATTATATTTGCAATGTAAAAATGGTTTCAACAACACAGCCACGACTCGATGCTTATCTAAGTTGATTATTAGGTATTAATTACTGGATACTGATTATAGGCTTGTTAATATAAACATGGACGCTGTTCCCTTTTATGATGGTATGTAAGAATGCAATAGCTTACGTGAGTATTTCATTTGGGTATCTTTTTCAAAAGTAACCAGAGACTGAAAAATGTGACAAAGTAAAAAACTTCTTGTGAAAACTGGCTAGATAAAGAATTATGCACACAGACAACAATAGACTAGAAGATAAAAGTAAAGTTGATCTGATTTTACACTATGTACACATTTTTCCAAAATTAGGATATTAAAATGTTGAAAAACATACTCAATTATTGCCAGTTGAACTGAAATTTCCAAATACACGGTGTCAGCAGATAAATTCACTCTTCTCTGAAATGCCTTCTAACAGCTTTTATAGGAACTGCACTGCTTCACAGTCCATTACAGATTTCCTCATGTACGGGGTACAAGATTTCAGTTTCAGCTAACTATTCTGGGTAAAGAAATTTTAATTATTTTCAAGTACAAAGACTATTTTCTTGTGCGAGAAATTTCGATAAGTTCTAATCTGCATGCAACTGAAATTCTAAAACTGTTACTATGTAGTATTGACCACATAAGAGAGAGAAAAAGAAAAGGTCAGTACCGTAACATTTTGACTCAAATTCATTGTTTTCCCTTTCTTTAGTAAGTGAAGAAAAAGAACAAACTTTTGTCAAGGAGTTAAAGAAGTATTTTCCCCCTCTCTGCTGGCTATAATTTTCAGTAAACATTACTCAGAAATATGAATGGTCCTGATACAGATAATTTTCAACACAAAACATACCTTTGTGCATGTAGTGTAAAAAAGTAAAATAAATAAATTGATCCTTCTAATAGATCAATATCTCTCTCTTTCTCCCAGAGAAAGAGTGTGAGCACTGCTTGTATTCTGGATGTCTTTTACTCTTCTATATTGCAGACAATATGTCCTCAAACTTGAAATGGACTTCCACCATATTTTGTTGTTATTGCTTTTTGCCTTACTATCTCTGTCTTCAATCATATTGACAGTAATTGTTTCAAAAAGAAAGTTCATACTTCTTTTCATCCAAAACAGTACATGTGCCAAAACTCCATTTTTACTGCTACATACCTCTATCCCTTACAGAAGTTAAACTTCTTGATAGTTAAAAAAAGAAAAAAAAAATGATACTGCATAGAACCCACCTTGTAAAATCCATCATTAGCTAGGACATCAGTCAGGACACTGCTAGATAACAGCATCTTCCTGATAAGAAGTCTACACTGAAAGGCTAGCATTTCTTACAGTGTTCCAAATTCAGCTATTTCAAGTATTTTTAGTCAGTTCTCTTTGTTACCTTACTTTGCTTTCCTTTTCAGCCCTTTTATTGCTCAGTCATACACTAAAGCAGAATAACTCCTACCATATTAAATAATTAGGAGAACTAAATGATCAAATTGTAAAATTCAATAAAGAATCAAGCCCCAAAGAATACTTAAACACAAAATAACAATTAACATGCACTATTTACTACTGATTTGATTTTATTATTTGCATGCAAGTGACACTAAAAATAGGACAATAAAAATTATTAAGATACCTTCTTCTGAATTTATTTTGGCAGACAAATTACGCACAATTTTCTCAAGTCACAGAATCTCAAAGGAAATGAAGTAACATATAGTTTGGATGTAAGTATCATCTATACATTTATAAAGATATGTGTATCTTCTAATGTGAACACAAGCCAAAGCCTTCTTTTATCGCCTTCCACAATAAAGTTACATTAAAATTTCATGAAATAGAAGTTGCTTCACTAAAGGAAGCCTTATCATAGAGGGAGAAATAAATCTGTGTTTATTCACATACAGAAAATTTTAGCAGATGCACAGGAACTCTATCTTCCACTAGTGGTAGGAGAAAGTAAGTCCATGATGATATTCACCTGATGATATTCACCCACTTTTTGCCAATAAGATGCTGCAAGTAGAGGAAATCTGTAACACTGTTTCTTCCCAGCTAGTAGCTGGCTGATGTTAGAAAATCTAAGGTATAGAAGGTAAGAAAGAGAGAAAATAATAAATCTAGCTGGAAAAAAAACTCCTGAGGCTTCTAAAAAGACCAAATCCCCAGACTGAAAGTCCTCTTCTTCAGTGTTACAAGCTATAGTTGTCATGATTTTATGATTTTTTGGTACTGGTATTCCACATCATAACATCATGTAGTGCATTAAGAGTCAAAGAGAACTACATTCCCCAGAGGACTTTGCAATGCTTTGTATTTTTTACGTGTTTTCCGCTCAGAGGGAACAGATAAAAACTCTCTGTGGTCACGGGATGTGCTCTCTTTCCTCTAGGATCACTTAGGAGTGGGTGCTCGCTGCCGTCCGCCTTCAGCGTTAGCGTAAGGCCTTCGGTTTATCGGGCACTCACTCTCTCTCTCTCTCTCTCTCGTACTCATTTTGTTTGAGTCATTGGGCTTAATTCCAAATTATATTGTATTATATTGTGTTATTTACTTCCTGGTGTCTTATTTAGTAAATTAGCTTTTCCCCCTCAGATCGTTGCCGCTGTTTTGTTTCGGTGCTCATCTCCCTTTTTCCCTTTTCCCTTTCCCCCTTCCCCTTGTCCAGGGTGTGGGCCTGTGGGTCTCCTCCCTCAGTTGTCGTGAGGCCGGGCCGAACCAGCTCACAAACCGTTGACAATAGTGAAAGTGATGAAGACAGTACTCTAATTTCCCACAACAGATTCAACCAAAAAAGCTCCAAGTAACCCACTTTCTTAAAAATTCATTTAAAATGAACACAGTTTATTCACGACTGACAATACCAGCAAATGATGTCAAATGCCATTAATATAACTTACTGTTCTTTACTGAAAGCTGTTCAGTTAGGAATTTGGCGTTAGATTGTCATTATAGGTCCACAACTGAGTAGTAGTCCACTTTTTTGGAATTCATTTTCCATGCAAATAAAACTGTTGTTTAATTGTTATCCCTCTTCCTGGGATGTCTGTGTAAGTGGAAAGTAGACTTTCCTTCTTTGTTACACAACTACAAGAAAACCCGAGTAAAATATATCCTATTTTGTAATAAGAAAACACAGCGGATTTTCTAAGAAGAACAGTTAAGTTAAAATAAGAAAACAGATAACTGTCATAAACTATTGGTCCCTCTAAGGATTACTAATAAATACTATGGCCAGCATCAGATTGTTGCTTTCTAAATCTAGTCACATTCAGGTATGTCCTAGTTGTAGTTTTAACCCCAGTCAAGGAGAAATCTGAATTACTCCAGGTACAAATTCCATTGTATTTCTAATAGCTATAGGTAACAAAATAAACAGAGAATAATACAGCCAAGTTGAACAGAATGGGTCTGCAAATGTCACAAAGAAAAATCATTTTACTTATGAAATTTTCTGTTTGTTTTTTTTTTTTTTTAATGAAACAACGAATCCATATTTCTATAACACAACTCAATTTATGACTTCATGATTTGGTTCAGACAGAATGAATATAGACTAATTTTTTCATTAGCAACAGTTTTCAAATTGTTCTGTAGACTGCATGGAATCAGTAAAATACGTCTGAAGGTTTCATAGTAGTCTCAAATTCAGCATACAGTAAGCTATCCATACATCTAGAATGACACATTTCCATTTAAAAAAAAATTAGATATAAAAAAATAAAGGAGGCTGAACATAACAACAACTCAGTTGGATACACTGACATAGATATATAATAAAAAGTGCCTTTACATTTTGTATAAATGTATCAGATTCTTTGTTTCTATCAAACAGTGCACAAAATGTACGATGTCATATTTAAAGCAGTAAATAGACTTCATTCTATATACATCAAAGATGCTTGATTTAAAATAAAAGCATGCATGCATGCATGAGTTAAATGAATGAGTGTATAAATGTACTAAGCAATTTTTTCTGGTCCTTTTAAAAAGATTAAGTATGCATCAAAATAATCAATTGTTCAAAGTGATTCTTCTTCACTTCTAAGTCTCAACATTTTAAAAATCAGATAAGGAACACACCCTGCCCAAAAGCGTTCCACAGACATCCACTCCTTGTTTAAAAAGCCTCAAAAGAAAGATAAAAATGTAAACATTACTCAACAAAGAAAGACACTATATGGATCATTGGGAGATTAAAGTCCAGGCTCTTGAGACATTGTATGAAATCATCAGTTTTCTGCAATGAGATACTATAATGTCTTTGTTCTAGTCATTAGTAGTTAGCTGTTGAGCTAAATTTAACTTGTAGGCCAGAACTTGTCCAGAGAAATTGTCTGGAACAAAATCATACAAGGTTTTACAGTAAGATCAGCATCTTGAATGCATTTAAAAACTAAAATCTAGATCATGCGCTGGAGTATGTACCCAAAATTTCAGCAAATAATCCACTGAGGGAGCAGGCAGCAATAATCTGTTCTAGACAAGACTTTTCTAACAGCTCTCATATATAGTTTCAAGAAGAGCACACTGCCTAAATGCGTTCTCAAGTCAATAAGGGAAGATGAGTTAATGCAGTAGAGACCACAGCAGAAAAAAAATTTGAAGCTTCCTTGCCCAACATAATTCCTGCTTGTTTACTTCTATTTAATGATTTCAAAGCAGAGAACAACTGAAAAATATTCATACATGAAGCAGTTTACCAGAAAAGGTAAGGATCATCCGGTATAAAACAAATGATCTGAATGATTCTTGTAAACATATCACTTTTGACCTTTTTTATGTAGTATGACTTGATAGCTGTGTAGGCAGGCCTCTGTCACATCTCACACTCAAATTATAAAGAAACATCTTCTATCTCAATGAAAAATGCATATTTTACTTGTTCAGGCCCCATTATAAGCCAAAATGTAAGGATCTTTCCCACTAGGTAAAGGGAAATATTGGAAGATATTTAATTAAAGAAATGTATTAAAAGAGCAGCTACTGCGTGTTCCTAAAACAAACAAAACTAGATATAGGTATGTTACCTTTTGTTTATTCTGAATACCTCAAAGATGTCAAATACTGTTGTAAAAAAAAACATAGAATATGCTATCATCTGTGTTAATGAGTACTGTTCAAATTACAATTTCTTAAAAAAAAGTATTCAGAATTTTAATATTTCAGAGAAAATTTCCAGAAATTAAATTAATACAGTAACCTGTTCTAAATCAAATAATCTGCTCACCAGTTCAGATCAATAGTACACAGACAACCTACTTATCTGAAACAGGCTCCTAATACCACATTAAACCTGTTGCTGAGGCATATTTTGTGTTCAGCACAGCTAAATGTTTAACAGGCCTCCAAAGAATAATCTGTCAGAGACTGAAGATTTTGCTGCAACTTTAAAGCCACAGAAATAGCTGCACAGCTCCATAAGGAGCTGTACAAGTTCCTTGCATCAGATCAACTAGAAGGGACTCTTGCCAGCTCCATGGGGCCTAAGGATGGCTTTCACATTATTTCTAACTTGTCTGAATTTTAGTCAGTTGTTAGGTGATGCTCACCTCCCTAGAACATATGTACACTGCCAGCAGATTTAGAAGATTCAGTTGTAATGCCAACTTCATCTCTGCACAGATTTGCAAACAGAAATCATGAAATTTATCAGCTATCAGTTCCTTTCTATGTGATTCCCTATAACCTACAAAATAATCTCAGAGATACTGGCACTATGCTCAGATGAACTTCACACACAATCTTAGCAAAAATGGATGTCATGATGTTAAGATATCAAAATACAGTGGAGAACATAGCCAACAACATACACTTTAGTACTTTTTTTTTTTAAAGTATTTGTGTCCCTTTACCAGGTAAACAAAATACCACAGGGAAAAGAAAGAACCTGGAAAAATCACTTAATATGATTTCATAGCCTTTCACCTCAATAAGATGATGTTTTCTAATGCAAAACAAGAATAAGATTTCTCTCATTTATTTTCTTTTGTTTTAGTAAATGTAAAATATACATTTTTTCCTGAAATAGCACTTAGAGAATTTCCCTGCCATGTGGGAAATAGTTTAGATCTGAAGTAAATTAGCAGCTCGCTCTGAACTACTATAGATCAGATATAATACAAAAGTGAGATGCTAGTCACTGGGGCAATGGTGCTAGATGTACAACTCCCACTGCAGCAACTTGTCAGCTAATACACATGCAACCACTTCTAGACTGACTGCATAAATGGAATATAGCTCTGAAAGTAATGAGTACTATTTATTTCCTCAGAAACTACAACAGATACAAAAAGCACAATAATATGGTTTGACTAAGAAAATTCTCAGCTACATAATAGTATTTTTCAACATTTTTTTCACCATTAGCCATCCACAGTATGGTTTGTCTTTCAGAGTGGTATCTTTCTCTGCTGAAATGTTCTACCCACTGCCTCACTGTGCATGCATTCACTGTTTGGTCCCCATGAACAACCAGCAAATGTTGATGAATGTCAATGGGTGCCATTTTTTCCACACTGAAGAATAGTGACACACCTTTGCTTCATACACACTTCCATGTCAGACCCCACTTTGTCAGTCTGCCTTTCTGCTGCCATCTGTCACACAGCAACAACATGTAACAGAATACTGTTGAGCAGTTCAGCCCCTACATCCATACCACCACCATTTGCCCCTGATGTCATAAGCCAACAGAATAAAATAGGAAGCATTACTTTTGTGTATTTCCCAGAAATCAATGCCTACTAGAGTTCAATAACCATGATATGGACACATTCAGTTAAGATACTTTCAAAGAGTGACATTCTCTTCAGACAACTTCCCAGAGAGTATGGTGGCCGTGACTTTTTGGCTGAAGGCCTAAATGCAAAGACAAGTGTTCCATGGCAAGTTGGCAGCAGGGCAATGACAGTCTCTAAAAGAAAATCTAAGGATGCTGTCAGGTAACAGATTCAGCTACATTCTTCCTTGGCAGAAGGTGAAAGTTATTCTCACAGAAGAATGAGAGCCACTCCCTAAGAAGTACTCTACAAATCAACACTAAGTATTACTAATTTCAGCACTATAAGTTAGCAGCAGCACTTGTAACCACTGGGAAGCCTGCTCCTAGGAAAGCTAAGAACTTTTTAACTTCTCTTAAACATGTTCTCAGGCACACCCACAGTCCATCTGCCAAATGCAGTGATAACAGTCTTCTAATATGGCCAAAGAAATACATTACAATTCCTATTATCAGTCATTCCAGATATATATAACCTGTCAAAATCTGAAGTTTCCTTTTACTTCAATGGTTCTGTTCTGTTTTGTACGCAACCAAGGATCTAGACAGTTTTGTGGATGGATTAAGTTCTATTATATACAGTATTTCTCTAAAGAACAAACTCAGCAGGAAAGCATTTTCACACTCATGACAGATCATAGAATACTGCTTGTTACAAACAGTGTATATGTAAAACAACAATTCTCTGAGCAATGACTATCATTAAGAGACAACATTAGGTGTATGAAATCAGCATGGAATCCTAAAACAGCAAAATTTGAAGGGTTCTTCAAAAGATGTCTGGCGGACTATAACATTGCGAAAACAACAAACACAAGAAAAAATAATACGACAGAAAATAAAAGTGTGCAACAGCTCCAGGTTTCTTGAAAAGCATGAAAGGCATAAATTATCTGACCCTAGAACTTGCAAGAAATTAATGCTTGGACATGTGTACCAATGTAACAGGTATCACAGGTACAGCTTATAGTCTATTTTATTGAACTGATTTCGAAAAGGTCAGTAGAAAAAAAGGAAAAAAGATTCTTAGGCAGAAAGAATCATTCACCCTCACACCTTGCATTTGAACAGATTACATATTGACTAGACCACTAGAGAAACTGCTAAATCAGGTGACTCATGGAAAGGAAGCTGACCACAAGAAAAGCTAATCATGACTATTTAAAGAAAAAAAAAATAGCTCATTTAAAAGCAGTTTGTGATGTGGTCTATTACTAAAACTGTTCTCATTAAGCACAATTTGCTGATTTCCTCCTGAAACCCACTGCTTTTCATCAAGGTCTTGATTTTTCAAGATCGTTCTATATATACAAAAGCAAACTGCAAGTATTAGATTAGACATCACATTAAAAAAAGTTTTTATGTTTACCTGAAGAATAAAAACAGCCCATAAAATCAATTTCAGTACTATTTAAAATTATCTTTTAAAATTCTGTTTCCTCTATTATTTGACTGTAAATAAGACCTCTGTGCATGCAATTTACTCAAATGCATTCTTCTGTATTATTCAGAAAAATGCTGAAATGAAATTAATCCTCACCAGAGAATTAAAATCTAAATGTCATATATTTGTATACTAAATTAAACTATGTTATTTTTACATAAGAATTTGGAGGATTAAGTATTTTGTCTATAAAGCAGTTTTCACAGATTACAAAAATTGTGATCTAATTCAATCATACACAAAAAGACAACAGATATCTTTTTTTTCTTATTTTCTTATTTTATTTTACTTAATTTCTTCAGTCTGTCTTATCTGTCTGCAGATTTGAAGATTATTATCAAATACTGTATAAATATCACAAATATCAACAAGTTCCTTTGTTAACTTGTCTTTTTGCTCATTTAATTACATTTTTGCCATTTCCCCCATCTATTTCATGAATATACATAGGTAGTGTCTTAGGGGAAAGAATGTGAAAGACCAAGCGTAATGTTCAAGGAAAAAATGATGAAGAACTTAACTTGTGAAATGTCTCTTTAGGCCAGCTGATTGCAGGGTAACTACCGAAAAGCTGATACACACACTTTTATTTATATCTACTCAAGAAAGAAAATGTTAAAGAATCAGGATGAAGCTGATTTCCCTCTTGTGTATGTGCATAGCTTTTGATTATAGGCTTTTTCTCAATTGATGAACTATTGCGTTGAGTTCTGAAAATCACTTTACAGAAATAGTGCCGTGTTCAGGGTCAATACCTCTCCAACAGTCAGCTATAAAACTTCCACTGATATTTTTGAAAAGAATGGGATCAGGTCTTTTTTAGTTTGTGTAGAGAGTTCTTGGAACTTCTCTGCAAGGAAGAATAAAAAAACCTCATGTGATTCATTTGTGGTATTCATTCATCTTTTTATCTCCTAAGAGCACCAACTGAATGCTTTTTTACACCATTTAAAAACTATTGTTCACTTCCTCTTGGGAAGAAGGCAAAATCAAATGTCAACTTACCTGAATATTTCTGCTATACCAGTAAATACTATACATATACCAGAGAAGATTCGAAAAAAAAAATAATTTGATGTGAATATGCCTTCTATTAAGGGCCTCAAGACTTTGTATACTGCATTTGTTCCCTTCTTCAAAAACTTCACTGTATCTCATTGCTAACAAAAAGAATTTAAACAAGTATCTTTCTATGATTTATGCAATACTCTAGTCATGTGTGACATTCTTTACTTGAAAAAGCTTGATATCTATCCTTCATTTTTAATGATATAACATAAAAAAGTCAGAAGACTGGAAAGTCTTCATTCACACAGGTACCTACAATAACTTTGCACAATTATGTCAGCTCTCCCATGCCCAGTATTTCCCTTAGTGTATTAATTTTCTCACAGAAAACAGAAACAAGCACAACAACAATCTCATATCTAAACTCAATTTTTACGTTACACCAGCTAATCTTCAGTTTGTGTGCTGCTTTCCACTGCCAAAGCATTTGACTAGGCTGTACTAAGGAAAAGTACTGGTGATACATGAAAATAGTATTTCAGACCTGAGAATGGTCTTGAAACACTATTCCAATGCCACCATGTAATTAGAATAGAATGCGCCTGAAAAAGGCTTACTTGTAGCAAAGATACTGCAGGTAGATCTGCCATCTCCAAGCTTTTTCAGAAAAGGTGTCTTTCAGATAGGAAAGGAGAACTGGCTAAAAGTGATTTCTAACTTATAAAAAAATCTGCGAGAGGGGCAGGAAAAGAGCACGGATTTTCTGATTATCTGTCTCAGTTTATTTAGCATTTTAACATGATGCCTATTCTGTACGTGATACAAATATAAAATGAAATTTAATTGACATTAATTATAGGGGGTTATTACTCATGGTTCATTGTTTTTAATGATTTTTTCTAATAATTTCTGCATGTTCAGAATCAATATATTTCTACTTCAAGTTTTGTTCTAGAATGGCTGAAAAGACAAGAATAATAAAACACTTTTTTAATTCAAAACTGAGTAGCACTTGTTCTGCCACTCTTCCCACGCAACAGCATAAATTACTTCCACCTAGGTTTTATTTCTCCTCCCCACCCCTCTCTTCGACTGTCTCTGGCATTTAAGTGCAAAAAAAAAAAAAAAAAAAAAAGGAAAGTATTTCAGCGTTGTGTGTGTCACTCTCAGAGATCTGAAGTTCCGGTTGCCTGCAGAGGCCATTTAAAAACATTAGCGTTATCCTGGGAAAAGCAGCCTTTGGACACACTCTCATCCATAACAAAAGAGATTCTAAATAATAATAACTGTGAGAATATATTGTTTCTCTTTGACCACTGGTGTAGGAAACCTGGTTGTATCATAAAGTCTCACGAAGAGAAGAAGCATGTAGAGACAAATAATGGGAAAATAGGACACCTATGGTGCATGTTCAAACTCTCAGGAATAGCTTTTAGCAAGATTAAAAAGGGAAATGAAACTGAATCTCTTGACTAGCTTTGCAGTGAAGTAAGTATACAGTAGCAATCCGTTCCACTCATGGCTCTAAAACTTTTTTTATGCTGTATTTATGTAAGACAGTTTTGTTTTATGATCTGATTTGACAAGCAGGGACTTTATTTCACTTTCAATAGAAATTTATTTTCTAAACAGTAACATTAAAATTGCATTTTACCTGTAAGACACTAGAATTGTCTTTAAGTGCAGAGCAATTTTATATTTCTGGTAAATGTTAATGCTTAAAAATGAACTTAGATCAAAAGCCTTTAAAACGATTGCAGCTTTTTTGATCAGTGGCATTACAACAAGTTGGCAGCAGCTGGACAGACAGTTCATGCTTTCAGAAAGGGATCTCTTTTCATTAGCAGGCTTACTGTTGATCTAGAATTGCCTCTTAAAAAGATAACAGAAATCAGGCTTTTCCAACTTCTAAGACAAGAGTTTTCATGTTTCAGTTAGTTGCACACAGAATTATAAATACATTAATTACTTTCAGTGGTAAATTGATGTTTTCTCAAAGCATCACATTTCTAGATATTTTGCATTTTGAGCCAATATCTTCAAAAAGTTACTATATGTGGCAAATGCCCACACTTACATACAGGAAGTACAGAATACCATTAGTTATAAAGGACCAAATAATTCAAACCTTGCTTTGTCAAACAGAGTCTTTTATGGTTTATATATCCACAGGTCACTCAACCGAGGGCAAAGAATATCAGGCAATGAAAGGTGAAAGCTCCCTCTCCCTCTCTCTCTCTAGTCCCTCAAAGGATCTTGACATATCAACAGCAAAAAGAAACCTGACTGTCAATACTGAGCACTCTGATGACTGAAAAGACACAATAACCAGTTCTGGTACTTTGTACCCAAGAAACCGATCTTTCTGTTTCTTTCAGGGGAAGAAAGGGATTCACAGCTATGTCAGAACATATTATTGCTCTTAACTCTGACAGACTTCAATTTTGGGTATTTAAAATTTTGTGTATTCTGTCCTGGGAGATCTTTCCAAAACAGTCGTAAATTACAAGCAGTTTTAACAGTTGCAAATGAACACACAGCTAAGCTCTCTGCTTTCAAATCCTTCCAAATCTACGTGGTAAACAAAAACAAGATGTTGAGACTACACTTTTCAGCAAGTAAGTATAATAAGGCATCCATATAGTAAGAGCACTCCCTGAACTACATGCATCTATACATATACTATGAGTATCTGGTAGAAGCTGATTGGAACAGCCTAAAAAATAACATGCAATAAATACGCCAGCATGTCCCACAGTGTCAAATCATGTGGTACACCTTCACAGCAAACTGCACAAAATGACATTAAAAGTTAACAATCAGATAGGAAGCACATGTTCGGGGTCAAACTGGATGAGTACAGGGTCTTTTCATTTATCTTTTTTTTTTTTTTTCAATTGTACTGTGAATATATGCGCAGTTACAAATTTCACTGGAACATTTTCAATGCTATTTCAGCCACGTAGTACTTACAGATCCCCGTGTTCAGAAGTCAGCACAAATACATTACAAGTGCTGCAGACTTCTTATGAGCTCTGATATGAAAACAGAAACCCTGACAAAACTGCATGTGCTGAAAATGAAAAGATATGGATCACTCATGTAGCAGCTCAGATTTCAAGTTTTTCTGAGGAAGAGCACAATGCCCAGCGTATACTGCAGAATATCCAGAGCCCATGAGGAAGAGATAAAAAGTGGAAACGATCTCCCTAATAGACAGTTGAGAGAAGACAATAATTTGGCATAAAGGTGTACAATATTACAGTATTGGAACTTTATTTTGAGACCTACAAAAGTAAAGAAAAATTGTCTCAGGAAAATAATATATTTCCTCTCAGATGAAAAGCAGATTTCATTTTATGAAGATAAATGAAAATTCTAAGTCTGTTTGACTTTCAGTTCTGCTCATAGTAGTTAATGAGATGAGAAAATAAAGGGACAAACTCCTTACGTAGGATCTACAGTGAAGGCTTTACAGTTTTACCTTACGTGAAGAGGTGGGGTTTATCCATGAGAGACCAGACCTCCCTGAATGGACTAATAGAAGCCCTCTATTCTCCTGGAAATGCTGTTTCTGAACAGCCACACTACTCCATCATGACTATTACTCTCCCTTGGGAACCACTGTCTAAGAAAGGATCACTGCCTATTCTTTTTTTTTTTTTTTTTTTTTGGGGGGAATAAAATATGTCAAATTTAAGGTTTTATTAATCACTCATGACAATTTCAGTGGCATAAACAATTTTAAAGTTATCTTCTGACAGATAACACAAGGTAAAGGCTGACATAAAGCATCAATTGCCTTTTTACCTAGGACATGACACCTAAAGCTAGTTTTACTCTGTAATACTAATAGAAGTTACAGGTAGATGATTAGTAACAAATGTAACCATATTATGTAAATTATATCTATTAAAAATGTTACCATAAAAAATTGATTTTCTGGCATTTAAAACAAAATCAGTTACTTAAAACCCCTGACTTGAAAGATCAAAATATCTCACTTTCTTGCACACAAAAAAAAACCACAGCTAGGTGTTTGTTATTCAATCTTAGGGGATATTTTTTGGATGTGTAATGACAGCAGGGAATCAGACTTCCGTTCCCAAGATCCTTCTGTAAGAATTTATACTGGCTGGATCAGAAAGCAGATGACACTTTTCAGCATGAATTCCAGCAAACAGTTTTACAGAAAGATTTTTCATTTTTATTTTTACTTTAAAATATCAATCACCTTACATTATATGTCAGCATCATGTCACTACTAACAGTTAAAAGTCTGCAGTAATAGATTAATGGTGAGCAGAGAGGTCTTTCTTTTAATAAATTAAAGAGTTTCCTTTGGTGAAACAATTCTAGAAGCACTGCACTTCTCCAGAAGAACAGTTAGTGATTTGTTACTTTGTCCGCAACATCATAACTGAAACACACAGAAAAGTTACTGGGTCAGCAGGCAGAGATTCTATAACTCCAGATTCCAAAAAGTCAGATCGTTTCCTCCTTCCAAAATAAAAACATGCTGACTACAACAAACCACCAAGGAATCTTCAATACGATTTACAGTCTTCAGTCAATTTACCTGGTAACAAACACAAGCATTTCAGAGAAGGGTTAGATTTGTTTGTTTGTTTGTTTGTTTTTTTGCAAGATCCATGCTTCACACAACAAAATTATTTAACTAAGGTCATGACTATACAAGGAAAAATGCATTGATTTATCTAAACTGATTGATTTTAAATCCAGTTAAACTGGTGCAAACATCTAATGTAAATGCACTTACCCCAGCTAAGACCTCACTTAAATTGATTTAGCTTACTTCAGCAATTTATCAATGTTAGCTAAACCAATTCTAGCAAAGGTTAAGCAGGTTTAAGTGCTTCCGTATAAGGAGTTTGAACAGATTTAAGTATATTGACTTAAAAACATTTTAATTAAAACAGTGTAATGTCTTGTATGGGCAAGATTCAAATCACAAGACAGAGAAGCAAAGCAGCATACATAGGTAGTTACATTGCTTCCAAACCAAAATCAGTCTTGCTTCCACTTGGGTATCCCTTCTCCAGTAACTGGGACATACCTACATACATGCCCCATTCTGGGGGAGGCACAGTAGAAATGAGATCAACGTTCAGGTGGCAAATGAATCTGTAGGGACAACAGGAACAACAGAAACCTGGCTGGGGAGCAAGCCTGTGAAGAAGTGACAGTGCCTACCTCTGCCTGAAGTCACACAGGCTTAGCTCAGTGTCTCACAAACACATTTATCCCATCCCTGTCATACATGAGCAGAATCAGCACACTGCAGACACCGAAGTAGTCTGCATGAACAAACTTCAACATTTTTTTTTTACCTTTATGACCTCTAATGCTATTAAGCCAGGATTTTAAAGGAATGCACAACAACTAGAATACAGAAGGAATACCAATAGGTAGCCACAATTCCTGTTAGTAGCCAGAAGAGCAACAATCCCGATGAGGACACTAATCTAACTCCGTGTATCTGGCTCAGCTACATTTGATTATTTGTTCTTTTTCCACCATACTTTGTGGTTTTCTGCTGCTTCTTTTGGATTGACAGCTATCCTTTTCTTCTTCCTGAAGTTTACTTGCATTTCTGACTCAACCCTCTCAGACGAATCAGATAAGATTTTAATAGTGGGACGCATGTCCAAATCCCGCTCCTGACACTAGAGATCATGATGACTGCAATTCACTTAGATTTTGCTGGCCCAGTTTTTAGCATCCAAATACTACCTTTCTCACTAAGACATATCTTACAGCGAATGCACAACTAAGTTAGCAATTGCATGAGCTTAAAACCAAAGCGTCTAGAGAAAATTTAAAATATGTTCCAAATTGAGCCAGATGCTCTATTGCCTCTCAATTTTCTGTACGATGAAAGAAACAACTGTGGTTGAAATTTGTGTGATAATTCTGACTTTGGTGTAATAACAGACGTCTGTAAAATATGATAGTATGATTAGATAATTCAATGTGATACTGAAAAATATATCTGCAATTTTTACTAGCGATAAAAAGCACCAGGTGTTTTAAATGCTTTTTCATCAAGTACATTTGTATTTTCATAATTGTCCTGGTACACTTTGCCAATGGCCAAACTGTTTTTAAATTATCAGGCAACTAACTTCCCGATTAAGCTTAATGAGCTTTTTGTAATACTAATTTTCAGAGTTAGGACTAGATTTGATAATGAAATCTCCAAGTGATTTTCACAGAAACATGTTATGAACCATTTGCCACTGTGAATATGTATTCTCTTTAAAAGTATAGCAACTTTATTGAAAAAAAAGAAAAGAATTCAAGGACAGACTAATCTTATTTTAGCCATGGAAAGCTGAAAGTGTCCTCTTTGTTGTTCATCTATCTAAGTTCTATGCTAAGCTCAGTGAAGATACTTCTGGAGATGCCTGAAAGAGATGGATCATTTGGGGGACACAGGTCAGATTCGTCTCAGTGAAGAGTACAGATGGCTTAGACCCACAGCCAACCAAGGTTAGATGAATTGCATGCTACCTACCTAAAAACTGGATGAAAACATCAAAAACTTCAATAATAGGTTACATATTTTCTATGGAAAATTGTTGTTATTTGTGTAAGATAACACAGTCATGCCTTAATTTAAATGTTATTTTTTATGAATACAATTTGTATGTTTTTCTCCAGCAAAATCCACAGTATTAAAATCTGATAGTCCCTAGTGATGCATGCTGAATAATCTGTAACAAGAACTTTTGCAGGCTTAAGCTCCATCTAAGATAGGGTTTTAATAAAAAGAATAAAAGTGCTTACTTACATTCACCTAATTTAAAATATGTCTATAGAATCACTTCTGTCTTTTTTTTACTTTAAAGTCATTTAGAGAGATTTAATCACTTCAGACTCAAAATCTGCTTAGCATATTTGTACTCTTTTTTCAGTAAATATATTTCTGATATATTACAGAAATTGCTATACTTCATGCTGTCATTTATCTTAGCGTAGACCTCATATGAGCCAATGACTAGCAAGAAACCTAATCCTGCATGAGTAGCATTTCACTGGTTTGCCATGAAAGTACATTTTTTCTTTAATTGCTACAGGTAGTCATTATCTAGAAGCCTGTGGCAGATGAATACCTCAGACAAATACATAATCCATTTTAGAGGTTAAAAGAGGAAAGAAAGGAAGAAAGGAAGGAAGGAAGGAAGGAAGGAAGAAAGGAAGGAAGGAAGGAAGGAAGAAAGGAAGGGAGGGAGGAAGGGAGGAAGGGAGGAAGGAAAGATGGGAGGAAGGGAGGAACCTTAAGGTGTCATCCCAAGATGGCTTTCCTGTAAGCTGTCTTTCATTCCTGAAAATCTTGAGAGGGTAACAAAAAACTACAGAGATTTTTGATAAAGGGCCACAAAACTCTGACACCAATTTTGACTTTGCCACCATCACAGACATCTCTGCTGAAAACCTAAAAAGGAAGAAATGTGAATACTGTCTAAATCAGCCCAACTGCGAATTCATCAGACAGCCAAGTGTTTATATTGGTGAATATCAATCCTATGCATGGGCTGATTTCCTGTGTTGTACCTATTTACCTTGTAACTCTGAAGCACCTACTATCAGTGATGGATCAATTATGCAATAGTACAAGTTTTAGCTTTCCAAACTGTTAGCTCAAATAGTGGATGAAACGCTGTTGAGAAGTGCTCATATTCCTGACACAGTGTGATGTCATGGAGGTCTGTATATTTTCTCCTAATCACTCAAGTTCATACAGCAGAAAACTCTCCTGCTCCAGCTGTTATTAATAGAAAAGACCAAGAAAGATGAGTGTAGTCTGGACAAGAAAGGAAGCGAATAAGGTAGAGAAAAATGTTACATGAGAGGATTGGTTGTTTGCCAGTTATGAAAACGGGACAGAACACAAATTCCCTACTGAATCCCTCTGCATGAAAGTACAGAATAAATGAAAGAACTTCAGGAGTAACCCAAGAAATATAGCTGTGGGGTATGATGGCATCACTATAGCATGAATCACTTTGTTATAACGAATACGAACAGATTTATTTTTTAATACAGAGTATAGTAAGTACACTGTTATAGAAATACAGTAAGTTGAATTAGATTCAGCTTATGAATCTACCCTGCTACCCTGTAGCTATATTTTACAATTTTATAATATATGCCTTTACAAATAATCTACCCTGCAGCTTTAAAAAAATAAACAGTAACAAGAAGTTCCATAACCAACACTGATAATCAGCAAGTGACTAAGACACATTTTTATATCTTCTCAGTAGTGATATATTAGTTTAATCTCTACGGCACTGGTGGTGCAATTCTTTCCATATGGACACCCATGCTCTATATTACTACTAGCATGTCTTCCAAGAAATAGACATACATTTCATTTTTAAACTTATATAATTTAAAGAATTTCTTGTATTTTACAGTCATTTCACAAGGCATTTGAAAGATCTATGGGCTTAAGTTGCACAAGAATAATTAATGTTACATTGAACTCTGTGCTGTGCTTTGGCCATTTTCAGCAACGATTCTGAATAAAGGAAAAATAGTTTTTGTCTTCACTGTTAACTATGCACTGTTAACTACTATTTTTCCTGTTGCTAAGACCGGTGATATTGACCAGTGTAAAACAGAATGAAATGAGATAATAGTCCATGTCTCACTGCAGCTGTGGCATTGTTCTTGAGCACTGTGGCACTCTGAACACCACCTTGTCTGTCAGGTCACATTCAGGATACAAGCCTAAGACTGGAAAACTGTAGCCACCAGAATTTAGCTAAAGGAGGATTGTCCTCCCGCTCCTCCTTTCTACCTCTGCTGTATGCAGTTCTACTTGCCCTACAGTAGGGGTCTTGACTACAAGGGCAGTTTGACATTTTAGCTCAGGATGCCATGCAAGACACACAGACAGAACAGCTAAGAGATGTTGGGTGCAAAAAAATTCACAAACCAATTGACTCTGTCCTCTTTCTGTACAGCTTTGATTTTCCCACTAGACAGAGCAGTGTGCAGAAAAGTGTGCAGAAAAGTGCATAAAGAAAGATAATTTGGTAAGCTGCTAATGAGAAGGGGCACTAACTTGTACAATTACTGTAGGTTTAAGAAAAAGAGAAAATCATGGAGATCAGCTATTTCTGAACCCCTAAGGCTGAACCCCGTATCTTTAAATCCAGTTCCAAAGAAAATTCTATGTTATTAAGGTAAAAGAATGCACTAATAGAAACGTAAAATTAGCTTGTGGTCTTTTTCAAGTCAAGTTTTTCTTGTGTCTCCAATTATCAAATATAACAAAAAACAAGCGTTAACACTCATGCAGAAAAGAGAACTGATGAGGCCAGTACTGACTTGCAAGATTATTTGCTTACATTCATTGGTTTTGAATTAAGGAATAAAATAAAGTTGTCCTGTGAATAGGAATCTAGTCAGGAGCTCTTTCCTCTACTGCCATTTGCAATAACATTTTCACTGCATGAGGTTCTTTCATTGATCAACAATCATATTTTTCATGCTGTTTCAGTATTATGTCACTATTTCTTGTTCCATCGCTTGATTTGTTCCCACAGAGATCAAATAAAATGTGTTTATCTGAAGTTTATTTAGCATGCACTTAATCAGATGCTTAATCTCAGTAAGATTTTGCAGTTGCAGTCCTTATTTAGAAATGCACAACAGCTCTTATGAGTTAATTATTATGCATTATTTGAAGAAATTCTCTGTCAAAATGTGGATTGAAAAATGAGTAGTTATTTCATTTTCAGTTGATTTATACCATTGTTTACTCAACTAAAACACACAGGATAATATATACCAAACCTTCAAAATCAAGAGCCATCCAGTTATCATACAGTGTATGTTCCTTCTTTTCAGGGCTGACACAAGATTAAAATGGTAAAAGTGCAGTAAATTGAGGGACAAGGTAAATTTGTTTGATAACTGATGAAAACCTCTATATTTTCATCTCCCCTCCTTAAAAAAAAAAAAAAAAAAAAAAAAAAGGAGAAAACATTCCCAATTAAGATCCTGACTCAGAACACAATTAATAACTAGAAGAGGTTGTACATATATAAAATGTAGTTACTTTATAACAGTGCATTTAGAGATCATCTTTATGCACTGTGAACATAATAAATTTCAGTGAGGCTACTTATAGCAGAAGAGATCTACAAATTTAAACTCAAATCATAGAAAGAAAAGACAAAGAACCCATTGCTGTATGAAACATGACTTTGTTTCTGCTCTTTTGCCCTTTGTTTATGACAGCAGCAGCAGATTAATTTAATTAATGCCTTGCAGTTCATTAACACAATACATTATCATTTAAGACATCGGTTTATCTGCTTTGAGAACCAAAAAGATTTTTGTTTTTTAATATTTCTGTGTTTAAAATACAACTCAAGGAAAGCTACGCACAATAACATACTAGCCCATGGTCTATAAATTACATACAATCTGTGACCAATTTGTACCACACGTTTCATGATGTTTTACTGAAATGCTTATTTTAAAATGATGAAAATAATTTGTGCAGAAAAAAAGAAAAAGAATCTGAAATTTGTTGGAAGAAACTTTAAGGAAGGTCACAATAAGTAACAATCTTCTCTGTCATTTGCTTTATAAATACAAAACAAATCAAGCATATCAGTATGCATTTTTGCTGAATATTTCAATCTTGGAGTTTTTAAAAGGATTTTTAATTTCAGCTCTGTTAACATTGAATTTTGTTCTCTCTCTGTAATAGTTGTGTATCTAAATGCCACTAAATGCTACTCCGTTCCAAAAATCAATTTTTGGAATCTGAAAGTAAATTGATTTGCAGGGCTGACTACAAAATTCATTTGCTGGAATAAAAGATTATAGCATATGAAGATCACCATGACATACTGTTTTCCATATTTAGTCACATCACTGTGGGAAATTTGCTGTGGTGAATTCCAGATTTCATCATTCTCTACAGTGGACTGCATGCCCACGTACACAATCAGCATGCTCACTCAGCAGCAGGACATGAGGTCAGACCTGCCAGCAACTGGCACCAAGTTCTTGGCCCGGTGCCCTGAGGAAATGGAGGGTAAACAAGGTGTATTCAGTGCCTGTGTGTCCATGACTGTCTTTTCCTGAACCTCTGTGAACAAACAAAATCCAGTACTTCAATTAAGCAGAAACTATTGCTCAATTCCAATCAAATCTGACAAAGATGCTAACTTCTGATGAGGCTTTTGAGAACTGTCTTCTGAGAACCTGTCAATGCCCACATGGTGAAAAAAGCAGCCCTATGAGCTCATCCTTCTTTTTAGACACCAGGGGCTCAACACAAGTTCAGCCCACAAATACAAATCCATAGGCAACCATGTTTGATTTCTAGTGCTGCTCACAAAATAAACTGCTTTTTAAAACCTATATACTATAACGTAGAAGCACTAAAGGAACAGAAAAGTAGTGACTATACTGATAGTTTGAGTTCCTTATCAGTACCTTTAAAATGATACACAAAAGTGGCATTCTGTTCATGTACTTATAACACAATAAACAATGTCTCCCCAGTAAAGTACACAGAAATAGTGCTCCCAATCCTAAAATAATTTAAATTTTTAATTCGTGGTTATTAATATTAGCCCATAGATTTTACTCCTGAGTAAGCAGCAAGATGAAGGTAGAAGGGCTTGTTCTCTCTCTTTGTCTCTCCTAAACACCTTCCTGAGACAGAGGAGAAAAAGCACAGATAGTTACATGTAAGGAAATGCATGGATAATTCTGTGTAACTAATGCTGCTGCACAAGCCCATCAGCAGCGAGAACTTCCCACCACCCACAACACAGCTGTACCTAAACTGTGTGTCAAGAGACTCGCACTACATCTTGTCACAAAAGACTGGGTTACACTTACTGTCATTGAAGTAGTTGATCAAATTTGGTAAAAACTAATAAAGTATAACATTGGAAGTTCAGAGTGAACACAGACCTTAATTATCCTCCATAATACAGCATCTTTGTATGCAGGAAGACAATTAAATTTCAGTAAGTTTGTCAGATATTCTAATGTAATATAGCTGAAGCCATCAGTTGGTATAAAAACAGCATAAGACTTCAAGTTTATTTAAACATAATTGCGCCGTAGAAGTTTCTCTTTCAATAATGTGGAGATATAATTAAATATTTTTCAATAGAAATGACTTTGACAAATAGGAAGCTCCTCGTTCAAGAACTTTTACGTGTATGTAGCTATACAGTTTATGAGTTTGCACATATGGATTTAAACTCATAGAATGCTTAGGAAGTAATTAGAATACTAGTAATGAGTAATTGTAAGCTATCTTCTGCACACAGTAGTAATGTAAGTAATTCGTTATCGGTGACAATTACCATGCGTAAATACAGGAATGCCGGTTGATTACTGTGCTGTCTGCAATTCTAGGGGCAACGAATTCACTCAGGTGATGTTTGAATTGTAATAATGAGCTTCAAAATTGTTGCCTTTTCTTGATATGACAAACACACACGTTAGAACAATTGTCTCTTACCGAGGTCGGATTCGGTAGCAGGAAAGGCCAGCAAGAACTTTGCCTTGTAGCAGACAGTAGTGATGATACTGCCAGTACACTACCTATACATGGGTAGAGGTTACTGGCTAGCGTAAAGTAAGTTTTATTGATGGCTCTGGGCAATCCGATTGAGAATTCCAGCTCACTTCTCTTAGAACCAATCCTGTTTCCAAGACTGGTAACACATTTTTACTGGAGTTTTCAACCACACTTTCAACAAATCTGATCATGTATAATATTAGCTATTTTTTTTTTACACAAGAAAAACTAAGTAAGGACTATTTTAACAAGACACCTTCACTACTTGCAATGTTATCCATCATTCTAGAATAAAAAAATAAAAAAATCTCTACAAATAAATTAATGTGACAAACAATATCAGAATTGGATCAGTGACACAGGTCTGCTTTTTTAATATTATGTATACTAACAGGACATTCAAGGAAGACTCTGTGACATACAAATCTCACTTTTCTGTCCTAAAAATAGAGAATGTCTAATTCAATTTTTTTTAATTTCAAAATTCACTGATAATTTCATCTTGTTTTGCTTTCAATCTCAAACACTCTTCTCTAGTAATGAGACTTAACGTCTTTCTGTCTTTCCACCTTTGCATAATGCTTCTTTCATATTCTCTGAGAACAAAAAAACATTAACTTATTTCTTTTCATATATTTTTTAAACAATCACGTAAAAAAGACCTCATGTAAGAAGATTTTCTATTTTCTAGTACTGTTTTCATACATTCAAGGCATACTTGAGAGTGGAAGAGTATCTGAAATAATAAGTTCTTATTACTTATTTTGTTAATAAGGGAGCAGCTCAGAGTTGTTTATATCTCTGCAGCATTCCCATTGTCTAATAGAATGAAACAGATTTTTTACTGGAAGAAATGAATACCTGGAGCAGACTGGAATTGGATACCTTAAGTATTTTAAAGCCTAAGATTAGCATATGCTCCCATAAAAAAAACAACAAAAAAACAACAAAACAAAAACAAAACAAAAAAAAGAGATGCAAACAAAGCTCTCCAAACAGAACATGCTGAAAAGTCTTGACTAAGAAGATGAGTGGCAGAAATCTGAAAAAGGGAGATAGTTTAAAGGACACACAGGAAACTTTCATAATCCTAGTGGAAAGGCCCCATGCCAACTAGTTTGGCATACTCTGTAACATAGACACAGCTGCTCAGGAACAGCTATCAGGGAGTAACCAATTTCTAAGGATGTTAAATAACACCAGTGTATAGAAACTGCATGTGACCCACATGATAAAGATGTCAGACTTCCCTTATCATACCTTACACTCATTTTCATGTACCTCCTGCCAGCTTATAGGGGTGAAGAACCTCAGATTCCCAACAAACTCACTCAGAGTCAAATCACCAGCACACTGAGACTGCTGTCTTATATGTTGACCACTATTTCCTCATTGATTCTTTGTATTTTGCCATTTCTAGATTGAGACATTATAGCCTGACGACAGAGCAGAAGATACAGAAACTTTGCCACCAGCACTGAACTTAGAAATGGACTGTTAGACAAGGAGGGAGACTGGACTCTCTGTCCTGTCAGAGGGCTCAGATCCAGCCTTTAAGTCTTATGTTGCACATGGGATGCATACGACTATGTGAACCACTGCCCTTTGTTCACAGCACGCACAACAGGGCCTCCTGCAGTACTACAGCCCCTTACTACAGATAGCTTTTGAGCATTTATTCCAAACAATTTTAATATTATGTTAATTAAAAAAAAAAAAAGCAGCGAAACAACCAGCTGTATATGCTTATGAATGAATGAAGCCTAGTTTCCTAAGGATTTGTGTTGTTATTGAGTTTCTAATTGCATAGTTCTAAGTCTGTAGAGAAAAACCTTTATAGTGGAGAATTTATGGAGGAAAAAAAGTTGTAAAGGACAGAAGAACTCAACTGGAAATGGAGCCCTGACTGATGATGAGGCACACCGACATCTAATGCAGCATTCACTTTTCTAACTTGGGCGTTCATGGTGGCTCAATCTTACCTGGATTTTTTGACATCATGTAAGAATTGATAAGTGATACTGGGACATTTTGTGCAGTGGGGTTTTGCCAGAGTTATTTTACCTAGAAGTTCATTTTCATGAAATTTCTTGGAACTTAACAACTGAGATTTAGCTGAAATTAGCAGAACAACTTTAAAAAAATAATTTCTTGTAGGAGACAAGGGAAACAGATGCATATAGATAGTAAAAAAACTGTGATAAGGAAATCTGTAAATCCAAATACTCAACAGTTAGTAAAATCTGATTCTGAGGTTACCCACCAACCTTAACATTATTCCTCATGCCTACTTGGGATGACGACAATGGCATTTAAGCAGGAGATCCAAACAAAACCCTGCCATGCCGAATGTGCAGGAACTCAAAATACATTGTTTTATTCTTGCATACCTTTTATTCTTGCCACGAAGGGATGCCATAAGAAATTAGGTCCAAAACTAGATAGCACTGTGTTATAATGTACAATTTGATAAATGGGGAACTGAGATGCAAATTAATGGTAAATAATAGCCAGAGTGTCAAAACTATCAAATAACGTTGAAATGTCAGAAGATAAAAGGTCTCCCTAAACTTTAGGGAAGTATCCTGACTTGACCTGAGCATTTTAAATACAGCAGGCCAGGCACAGAGAGGCCTAACTAGATACCTTGCTGCTTAGCATCACACAAGAAGTCTGGCAGAGAAGAATGCAGCAATTCAGTTCTCTGGCAGAGCATTCAACTGTCTTAACATATACTTTCTTCTGCAGCTTTCAGTCCATCCAACAAATCAGTAATTTTCAACTTCTGCAATAAAAAGAGCAGAAGTACTACAGACAACAGTCTCATTGCAACTCTGATACGTTCTCAGAAAATAGTGTATCCTATTCAAGTGAGAGGAAAAAAAGGAATTATGCAGTTAAATGTTTAAAATCTATTGTTTAATGTGCACAAAATCACCAGGCAACTAATAATTCAGAATTTTCCCCATGAGTAAGTGATCATATTAAATACTCGGAATCTGGATGTTAAATCATAAGATTATAGAAGTCTTATGAACAACAAAGTAAAAACACTGTCAGATGTCATCAATGGACTCACACGAACATTCAACATTCTGTTTCTCCTTCCTGAAATGAAAAATGACACAAAATCTCTGTATTCCAGAGGAGTATGATCTACTGAGCATAAATTCCTTGCTCTAGTCCCTTCTTTTTCCTTGTTTCCAGCTCATTTTGTCCTAGTTCTTACATCTCTCATTTTTCTGACACAATCTCTTCCATAATTAGAAAATTGCTTTTCCCTATTCCCATGACATCAGACTATTGCCTTCTACTTCATAGTTATCATCCTTCCTCTTTGATTTTACCCTCCTTCTCACACTTCCAGCACTCACCTTCAACATATTCTCCTTCCCACATTTGTTTGCACGTCTTGTTGTTTAACTTCTCTCTATTCTTACCTACTCAATCCTGATATTCTCTTTCTTTCAGCTTGCCAGGATCTAGAAGGCTAGATGGAGGGCTGTGAGGCACATGGGAAAGATTTTCTTCTCCAGTTCCACTCACTAAGCAAATGACTGCTTACTTAACAGGATCTTAAGAGCTTCTGAAAATTTACACCACAAAAGATCCTTCTCTGAAGGCAATTCATAGTAAGAGGTTAAAATGAATACACAATAAGGGTCAAATATTCTATTATTTTAATTATCATTAAGTCTTGATCTAAAACACACAGTTGTTTTGTTTTTCTTTTCTCTTTTTCTTTTTAACATGATAATTTCAACATATGTGAATGAATCTGTACAGAAAGAACTATTGTATATTCAAGTAGAACCTTGCCTTCGAACTTCATGACAGTTCAAAGATACAGTAGCTATTCCATGAAATTACTTAATAGTGATTAATACTGTAATGACTGATTGACATTATAATGTTAAACACTGCCAATAAAATCAAATTTCATCCTTGAAAACTGTTGAATGGAAGGGTGTATTTCATTAATGTATATGAGTAACTGAATGGAGGATGCAATGAGAATAGAGTGAGGTGGTGACCACTGCCTGGTCAAGAGACAACAGGCATGAATGGGAACACAGGAGGTTCCCTCTGAACACCAGGAATCACTCGCATGCTGTGCAGGTGTTGGAGCACTGGCACAGGCTACCCACAGAGGTTCTGGAGATCCCCTTGGGGACCTCTGAAAGTCTCCTAGATGTGGTCCTCAACACGCTGATCTAGTTGTCCTGCTGGAGCAGCTGCAAGGACAGATGGACCAAGAGGTCTCTGCCAACCTCTACCATGCTGTCACTCTGTAGGAACTGCTTGAACAAAAAAGTATCAGAAAGTAAACCTGAAATATACACCTCCTCTGAAAAAGATCTATCACAGATCTTTGGACAAATTGTTACCCATTGAAGAGTGCCTAACAGACCTTGTTATAAACTGTACTGTACTTATTGACAACAATTATGAAAACTATTTCTTACTGATAGCATTAAATAGTATGTAGAAAATTAACAGAAATCAGCTATATTTTTCTTCTTTATCCTTAAGAAAATGCTTTACATTTCACAGAATTTAAGGCTTAATAAGTTTTACTAAGATACACTTGCAATTTAGGAATTAAAAAAGAAAAAAATCAAACTGTCTTGAAGGAAACTACCAACAGTATTTCACCTCCTCTAAAGTTCATTTGAACACATTACGAAGTGTTGTACATTCTAAAAGGAGTAACAGCAGCTTAAAGCTTCTAGCATTCAGTGCGACAGCAGCAGGCTTAGGAGATGAATGAGACTATCTTATTGATAAGGTCGCAATCGATCTGAGGCAGAATTTTTAAATTAGTAAAATGTTGCAGCACTTTAGAAATTGTCACCAACATCCCCTCTCTATGAAAAATGCTCCAACTTGTAGGTAAACTAATTTATTAAATATATATATATATAAAACCTCTCAGTGAAAGAAAGTGCCTAATTTCTTTCAAACTTACCCTTTCATGGAAAATGAGCTTATTTTTCTGTAGATAATATTTAGATCTGCATCCTTAACTTCTACACCTCCACCTCCACCCATGCTTTTAGGAGTCTTTTGAACTTCTTGAAAGTCCATGTTCATTCTAGTGGTTCTTCAAAACATTTGCTTGAAATACTCTGAGAACAACTATATTAAATAAATACACGAATAAATAAAAACAGGACCATCCAACTTTAATTTCATGAGCACAAAAATGTGTATAGGAATGCTTAGTATGGCCTACTTTTCTAATCTCTTCCAGTCTTTCAGCATACAGCATAGAGAGGTGACAATGAAAAGGACCATGATCTCATGGAATTTGAAACAAAAAATGTGGATGCTCATCCTCTGTGCCTTTCAAATAGAGGCTGCTCCAATGAGTTGCAAAGCACCTTTATCCTCCATTGTATTTCATTGTGCTCAGGCTCTGGTAGGATCTGAAGTGTTGAGAGCAATATGGTAATGATGTTCACATAGACACTGTGAAAAACTGGATCATTTAAGAAAGAAAAAAGCATAAAGGAGTGGAACACTTCAGTCTTTTAATGCAAATTGAGTTAACTTTTTTTCATAGACTTTAGAAAGAATTTTTTCCAAACCCATAGCTGCAGTTAAGCTGGTGCTTTTCAAGTTTACTTTAAAAATATGTTTTTGAACAGCAAAGAAGGATGAAAATGCCAATGACCGGGGTCATACAAGGACATGGTTTCTTATTAAACTCAGCCACTAACAGTGAATAAACTCAACTCTGACATACAGTAGACATAAAAGCTGTGCTGCCAAGCATGTATTCAGTAAATAAACTGTTAACTATTTAGAAATGGAAGTGTCTTTAAACTTAAAATGTGTGTCTGCTATCCTGGCTATAACTGAAACAATGTTTTATTAAAGCTGAGACTTTTCATTTCTGCTTTTAAGTTATTTAACAATTAATCTGAACTCTGTCAGCTATAGATACTTAACTGTTGCCATGTCAGAAAAGGAAAAGTAGAGGGCTAAGCAAATATAAAAACTGTTTATGAAAAAAAGAGGAATGATTCAACAGGAAACAAAACAAAATGGGACAAGTATCTTGCTTGAGAGCTTATACTGCAATTACTGTTTTCATGATACTTGATCCCTGAATAAGTAACTGTTCTAACTTTAAACAGCAACAGACCTCACATCCACACAGCACAGGTTTTCACAAACGTTCATATCTATATATATATTTAGAACATAATTTTATTAAAAATAAAACAAAAAACAACCAACACAACCAAACCAACAACAAAAACAAATAATAATAATAATTAAAGAAAAACCACCACAGGGATTTAAGACAATATTAGGTAAAAACTCAGACTGTACTGCAGTTAAGTGGAAAGGAATGCAGTAAAAACAAGACTATCATATTAAACTCCTGTGTAGTACAACATAAGAAAAATGAAAAGTTGGTAAAACACAATAAAATAAGTGACGAAATATGAAATTTGGAAGTACTACCATTTACAGTTACAGTATAAGCAACAGGACTATGTTAACACTGGAGCACAATATTCACATTCTTGAGTCCTTTTTTTTTTTTTTG
Organism: Callipepla californica brunnescens; assembly: GCA_023055505.1. NCBI lineage: Eukaryota > Metazoa > Chordata > Aves > Galliformes > Odontophoridae > Callipepla > Callipepla californica. Next base: position 4,268,718 of record JALIRH010000023.1, on the reverse strand, counting down.
AAAATGTTAGAGCTTGATTGCTGAAAAACTGGAGTTAGAGTGAATTTTCCTCTATGAACAAATTATTTCCTTTTTATCTTCCTGTAAAACATACAATTCTAGTTCTTCTTAAATGCAGGACAGATTGGCCTATTGGTCTAATCCGGTAATAAAATGATGTGCTTTGGGCACTTAATTCCTCACATTTCCTTAGCATGGTAGCTTTTTATTTCAGAACAATAAAAATGAACAACTCAAGAACACTTCCTATGCAAGCATGTATTCTGCTTGCAATTCCTATGCAGTTAATTCCTGTAATATTCTCTGTCAGGTGTCTTCTCACAGTCAAGAAGTAAAGTAACTAGGTCTTAAAAGTAAGGTAACAGTTTCTAAAAGCAGCTCATGTTCAAACTCGAAGTCAATTCAAAACCTTTTAAATACGTGTTCTGCTACAGTTAACTAGGAAAGAGAAAAGCTCATCCCGAGGGTATACAAAGGCAGTGGACACAGATCTCTTCCTCCCTGTAGCATACAGGAAGACTGCACCAACCAGGACAATGCGACTACAAAAGCAGCAGGGCTTTACAAGGTCAATACTTAGAATTTATATGGGTAACCTGAATAGTAACCATGTGATTTATCCCACTACCCATCAACATCCTACCTGCTTGTAGTAAGCTAGGTGGATTCTAGTCTATAAAAGTTATTTTGCTCCACCAGACAAATCTCAGTAAGACTTCTGTGAGCAATTGTGACAGTATTTTATATGGAGTTCTCCAAGAATGCATGATATTGTCATGCTTCCAGCTCAGAAAGTCATGGAAGAAAATAGCATATTGATTTATGGCTACACTGTGTCTCTATTTAGACAAATCTCTGCTTTATGTCTCACTTCCACCAGGCTGGAAAGTCTCTGCTTCTTCAAAATCTACCTCACGGGAAGAGAGTAAGTTGTCTAAGCATCTGGAGGAGGAAGATGCAAGACTCTTGACAACACAGAATAAATCATGTTACGAAAACTGTGCATCCATACCTTGCCTAGAGGGATTATGGTTTATGAATATTTGACATGGTTCAACTACTGACAAATGGCAGTTTTTCTAAAACCGTATGAGGTTCATGAGTTGTCATTGCTCTTGACTTTCTGTGTCTTCACAAATGTTCACTATGTTAATGAAAAGTGATAAATTAAGTTTACTAAAAAGAAAAATGCTGCTGTAGTTTTTACAAATGCAACACATACAAGTTAAATATTTTTTGAAGTTAAGATAGGACTAAAATTTTTCCTTAATTAGAAAAAAAAAAAGTAAATAATTCTGTCTAATTAGCAGAAATGCAGAGCAAAGATACAGAATCTGAACACTAAACTTCCTACACGCATCAAGATGTCTCTTTAACCACTGTGTATCAGTAAACAAAGTAACCAAAAAGGGATTAAGACCCAGTTTTTTGGTCTTTTCCTGTGCTGATACCTAGGTAACAGAATACGAACCTGTTTACGACATAGTGAAGGGTTTCTTTGCTTCTTATCTGTTTGTTCCTGCAGGCCGAGTAACATGACCTGAAAGACCTCAATTTACATAAAAAGAAGACACTACTGTTTTTACACAGGTACCCCAGTCTCAACCGTACAGGCAAAAGTTTTCAAACTCATAATCTCTTCTTAGGTGGATTTGGTCAGGGATGACTGCCTAATTAGGGGAAACACATGAAAGCACCTTACAATCCAATTAGCACTTCAGTGCAATTAAATAGCTTTACTATTCTGTAGAGACATGGCTTTGATCTTGCACTGAAAAGTGTCCTTCCTTAAAGCTGCTGTTTTGATTTTTTTCTCACTAATTAGTGCTAATTGTAAAGCCATTCCTGACATGCTATAAACAGAGTATTTTGCTGTATTTGACACAATGACCTTAAATCAGTGTTCTCTTTTGTCTGTATTGTACTGGTGTACCATTGGCCTAGCTACTTTACACATTATTAAACGCACAGTATGTAAAACAAGTTAAAGTCAGATGAAACAAATTACCCAGGTTTAAGAGCTTGTGTGGATATCTTCACCAGAAGAAACAGATGAGGGAACATAAAATAATATTAGGCTACAATTGCATTAGACTGTTCTTTCAGATGTCTTTCCTTTTCCACCCTGCACAGGAAAAAGATTTATTTTGATTTATGTCTAGGTTTGACGGTTTTTTGTTTTGTTTTGTTTTTCCAATATGCCATAGATGCAGACTGAATAATGAACTGAACAGACCACTCTTATTCCAGTTTATTGATCACTCTCTTTTCACTAAGCTACGCTTCCTTTACATGAGAATTTACTAGCTGTCCCCATTTACAAAATGTTGTATGCATCAACTCTGCCATAAGTATTTCTCTACGTACCTTATGGTAAAAACTAAAACCAGAGATTTAGAATTAACTCTACAGCAGCAGTAAGTGTTAGCTGCAAAGAGTTTTCCATTTTAAAATGTTCCATAAGGAAAAAAAAAAAAAAGGAATAAACTGAATGTAGCACATTGAAATAGCAACAAAACCATATGGTTTGTATATGTACCACTGTCCTTTCATAGTAACTATCTGGAGAGACAGAGCATCATTAACATACATTTTGATCTCACAGTTAATCCCAGTAACGTAAGAACACAAACTATTTTATGCATTCACATTTCATTCCATAGGAAAAAATGTTCTGCTAATATTTTTAACTTCACTTTAAGGATTCTCTCAGGGAGAGAATCTGTTTAAGGAAACCTCTCAAAAAACATCAAATTTTTGAATGCCAACTGCTGCAAAAGAATTATATTTATGAATCAAGATATTTATAGATTCACAGAAGTCTCTCTGCTTATACTGTGGCTGTTACATTTATATGAGAAGGTTCAGAAGTGATAATTACTTCTCATTAGAAATGAGCCAAACTTTCCGGCAAATAAAGCACCTTTCACAAAACCCAGTTTCAGTTATTCTAAGAGCATTTTGGAATATGTCAGTAGCTCTGGCTGGTACTTTTGTTTGCATTCAGCTGTCAGAAAAGCACTGGTTATTTGTGCTGCTGCTTCTTCTTTTCCTTGTCCCTATTAGTTTCACAGATCAAGAAATCACCAAAATACAGAAAGCACAACTTCAAAGTCAGACCAAGAAATCGAAACAAAACTTCTCTCATTTCAGATAACAACTGAACTACCTACATAGATCATTAAACATTTGATTTTTCACAGTTCTTTCTGGTTTGATCTGATTAATTTTATATACAATGCTTGGATGCTTTGAGTGTTCATAGTTAGTTTTGAAAAATAGCAATGCATCATTAGGAGGGAGTGAAAAATCTAGCTTCTGAGTGGAAGTAAGCAGGAATTTCCCATTTTCTGCTTTTAATACAAACATATAAGAAGAATAATCATTAAAAATAAAGGAAGACAGCAAAAAACTAACTATGTATTTATTTAATTTCATGCTAGTAAGCAAAAAATGATCTATTTGTCTTTTCTGGTTTTGGAATTGAAAACAACATCAGTCCTTTTAGACATTCATATCCAGAGCACACCTTAAAGTTAGAAGGCCTGTGGATCTGAAAAGCAATCACACTACTCTTCTCAGTTCCGTAATTTATTACAGCACTTTGGCCCAATATTTTTATTGTCCTTGAGCTGAATTTCATTCTGCTGTATGACATTCAACTGAGAATTCCAATTTTGTGGATCCAAACTGCACCCACAATCTGAGCTCACAGGAGCTGATCTGGGCCCAAAGTGGCTCAGTCCAGCTTGTCACACTGAAATGACAATGAGTGGCACTAGGGTCTTGGGCCACTGGAACAGAATCAGAAGTAGACACATCTCAAAGCAACCTCATTAACTTTAATGCTGCTCTCATTAAATAAGTGTACATGGACTAAAATTTAGCCTTTTAGTAGCCTTATGTACCACCGGTAGTTAGACAGACTTAAGGCAATAGGATTCATCTTTTAATAATCACAGAATCACAGAATTGCAGGGGTTGGAAGGGACCTCTAGAGATCACTGAGTCCAACACCCCTGCCAGAGCAGCTCCCTAGCCCAGGCTGCACAGGTAGGGATCCAGGCGGGTCTTGAACATCTCCAGAGAAGGAGAGACTCCACCACCTCTCTGGACAACCTGTTCCAGTGCTAAAAAACGTGATATGTGCTGGATGTTAAGAAAAATATGCATGTAATCTCAGAAGCATGTGTTCTACTGAAGTTAATCACAAAAAAAGGCAGATCATATTAAGGCCTAATCCTGCCCTTTCTGACGTCAATGAGACTCTTACCATTGGCCTCAATGGGAAAAGGAGAGGGCCATTAAAATATAATTTTACTTTTAGTCAGTCTTAATTATACAATGATGGTATGATTCATTCAATTGTTGAATTCATAACATTTTAGCGTTTATAAACATGATTAAAACAGCTTTGAAATAATAATTAAATTTCAGGGGCATCTTTTAAAATAACATTTACCTATTAACTCTAGTAACTGGCATTAGAAATAAAGCTAAATGGCACGTATTTAGTTTAGAAGTGGAAGGTGCATCACTGCTAATAACACTGATATGTTGCATCAGTATGTTCTATAAAATCAAACACTTTGATAGGATACTGACTAGGCTGCCAGATTTTCCCCTGCTTTAGGAGCAGCGCATTCAATTTCATCAGTTTTTCTTTTTTATTTTCCCATATATTCTCTCATAGCACCTTGGAACAAACTCATAAATAGCTTGTACCAAGACTATGGGCAAATTCTAGCAATTGAAATTCCTGTCACACGTGAACAGAAGGATATCGACCACTTTTCCAGTGATCCTATCAATTTCAGCATACACAACATGTAATCATTAATGAATATTTATCTGAAATACTGACCAGTTAGAGCTACTGACAACCTGACAGATAAGCTTGGTCACCAGACACATGTAACAACTGTTGATCCTAACAGGGAAGAATAAGAAGAGCACTGGTATTCAGATAAATTACTGGAAGCTGCTGCATGACACAAGATAAGGTCACTACTGGGTCCAACTGAGGGGAATCCTGAAGGAATGGCTACCTCAGCTAAGAAACCAATCTTGTCCCAGAACAGTTAGATACTACCTAATGACCAAAGCTAATGGAGTAAATATTGTGAAATGCTCCATGCTTATAGAAAATTATTTCAGTCATAGCATCTGTACCCTAGAAGATAGTAAAAAAAGCCACAGACTGTCCAGAAACCATAATATAACATATAAATCACGTGACTGTGAAGAATCAAAGACAAATCAGCTAGGCTCTAAAGCCCATTTTAATAAGCTGTTTCTGCGCTGTATCACAACTTTACAAAATGTTGTAAAAACTACAGTTTAAATTCCAAAAGACAGATCTTTGTGTATGCTGCACACCGAACAGTGTGTTTTCACAAACACTTTACAGTAAAAAAAGGAAGGTTATTTACTATCTATTTACTTAAAAAGCAAGAGAAAACTGAAGCAAAAAAGTTTCTTAAAAGTATACTTAAATTTCCCTGCATGGAAAGGAAGAAAAGTTCCCAGACAAACAAAAGGTTATGTATTTTTGTCAGAAAGGAAAAGGAAACTAAGGGAAAGATAAGCATCTCTGACCAAGTACAAATGTTTTGTATGTGCAGCACCATTACACAATTAAAGGCTGGACATACTTCAAGAGTACACAAATACACTTTTACTTTTTACCTCCCCATTTCGTATGAAAAACAACTTCACAGATAAACATAAATATGCTTTGCCATGGACTACTCTTGATTACCTAAGAAATGTCCTGCAACATATTATTATTATTCACAACAGGAAAATATGATGGAAATAGGAAGGAATAAACAAACTCCTGGCTTTCTGCATATGGGAATTACTTTTTTTTTTTTTTTCCAAATAGAACAGAAAATCATTTAGAAGGTAAATAAGAGTTTAAGATCTGCTTTGCCATGTTTTAAGTCCTACAATTTGGCATTCATTCATCTTTTAGTACCTATGGCAATAGGTAGGCAGTGAACTGTGAATGCAGTCTGAAGTAAAGATTAAAGAATTCCAGTGTTTGGATTGAAAGGTGTTCTGATAAGCCTTCTGGTTTTCTTATGCATTACATGCATTGCATTTATGCAACCAGTAACACCAAAACTTGTTATTTCTGCATATTTAAATTTTATTCCTACATTCTAGGCAAATACTTCCTGAAACAAATCTCACACATGCAATTAAAAACAGAAAATATAATACCTGCTGTGTTATAGAATAAAACTGTAAAAAGTAACCCTCTTAATAAGTGTATGTTTAAACCAACTTCTAGTGATACTGAACGCACTCCTGATTAACTAAAGAAAGAATAGGTGCTTTCCTTATACCTGTAAGTCATTCATAGTTACCTATAAATCTTGCTACCAAGAAAGATATTTGTAACATCTTTGGCTGCAAACCTATTAACACATACTGGCCACACTTCCTAACCCCAGATGCACATGGTAGAATCTGATCCTCAGCATATTCATTCCACATCATAATAAAACAGTAAAAAGTAAAGGCCTTATCTTGCTCCATCTCCTCCAGTGTTGTGAAGCTTTCAGAGCAGAAGTCAGTACTGCTCTGTTGGAAGAGCTGCCCTAGTTTAAAAGCTTCCATTTCATATCTGATACCCTCTACGAGAACTGGTGCACACTTGACAACATCACAGCAAGACAATCACTTTCATGACACTCAGCACCCTCAGTCTGTCACATTTTCATGTATTACCCATCATGTTTAATGCAGTTATGCACCTACGCACACAAACAAAACACACAGAAATATCTAAATATCTTCTCTGTCCTCAAGCCCTCCACTTTCCAAATCACCAACCACGATGACTATCCTTCGTTTCTGAATGTCCAAATGGAAGGTAGCACTCAGGAAGGATCCCTGTAAGCTGCCACAGGATACTGTCCAATTAATTCAGAATCATTTGAGTTGTCTGCCATCAGTATCATTTTCTCTTTGAATAGCTCCTGCAACATCCAGCTGCAGGCATAGCTGGGCAAACCTCAGTGTTAAACCCTTGCAGCTTCATATCTCACCTTTTGCTTCAGCCACCATTGCTGTGAAACAGTGGATTACCTGCGTGCAAGCTAGGAAGCCTTTGTTACAACACTCAGCCTCCTCTCCCTCCATTCCCAAGATGACTGCCTAGGTGTATGGCCATCATTCTCTTGTTTCTGATCCTTTCCTAGTTCATTTCAACCTCTCCCTCTGACAGAGACAGTCCAGATTCCCCTTTTTTACAGCTTCCAGTTCACATCCTTTGAACTGTCTCCTACTTCCTTTCCCTTCCCTTTCAGCATAGTTTTGGCTCCTTAACTTTTGAAACAGAGCTTTCTTTGTCATGATATCAAGCTGTCAGCAAAAGTGTTATTGCCAGAAAAGATGAGTGCTCTACTCCCATTTACAGTGTTTTCTCCTAGCTCAACCCACAGAATGAGTACTGCATCCTGTACTTGTTCTGTGCAGATTCACAGTCTGAGCAGCACAAGGAACAACAGTGCTTCAGCCTGAAAGGTTTCCAGTACTTCATCACTGCAGATTCTACAAGCTTGCATGAAGCACAATGCTCCAAAGATTTATAACTTGGATTAGCTGACTGGATTTTCCATAGGAAGACAGTCTCTTACAGAAGGGCTCATGTAAATGTCAGAGCCCACTTCTGAAGTCTGCAGATAACACAGCATTTCAAGATCTAACATGAGAAAAGCAACATTTTCTTCTTGAAACGACTCACCATTAACACACTGATTAACAGCGTGATTAACCATTTTGACCAACATGAAATGGGTAGCTTGAGATGAATAAAAACCATGGCAAAATTTTTAAATCTAAAGCTAATTCCTGGTAAAATGTTATATGAGCACATGTTTTATGAATGATGAGGTACTGTAATAACAAAGGATACAATAATCTCACTGATAAATTTTCATTTGACTTTTCTAAGTGTAAAATGTAATGAACAACTGATAATGACAATCCATCTTTATATTTTTATTTTTGTTTTTATTTTTAACTCTATTGCTTAGTGTAGATCAAAGTGTAAATCTTGGCTTTGTAGTATCTCACAATGGGGTTCTAGTTCACAATGGGGACTTGTTGGAAGTAAAAAAAAAAGCAAACCAAAACAATATGGGTAAATGCCTGCTGTATTCGAACTTCTTTTTGGGTACGGGTTACAAATACATGTATTATTTGAAGCTTCTCTTTCAGATTCAAAATTCTTGCTGTTATTAAAAACTTCAAGGCCTGGTACCAGGCTCATTTATTTTCCCATGACAAGTGCCAGAAAGAATATTATGGAAGACTATGCAGTTCAGATTTTAGATATCTTTTCAGCTGCTGAGTTCTCTTTTTTAAATAAAAGAAGCTTAACTGAGCAGATTCTTAAAAATTGAGAAGAGCATAAATAAATATAAAGTAGCACTCTTGCATCTTTTGATGGTTAACTATAATCATACAGAGAATTTGTATGGATTTACATACAGTGCCTATTTTGTAAATAATTCTTAACATCTTTGAGATTCAAACTTGTGGAGGACATTGACATTTAGAGAAACAAGAATGTAATGATATGGATAATGCAAAAACATTTATGGATTTCCATACAACTGCAGAAGTCTTGGTCAGTATTTTCATTCTGGTATTGGGTACGAGGGCAAAGACAGCACATCTGTGCATGTCCTATAATGACTGGCATAGCTGAAAGCAGTGCTGCAGTGTGTGAGACTATTGCTTGTTTGTCGTGCCATGTTTGTAAGCAAAAGAGAGACATTTTTCCTTTTATGACACAGAATATATACTTACAGTCATTTTTCCTTTTAAATGTTATATACTTCTATATTTTGTTTGGATTAGAGCCTTCTTAAAGAAAGCAGAATATGATGACAACAATAAAATGTGTTCCATTTGATTTTTACTTGAAAGACAGTAATGAAAAGATCTCATAGGAAAGGTATCATTACTTAAACAGCAATCTTGTCCTTTATGCTTTTATAAATGGATATTTGATATTACAGCTCTAAAGCCCTTGGTTCACATTTAAATGTCAGAAACATTGCTATGAATTTCTGAAAAAAATAAGCATATAATAACCGAAGTTCAGAAAAAAATTTTATGCTGTATATAATTCTACAAGTTCCGAAATTATACACTGCACCCATCTCAGCACTTTCTACATATATATATCATTTATATGTATATAAATCATTTCTAGCCACCTGATAGACCCTGCAGACTACATTTCTCTAAGTTGCTCTTAATTACCATATGTACCAATAATAATGTCATTTAGAAATAATAGACCATTATCCATCTCTATCATATTTAATGGTTTTCTATAAAGCAGTTTAGAAGTACAGAATATCTGATAATTACAGCAAAGCCCAGCCCAGCCTTTCCAGTTAAAGTTCTGCCATACTTAACATTATAAAATACATAGTCTTCCTATATCAGGCATAAAGAATTACATGTCAATGTTTTCAAAACATTTTGCAATACTGTGTTTTAGTGAGGAAGATAAAAAGGAGATAAGCCTAACCAAAACCTACTGCTGTAGCTTCCTCTCAAAGACACAGTCTTAGAACACTTCAGAATTTGCTTTGAATTCTGTACTTCATATATCATGGGATTAAGCCAGCAGAGCTTTCTGTATTTGAAACTCAAATTTCAGTTAAATAATACACAATAAAAAGGTCATGTTAACATTTCTGGTTCACTTGACCCACTTAGAACACATCTCTTGCAATACAGGTTGTATACACAGCAGTTAGAATCATATTAAAATGTTGCATCTTCATTAAATGAGTTAAGTCTGCGGAGAATAAGCACCTGGAAAAAGGTACTAGGTTGATAAAATGTTGAAAAAATTGCAGTGATATGTCACTCAAGTTCTTGTCCAAACCTGTTTCAGACTCTTCTGCCACAGAAACAGCCCCAGTCAAAACAGATACATCATGAACAGTGTTAAATTAACCATAAATCTTCAGTGTGAGATATGGGAAATCATAAAACTAATGTTACTATTTGTGAAAGTGTGGAACAGTTTAAACATATGTTTATATAACATACATAAAAAAACAGTTTAACAGGTATATAAAGCTACATACGTGTTACATGATAATTTGTCTCTTCCCACATCTCCCTTCCTGTTTCCATAAAGGAAACATAATCAACCATGAAACTATAACAAATTAACATGAATAATACACTATGACATTATGCCAGAGGTAAAAAATAATTCCTTCTCGACCAGTTTTCTAAATGCCAGGTTTCTTTTTAACCACACAGTCAACTTCAAATCAAAACTGTCAGAAAGGAAATGAATCAAAATTCCAACCTAGCTTCACGTGAAACCAGGTCTACCCATGTGAAACAAGTTTTTTGACAAACTCTTGTGACAGAATAAAGACAACTGAAAAACTTCAGTGACCAAAATAATTGGGAAAAAAAATAATGCTTCAGTGCTGTGATCTGATTTCTGTGTAGCCGATATGTATGAATGTTTAGGGTCAATGAGACATTTACTTTTGGCATCAGGCTGTTCTGGTGTGTTGCCAGATGTAAGAGATGGTGTCACTGTCTCCAAGAGTTATCCTGGAGAACAGTCCTTGATATTGTAGAGATTGTCTCAGGAAGCATCTCAGTTTGGCCTCTTGAGCTTGTTCTCTCTTTATGCAATGAACTACACATTAACGTGCCAAAGACTACTACTTGTCATTTTTTATCTACATAATACTATTCTTTTTTTTTTTTTTTCAGGTTTATAGACAAACACTAGGCATTATAAATTGCTTCTTCATCTCCAAAAAGTAGACTGAGAGCAAGACTAAAGTGGAATGGTATTTCTTAGGGTATTACTGAGAAGCTAGTACTGCATACAAATGCTTGCAGTTTAATAAAGTTTTAATAAAACACTACACTTTTTCTTAGCCTATATCCATTTCCAGCTCTTGGCTGAAAGAAGTAAACTGTCCTGAATATCCTGAGTTTCTTCTTTTCTGTGAATGCTTATAATCGTTGACTAGACATTTTTCTTCTTTCTCTTCTCACAAACAAATCAGACTGATGCCACCTTTTGCACTTCAAAATCCCATGAAAACAGCATGGAAGGTCTGCTGGCACTAAGCAGCTGATTTCTGCACAGTTAACCTGTGCATTGTATTTCTGTGATGATATACTACTCATTTAATTGCCTGTCTTGCTTCCTAGTTGTTTTAGCACATCCTCTTAATTTTCCCCCTCAGCAAGAAACTGAAACACGACTGATATTCAGGGGAATTCAGGTATTTCCCAAAATATCCTACAGAACAAAACAGAAAATACTGCTCATATCAAGGAATAGAAATGCAAATAGCAGCATAAAGAGACGGTTTGTACGTAGCACTATCAGAATCTAAGAAATCAGTGGGATATGTTGCCTGGTATCCTTGGTAAAACATAGCACATATGGGTAAAAAGGTGTCTAAGACTTAACTAGCATAAGAAAGTGTGGGTAGAGACATGTATGATTACCTCTTTAAATTTCTATATATAATTGATATTTATGGATATGTGTATTTACAGAGGTTATTTGTAAGATTTGCACTAACAAATGGTATCATTTAATGAAAATATTTACTCTGCCATGCACCAAAACAATATTCACTGAAACAAAATTCATGACATAGATTTGATATGTCAACCACTGAGTTCAAGACACGTAAGTGCAGGCATGTTTTGAACTTTTCTTTTAAACTCTTCTAGTATCCTTTTATCTCAGATTTTCATTATTCAAAAACATGCAAGTCAGTAATAGCTCTGGTACACAAAACAATGTTCCTCAGATTTCTGACCCAAAAAAGCAAATGTTTCTAGGTGTTCTATGCTTGGATTGCACTTCATAATAGCACAATTTATACAGCAAAACAAAACAAAAAAAGTTATGAGGAGACCAAGTATCTGGAGCTGACAACATAACTTATTCATCTTCACTTACTGCAATGCTATTAAAAGATCAAACAAAGCGAATAAATTAAGACACCACACATGCACATGACTAGTAATATTCAAAAATGTGGCAAATATATGCATTATTACCAAGTAATAGTTAAACTTCAATATAAAGCTACAGTTATTCACAGCAGCTCACACTTCTATGTTTTCCTGAACAGTGCTGTTCTTCTGAACTGTGCATTAAACTGGACTGTTGATGTTGGTTTGTGAAAGCAATTTATAAAGACATCTAGCTTTAATCATTTTTAACTGCTAAAAAACATGAAAACAACTTACTTCAATGCTAGACAAATTAATACCTCAGTATAGAGCATTTATTTCTAAGAAAAATGTTTCCTACCGTACTAGAAATTGGCTTTTTCCTTGTTAAACAGTTTTTTCTTATGCGTCTAGATCATGAGGCAGAAATCTGATAAAAATGCACTGCTTATCTGGAAAACTGTTCCATTTGTGGAAGGACCTCAGCACAATTATCAGACTGCTTATTTGATAAAATCATCATCTCATTTTTCAGTTTAATAAATCTGTATCCCATACAGAACATGGGATATAAAAGTGATGAAATCAAAACACTGCTGACCAGTTACGTTACAATTCCATTTTAAAGTTTTGATGAGGTAAAGCCTGAAAGGGGTTTAGGCTATATCCTAGCATGTGTTGTGACAGCTGTCTGGGGAAAAAAAAAAAAGAAAAAAGACTATCAATAATTTTTTTTTTTTTTTTTACAACAGAATTCTCTCAGGCACCTGAAATGAAAATGATAGAAATACATTTAATAACTGAGTAACTGTTTTCCTTTGTATCTTCCAGTTTCACTGTAGCTAGCTATGACCTGTTTGCACATTAGGGAAGTTTTCTAGTATTTGTGAACACAGCACAGAAGCATTCCTTTAAAAATACTTATGTGTCAACCTATAGAAAACCCCACTCATTATTTGCTAGAGCTCAGAGATGATATTAAGCCATTTTGTTACATATGATGCCAGTCAGAGTGTTGCCTTGCAAATTATCCATGACATAGAATTAATTGAGATGGATCATCAATTCTTCTGATTTTCCTACCTAGGAAAGCCACAGCAAAATAACTCAGCATATGAATTTAGTAATTGTACTACCTGCTTCACCAATCCCTTGACTAGACAATTATTCTGTAACTTGAAGTATGCATTCTTGGCCTTGTCCCTCACATGGACAACATAAAGCACTGAAAGCTCCTTGACAAGCACATAGAAAATACAGTGATAACAGAGGACATACACTTTCTGCTATGCAGGCTACAAGTCATATAAACAAACATCACATTTCAGTTCCTCTTTTTCTGGGAGAAAGAAGAATCAAAAGTAAATTGATAGCAGTTAATTTTGGAATCTTTCTCTGTGCACAATGCGATTGGGAAGACATTTTGAAAGCACAAAGGTATGGCAGATTACATCTTCAAGAATTTTTCATAAAGAATATATATTTATATAAACACATACATAATTCCTGTTATACATTCTACACTTTCTCTTCCCTCCACCTTCTACCTTCCGCTAAATACCTCTTGCTTCTTCAAAACTTTTCTCTGGCTTTATTTTCCTGCAAGGCTTGATAACATTCTGTTTCTGACCTACTCTGGTATACACAGTCAGTAATTACATTTAGAAGAAAGCAAATTGTTCCCTATTTTTTCACTCATTTCTTGAGTAGACAGTTATTCTGTGCATTAAAACATGAATAATTTGTCCATTCTACCAAAGAGAGTAAAAAAGAAATCTAGGAGATGACATCACCCACACGAAGACAGAATGAGTGGAAGTCAAGCATGCAGCAACCGTGGGGAGGAAAGAAAAACCCGACTAACAGATATTCATAGCATGAAGGGAAGCAGCAGAGCAAAATGTTCTACTTGTCACAGAAACATGAAATCATGGCAGGAAGGTCTGGGTTTTTATGTCAAGGCACAGGGACTTCAGAAATGTGCAGAAGACAAATAGACATAAAGACCTGAAAACTTTTTTCAGGGTTCTTCCAGTCCTATCACTTACTGCAACATTTTCTTTCAAGTGTAAAAGCCACAACAGCTTATTTCATCATTAATTTTGTAACACTTCTACAGGAAGACAAAGAATTGCAGAAAGAAGGAACCTTGGACTGATAATTAATGCATTTAATTTGCATTAAATAATAGACATTGGCTTTCAAGACAATAGAGAGGCATTTATGCAGGATGGATGATTGTTACTGTGCGTATACGGTGCGGCTGACATCTAGGACAACAAACGTACTGTTTTTAGTTGTAAAATATGGTTTCTCTCTTGTTATAAAAACTATCTGCTTCTTAGTATCATATGTTCAAATGCTTACTTATTTTGCTGGCTGAGAGGGATTTGATAGGCTCCAAATAATTCTAGTAATCTGTGATATCCAAAAGCAAAACTTCAGGAAGCCAATTTCTACAAAGCAGAGAAAATAAATCCCTCTCTCTACAGATTGTATTTTTCAATCTTATCCTGGTAGCTTCTCTTTGACTAATGCATTTGCGAAGCTTTTTACTTAGGCTGTCCATTTTTCTATCCAAGGTGGCCAGCTTGACTAATACACAGTATAAAGGAGACATATATATTGTGCTTAATTTTCCCTGTTTCTTACCACATAGTTTGAAGACCACCTTTTCCCACATGAAAAAGAAATGTCTCCTGGACCGTGCTAACCAGCCAATTATTTCCCAGGTTTCCTTCTATAGAGATTTTCCTAACATTTTGCATCCCCCTATTCTAATTTTTCCTTTGTTTATGAATCAAGCTAGAAAGGTCTATTTTATTTTTCTATTGACACGATTATAGTAGTTCAATTTGTGAGCTTTCACACAAAATCACTTTTGTATGTTTTATTGTACGTCTTCATTTTTGCTTTAAAATGTCACTCTGCTTTGTAAGAGCAGTCAATACTTTCATAATTACATAAAACAGCTCAAAGTGTATTATGTATCCCTACCACAAATGTAGTTGTTTTTCCAACCTAACTCAGTTTTATGTAATTTTAGCCTATCATTTCTTCAATAAGTACAAGGAATTGGTGCCAAAGATGCTAGACAGAGTAACAAATATTTTATCAATCAATATTGATCTAGTGGGTAGAAACCCTGTTCAAGTTCCCTTCCAACTCAAGACAGTCTATGATTCCATGGTTCTTTCACATTGCTCTCTTGATACTCAGATGCTATTTGGCTGGACAGAAATGTTTTAAAATGTCTGTTAGCTAACTTCCCTTTTAAACAGACAGATTTAGAACTATCAGCTCTGATACTCAAAAGATGCTTAAGGGACAGTTTTCAAATGTTAGATGGCAATGAGATCTGTTCAAATGCTGTACACTAAAGAGTTATTACAGTATCTGTTAGTTCTGAATCTGATTTTATTCATATACATTTTTTTTAATTCAGAAATCCATGTGTAAAATTTTAAACAGAATTCTGTACCTCTTATTCTGTTTCCGAAAACGAAAAAATCACAACCAAGGACATATTCTGATGTCAGTATTACAGCTAAAAAGAAAATTATTCCTCATCAATAAATAAAAAAAAAGAGCTATTTCCGAACAGAATATTCATCTTTTTTCAAGAATTAAATTAAAACAGAGGACATAAGCCATATCACATGAACAAATGATTAAAATTTACAAAAGCTCAGAAAAGTTTCTGAAGGCTAGAAGGGCTTATGAAAGCAAGTGGTTGCTAAGAATATAAAAGAAACTAGTAACCAAAACAAATTTCTAAGTCCGATCAATTACCACAACATGACAATTATCTTCCTGTCAGTATTTGTACCACATGGTCAGCAACACTCTGGTTTTTCAAAATACCAATACAAAATACACAGAGCTATGAAATATAATGAACTTTACACTGCATCAGGCAACAAGGTATTCTGGCTTCAGAACACAGACCTCAGCAACTTTTCTTCTAAAGCTCCAGAAACACCAATCCCATACAGCATACGAGCCTAGGAAAAACTTCTGAATTTTTGATGTACAAGTGTCACTGTTCAAAATTTAAACATCTTCTACTTTTTGGACATTTATCATAATGAAAACAAAGTTTATTTAATATGTCGAGTGGAAGAGCTTATCGAGAGCATCATTACATACTCCTTTTCTGGGAGCACCAGAGAAACTGAATGTTGCAGGAATTCAGCATTCCTGTGTAGGAAACAAGATTAACCTGTGTGTGTGTATTTTGTCACCCAAGCAAAGTGTCCCGGCTGTCCCCCCCATCCTGCGATAGAGCCTCTGCCTACCATTCTGACTCCATACTTACAGTTACTCCTACTTCTGAGATCAAATTACATACACTTTAATGCATGACTACTTTCCAGCTTTAGCATCTCCCATTCCATTATTAGTTTCCTCAAGGGCCTCATCTCAAGAGTTCTCCACAACACAGCCCACACTCTTCTAGCTGTAGTTGCTTGCTATAACTTCATGCAAAATGATCCAACTGCTATCAAACTTTTCCACACCCCTTCTTCTCTGTTACTACCAAGGAAAATGAGTACAACCTGGCAGCATCTGAGGAAACTTGTTATCTTGGCTGGCTCACCAAATAAAATGTGGTTTGGCTCTGAACTTCAAAGGAGGTTGAAAGTTCCTAAGTTGTCCTTATGAAAATGTTAGGAAAGAGAAAAGAAAGCATATCTGTATAAGAGGGCAACTACAGTCACATACTATATACAAATGTGACTGAAATTCAGAAATATCATAACCAAAATATGAAACGGACAAAGTTAATATTTTATTCCAAATCCCTTTAAAGCCTGGAATCACAGAACTGTAGGAGTTGGAAGGGACCTTGATAGACCATCAAGTCCAGCCTCCCTGTTACAGCACATTCCCTACAGTGGGTCTCACAGGTAGTTGTCCAGATGGGTCTTGAAGGTCCCCAAAGAAGGAGACTTCACAAACTCCCTGGGCCATCTGTTCCAGTTCTTCATCACCCTCGGCTGTCATGACTTGGGTTGAAATCTCCAGAACAGACCAAGCATGCACAAAAGATGGAGTTGAGAGTTACCGTGATCTCATGAGAAACAATGAGGCAGAATTTGAAAAATTTTTACATTATCGACAAAAACTTTGAAAAACAGACAGAAACTTTTTTGAGTTCAAGAACAGCTTGGGAGTCCAACTGACAGCAAAAATACATCTTTTTTTTTTTTTCCTCCAAATTTTGGCTGCACACATTATTTGCTGTGACTGAATGGTTTTGAATTCTTTTGCTTTTACTCCAACACATCTAATGCTGCTTTTATTCCCTGTGTCATATCATCAGATGTTCAAGATTTAAAGTCTGTGTCAGCAAAAAAAACCAACAAGGCTTTCCATCTTTCACAAATCTGATGTGCACCAACACTCACTCAACAAAAGACCTGTCAGTGGCTCCATTATCAAGTACAGTAATAAGCTTAACATTCTGTGTGCACTTCTAAGCCACTTCCCATAGGAACTACACAAATGCTTCTTTGTTAAATCTTGATTCAAGATTATGGACTTTTTATCTGCAAACTGCGAGGAGCTTCAAAGTCTCCACCACTGGAATCTTTGTAATCAGGTGAGTGACAACACACAAAGTTGCAAATATGATGAGTAGAGAATAGTGAGCACCTTACAGAAGAATCAGAGCACAGACGTGCATACATGCATGTATTCTATTGAAAAAAAACACACAACCACCACAACAACAAACAGAGCTTTCACATGCTATCTGAAACAATGAATCTTCCCAGATAACCCATTTTATTCAAACTCCATGAACTGAGGAACTGGGGGTTGTTTCATTAATCCCAGAGCTTCCCAAATTCCCCTTTTTCCTTTTCCCTTTTCCTTTTTTTTTCCCCTTTCCTTTCCTTTCCCTTCTACCTTCCTTTCCTGTTTCCACCTGTTACCTTTCCCTTTTCTTTTCCTTCCTCCACCCCCCCCTCCCCATTTCTTCTTTCTCCCTTCTCTTTACTCCTTTCCTGTTTCCATTTTAATATACCACAATGCAGTTAGATATTCAACGAGATTCAGGCACGTCAGAAATTTGAAACATGTTTTGTGCCTTCATATTTCTGATATGTTTCTCAAAGTTGTTTACAATTCAGCATTGTTACTTCTTTGGCACCAGAAGCAATATTTACAATTGGATGAATAGAGGTAAATATAAGAGGGTGCACCTAATTTATGCAGTCCATTTCCCTTCCATTAGAGACCTTCCTACTCCTAAAATCAAATTAAGTGGTATTATGCATTAGCAGAGAGTAATCAAATTGTATTTTATTTTACCAGAAACAATACATAGTTTGCCTTTTTATTTTGATTAAAGACATACCAAGAATGCATGTGAGGAAATTCAGCAATAATGTACTTTATTTATAAGATGTCCAACTGCATTATAAATAAGTCACATTCATTGAAAATTTATTTTAAACTGATATTTACCCTTCTTCCTTTTGCCTTAAAGATGTGTGATAAAGCCTTTTTTTCTTCATTTGTGATTATGTAAGAAACTAACACTAAAAGTATTAATTCAAAATATTTTTTTCTGTCTGAATATCAGTACATGCATATGCCGTCATGATAAAATGCAGAAAAGTGCACAGAAATGGCTGTTAGTACTGTACTTCACATGAGATCACAAAAAGATTTTGTGAAGCTAAGGAGTCAGAGATCCTTTTAGCCTCTTTTGCAAAACCTGTGCAAAACCTAACTGGCCATAAATCATAAGCTCATAAGAAAAGATGGATTTCAGGGGGAGCAGAGGGAGTAGAGACTTGTGTGAATTAGGTTTCTTTTGCTTTACAGTCTCTATTAGTTTCAAGGTGTACTTGTATATTTATTGATTAAAGGACAAAATGCATTTCTTTCTTCTTCTCCTCCTCCCACTGCTCCCCCCAGTAATGGTGTTTGATCAGAATGGTTTCTTAATTCTCCTTTAATTATCTGACAAGAACAGAGTATGGTAAAGAAAACAAGTTCTGTTTACATAAAAATTGTTGAACCATGTCAAGGAAAAATAAAGAGCTGATCCATCTTTCTAATCTGTTTTTTCTCCTTTTTCATCGTAGACAAAAAACTGCTCTATCAAAGAGCTGTATGTAGGCTACACATGTCCAGCCTGCCCTCTTTTTGTCCTCTTTTTTATGTCTTACTACCTACATTAACTGTATTTTATATTTTATGTGTGCTCCAAGACAATTCCTCTTCAACCAGTGCAGCCCAGGCGAGCCAAAAAGTTGGACCCCCTTAAAATGTATATTTAAAAAGAAAAATGTCCTCTGTGAAGTTATTCTATTACAGGGGCTTGTATTCTTCTTTTATGACGATGCCTCCAAATTAAAAAAAACACACCAGGCACTGCCACTCTTACTGATAGAAGAGAATTACGTAAAATGCACACATTAAAGAAAAGGGAGTGGAATTTATATAGACTTTTGTACTTAGTTTTTCCTAAAAGCTTGGCTCCAAATAACTTTCTAACTTAGCATCATCCTTTGCTTGGCAAATACCTGGAGGACCCCATGTTTCCTGTCAGCAGTTCTGGGCTCCTCCATACAGCCAACCCGGAGGCACTTGAAAAATAGGAGGTTTTCAAAAAAAAGATCAAGCAGAGCCACAGCAGAGCTAATCTGGCAATAGCCCCAACCTGAGCGCAAGAGCAAACTGGATGACTCAAGGAAACATTTCTATGATTTCTTGATCGTGTTTTACAATTAGGCTAAAGTTTATGTTTAGCTTGGAAAATTCTATTGAAGCTGTATTAAATTAGGTGCTTGAAAATCAAGATAAAATATACAGATTAGTTACCCAATGAAAACAGAGGGAAGGGAATGTGAAATCTGTGAAATTGTGGTACTGTTGACAAGTTGATCCTCATTACTATTTGAGTTGTTAGAAATTAAAATGGGTTACAGAATTTCTAAACACAAATTTTACACAAGATTACTATTACTACTGAAGTGGACCTATCCATTTCATCAAGGAACATAAATGCTGCCATAGCTGAAGTGAAGACACATACTGCTACTACTTTTTTGTATTAAAGTTATAACTCAAAATTTCAGCTTTGATCTCAGTGTTCTCAAATTCTGATAGTATTGACAATTTCTTCCGTGTTTTATCACTATTTTAACATTCAGGCCTGGCAGCACTACTAAGCTTGTAAAGATCCTAAACAACACTGTAATTGTATCAAGGACTATTTAATGTCTACTAAAAAAAAAAGAAGTCAAAAAAGAATAAAATAAAAAATAAAAAAAACCCGACACCTACTAACATGGGAGAAAAATAAATAATAATGATGTATCCAGACTACTTAATAGCTGTCTGAGAACTGACATCTACACTTTCGCAATACATGTATTTTTTTAAATGTTTAAATGTGTTGTCATAAATGTTGTACCATGTATCATTTTAAAAATATGAATAAAAATGAATAAAAGAATCCAAATGGTCTATTTAAAAAGAAATTTATTTATTTATTTTATGTTCAAGAACATCCTTCACTTTTACTTCTTTCTCTTGCTATTAGTTAACCTGCAGGTATATCTCTTTTTGGACACATTTTGTTAAACTTCTGTATTAAGCATCTTAAAGTAATATAGTTCAGTATGTAGAGCTAAAAACATAGGCAATTGGACCTAGTCAAGAGAGTACTCGTAGTACCCTTGCCTTTTATGGGAAGATACTCGACATTTCAAAAAATAAAATATTTAGACAATTTATGAAGAAATAAAATCAATAAATTAGGTGCTACTTTGACACTAAGTTTTCACATAAACCTCTTCTGATTCTAGGCATAAATAAAAAAAATCTGACTATTTAATAATTTTTGAAAACAAAAAATTACTTTTCATTCAGATTACTTATGACAAAAAGCCATGCATGTTCCCTACATCAGTAGCTTCCGCGTTCCGTCATACTACAGTGAAAAATCAAACAGTTGAAGAAGAAAGCATACATTTGCTACATATGTATCTCCATGGTGAGTGAAATCAGCTTCTTTTTCAAGAAAAAATTAACTCATAATCACTACTATTAAATGAATGCAGAGCTGAAGTCATTTCACTTTATTACCTAAAATAAATTTTAGATTCATTCTATGTTCATAGATAAGATGATAAATTTTACCATTTTTGCTGCTGTTAATAAGGTTTTAAATCAATAATTACAATATTACTGTGATATTAGGCATTTGATTTTATTTACATTTCAAGGAAGTACATTGATATCATAATAAGTACTTCTTTCAGATATTTAAATACAAAATAAATACATTGCAAGGTATCTATTAATGCAATTAAATTATAGAAATAATTAATGAGTAGAAACCTTTCTTAAATTTTACCATTTAAAATAATCGCAATATCGCAATATTAGCATTTCTTCATGGATTCTCAAATCCATCTATCACAGACTGAAAATCAAATGTTTTGTTGAGAATGTTACTGTCCACTGCTGTGTGAAATTAACAGAAACCATTTGAAACAGAAGTCTAAATAGAAACACAGAAAGTCAAACGACAGCACTTCTTTAACAGTTTGTGGATTTATAAAAATACAGAAAAAACAATAATTACAGAGACTCCAACGATTATAATATGATCAAAACTGCATGGCTTATAAGTAAAAATTCGTTTTTCCATTAAATTGGTGCTTAGATGCAAACAATTTGTCAGATTTAATAATTTCAAAACTGCTCTTACCAGACATCAGCTCAGTGAAGATGCCCTTAACACACTGCTCTCAATGCAGAGAATAACATGCACTCTGAAGGAACAAAGCTTTATGCTATTTTCTAAAGGTCATGTAAAACAGGAATCTCAAATATTGCAATAGAGCACGAGCTGGGTCCCAGGTTAAATTAAATTTCAGTATTATAGTACAGTTTACTAACACAGTAAATACGGTACATGAATAAAACAAGAGTGTGAGAATATATCTCTGGAAACATACATAGAGGTGGTAGCCGTTTCAAATTTTTAATGTCATAAATAAGTTTTCGGACTTGATTCTCATAAATAAGGTGTATTTTGCCAAAGATTAACTGAAGCACCTCTCAAAGAGAGATAAAAAACTACAAAATTAAATTTTCTATTACAACTGATAAAGTACTGCCAAGCCTGTCAAACAAAGAATCAAAATAACACCCCAAAATACTGTTAAAGCTTCTCATAGAAGAAAGTGAATGAAATCAGCAGTACCCGTGCATCCCCCTACATGACAGACCAAACCCAAAGTACAACACCTCTCTGTTTTTCACATTTAGAACAACCACCTGGGAACAAACTGTGCACAAATCATAGGCTTCTGTTCTGTGCATGTTGATGATTCAAAAGTGCATCTACATTCAGCTTCCCCCAACTGGCTATTATGCTACATTATTTCTAAGGGTACAGGTTAAGGGGTGCAATTCATCATCCAGCATGACAAAAAACAGTTGAGAAGTTTGTCTCATCTCATAAAGAGAAAAACCTTTATTATCTACTGTAGGACAAAGGATTTGCAACTGTCTGCTATTTGAGGAACGTGCTGTTGCTGTAATTTATCTCACTGTATGGGTCATGAAGATGCACAGTGGTGTCTCAAATCAACTTTTAAAGAAAACTGCATGGAATTTTCATGACATTGGGAATACTCCTAAAACTTACACACACAGAAAAAGTTTCTTCGTACTTATGAATCAGAAAATTTCCTCAAGGACTTATTATTATTATTATTATTTTTGCGTCAGTGATTACTTCTGAAGAAGTTCTTGGCTTCATCTTAATAGTGATTCCTATTGAAAACTCCAGACAGGTGAGTAACATTATCTTTTCACTCCATGAACACTCTTAACAGATCTAACAATGTCCTCTGATAGGTCCCAAGCTCCAAACATACTTCTCTCTTTCCTCACAATAACAATCTTTGTTTCAATGTTAGCAGGATCTCTTATGCACAAAAATTACGTGAAAACATGCAAATCTGTATATGAACAACTAGACCAATCTACAGCTTAATTTAAAACAATACAAAGAGCCCTAGGAATGTAAAAAATGAAGAAAGCAAGCAGAAAAATGTTGATACAAAAGCTGTATATTTCCTAATTTTTATTGTATTTAGAAAGAAACATAAAGTGGTTCTGAAATACTCTCAAACTTCACTGCGCACACTGCACAATATGAACTGTAATGACTCAAAAAGAGGAAGGGATAGTAATACTCTGTATTGTTTAGTTGAATTATGTAACACACTGTAACCACCTTCTATTGCTAGAATAAGCTTTCACTGATCCTTACAATAACTGGAGTTTCAACTAAAGTAAGAAGTGGAAGCTTCAGAATCCCGAAAGAACGTTAAACAAAACAAAAACCCTTTAATGGATGTTTGAGATTTTGTCGAGGAGGGAAGTAACATTAATGCATACAACCATCCAAGAGAAGATACATAACAAAAAGCAGAAAGAAAATGATTTTGTGGAAAAGGAAATTAAGATAAGAAATGAATACATCTATCTATATACTTTTCCCTTCATATACAAAATAAACAAGTACTTTAAAAAGCTATTAAACATGTCTGATATGCACATACACACAGATGTACATACAAAAGACTAAAGATGAAAAGGAAGGACCTGATCCTGAAAAGATATTCTGCACATCTATCCAAAGGCATGAACAC
Organism: Callipepla californica brunnescens; assembly: GCA_023055505.1. Taxonomy (NCBI): domain Eukaryota; kingdom Metazoa; phylum Chordata; class Aves; order Galliformes; family Odontophoridae; genus Callipepla; species Callipepla californica. Next base: position 4,245,034 of record JALIRH010000023.1, on the reverse strand, counting down.
AATCCTTAAGCCTAAAGTGCTTGAACACTTTGAGCCACTGAAAGACTACAAGACAGAAGAAACTACGCAAGAGATAGGAAAACTGAAGAAAAGAAAAATCAATTCTGAGGAAAAAATATCAGGGCAAAAAAAGTCAAGGAACTCAATATATCAGCAATGCAGAACAGTTCGAAAGGATGAAACGAAAGTGATATTTTTTAAATGACCTAAATTAAACAAGAGATTGGATAATGAGTAATGTGTGGAGAAGACCTTTTTTTTTTTTTTTTAAACCCAGAAAGGCATTTACTACCTGCTCCACTGTGTTTATCCATGTGCGCTGGGTTTATCCCAAAAATAATGTATTTCTTTCCAAGTAACTCTATTCAAAACAGAAGTTATTTTAAAAACAGAATCAAGTTCAGAAAGACAATAATCAAAATTAGAAAAAGAACAGTTTTAGCAAGATCAAGCATTACTGACAATTGACCATTCAAATGAGAAACAAAGTTGAAATACTCTTTTGCAAGGAAATACCCGAAGTATGCTTGTTCTTTATTATTTGCATGACCAATAATAAATACTGCAGAGAAAACTCAAAAGACTCTCATTAGACATATCTATATTATTCATAGGAAGATCTGATACTTTGATAATTAAAATCTTTTTTAAAATAGAAAGCACATATAGTCGATACCAAAAAAACATCAGAGTTCAACAGCATCTTGAAAAATTAGTTTAACCCTGTTAGCTGTATCTCACTTCTCAGAAAAGAACCCTTTTTTAACAAAAAGAAAAGAAAAAAAAAAGCACAACTTCCATTTATATTTTATCCTGTGATAGTTTGACTTGACGTGGTATGAACAGTTATCCCTCCAGACATCTATTTTTAAATGTTTTGTCCCATCTATAAAATATTAAAATGGAAAGGATATAATTCAATTACAGTTTGCTGAAACTCTTTTTATTTCACTTAAGCTACTGTTGCTTTTAGTTTCTTTCTTCTCAAAGAAGAAAAACCTTTTTAAAAAATCACGTCCTCAAATGAAACAGAATCAGTAGAAGTCAAAAAGGGGCAACTGGAGAAAGAAAGATTCTCAACTTTAGAAAACAAAAAGGCTAAATATCTAGAGAACTCATTTTCAGTGTTCATAATTATAAAAGAATGTGTAAAATACCTTTCAGTTTAGGTGCTTGTGCCAAGAATTTCATCAAAAAAACTCTGTTAATTATTTAATAGATAGAAATAAATTAAGCAAAATTCAGAACTACTAGGTAGTAGACATTATGCAAGACAACTGAAATGACAAGCTGACATTTTCTGCATCTAACAGGATATGAACTGTCATCAGACAAATGTATTCCCCAAACTGTGTTAATCACATTTCTACTAGTGACAGTTTGTATATTTATTTTCAGAGACTTCTTAAGTGATCTCTCTCACCACAGAGATGTAGCAGGTACTGATTTGCAGCCATTCCATCCTAACTTTGAAAAGTCATTGTTGCTGCTGTTATCTTTTCCTTACTGGAAGCCTATGGTTTAAATTTTGCTTGAAACGATTTTCTGCATACACTGTCAAAAAATGACTAGTCCAACTATTTTTTAAAGTTAAACATCATAGGCTTTTATTTTTCATTGCCGGTAAGAATGCAAGTTCTTTTTTAGTTCTGCTTAGCATTACTGCAAGAGCAGACCCTTAAAACATATCTAGTCTAGCTTCATATGCTAGCTTCTTTTCATCTTTGAATACAAAATCTCACTTTTGTGTTTCAGAGAGCATAGCAATCCGCACCCTCTGCCAACTTTATAAGTAATAATTTGCTTAAAACAAATTCCCAACACTAAGGATATCAATAAAACCCAGAATCAAGGCATAAAATTGAAAAGACAGTTACACAATTCTATGTGTGCTTGCTGCCCTGGCTCACTGTTATACATCCTCACATCAGACTAATTCATTTGACACATAGTCTCCCCACAGCTGAGAAATCCTAGCTTCCTTACCAGATCTTAGGAAAAGCTTAAATACAAAACCTCCTATGTTTAAGTAATGTTAAGTTTGTGACACAAATCAACAAAAGGCAGGAAATTCAAAGATAACACTGACACCCCATGCTTAATTCATGATTGTTTAACAAAAGAGCCAAATGATACGAGGAACTAATGTCAGCTTTGACTTCACTCTGTCTGTGTTCTTGGGCAAACAGGTGTTTATCTTCAAGATTATACTAATTCAGCCTCTCCTGTCAGTCTATGTAAACGCTACTGATTATTTAGTGTTGAATAATAAGTTTAATATTAAAGAAAATTTAAACTAATTCAACAACCTAGCACACAAAATTCTAACAAAAATCTAATAAAAATTGATTATTTGTTTTTAAATCATGTTGGGCAATCAAATTTTAAACACCATCATTTTATGAAGTTTTCATTAGTTATCAAAGTAGTTTTGAACCTTTCTGCAATGTAGTGCAAAACAGAGTGATATATTTATTTTTTTACTCATAGACTAATAATTTTTTGCATCCACTCATATTTTAATTCTTCTTTGAACCCTCTCCTCTTGTATAATATAACCAAATATATTTCAGATTAGCTCCATGTCAGAGAAAGTAACGCTACCCATTGCTACACTATCAGTGTGAAGAGGATTTTAACTATCAGTTTTCAAAATACATTCTGGTAGTTTAATACTTTTTGAATATTATAGATAGATATATAACTAGTTAGATAGACACACACACACACACACACACACACATATAGACATGCATATAAGCATGTCTAATTATTTTGTTTACTACTTTACAGCATAAAGAATAATAATTAAAGAAAATGAAATTACTGCCATTATGAAGGTCACATATAATAGTCTTTCCTAGAGTACATGAAATAAGATCACACATACATACCTGCACAGTAAGAGCAAGGTGATATTTACACTTTTTTCCTTTTGTTTTAAGATTATTCTTATTACTTTTCTGTAATTATTTCTTTAAATTCTTTCTAATTTCTCAAGTGTGTTTTTCTTGGAAATTAGCAATATCACTTACTTTTTTTTCTCCAGTTGAACTGCTAAGAAACCATAAACTAGCAGCCATAATACCCAGGTAACCACTTCTGCATTACCAGCTGAACAGTTTCAAAGGCAGCTTTTGAAATCCCACATCTCTATCCCACTAACCTGCAAGGAACATGCTCACCAGCCCTAGGTATGTTTTAAAAACCCACAGAAAATATCTACAGTAACAATTAAAAGTCGGTGTCAAGGCTGTAATTTCCAAAGCAAAGACAACCACACGATGCTTACTGTATCTTTACACATAAAATACATATATTTTCAGATTCAGGAGTATTAGGAACATCAAACAAACAAACAAAGTCACAGATGGCTGTACACTCCCACTCAGTCACAGACTCACAGATCTCTGGATACAACTTACCCACTTCCTCATGGAAGTCTCAACAACTATGCCTGCGAAGCTGCAAGTCTTTCTGAGACCAGCAGAGATCCAACAAAATGATCCCACAAGAAGTCAGGCATACAGTTTTTAGCTGATTTCATCTATTTGCCACAAATACAAAGAGGATATGAGGGCTTGAAAAGGCTCTGAGGAAGAGAATGGCTGCTTTTTCCCTTTGTGGAAAGGAGGCAGCTTCTTTGATAAAATGAAGATCATCAACAAACTGAACTTACAGCACGGTAAATGAAGCTTCTTAATCAAATTTTCACCTGTTACAACAATGTAATCTAAGGCAGGATTTTGACTTCCTGAGAAAGTACAAATTATAAATTCTACCTTACTACATCGTTTATTTTGTCTTCTCAGATATTATAAACAAATGAATACAATCATGACACTGGAATGACGAAGATTATAATGATAATCAATTGGTCTTAACAACTGCATCAAAATCAGTCAGTATCACAAATGTTTTGCTCGACTGCCTACTGATGCTTACTAAAATTATTTAATTTTTAAGCAAAAAGTAAGACCTTCTCAACTGTCAACTTACTATTTTTTTTTTTTTTTCAAAATCCCAGTAACTGAGTGTAATAAGTTGAATGGCTGCAGAATCCAAAACATAAGTGACAGGTTAAGTATTAATACACAGAAGTCAAAAGAAGCTCAGGTAGCATGTGTAGGGTTGCCAATTATGATCTAAATGTTACTGATCTTCGCCACTCATTCATTCTGTGAATTGCACCTTCCACTTTTCATCCACACTTGAACACTTCTCATTTGCTCATAAGCAAGAGTTTCCCTGTACTCAGTTTCTTTGCTTCAGTTTCTCAGTGTGTGTTCTTCTACACTGAGAAGTCTTGTTGTTTGTTTGTTTGTTTGTTTTTTCCACTAACTGCAGTCAATGAATGGTGAAATAATTCTGAGAATACTGACACTCAAGCACTGAGGTCCATTCTTTCCAATAGAATAATTTCCACATGGGTGTCAAAGTCAGCAGGGACAGGAAGCAGAGCTAGTAGATCTATAGTACACAAAGAGACAGTTTCACTTACAAAACATATCCTCTACCTCTGACATTATAGCAGTGAAAAGAAACATCTGCACTGTTCCTTGGAGTTCTATGGAGAGAATTCCCTTTCATGAAATTCCAGCAGATTACTGCCACTCACTGATTCACAAATTCACCTTGACCAAGTGACAGGAAGTCAAGAAAATCTACACTTTCAATTTTGACGTGATCTATTCTACTCGTGGAAGTATAAACAACTGCAGATCAGAGAAAATGGTGGTTCTGGCCCACTCTACCTCAGGTTCAAATACTGAACTCTGCAGAGGAGTATACCCTTAAGCACCCATGCAAGGTCCAGTAAAGTGCAAAATCTGAAGGGGAAAATAAAAGAATGAGTTTGTGATCACTGGAAAGGTAATTTATCACCTTGACATAGTATTATAGTATTTATAAAAGCTATGGGGTAAAAAGTTATAATGAAAAAGTGAATGAGAATCCAAAATTCACAACAACAGCTCAAAGATATGAAAAGTTTGCAAATCCTACCAAAATTTTGATGTTTAAGTGGGAGTTTGACATTTGAAAATATGATTTTAGTGCAGAAATAAATGTCTTAACTGAGAACAGTATGTTATATGAAAAAAAAGCAAAAAAAAAAACAACAAAAAACACCACACAACGCAACAGAGCAAAGTACCCTCTGCAAGTACACTTATGTACAAATGAGTTTTCCTGTACCAAGTAAGAATTATGTTTCTCTGTCTGGTCTATCAGACAAAAAGCATACTTCCTAAAATGCTTCTCTTTTCTTAATCATAAAAGCATTTTTAAGGGGATCATTGTGTTCATTTAACATACACAGCCTACAAGATACAATCAATTCACAGTCATCATTGCCTGAGTATGCTTTCACAGCATCTTAAAATGCACAAACCCTTTGTGATTGTCTCTCCAGATTTCCAGAACAATTAAAAGGACACAATATCAAGACTTCCGAGCAAATGCCAGTTCAAGTAAGCAGCACTTCACAGCACAGACATATATGTAGCGACTTTCATATTTCTCATCACAGATCTTTTTAAGAAGTCAAACATGTCCTATTTTTATGGGTAAAAGTTTTGAAAATGCGCATTTATATATTTCCAACAGTTTTAATAGAGCCCCTATACAAACCTAGTAGAGCAAAAATGTTACATACCATAGTCAGTGATCTTGCAAGATACTAAATACAGTTCTTTCAGGTTCTGTCCTTCTTTGGCTATCACCTCAACACACCTGGAAGAAATATACAGTAAAACCACAGTTAAAGAAGAATAGATAATTTTTAAAAAGGAAGAGTTCAATCCACAGCTGTAATACAGTGAACCTCAGTTTCTTTATTTTCTAAATTTATCTGCACAATTCACTGAAAATGCATATGGCAGCATCCATTCCCATTAATGAGTTACACACTGGAGAAAAACAATATTTTAGGTTGAATGATTCCAAATCAATATTCTGATAAGTTTTTCAACATGTGAACTGCTTGAATATATACAGAAAAATCCTTTGGAATATAACAGATATGCTAATTAGCATTTTTGTATTAATGTGTAACTTTGGAAGGTTTCTCTTTCAAGATCTAAGCTTTGAGAGTTTTCTTCTAAATAAGAACTATTAATGTATTTTAACGGGGAAGGAAGACAACACTATTTTAAAATCATGTATATACTTCTTCAGTCATTTTTGTAGGAGTCAATATTCATTAGGTCATTAAATACTACTTGTCAGTGCTGTTCTATGGTATATAAAGCTACGGGAGAGATTTAGATTGGGTGATAGAAGAATTTCTTCACAAAGAGTGTAGTCAAGCATTGGAATTGGCTGTCCAGGGAAGTGGTGGAGGCCATGTGGTATTTCAGTGACATGCGGATGTGGCAATGAAAAACATGATTTAATGAAGGGACTCGACGGGTCAGGCTTTTGGGTGGACTTATAGCACTCTCTTGAAGGTCTTTTCCAACCTTTATGATTGTATGATTCTACAGAAGTTGTATAGGTGAGAAGTCGGCTGATTTGTTTGCCTTATGAGAACTATGACAAATTTTCAATGTAACACAAAAATTATTTGATTTCCTGTAAGAAAAAGAAAATTGGAAGGAAGAAAAATACTCAGAAAAATTAGATTTTTTAAAAATAGTAGCTTTTTATATACTTTTCACCATTTATACTGAAGTGTTGTATGCACAACTACTACATTTACAAATGCATTGTTTACAGTGCATCACTCCAAACACCAGATCATACAATTACTTTTTAGTCCCACAAATACAAAATGTGCCACTTCATTGTTAGATCAGTTAAGGTGATTATTATGTTAGGCTCCACATACGGATAATTTTAAAAGAGGATTTTGTAGCATAAATCATAAGCATTTATTTTCATCTTGTTTATCTGTTATCTGATCCTGATAAACCATTTAATTTTCAGAGTGATTCAGTCACAATAATCATTCCTGACTCTTAAATAAACCTGCCCACTGTACACAAAGTTAAATTACTTCCTAATCTGGGAAAAGAAAAGAAGAAAAAAAGATCATTCTGAATTTGTCATAAGTTTTTGAAAAAGGCACCTACACCCCCCAGGGCTCTTTTTTTTCTCCACTGCTACCACTAAATTACTGTTCATGTTGCCAATTTTAAACTTTAAAAGCAACCATTTAATTCTTAAAGATTCCAGAATACAATCACTTAATCACAGCCCTTCAGTAGTATTTGTCCTCTGCCTTCTTCCTTCTAAAATCTAGAACTGAAAACGATTACTATTAATAAAATATCATGCCTCTGACAGACTACCTTAGTCACAGTTTCTTTATCATTAGTATATATTTTCAGAAGACTTTTGGAAATTGTCTAAGCCTCGTATTTAGAAAATTTTGGCAATGCTTGTCCTTGAAAACAGATCTTCTTAATTTATAACACAGAGAGGAAAAAAGTATTTGACACAGTCCATCCTGACCCCAAATAAAAACAGAGTCAGCCTCCAGATTCTTTACTCATTTAATGCAGACTCTCTGCTAAGACAATTAACAAACCTGAGAATTATTTTTCTTCTAGAAGCTATGCCAAGACAATGCTTTCTAACAACTACAAAGTACACAGAAAACGTCTTTTGTTCCCACAAGACATCGTTTTGAAAGAGACACTCATCTTTGTTAACTGGCTCACAGTGATTTCTTCAGACAGTGTTGGTTCTAAAAGTTATTTTTTTTTCAAATGTCTTGAGTGATTCAAACCCTGTTATTAGTTATGTATTAGATTCTGGACTTAATACTGTTCATTTCCTATTCAATGGAGAAAAAATAATATTAAAAACCACCAATCTTACTCAATTTTTAGCTAGTTTCAATAAGCAGAAAAAGTAAGCACACACACACACAAAAAAAAAGTAGCTTAGAGTATCTCACTTCTTGTAATTGTTTTAAAGACAATAAAATCACACAGCAGCTGAAACAATGAGGCAACAACACTTCTGGATCTTGAAAACTTTACAGATTTATTTAGCAATCTTTAATAACCTGCCTAAATTGTACTAGGTTCAGTTTTAATTTCCATTATCCCTTCTATGGATCATCCATATTAACATTAACTCACAGTAACAGAAGAGGCACTTTATATGGCATCGTTAGCCACTGCCCTGTAAAGGGTCACACAATACATAATTATTAGTAATTGATTCCTTTACAACATATGGAAAAATAATAATAATTTTATTCTTATTACTTTTATCTTTTTAATCTTTGTTAAACATGACAGGAAAGAAAAAGGGTAAAAGAACAAAATGATATTAACCTTTTCCAGAAAGCAAGGATCAAGTCATGATAATTTTGTTGTTATAATCCATCAAAATTATATCCTACGATTGTCACATCTATTTTTTGAAGTAGATATGTACATTTTGTTGAAATAGACAAATCTAAGGTGGCATGTGTATGTGGTCTTTTAGAGTATGAATTTTAAAAATACTCATTTTCTTAATGTTTGCAATATCGACTGCAACAATAGCTAAACAAAAAAAAAAAATTCCAGGTAACGACTAAGTCTAATCTTAATACATCAGAACAATACTGGTAAAGAGAAGTAAAGTTACTATTGAAAACAAATGACAGTAGTATGCAAAAAAAGCAGCAAATGACAGAGTTATGCAAAAAAATAGATAAACAGACCCCTGAAAAATTTGAAGCCATTTCCGCCCAGAAGCTGACATGAAGCAACTACAGTGTGCCAAGGCAGAGAGAAGAACCTTTTTCAGACTCTCAACTGAGGGGACTGAACAGATTTTTTCAGTTCATAAGATCAGTTTTAACAAATAAAAAGAACATAAAACACCAAGATGAAGTAATTTACTACGAAACAGATATTTCTATCATGTTTTTCTTCCGAATGTACTGAAAAGCAAACATTCTTCCAGGAAAAAAAAGCGATTTTTATGCTCAAAATAAATTACTAGAAATGATCAAAGGGCACATCAGCTAAGGGCTAGGGAAATGAGAATAAAATGTGAACTTGGAAAGCTTCTAAGTATGAAAATATATGAGTGACCAAAACACAGATCTCCTCTTATTAGATCTTTATTATACAGAACCATATAAGACATGAAAATATCAAAACAATGAACATGAAGTACTTCAGGAATGAATACCTAACTCATTTAACCTGAAAATATAATCTAACAAATTCTTATGCTAAGTTTTTCCTATATGCACTAAATATTTGATGAAGGCTGTTCCCTGGTAGACTGGTATGCAATTCAGTTTTATTGCGTTTGATTCGAAGGGTAAGAAATTAAAATCATACACTATGCAAAAGTGGAATAGCAGAAACTGATTTCACAGAAAAAAAGTCAAACAGTATTTCAGAGACTAAGCATGTAACTAAATACAGATATACCTAACGCTAATTTAAACTACAGCTACAAAACCACAGATGTTTGTAGACAAATAGGGCTCACTCACTACTTCAATTCTGAATGCATTTGCACCGCAACACTCCAAAGTTCAAATTATATTCCAAGGTTGAAAAACCTCTTACTATAATAACTCCTAAAAATATCTTCCTGACTGAGAAAGTAAGCAGATTTCACAAAGAAAACAGTATTTCTACAATGTTGCTAAAATTCTGACAATTTGTTTCAGGAAAAAAAACTTTCATTCCAGGTTAGAGAAACCACACAAATTTACATGGAGTACATGTAAATGAATACCAGACCAAACAGACTACTTTCACAATAGTGACAGTTACAGGCATAAAACTCTCCATAAGCAAGTCTCTTCTGCATGATTGAGAAACTGGTAATTCTACTGATAACTTGTAATTTAGGCCTATAATTTTGATGGCTTCCACATATACATCTGTACAATTAATTCACAAAGTCAAGGTTTCTGACATTCCTTGACGTACTGCAAAAAGCAAGTGCCTAAAAACAGGGAAAAAATATGATCAACAAGAAAATGAATTACTCAGAAAGTATTGTGTCTTCCTTGAGCCAATTGAGCTTTACAGTTTTTTGACTTGTTTAAGGTTAATGAATTAAAATAAGAAACTTTCACCCATAAGATTCAAAAGATTTTTGAATCACATCACAATTGTCTCTTCTATTAACATACACAGCTTTTATTTTTGGTCTGTTTCTAAAAACACTGGAAAATCATGTTTGTGACAACTGAAAGGAGCTAATGAGAAAACATGACTAGTGTTTTTGTTATGTAAGTGGTCCTGGGAGACCTTGTTATAGTCTGAGATGTTCTTCATCCCTGAGTGAAACTAATTAGAGTTGCCATACACTGGTTAAGAGATCACAACTTGAGGAAGTGATCTGCAATAACTGTGGAAGGTTTTTTTTTTTTTTTTTAAAGGGAAGAAAAAGAAAGGTATCATTGGAGAGATTTTAACACACTCCCTTGGTAAGATTCAAAATGAACACTCAATTGTTTATATGGTTTCTTTGCATTTGATAAGAATAACTTCTACTCTGAGCAGAAAAGTGAACACTTCACTACTCTTCAAAGCATAACCACAACTGGGAACCAAATGACATCTAGCCAAGAATAAGAAATCTGAAATATGTAATAGAAAACCAGAAATCTTTCATAAGAAAGAAATAGACAGGATTTCTAAAATGCTAGTAGTTCAAAAGTTAAATTTGGATAGAGATGAGTTGCTGTATACAAAATAGTCATCAGTTTTGATAACTTAATTTCTACAGAAGGCAATAATGCAATAGAGTAACAAAAATATATTTATATTAAAAAACAACAGAAACAAACACACAAAAAAAGCACCAGCAACAACAACAACAACAACAACAAAAGCACCTTACCACAAAAAGCAAGTACAGAATCTTAATACACTGATTTATTCTTAGGACTTCTTCGCAGATAAGGAATAAATTAGGAAGGCTAAAATATTGAAAGAACTTTTATATGACTGAGAGATGTTTAAAAATTTGTAAACCCTCCAAAAATAAATGATGAACTTAACAGTTTGCTGAATATTGTGTCTTGGCTAGAGATTTTATTTATCATATTATTTATATCATGAATAACAGTACAAAATGTATGCTGATACTTTTCAAGAATGAAAGGCATCATTTTAACTTGTCTTTACATTGTGATATATTGACCCAAAATCTTTACTGCTATTTTAATGTTTCAATTACATTCAAAATATGTACTTTTAATTTATTTTTTAAATTTTTAAGTTAATCTTTAATTTTAACTTAATTTTAAGAACTGCATTCATAAGAAACAGTACTAACCACAGAGAAAACAAAACTGCCTGAGATTTTCAATCAAATGTACAAACTGAACTTGAAAAGCACTTTTCATTTGGATCCAATATGCAAAGTGTCAGTAGCTGCACAAGTTAACAGTAATTATCTCAGGGCAGTCATTAAGTTCTGATTAGCAAATTCGCATTCTTTAGAAAATCAGTGTAATTTAAAAATTAATTTACCAAACTGTTTTCCTACTCAGAGTTCAGGAAAACAGATAAGCTTTTCTTTTTTTCTTCTTCACACTGAAACACACAAACTACAGAGGTAAGGGCAGACAAGTCCCAGAGTCTGCTTGTGCTCCACACAGATGCAGGTAAGCTCCAATCAAAATTACACAGATAAATTAATCAGCACTATGCTCCAGCTATTATGCTGTGCTCCAGCTATTTTACCCTGTCTTTCAGCAATAAATATCTATTTTCAAATATTTATTAGAAGTCTTATCTAAAATTAAATGCCTTTATAATTCCTGTTACACTGACTGTACGTTAAGCCAGCAAGCAATTAAGCCAAGAAAGGAGAGATTTAGCAAATTATTTAATTCTGCTATCTGGCATTTACATATAGTAGTTTTTCAGGCGGCCTTTGGTTCCTTTCTGACTTGGAGGAACTAGATATCATAATGGATTTAGCTGAAATAAACAACTGTAAAAAAGATTTTATTCTAAAACCCTCATGAATCTGATATCCCAAATCTAATCATGCAAGGGTCTAGGAGATAATTAAATGGTATCTTTTTTTTCTTTCCCTCTGAAGAATCTTAAATATTTTGGAATTCAGATAACAGATGAAAAGACCCAGTTGATACAGCACTTCAAATACTCACTTAAATCCATTCTAATATCTCACTGACTGTTATAAACCAGAACTGTTAACTACAGGCAAGTCTACACACATTTCTTAGCAAGATGGTTTGTATCACAAAAATAATGAACTACTTTTTCAAATGTTTGAAACTGGTAAATACTTGGACTAAAGGTACAATACAGCTGGACTACTATTCTGTTTTCGTGTAGGTCCAGTAAAAACTGGTTACTTATATATAGCTTTTTCACCAGAGCTGATGTTCTAGTAGCAGTAAAAATGTAACTATCTATTCAAAAATACACAAACATACAGATACAGAAAATTTGCACAGAAGCTATAGAAAGGATCAGGAAACGGAAATCACAGCTTTTATTTCTATGCATATAAGCAGATCCTTGTGAACTCACACAAGCTACTTGATCTTCCAACGCTGCCTTTCAATTACTTAAGTGCAACTGAAGAGTATCTAGGAGATGTGCTGAGATTAAGACGCTGAAGGTGTGTTTTGGCCAGACCTTTAGTTCAATGACCAGTAAGTTATGCTGCACATGGCAGCTCAGAAACAGGCCACCATATTGGTGCAATTTCAGAGGAGCACAAATGAGAGGAAACATTCAAAAAAAAAGAAAGTGCAAATTATTATCATAACTCTACTGGTACAAATCACACAGGGCCATAGATAGCATAATTGCAGCATTTCTTGCATGGAAGAACAGGGCTTTGAACCAGGTTAGCCTTACCTTTTCACAACCTGTTAAAGGTTATATTTACTTCCTTAAACCCTCAGATAGTCTTGGTCCTTGTGACATCTCATTAAGGTATAGCTTATAGAATAAGAGTATTCATAACCAATTTCCTCAAAGAAAGTTTCTGAATTTAACAGTGAAAATATGAAATGTGAAAATAGAAAATATTCAGTGTTCACGCAACACAGTTTTAGACCTCAACAAAGACTTCACAAATGGAAAAAGGATGTTACCATATTTACTGCTGTATTTCCCAACAACAGAGTTTAACATTCATTAACATGAATACATAAAAGCCCTATACAAGTTTGATAAATATTCTCAATTCTATTCCTAGAAGCAGTATTATTGTTAAGAGTTAAATTTGTATTAGATGAACAAGTTTTACAGGGAGAGGTAATAGCTTTCATTAGACAGCAATAAAAGTAAAATCTTCTACAGCATATGAGGAAGATTTCTGGAAAATTCTCCTATTACAAGATCTGACTTTTCTTCTCCATCGTGAACAACATTCGAGTCGTACAGATTTCCTGCTTCTGTCAAATGATGTTAGAGCAGATAGAGAGCTCAGATAATCAAATGGGGAAACATATGTAAATAAATCCAGTAATCATCATAATTCATGTGTATTTGGAAGCGATCTGAGGTCCAGCCTCTTTACACTCTAAGAATAAAAGCAAGCTGGGAGATCTATTGCATTAATTTAATGCTGTAGACGTTATGAAACTAATGAAAGAAAAAAAAATCAAGATCAATGCAATTTTGGACTCTCACTATAAAGGAGATATTATACAATGTAAACAATAACTGAACTCTAAACTCAGGCTAAGATCTAACCCAATGTGTAAACATCACAGCAAAGCTTGTGCATGAAATTAGGTCTATTACATACAATTTGCTCTACCAGAAATTTTCTAACATACTATTTCTAGCTGAGACAAAAAACTCCAGGTCTCCTTAAATCTTCAAAATTGTGACTTGCTATGAGATACTATATAAATCTTGATAAGAATGCCAAAGTCCTTAGAAACTTTACTTTAACCTAGAGAGAAGGCACTGAGATTGCAGTGCAATGACTTTTGCTGAAAAAAAAAAAAAAAAAAAAAATGCTCGAAGGCAAATTCCAGAACTTCTTCATTAAATGATTATGCATTCCTTTCCACAGAGCTGCATGGCTAGCATTTCTATTACTGGTACACTGCTTGGAAAAAGTAAAAAAAAAAGCTTGATGATACTTTCTATGTTTAGTATTAAGCGAAGTATTCTTCTTTCAGGTCAGGTAAGATACTAGCAGTATTATTTATCTGAAACTCAGAGAATACCATTTGTTTCCATGCATTAAAATCTTAATAGATTGTCAATTATCTTTTCTGAGTTCGGATTTTTAATACCATCTAATAGTGTATGATCTTCACGTAATAGTACTCATGGAATAACTTCTAATGCAATCTTGCTGGAAAATAATCTGGCTAGACAGGGCATTAGAGTATGCTGTGCCCTTTTAAACTAGTGACAAGGCGTGGCAATTTTCAGCACTTGGATAAGTGCTAACTGAGTAATTCAAACACAGTGAAACAAAGAAGACAGATGTTTGTATTACTGATTTTAAACATCACCTCAAAATCAACCAGAATATTATAAATCCATGTTGTTATCAAAGGTAAAAATACATTGTTTCAACAGGTTAAGATCTATAAACATTAAAACTTTTAAATAAGTCATGCTTCTTAAGAGTTCTGTCTAAAACATGGATTTGCATTTTTATCATGGCAGATATGCAATTATGGAAAATTAGCTTTATTAACTGAGTCTGAATGCTCTGAGCAGCTCTAATCACTAAGAAAGTACAGTTTCCCACATAGTTGCACAGCTGCAGAAACAACTGTTTGTCACCTGGAACCTTTAGCATATTTGCAGAACTGAAATGTTAAAGAGGACATGAAAATATCAGTATGTCTTTATATGATGTTGTAATAGATGACTTGCCCAGTAAGAAAAGGAACAAATATTTTCAGTCCCACCTGTCTTAGGGTCTCCTGAGTCTTACTAAAATGGTTCTAATTTTGTTAGGGAAGTGAGCATGCTCATAATTATTTTTATTTGGTGTACCACTTAACTGTTTATATTCATTATATAAGAAACATACTCACAGTGTTATTTGCCTTACTTGCATCTGCAGAAAATGTCTCACTGACTAATCCAAAACCTGAAGTTAAAATCTAATGAACTGCCACCTGCAACTAGGTTAAAAAAACCAACATTAAGAACACCTACAAGGACTTTGACTGGAATTCTATGAATTTGATAAATCTGTCCTCCTAACTTATTGGAGCAGTTCAGAGATCATCATCTCCTAGCTACATTTCTCTGTTCATTCACCTAAATATCCTAAATCTTGTTGTAGTTTAGATGGTTTTCCAGCAAGCCTCATCTAATTTTGCTCTGAAATAGAAAATAAAAAGTTATCTAATTCCTTAACATCTCTTTCCTTTGACAATGATTATTACATTCTGCTGCAATACAAGATGAAACAGCTTAAAACGATTTCTTAAATTGATCCAACTGGACCCACTAGGTGCAACTGGTGAAACCGTTTGAAATTGCAGTCAATTAGAATATACATATAAGAAAAAGTCAACTAAATTTCTGTGGGTTGCATTTTTGCTTCTCCAGATAACTCAAACAAGAATTATGTTATATAGTCATAACTCACTATATGTAAACATAACTCCACAGAATTTTTAATAAACCAATATTAACAAAATATTTTAAAACATTATGAATTAATATATTACTTAACTGCTGACCTGTCTTTCACTCCTTTTCTCCAATAGTATGTTTAAATTAGGGTTAATACAAGACACATTAATTACATTCACAACTTTATATATATATTTCCACAAGTAATAAATGTTGCTAGTGGTTGAAACTTTTCAAAGAAAGGGCAACGTTATTACATTAGTCTTAGCTCCAACATTTGTCAGCCACTTTAACCAGGTCAAACTGAGTTGGAATTGCCAGTCTTTCTGTGTAAGTCATTTCTGTGTAAAAGTAATACAAGCACATTTCTTCACTCACCAGGGAAGACGGGGGAAAAAGCAAAGCAGTTAGTGTATGCACTTGATAGGAACAGTGGGAAGCAGAAAAATATTACACATTTTCCATATGTTCAAGTCTGAGAAATCACAGAAGGGAAAACCTGGCTTTCCACTTACATTGCCAGGCAGCTAAGTAACCCAGACAGCAGAAGCATGCTGATGGTCAGCTGGTGCAAGAAATATGCCCACTATTCAATACAACATTTTGTCTTATTAAGAAATTAATTCAAAGCAGAAACTGTTTCCCTAAATAATTCTGACATAAACTATGTTTAGAAATTCTGTGGCTGCCACTGCTTTTATTTTTATATTATTAGAAAACAAGCAAGAAGAAATCTCTTCAGTAACAAGCACACTGTACTTCAAGTGTAAATACAGTTAGAGGACATCTTGCTTTCTGTAGCACTCACCGTGTACTAAGATATTCATAGGTTAGGCTGATAAACATAATTGGAAAAGATTGCATTCTCACTCTCTTAGTTCTGATTAAATTACTGGTGTACGAGGCTCACATGGAAGCCTCAAGTAAATCACAGGTTATTGGCAGAACACGTAAAGGAATCTGTTACTCACTGCTAGATGTAGTATACCAGCATATTACAAATTCAGATTATTATCTCCATAAATGCCTCCTTTATATTCTTAGTAACCTGCCTGTTCCTACAATGAAAACAGGTAAACACGAGTTTCTATTTGTCACTTGATCTGTAAGTGCACAGGAAGCCTGAAGACTTGCTTTTTTTGAGGGCAGAACTGTAGCCCCATCAGATAGCAAATGTGCAACCAAAGCAAATCACAAAGAACAGGCAATGTCCTCACATCCATTTGAAAGATATGTTAATACATCTTCCTGGAATTTCAACTTTTAGATGGCACTTGTTACATTCAGCATCAAGTAGTACATAGAGTAATTGTGATTTAGAGAGAAGAAGAAAAATCATATTTTTCCATAAATTATAAATTAAAAATATTTTGCCATGGCTGGTAGCTTGAACGTGTAACTCCAGATAGAATGATGTGGCCAGAAACAGTACAAGACCTTCCCTGGTGTCAAGCTTAACTTCCACTGCCACTTCAAAGTGCGATCAAGATCTTCAAATATTTCCATTCCATATTATATAAATATCATCTATGCAAACATTCCATCTTCTGCGAAGGTGCATTTTAGTTAATGTTATAGTGTTGGGCATGCCAGGAAACATACAGGCTAAAGTTATTATTTGGGACCATGAACAAAAATTATTAGCATTATTAACGGCTCAAAGATATCATTTCACTTTTTTCCTAAAACCAAACCAAAACCAAACAAATCAACCAGAAAACTGTGCCACAAAAAGCACTCACTCTTCATATTCACATAGTTACATAATTACTATATACACATCGTTACATAATTGTACTTATGAATTCTGAAGTCAGGCAATTCCATTAATGTGTGGAATCCTAATGCCTTTTTTGATTTAAGTGACTTTGGGCTTAATTCTAGATTTAGAATTAATCCATTATTATGTGGAATCCTAATGCCTTTTTTGATTTAAACGACCTTGAGTTTAATTCTAGACTTAGAAGAGAGCTCTCTCATTACTTCCTTCTTGTATCACTATGAATTCTTCTTAAATATGTGGCAACACTTCTGTTAGGCACCTCTACTAGTTTCGGGAAAATAAGGACAGTAGTTCTGCTTCTTTATCTTGTAAAAAAAAAGAGGTTTACCAAAACAGTAAGTGGACCTCAAATGCCTCATGCTCATACAATCTTTCTCTTCTACCGATTTTAATATGATCACCCCCCACTTGTTTGACTTGTCTAGCTGCGGCAGAATTAATCAAACTCTAAAACTGGAAGGCCTCAAAAGAGGCTTTTTCGTTATTTTGATGGAGTAAGGTATGAATATCTTCAAGCCATCTCCATCCCCTCTGACTGAATAAAATTCACCTACTCTGTGGCAGAGGTTGGGACACTGATGAGACTTAAGATAGATGAATTAAGTAACGCTTCCACGGTAAGTGGAAGCACCAGGTGGAGTACTTAAAGACCAAGAAGAGTACAGGTTCCATCCACATCAACTAACACCACATCCCTTCATAAGACAGTAAATACCTTCTAGAGACCCAAACAGACTAACGAAATCTGTAACTCATGCTGGAGGCAGTCATGTTTTTGCAGGTTCCATTGTAATACATGTTTAAGCAAGATGGTAGAAGATAGAAGAACAGATAAATTATATTTCTCCATACCTTCTAATAAGTTGTACCTCAGCAGTCACAACTAAATGTATTTTACTTCAGTCCTCTGTAAAATAGTTTTTGATGTATTTGTTTATCATACGCACATTTCTTACATATCTGAATCTTAGAAGCTACAATTCTCTAAAACTTATACACAGATAGCGATTGCAACAATTTTCTAATGCAAGTTTCTAGATTCCTAATTAAATCTTGTATTTTCATTAAAAAAATATAACCAATGAATCATAAGTGACAAAGATTCCCTCCTATTATGTAACACAGCTACAGAGACATACTCAAGAACACTCTAAGTAAAGGGAAGGAAATGATCTTTGAATTATATCTTGCAAGAATGACAGATGAAGAGTACCTTGTTTTGATAAAGTTTTAGATATTTTTGCAAACATTAGAGAGTGAATTACTATCAAAGCTACTTTAAGACTTCTGAACTGTATATTTAAGAAGACTACTGTACAATTAACCATTTAAGAAATTATCAAACATTCGTTTAGAAATTTCAAGGATTATGACATAATTTCTCCCCTTATTCCCCCGAAAAGCATTTTAACCCTGTATGTGTTAAACATATACATAAAATGAATGTAATCCACTAGAATGACACTAGTTTTCTCCTAAGGACAAAACCCTCTAGTATGAGTATAAACTTTACCATGTCAGGGATGGATAAGGTCACAGTCACATTCTTACTGCTATAAATTCTAAGAGCTGCAACTATTATACAAGTTGACAAGAAGTGATTTCTGGAGAAATCCTTTTAGCATTAATAAAAAATAATTCATTTCAAAAGTATACTCCTTCCAGTCACTTTGACTCTAACATTCTATAGAGTTTTATAGTTATTGGAGACTGTGTGAATCTTCTATTTCCTTGATTCCAAATCCAGATAACCATCTAATATCAATAGGTAGTGTCTTAAAAAAGGTAGCTTCTCTTTAAAAATGGATTTTAATCAGTCGTATTTTGGATATAAACAACTGCTACTTAATTAATGAACTGTTGTTACTGTAATATGCTATTACAAATTTGCATTTTGACGCAAGGAACTGAAATCTCAGTAATGATACACAAGTGAAAGAGATATCTAACTGAAATCCAGGTACCACCTCAGCTAAATCTGGACTTGAAGGCTACTCTGCCCTTTAATAACATTGCTAGTGCTGGAATAAAGGAACAGCTGTAACTCTTGCCCATCAGCTGGCACCAGCATAAGTGACGGTTCACATCACAACCGCTGATTCATTATTCTGAATCATTCTCACTCTCCTTCAACATAAGGAACTATTAAACAGCAGTCTGCCCCTGAACAGAATGTCACAGCAACTTAAGAAATCTCAATTCTTGGTTTCTTGTGCTTTTCTCTTGTGGGCATCTGTAGACAAATTCCCTTTCAGACAGTTTGTTTTCGCCAGTGGCAACCTGGTGGTTTCTAAAATGTCTCCGTTTGTAAGCATGGCTTGTCTTTGTGAGAAATGCTTGGACACTGCATAACTTTGCCTTCACTGCCACCCTCTGGGCTCCAAAGTAAGACTAAGAGCTGTGTACAAGGACTGCAGGATGCTTTGACACACAGCATCTTGTACACACTTATTAGCAATAGCAGTATCTGGTTACATAGCATCTGTTTTCCATAGAAAGATCTCTGGTGAAATGGCTTTACAGATTATCAGCCAGATTGCAGTAAAAATTAAAACAAAACAAAAAAAACAACAACAACAACAAAATCCCACAATTATTTTAATCCCAGAAATGAAAATGAACCAATGTTATCATATAAACTTTTGTACATATTTTGTGACTATAGACTGAGACAATTTCTCTTGCTAAGAGGCTATTATTGATATTCCAGCTTCAGTTAAAGGTACCAAAAACTCACTGATGAGCTAAGTACTTAAATTCTACATTTCTATTTTAAATACTACATTTCTATTTTAGCTAATAATATGGTTTAAATGATATAGGTTGCATACTAAATATGTTCCTATGATACTGTTCGTCAAACTCCTCAGGAGTTTTTTTGTTTGTTTGTTTGTTTTTAATTTAAAAAGAAGAAGCAGCAGAAGAAGGAGCAACAGTAAAGGGACACAAAAACCCTTAGGCTATAAAAGCAGAATAGGTTCTAATGTGTACAACAACACTGTCTTTCCACTTGCTTCTGTTGTCTTACCTGATGCATTCTGCAGCATGCTCCCTGAGAATAATGAAAATTATTAAACCACTGTACACAGGGGGCTATAGTTCCAGATGGCTAGGATAGGCTGGTAGCTTCTCTGAGAAGTCAGAATGTGGAAACAGTTACTCTCTCTTCACTTTCCTAACAGACTCCCTCCAGTGTCCACTTAAACATTTTCAGACTTACACTTGAAGTTAATTATTATTGTTCTTACTCAGACTAACATTGCTTAATATTTGTGATGACAAGTTAATGGTTCAAGTCAGACTGGAGAGTTACTAGGGGTGACAACAGTGACATTTGTCAAATACAATGAAAGAATTTTCAGATTAAGTTTGTACAGTGGGAGGATTTCTTTTCCTATATAGTTTGAAAAAACTTAACCTGGAAGGTCTATTGGAAGAAGAGTTACAAAAGAAGAATTTATTGCTACGTTCGCTTAAAAGAAATACAACATAGATAAAGTTCATTGTATTTGCAGCTACTGCAATAAACTAAAAATTGAAGCTTCTGAAAAAAATTCTCAAAGTTTTAAGACAAGGAAAAAGAAAAGGTGAGGTGCAAAACCCCAGACCTTTAAAACTTGTTTTTTCCCCCTACAGTCATACAAAATGCAGGGTGAAAAGAATGACGGAAAAGAATATACTCCCTAGGTTAATATACAGTGCTCTTGTAAATTTTGTTTATGTTTCACATAAAATACTTCAGATATGACCTCAGTGATTTGTGTAAAATAGCAGAAGTTCAGCCATTCAAATAATTCTTGGTAGGCTCCTCTACCCAGCAAGATCAAGTAAGACATAAGTGGCTACTAATCTTTAAAAAGACTTAACTAAGGGTCAAAGTCATGTAGAGGTTGTCGTCAAACTATTCTCAAGGACTTTCAAATACTTCAACACTGGTCTCTGAAGACAGTAACAGTGATGTAATTAAGAGCTTATTATCATGGCTTGTACTCCTCTGTAAATTTACAGTCAAAGGCCAGCATTTGAAAGAAATAAAATCAGCAGACAAAAGAAAGTGATTTGACTTTCTCATTCATAGAAAAGTGAAAGGAGTAGGAGGGAAGGATATATTCCAGGAAGAACTTCCAAAACCACAGACGGGTAAATTATACACTGTGGTATGTTAACTCACTGATGAGGAAAAAAAATTCCTAAAGTCACCCGGAAAAAAAATGAAAATAGAATTGCCATTGAATGTTTTATTCAGGAAACTGAGTTCCCTAGGTTCAAAAACATTTAAAGAAACTCGTGTCTAAAAAATCCTTTTGAAAATAGTAGTATTAAAAATCAAAGACAAAATTAGACTATTTGACACATGTTGAATTAACAATCCAGATCTATATAATGTATTAACCCAAAGGCATAAAAGTATTGTTAGAGCAGATATTCCCTGCCACTTCTTAGTATATTCATATACACAGGAGGCTCCAAAAGTAATGCCTCCTATTTGTTTCCATGGAAACTTCAGAATATACAATAACACTTTTCAATAGAGAAAATTCTCAGCTATCCATTTTTGCCAGTGATGAACAAGAGCCTGCTTGCCATGCTTGTAAAAACCTGCGTGGCCATACAGAACATGGCTTCTATTCACCCCACTGTCACCACTACTGAAATGCACCACACACAGCCTCACTGTGCTCACATATACAGTTTGGTCTCCAGAAAGCAAGTGTCAGTGAATGTCAGTGGGTGTCAGCAAGTGAGGAATTCAATGACACAGCTTTGGTTCACAGCCACTTTCACGTCAGACACCACTCTGCCAGACAGACCCTCTGCTGCCATCTGTCGCATGGCAACAACATGTAGTGGAATATGGGTAGGAAGGTTCAAACTCTACTGCCATACCAACAACATCTGCCTCTGACATCAGAGATCAACACAATAAAATTGGAAGCATTACTTTCAGAGCAGCCCTCACACTTTCTGAACGCACTGTCAGGTCTAATTAAAAGTTTTGGAGTTCCTCACAGACTTTATGGAGGATAAAAAAGTTCACAATTCTGTTTGAGTTCCTTATATTAAGTATAAACACAAGTTAAAGCATGGATAACAATGTAAAGCATCTATAAATATTATAAATAATTCAAGGAAGTTGGAAAAAAACTTACATTTTTTAGTTTGTCAGATTTACACATCTGACATGGAAACAGACACAATCAAGATACCCTGAATATTAGAAATAACAAAAATGTGTTTTTATGCACAATGGAATCAAAAATAGTTGTTTTGATTTTCAGAGGACTTACGGAAAATCACTGGAAAAACAAGTAATTAAGATAACCATCACTTACAGGTAAAAATGAGATATACTTGCACTTTACACAATGAGAAAATACTGAGATACACTGTCATAAGTATTATGATGGCTTTAATACTTCACTGTCCGTGTAAGTCTGAGCTGAATATTACCTGTCACATCTACCTCTCTATACATGTGACTACATCTGTAAATAGATATGCAGTTTCCTAATTAACCTTAAGATAAAGTCTAGATAAGTGTGTACGTCAATAAATGTAAATTATGTTTTCGAAAACATAATCGCTATACAGTAATGTGGAATCAGTGGTCAAATGTGGCAAGGAGCCAAGGAAAGGAACACAATCACAAGTGAGATACAAAACCAAATTCAGCTGAAGAATTTTATAAGACCTTGCCCTCTTTTGACAGGTATCTATGAGTGACGGGCATGCAAAGAGGGATGGACACTTTACACTCAAGCAGGAAACTTAGAAAACTGGAGAAAACATGCATAACAGGATTCTCAGTGAGTTTTCATTGTGATTCAGTTCAAAAGTGTCAGAGATTTCCTTTCAGTCCAAGAGAAAGATGGCTCTACATTTCCTTGAGCATTTCATGCTGACACTGATGTTTCAAAAAACTGTGGCAGCAATCAGAATTTGTGAAAGCAGCTGAAATACTGAATCCTAAACATCTTGTGGGAATGCATGAAATAGGAGAAAATCAGACCAGTTTTCCAAAATAAGTGGGAAGTTCAGTATAAATGATAGTGGCTCCTACCCATAGCAGATCAAAGGGCTTCAAGCTGTGAATCAGGGATTGCCTGCTCCATACAGATAACCCTTATGTGGGAACAACAACACTCCTTTTAATCCTCAGGAAAAGACAGCAAAAATCAAGGCTCTAAATGCTCTTTCAATGAACCTCTGCACATTGTGTATCATTCATTTAGACATGTGTCAGAGCCAATACTAGTTTACCGCAGAAATAAATGCAGAAATTATGATTTTACTTCTACTTACGCAGTTTTAAAATCACAGTCTCTTAGCATCAGCTCAATTATACCAGATAGGAAAAATACATATTCTTTGCTCTTTCTGCAACAAAAAACATCAATGCAATTCCTTTTAACTGTATTGAAAGCAGATGCTTTAGCTGTCTAGTTATTATAACTAAGATAAAATGTGCTACCTCATGTATAAAAATAGCAATAGTTCTAACACTGGTTATTTCCAAGCTTAACTGAATAGAAGGTCTATTGAGAACAGCAATTTATGGTAACAGAATTAAGAAGGTAACTCAACACACTCTGTCAAAGTGGAAGATACTTTTGAATCACTTTTCACGAATTCTTGAAATTTTAACAATACCATTATCTTTACTGGTACAGTAACATTTTGCCTGAAGCTGAATAATTAAAACCTCCCATTTTCAGTGGTTCACGGTGTACTAGACAAAAAGCATGTTTCAAACAGCTCCGGCTAGAAAACCAGAAATGACTCCTATCATTTTTTTCAAAAATACATGGTCAGAGAATGGTTTCAGAGCACCCCTGAGCAGAAGAACTTCAGAGTGTTGATTGGCTGATAAAGAGAACAACATGAGCCATCAATATGTTCTTGCAGCCAAGGACAACGGTCTTCTGGGCTGCATCAAAAGAGGCATGGCCAGAAAGGCAAAGGAGGTGAATATACTGCACTCTGTTCTGTTCTCATGATGCTCCACCTGGAGTAGTGTACACAGCTCAGGGGCCTCCAGCAGAAGCTGGAGTGGGTCCAGAGGCCACAAAGATGGCCAGAGGACACCTCTTCTACGAAGAGAGGCTAAGGGTAAAGGGTTCTTCAGACCAAAGACAAGAAGCCTTCAAGCAGACCTCACTGCAACCTTTCAGTACCTAGAGATGGTCTTCAGAAAAGCTAGGGCATGACACTTCACCAGTGAGTGTAATGATATGATAAGAAAGAACAGTTTTAAATTAAGAGGACAGATTTAGATTAGATATATGTATGAATATTTTTACTCAGAGATTGGCGAGGCACTGGAAGAGGTTGTCTAGAGATGCTATGGTGGCCCCATCCCTGAAGGTACTCTATGCCAGACTGGACGTTTTTTGAACAACCTGGAATAGCAAGAGGTAGCAGAGGGGTTGGAACCAAATGATACTTAAGGACTCTTCCAACCCAAACCATTTTATGATTTTGTCATAGCTCTTCAAAATGAAATCAAATTTCCCTTTATATTTTTTTTTCCATATAAGTATATTGGCTCTAACCATCTACCTTTTTTTCCAACTTAACAGAAAGTATGGAATTCACTTTCCCTTTGAATCCCAAGTTCAATTCCTGTGTTTTGTTGTACACACTGATGCACAAACCCTTGGGATATGATCAAGGGTAGAGAGTATGTTCATATGCATACCTTTGCTCTCTATTTTCTTCTTACTTAACTTGTTCTTCTAGTTTGATTCAAATTATTTTTTACTTTTAATTACCAGAAAGGGCAACACTTCATCCAACAAACACACTGAGTTCAGAAATCTATCAACACTGATATCGAGGGTACAAGAATCCATATGGTATAAAACAAGGTATGATGTGTATCAGCAGAAGAAGAAAGATCCTAGATTAACATTTCCTTCCTTTAGGGTTGAAGGCCATTCATTGTATAACCAAGTTGAATGCTACTTTTTCATTCTTTCAGCTTTTTTTTCAGCTGTGGGCAAATTCAAAACATCCAAAGAACAGTGGCTTTTTCTAGATTCTGATCAACACAGTACTTAACCTTCTGTTTTTTCCTCACCTTACATCTGGCAGTTTGCCCTTCCGCTAAAATTTCAGGAAGAGAGGGAATATAAATTTGGTTGAAGAAGAAAGATGGTGAAGATAACTTCTGACAAGTCTTCTGGCAAGACATATAAAGAGAATGACACAATTTAACCTCCAGAGCATAATGGACTTAATTTGTTGTTGATTCAGACTCAAGATTAATGATTAAGAAGTTTCTCTGTCCCAGTGAAAACAGATACACAGTTCATCTAGCTTAATATTCTTATGGACAAGTTGGAACCTGGAAATGTGACTCTTCCCACAGGGGTACATGAAGCAGACAACATCACCCTAGGATGATAAAGCAACCATTAATTCTCCAGACAAAAGTCATCAAACACACAGATCCAATACAAGGAGAAAAACTATTTTCCTCTTTCAAGAGACTTGAACAAGCTACAGAGAATTCTCAATAGCCTAGAAATACCCAACTCAGTCATCCAGCTTGTGTTGAAAGTTTGAAGAATGGAACTTGTCAAGACACGAGTGAGAAATCTGGAACAACACTAAATTATTGCCGTTAACTATCTAAAGCAGAGCAAAAAAAAAAAAAAAAAAAAGGCACTTAATAATCAGCCATCAGCCATCAAAAATTATGCTATCCTTTTTATAGAAAACTCCAAGAATAAAAATGTATCAGAACAACCCGCATGAAATTAATTCTTTCTACAAAATATAGCATATAATACATCACCTTCAAAGGAATAGAGAAACAACCAACACAGTGGTTCCCATCCTTCCATAATTCTTCTAAATGCCAGCTATACATGTAAGTCTTTGGATATAAAAGTATCCTCCACAGTCTGCACCACAGTTCCCTTTGTACTCTAAAAGCCATAAGTGACAACAATAAATCTGTGCTTTTGAAAAAAGACAGTATGTGTAATTTTAAAATATTTAATCTTAGGATGTGAAATGCTTTGAAAAATAAGTTTAAATAAGCAGAGAAAGCCAGCAAGAACACCACTTAGTTTAGTGCTCTGAAACTTGGCTGCCCTGTCCTTGTCAAATGTCTTTATTCTCTGTAGACACAGCAATGCGGAGGAATTTACCAAAATGCAGAGAAATTTCAAAATGATGATGAGTCATGTCCTGATACACATTTTCTACTTAATAAATTACAAACTTTTTTTTTGTACATCATTCACACTATTTGAAAGCACTGTCACAAAGCCCTCACTGCCAGACGCAGCTGATAACTTTTCTTAGTAGATTTCTTACTTCTGCATAATGTGGCAAAATTACTACGTAAATGCTTACAGAAAATAAATAAATAAATAAATAAATCCTAATTTACCAGAAATCATTCATTCATCGAATGAAGCTTGGCTTCAGTATAAGCAGACACCTATTCCAAAAGTGAGTTCCCAATACAGAGAGGCTACGAGCTGCTGAAACTCACAGTAACAAAGCAACAAAGCTTTGCTAGTTGGCTAAATCTGGAGAGGGTTTTAGCTCTAGTGCTTGACGATTCAATTCCTTGTATTGTCAAGGGAGCAGTTAACCACAAATGCATTTGTTAAATTAATGCATCTGTGAAAGCTGCTGCAGATCATTTAATAGTGTGTAAATTTAACCCCTAAAAATACAGACATTTTGTAATACTGTATATGCTTCAGAAATCATAGCAGAAATAATTTTCACCAAGATACATTATGCTTGGTCACATAAAAATAAACCTCAAGCATGCCTGTACTTTCACTAATTTCTGTGACGTGAGTATTGTGGCCATTTCTCATTTATACTTCAGTCAGGATCGTTGTCATCATCCAATACCTGCATAAGAAGCAAAAAAAAACATAATTCCGAAATAAAGTAGCAGTTATGTTCAGTATTCTTGCCTGTGAAAAATGCTGCCATAAAAACGCACAAGAAGGAAGAGCAATCAGGTTTCAATGTGACAGATCCACTTTTCTGGTCAAAGGATTGTAGTACAACTATTTCCTGCCTCAGACAGAGGGAAGATTACAAAGAACCAATTCTCGCTAACAGATTGATTGTACTTCTTAATACAGAGCTTTATACATTTATCATAAGAAAAATAATTTAGTTTACACAGTATCTTATTTGGCTTACCAGTTACAAGACAATTATGAATGATTATTCAGTCATTATAGAACAAACAACAACTGAAGTGTGATCAAACTAGACAAATCTAGGAAATAATGCCATCATACAAATTTTTTAAACTGGTAAGAAAAGGTTATATAGAAGCTAACAGTGCCACATATGCTAACTTAAGACTCAGATGCTATGTTTGAACAAGAGACATGAAAATGAAGAATCGCTAAATAGCTTGGTTCTATATTCTCAGTAAAATACTGAGAATATATAAATATATATAGAGAGACCCTTGTCTTGCAACACATCATTACAAATCTGGCACAGCAGCAGAAAGCCTGCAGTCCTACATTTCAGAAATATCTTTCATAACTGCCAGCCTAGCAACAGCACTCAGAAACTGTCCCTTTGAATATTGGTGTGAGTTAATGGGGGGAAAGCCGCAAAAATAACTAGAGGTCATGTGGGGAAGAAAATTAGATATAGTAAAACACAGCAATTTCCAGAGACCAGAGACTGTCAATATGTATAAGATTTTATCCCATAACAGCAGATGAAACAACTGTACTCAAATCTTAAAATGGTCCTTATAATTCACAGGTAATGCAATGTCAATAAGAGAAGAAGCAAGTATGAAATTTAATAAAAACAGAGTACATGAATCTTGTGGAGCAAGTGACCACCTGGGACATAATCTGCTCAAAATAGAAAAATGGTAAAAGAAAAAAAATCACCAAACCAGCAGAGCAAAACATGGTACAAAGGACTGAAAACCTTTTTGCTAAATAAAGTACAGCTGCTTTTAAAACATCCATTTTTAATTTGTGACAAATGACTAAATAACATAATTCGTTGAAGTTCCTTGATTGACTTAAAAATAGCACAATTTCATACTTCTACCCTAGTTTTATTCGTAGAAGATTTAGAGTAAATTGATAATAATTATTTGATAGTCAATCAATTAGTTAAAGTAAAAATGCAATTCTTTTAATCATTGAAAGTCCACTAAAACTTAATGGCAGTCAAAGAGCTACTTATGCTCAGATTTAGAAATACCAATAATATACTTACTGGGCTATTTAGAACTTTAGGGGAGACAGGCATAAAAGAAATACACAAAAAATTAGAGAATCATTCTCTTACACTACCATGATTTGAAGTATGCCTTGAAAGAAGGACGAGATGTAAATGACAAAACACATAAATATGGATATATGAAAGGAAAAATTAGAAGTAATCTGGAGAGATTTCTGAGACATGTAATAAATATAGAGCATTGATGCATACAAAAATAGAGTAATATTTTTGACAGTAGACATGAAACTATAAAACTGTTCTTAACTTCATCTCATTCCATAGGGACTGGAAACTTCTCTTTCTGGCATTTAATGACAGACTTTATAAACAATCGATATTATCCATATTAGTCTCACCTAATAAGCTGGAATTGTTCATTTCATTTGTTTTGTTTTATGTTTTTTTATTAATAGAGCTACTGGACAAGACACAGTTTTTCAGTTTTTTAATGATAATTGAACTGATAAATCTAAAACTCTCAGTTTTAGATATACTGTGTATATAAAATATTGATTTTAAATAAAACAATGTATCATGTTTATTTAGTGTTTTAGAGTACATTGCTGAAAGATTTCGGCCTTCTCAGTTATCGGATGGGCTCCTATTGGTTTTCTAAGGAACTCATAATGGCAGCAGCTACCCACCTGAAGGAAATTAAGTCTTGCTTTGCCTTCTGCTTGACTCTATATCCAACTTCACTTTTTCCTGGGCTGAGACTCTGCCAGTTGTCATTTATATTTCCATTCCACCCAAGTCACAATAAAACTGAAAAAACTACAGTCTGTGTTTTTTTATTTAAGCACAAAGTGCTTAATAGAAAAGAACATGCATCACAAGACAGAATGCAGGAGAACCTCTTTAGGGATCATGTGTACTTTCCCATCCATCTCTATAACAAGATTTAAAGAGATAAAAGTAAATTCAAGTAGGTTCCTGTTCTTCCCCAGATGCGATCTGCAGATGAATTAACAATCTCCAATCACACAGTACTGAAGGAAAACAGATATATTTGCTAATTTCAGCAATTTTACCTGACCTTCATCAATCCCGGAAAAAGTCACCTGCAACAGAAACTACAGGGTAGCCCAAATTCACTGTCTAAATTGATGAGAACAAAAACATTTATGGGCATCAATATGCAGGAAGAATTGTCTCACTGACACTATTCATATAGGGCACAAGGCAATATCCTGCCCTGGTATCAGTATCTAGTGATAATATATTAACTGCCAGTAACAGAAATTTCTTCAAGACGGAATAAGAAGTAAATCTGAACTGCCTCAAGAAAGTACTGAAGTTATTCAAGAAAATAAATCACTTTGCATTTCTTGACCTAGTCTTCTCCAGCCAGGAAACACACAGGTCCTCAACACTTATTGTGGATCACAGATCAATGAAATAACTAATACGGAAAATTCCAGCACTAGAATATTAACACAGTATGAGGTTTCAAAACTTCATAGTTCCTTCTGTTGTATGCAATACCTTCATGCAGCACAAACACCCCACAACATACTTATTTTTAACGGTAAAAAAAAAATCAAAATGCAAGGGCCAAGTAGTTTAAATTTTACATATTTAAAACTGCAGTTTTGTTCTACCTCTATTTACAGAAAATGCATTTTCAAAAAAACCTAAATAACTAACAGGTTCATAGTTAATGGATTTGCACAGGGATACCAATATTAATGGCTCCTGCAATCTTATATTACATGATTTTCCCTAATTATACAACTTCACGTGACACTGAATGACCAACAAATAAATCTAAGAATGGTATTAAGGAGTGCGTTCCTCTTCACAAACCAAATTCTGGGCTGAACACTTTCATAGATTGTATTTTTTAGCCTGGGAAAGAGAAGATTTTATTTAAATGTCAAAATACATGAAAGTATGTGTACAGATATACACATGTATGTAAACACTCATCTCAAATTATTTTGTCTAATTAATTTCTTTAATTTTATGCAACATACTTGCACTATAAACAAAATTATTTTAATATACTACGAATATCTGACGTAAATCAAGTGAAACAATTATTATAAACTTAGTTACATTTAAAATAATCAGAAAAGATTTTTTGTGCACTTCAATCAAATCTAGTGCCCATCCAAAACTAGCTTATCACACATGACTATTAAAGAAAATACATACCCTCTTGCCTTAATCTAATCATTTTCTAATAACATGCCAACAAAAAGGATTCAATTAAATATATTCTGGATTCCATGAATGTTTCAGTAGATATAGATAAAATATATCTTCCTAACTCAAAAAGGGGGAAAAAAATAGGAAAAGAAAAGAAATTCAGTTACCATCTACACAGCACAACGCAGTGCTGTGCAGATGCAGATAACACTCCTCAGTAGGGCAAATCAGCCACAGCAGAGAGCTGCATTAATGCAAGATGTGACCTAGCTTCCTTGGAGCACTGCACTGTGTCCTATAAATAAAGATTTCTCAACCATTTAGTTACAAATTGTCATGCTTTGCTGACTGGTATCCAAAGAGAAACTTCAGGTGAAAAACGAAAAGTAAAAATGCGAGCAACAGTGTTTGAATCCTGTCTTCCTGCTTGCTAATTTGATTTTGCTAAGCCTGAACACCGAAGATATCTGATGAGAGAAAGCGTACCTTGCTGCCTGTTCTGCAGATGATCTCAGACACAACGACTTTGCCCCCACAAAACTACCCAGCCTTCATCAGACCTGGGCAATTAGACTGTTTTTTCAGCTTTCCCATCATAACCCAGCTCCAACCTAAACTGTTTTATTTTATTTACCGTCTTTAAACTTTTTTTTTTTAATTCTAACTTAAAGGCAATAACAGTTTTTTCACTTAGATCACCTTTTCCTTGTAATTTTTTTGTAAAAAGAACTATTTGTATTTCATACTGCAAATATTAAAAGACCATCAGAATTTCTGATCATTTCTTTTTGCATTTCATTGCAGCCATGGACCTGAACTGCTGTACTGCTGAGCATATCCAAAGAGAAGAAATGGGAAAGAGAATGGGAGAAGGTGGGAAAAGATGGGGGAAGAGAGAAAGTGAGAGCTGAAGAGAGGGAGAGAGAAAACAGGAGAAGGACAATTGAGAGAAGGGGTGAGAGTAAGGCAGACAAAGAGACAAAGCAGGGAGAAACAGAGATGGCTAGAGGAACAGGGAGAGAGAGAAAGGACAGAGTAGCAGGGGAGCAGAAAAGAAAAGGGGGAAAGGGGGGAAAAGTCTCAGCTTTTTTGGAAAGAGCTGAAAGCCATCACCTGGCATAGCAATATTTACATTTACATCTGAGGTTTTAAAATACGACCACTTCAAATGCATTTAACATAGAAACAAGCTTATACTGTTTTAATTCATGAAAGACAGTTCAAATATGTAGGTGTTTTTGTCTCAAATTACATACATATTAAAAAAATATATTTTAAAAAGAGGTAATGTCAGTAAACACTCACCACCATTACAGCACCTGAAAATGTGTAATAAACTGAAACAAGAAGGCAAAATTTATAAAACATTGAACCTTTCTGATTTTAAATAATATTATAGAAGTCAGATAATACTCAAAAACCCTGCACCAAACTGCAAATGCTTTATTGATTTGGTTAGGTGAAGGTCTTCCTTTTGCCAGCTGGCAGTTACACAGCAAACCACATACATACAGCCATTATAACACTGTATTCGAATCAGAAATTGAGACTGCTAGTAAAACATGATCAATCCCTAATAAAGACCTAATATACGCACTGGCTTGAGTTTATCATAACTAGTAATGAACACAGCTTGGAGGAGCTATGTGCAGTAACTAATACGCACACATCCACTGCTTATCTGCTGCTGCTTCTCACTGGACTTGCAATGCAATATAGCATGCTTTGTTTACAGCTTAGTTCAAATGAAGTGCTCTCAGAGACTTCTGTTTCCCTGCCCTATGAAGTCTTTGTGGACACTTTGTTCTGAGCTATTTTTCATCCCTCAGTTTTGGAAACCCGTTGGCACTGGGATTTCAGTGATCACATCTTTTGATGCCTTATAATTTTATTTTATTGGTGGTTCAAACTTCTTTGCCATTTTCTGCTGGTTCTTGTGTAAATCCATTTGTTGATGATTCTCAGACTTCTGCACTCTCTTCTCCCAATTTTCTCATCACTTAAATTCAGAGCTTTCAGTTCATCATTCTCTGGTCCTTGTATCTCCTATCCAAGCAAGTTGTTATGATGTCCAGTTGCTTGTTTGCTATCACTCCCATCTCAATCCTCTGAAACATACTCAAGTCACTACCTGGCAGATTGCACTTTCTTCTTGCATTTATTTTGTCTTTTGGAAACCTTATGAGGATCAACTTAGGCAATATTCTAAACAGCCCTTAAAAAATAATAATGCCTTCCTCATCAGCAGTGCATCATATTTGTACCATTTTTGTACCTCTCTCCTTCGTCTCTCACAGGCCTCTTCTGCATGTTGCTGTACATATCCAAGCCCAGTAAGGGCAAATCCATACCAGTATGCCAGGAAAACCATCTAATCTATTTTCATGTGTGCATCCTACCCAACTTCCATGGAATGCACAGTATTATACAGGCACCAACTCCTGAGCAGCAGCAGATGCATGCTGCATATGCTGTTCTGCCTGAAAACAGAGCCTCCAAGTTCCCAGCCCACCCTGAACTCAGGCCACATCTTTTTGTGCCCTGAAATGGCCCTTAGGTCCCTTAGGCCTCTGGGTACACACAGGCCTCCTCCCTCAGGAGACTCCTCCAGCAGTGTGTCATGGGGAAAAGGAAGCACGCAGAAGAGCTGTCCCTTCAGTTACTGAAAATGTAATGCAGCAAACAGCAGCCTTCTTTCACTCTCTCTCTAACAGAAAGCATCACCCTCCTGCAGCAATTGCTGCTCTTGTAAGGCAGATAAAAAGAAAGACAGAGGAGGCAATATGAGACAAAATGAAAAGGTACTCTTCTCAGCAATCAGGTGTGCTTGGGAGAAAATGGTGTTCCATAGAGAGTTAAGTGTTCTTTACACATTGGTTTGATTGAGAAAAAGTTTTTAAAGGCTGGGATCATATTTTTTAGTGTCTTATACAGCTTTGAGCAGATTGCCAGCACCTAAATAATTAATAACAACAAAAATAATAAAAACAAACAATGATAAGTGCACTCTATGGATAATGAATCTCTTTGCAGGGTCCCTCAGAAGTCATTAGGTGTCCTCCGCCATAAATATTTAATAAAGATTTGATTTCCAGGCACTTCCAGTGTCTAAAATGTTATCTTGAAAAGCCTGTGAAAGCATAGAATTGTTAAACAAAGACCAAAGAGGGATATTACTTTTTCACTTTACAAAGTTTGAGCACTTTACGTCAAATGATACAAGCTGTTATTATCACTTCACCTTGAGTAATGGCTTTAATTTTCTATTTCAGCAAAGGAGACAGATCATTGTGTTACTAGTATAGGGTTAGAAGTGACTTATCTAGTTAATATTTTAGGCAGGGTAACTGCACTTTAACTTGGCCATTAAAAGTATAAGCTGGTGTACCCAGATTTACAATTAAAAGAAGAGACCATGAGGTGGGCTAGTATTATTTTTAACCAGTATTATTCTTAACACTCACTCTGGGGATGAAAAGTCAACCCCATGGAAGCCAGAAGCAACGTCAAAATTTTATGCTGCACAAAAAGACATTCTACACAAAATGTACCTGTAATTTGTGTGGTATATCTGAGAAACGTACACAAGTTTGGGGCAGGCTCTCTTAATGGCAACACTGCCTTCAACTGAAAAGAATGGTATTATTCTATTTTTCCTCATTTTACTGCTATATATCAGCGATATATTCTTATGATGTTCTACTGTAGGAAGTTACAGGGATACCTGAAGCATTATAAATGTAATAATGTTGGAAATATACATTTATTTTCAATCTTAGTATGTTTTAAAATTCAAAGGTTTGAAAGAAATGTCCCTGATTAATGAAACCGCACTACTAACATCACTTAAAGACTTCCATAATAAATTCTGCTTATTACTCTGTATCTGTGATTCTGCCCTCTACCACCTCATTTACCATAATCTAAATCATTTTGAATAATACTTTTATTTTCTCTGTTTCTTGCTACTTCTGCTGCATGAACACCATGGCCTTGGTGTGGATGCCCTTCAAGGAGAGTTTAGCCCTTGAAGCTTTACAGTGGGATGAAAGGAAGACTGTTCCATACAGCATTGCTCTGTACAAACTGTAAAGTCTACCTTAGCAGAAGACAGGCATGACACTAACCTAGGAGGTTTTCTCACAAAGATAGGAGCTATTAGGAGAAAGTCACTACAAAGGGGAGCAAAGAGAGACTGGAAACATGGAGCTCAAGGCCCAGGGAAGAAAGGCAGATGCAGCTGTGACTGGGAGGACCAAGATGTTCCTGCTTCCCTGCCTGCACTGACAGCATCTTAGGATATCCCAGTTTCTTTATACTGACAGTACCACTGAACTTTATTTTTGCCATTACAGGCTCAATACAAATAGTTACAGATTAATTTGAGTACATTTTGCTTAGTTCCCACACTTGTTTTGATTCCTTACAAACACATAAATACAGCTGCACTGGTATACACTAAAGCTCTTTGAATCATCATGGCAAAACTTCATGAACAAAAATTCCTCCAGCACTCTGCTGTCCTTGTGTACATTTCATCTTTACCTACCAGATTTGCCAGCCAGATTTTATCCATCCCAGAGCAAACACCTGACCTCTGCATGATCTTTAAAACTAATAATAAACTCACAACAGTATGAAAACATCCTACTTGCTCTGAAAGCAAGCAAAGTGTGTTTCTGGAAAGAGGAAGATAACAAAACATTTACAGAAAAAACTCTCTATCCTTGTTAATGGGTCAGTGGAAGTCTGAGCTGACAGATGTGCACCATCTCATTCCCTGCCTCCTCCTGCATCCCCAGCTGCAGCACAGTTCGGTGTGACTCAGGCTGCTTGGCTGGGACACAGCCCCCAGCAGTGGGACACTGGCTCACAGCACAAAGCTTCCAGATCTGCAGGAGCACCTCTGCCTCCTGGAGCCCAGGACTGTTCACCACATCACAGCAGTGCCCCACACAGCTGTAGTTTTGCTCACACAGGCTGTAATATCCCCACTTGCCTTCCTGGTGACCCCCCCGAGGCTGCTTTCCTTGGAAGTGATTTCCTTTTGGGAGATGCTGTTAGCAAGAGACAAAAGGAGTCCTTCACAAAGCAGGAAGCAGCACTACGTTCAACCACTGGCTATCCACTGGCCACTCTTACATTTTTGTTTTTATTCACACATATACGAAATCACAATGTTTATTCACACAGGAATACTGCTGGCCTTCTGTAGTGTTTTTAAATTGTATAACAGTCCAAACTTTACATTAAGTGAGTTTTTAAAATCCAGCCACTTTAATCTCTAATTCCTAATTTCACAAAGCGTAACAAGATGGAACTTGCATTATCTTAAATAACAGCACAGAAAAATATTATGCTGTAACTGAGTTACTGTTTGAAGCATATGTATAACTTAGTTAAAAAACACTTAACTGTACCGATGTTCAGCCATATTGACTGTTTTGCTGGACAGATCAGTTTCACTGTGTGACTAAGGCACATATAATGGTTTTATTTAATTTATAATTTAATTCAGTGCTTTGTAATACAAAAAAACATCCTGAGGATACCCTTTTCATAACATAAAGAGCCTCTAAATTCAAGTAGAATGATACCCACTTATTTCAATCCTGTACTACGTACTGGCAGAAAATCTTCAGTAACTAACAATTTCCACTTTAGAGTGATGGTTTTGTATCTGGATATATAAGACAAAAATATTCCCATCTATAAGGACATAAAGATATACTTTAAGATTCAGGTGGAATATTCTTCTAAGTAGCTACTATGAATGCTAAATCCAAGTAGTACTTTACTCCAAAACACTTTCTGATAAAATCCTGACGAACTTTCTTCTCAAAGAAATTAAATATACGTTAAGTACTATAAGAATTTGACATCTGCCTCCACAATAGAACCCAGGGAAAAACATTCACTGAGTGCACTGTTAGGTCAAGAAACCCAAGTAGAAAACAAACTATGAAATCTTTTCTGGAAAGAAAAGGTATCTACCAGCTCTTAACTGGAAAAAAGCAACAATAGCAACAAAAGACTTCTTATCCAGTAGAAAATTAATATATTTACTCCTACATAAAAAAAGAAAGTGCAAATTAATACAAAATCTATCTTGTAGACGAAGAATGCCTTTTTTACAGTATTGTAAAGTTTTTTTCTTCACTAACTCTGAAAACAAAAGCATCTTCCTAGCTGTAGATATTGTTTTCACAATATTAGGGCCATCTCACACAGTTATTTAATTAGTAGTTAATACACATTCCATTAGCGATAGATACCAGCCTCATCAACAACTCTCCACCAACTTAAGATGCCACAATATTGAAGCTAATTACAATATGAAGATATTCTATTAATTACTGCTTTTTCACTGGCTATAAAGAACATAAGAGAGGAGCAATAAGTACAAATGCTTACATAAATTATGATGCATCTCCAGTGTGCTGTAAAAGCATATAAAAACCTATGGTAATGACTGTAGGCTTACATGCTTTGCTTTCCTGAATTTTGAATATATAAGATAATAAGTTATTTCCTAGATCTAAAAAATATTTAATGTTACCAAAATAATAATAAAAAAATAACAGTAGCTATAGTAAACTGTATACAACTGTAAACTTGCAAAGTACAGAACTGGACTGGACAAGGACTTGTGACTTGCATGGGAACAATTTGTTGGTGAGCAACATTAACAATACCACCTTTTATGAAAAGGATTGCATGAATGATGAGATCTCAGCCAATTGCACAAGATATCTAACAATTTCCAAATGTTTTATTTCTTACCTATGGCTATTTTTCATGCGGGAAACATCTATACCAGAGTTTTTAGGATGTATTTTATCAAGAGCATTGAGAATGTAAAATTCAATATAACTTAATGAAAGAGATTAAGAAAGGATTATATTTCAAGTACTTCAAGTCTTCAACTAGCACTCGTTTCTTTCTTGTTTTCTTTCTTTCTTCCTTTCTTCTTTTCTTTCCTTCTTTCTTTCTAGTAATTAGGGAAACAAAACATGCGGTCCATCTGAATGAGGAATGTGGGATTACAAGAAAGTATATTCAGAGCAGAAGCTGTGGAGCAAGATAAGTAGCATGAGAAAGGAAGACTGAAAACCAAGGACTCTCCAGAAGAAAAGGAAAACACATTCAAGTAAGCCACGTGATGACAATGGGATGATGACTCTGATTGGAGGAAGAGTGCGTGGCTTGGAATGACTCATGACCCTGACTGGATGAGCACCTGTTGGTTAAGGAGTGTTTGTGGAGTATTTTGTTTGACATGTAAAGGTGGGTGGGAAAGTTAGAAGAGAAAATTTGTGAATGTATATAATGGATGTTAGAACTGGCAATAAAGGATTTGGATCATCCACATCTGAGTCAGTGCCTCAGACACTGCAAGGAAGAAGAGCAAGAATACATCCTGGAGAATCAGAACT
The DNA here is from genome assembly GCA_023055505.1 of Callipepla californica brunnescens. Lineage (NCBI taxonomy): Eukaryota > Metazoa > Chordata > Aves > Galliformes > Odontophoridae > Callipepla > Callipepla californica. The sequence continues at coordinate 4,206,896 of JALIRH010000023.1, read as the reverse complement.
ATCTTATACTCTTTTAAAATAGAACTGGATACTGTATCAAAAGAGTAAACATCAGTACAAAGTAACAGACTGACAATGTAGTTCAGAAAGAACTGGAAACAAATGAAAAAAAAACTGTAGCAAGGGGCAAGGAACAACAGTAATTTCATTATAGCTATGCTCAGTATAAACAGAAGGCCTAGAAAAGAACTGCTAGGTTATTCAGTAGCTAAGGAACTCTGTCAACATACCAAGGTAAAAAGATTATAATTAAATACACTTTTTTCCTTCAGTCTCCATTACAGGCATCATCTATGACCAGATGGCTGAGATATTACCAGAACACCACCTCAGACTGAGCTAGATGATGAACAAAAAGTAGGCTCACTGGATTGAAAACCAGTTTGGAGGGTTGAATTAGCATTCAGAATGATATTGAGCAATTGTAGAAATGATGTAAAAATACCATGAAATTCAATGTAGTACGAAAGTAATATCTTTTGTTTAGAAACAATCAAATCAGCAGAGCTCCAATAATTACTCTCACCTCAACTTAACAGTAATGAGCAGAGCTAACAGAGAATAAGCAATAATTGAAGAAAATACCTATAAACTATAACTTGTAATAAACTGAAGCTGAACAAATTCTGTGATGTTGTTGTAAAATAGGCAATCATGTAATACTGGACAGTCTGAATGACAACAGATTGTAGGACTTGTGAAATAAATGTTTCTCCTCATTCAGTACTAGTGTTAAAAAACGTCATAGCAAAATTCAAGCCCTGCATTTCAAGAAAGTTGTGTGTGAGTTATAAAAGAATGGAAAGAAGTAGGAAAAGTGATCAGAATTCTAGATATCATGATCTAGAAAGACTAGAGCAAGAGTTTTTGGGAAGAGATGGCCTTAATTCAGTTATGCAGTACAACCTCTGCAAACAGAAACATAACATACTCTCTGTTCTCGAGCACTGGTGAGGTTGCCTCAAGCTGAAGTTAGAAGTGCTAAAAAAAGCTTTCCACTGCTAAAAAAATAAGACACTCTAATACACTGTGTAGGAATAAGATGAAATCTTGAAGGGAAGTTTTAAAGAACAGTACAGATCCAGACATTTCAGTATATTTCCAACCAGAGACAAATTTTAAGCCCTGTTTCCTATGGCTCTGCAGCATGTGTATGGGTCTGAAAGCCTTTTAACAATGATTACTGTCAATCTGAAAGATGTCATGTGGGTATAGAATATTATGCAGGATAAGATACAGAAGTACTTTGGCTTCAGTCACTCTACATTTGTAGAAGGCTTCCGCAACTACCCTAATGTGCTGGAAAAATTACAGAACACACAGAAGCACCTCAGTGGTTGTTTTCAAATCACTCAAAATGCTGCAGCACTTAGAAATGAGAGGAGAAAGATGAGAGAAATCAACATAAAAACATGAGGATGACAAGGGGCAAGCAATATGTGTAAAATGGCAGAGAAAAGTTCTTAAGCTTGTTTTCTTGTTCTTACTACAGAAATCCAAAATTAAATTTATAAATGACAGACAGGCAAAGTTTCCATGCAGTGTCAAAAGCAAACAAACAAACAAACAAACAAACAAACAAAATCAACCCTGAATGCCCAGCTGAAGTTTAGACAGATGCCACTGTGTACAGCTCAATAAAGTGACTTCCACCTGGCTTCCTTAGTACAGACCTCACCACAAGAAAACTGAACTCAACACTTTCAACCTCTTCCTCTGAAAATGCCATTAATGTAAATACCTAAATAAGACCTCTCTTACCTTGCCTTTCATTCCTTGGCAACTAGCCTACCCAAAGCAAATACCAAGCATTTGTGTTAACTTCTCATTTTTACTTTTCTTGCTCATACAATGTTTCTGCTCACCCTAAGTTCCCACTGCCCATTTGCCCTCACAGCTGTCTTCTGATTGACACTTGAAGCTGCTGGAATTTGTTCCCGAGCCTGTCTTCCTAAGCCTATGTCTCCATACAGGAAAACTACTCAGGACATGGTCTAAACTTCAAAATTTACACTCAGGAAGGACTCAAAAGCCTTGCAAAAGTCACTAAATATTTCAGTTTTATCTGAATTATCCATTATTTGCTCAAGTTTCCTGCTAAGGAATGAACTCAGGCTTCCCTGCATTCTTATTTTTCTTCTAATAAATTGACGATAAAGTATTTATTCCCTCACCCTCAACTAGCTGTAATTCATTACAAACTCCAGCTTTTCTTCAACAACACATAAATACAAACTATAAATAGCTGTAGGGAGAAAACACTAATGACTGGGCTGTTCTCAATAGGTTTTATTTGAAAAAGCTGCACAAGATATATTAGTAGTACTGTGGAGAGTACATTAGAATATGTTACATTTATTTGAATACTGGAATACTCAATGCATCAGCAGTTGGCTGAGAGTGACCAGCATAGTGCTGTGATGCAGGGAATCAATAACCTTTAAAAAGGATATGCAGAATTTCCAGAAAATTTTAAAATGAGTGCTAGAGAATTTGTCTGGAGATTTGAATATCAGAAAACGATTCCAGAGTTATATATACTTTATTTTAGAAGCAGCATGATGGACTCAAATCAATAAGGCCTCATTAGAATCTCTCTAAAAGTTTATGTCAGAATGTGTGACTGTAATCCAGTAATGTGCAGCTTTGCAGTGAGAACAGGAACACATAATGGAGAGTGCAAAGTTAAATCAACTTCCCTATTCATCAGTTTATTCATAACCCACTCACTTTGGACATTAAAATTTTAGAAGAATGTAATGTAAGAAACTATTCATTCCTGGAAAGACAACATACAGAATTACACTTCCATCAGCTAAAATTACTTATAGACTGGATCTTAGTTACTGCTTTTAAATATAGAAAAGCTACTTTCATTTTTTCAACAAAAAGATCTATTAGTATTATATATTTAGCGATGAGAAACTGTGTTTTAATAACACGAAGCATAAAAACAGTACTTTTAATCTCATGCTCTTCAAAATTGATTAGCATTTTTGGCTGTCCTGCAAACTCAATAAGAAGAGATTTAATAACTACTTTCTCAACAAGAGGTATTCAATACTGTTTCAAGATTGGGAATGTCTCAGCAAATTCCCTGAGGAGCTGCTGTTAAAAGTTCAGAGTAGTGATTTTTCTTTGATAAATTACTAACAATTAGAACATGACAGAAAGTATGATTGAACTTGTCACTGCTGACATGGAGGACCAAATGAACACACGAGCTCCTGTTCATGGTTTTCGGCTGCAATTTTAATCTAAGGCAAACAAAATATGAAAGCAGCTGCTTTCCTTCAAAAGTGTTTAATATAATTGCTAAAGTTTTATATTTTAGTTATAATTTAATCCATTTCCTTATTTATTTACTTATTTATTTGAGGTACAAGCTAAAACTCACAGCTATCTCTCTCATTCTTGTGCACTTTTCCACTCTCCCACTGGTAAAAAACTAATACAATGCTGATGGCAATTAAAGTTGGAATAGGTTTTTCAAGAGTGGTGAAATCTGTTTCTCTCAGACTATATATTAGCAGCCAGGACTAGATGATCTCCATAGAAAGTGATGGAATACTGTTATTCCGTAGTAAATTCAGAACAGTGACCCTGTGGTTTAACTAGCATAAGTAAGCCAAGACAGCTGTCTTGGTTATCAGATGTATTATACTCAACAAGTTTGTAAAAAATCTAAATTCACAGACTGCCATGAAACTAATGCCTCCTGGTTATTTCCATTGAAACTACAACAGATAAAAAGAGCACAATAACACCATTTGAAAATTCTCAGCTATAAAACACAACGTTTCAACACAATCATGTATCAGCTACACATTTTCACCAGCAAGGAACAAAAGCCTGCATGCTGTGCTCCTAAAAATCTGCACCAGCTGAGGTGAACCACTGCCACTATCACCACTGCTGAAATATACCACCCAACACCTCTGTGCGCTCACATCCCACTATCTGATCTCTATAAATGTTCAATAAGTATCAATGAATGTCAATGGTATCATTTTTTCCAAACAGAGGAATTAAGCAGCACACGTTGGCTCCATATGCAGTTCCATATCAGACACCATTTTGTCAGGCTGCCCCTCTCCATCTATCTGTCACATGGCCAAAATATGTAACAGAATATTGGTAGGAAGGCTCAACCGCTGCTACCACACCACCACCATCTGCTTCTGACTTTGTGGGTAAACATAATAAATAGGAGGCATTACATTTGGAACAGCCCTCATATATATACTTATATAAAAAGAGAAAGTGCTGTAGCTGTTGCATCTGTATTTTAAACTGTGAAATAATTAAAAAAAAAAAAAAACAACCAGATAATCATCTATTTTTCTTATAAGTTTCGTGGTTGTTTTTTTTTTTTTTTTTTTTTTCATTTAAATTGCTACAACTTATACCGATTACTTGCTACATTAATAATAATAATTCTAATTATTTGCTACATTCGGTATAAAAGGTGACTACACAAACAACTGAATAGACGGAATAGTGTTCAACTTATCCAACCATCAGTGTACTGACGTACAAAACTGTAAAATCTGAAAGTATTTAATTTCTTAAAGCAGCATCAAGAATGCAAAACTCAAGCAAAAACAAACAAACAAACAGAAATGGCTGATTATCTAATGACAGACCAGCAATCTTAGGTAAGGCATTCTTCATCAGATAAGCAATTACTTGGGCAACTTCAGTGATTGTGGTTCAAACCTCTCACATCCCATTCAGTAATTGTCAGATGAGTAGTAGTTTGAACCTCAGATGGTCACATCTCAACTTTTCAGTGGAGAAACAAGTCATGTATGAAGCTAAGTGATTTCTATGTGGTACCAAAAAAACAACTATTCAGTTTACAAAATATTTCATAATTCCTTTGTTTCATTTTTAATTCCTGCGTATATATATTTTTTTTCTGTAGAGCTGTAGTAGAATTATCTTTTAGGAAATTGCTGCCATTCCAAAATGATAAAAACCAGTGAACTCTGAAGACAGCCACATCGTTTTGTAGTGCACTGAGAAAACTTACTAGTAAAAAACCTGCTAGTAAAGATCTCCTATTACAAACATTTACCAATAAAATTTAGTATCCAGCTCAATAATTGAATCAACCTGTTCTGCTGCTTGTTTGTATAATTTTTAATAGGTATCATATTTTGGTTTTAGAATTATCAATTGCATGGTACATCATATGTTACAAAGTAACAGATGCTTTTGTTATTACAAAGCTATAGCAGTGAATCCAATTTACACAACAATTACTTAGAAATTATTCAAGAAAAATAGAGATTAATTAACTTTGTTGAAGGAACAGTATTTTTCATATGGTTTTGTTCACTACAGACTCATGTCCCAAGAGTAAATACCCAACTAAAATCCAATATTCAGCAGATTCTACAGTAATCTTTTACATATATAAATATAAAAATACATGGCAGAATATATATGTATAATTCTAAGTTAGCACTTCCTGACTGCTGTATCACTAATGAAGAAGCAAGGAAACGTACTGATTTTGAGAATACATATCAAATTATGTTTGGATAAAAAGGAGGAATTGTTTTTAACTGAAAGAGGGGAGATACAGATTAGATACTGGGAGGAAATTCTTAACCCAGAGGGCAGTGAGGCACTGCTGACCAGAGTAGTTTGATGGAGTCAACCAACAGGTTGACCAGAGATGCTGTGGATGGCCCATCCCTGGAGATGCTCAAGGTCAGATTAGATGGGGCATTGGCAGTATTACCTGATGGATGGCAGCCCTAACCAGGAACTGAATGGGCTTTAAGGCAGCTTTTCAACTAGGCCATACTGTGATGCTATGATTCTATGAAAAACATGAAAGGATGAACTAATTATCCTACAAGTCAGGATCTAAGTCGATTTAATTAGAAAGACCATTACTGGTACAAAAAGGAAGCTTCAAAATTATTCTTGACACATTTAACTCCATTTGTGGCATGTATGTGTCAAGTTTACGCAAAGACGAAATTCCAAACAAATGGTAGAAGCTCCAGTGAAGTATTACACACAAGAGTCAATCTCTGACATTGCTGTTAGAAAGTTTTAGTTAGTCTGAACAAGAGGTGTGCCTTGATTTGAAAGCAAATCATAAGCATGAAAGCATTCTGCTGCTTATAATATAAGATTCATATTCAATATGCATCTATAAAGAAGGATTCCATTTGTTATACGCAGGCATATTTTACCACATCTTCTGAAAATGTACAAGTTACAGAGTATCAGCATGTAAGAATAAAGAGCAACATGAGGGCTATTCACAGACAAGCTTCCTGGGCTTGCTTTGCACTAAGTAAAGGTTAAACGAGAGGAACTTCCAAGGTAGCTTTATTTTTGTTTTCAAGTTTTACTCAGTAGTGAATAACTACATACAGATGTTCTGATACACTGCCCTATCAAGGACAGACATCATCTATGAATGTCGTTCAGCAAGATCTTCCTGCTCTCCAGTAACATTAACTGAACCACAGAGGGCAATTAAACTTTCCCATATTGAGAGGCCTGATAAAACTTGACAGTGAAGGCAACACTCTAATTAAAAATCATTAAATATCAGAGAATTTCAAGAGACAATTTCTTTCAGATTTCTTAAAACAAATTCTATTGTTTTCAACAGGGCAGCCGCAGGCTCGCCTTGGTAGAGGGCTCGTTCTATCCCTTTCAGTGTGTTTTTTTGTCCTCTACCAACACTTTACCAAAGTGTACTTCCACAGAAATCTTTAGTGACGGCTACTATTGTTCTAAGATGGTAACTCTTTGCTTTCAGGTAATTTCTGTGTTAATCGCCTTCTGTTCATTTTCTCTGAGGATTACATCTGTAAGATGGCTATAACACGATGTTTACACTTTCATTCTTTCACTAAGTTTGCAGTTTAAAAAAGAGCAAAAATTTTGCTTTGTCTGTTCACTGCATCACTTCACCTAAAGGCTATATCTATTTATCTATCTATCTATCTATCTATCTATCTATCTATCTATCTATCTATAAAAGAGGTATAATCAGACCTCCTACAAACTTTTCAGTTTACATGTACACGTACATAGTGTGAAAGTTCGATGAAAAAAATAAAATAAAATAAAATAAGGAATGACAATTTTAAGCAAATAAACCAAAAACAAAAGCATAAATTCCTGGACACCTACCTGTGCAGCCTGGCATCCCTGCTCTAGCAGGGATGTTGGAATAGATGATCTCTAGACAACCCTTCCAACCCCTACAATTCCATGATTATTTAATGCAAAGTCAGAGTGATGCTTAGTTTACTTTTAAAAAACATATTTACAATGAAAAAATAGAGATTACTGTTGCACTCAAAATAAGTTATATTAAGCTAGACTATAGAAGCATGCACTGAGGACAATAAATAATATTTTTTTTCTGCTGTGTATCATTTCTCCAGGAAAAAAGAAAAATTGTGTCTCCTTCAACTAATTAAACGTAGTCTGAGACACAAAACAGATAATTGGTAAGTTTTCCTAATAATGAGGTAGTTAACAGTTTGGGAAAAGACTGTTATAGAAGGAAAGTTCAGTTCCAGTTAACATGAAACTGGTTCCAACACTGTGAGTACTGACTGCTACAAGTCCTTAAGAATTGTCATCTGCACCAAATTCCCAACCAAATTCAAGAAGGTTAATATGTCTTATTAAGGAATTGAGCATACCAACAGTGTTGCTACTGATTTGGTTATCTGAGGTGATTTCAGCACATTCTCATTTGCTCACTCATCTATTGCTGGAATATATACCCATTCAAATGTGAGACATTTCAGGTTTGCTTTAAAAATTCCTCACTTTTAGATAGATTACAGCCTATTCATTTTAAAGAAGTTTAACTGCAAGCTTTTATTCAAAAATCTGAGTAGAAGATACTTGAGTAATCATTTTATGTCAGAGAAAACGTTAGTTACCACATACATTATAAAAAATTGGAAATTTAATAGTAGTCAAGGTTTCAAAAAAAAAAAAGAAATGTTACTAAGATGAATATCCCATCTTTTTTTTTTTTTTGCTACGATTTTTTTTCCCCATTAAATGGAAAGGAAAGGAAAAAAAAAAGAAGTCTGTAAGCAAGATCTGACCTTTGATTTCAGTCTATATGCTAATTCTTCCTAGTTAGGAATCAGTTCTAAACCATCAATATGGAACACTAACCATAAGCTTGCACTGAAGTTCAAAGAAGCAACTCTGTAAACATGAAAGTTTTCAAACTGATTTTTGTTAAAAATAATATTTGAAAACTCATTGTTTTTAAGTTTCAGCTTGCCACAGAATTTATCTTTCATATTCCTCTATAGTTGCTTTCTTCTATTTTATCAGTAAAACTAACACCGACCTTCCGCCTAGAAGGTTAAACTACTAGCTTCTGTATGAAACGCTAGAGAGCCTTTTCTCAGGAGAAATGCTACACAAACGTGCTGCCAGAAATGAGAAAGAATACACCATTGCTCCGACCCTTCATTAGTCAGGGGATCTTGGCAACAGCAATAGGGCTTGTATACGGTCTCTGCATGAAAAACTATTTTCAAAGGTAACCTTGCCAAGGGCTATGTTCTGACTTGGCAAAGGAAGCAAACTTACTTTTCTACCAATCAGTTCACTCTGCGTGAGAAACAGGTGTTATGATAGGAAATGGGACTTGGAGCAGGAACAAAATGAAATTCTCTGAAAATAAGTTTGGTTTGAAAAAATTGGAGATAATAAGCCTGCAGGGCTTACATGTTTTTGCAAAATGCAAATCATGAAAACTGGTGAAGGGATTAAATGCTCTTTTTCAAAAATGACCATGGAGATTATAATCATTAATTAAAATCATGTAAATAATGTTCTGAAAGAACTTCTCCTTTTTATCTCATAGGTTTCAAACAGCCTAATGGTAAAAGGTTTTGTCTCAAAAGAGCTACTCTAATTAAAATTAAAACTGTAGTATAATTAATAAGTGTGAATAAGCTTGCAATCTCATTCATTTGCATTGACAGTTTTTTAACAATCATTATATTTTTAAGAGTCATTATACACTTTACAACAGATTATATTCTTATATGTCTACTTAAATATTTTCAGTCTATTCATTAAAGGCTGCTAATAAACTATTCTTGACTTGAGTCCTTAAAGCAAGGTACGTGATAGGCGATTTTTCTTCTGCCAATACTATTAGTAACTTCTGTCATCCGCCTGTAAGGATATATACTTAAACGCACAGAAATGATTTAGCAAAAATAACTACAAAGTGAAATGCATCCTTCCATACATATATACATATAGTCTGTATATTCTGATATTTCTCCACTGGAATCCAGTATAGGAAGAAAGGTTTTAAATTTAGTGAGAAAAGTTTTGAATAGTGCATAGTGATGTTTTCTTGCTTATTACAATTATTTAACCACAGAATCACAGAACGGCTCAAGTTGGAAGGGATATTAAAGATCATGCAGTTGCAATGGACAGGGCTGTCACCCAATGGATTAGGCTGACCTGGAAAACCTCCAGGTATGGGGCACCCACAGCTTCTCTGGGCATCCAGAGCCAGGGCCTCATTGCCCTCTGAGTAAAAAATTTTCCTGACACCTAAAATAAATCTTCCCTCTTCTAGTTTAAAACCATTCCCCTTCATTCTGTAACTGTTGTAACATATAAAAAGTCAGTCTTTCTCTTGTTCAGAAGCTCCTCTGGAGTGCTGGAAGGTCACAGTGAGGTCTCCCCAGAGCTTTTACTTCTCCAAGATAAGTTTCCTCACCCTTTCTACATAAGAGAGGCACTCCATCTCTCTGATCACCTTCTTGGCCCTTCTTTTGACTCGCTCCAACAACTCCACATCATTTCTGTGCTGGTGGCCCCAGATCTGTATGTCGTACCTTAGATGGGGCCTTACAAGGGCAGAGAACAGAGGAACAATCAGCTCCCTCTCCCCACTGCCCACTCCTCTGTTGATGCAGCCCAGGATATTATTGGCCTTCCCGCCTCCAAGCCCACACTGCTACCTGATATCCAGCTACCAGAACTCCCATTCAGACCAGGATCTTTTTCACAAACTTGCTCACAATGAGTTCTTCTCCCACTTGGTACACATATCTGGGATCGTCCCAATCCAAGCGCACCACCCTGCACCTGGCCTTGGATCAACATGATTGGCAGGTATTATGTTGTCAATCTGGACCTATTGGATATCAATAACAATTCTCCTGACTCACATCAAATAAAGCTCAGGTCTGATAAGCCATCATCTATATTCAAACATGCTCTCCTTCACCCATTCTTCTAACTGAAGTACCACGCTAAATGAGAGGTGAAAACCAGAAAGGTAGCAGAATTATACATAAATAAGTTCCAAGTACCTTTAGATTTATTTTTTTAAGCATAAAATAAATTATACAATGTTCAGTGATTGTTCAAATCTTCTGCAAAGTGTGAAATTATGAACTTTATAAGCAGAAAAAATGTGGGAAACAACCAGTAATTTCTGTGCCATTTAGAAAATATTTTCCTGTTTTCAGTTTACTTAGCTTTTACGAAAAAAAAAAACCAAAACCATTCCTGAAAATAATTGTTGTTCAGTACTAGGCGAACATGGCAGACATGCATTTAATCCACTATACATGAAGGTGGTTTGCCAATACTGAGCAATAGCTCTTTTATTATATTATTAGAAAATCATAGAATGATTTAGGCTGGACCTCAAAGACAATCCAGTTCTAACCCACTGCTGTAGCCATCCAGTAGATCAGGCTGCCAAGGTCCCCAGCCTGGCCTTGAACACTTTCTAAGATTTAAAGCAAATTTTTTTTTTAAACTACATAATACTTAAAATTATCAGTTTAATCTCTACTAATGACATTTATAACACTGGAAAAAAAACAAAACAAAAAAAAACCCACAGATTTCAATGTGCTCTTACAAAATAGTAGTTTTACAAGTGAAAGAAATGCACCGCAACACTATACTCCAGTCATTTTTCTCTTGACTCAAAGTACTTAATTAAACATAATATTCAAATTTTATAAGGAGTGTTACTTTCTTGATCAAGAATAATGTTGTCAATTAAGATATGTGATATGTGGCATAATAATTCATTGTACAGATCCAACATGTCTAATTCTACTTTACTACAGTTAAATAATGTCAGAACAACTTTAGCAGGTGTATACTTTCAGATGATTAAGACTACTCTTCTATTAAGTGCTCTATATTTTGTAAAATGCAGTCATGAAAACGGAGTCACAGTTTTCTTATTTAAACACTACACGACACAAGCGTTACAAACATTTTCATTTCTTGCTTCTGTGGTACGCACTTCTGAAAATGACCTCTCTTCAAACTTCCTGGCCCCTGAACTGAAAATAGCTCGAGGCAAATAATCTGGAGAAGTATCGTGACATGATTTCTTTGCTCTTACTCCTCTTAGTATCTGATGATGGTAACCATGTGAGACTTAACAAGCTAAATAGATGTTTTTTTCTCAGCAGCTGCACCAGTCTTCTATTGGTCAATGTACAAACCACGGCTAAAATTCACAACAACCAGCAAAATAGGCAACACCTGTGCCACAATAGTGACATAAATCCCACAGATGTTCATCACCCTGTCTTAACTGTTTGCTTTCCTCATAATATTCTTATCTCGCAAATAAAAATATACCAATTATTTTTATGATGAGTCACGCATCAAAAATTCCTACTGATATGGTTAACAGCAAGCTTTTACAAATTTCTTATTATTTCTAACTGTCTGGAATTCTGGTGAATTTTATACACACAGAAGAATAAAAACACACAGTGTAGTTTATCTTTACGCAGGTATAGATAAAACACATGCACAAATACATACGTATGTAAAGACTTACATGGGGAAAAGAGGTTAAACAACTCAGATTCTCAGTACTATGACCTCCTCAACTCCTTATAGTATAAAGTTCAGTCATAGGCAACTTTCATGGCTTCAGAGAAGGCTATTTTAAATTATATAAAGAAATATTTGCTTAACTATGGATTTAGGGCCAAGACAGGACAGCTATAAAATGGTTCAGAGTGATCAAGTTAAGAAGATAGCAGTAGTTCTTTGGCAATGGAACTCCAACTGAAATACTGAGTATTAGGCACTTTCATGTTCTTGACACTCTATGGTGTATATATGTTCTTCTTCATATGTTATAATTTCCTTCAGTTATTACAAGCTTATTCATTTAAATTAAAATAAAAATATGGCAAGAATTCAAAAAATTTAGAATATATTTATTTCTATTTCCACAAGTTGAACTTTCAAAGTTGAGGACTGTTAGATTCGTGAAGATATCTAAATTATGCCTAATATTTTTCAAATACGTAAAAAATATATATTATGATGTCTCTGAATTATGTTTCACACTAAGAACTGAGAGACTAAACATTACCAGGCAAAAATAATTTTGTTAAAAACAGTAAAGTCCAACAGAATTTCCTAAGCAAGTGAAAAATACTCCTGAAGCACATAACAATGCAGATGTAGCTGTACAAATTCCATGCTTCAAATCATTATCAGCACGATTCTGGAAAATACCAATTTGGCACAATTTGTAATATTATATTTATTTAATGGAGAAGAATTACTATTACATACACGAACAGGAATTTTAAATGTTCCTATTGCACTGTTAGCCCAGAGTTTGGAAGTTACATACAGTCATTACATCTGTTTCTTTAAATAATTTGAGTATGTTTTCTGTGATCTAGGGTGTTTTGCAAGGTGCACAGAAGACTGACCTTTTATCTCAATTACCTCTTAGACTACAGAGTTACTAAATAAAAGATAAAAGAGGTACAGAGAAAAAAATGTTCAGGAAGGAGAAGTTTAGATGTAGTAATCAGATCAATTTTCATGACCTTAGATAATCACTTCACTTTCATAATTTTCTCCAACTGTATAGAAGTCTTCTGTTGGAAAATTCTTCAAATTTATACTGAGGTGAGTTTAGAAGCCACTGCACATTCAGCAGCTATTCATGATATAAATGTGCTATACACTATATTTTGAATTGCAAATTTCATTTTTATTACAGAATTCGTAACTACTATAATACAAACAGCCATAAATCTCAATGCTAGTTTCTAGCAGCAAATGCAGAGAGTTTGTTCTCAAAGTTTTTGGTGCAAATTAAATTGAATTGAAGAATGATATCAAATACTGGAAGAAACGTATGTCACCCTTATATCAACTACTTGTTTCAGGACATATCTTAAGGACGATGCATCCGAGAACAACTTTACAGCTTTTCCTTAAACTTTCAATTATAAATAAAATACCACAGTCTGAAGAGAAAGAAATTCAATATACAGATATTTACAAACCTATCGTTCACTATCCAAGGCTTAATTTACAAAAAACACAGAGATTTTGCAGTGAACAAAACCTATGTTTAGCTCATCATACTGAAACACTAGTTGTGCCAGCACACTTGATCTATTCCATGTTCCACTATTCATCACAACATACACTAATACTTTCCAGCTCCTGCCAAGCTTCAGACAGAGCTCATTCAGTGCAAGCTGAATGTCAGGTCCAATCAAAGGAGCTTAAGGAAAACATGAACAAGTATTCTGTACGCAGAGCTCAGCTGCTGGCAGAGTTTGCTAATGTAGCACTGATCCTAGTTAACTGTTTGATTTATAAAGTGTCTTTTGCACTATATCAAGTTACCTCTCATCTGAACTTCACTATCACACATTTTAAGTGGGGAAATAATTACTGAATTAGGGAAAAAAAAGATTTATTCTAGAAAATGCAGTTTCTACTATTTGGTCTGTCATGTAGTATAGGCTGGGGACATGGAAAATCCAGATAAGATTAGAACAAATTAAATATATACGTATATATATATATTATATATATACACATATTAGCTACCTTGAGGTTCTAATCCAACAGACCGAACTTTTTCCTGACATAATAACAAAATATTGAATTACCTTACTATTAAAAAAAAAAAAGCCAACCCAAAAAAAAATATTCTGATATAATGTCAGTCAACATGCAACAAAAGAGAGCCCAGGATGGGGAGCGTTCACAGGCACAGACCATCAGCAGTATTAACATTTTGGGTGATGTCTCAAATCAGCAGTTGCTGTGAGCTACCTCTTCAAGCAGAATTATGTTCCCCAGAGGTCTGATTTGGAACTGTTACTCATTAACATCTTTATCAACAGCATAGATGATGAAATCCAAGTGCACTCTCAGCAAGTTTCTAGATAACAAACTGAGTGGTATACCTGATGCAACAGAAGAAAGGGATTTCATTGAAAGGAACAGGTTTGAAAAGTGGGCCCACGTGAACCTAATGAAGTTCAACAAGGCCAAACATAAAGTGCTGCTCTTGAGTAGAGGCAATCCAGATATTTGTACAGACTGGGAGAAGAACTCTTTGAGAGCAGCCCTGTGGATTTCCTTTAAGTTATATTTTACTTGTAATTTGATTAAGCTTGTAGTTTGATTACCTTCTGGAGTGACAGAAGTATTTTCTTCATAAAGCAATATTTAACTAACTGATATATAGTCGGTTCAAGGTTAGAGATTAATATGGACTTAATGTGGAAACAGAAAAAGTGTGGCTTCTCCATGTAACACTTCATGGATGATTTTCATCTGAATACTATAAACATACACTAAATAAAACATAACACTAAATTCCTGCAAAATAATGTACAAGAAGTAACAGAATATGTCAAGGAAGAAAGCCTCATTCAAAAATGATATTGCTGGTAGGAAAATACTTCCAATAAAAAATTTGCATAGGTGAAATTGATGAGATCCTAGTGATGTAAACTGTATCAGCTACAATTGTTAGAAAGCTTTCTGAAAAAGTACACTGCATTTTCTGACAGAGTTGTAAGCATGCAGCTCACAGAGGAACATAAAAATATGAAAGCTGTCTCTAGGTGGTGAATATAGAAAGTAAGGAAAGTGACAGGATGCTTAGAAAAGAAAACAGAAGAAACTGCACACCAGAGTGCAAATATCTGAAGAAACCTACACTGATTTCTGTTTAATTTTAATAAAATACAATTAACTGTTTAGGAAGAACTAAAGGATAAATACATAAGGAAAATGCCTATATACCCAAGTAAAATGCATTGCTTAAAAGAAAACAGAAAATTCACAATGGTCAAGAAAATTCTAAACTAAATTTGAACTCCAAGTGCATGTCATCTACTAACTTCAGTATCAGTAACATTAATGGTATCAATCTTTTATTTCAAACCCATATACACCCTTTTCAAATACAAGGAACAAACAGCTCCATATGTAAATCCTCAGCACTGTCCAGAGTTTGCACCAAAGTATGTTTCTATTACTGTTTGGAAATCTGGGATAACAAAAATCCCTCACAGTGCACTCCAGAGCAGAGTGAAAGACTTCAAAATTCTTAACCTGTATTTGTAGTACAGAAATTAAAAATGGAAATAAAAGTGCCACTGAGAAACAGAAAAGAATGATGTCTGGTTACAGTTCTTCTCCAAATTATACTCTGTTCTGACTAATTATGTGGAATATCCACACACTCAATTTTCCATGGGCATTTTCCATTTCCAGGTGAAACTTAAAAATTACTATTAAAAAATCGAACAGCTATATTTAAAATGACAACTGAAATTATTCTTAGCAAACTTTATTCATGAGATAATTTTAACATTCAGTGTTGGTCATGTCAATATGTGTCAGCGAGACTTGAAAAATACAAACACCATTACAGCAATTCATGGAAGTGGAGTAGGCTTATGTGTTTTGGATGTCTGTATCTGTTAACTTGAAACCACGTTTTAGCTAAATTCAAAGCCAAAGGGTTTTAGCAAGCAGTTTACAGAAATACACTCAAATTTGTATAGATCTGCAACGTAACTACAGGTAAACTAGCCTACAGTTTCAAGTGAATAGAGAATATTAGCACCATTAATGTAAGTCTCAGAATAGAAGACAACTGTGTTTGGGAAGTTCTCCAGGCTAGAAACAGTTGGGAAAGAGGATTTCATGCTTAAATTTCCTGATCAGAGTATATAATGTAAAATATCTGCTAGTGACACCATACCAATAGAATTCCTCATCCCTTTTAATCATTTCACAAAAGCCATGACAATAAAACCAAAATTAAAGATTATAGAATCCAGTCTTACGGTTGGAGTAAAAAATATGGTCCATTTCACATTAAAGAAGGAAAAAGGGAAAAGTTATACTTTTTTTTTTTTTTTTTTAAACTTATGCATTTGGATGCACAAAGTCTGCTCTGAAAGTAATGCCTCCTCTTTAACAATACTGGCCCGCAGCATCAGAAGCAGATCATAGAATCACAAAATTGTAGGGGTTAGAAGGGATCTCTAGAGATCAGCTAGTCCAAAACCCCCGCCAAAGCAACTTCCTAGCCCACGTTGCAAAGGTAGGTGTTCAGGCAGGTCTCCAGAGAAGGAGACTCCACCACCTCTCTGTGCAGCCTGTGCCAGTGCTCTGCCACTGCACTGTGAAGAAGTTCCCATGCACATTTGTGCAGAACTTCTTGTGCTCCAGTTTGTGGCCATTTCTCCTCATTCTATCACCACACACTGCTGAGAAAGAGTCCAGCCCCATCCCTTTGCCTCCCGCTCCTTAGATATTTACAGATGTGGATCAGATCCCCTCTGAGTCTTCTTTCTTTTTTTTAAGGCTAAACAGAACCAGATCTCTCAGACTTTCCTCAGAAAAGAGGTGCTCCAGGCCCTTTATAATCTCTATGCCCTCCCTGGACTCTTTCAAGGAGAGTCCTGTCATTTTTGTACCAAGGAGCCCAGAACTGGACACAATTCTCCAGGTGGGGCCTCAGCAGGCAGAGTAGAGAGGGAGAATGTTGGTAGTATGTAAGCAGAAGTTGAACATTCCTGACAGATTCCATCATACACTGTTGCCATGTGACAGATGGCAGCAGAGGGGCATCTGACATTGAAGCATTTATAGTGCAAAGTTGTGTCAGTGAATTCCTCTGAGCAGAAAAAGTGGCATGCACTGACATTCACTGATGTTTGCTGAACACGGACAGATCAGTGGATGTTAGTGAGGCAGAATGCGTTTCAGCAGTGGTGACAATGGATCACCTCCCCTGGTGCACATATTTATAAGCATGGCATGCAGTCTCCTGTTCATCGCTGAAGGAATTATATAGCTAACAGTGGTGACTATGTTGAAAAATAGTGTTTCGTAGCTGAGAATTTCCTCAATCAAATAGTATTATTGTGGTCTTTGTATCTGATGTACCTCCACAGAAATAAATCAGAGATACTTCTTTTGGAGCGAACTATGTACATTAAATGCACCATTAGAAATTATACTAAAATTAAAAATATTTTCTACACTGATGTATTGATTAAAGGAAACAGGCAAATTTCTATGATGTGAAGATCTTGGTCAATACCCATATTGCAAATAAAATTCTCTTTAATAACAAGCAAATTAAAGCACAAATTCACCCATGAAATTAAGGCGATCTTGACCTCCATTTATTTGTTTTCTAGACTCCATTTTTATATTTAACAAAAATATTTGATCTAATTATCGATAAAGAAATCAGTAATTAGAGTGAAAAAAATCATCCATCCAATTCTCTGTGAAAAGTCTAATCACTTGTTCACGACCATGACTTTATTTAATATTACCAAATTAATTTTCAGGATACTGCTTGGGAAAGATACGACAGCTTACTCTTGTAACACAACTGAAGATACTAAAAAATCTCTAAATTTCATGTTTATGAGTAAGCAACATATTTGTAAAAGGAGAAATATTTTTATTGTCAGAAGGTCTAAATAAGTACGCAGAGCCCAAATGAATCATCAAATTGGCTCAATCAAATATGTTCTGAAAAATGAACAGCATTTTGTACATTTTATTCAGTTTTATGTGAGTTTTAGTGTGGACACTAAAGTATTTCCTGGATGCATCTTCATTTCCTATGAGGTATAAGCAGTATTTAATTAATTTACAGACAAAACATACGTTTGTTCAATTGGCATTATTCGTATCACATTGCTTGATCTCTAGTTAGTCACTAGCTTCCAAATTTGAAAATGAAGTTCAAAACATTTAAATGTCTTTCTTGCATCACAGACCCTCATCACTTTTCTTTTTTATGTGAGAGGCAAAATATAAAGTAAAAAGCACAAATTTAGTAGTCATGCATTTCATAATGAAGAATAATGAATTCTGTCAATATGGAAGGCAGAATTAGGATTTGGAAAAAAACACAGAAATTGGAGGTATCAAAGAAGGTAAATATTTTCCTGTGAAAACTGATGAAGAAAATGAACACTCAAACTCTGGAGGACATCTAAATCCTTCTGAAAATAAGTCTAGTAAAACATCTTGGTTACAATGCTATTTTCTCATAGTCTCTGTGAAAGTCAGGGGATAAAATCAGGATTAGATTACTAGTTGCAACAATGAAGGACAGTGAAACAAGCACAAAACTGAACTCACTGCTCACTGCTTTGGAATGACCAGTTTCACCTATAACAAATTAGTGAATTCAGTTTTCAGAACACTGACAGAAGCTAGCCAGAAAGGGTTAAGGCACTACAGCATAATCAAAGAATAACAGTTCTCAACAGAGGTGAGTCACTATGTCCTTCATTATTGATTTCATCTTATAAAACTTTAAGAACGATTTTAATTACTTGTCTTAAGCAATTAATATACATCAATGAAAATGCAGTATGAGAATTTGAGCTAATGTACTAGTATAATAATGCCTTCCACAACAAATTACAGTACTAATTTAGAATAAACTCATGTTATTATTCAATATGCCTTTCTAAGAATGTTGCAATTATCTGAAGTATTAAAATACACATGTTCTTTGAACACTAAAAAAGAGAGGTCTGTAATTGTTCAGGTTTAACTGAAAATACTTGAGAGAATTTTCTTTAAAATGCGTAAAAAAATGCATTTATTCCCTCAATAAACATTGTCCATAGCTCAATATTCAGTTTAATTTTAAGACAAAACACTCCTTTACAAGGGGAAATCTTACAAGTAGTATTTTAAATATGCAAAATAAAAAAAAATAATAATTAAAGCAACAATTTTTTAAAATATGTAATATAATACGCTTCTTAATTTCCAATGAACAGTTTCAGATATAATATACTGAGCTCATTTTAAAAATATATATCTTATTCAAAGGGTACAAATCCAAATGACCTTTCATTTGAATCAATGTGTTACACAAATGTCTGAGTTGTAACTGCTACGCTATAACATCTTACTTTAATCACCTATAATTATTGGTTCATACTGTTTCAATCAAATCCTTAGTTGCATTCTGCTTTTTCCTGAAGAATCTGTATTTAATAGCGAATACAATACCAGTCAACTAATACCAAATGAGAAAACTGTAAGTAATGCCTCCTATTTATTTCCGTGGAAACTACAGAAGATACAAAGAGCAAAATAACATTACTTGATAGAGCTACAAAACAGTGTTTTTGAACATAGTCATCACCATTAGCTATGCACTTTTATCAGTAATGAACAAGGGAATGCAAACCACTCTTGTAAAAACCTGCACCAGCAGAGATGACCCACTGTTTCACAGCTGCTATGAGAAAACCTTTGATAGGAAAATGTTCATGCAGTCAAATTTTCACTAGCATCCACTGTTTGGACTCCATAAGTGGTGTTAATGAATGCCAGTGAGTGCCACTTTTTCTGCATGGAGGGACTCAATTCCACATCTTTGCTTTAAATGTACTCCCATGGCAGACACAGTTCTGCCAGACTGCCTCTCTGCTGCCATCTATCACACTGCAACAAAATGAAGCACTGTTGGGAATACTCAACCTCTACTGCCACACCATCACTATCTACCTCTAATGTCGCGGGTCGATTTGATAAAATAGTAGGCACTATCAAAACAGTCCATGTAGTTAATCAATTTTCAGATTGCTCCTGCCATCGTACTTATCCAATGATAAATATGACAGAAGAGCTAGCATTTTATGATGCAATTACAAATTTACTAATTTTCACCTACACTGCCTTTATTAAACTTCACAGCTGCCTATTGATTTACTATGCCCTTTAAGATCTGGTGACACTGCAACCTTTAAAATTTGCTTACTTTTAAGGTGTTTCTGATTTGATAGTAATTCATTCCATTGCTTTAAGTTCCAGTAAGTTAACATTTTTTATTTTAAAATTATTAGAAATTCAGTATGACATTAAATATAAATCATAACTTATCATAATTTAATTTCACTGTTATTGAAACACAATTTTACACACATTACTACATATTAGATTGAAACAAAATAGAGAAGAAAATAATGTTATAGTGTCTAATGAGAAATAAAGCTGTTATATGCAAAATTTCTTAATTCCTTAACATATGCTTAAGCAAATACTGAAACGCTTTAAAGCTATTCCTAAATATGTTTCCTATGTAGAACACTGAAATGTAGAAAGGCACCCAGTCTTCAATGTTAGCCAGTGTTCAACTGTAACATAATTTTGTGTATCTGCACAAATGGGAAGGCTTAGAGCTGCTACGAATCTGATCAGATTTGATGAATTTTAAAGTGCACTATTGACAAATTGCTAAACAGTGCATACACAGCTATCCAGGGGAAAGACATCAGCTCTGGGAAGAGTACAAACAGCTATAATATTTCTATTCATACTTGGGTCATAAAAACTTATTCTCCTTCTATCTGCAGCCAGGAGTGCAAATGTATGGAACTCTTCTTACTTACTTTAGTACATAATTTACTGTGGCTTCTAGGAACATCAAAAAGGAACACCTTACTCTCATCTATGCTCAGGTAGTCCTTCCTTTCTTCTAAAATTCCCAGTGGTACACAGGTCTTATACTCTATTATTGAACTCAGCATTTGAAGTCTACTTTTCACATTTAACACTGAGTTCATAAGTGACAGAGAAAGATATTACTGTTCATACATATAACGTTTTGTTTGTTTGCTTTGTTCCTTGTTTTTCTCTTCAGGTTGGGGATAATGTAAACAGATTGAAAAAAAGAAGTAATTTGAAACCAGAAAATTTTATTTTATTAAATTTCCTCATAAAACAGAGAAGAACTCTAATCTTATTACATACAGTGTCATTATGGCTTTCAATCATTCTTTCTTAGTGGCTTTCACAACTTTGGGCAATTTACAAATAATTAAAAATTATTGCAAGACTACAGTTGTATCCTCTAATATGAAAATCAAACTGAAATCATTCAATTTTATGCTTTAGTACGAAATACAAACAATGTACGACTAAAATTAGCTTTGTAACACATGAACTCCTTGATAATAAGAAATTCTTCCCACACTGACAGGAAGTGGGAAAAATTGACAAGCTCACAAAAATGCAAGACACAGGTTTGTGCAAGTGTATTATTTGAGAGATGCTCACAAAAAAAAACTGTTCCTGACTGGGATGACTACCTGGAACTGACTGGAAGGAGCCTTAAACTAAAAAAAAATACATTATGAAAACTGGGAAAGATGTGCACTAAATATATATGCAGACAAAGGACAAAGTAGGATTAAAAGGATCAGAAGATATGATGTTGGAACTGGGCTGATACAAAAAAGATGCAACCAAGAAACACATACACTGAAGAAACATGGGCCAAAGACTGAAGAAAGTAAAATGAAGACTACAGGACATTATGAAATAATAAAAACATAATCACATATTGATCAACTGGTTCGTAAAAGTAAAAAAACAGGAAGGCACAATTGTTAAGACCATCTTTGTTCAGAAAAACTCTAAATTAAAACACTTAGTTTTAAGGTACTGCACATAAAATGAAGCTTATCTCCTTCATTGAACAGGAATATTTTTGTGAACTGAGAAACAAGCCAAACTTGAAATTTCTTGAATGAAAATGACATACCACTGAACTACGTGATCAGAGAACCTCTACTATGGAACTTTTGGGCATCAGTCTTAAATAAACTAATAAAGCTATTTTTTGCCTTAATATGTTTGCATAACCCATTTCCAGGAAGGGAAAATAAGCAGACTTAAGAACGTGCTAGAGAAAAACACAGGAAATCAAATATCCACAGTTATCTTCATCAACAAGCTTAGCAAAGGTGAAAAGGTAGAATAGAGAAGAATATTTTAGTGGTGCTTACTTTTCAGTATTAAAGGACCTAACACTGCAAGTTCACTGCTGGAGTGCACAGTGGGATGCCTCAATGTATAAGACGAGAAGTTTCCACTACAGAATCATTACAGTGAATTTATACTATCTAAATATTGTATAACCAAGTCGCCATTGTGAACCTATAACCTACCTGTTAGTCCATTATGTTGCTTTATCCCTGAAAAAACAATCTCTGTATAAAAAATTAAATACATAGTATCT
Source organism: Callipepla californica brunnescens (assembly GCA_023055505.1). NCBI lineage: Eukaryota > Metazoa > Chordata > Aves > Galliformes > Odontophoridae > Callipepla > Callipepla californica. The sequence continues at coordinate 4,184,503 of JALIRH010000023.1, read as the reverse complement.
AAATTCAGTGCACTCTAACACTCCATCTTTCATGTTTCCATACTCTTTCATCTACATGTCAACTCCATTTACCATCGTTTTGAACCAAGTAAGGATTTACATACTATACATTGTTCTAGGTCGAATTTTAAAATTCATTCCCAGTGGTACCTGGAGATTTTCCTCCCCAAATGCCACATTCAGCAGTGGGTCCACATTTTCCCAAGCTTTCCTTTTGTCACCCATCTACTTACGGGTGTAGAAGACCTTCCTACCGTATGTCATTCTCTGCCAGATTCAATCCCACTTGGGATTTGTCCCTACTAAGCTCCTTCCTGCATGCTCAGACAATATTTCTGCATTCCTCCCAAGTTACATGTCCTTACCTCCACCTTCCATATGCTTCCTTTCTGTATTCCTGACTTTTACCTCCTATTCGTATTTCTTATGTAGAGGAAGACCTATCCAGACATCGCCGCTATTTCTCCTGCTTATTCAGATTATTAAACAATTATCAGAGGATTTAAGCTATCACGTTTTATTCAGTTTCTTTCCATGAGCAAAGGATATTCCACTTGCTGCAGGAGGAGCTGCATATATTGAAATTCCTTATTAAACTTCATAAAAATATCTCTGCATATGAGATTTCTGTTTTCTGGGTCCAACACTCTACCTTATACTCTTGAGTATGTCATATTACTTGTAGTGACCATAGAAAGCTGTTTGGGAACTAATTCAAAATGTAAAAAGGTATCAAGAAACTGTACATCTTCAACTACTTAGTTGACTTTCCCATTATTTCTTCCCATAGTTGTATAAATATCTTTTAACTCTAAGGTAGCACACAATGAGGGGTAACAGAGCTTAATTCATATCCAAGTAGTGGGAACTGTTCTCAAGTTTTTTTGAACACTTTGATAGGTACTCATTTTTTTGTGGGCATTTAGTTTGGACCCTATTTAACAACAATTTACTGTTTATGTTTACCCATTCCATACAAAGGGTTCTTATGATACATATAACTGAAAACACCACTATCGGATTGTAAAAATATAACTCAGATAACCACAGTGATAGGCAAATGAATACTTATTAACAATGTTAAGTACATTTTTTTCTGCTGTCTTTTCTCTCCTGCCAAAGATATTGACAAATATGCTAGTGTAGATGAGACACTTTCCTGAACTACAACTGTGACAAAGGAGTATTTATAGTTTTTAAAAATGATGAGTTTCCTAAAGCTGTATTAGCTAGATTGTGTGCTGTCAGCAAGAATATTGCTTTCACTTCTTTGTCTTTTAAATACTGCTCAGAGACCTACATTCAGTATAATTGATACATAAAGAAAGACTTAGAATTTTATATTCTTTGATTTGCCACAGTTACACGGAATAGAAGAATGAGACTGGGAAAGATGTTTTCCTCTGAGAATGACAGAGATTACTGCCTGAATGTTCACACCTCCCAGACAATTTAGTATATTTTCATACAGAGATAGTTATGTAGCCAAGATGTTGCAGAAAAATATTTTAGGACAGAAAACCTTTACATCTGTTCTGTTAATATAGTTTAAACACAAACCAGATTTATGGATGTTGTTCTGCTTCTAAATTCATAAAAGGTATTTGGGAACAAGAGATACTACACAATCACTCCTTGCCCACTGAAGGCATTGTCACTTACCACATAAAGACCTCACAGTTCTTCTAAGAAACAATAAATCCTTACACTTCCACACTGTATTTTTAGTAGACAATGTAGTATAGAATAGATATGCAGCATATGTGTTTAGGTATGTATCATATGTGTTTAGAGAGCATAGTATGCCTCTTCTTCTTTAGGCATTTAAGCTTCATAATAAACACCATTCCCTTATTGCACTGCCAGGTAGCATGAAAAGGCTTGTCAGGATGTGAGAAAAGAAAACAGAACTAATTGATACAATCCTTTATCATTAATTGCTGAAAATTATTTCTTAGAAATTTGAAACACAATACATATATGTTTACATATGTCCATGCAGATTTGTTCGTATATAAACAACATTTTTCTTCATTTTATACTATCATCATGTCTGAACTGCATAGAAATTTACATGCAAAAAAGTTCAGTGCCTTTTTCAGTGGTATACTGAGTGCAAAATTTATCTTTCAAGAGCAATACAAACAAAACTAATTTCAAAGCAAGTTGAGTTCTGAGGGGTATGCTGGTTAACACCAGGTTTCTGTGTGCACTCTTAAGAGACATGAACATACTGGAGAGAGTCCAGCAGACAGCAATCAAGATTATCAAGAGACTGCAGTACCTCCCCTAAGAGGAGAGGCTAAGAGAGCTGGAACTGTTGAGAATAGAAGAGTTAGGGGGACTGAACACATAAAGAACCTCTTTTCCACTGCAAGGATGACTGAGCAATGGAACAGACTGCCCAGAGAATTTGTGGAGTTTCCATAGTTGGAGACATTTCAAAGTCCCTTTGATATGGTCCTGGTCAATCTGGTCTTGTGGGTAGATGGACCAGGAGACCTCCAGAAGTTTATTCCAACCTCAACTATGATTCTGTGAATGGAAATGTCTACAAGACCCTTAGACCAGATTCACATCATCTGTTTTCCTATATGTTAAGAGATTTAAAGCTGTGAAAACCATAGTTTAGATTTTCCAGAGCTGTTGCTCAGTCTTGGTGTCCTCCAAGAAAACCAAAGAATTTCCACACCAATAGACATGCTTGTATGAAACTAATGTCCATAAACAAATTTTAAAGGAATTACACATACTTCTCCATTTGCCTCAGCTACCATTCAGAATTCATTGAGAATGTTTCTCATTTCTCATTTACTGCCTCGCAGAGTGTGAGACACTCCATAAAAGAAGGGACAACAAATCATATATGAAAGAAGAGAGGATGCTAAGTTATATATGGTAAAGTTATCCTCTGCTGAATATGCATATTTAAATGTGGTTATCTTCAAATAAAGCCATAGATTACAGAGCAATGAGCAATAAGAGGACTTTTCTGCCAAACATAGTATCTGCCTAAAATCCTTCTGTGCTGAAAAGACAGTTGCAAGTATGCATAGAGTTCCAGATAAACACTATGCAATGTTCAGATGAGGGGTAGTTCAAAGAACCTCTCCAATTCATGTAGAGTACAGTGAAATCCAGTAGGAGGACTTGTTGACACAGTAGAAACAACCACAAATAGCTTGGGTAGAAACTGCTGGTTTTCTCAACCTTTGGTTCATGGAAATAGGTAAAACAGAAAATTTTCAGGTAGTTTGATCCTGTACAGTCCCATCTTTTAAGATAAACTCAGGTCACCTTGCACGAACAGAATATCTTTTGTGTACAGTTCCACCATTTTCAGTCATCAGAATACAACTTCTGAAATCCTGTCTTCAAAAACATATGTCCTGAGCTACAAAGTCAGATTTACTCTAGTTTGAGCAGGTTGGAGTTGATACAAAACTGAAAATATTTTGAAGAATATCTACCACAGATTGTCAGAGGTACATGTCAACACTCAGGCAGACAAAGTTCCTTACTTAATCTGACCTTCCACAGGGTGCATCCAACACAGCAACACTATCAACAACCTCATGTTTTTCCAAAAAAGAAACACAGACAAGTAAGGTGACTAACAGAAAAGAGTGTCTGAAACACTAAAATGCAAGCTGAAACTCAAATCAAAGGTAGTTAAGATCATATATTTTTAAACTGTGCTCATTGTACACGCATTATTTACTTAGACCGTGTGAGAAAAGCCTTATGCAGTCAGAATTCATCATTACAGAAACAAACTGGATTTTTTTTGCAGGTTTTCTTCTTGTGTCATAGAACAACTATGGAGCAGCTCTTCAGAAGTTAGAAAAGGTAGGTGGTTTCTTTTCAAGTCTTATTATGCAGTTACATGAGAAAATCTTCACACCCTACAGTAGGACCAAGACACAATCCTGTTAAAAGCAGCAAAAAATCCTTTAGATAGTTCCTGAATGCATTAGCCACTGATTTAGATAGTCTTACAAGAACTCAGATGTATGAATGATTACTGAAGAGTTTTACTTGGTTACCATTTGATACATTTTCTATATTATTACTGTAGATGGAAAGATTTTGAAACTTTCAGGAATGTCAGCTTAGTCAATGTTTAATTGCTTTTATCAGTTCTGAAGCACTGTAAAGTAAATGGAGAATGCTGACCATAGTTTGTCATCATAACGTGCTCAGATGCAACCAGTATTACAATATTAAAATAATTAAAATCTTTTGATGGCTGTCACTTTTCTTGTAAAAACCGAAATTCAATAGTAGTCTAATAAGTACAGCTGAAAATTATTTGAAGTTTTACTTCAACATTTTAATACAGTGCATTCTTCAAATTTAATGAGATGTTGATCTCTTTTATCAGTTGTTAAAAGAAGCAGTGAGGAGACAGTTTAGTAGGCAGATGATGATTGTAACAACTTCAGAATGTGAAGTCACACATTCAGAAAAACATTTTTCAGTATTATGTAATTAAAGAGATTATTTTCACAAAATGCATAAACAAATTATGTCAGAGCAATCCCACTGCAGTGGTTACCATTGCATCTGTGTTCAAAGTTAATAATTTAAAAGTTACATTTTTGCTTCTGATATAAAAAAAAGATAGGAGCAGTTCATCTTAAGAGAATTTCCCTAGATAATTACATCTCTTTTTGAGAATTTTTTTTTTTTTTAAATAAAACTTGTTTGTAAAAGTCTACGTGCTGATGCAATGAAATATGAATGCAGGACTTACTTTTCCACCACATGACATTTATCACACATGAAATTCACTGTATGACAAATATTTTAATTGTAAGTCAGATCTGCAGTCACCTAGGATTCACTTAGACACTGATCCTCTAGAATCCATGCTAAGTTCCCCAGTTTTCAGAGGGCTTCTCCAGAGGTGTTGCTACCTGATTCTGGAAGAATTTTAAGAGCTGACAGTAAAACGTACCATTATTGTAAGACTACCTCTCAATCTTGACATGCAAAATTTCCTCTTTCCAATATATACAACATAAGGCGCAACTCAGCACGGTCCTGGACTAAAACAGATTTGTAGATAATTACTCTCATCTTTCTCAGTATTATACAAGTCTAGAGATTGATTTGGTTGAAAAAGTAATCATGCTGCATTTTTTCAGAACAAGCAAGAGTTCTGACATAGCCATAAAACAGTAATGACCTGAAAATGCTCCTTTACAGTGTATTTTTAATTATACACTCTTCATCCACTCTGGAAGAAAGATGCCAAAGGAGTCTTAACTATGGTACTGGCAATGTAAGGAAGTATGACTAATTCTGAAAATTCATTAGGACTATCACAGTTAAGACATAATACACTCCTAGCAAACAATTTGTACTGTAACACTTCAAGAAATCTTTTAGGGAAACAAAAATACCACTAAAAATCAAGGTTTCTAATTTTATTTCATAAACCCTTTTTCAAAATGTCTAGCCCAAGCTTGCTAGTTAAATTTGGTCAAACTTAAAGCACAGTAATATAATCTAAACAGATAATCTGACCCTACCACGTATTCACTACAAAGCTGACTGATTTAGCATGAAAGAAGGAAGTTACAGGATGCACAATGTCAAGATACTGATTTGCCAGTTTGCAGAACAGAGGGCAACAAAAAATCTGCAGGGATACAGGTGATGAATGGGAACAACAAAAATAGATCTAGAAGACAGCAGTATTATTATTTTAATTGTAAAAGACACGGGAATCAACTTGAAGAATGGTTCTGCTGAGAGGGATAACAAGAACATCAGAAAAGGGAAGAATTCTGAGAGTGAAAAACTGCAAGCTGAAAAAGTGCTAAAACACAAACCTAACTTCGGTGTGTGAATTCTAATAGGATGATGGGAAGTTTATTTAAGAAGACTTTCTCAGCTTAAGGCAACAACTAGCCAAGTTCAATACATAAGGACCAGTAAGTTCTGGAGCCTTAAAAGCCATCTTCATGCAACAAATTTAAAGAAAAAAAAGCAAGAAGACACTACTGTATAATGAGACAGACAATGAAGAGTCATGAGTAGAAGCAGAACACGCTTAAGAGAAGTAATCATAATATCAGAAACCTAAAGATGATAATAAGGGCAGAAAAATCTATGGGAAAACTCATAGCCCACTGCTAATACACCAGCAACACGTGTCAAGAACACAGCTTTGGGAAGACACAGGCAGCACACACTGCTCAAGTCAACTGAGAGTAAAAATATCTGTTGCAACAGCAATACATACTGACAAAGAAATCTATCTTTTCAGAGAAAGTTTCAAGACTACATCTGAAAAATTTTACATTAGTAACAGTGTAAAAAAAATGGAAAGGAACTGAGGCAAAATGATTACTAGACCTGTGTAATGCTTTCTGTAGGTAGCAGGTCAATATGGTGATTCTCCTAACATAAATGAATGACTTCTGTTTATATTACACTTTATCTCTTTGCAACTGCACCTCAACGGATTTACAGTCTGATGGTGCATCTGTGCTTGCAGTCTATCATTGTCGCCTTTTTAGTGTTGCTAACTTTCTGGTGACAGGGAAGAATGGGGAAATTCCCATTAAAGCTCACAGGCTGAAAATGCTTTCAAACACGCAGTTTTGAAATCAGCTATTTTTCAGACCCTAGAATAACATTAATCGAGACAAGTCAAGCTGTTTCAGTTATAACTTGTTCCATGGTAATCGTAAAGACAGAAGCCCAGATACAGAAACAAAATAGAAAGAAACAACAGTATACTGGGTGCAGCACTGCTAACAGCACTGCTCCAATTCAGAGTTTATCAGAACACCAAGACACTAACACTAAATACAGTCATTCTGCCTCAGCGATTGAAGAAATTCTAGAACTGACTGATTCAGTTCTTACTAAAGTGACATTTGCTTTCTGGATTTTCACATGGATTCAAGACAGGCTGTCACCATGGCCCAGCTCACCAACCTTAGGCCTTTCGAAGTCATAAAATAATAGATTTCATTGATCTGAGCTCCCCCTGCTGCTGCTGCAGGTTTGCACAGAGCCACTCTGCACAGCTGTCTCCTGGCAACACTCAGGTCAGCACAGCTGGCATGCAGCTGGCAAACCCAGAAAGCAGATCAGATCAGAGCACATGCAATTGGCAGTGCTGTTCCATTGCTTTACATTAAAAAATATGGAATGAAACAAATGTGCTTCTATGGACACAACCAAGCTGCCAACAGGTCCTCTAGATCTTTTACAGCTTTTGGATATAGCTGTCAAGGGCTGAAATCTTGAAACACTCACAGACTGTGAACAGGCTTAATATCATATATTTATTTATGCATCTAACACATGTCCAATTTTGTGCACGGGCTTTTCCCCCTAGAATACTTCCTCACAGATAAAAGTGTGTGCGTGCAAGGAATCCCTGGCAGCCTTGACCTTGCATCTCAATTGTAGTAGCTAATCTGAGTCCCAGAAAGCAACAATCCAACAATGTCAGCACAGATTGAAATCTAGAACTCCCTAGACATGCATTCATGCTTCTGCATCTCCTCCTTTCTCTGAATAGAAAACAACATAAACTTTATGTTAGCTAAGACATTTCGGGAAAGGTACAGGAGACATTTCAAGCAAGGAAAGGTACAATAACTCTGTTAAAGAAGCAGTGAGAGACAAGAACTCTTGAAATCCTGGAACTATCTAAATCCATGAAGAGTTCCAGATGGCCTTGGTAATCTTCTTTTAATCCCAAAACTCCCTGTTGTCAGACTGGTTCCCCAATGTTTCTCAGAACATACTCAAACACAGTGTTAGCAAATTTCTATTTATCTGTACTTAGAAATGTTTTTTAATGTCTGTACCATTAACTACTTCCTCAGGAAAAATTCTATGTAAGGACAGTGATCAAACCTAGAATTAAAATGTGCCATGGCAGTGGACTTAGTATCATGACCATATGATAAAAGAAAACAATATGTAATATTTTAATTACCACAAATATTTCTATTTATTTATTTGTATGTTTCAGAAAAGGAAAAGGAAAGGAGAAGAAAAGGACAAAGAAAAAATTTTCACATCAGTAGTTTGCTGTGGTCTAGAGAATGAAACATGCAATAATATGATGATAAAGGTAAACAGCCTTCATTACTGGGCAGCATTGTGTATAGAGAAAACCTAATAGAGAACAAAGACTGGATGCATACTGTTGAATGAATCAGAAACATCAGAATCAAGGCACACTTTTTTTTCCCTCTTCTTTCCATACAACAACTCCAGAAACATCTCTGAACACTTTATTGAGAAGTAACAGTGAAACTGTTAACATGTCTACAAATATGTTGCTAGATTTCATCACTTTATAAAGCTCCCACTTCTGTTAATGCTCAGCTAGGTATAGTCACTCCATTTCTGGGAAACAGAGGGGTGCCACCCACCAAGTCAGTAGGAGCCTAGCTGCACTCTGAGGTCCTGAGATGTCCTTCTCAGTCTGGTTTAGTCATAGCTCATAGGCAAGCATGAATAAAACAGTAAATCAGCCACATATACTGATAAACACTAGCATGTTTTTAGTGTACTCATAAAACTAAATGGTCTAATATTCCCCTGAGTTATGACTTTATTGTAAATATTCACACTTCAGATGACCACTAGCATACTCAATTTCTCAAAAGACATTATTTGAAAACAAAAACAAACCTGTAAGTATCTATTATTTGTATAAATAAAATACAAGATAACCTTACGACAAGATTTTTCAGTTTTGGCTAAAAGACAGTTTTTACATCTTAATCATCACTTTTAGTTTAAAAAAAGATTCTGGAAAATAATACAAAGAAAACAACTTCTAAAGTATTTACCATTTCCTACTGTCATTTGGCACTGTGAGATTTAGACAGAGGGAATTTAGTGCAGACCCTCTGCAGAGAAAGCAGAATTTGTTATGTTTTTATAAGGTACACAAAGAGTAAACTGCACCAACTGAATTAACATAACCTGGAGAGCTAATAACATTTATGGTTGTCAAACTGCAGTCGTGAAGAAACACACGGATCTCGTAGAACTGACATACATCCAACTTCCTGTGTGTCTAGAGAGAAATGTTCAGTATGCCTAGCTAGATTTTAATGGGCTGGCAAGTAATACAGGATTAAGTACCATAAATGCTCATAGAGACATTCCGCAACCATTTGCTTCTTGTCATAGTCAAGCACTTCTATCCTGGAATAAAGCTTTGTGAAGTGCTTGAACTAACATCTGCAATTCTCTTAATTAAATCAGTTCGCCAATGATATAAAAGTTGATTTTTACATACTCCTCACAATAGCAATTTCATTCAAATGAACTTTTTCAGAGATGAAGTACTGCAGAACAAGGAGATTATAACTCCTTCTTCTGTTCTCACAGTTTAATAGTCAGCTCAGGGAAGTATTTCAGCATGTGCTGAATTAATCACCTGACTATACACAAAATGAGATTAACAAGATTTGAGCACTATCAAAAGAAGCATAAGATTATCCATATGCTTATATTTAACTCATTTTTTTTACTTGAAGCCATATATAAACATCCAGTAAAAATAGCATATTATTAGTTACTTCACATGAAGCAGCTTAAGTTCTGTGAGGCATATCACTGCTCATTATTGCTGTTAGAGTCTCCTAATAGAAAAGGCACATCCCTGCTGCAAACCTAGCATACAGCTGTTTGACCTTTCAAGAAACAACTTCTCTCTTACTTTCACCAACTCCATATAACAATTTATCCATGGTGTTTTCTATTAGAAGTACCCTATGCAGCATCTTCAGACAGAAACAACAGTAAGAAAGATAGGCACATTCTGCTCAAGCCGCTTTGGAATGTGAATTTGTAGTAACGCTGATCAATTCATTCTCCTGACACTGCTTAAAGCACTGGACACAAAATAACCTTGGTATTATTTTTCCTCTGTTAGTCCAACCATTCCTCTTTGAAATCCACAGCACCACTGTTTTAAGCAATTCAACAGCAGGCAGTAGCTTCTTGCCTCGTTTTCCAAAGAGCTAGTAGGGTCAGCCATTCACTTTCAGGGATCGTGATGAACTTATCAACTTTTTGTGTAAATTCCTGTTTTTCAATTAAACAACTCACAGTACATAAACTGGAGACTGCCACTAGTATGCTAAACTAAAACATTTTTGCCTGAGGAATGAACAAACTGTTCAGCCTGGAAACAAGACTGAGGGAGGATCTTATCACTGCTTACAAATACATAAAGGGCAGAAGCCAAATGGATGGAGAGGAAACTTTGTTGCTGCCCAGGAGGCAAAGAGTACAAACTGGACTGTAGGAAGTTCCGTAGAACTGTGAGGAAAAGCTTCCTTCAGGGCAACAGATACTGGAACAGGCTACCCAGATAAGTTGTGGAATCTCCTTCCCTGGAGATATCAAAAACCCACCTGGACACTTTCCTGTGTAACATACTCTAGGGAATTTCCTTCAGCAGGGGTTAGACTAGACGAATTCCAGGCATCCCTTCCAACCCTACAAATCTCTGATCCTCTGATAAACCATATTAGCCTTCATTAACTGAGATAATCAAGAATACCTAAGGTTTTGATAAAATATATGAGAATAACATCAGACAGTATTACTTCATCATTATTCTTCATAAGCTGTGTTAAGAAAAAAAGCTTGTTTTATTAAAATTAACTACACAAACTCCAGTTTTGCACATTGTACAGATAATGTTTTCTAGCTTATTATTTACAACTTCCTTTAAAAAGAACTAGTACTACACATATCTTTTCTAAATAACCACATCAAATACACTGTTAACCTAAAAAATGTGTTTTTCATAGTGTTTCTTCACGGAATATGCTTAATTTCACTTAGTTGCTCATTAGCTCTAAAGCTCTGCCAATACTTCGCAAGGGTTCCAGTAATGAGTATGGAAAAGATACACATCCATAAAATCTGCTATGAGTACTTACACCTTGTCAGTGAGTATCTTTCCTTCAAATATGCTTGTACAAATTACATAAGTTACTTCTTTCTGAAAATTCTTTTCTCAAAAGAAAAACTTAAAATATGAATAAGCATAATACTAACAGAAAGGATTACATACAACATGGCTTGCATAAAACATGAAACAAAATCACGACCACATCCAGTAAAAAGGTAAAATAGCACATTTAAGTTGTTACAGGCATAGGACAGTACAAACCATTCAGAAATATTATTTAATAAAACGTGAAGGCCTCAACATGTAATTCCTTAAAAACTCTTTACGTTAATTACCTCTACAAGGGGGTTTTTTAGACACTACAGAAGCATTACACAATACATTAAAAAAATAATAAAATAAAAACAACAACAAAAAAAACAACATAGACTGCTTAATGATCTGATAATATCCTAAGGCTTTAACAATAATTACACAGATGTACTGTGAAACAGAATTTATGAGGCTAATCACTGCCTAAAGCATACATTTTATATGAGATTTTCTTTAAAGGTTACTGTAGGTTATATAATACCCAATATTCCCATGCTTTTGGTAACTTGAAAAAAGACTTTTTTTAAAGACGCTATACATATGGAAACATAATAATACATATGTATTCCTAAGAAATCTGGACAAAAATAGAGTTTGAGGGCAGTAGCAGGGACCTATTATCTTAATGCACTATGGTACATTAAAAAAAAAAAAAGCTGGAAATTTGATAGAAATCAATTCAGATTTAGCAATAAACAATAGTTAATATTACCGTACAGTATTTTTATTTATGAAATATTTCCAGGAGTGTTAAGAATGGGCATGTAGTGGCTATGGGAAAAAACAAATGAACAAACACCACCTGAGAACATCTTTCAGAAATAGTATCAAAATAAAACCTGCCATTTTACACATCTACGCAACACTACATGCATGAAGTCTTTGAGTTTTGTGGCACAGCACTAACAGTACATTAATTGCCATTCTTTTCCATCCAAAATACAATACTGTGACTTTCTGAGCTAGCTGCTATTATTTGAAGCAACAGGCAACAAGCTCATCTTAGGTTAGGGTCATTTTGACATTTATAAATCTATGCAGCATTCCTAAACCACCTTCATCACTCAAAGATCCCAAAAGATAACTCTTGTTTCTTTAGATTATCAAACACCAGCATAGTGTATAACAATGAAATAATGAACTAAATTAATTTGGAATGTATTACCTACATAAATAAAATACATTGAAAAGTAGTAACTACTACATTATGTATCAACTATGCATTTCAATTTCAAATGTATTAACATCCTCAACTTATCACAGGTGAGTGAGAATCAGCTAATTGGTGTTGGTATTAGATGATCTTTAAGGTTCCTTTCCAAGCCAAACCATCCTGCAACTCTGTGAGTCTGTAACTGAGTCCACGTGTCCGTTTGCAAGAGGATGAACCTCTGGTAATGGCACAAAATCTGAGTGGAGTAGGAAGCTGTTTTAGGGTGTTGGAAATAAGCAAGATGAATGTGTGCCAGAAGTGCACTATGGCAGTGAAGGTGTCCAAAAATAATCTTTTCGTATTAGAAGCAGGTAGTGATTATTCCCCATTACTCAGCTCTCAGAAGGAACAATGGGAGTGAGGCACTTTAAACCTGGAGGAGATACACCTCTTTGGGCACCTGCGGCAGCCTTCCTCATCAATAGATCACCAGCAGAATAGTGTCAGACCTCTAATTGCAATGCAAGCCAAAGGAACAACAAAAGTGTGTGCAAATCGAGACAAAGTAATTTTAAATTGGGTGCCTATTTCTGATTTTTCCCCTATAATGACAGACAACCAGTGACATAAATTGCCCAGAGATACCGATGCTTACCTGGACAAAGCCCTAAAAACCTTGTTCTTGTGTCTGATATGATACTGCTACAGCCTTCTGAGTTCTCTTGCAATCTGAATGACTATATCCCAATTACACAGTATACTACTTAGCCAATAAGCAGCTCATGGAAAAACTAAGATCTACCAGTTACAAACAGAAAATTGAGAGAGGGAAAAAAGGAGAAAAATACAGAAAGCGCTTTCCTATGCAATCCACTCTAAGAGAGATTTAGCATGCATTTCACTTCATATTTAACTGTCTATTTCCAGTTCTTCCATTCCTATTTATACTTTTAAAACCTTCAACAACTGTTGTTAAAGCATTTCTGCACGTTTGGCAAGCCATTCACCTCAATATTCTTTCTGAAGTGCTAAAAGACCTATTTGCTTTATTTTAAAATATTAATGACAGTAATGTTTGTCATATTACACTATCCCTACTAAAGGGTATATCCAAAGACAAAATAAATCCCTTTTAACAAATGCTGTTTTCATACAATGTTCAGCTTGTGATTGGCAATATGACAAGGGGAAAAGGCCGCAAACAGAAGCATAGGAAGTCCCGCACAAATGTGCATGGGAACTTCTTCACAGTGCAGTGACAGAGCACTGGCACAGGCTGCACAGAGAGGTGGTGGAGTCTCCTTCTCTGGAGATGTTCAAGATTCAAATGGACGCCTACCTGTGCACCTGGGCTAGGGAGCTGCTTTGGCAGGGGGGTGGGGTCTATTATCACCTGAGCTCCCTCCTAAGCTCTACAATTCTGTGATTCTGTGATCCCTTTTTTTAAACATTAAATCCATTTCACGGTCACTGCTCTCAGAAGTGTAATTCTTTCCTCATTGTATAAGTACATTTTGCATTTCTTATTCTTAAATATACAATTTTGAATATTTGAATACACTATACTGAAATGCATTTTGTCATTCTGTGTTTAGTTCACTAGGATAAACAATAGGGTTTTGAATCAACAATCTATTTACCACCTCTATTCTCCTTCCATCACCCATCAATTATTTCATCTAATTTTATATACACCTAGAATGCATACATAAAAGCACAAACAACTGTTAATCTCTTAGAAATGTTTTTCAACACCCATCTCTAACCTAGGATCAAGTTAAGAAAACAAAATACATTAAAAACAGGATTATAAGTCTGAAGTAAAAGAAGGATCATATTAACTTAATTCTGTAGGAAATATAATTGGATTTATAAATACAAGTCTGATAAGCCTTCAAATTTATGAACAGATATGTATTTCATGGTTCCTATTCTGAAAAAAGATGTGATAATATTACCCAGTTAACAGAAAGAACAAATTTACCTAGCAATCAAGTGTGCTCCTTGCAAGGGAATGATATAGCTGCAATTCTAAACTTCAACCACAGCACTCCCACTCTTAGAAGAGTGAGAGAGCATTCTGATCCCTTTCTGCAGCTATGTAACGAATAGATTCTAACTGTTTCTGGGGGAAGATTAACACAGATGAAAGATGAGTACCCTAAATTCCTAACCCATGAAATACTGGATTTATAAATAAACAATACTGAGCTCCACTTCATTTAACCTTTTCTCAACATATGAGCATAATCCTGTAGTTACAAATAGTAGAAGTCTGATGTACATTATCAGACCCCTAAATCTTCAGAAAGATCTTCATGTTATTAGATACTGATATATTGTAATTTCTGCTTTTCTTAAATTCAATTCACAATTTATAGAACAAGAGTATCTCCCTATATCATTTGGGCTTTGTGGATAAAATAATAAATATTTATGATCCTTTAATTAGAAGATCTTAAAAAGATCAGTTTCCCATCTTATGTTATAAAGGAAAAAGAAAAAAAAAAAAAAGAGTTCAAATGTTTTAAGCTAAAAAGGACATTAAAATTAAAGCCTAAAATAACACCCCGATACCACTTTCACAAGATCACAGTTTCTCAAAACTGCTCAGCATCTCTCTAACAGTTATTTTTTAAGTGTTTACTTCTTTCTCTTAAGTATTCTTGTGATATCAAATAATGTTACAACAACAACCAAAAAAACACAAACCCTGTCTTCTTCAGATACTTGCTGCTTAGTGTAAAATAAAACTTTTGCATTAAGATTCAGCTACTTTCTCCTAACTTATGAGTGTACAGTTTTTAATGAATAACATTAAGAAAAAAGCATGAGCCAATCTTGAACTACTGAATATTATACATAATACTGCTCCAGCTTGTTAATGTCAGTGTCTCTGTCCATTGATCGGTTCCAAAAGCCCAGTATCTGCTCTGTATATCAAGAGGACAAGGTAAGCACTTAAGCACTGCAAGTGTCCAGACTCTACTTCTTCAGATCCTCAACAACACAATTTCAAGTAAAAAAAAAAATTTTTTTTTACAAGGTCTATGAAAATCCTTGAATAGAAAATATTCTGTATATTCTAACCTTTCCAAGGTGATGAAATAATAAGTCCAGCAGCTTCCACCTTGTCCATTAGGTTGTAATGCCTCCAAGTCCTGGCCCAATTACTCTGCAAATCCTGGTCCAATCTTTCTGCCTGCAAGCTGTTTTCTCATAGCTTTCCGCTGAAAGTACGAAGATTTACCAGACAGAATGTTTATCTCTGTATCCAGATGATAACATAGACGGAAGATGAATTGGGTAAACAACAGCTGCAACTTCACTTAGAATATAATTTATTGTAAATATAAATATCTAAACATAATAACTATCTCCACATAACTCTGAGTTTATTCTTTCTCTAGAAAACAAGGAGACCGTGGCCTGCCTTCACTCTCTGCTCTTACCTCCCATGCACAATAATTGCAGTTCTGATGCACAATTCCTAGTAATACCAGTTCCACTAGACACTGATATTTCATCAAACGTGTACTAAAAATACAAACAAGCAAATAAATCCTGAAAAACAATAAAAAATACACTACACAGAAATACACAGAAAACTTAGATCTTGATCCTTCTGCACTGACTTGTCAAGATTTCCCCATGAAGTCTGAAAAGTGATCAAATATGCAACATGTGATCAACAAGCTGGGACAAAACAATAAGTTATGGGATGCTAGAATGACTTCAAGCCCTTCTCTAACTATACATACCAAGGTAATCTATAGAGGAAACTACAGAGTACCTAGAAATTGCAGTTGGATAGGTGACACAGAGTCAAATGATTCACAAGAAATATCAGCTGCACTACCGTTTTGTCTTTTGAGTTCTCTCAAATGATGTCTATTTCATTAACATCTAGTTAATAAAAATGCAGCTAACTTACAGTTCTTATTGTTCTGGGCCAAGTGTAAATTCCTCTACCTTTTTTCCTACTTTTCCTAATCTTCTTTCTAAATATGGCCCCTTGATATTGTTTTCTGTTTTGCCTTCCAACCATACTAGACATTTCCACTGCAGTGAATATTTTGGAATATCTACATCATATAGGGATTATAAAACAAAAGTAATACAATTTTGTATAGGCTATTTGCTATGTAGGTACGATGCTCCAGAAGTAATGTTTCCTATTTATTTCCATGGAAACTATAACTGATACAAATAACTGCTTGATAGAGCAAATTCTCAGCTACAAAACACTATTTTTCAACCATCATCAATAGCTATGCATTTTCACCAGCAACCAACAAGAGTCTGCAAGCCATACAGAAATTTGAACCAGTGGAGGTGACCTCGTGTCACTATGGCTCTCCTGAAACATTTTACTCACTGCCCCTCCGTGCTCACATTCACTGTTTGGTATCCATGAATGTTCATCAAGCATCAAGGAAGGTCAGTGGGCTCCATTCTTTTCTGCACGGACAAATTAATGATACACACCTTTGCTCCATACACACTTCCACGTCAGATGCCATACTGTCAGACTGCCTCTCTTCTGACATCTGCCACATGGCAACAAAATGGAATGAAATATCAGTGGGAAGATCAGCCTCTACTGCCACACCACCAACATCTGCTTCTGACATCATGGGCCCACATAGTAAAATAGTAAGCATTACTTTCAGAGCAGCCAATATACATACTTCCTATGTTCCTATCATATAACCCATAAAAACTGCATATAAAAATAATTCTGATAAAGGCACATTTGAGATGTTAAGTCAAAATCAGATTTCTAGTTGCTTTTTTCTTTTAATTATTTTTGATTCAGTTTATACATTTATTTATTTTTTTTTTATATATAAAGTTCCAATTTGACATATAAAGATCTATTTATTAGGTCTTGGCAACATAAAAGAACAATCTGTGGTCTGCCACAGTCAGAATCTTTTTAAGGTATGATAAAAACTCAGCTTTTCTCTTAGAGTATTTCCAGACATGTAGACTCACAAATTGCTTATTTTGAGAAAAACTCAAATTTTTTCATTATGTTCCAAATGTGTAGAAATCTGTTTTTCACATTTTTATGTCTTGGGTGATTCTCTTTAAAGATAAGAAACGAGCACCTTAGACACACCAGTATTTAACCATGAACTGCTGTATCATTTTATGTTCCTATAGCGATGCAAAGAAAACACATACCAATTTCAACATCAATCTTAAATTCATTTTGTATATTTTAATATATAGAAAGCGTCATGTTATTCATTTTTCCCACTCTCTGATACATCCTCATTACAACTGTGGCAGAGTCAGAAGTTTACTGCTGAAGTCGCTAATAAGAAACAGTGTTTAGATATAAGGAAAATATTTTTTCACACAAGTGTGGTGAGGCAAGTGGAACAGATTGCTCAGGGTTGTCAGTGTTCCATGCCCAGAACTGTCCAAGGGTAAGGTGTATCTAATTTTAAGCAACCTGACCTAGTGAAAGGTGTCTTTGCCTGGAGGGGAAAGCTAGAACTAGATGATATTAAAGGCTTCTCCAAACCAGCCAGTCTACAATTCTATGACTTTTACTGCTTCAAGTTGAAAAAAATTATCTTTCTAAAAGCTGCATCAGAGACAATCAATAGCAATGATGTATTTCTGTACTGCTGGAAAATTCTCAACTTTGTCTCAAGGTCCAATTTTTTGACGACAACTTTTCTTCTAATGGAACTTGAACCTATAAGCCTATTTCCTAATTTATTGTTATGCCAAGATTCCTCCATATCTGAAAACTTTAGTATGCACTGTTACGGCCAGAAAACCAACTTCAAGGGCTCATCTTGGCTCGACCTAGACAAGCAGTAGGAGATGAAAAGAAAACCAAAAAAAAAACAACAAAAAAAAAACCATAGACACTCTTCAAAACTGCAGTGTTTTAAGGAGAGCAGAATAAGTTTATCTGTCTACCTTCTGCGGTAGTTCAACACCAGTAGCTGTAGCTAAGCACCACCACAATGCTTTCACTCCACCTTCTAAGGAGAGGGTAAATGTATACAGGCTGCTCACCAATTACCCCTCAAGGGAAGAAACAGAGTCAGCAAATGGAGAATAATACATTTTATTGCCTATTGACAGAAGAGTAGAGCAGTGATCACTGAGAGCAAACTAAGAACAATTTTTCTTGCATACATCTTCTTGTACCTGCTCCTGCTGAGCAGCACCAAGAAGCAGGGAATATGGGCTGTGATCAATCCAAAAAGCTTCATTTACTCCACTCATCCAACGCTACTCTCTGCTCCTGTCCAACACGCAGTACTTCACATGGATGTCATTCTTCCCCAGCTGATCCCACACAGGAGAAGTCCCCCATAAGATTCTTCTCTCAAAATGGAAAGACATGGATTTGATGGGTGGATTAATCAATGGATGAGGAACAGGTTGCAAGATTGTAACCTGTGAGTAGAGGTCAATGGATCAACACCTGGAGGGAGATCAGTGACAAATGGTGTCCCTTAGGGAACAGTACTGAGACCAGTGCTCTTTAACACCTTCATCAGTGACAATAGTGGGGCTGAGTGTATCCCCAGCATGTCTGCAGATAACATCATGCTGTGGTGTGCTGTTCGCATCTCTGAAGGATGGAATGCCATCCAGAGAAATGCCTCAACAGGCTCTAACAGTGGTTCCAGGAGAACCTCATGAGGTTCAACAGTGCCAAGTGGAAGGTAATGCACATAAGTCATGGCAACCTCCCACAACCAGTACAAGCTGGGGAATGAAAGAAGGATGAAACACAGCCCTGCTGAAAAGTACTTGGAGGTACAGGTGGATGGGAAGCTGGACATAGCCAGAAATGTGCAATCACAGCCCAAGAAACCAACCATACCTGGGCTGCACCAAAATGGATACGGTCAGCACGTCGAGAGACCTACTCAATGCTAGTGAGGCCTCACATGAAGTACTTTGTCCAGATGTGGACTCCTCAGTACAGTAAGGACATGGACCTGTTGGAGTTAAGACCAGAGGAGGGCCACAAAAACGATCCAACAGATGGAACATCTCCCCTAGGAGGACAGGCTGAGTAAGCTGGGGCCATTCAGCCTGGAAACAGAAAGCTCCGGGGAGACCTGACAATGGCCTTTCAGTATCTAAAGAGGGGCTGTAAATAAAGAAGGGTCAGTCTCTGTTGGAGGGTCTGTTGTGACAAGACAAAGGGAAAGAGTTTCACACAAAAAGAAAGACTGGATAAAATACAGAAGTGTTTTTTACCATAAGGGAGGTGAGACACTGGAACAGGTTGCCCCAAGTGGTGGTGGGAGTTGGTCATGCTGGATCAAGGTCTGAGCAACCTGATCAAGCTATAGTTGTCCCTGTTGATTGCAGGGCAGTTGGATTGGATAAGCTTCCAATGCAAAAGTTTCTATGATACTATGATAATATTTATACAAGTACCAATAGATCTACTGCTGTCAAGTTTGCCCATCACCTCATCTCTTTCCACTCTCAGTAACCATACAGAAAAAAAAGAAAAAGAAAAAAACATTTGCTAGAATTACTCACATGAATTCCTCAAAGGGCAGAGCGGATGTCTAAACCGGAATATTTCCATTTGTAAGAGGTATCTCCTCGGCTTTTGCTCATTTTGCTGACAACAAAACTAGAGCAGCTATAAGCTAAAGATTTTGTCCCCTCACTCATCATGTATTTACTGCATAAAAATAGAAGGATCAAATCTCCATCTAGCTCATCCATTCCTACTCCTTACAGTAGTTCTCTTTTACTGTACACAAATCTTGGGAAATTTGAGACAATGAAAGAATGTGCAATTAAAAGGCAATAGCTTAAGGTTATCTCTACTAAACAGCACCAATTGCCTGTACAACATACAACAAGACTGCTCTAATACCAAAAAAGATAAGATTTATATATCCTAGCAAACGTGTTATATGCTGATGAAAAGCATAAAATTGACATAATGGTTCTTCAGGGCTATAAACGTGTTTTCTTTTGCAGCTTAATTGACAATGACTAGATTGACCTTTTCTCTATAATTGTAACTACAGTAGAGCAATTAGACAAATCACCACCTCCATCGTTTCTCACAGATATTAAATAAAATGCAAAAGGATGGTATTCTCAATCACCTCTTTATGCTGATGTAACTGCACAATAGCATTTTACACTTCCACTCATAAGATGAAGTTGAAATAAAAAAAAAAAATTCTCTTAAATCATATACTATAATGAAAAGTGACAAATATGTTAGAAATAATCTGCATCATTCAATCTGCTGAGAATCCCATTACTACATTCTAAATAAGCATTCATGCCCTTCACTATTACCATAACAAAGTCTTTTTTTCTGACAATTCATGCTTTTCACTTAATTCTTTGTCTCACTGAAACTTAGAGGCCCCGTTTTGCAAGTAGTCCTTTACACAGATGCAGGCTAAACCACTGTGCATCTCAAGAAGGATTAAGATTCTTAATAGCTGGATTTTACATTGGATAATTCAGTGTTAGGACTTTCTCCTTACTTTCATTACCCTTTCCTCTCCTCTGCAGGTACATAGTATGTGGTGTCAATTAGGAAGATGATGAAATAATAATATATTCTTATCGCCGTGTCATTACTCAAGATACACATGACTGTTAATGGACAATTTTTAACTTGAAGAATTCAGCCACATTACTTATCTTCACATACCAAGACTGGATTTTAAGATACTGTAACCTGAGATCCGATACTCTTCCAAAGTACCTAAAAAATTACCCTCATACACTCACTGCAGCCTTTTAAGATGCAATTGAACACTATAATTTCATTTGCATACAGATGAATCTTTATATAACCACACAACCAACAACAAAGAAAGTTATTTCATTCAAGTGTCTATTCAACACCTCTATTTTTGAGGCATTTGCTGAAAGACATTGATGCGACAAGCAATTGGCAGTATAAAAAGGAAGGTGTTTGTTCATAAAGCATCGCTTTTGAATACAACAACTCACAATATTTGCAGGCTTGGAATGTGGAACTTTATTTTCCTCTGCCACACTTTATTTCACCCTTTGAGTACTCAAAGCATGTATGTAAAATTTTAAGGAGAAACGTGATAAAATCATTTCCCTAGATTGTATTAAATCCAGTGACCTATTCTAACTATAATCTCATTTTTGAATCCTTGTCTTTGGAACAAGGGACAGAAAAAGTACGCAGTAGGAATGTCTAAGAAAATGATTAATTGAAAATCATTATCTAAATCACCTGTAAAATTATAACATAACATCTACTTTTTTTTCATCCATTTTCCCTCAATAGCATTGCCTGGTCACAGTATCTGATTCAGCAGTAATAAATTTAATGACACATACAGATACATCATCCTCCTTTCTCAACCCTCACAACTTATGGAATATCGCTGGACTAAATGTCTTGCCAACATGAAGACTGACCTGAAGACTGTATAAAATGCATTGGAAATCAGACATAAAAGCCTGACTCAAAATACTAACAATGAGAAAGACAACTCTCATAAAGTTCCCAGACATGGAAGCACTATTACACTGCTCTGGTCCAGCCATGTAGACAAGGGTATACATTGTGATATCAAAATTGTTTAATGCCTGCTATAATTCAGCTGTTACAATGTCTAAAGAACGGTAATTTGTTTACCAGGAAATTGCCCATTGCCTAGCTACATTTTCATTTAATGGTAGAATGGTTTGAGTTGAAAGAAACCCTTAAAGAGGTCAGAAGAGACTTTTAAGATTATCAAGTCCGTCCATCCACCTAGTACTATCAAGTCCATTGCTAAACCACATCCAAAGTGCTACAATCACATGCCTTTTCAACATCTTCAAGGATGGTGACTCCACCACTTCCCTAAGCAGTTTTTCTGTAAATAAATTATTCTCAATATGCAATGAGAACCCTGGGATCCCAGGGTTTCATTCACTTTTGTACCTCCTCAAGCAGTAACAAACCTGATCTTTGTTTACAATGGGAGGGACTTCAGTTTCCCAGTCCCTGCCTTGAGGGGCCTCAGAGATCTAAGAATGATTACAAGCAAAAAATAAGGCAAAAGAACTGAATGATGCCCTTTAACCATATTAATAATCTCTGCTCCAATTAAGTAGATAGACAGACAGACAGACAGGGAGGGAGGGAGGGACAAGGAAGAAGGAAGAAGAAGGAAGGGAAATCAGTGTGGAATTAGTAAATTCCTGCAATTTCAGAGAGGTATACATCCTACTTGACATAGTAGAGTTTTACACATTCATTGAATTGAGGTGTTTTGACACCTAACCTATTTCATAAAACTTAAAGGTATGCAGACTCATAAGTATCTTACATCACCAGGACACACATGACATCCTTTTACAGTTTTATTCAGAAAGTATTAGACAGTATTGATTGTCAGCGTCTCATTTGACATGCAGTTTGTAGTAAAGTGATGTATCAGAAAAATATACTATAGACAAAACAAAAAACATGATACTGAAAACTTTCTGAAATGCAAATCCACTGTAATAAATGATTTATTAATCCTGCAAATAGGATGATTTGATGTTAAAGGAGGGCTATCTAAAGGCAAGAGTCTTTATTTCCACGTACTGCTCGAGCAAGTAAAATATTACTAGAAAATATATTTTTAGTTGTATTTTTATTCTTTTTTTTTGAATTGCAAACACTGGATTTTTAGAAACCACTATTTTGTTTTGGAAGTCTACAGGTCACAAGAATTAGATGATGTTTGCAGTTCAACTTTGAATTGAAATAACCTGGAATTTCTGAGCTTCTACTGCTATTATCTAAAGTCATGAATGTCCTTTATAGTCAGTTCAAAGTTACAACACTTAGTGGTAATTCTGCTGCTACTGTCATCATCAGTGAAGCCAGAAACAGTCAGGAAAACAGTCCAAAAGGAGAGCACTAAGTACACTATGTTGCACAGAATGAATTTTCTTCCCTGGTGTCCCCCAGGGGGTCTAATACAATTCTAAATTCTTGCCACAGTCTCCCAGGACAGGAGACAACTAATAGATGAGAGCTTGTGCACACACTTTTTATTTTTCCCCTGCTACAAAGATAAAAGGATGGCACAAACTTTCTAAGTCAATATCTAATTGATATGTCTGAAAGCAAAAGTGGAACTGCAGTTTGCAATACAGATTAGGGAAAGACTTTCTTGAAAGACTAAATGATCAATTGCATTTTTGTACTATTAGCTGGAAGTACAAGTTTAACTTCTTTGAACTTTATTAGAACTCAGAAATCAAATCTGCATGTGTCTATCAGTGACAACAGCTCCACTCTATTTACATAAACTATTTTTATCAAATTGAGACACATATCTGCAAACATGTGTTCTGGTTTCAGTTGGGATGGAGTTAGTTTTCTTTCCAGTGCCAGTTACATGTTTTGGACTTAGAATTAAAATATTAGTTGTAACATGCTGATGTTTAGGATGTCATGGAACACTGCCGGCAGAGAACCCAGGGCATCTCTGGTTCTTGCATTGTCCCGACACTGAGGACACAGACAGGACAGTTGACCCAAACTGGCTAAAGGGATGCCCCATGACATATGGTGTCATGTTGAACTGGGGAATTTGGCTGCATCTGCTCGTGGACTGGACGGGAATCAGTCGAAGGGTAGTGAGCAAATGCACTGTGCATTTCTTTTGTTTATTCTTTCTGTTATTAGTTGTTTCTTTTTTTTTTTTTTTTCCTTTTCCTTCCATTTGCTTTTATAAATTTCTCATTAAACTTCCCTTACACAGCAGATGAAGGCCACTCCTAACGTTATGATTCAATAATTTTCTCAACCTTTCCTTTTGATTCTCTTTCCCATCCCACTATGGAGGGAGGGAATGAACTGCCATGTGATGGTTAAGGATATTCATAATACAGTATTCAACTTGTGTCTTTCACCAAACTGTTTCACGTTCATGGCTTTTCTGTAGTTTTAAAAATGCAATCACAACAAAGCATCCAGCCAACATCAAATACTTGACAATGGTATTCTGTCAATGTTGCCTACATACATCAAAATTTGAAGTATTACTGAAAAAAAAGCAGAACCACTGTATACAGGTGTGTAGGAAAAGAATCCACTGAAATCTATCTACTGAAAGAAACATACAGTAAACAATAGAGCTATAAAATTCTAAAGGTAAGACCTGCTTTAAGTGCTTTATTCACAGTAGGAAAGTATTTATAATATCTAAAGACTGCAGGAATATTTGATCATCATCTGAAAGTAATATTTTATTTACTGTTCTATTTAACAAGCTTATTGTTATGCCTTGTAGAGTGATAGCTGCCAAGATAAGCATAGAATAGCAACTTCTACAGCAAAATGGTATCTAGATTTCCGAACTAAAATTTTCCTGGAGAGATTTTTGTACGTACTTCAAGACTGCATTCTACTCTGAATTATACCAACAGGTATCTTAGTCACAGCAACCAAAACCATATAAAACTGAGGTTGCTATGTTCCAGGTCAAACAACCTATGACTTGCAAATATCCTGAAAATAAGTCTGAGTGAATGCATTTTATACCATTTTACCCAGAGTATTATTAACTGAGAAATGTAACAGGTCCTTTGTCTCCTTTCAGGGTTTTGTCAAAATCAATCTCAATATTCTTCTAATCAAAGTATGTTCTTTTTCAAAACATTTAGATATTTTATCACCTCAGACTTAATTTTTCTGGGTTGAAATAAACTGTGCCACTTTGGTTGCTTTGAAAAGCACTTTCAAGGAGCTGCAGAGCTCCTAATAATGTTTAGCTAGTACTAATTTGTAGCAGGAAAGAACCAGAGAAGAAAAGAATAGTTAGCAGATACTCCACTGACCACATCCATGAGCCTGAGATTCTGTTTTATAAACAGAATTCCCATTTGTTTAGAGAAATCAACTGTTGGATAGTGCTCTGTTCTGCACTGAGCCATATAGGAGCCACATGGTCCATAACACGTTCTTTGTTAATTCCTCATTTTCGAACAGTGAGGCCTTTTAGATACTGCATCCAGCCTCAGGTTTCAGCACCCAGGGTTTAGCCTAGCTTGAGGTGGCATATAGCATTGTTACTGAAAAAAAAAAAAAAAAACCTGCTACAATCTCTTTTGTTACTCCTAAAGCAAGCACATTTGTAGTGTCTGACAATTACAGAATTAACTAGATGTAACTGACCTATACCTATCTAAACATAAGCAGGACATTTAGCTTTAACTTCTGCTTTTGAGATATATGCCTACTCATAACTGATTTCTGCCTGACGTTACACAGTAACAAAACCTGTACAACACATTCACTGGAACAGAATCAGAACTAAAAAAGATTCTGGCAAAAAAAGTAAAAAGCCTGATTTATTTCAAAATAAAGGTGCATATAAGAAATACATTTTTTTTTCCTATTGTAAATGGTAGCTGTTTTTAAACTCCTTATTTAGGAAGCATGGATTCCTTCAGCACCTTTAGAAGCTTACATAAATGCCTTATGCCTATTCAGAAAACATAGTATGCAATGTTCAAAGTTTCCCTCGTCATAAGCACATTATATTAATTTTAACAACAGTAACAACAAAAAGGAAGCAAAAGCATGAACTTCAAAATATATACACTCTGAAAGATAATTAATTAAAGAGAAGTAAAATGGGGAAAAATAGAAAATATATCAGAAACTATTCTGAAACATTAATTTCACTAACCTCTGATAACAAAGTGTAAAGTCTGTTTTAACAGAAAAAGAATTTGTGTGTGATGTCAGATGTGTTATGTATTGCTTTTTCTGACTTCTATAGAATCTTGATTTAAAGGTACATTAGTTCATTTTGTAGGAACTTAAGTATTTTGTAATTGATGACTTGTAATCTGTACTTGTAAAGTGCACCCCAAAAATGAACAGAAGAAAAATTAATTCATATAATTTTCGCTGTATAAGACCACTGCAAACAAGACACAATTTGAACAGCTTCCCAAGTAGTTTAATAGTTTACTGTAGCTTTCACTCCTCTGAAAGCAGCTAGGGAAACACTACGGCAGTGCAGTTCCTCCAGAATATATTTCTCTCTTTATTAGGAGAACTTCTTTACTCTGGAGATCCATACACTTCATCACAGAGCTTGAAAAATAGCCTCTACTAATAACAGCCTAGCAGGTCTTGGTAAATCCAAGTTGCTATAACAATGTCTCAAGAGATAACATGATCTCTTTCCACAATGAAAACAGAAAAATATTTTAAGTAACTAAAAAGACTGAGTAAAGGGAAGGCATCTGCATAGAACTAAACATGTAGATATTTAAGAAATTTTCAACAGAAATACTGAGTGATTGTGTCAGTGCTAACAACTACCTTTAAAAATGTTTAAACTCACTGAGACAACAATGA
The DNA here is from genome assembly GCA_023055505.1 of Callipepla californica brunnescens. NCBI lineage: Eukaryota > Metazoa > Chordata > Aves > Galliformes > Odontophoridae > Callipepla > Callipepla californica. The sequence goes on along the minus strand of JALIRH010000023.1, from coordinate 4,157,965 downwards.
ATATCTGAAAAACAAACAACTGAGTATTTGTGAACCATTTTCTTTCAACCATATACCACTAGAAAAAGGGAAAATTAATAACAAAGCTGTGTTTCAAAAGTTTTTAAATGATTTTTATTAGCTATCTTCCTTTGCATTAAAAAAAAAAAAAAGCTTAACTTTAGATACTGATGATGGTATGGAAATAATGCTTGCAATCATTCTGCTGCAGTTAGACTCTAGAATGCAGTTTGGATTAACTAGGAAATCTGTTCCAATGCAAATTTCTGGCATTGTTCTTAACTCACCCACTAATATTGGTTCACATCAATCCATTAATAGTTGTTGACTAGTTAAGTTAGTTACTTTCAACCTATTAGTTGAAATCCAAAGCAGAAAAACAGAAAAGACAAAAAATATGACAAAGTAGGAAATACCTGGTATAAGGAAAACAGGGAAAGACCTTTCACTGTATAAAATACTCATAATATCTTACACTGAGCAATAGCCTTCATTAGGTTATACTTGACTAGAACATCTTCCATAATCAGGACAAATCTTGGAAAGTCAGGAGCCAGCAGAAGAGTAAAACTCACCAATTCTACCTTCAGTACGCTTACCTGAATAGATGAAACAGTATCTAACAGCATTTACTAGTACGTGAATCACAAAATGGCTGAGACTGGAAGGACTCTGACCTCTCAGTTCACCTGTTCAGTGTTCTTGGTTCAGCAAGACACTCACAGCAGGGTGCCAAGAACTACACCCAGGAAGCTTCTGGAGATCCCCAAGAAGGAGATCTCACAAGTTCTCTGGGCAGCCTGTGTCAGTGCTCTAAAACCTGCATGGCACAGAAGAGCTTCCTGATTTTCTGAGGGAAACTCCTGAGTTTTAGTGTGTGCCCAATGCCTCTTGTTCTGGTTATGGGCATTAATGAACAGAGCCTGGCTCCATCATCTTTGCACGCACCCTTCATTTATTTGTACGTATTGCTGAGATCTCGTTTAGGCTTCTGTCTCAGCCTTTCCTCACTAGAGGAATACCTCAGTTCCCTATCATCACTGGATCTTCATGGGACTCCTGCAAGAATGTCCACATCTCTCCTCTACCAGACAACTCAGAATAGGATACAGCAATCCGCATGCGGCCTCAGGCCAGAAAATGGTCTTCAGATTGTAAGAAGTGTCCAGTAAAAAATTCAAGTATAACAGCTGAACAATGAGCTGTGTGTTTCCTGACTTTTCAGCATGCATTAAAACTGAAATGTTCTGCACCTCCTCTATGTAAGATCTGATGTACAAGTTGGCTGAGTCCCACCTCCCTTTGGCACATAGAGATGAATATATTCTCTCCCACTCCATATGATAAAAATCTAGATGCATAGCCTGAAGAAAGTTTGAGATCACTTTAGTGCTTTTCTGACTGGAAAAACGAGACCATTAATCACAGGCTATGCAAATAAACCAGTCAGACTCCAATTCAGATGTAAGTCACTCAGTGTTCATTGCCTATACTCTATACGCATCACTTCGATCACTTCTTTCAGGTTATATTAGCACTTACTTTCCCCATTACATTATTACATCTCACACTACAATGATCTATTCGTTCATTCATCAGCTCAAGTTCAATTTTATCATCATCATCTTCCTCTTCAAGCTCACTACAACTTTTCACAAGTACTTTAATCTCTTATCTCCATTAGTGTAAAACCCTTCACAATTCATCACTTATTAATTAATCTTGAACTATAAACAAAGATATCATCTAAAACTGCATCTAAAATCACAGGAAAATCAGCATAAATCAGCCTTCTTTGATTATAATGAAAGAAAAAGGGGTTATCATGGAGTTAAGCTGATCAGAATTGAAGTCTATTAGCATACAGCATCTGTCTCATTGCCTGTTTATATTTGGCATGTTCCCACCGGTAACATGGATTTAACATTCACCTATAAAAATAAAAAATATTAAAAATACTTTAATTTTCAGCTTATACCCCATGCAATAAGTACTCTAGAGAAAATTTTGGAACATGGTTATGCACTTTTCAAAAAATATTTTTAATGGATATGCTGATGGACACTAACTAATGTAGCCTCTACAGTAAATCATTAGGACAGCTATCCCTTTTTCTTTTTTTTTCCAAGTATCCAATGTATCCATTCTGACTGCTTAGTAAATTACACGTTGTACACTCAGAACACAACAGTAATTGCAATAAGGACTATGTGTGCTCTTCTGAGCATCAGTAAATTGGATTTTTTATTTTGCTACACTACTTCAAATTATACCATTGCAAATATTTTGTCTGTAGAAAGTGATATAGAAATTATATATATATATATATATATGTATATGTGTGTGTATATATATATTCTGTATAAAGATACATTATATATATATATACAGTTTTCATGATGCACTAAGGACTTGGTTTTATAACACACTGCCATTCCATGCCTTCATGGAGTATTGCACTTTCTTAATTTCTGTAAGGAATGTCATATAGAAAACAGTTGAGCCATATTTGTGTCAAGTCTGCCATTTCTAATTATCAGCAATCAAGTATAAGCTGTTTCTCCTCTGGCTTAACACATGTATACCTATCTTCCAAAAAATTCTTTTATGCCACAATTCATAAAATTGTTTAGGCTGATGTTAAGTCCCCTGCACTAGATTAATAACTAATTACAGGAGATATTTATCATCTCAAGTTTCCTGCATGAGAATTGTCAGACTCAATCACCTTCCTCATATTTTCACTATTTACAGAAATAGTGCTTCATTTATCATACACTTCAGCAGTGTGACAACATCTGACCATTTTCTCCACTTTTGATGTACTTTAAGAATAATAATACAGTACAAAATCTTGACAATATATTGGAATTTTATTATTTTTGGTAATATTCATTTCTACCTCACAGTGATTCTTAAAAAGCTATTTATTCTAAAAGGAGTCAATGCAGAAGTAGAACTGGCAAGCTAAAAACTTAATATACACACAGTTAAGCTTAATTAAAGAAAACACATTCTGATTTTTATCACTGATTAATCTTTGCAGACAGTATGAAAATGATTCATTTCATATCCGTAAAAAGTCTTTAATTTGCTAGCAATGCCAAAGGAACTGTTTCAGACGTAGTTTTAAAATGGGTTCTGGACAGTTAAATAACAGCTGAGAGGAGATCTCGTGGACAGTTGTTGAGAGGCTCCATGTTTGTTTTTGTAAAGTTCCTTGCAGACTGGATTGGAAAGTAACTCAACACTTAAAGCAAGGTTACACTGAATAGCACAAATGGGCAGCCAGTGCTAATTCTGGAGGGAATTTTACGCTGCATTACTGAGTATAGTACGCTGCTGTTCTCACGAAGTACTGCATAATGGAAAAAATAAATTATACAAGTTATTATGTTACTTAAATAAGGTAAGGGTGACAACTCCCAAGTCTGCCAATGGAAACACTGCAGCAACAATATTACCCTAATGTTATGATGAAACATTACTGAGTATCTTCCAGAAAATCAGTGTCAATACCTTGACCAGCGGCAACCAGCTACTGGTTGTGCAATGAAAACTACTGTACTGGGTGTAGGTAACCCAGCACTGTCAGGAGGCTCTTGAGCTTCTCCATTCTTCTTCCTCACCTCTTCCCATGAGGTGGGAAGAGACAGGTACAAACAGCAGCATGAATGCCAAATGGCATTAGTGGTGGGAAGGAGGAGGTAGGAATGCTCCTTAGCATTAAAGCAAGCAGAGAGCCACACCACAGCCTGCAACGTTGGAGCATATCGTGCTTGTGAAATAAATGTGGCCCACATCTCTGTGGGAGAGAGGAAAAGAGGAACACAGTGGAAAAGAGGACAAGTGATGTTGGTACCATCTCTCTTCCCCATCTCACAGCACTGCTCAGGCTGGCAGAGGAGTAAGAAGAAAAGGAGTGATACTGCTGAACCTAAGGAAGAAGCAGGAAAGGTCCTAATCTTAGTTGTTTTGTTTCTTAGTACCTGAATCTATTTTAGTTGGCAATCAATTGCATTCATTTGCCCTAAATCCATTTTTTTCCTCTATTTTCCCTCCAGTACTGCTGAGGAAGAAGAGCGAGTGAACAACTGGGTAGTTGCTTAGGTGTTAGACAAGGATATCCACCACATCAATGAAACCACAATTATTTGTGGCAGAATGAAACAGTAGAGATAGCTAATCAGACAAAACTGTTTTATTTTTAGTTTTGCAAACATTTAATTTAAACATTTTAGCACAGTTAAATATCAGGTATTGCATGAGTATTGAAAAACTCTTAAAAATAAATACTCTTGGACATAACTCAAGTGCAAGTTCTTGTGAAGTACCCAAACTGGGGTGATAACAGAAGACAGAGACTAAAAGCAAGTCATCTACCAAATAACCTAAAACAAGAAGCAGAAAAAGCAATATAACAACTGAAAGTCAGCTGTTTCTTAGATATGTGCATGTACTCTTGGAGAATATTTCAGTTGTCCTCGTACTAATCTGTGACCTGATACCACAATAAATACCTTTTACTTAACCATCCTACTAATGAAAAATATTGATCCTAACATTGGGATATCACTGAACTTAGTTAAAAATAAAGAAAGAAGGAAATACAGTAAGTCTGTGTGGATAGGTGTTTTTTTGCTGTTGTTTTTGTTTTCTCTGTTTTTTGTTTTGTTCTGTTTTTAGCTGTTTCAACAATACCAGGTTTAATTGGAATGCACTCTACTTTCATCAGATTATACACATACGGAAAATGAGGGAATATGGGTAATAGATATTTCTTGTACTATTTATACAAGCTAGAACAAGGTTTTTAAGGGATCCTATCAAATATACTATGGACAAAAAATGCTAAATTATCCCAATATCTTTACTCACTCTAACCACAAAAATAGTTTTTCTCCTAATGCTTTTTCTGTAACAGTATTTTACCTGTTCAAACAAAATGCTTGATCACTGTAAAAGCAATAATAACATGGTCTGCAGATCTTTATCTGATATCTTCCACTACTGGTTTCACAATAATGTACCAAAGCATCAGTATCAATGAAAGGATACTGAGATGGACTTCAAACTGGAAAAGTAAGGTGCAGCAGAGACAAAGCATTATGAACTGATGTCAGCCTCTGTTCACTGTCCCTTTGCACTGTACAGAGAAGAGGGCATAGAAGAGTGAGGAATTAAGTTAAAATCGGGAAGATGGGGGAAAGTGTCTCTCCCTTTGTTTTGTTTTGTTTTTTTCCCTTGCTATCCTTTGTTATTTTTAATTGCTAATAAATTAATTTTCCCCAAGTTGAATCTGCTTTGCCCCTGTGAGTGATCTCCATGCCTTTATCTGGACCATGAGAATTTCATCTCATTTCTTCCCTGTCCTGTTTAAGGAGACTGACAGAGCAGTTCAGTAAGCACCCAGCAGCCAGACAAGTTTAACCCAGTACAAAGACTAACTACAAAGAATTCTTTTTCACCTATTTTTTTCATTATCACAAAAAAATCAACAAACAACAACACAAATATCCAACCATAACAAAATTCAGAATTCGTTTAAGTATGCCAAGTACCTTTGTCCAACATCAGTTTCTATATTTTGAAATTTAAAAACCACTCTCACATCATTTTACAAAACACTTTTATAAGGAAATCTGTTTCACCTTACATATGCAATTAAAAAGTATGACATTCAAAAGAATAAATTCTCTTAAAAATGAAAAATACAGGTGACACATTCTATACCTTTTAATGAAGTTTTTAATGTACCTGACTACAAACACCTGATAATTATGCAGAGGACCCAAAGATCATCTTTCAGATAATGCTTAAAAGACTGAATAAAATTAGAATTACGAAATGCTACTATTCATCTTCAATAACACATGAAAGATATCATGTAATACGAAAGCATGGTTTCTCTTCTGGAAGGCTTCTCTATACACCACGACCAGGTCACACAAAAATATGGAAATAAGAATCAATGCTCCTGAAGCATGCCTCCACTTCAGTCAGACCACAGTGCTGAATGCTAACATGCAGCATTAGTACTTGCTGTCACCAAAGATTAAAACACACATTTTCGCTTATGCAAAAATAAAATAAAAAAAAGTCTACCAAGAAGCTTTATACATTTGTAGTTTTAATGTATTTTTAATTAAAATTATTTCCATATCAAACACGAAGAGAGTTGCATTTTCAGGAAGAAAAGATTATTTTTGCAGTTTTTGCACTGGAAAATAATTCCACATTCACTAAACTTGGATTTTATTGAAAATATACTGTAAGAACTGACTTTTTCTTTATGTTCATCTCTGCTAATGAAATCCTGGAGCATGCACATAAGGCAGCAACCTTAGCAAGTGATCACCTGCTCAGAGCACCTTCAGTATTGTATTCTCTACCCATCACACACCTAGATCAGACCAAACACTTCCAAGGCTTTTTGTGCCTTCATCAGCTCACATTAACTCACATAGGCAGTCATCACAAAATTTTTAAACGCTCCTCTAGCACATGGAAGACCATGTTAATAATTTACTCTGGTAAGTAGCAGTGTGGAAAACCCCAAATGCTCTCTGCCAACAAATGCAATGCTCAGTTCTGAGAAAATGAGTCTGTTTTAGTGATCCAACTAAAGAAGGCAGATAGAGATGCTTCAAAGCGGAAGATGTTCATTTTTCCTGACTCCGCTGCTGCCCTTTCATTGTCAAGTTTACATTCCAACTTCCAATAATTTACTATGTTTCTTCTGAATTTCTTCTATATCTTGATTTCCTGATTATTAAAGTTGCCAAAGGTCCACATTTCTAAGATCATCCACTTTGGACTCCAAGAAGAAATATCTCACCTACAGGTCTTAACCAGCACCAGGAGACTATAACTTTCTGCTCTAGTTTACCTACAGTGCTATTTCAAGGAAGTACCACAAGACAACAGAATTTTTGCAATGCACTGCTATAAGATGATCAAATTCAAGTTCCCCTTCTCCGCTCAAAGCTCTGAAAGGTGGCATGACAAAAATCACATACCTCTGCAAAACTTTGCAGTATGTTATGTCACACTTTGCTGAATCTCCTTTGGGCTTTATTTCTAGGTGTCACTTGAATTGATACTGCTTTATCCACTCAAATATGCAAGAACAAATGCAATGACCACTAAGACAACTTCAAAGTAATACGTTTATTTAAAATCAAGCCTCAGAGGAATCATCATGTATGCAGATCTCAGTTTTACCCCTCTGCAATATAAAGAAAAATATAAATTTTTTATAATAAAAATTATAAAATATAAAAATCTTTTGCATACTAAAAGAATTTAAAGGATCAGGTTTGAAAGAAGAAATGGGAATAATTCTATGATGTATAATTAGCATATAAAATATATAGGATATATTTATATATTTAGTATATAAAACATTTAAGGAAGCTATATATCTGCTAGGCAAATCAGTATGTTAGATTAATTGGACTTTCTAAGATCTTTTTTAGCTCTCAACTTTTAAGACACTGTTTTACAAGTTATTACTGGAGACTTATATTCTTTAACTTTTAAAATGAATGTCAAGACTACTTCAACTGAACATATTTTTTTGGTTTAAGTAAAAAGAAAACATTTTTTACTGCCCTATAAATGCCGTACAGACATACACATTTAAAAACGAAAATAGCTTCAACCAAAACACATAAGTAATAGTTCTTGCTAATTCCCATAGAAACAAAATTTTGTGCTTGGCATGCCTAGGTCTTGCACTCTTGAAAGTTTTGATTCCTTTCAATAAGAAATGAAATAAGGTCGCTTAATAAGAACTATAATGGTCACTGAATCTGATATAACATTGTGTCATGTGTAAGAGAATGCAATAAATTCCTCATGCTCGTGGAAAGAATGTTTACGGAATTCTGGAAACAATAAAGAAATCAAAAGTAAAGTTTTAAAATCAGAGATTTACTTCAGCAGTAAAATCTACCAACATTCTACCTCAGGAGGACTTTCTGGTTTTATTTCAGTCAGGATTCTGCTGGGTCGATTCCCAAAGGAACGAAGAACAGTTTTCTATGGCTTTAAAGAAAGTAAACAAAGTCCCAAATACTTTTTTTTAATTTAAAATCCCAATCATCTTCTCTTATACTACAGTGAATTACAGTGCCTTAGTAAGTTTGTAAAAAAAATTGAAAAGAAGACAATAAGCTGAGTAGATTATGTGTTAAGGGAAAAAAAAGGGGGAAAACTAATTCCATTCTCTTATTTCATATTATAAGTCCGGTATATTTTAGACAGGTAGTATCTTGTATGTGCTGGAAACAATCAAAAAGTTTTCTCAAAACTACCAAAATACAGAATATCCTTTGACATCCCCTCTGACGACAAGTTAAGGCCTGCTATCAAACAAACAAACAAACAAACAAACAAACAAGTTCATTATGTCTTAAATCATTAACAAACTAACTAAGCTTAAGCTAACAGATTTTTATCTGGTCACTAATCATACCCTGCTGAATGTGTCTCCACACTGATTAAGGGCTATTGGCTGTACCACATTCCTTTCATATTGTTTCCAGTCTTTTAATTCAGCAGTCGCAGAGACTGGAGGAAATGACTTAATACAGATTAGTGTTTGGAGCTAATTTTAAAAGGAGAAAAATCCTTAAACTACTCAGGAACTATCTCCCAATAAAATATAATGAAAGCGTCCATTATTTTCCATATTTTATTTGCTTTTAGCTGAAAAATAATGCGAATAGCTGAATTAAATCTGTAGCCATGTTTTACTTACCACTTCAGTTTTGAAAAAGTACTGACCTGTATGATAAGAAGCAAAACCAAAACAACTACAGGAAAAAAAAAAAAGAACAAAAACCAAAAAACAACCATCTAGAAGTTCACAAATGCAAAATATCTGTCAGTGCTGGAAACACTTTCTTGTTCAATTTCATAATTCTGCCTGCCATGAAGTTTTATATGCATACAGGTTAAAGATACATTTCATACTTCAGTTCAATAATAATTTTTAAAACAATCTGAAAAGAATCTCTTTGGATGATACCTAACAGACTGTTCTACTGAAAATGTTCTTGCAGTAAGGTATGCTACTCTAAACAATGATAACCTTAAAAACCCCCATCTTTCAAATTCACATTTTTCAACTTAGTATTTTTTTTCTGAATTATTCTGAAATTTTCCAGTACAGTAGCTTTTCTCTTCAAATAAGGCCCTAAAAGAAGACAGGGCAATTAAATGCTTTCAGTGTTGAAGTATGGCTCCCCTGACCCCTATCCTCAAACGATACCTAACAAACTACCCCAAACCCAGCCTAAAAATTTAAGAAGTAGAAAAAATTCAATGGTACTTCATATTCAACACATTTCTATATTACTAACTTTATAACATTATTCTTTTATCAAAGTTTAAGCTTATTTTTACTTGAGTATGTTCTTAAAGACTTGAAAGAGAGTATGTTTGAAACAGTCCATAGTCACACAGAAGAAAAAGGCATTCTAAGTATTCTTTAATGTTCTCCTTAAAGTAGTGCAAACTAGTTCTTACATAGACAAAAATATGCTTCATTGTTTACATACACTTAAACCTGTTTAAATGCTCTCCATGCTCAATCCCATGTTAAAGAGCACATTCTCATGTAATCTACAGCAAAGAATCAATTAGTGATTCTATTCAACCATAAGCAAACTCTACACGAGAACTCATAAGAGCACTATAAGGTATGTTTAGATTATTTACCCACACCAAACAAGAAAACTCATGAAACAATTTGATTCTGCTCATCTTCTCCAACCCCCAAGACATGGAGAAGCAATCTCAACTAATACAACTAGTTGATTTTGCTTTATACCATGCTATAATGAAGTTACCTGTCATTAATGATCCAGTTCAGACACAGATTGAGGGAATTAAGGTTTTTGCACCTCTTTACTATTTCCATCACTGTTTCATTATCCAGTTCTGTGATATGACGTAGATCCAGGCTGGAAAGATTTCTTAGCTGTTGAGACAAATATGACAGAAAAAATAAAACACTTAAATAAAAATCCTATTCACATAAATAATGGTTATAAAAACTTCTGTAAGTTTTTAATTGTGTATTTGTGCAAATTAGTCAAGAAAGATGAAAAAAGATATTCTACAGAAGAAATTAATATCAGAGATATTTATCTAATATAACTTAAGCATCTGAAAACTACACTCAAATTTGGAATTCAGACAAGCTTTCCAACATTCTGTGACATCGAGAATCTCCTGTGCACGGTTCACTCCACGTAGTGGAAGGCCTCAGCCTCCACTCCTTACTTTCTATATACAGAGTAAGACACCAAGGTGGCATATCAACCCATTTAATTAAAGAAAGAAAGGACAAGAAAGAAAGCCAAGGCAGCACACATGTGACATTTGTGGGCAAACACTTCAATGCATGTGATTAAGACCCAACAGTCTGAGGTTTTCAAATTGTGTAAGTATCGCACACTCCATGAAAAATAAAACATGCATACATTAGTCTTATTTGTACAGTCATCAATAACGTTGATACTCCAAATAAGAAAAAAATCAGAGTTGCATAACAGGATGATTTAAGATTTACGTACCAATTAACCTTATTTGTTTGAATTATAATCACTATAATGTCCTTCAAAAGCAGACGAAACCTTCTTACTACTTTTACAAGCTATGGATTCATAGAAGGAAATTCATAACGATTTTTGCAGCATCCTCAAACAATAGATCAGTTTAATCATAATAGCCTCCAAGTGGTGTTTGCTTTATAAGCTGTCTGAAATAATCTCTGTTATACTCTGGAAAAAATAATTGCATTAGGTAATACTGACACTTAATTAAATTTACCTTCGCTGTAAGAGAGGGAAAATAATCCTATTCAGTGATTTAGGTCACTAAGGATTTGATTAAGTAAAGGCATACAACTGAGATCATATAACTGGTCCACTTCAGTAGTTAATAATTAAGTCAATATATTTAAGGCTAAATAAATTTAAAAAAAAAAGTAGGTAGTCTTTCACAGAAACTGGTATTCTCACATTTTGTCCCAAAAGTTGTTAACTCATTCTAATCTAAAATTTGAAGATAAAACACATACTGCTTCAAATAATTCTGCTGAAAAATAATAAAATTTTTGAGTCTGACCTCTGAGAGACAATTGCAGGCTACTTCTAAAGGAAACAGGAGGAATATATTTCTAGTATTAAAAGGTACTGCTGAATTGCTTGTTGGAGTCCCACTGCACTTCTGTTTCTTATTTGCCAGTTAGAGAGAAAGACGTATGACTGATACAGTGTAGGTAAAGTGGACAGATCCTGTAGGTTCTGCACTCCGTGCATAAATCCTAAATATCCTGTGAGAGCAGTACCGCCTATGCACCCAAAAAATCCCACACAAGCAACCTCTCATTTTTCTTCCTATATTACAAAAAGGAAAAGCACAGAACAACTTAAATTATCCTCACCTTCATATGGCTATTCATATAAGACAATTCACCCTTTGCACTATCTAGTCGATAACTTGTTTAATGCCTATGACATGCCTGAATCCCTGTGTGAAGTTCTAATACAAATTAATGACTCCTTTCTCAAATATGCTTCCTGAAATGTAGAAATCACTCTATTGTTTTTATTTTGCAAATAAACTGCATGGACAAAATCCAAAAAATCACTGCACTTGTTATATCTCAGCAGCAATGTGTAAAAGATTTCTACACTTTGGGCAAATAATCTATAAATACCAACTCACTGTTGAGATGGAACAGCTTGTTTTCTGTTTCCCCAGAATGATTCTGCATAAAATACATTAGCACCGACTACTCCAATCCGCAGAAAGACAAGAATAATGTAATGTGCATATGATTGCAGCAGGACAACTTTACTAAATTCTGACATAAGATTCTTGCAGTGATTAAAATTTCAGTATGTTCCCATGATTGCTATCTTTCTCTATGCTTATCTTGCTTTAAATTATTTAATGACTTATTCTCTATTTATGAAACAGAAAAATGAGGTACAAATACATTGATGATCATTACATCTGCAGTTTGTTATGGAAATGTAAATCAGAGTCAAACGTCCTAAAACCACATCCACCAAAGTACTAGAAAACCATTAGACATGGGACAGCCAACTTTTTAGCACAGGAAATAAACCTATGGGCATTTCAGGAGTAGATATGCTCTACAATGTTTTGCAAATATTTACCTCAAAGAGTCCTCAAATAAAAGTTGAGAACATTCCCTTTGAGAAAAACAGAATTCTTGTCTATAAACAAACTTTAAGACAACATACAAGACTAACAGTTCTTCTAAGTCTTTGTCATTGAAATTACTTAGAAAGACCACAAACTTAAAATAAAGGTAAGTCAATGAATGAAAATCAGTTCTTTTTCAAAAAACACCTAACATGATTTTAAATCAGAAGATCTACTCATCTGAGGCAATGATGAATGCAGCAGAAAGAACTTCTTATTCCCCAGGAGAAAAAGACTCAAGCGTTACATGTTTAGACTCAAAAACTACGTGAAATCCAAGTGTGAGTAAGTGACCAAATTAGTAGTTTCAAAGGTAGCTTTTACCTTTTTTTATTTTTTACTTTTTTTTTTTTTTTGCCATAGGCAAGAGCAGTTACATAAACTTTATATGCTACCTCTAACCCTCACATCTAAAACAAGTTCAACATAAAACAACTTCTCTGAATCATACATTTTGGGCAGCTGGGACATTTGAGTCTTGAATGCATAAATCCTTAGATGAATAAATCATGGTTTTGATCAACATTTTTTTCACAATAGAAGGATTTTCTGTTAATTGAATTCTCCGTGTAAAGGCAACAGAATTAATATAAGCTTTCCTGCCCCCTACCTATTCAAAACATATTTACTCTATATAGAAGTATCATTTATCAGAAAATGTTAGGGCTGTTCTACATATATTAACACTTTTCTCCAACTCTTAATCCTACAGCTCTAACAAGGAATGCTCACCATGAACAGAACCTAAGCTCAACTCCAGCAAACAAAATGCCTTGTATTTAATTTGTCTAAAAAAAATCGACAATGCAAATAGCGGACTTAAAAATACGAAATGAAAAACAAAGAATTAAGGGAAAAAAGGAAAAGTAAGATTGAAGTCTGATTGCTGTGTATGTACACAGCTTTACTACATTTCTGAATAATGACTCAGAACTCTGCTGAAATTGTGTGAAACAGTATAAGCGTACTGAGATTTTAGAAGGAGCCTGGTTAGATGGATGAGATCAGGAGGTAACAGGACGTTGCTCCCCTCCCCTCAGTTTCACAAACTGTCAGAGAATCGACAGCCCAGCACATAAGAGGTTTGTGAGGAGATTGCCTGTAAAAATTTATAGAAATGACAAATGCAAAAGTACAACTTACATCACAAAATGGCTTTAGGCAAACGAAATTCGAAAAATAGTTACAAATGTTTTAAAAATACATTAAATTTGAAAAATTAAATAGCATTATTTTTTTAGAAATACTACCCTTGGGCCTTAAATATTTAAAGCTATAATGGCACTTTTTCTGAATATTTTTTTGTTGCTTAATTAAAATGAATTTTTATGTTAGTCCATAGATTTAAATATTCAGGGATTATCATAGTATTTCTGTGCTGGAATGCTACCAAGTTCAAAATATTTCCATCGTGGGAACCATAGTATGAGCAATGCAAATCAAGAAACGACAGAATTTGAAAATTACTGGGGCCAGGGAAAGAGAATGAGACACCGAATGCTTGAATTGAATATGTGAAAGTTTAGGATCTATTTCAATAAAAACTGGATTGCAGGTTGTTTTTCAGCGTAAAGGTATCTACTTCTGTAAATATTTAGCTGTTATTGTAAGGCACTATAAATAAAATAAATTTGTAATTTTTTTTCCCCACACATATAATTCCTCTGAAGATACAATTCCTTAAAACTAGAACAATTCATATAAGATCAATCCTCTTCAGAGCTAAAGCCAAATTATTTCTGAAAGAAAGTACTTATAAGGACTTAATGAGCTTTAAATTCACATCTTCTGCTAATTAAGCTTAATTTACTTGACTGTCTCTGTGTATATATACCATCAGGGAATAAAATGGTCTCTGATTTAAACTCTCCAAAGGAAATGCATGATTGCAGGACGTAAAAAATGAGCAACCACAAGAATTTAAGTTATGGTCATGTTTGTTTGTTTGTTTGTTTTTAATTTTCTTTTTATCTTCATGTCAATAGAATCTACATACCATTTTTTAAAAAGGGATATTCGTTAATTTTTATTTAAGAGTGAGCTAAAGTAACAGAACCATATTACTGAGATATACAGTGCTCTTGAAATAGTAATCAGATATGGTTTAAAAACTAGAAAATGATTCAATAGTTATGGAAGGAACTATTTTCCCATAGACTGATTTAATGTTCTGCACATTCACGACATTTAATTCAATTTCTTAAAAACTGCAGAACACTGACTTTAAATCAGAAATGCTTAAATAAGGAATCCGTGTTCAAAAACTGTGTAAAAAGCATGGCTGAATTTTATAACTTAGAGAAGACAAAAAAAAAAAAACAAACTTACTTTCAAAGATCATACAGAGTTGTAAAAAAAAAAAATTAAAAACAATATAAAAACTGAAATTTAAAAGATATATTTATTAAGAAAACATATCTATTAAATATATTACCTTCTTTTGTCACATAGAACAATAACAGGAAAATGAAAAACACTTGTATTCATGGTGCTATGACTTCCTTTCTTATTTTCAGTCAGGACTGATAATAATAATTCAGGTTTTTCCAAACTCTTGCATGTATACTTTCACAAGCTAAACTACAGCAAAAAAAAAATTTATATACCACCTTCCTTTCCATATGTGAAGCCTATTGTAAAGCAGCAAAAAGCACTACTTGCATGTACACTTAAGCTGCATAAATAGCAAAAAGTTGGAATTCATAAAGTGGAAATAATACTTGCTGTTAACCAACATTATCATTGAATCATAACTTACTGTCTATGTTATTTGCTCTCAAGTACATCTAACGAATCATTTTTGTTTTGGAAATTTTCATACACCCACAGAGTACTGAAACCCTCTCAAATCATGCAGTCAGCCTTCTCTGCAATGCCTTTTCTGCTAACTCAAAAAACTGTAGTTACAAGAATCAAATTCTTATACACGGTGAGAAGAACCTCTTAGGATAGACACTGTTAACTTTACTTACCAAAATGGTCAGGTTTAGTTTTAGATGATGTAAAAAGGTTCTCTCACATAGGACCACCACATTTTCAGTATGAAGGCATTTAGATGAGGTGCTAAAAATCTGTCAAGTGAATAATGTCAGTTCTGAATAACTCCTAAATACTTGGTCTCTAAATCTTAACTCTGACTGACTTAATGTTGGCCACCAACTCAGACACGGGTGTGACTGGTCACGACACTCAGGTACATTGTGAGATAAAGACAGAAATAACATAAAAAAAGTTCAAGATAATACAACTTCATAAGATGTCTAGTTAGGATTCACACTTATTTTGATGACGTTTGTATTAAATTTTACCCAAACACAGACTTTCAGAAACCCATGTACAGATAGAAGTACAGAGCTCTAAAGCAATTACTCCAGTACATACAGCAGAACTCAAAGGAAGAAGACAATGAAATGGCTTGGATAAATGGAATTACATCTTGTTATTTCTCAACAACGCTGAGAAATGTTGGGCTAATTGTGACAATTACAAGACATAACATTCTAGCTCTAACAATCTCCTTGTTACAACTGAGAGTCCAACAATCTGAATTGCATAAACACACTCCTTCCTTTCCTTCTCTCTCCCTTTCTGTGTGTTATATGCAGTGCTCCTCCACTTACCTAGCAATCATTTACATATTTTACTTCGGGTATATTTTCCATAGTTTGTACCATCTTCAAAGAAAATAAGTGCTATAGTGATGACATATTTTTACTCAAAAAACAATTATTATTTTTTAATATTACAATGTTTAGGAACAAAAACGTTGAAAATAAACACTGAATGTTTCCTTTTCTCTAAAATACAGAACACTGTCACTACTGTATCCCATGATTAGATATTTAAAAAGCTTTGTGATTCAGCAGCACGGTAATGCAGAAATTCTAAGTGCCACTATTTTTAAAGAGGAGCTAACATTGCTAGAGGGAAAATACAGTAATAATAAACCACTCAATTTTTATACATCTGTCAGTCTCAAAGGAATTTCGCAACTGAGGCCAGTGTTGTTATCTCTGGTTTGCACACAGGGAGAAGAACAGAAGAGTACTCGCTCTACACAGACTTGCAGGACACATTCACAGGCCAGTCAGAGCTAAGAACAGATCCCACATTCTCTTAGAATATGGGTAAGTATGACCATTTACGACTATTTATAACCATTTATGAACTGACAGTAAGAAATGCACAATATTTGGAACAACAAAAAAATCTATGTCATTAACAGATGAATTCTGGAAAAGACAGACACAGCTACTGTTCCACGGATACTTGTCATCATTCCCTCATAGTGGTTATTTCCTCCAAATAAAAACTGTAGAAATGAAATGTGTGCTAGTGCTACATGCCTCTGTGCAATTCAGAGTTCTACTTAAAACTGCACGTTCTACTATAAGGGAACCAAGTCATCTGGCAGAGGTGCATGGAAACAACTATCAATGTCACTGCAGCAACAACTTCTCAATACCTCCAGAGTAAAGAAGCCAGAACTCCAATGCTAATTTTGCTACTGTCTCTACTGATGGGAAAGATATCTTTATTCACTCTTTTTCTCTCTGCATAACCCTTGTCTATACTGCAATTGTTCCTAGTCAGGATCTCACCTTAAAATATCAATAAATATTAGAAAACAAAATAAGAGAAACATCCCAACTCACATTGGTATTGTGCACTGAATGTCACTCGCATGTTAAAAACAAACCTAGAGAGCCTTACAGATGATATCACATAAGAAAAAGCATGTTATATGAAAATTATAGTTTAGATACGGATATAATAAAAGATATTTAGACTCTTCCTTAAACATCCTTTAACTGACAATCCAGGAAAAACTCAACTCTAAGTTACCCTTCGGGAGTAGGACAGCAAAAACTCCTTTTAACCCATTTAACCCACAAAATACATTAACAACATCAGGCATTTCAGAATCACTGTTTTCAATCCAACACACACCTTGCAGTGAGCAATGACACACATTCTGCTAACAACATTCTACTTGATAATACTATTTATTTCAAGTACTACTGCAAATTATTTAAACATTATCTGAATAAACAAAAAAACTCTAACTTATATTACAAAAAAAAAAGAAAAAACAAAAAGCCTTAGGACAGCATACTAAAAAACCACGATAAGCAGGACAAGTGAAGGAAAAAATACCTGATACTACACATACATGAAATAATTAACACATCCAAAGGAATGTTGCAAGTAAGAAAATAGTTGTATGGTCAATGAGGCAAATAAAATCTCCCCAATTATTTCTAAGAACTTAAAAAAGTGTAATGTTCAAAGCCACTACCACCTTTCCAAGATTAGAATCCTAAACTTATATTAGCAAAATTTGAGAGAAGGAAGCAGGAATCCAAAGTCTCATGCCCCAGCTGTTCATTCTACCTGATTTTGATCAAGTTTGTGACTAAGCTGTCCTAACCTGATGAAAAGATTTTACAGATATGCTTAATATTTAGTACAACAATAACATGGTAGCAGAACTGGATAAAAAAAAAAAAACAAATTGTAATTTCTTCATATTCCATTTTCCTTTAATATGCTCTACACTAGCTATGTCAATATCTCTTTAGCCATCATTTAGTTAAAGCAACAGCAGGAAGTTCAACATAGGAAAGTTCTGAGTGCAGCACCTGGGACAGAGCAATGTCAAACAAAAGCAAACATGGGAGACAAGTGGCTGGAGAGCAGCTAAGCAGGAAAGGACCAGGGGCTGCTGCTGACAGCAGCTCAGCATAAGCAGCAGTGTGCTCTGGCAGTCATAAGGGAAATACCACCTATTTGGGTACACTAAACACAGCACAGCTAGCCAGGCAAAAGAGGTGATTCTCATGCTGTATTAATGTTGGTGTGGCCTTACTTTGAATACTGTGTGCAGTTCTGGGTTTCATAACATAACAAGAATGTTAATGTCCTTGAATGCGTCCAGAGGAGGACAACAAAGCTGGTGTCAGGGCTGTGAGGCATCTCCTGTGAGATGCTCCTCCTGCTGAGGACACTGGGACATTCAAGTCTCAAGACGAGGAGGCCAAGAGGTGACTTCACTGCTCTCTGCAGCTCCAGCAGAAGGAGGTGCCAGGTTCTGCTCATGGGAGCTGATGGTAGGATGAGAACAACACGAAACTGCACAAGGTGGGGGGGGTTCAGACTGGACATGAGGAAAAAAATTGCTCACTATGAGGCTGGTGAGCCACTGGAATAGGCTTCTTAGAGAAGTGCTTCATGACCCATGCCTGCGTGTGTTCATTTGGACAATGCTACTGGTAACATTTGATTAGTGCTGAAGAGGTCAGTTGAACCAGATGGTCATTGTTGGCTCTTTCCAACTGAACTGTTGTGCTCACTGTTTACCAGAACTTGGTCATATTAAATCCCCATTTCTACAGACATCTTTACCAACTATAATAGGGGAAATTTAGATTGGATATAAAGAAGAAGTTCTTTATGATAAGAATAGTGAAGCACTGGAACACGTTACACTGTGAGGAGGTGGATACCCCATCCTTGGAGACACTCAAGGTCAGACCAGGCAGTCTGAAGAACCTGATCAAGCTATGGGGGTGCACTGCAGGGGGTGTGGACTAAGCTTAAAGATCTTTTGCAACTCTAATGATCCTACCATTCTATTAGTAGGTTTTATTTTCTCCTTTTTTATTTTTATTTTTTTAATTCTTAGCTATAAATACCAGTAGCTCTTCTTTTAAATACTGACTTCTTTATCACAGATGCATTTTCCTCTGATCTCCCTGGTGTTTGCATGATTTCTCAATTTACTTTCTGCTGTGAATTTTAATTAATAGGCTGTTTATCACCACATCATTTTATTGAACACTTCCACTAATCTTTGCAGGTTCATATAAAAAAGTTCTCCTACACATCACTTCTCTTATGTAGAAGTAAAAGAAAAGGAAACAAAATGCAATTGTCACACTACATATAAATTATAATATAGATGGGGGATGTATATAAAATGTGTGTGCACAGAGGATATATTGTTGCAGTAAAGGGAAGATCTAAATCTCCTGCACTCAGAATTGTGAACTTCCATTTCAAGAACTTCAAGCCCAGAACTGGATATGGCAGTGCAGGTGAGACCTCACCAGGGCAGAGAGGGAGGATCACCTCCCCTGACCTGCTGACCATGCTCCCTTTAATGCACACCAGAATGCCACTGGCCCTCTTGGCCACACTGCTGGCTCATGGACAGCCTGCTGTCCACCAGGACACGCAGGTCCCTCTCTGCATCACTCATCTCCAGCAGGTCATCCCCCAACCTGCGCTGATACATGCAGTTATTCCTTCTCAGGTGCAAGACTCTACACCTGATTTCATTAAACCTCACTTGGTTTCCTACTGCCCTGCTCTCCAGTCTACCCAGGTGATGCTGAATGGCTGCACAGCCTTCAGGTGTGTCAGACACTTATCCAAGCTTTGTATCATTAGCATACTTGCTGAGGTTGCACACTATCCCCTCACCAGCATCGTCAGTGAAGATACTGGACAAGACCAGGTGCAGCACCAACCCCTAGCGAACACTCCTAGTAAATATGCTTTTCCATTTGCCTTTTTTTAAAACAGGGAAATCCAAACTTCTATTCTGATAATGCAAAGTTAATTTATCTTGTCATGTATCTATCCTTGGCAGCATCCCCCTGGTTGATATTGATTGTTTGGTAACAGTCAGAAACACTAATGACAAAATAAAAGCAGCTATGATACTTACATTGGTGAGGTGAATTACTCCTCTAGATGTAACGGAGCAGCCCATGAAACCAACATACTGCAGCTCAGGACAGTGTTCAGCAAATGCTTTCACTGACTGATCTGTCACCTAGAGAAAAGACAAATAGATTGCTGAATAGGCGATATGACTACATATATAATACAACCCATTTTCCCTGTAACTCTAGCAAGATCCTCATTAATAGTTTTATGTTATCACTATTGCTACTTATTTTAAGAGTTTGAAAGAAAATATCAGATACGCATACATATCTGTAGAAGTGTATGAAGAGGGATAATGAAAGAAGTCGATCATCATCTTTGAGAAGGAAAACCAGAAGAAGAAAGAATGATGACAACTGAAATATTCTGCTTATCTGCAAATAACCCAAGAGACCATTCTATCTACTATTCACATAAATTATACATTGACATCAAAATACTAACAAATTTGATTGTCATCCTGGAGAATCATGCTGTACATTGCTATGCATCATTTATTCAGCAAAGAATTCAAACTCAGACATATTCTAAGTTTCTAATCCCTTTCTAGACAATGTTACTGAAACAAAGATAAAAGATAATATTGCATTTGTTTTCATCTCATGGTAATATACCATTCTATGTCACTTACCAACTAAATGGAGATTTTACCTAATTTATTATTGTGATACATATGAGTTTCTTAAACACTATTTGTCTAATAATATAGCTATAAAACATAAATTAACGCAATGTTATTCAGGTATACCCGAAGGATGACTATTTGCCAAAATTGTGAAGGATATTAAACGGATATGCTTAAGACATCTCCAAATTTTTCTTTAAAAAAGTTGTACTTCTCTTTCTTTTCTGAGCAGTATATATTCCCAACACAAATGACAGTAATACAAAACTCTATATTGATTTTGGAATAAAACTTGTACTGTCCAGTCAAATTACACTGGAATCACTGCATCTGGAATCTCAACTCCTGAATGCCTGAGGGCATCCAAATATTCAAGAACACCTTCACATCATCACAGAACTGAGAGGCAAAGGAAATTTTGAAATATCAAGTCTGTAACTGAGCCCCAGGTGAGTACATACATGTAAACAGTACTCTTATTGTGCTCTGTATCATATTTATCCACAGTTCCAACTTGCTTGGCTAGCTTGTCACTTAAGTGCATGCTGGCAACTTATGGCGACGCTGGTAAGACTCTGGCAAGAACATTTATGATAGCCCCGAGATAAAGGACGCCAACAAGACTGTAGATACAGTACCACATTTAAGCTGTTTTGATGTGGGGTTATTGGGTGAGGTTTATATAGGTCTAATGTAGTTTCTCAAACCAACTGTTTCTCAATGAATAAATAGTACATCTCCAAATGAAATGCAAGTTCTCAGGAGCTATATATTTAGAAATCTGAAAACAGTCCAAAGGAAAAGGAAAAAAGGGCAGCTAAGCAGGGTCAACAACAAAACATGTACTGGCCATGTTTTTTCTGCATCAACCTATGCCTGCATGCCACTTTGATCTAAAAAATTGTAATAAGAAATTTTTTCTTTTATTTTGATCTGACAGTATCTTAATCTTATATTTTCATCTTTGCACAATTTTCTCATGTAGGGACTGCCACACTACCTGGGAATTTTGAAGATTCTTACTACTAGAAACCTTTGACACAGCACCTGAAATCACACAAGATGTGCCTAACTACAAGCGGTTAAAAAAAAAAAAAAGTACTGCTTAGAAAAACAGAATATATATCAATACTAGCTTTCTACTTTAGCTTTTCTACAGAAGATAAACTAAACTCCTAGCTCTTCAGGAGAAAATCTGTGTTACAGTCTTACTGTACTCTCTTTACAGAAGATTAGAGTATTATTCCCTGTTTCAGACAGGTTTGCCCTAGCTAGTAAGAAAGTACATTCACGGACAATCAATAACATAAATGCCTAATGCAGGAAATCTAATGGAGAAATAAAAGGTTTAATAATAAATAACAAATATTTTCTTTCATATAGCTGCCATTTGGGTACATGGAGATTTTAAAAATAATGCTTTGACAGCTAATAAAATTACTACCTACATCTTAAAATATTTTTTATTCGCTTTATGGAATTTTCAGCGTCCTAAGCAAAATGGAAAATAGATAGTTTTGGTAAAAATTGGCAACAGCAGATAGTAAGCACTAAATAGCTTATAGACTAGGAGCGAACTTATCCACTGCTTGGTAGGTATCCAGGAACTATCTGGACAGAAAAAGATTTTTACCTCACTACTCATTACCTTTCACGTCCCATGATCTCCCTAGTTTAGAAAAAAATTATTTACAGCCTGTCAACCTGAATATGCCTTATATTTCCTCTGGGATAATTCACAACTTTTGTCATGCATTTTGCTACTGTAAATGGCAATTTCTGTTCTTAAATCTTTACTCAGAAATGAAATAGTTGTGCATTGAACCTACTGATGTCTTCAAGCAGACATCATGTTTTGCTGTCAGCTCATAAACGCAACAAATTTGTAGGATATAACTTCAAGTTTTATTGGGAAACATTGTACAAATTTCCCAATCAGCACTGCAATATCACAGTCAGCATTCTCTGTTTTACCAGTACCTATGAATCTCTCTCATCTTTATCCAACCCAGACTCATTTACAGCTATTTGTATTTTAACATGATTCTCAGTTAGACCATATGTAAAGGAAATCACCAAATACTTTTATCATACTCTTATCATGTATTTCCCTCACTGGAGAGTGCAGTCGAGTAGAAGGAAAAATAAACATACATACTTCTGTACATATATATATGTATATGTATATATACGTGTATATATATATACACACACACACACACACACATATATATATATATACACACTAGCAGTTTCACAAGAACAATATTTCCTCACAACAATATGAGATAGTATCATAGAATCAAGGTATCACATTATATTCCAAGTTCAATGGGACCCACAAGGGTCACTGAGTCCAACCCCTGGCTCCACAGAGCCAAATCCAAACCAAAATACAAACTCTACAGCTGAGAACACCCTACATCCATTCAAATGCTTCCAGATCTCCAGCACTTGGGACTGTGCCCATAACCCTGGGTAGCATGTTCCATGCCCACTGCCCTCTGGAGAAGAACCTCACTGGCACAGGCTGCTCAGGGGGGTTGTGGAGTCTCCTTCTCTGGAGATATTCAAGACCCGCCTGGACATCTACCTGTGCAACGTGGTGTAGGGAGCCTGCTTTGGCAGGGGGGTTGGACTCGATGATCTCTTGAGGTCCCATCCAACCCCTATGATTCTGTGATTCTGTGTGATTCTTTTCCTAACCCCCACACAACCCTCCCGACACAACTCCATGCCTTTCTTCATCCTGTGTTCAACTAAAATTAGAAACATCCATGATAATTTTCCTAAACAGAGTATCCAACGAAGGAGCTAAAAAATATAATTCTCACTAGGACTGTCCTCCTTTTTGAAGGTGACTTAGAATATAAACTAGTTTTGACTTTATAGATAAATAAATGTGTAGGAGTGTAGTAAAACATGCTGACCTACAATCCAGTAAGAGTAACCTATGCTTGAATCGTATCCATTAGTATTCTTACGCAGTTCTAAAAACACACTAAACCAAGCTTTGTAAGTAGAAACAGTATTTCTCATTAGACATACTTTTACAGGGGAGAAAAAAAGTAGTTAAGTTTCAGACGGATCTAAACCAGAAATAACAAAGCTAAATTTAAAGCTAAAAAAAAGAGATTTTATGATGGAAAATGGTTATTCTGCTCAGTTAGATTGACCGTTATGTTACTTTATGCAGCATCTAGCACTGATATACATGTTTGAGACTTTATATCTAAACTCAAACATGTAGGCCAGACAACCACTTTTACTGTCCCCAAAATAGTAATCTCTTTCACTGTGTTTTAATCTCCCATGAGATGACTTGTTCTGCACACTGAATGATCAGTGACAGTTGAATTAAAAAATGCTTAGCAATAGCATATACACAATGACTATGCAATCTTAACTCTATTCATAATGCAATATGTAACTGCATGCTACAGTTTCCTCAGAGTCCTTTTTATCACTCAGAAGACAGGACAGGTATGTGAAATGTGCATTACAAGTATGGCTTCCGCAACCTATCGAGTATTTGAGAGTATCAACCCTTATTCAGACATACTATATAAAAAGATTGGACTAATAATCTAAAAACACATAACCAAAGAAAATCTACTGCCATTCTATTAAGAAGTCCATTGTCAATGAGGATACAGAAATTCACAGCTAATTTTTTCATAGATCACAGTAGCATTCTTCCAAGAATCTTTAATATCTGATTGTCTAGCCGACCTTCATTGACTTTCACTCACCCTGTCTTGCTTGATATTAGTCTTGGTTTGAAAAAGTAATATAGGATGATGAGGAAAGATTTATAAGTTATGCACTAAAGCACTGTGAATGGGAAATACACTGGTCTGGAACTAATAGCACAGATTTTGCTCCTATTAAGAAGATCTATGATAAGCAAGCTATGGTTTAATCATTTTCTTCTTCTGTATTACAGCTTATTATATATGAGTTCCAGTTCTGTATTGTTTTACAGAAATTCAATATTTTGGCTATTCTGAATTAGATTCTGTAAGTATTAGTTTATTTTATATTCCATAATTGAAGTAGCAAAGAGGAACAGTTCTGAAGAATAATTCAAAAACAAAT
Organism: Callipepla californica brunnescens; assembly: GCA_023055505.1. Lineage (NCBI taxonomy): Eukaryota > Metazoa > Chordata > Aves > Galliformes > Odontophoridae > Callipepla > Callipepla californica. The sequence continues at coordinate 4,133,259 of JALIRH010000023.1, read as the reverse complement.
TTTGAGGTGCAAGACAAGAAAATTCTATCTAAAATATCCAGCAATTAATAAAAACTTAGAGAATCTCATACAGACATAACAGAAAATGGAAAATAGATAGGAATAGAAGTACTACCTGGATCAGAATGGACACCATGTCCTTCCACTGAAACAGGCAGACTGCAAGTATACTTTAATGTGCAATTCTTTATATAAAATACAAAAAATAAAATCTTGCAAATTATGGAAGGGTTTTTTTGTTGTTGTTTGTTGTTTGTTTTTGTTTTTTTCGTACAAACACATCAGGATAGACGGTGGTAGAGTGAAATATAAACTCACCTAAAATAAAGAGCCTGTCTGCCATGAATGTAAAATCTTAGCGCCCACTGCACAAGTCAGCACAAATGGGAGAAGAAAGCCCTTTATTCCTTTATTCCTAATTCCCAACTGCATAAAATTTTACCTGTCCTGAACACATCATGCCTATCTCAGGCAGCACAGGAAGAAAGGAAGGCACAGAAATTACTCACATGAATTCAGTTTTATATTTGGTAAGTTTGGATAGAGGTTTATAAAAAACTCAACTAATTCAGCCCTAAAACTTCCAATAAATTACAGATCTAGAAGAGCAACATAAAGGCCTGCATGAAGCATGTTGCAAAGCTCCTCAGAACTGTTCTGTATCAGATACTTAAACAATACCCATTTAACTTGGCCTGTTTTCCCTGGCATCCTTCCATGCCAGAACTGACCGTAACAACATACTTTGAACATATGTAAGCTAATCTCCATATGAATCTATTCAGGCATACCCTAGCTTTCTTCCTATTTTAGAACAACTTCTGAAATTCATTCAGATCACAAGACACAGGAAATGCATGCAGAATAAAAGTAGTTAGTTTGCACTAACTCAAATCCTGAGCTTGCAGGTGAGCTCAATTACACATACAAGTATACACACACAAACACACAAAACCCACATCTTTGAAAAGTCATGTGATTGCAAATATAAAAAAAAAATAACTTTATCTAGTATCAAAAAAGACAGCAAGGATACCACTGTTTTATCAGCAGAAATGTCATTAAACATCATTAATAAATAATCATAGCAATGAAACAGATCGAGAGGGGCTGTCTACAGGCTACAAGTTCTTCCAGCTGATCTTGTTTGAAATTTGCAAACAATAGCTTACTACGACACAGGTAAAACGTTGCTTTGCCCAAGGGTGAAGATGGAAATTCTAGTAATTAGCTAGTAATTCCAAAGAATTATGGTCAAAAAGGATGAAGTCAGATAATCCATCACTGCTGTACAGGGTAAGAGGATCTTTTTTTTTTTTTTTTTTGTTACTAATACTTTGAAATTAATTTATAAGGAACTGACAGACATCACTATTCTTCACAAGAAGTTAAAAACTGTTAAGTTTTCTGCTAATAAGTAAAACTTCTATATACATACTTATGCATTCAACCTTCCTAGTTCAACAAGTATAACACTACAAATAACATTCTGAATTTAAACTATTTTTAATTAAATTACAAATTCAATGGAATTTTTAAATTCATTCTACTGTAGCATACAATACCCAAGGCATCCACTGACAGACTTATGGTATCCTAGGACTCCAGCAACACTGGCCTTTAGGAATCTCAGGTCCCAGAGGCTGGGAAATAAGGCTGGAGTAAGGAAGATGCAGAGGATCAGCTCAGAGAACACTTGACCAAACTGAACATTTAAAACAACTCCATAGGATCTGATGGGGCACAAAATGGAGTGCTAAAGACATGACAGCAAGGCCTGCTGTGACAACTGAGAGAATCTCCCACAGACTGGAAGAAAGTCAATGTCACTCCTGCCTTCAAGGAGTAGGTAGGACTCAGGACACTACAGCCTGATCAGTCTCACCTTGATTCCTGGGGAGGTAATGAGGCAGCTAATCCTGGAAACTATCTGAAGACACATGAAAGATGAGAAAATGACCAAGATCAGTCAGCACGGATTCATCAAAGGGAAATCATGCCTGACCAACCTGATAAGCTTTTCTAATTAAACGACTAGTCTGATGGATGAGAGAAGAGCAATAGAGATTGTCTTCTTGATCTTCAGTAAGGCCTTTGAACTGACTCTCATAAGTTCCTCATACAGAAGTTGTTGAGTAAGGGTTAGATGAGCAGACAGCAAGGTGGACTGAAAACTAGGTGAAGGAACAATTCAGTGAGCAGTGGTCGGTGATGCAAAGTCTAGATGGAGGCTGGTAACAAGTGGAGTACCCCAGGGATCAATACTATTTCTACTGTTGTTTAACATCTTCATTAATTATCTGGACAATGGGTTAGAGAGCACACTTAGTAAATCCACATGATATTATATTGGGAGAAGAAGCAGACTTACCAGAGGGCCATACCGCTATCCAAAGGAACCTGAATGGAAAGTTACTGGAGACACCTCTACAGGAAAGGACCTGGGATTCCTGGTGGACACCAATTTGAACATGAGTCATCAACGTGCCCTAGTTGCATTCAAGGCTAATGATATCCCAAGCAGAATTAGGCGAAGCATTGTCAGTAAGTCAAAGGAGATGATGTTTCAACTTTACTCAGTATTGGTGAGTCTGAAGCATTGGGTCCATAAGAGGCTGTAGCACCTGCGCTATGAAGACTGGCTGAGTAAGTCATGACTGTCCAGACTGAAGAAAACAAAAGTCAAGTGGATCTTACTGATGTCTATAAATACCTGAAGAGAGGGCATGAAGAGGATGGAGCCAGGGTCTCTTCAGTGGTGACTAGCATCAGGAAAAGAGACAGTAGGCAAAAAGTGAAACAAAATATGTTCAAGTGTCTCCCTGAGTATCAGGAAGCATTTTTTCACTGTGCAGGTGACTGCAGATTACTGTGCACTAGCTCAATGCAGATGTGAAGTCTCCTTTCCAGAGATATTCATAAGCCATGTCGATGTGGTGCCAGGCACCCTGCTCTGGGTGTTCCTGCTTGAGCAGAGATGAGAACAGGTGAACCCAAAGGTCACCTCAACCATTCTGTGATTTAAACTGTATTTGTCATGAAAGCTCTGAAGAAGTAACTAGTATTGGCAAAGATATATTTAATTAATGACCCTTTACTGCAATCACAGAATGCTGACAAAAATAAGGGATGGATAATCTGTCACCTTAGTCAAGTTTTCAGGACATCCAAGTTTCATTAGCGAACTGTAGCAAGACTCAGCTCATACTAACTAACTGGACGTATTACTTATACCTTCACACTCAGTGTGGATACATTTAACCACTTGCTTACTCAAAAGAGAGATTCAACAACTGTCATCTCCACTCTGCTGTAGTAAGAGGAGATATTAGAAGTATTTTTAACTATGATCCACAATTGAATTTTAAAGAAGCTAAAATCTTTATATTTTTACATACCATGAAAGAAACTGAACTGAAAATGAAATTATCCTACTTTCTTATTTTGCAAATACATATTTGTAATACTTATATCTTCAAAATTTTCAGACAAAAGGCTTAGAAATTTTGATTGTTTTTCCTTTGTTATAAATACCGTAGAAATGTGCAGCCTTTCATTAGAGTTCTATTCCATATTATCAGCAATAAAATTTGTTTAATCGTTAACTGCATAGGATGGAATGTTTCTTGAAACAGCTCCCACCATTGAAGGTGATGAGTAAACATGAATTACAAAAGCAGAGCCCGGAAACTCCTGCTTCTTCAGGCAAACTTTACAATATGAGTTACTCCATCAGAACAAAATTTCATAGCAGACAGGACTAATACAGTAATTGAAGCATGGACTCACAGGAGGCCCTATCTATGTGAAGCAGCATCACAAAGCCCTGCGGATCCACCTATGCCTTCTTGCTAGTATCTAGCTTCAGAGATCAAAAGTACACGTAACTCTTCTTTCATCCATATAACTTAGCTAAGGAGTTATTACATCACAAGAGAAGAGGAGGAGATGATCAAATGTATAAGAACTAATGCAAAATGCTGAAAGGAGTGCTTCTATTTTTCTGTTAAATTAATCAGCTGCACTCTTCAGCTACTAACTACTTCAAAATACTCCGAATATCAGAAAACCTCACAATGCAAGTAGTTTTGCAATATAAAATAAGGGTGGTGAGGCACTGGAACACATGCCCAGAGCAGTGGTGCATAGCCCCATCCCTGGAGGCATTCAAGGTCTAGGGTGGAGCTTTGAGCAACCTGATCTGACTCTGTACATTGCAGGAGAATTGGACCAGATGATCTTTGTGTGTCTCTTCCAATTCAAAGATCAATTCTAAGATGCTATGAAGACTTTTAGATGTAGACTTCACATGACATCTTTCTTTAGAGACAGTATTCTTTCAATTTTCATGGCACAAAGTAACATCATTCATTCATGTTCTCTTCTTACTGATGATAGCCACCAAAACAGACAAATTCCATTTCCCACTTTTATCTATTTTATCTCTGAATTAATACTGAACAAAACAACATACTTTGAGCATACTTAAGTTTGAAACAGTAAACAGCTATAGATAACTTGTTATTTTCAAACTGGTTTAACTAGATTGTTTAGGAAACAAATCTCAGTTCTCAACATAATTTATTTTTGATCTCACATTCAACTCACAGTTTAATAAAGTGCAGTTTGAAGGCGATTATATTGAACAAGGTCATCAACACAGCAAAATTTGTTTGCTGTAGAAGTCAAATAAAATAGTAAAACCCGTTCTTCAGCTCATATAATATTGCCTTCATTCAAAAAGAAAAAAAACATCATCAAAACGTTTTTACTCAGAATCAGCAAAGTACAGCTTTCAAACTAAAATATACGCCTTTAATCAATGAGCATTTATATATAATAAGATAATCATAAAAATTTCAGAAAAATTGAAAAAATAAAATGGGCTTAGTGACACTCTATTACAAATTATACGACAAAAACTATATACTGTATATTCACAAAACATTATGAGAATTTAAGAGCTGCTCAGCCTATTTTTTAAAAAGATGCAAAATAATTTCTTAGAACTTGATATATCTTGATTGTATTTTTTAATTTGTATATTGTTTCAAAAGACAGATGTGTTCACATGCTAAGAAATTTATGTTTAAGAATTTTCACTTATTCTAATTCTGATTACAAGGAAGAAAACATTTCCATTTAACTACAAAATTGCCCCAGTATATTGTTCTATCCACTTCACCTTTCTTCTATAAGGTATGGATCAGTGAAAATATTCATCCATTCTTTGACTTAAATTACTCCAAACAGCCATATAAATTCTATTTCCTACTGCATATCATGAGGAGGAAACATCACAAATTATTCAACATCTTTAATTTTCAACCTTACCAAAGAGAATCCATTCCCATTTAAAATCTCTCTGTAAAGAAATTCACTTTTATTATCACTCTACACCACAATTTAACCTTACACATTCCCATTAAAATTATGTCCTCTGGAACATTTATCATTTTATTCTATCGCAATTTCAAGGCTTCTAAGGGGTCTGGAAGATTTTTTTACAATATATGATCATGTAATAAATGCTTTATGCTCATACTTTGCTCCTTTTAATCAGATTCAGAAGATGATGGCTGGAAAGAAAGACTTTATTCATAGACAACAAGTTTAGGTCTTCATGTCTGCAAACTATCAAACATTGTTATCTTCCTCTTTTTACTTTATTCTAAGACTTTATTTCCTTTTCATACAAATATATAAACTGATTTTGTTCAGTACTCTGGGTAATTACTACACTTATACCTTCCAAAAGTCTAATTGTCCAAGTTCTGGCTTTTTGCATCAAATATCTAACAAATATATGTTCCATTCTCTAGAAGTGCCATTTTGATCTTTAGTAAAGCAGAAACTAGCTCTGTTGTCAATCAATGTCATGGCCAAACTGATCTCAAAATCTTCTCACTCTTTTTTACCCCTATGCATTGCCTGCTCAGCAGCAGCTGTTCAATTTTTTTTTTAAAGCTGTTGGGTATTCATAAAACAACAGAGCAGAATGAACACGCTCCATTTTTTCCACAGAAAATACTAATGCCTTATGGATAAATACTTTTCAGATCCTTCCTTACGTCTAAAAATGTTTCCTTGGTAAAATAAAGTGATAGGAAACCTGAAAAATCTGAAACACTCATAAAAAGAATGATACATCTAACCAACTCTCAACTTTTCCTTCTTGCCAAGCAAAAACATAGTTCTAGTAAGTGATGAAATCAATAACACAGGCTTGTAATACTTAGTAGCAATAAAATACAATGCCTGTGTTACCAGTGCTAGCAGACACTGGTAACACATTCACTGTAACCTCCACATGTACAAAGTCAGCAAGTATCTGGTATTTACCTACATCATTATCTAGAAATCTTAACAGGGTAAATAGGATACATCTCTTGGTACCATATTTACCTTAGGAGTTAGCAAATATGAGTGAACTAACCTTCTAAAATAAGGAGAACATCTTCTCTTAAATAAGTTAGACTATTGCGACCTTCATACAATCATAAAATTAAGCAATTCCTTGATTCCCTGTTTACATCTTTTAGTTTCAGAGAATTATCATCTAACTTCAGTGAGGAGAAGCTTGTATAGCAGCTGGAAATGTGATACGCAGATGTACACAATACATTCTACACTGCAAAAAACCACTAAAAACGTAGTATTTGATTCTAGTGTTCATGGAACTAACCTTGATTATAAGGATCTGAGTTGAATCCACTCATAATAGCCGTAAGTAAAGCTACAACTGAAAAACAATTTGGCTTCATGAAGCTGACATCATCAGGTACAACACAAAGCTAAGGATTCCCTCACTAAATATCTACGGATTGCTAGTACAGAAACTGGAAATGGGCACAAATAACAAAATACTTCTTGCAACCCACTCCTTTCCCACAAGCATAGGGGAGAAAAAAAAATCTCCCAGTTTTTCCAGTATAGCTGACAGAACACTTGTATTCCAGATCCACCAAAATCTGGAATCTATTCAATTTTGATTACACAGATTCTATTTACAGAGTGTGGTTATCATGTTACAAATGATGGGATCAATACATATGCGTGAGGGAGGATAGTAAAAAGTCATATGTTGCAAATTAAGCTCATCAATATGAAGCCTATTCTCCTTAAGCGGTACAAGATATCCCAGGTCACAGAGGATGATAAGAAATAGGGTAAGAAATCAAATGACAGAATTTCCTACCTATTACAGGAAACTCAACAAAAATGGGAAGACAGCAAAAGTCCGATGATTACAATTAGAAAGCTCAAAGAAAGTAATTTCATAATTGTTCTTCTTCTTTAGTTTAATTGTTTTTCTTCTTCTTTATTTTAATAATTGTAAGCCAGAAGGAAAGAAGGGGTTTGGTATTTTTTTTTCTTAATATTTACATTCAATTCATATATTAGTCTTCTTGGGTAAGACATTTACTATACGCTATGTACTGTTATGGAGGAATAAGTTTAAACTAACAAAAGCGACCCAAAGCATGTCACTCAAATTTCAGATGCAAACTGGGTTAGGGATTGAATATACTTTAATATATCTCTTAAAAAACACAAAGAAAGCACCATTGTTGCAGATTTCCTTCTGATACTGTAAGAAGATAAGGAAATTACATTCTCCTGACGAGATTGTACTTCCAAAAAGGAAACAAAATTAAGGACAAAAGACTGCATGTGTAAAAAAAAAAAAAAAAGTGTAAAAAAAATCTTAAAATGAAGGTTGACAGACATATTTATTATTGGCTAACAGACTTGGTGTTAGGTATTCACCAGTAATTCTTATTCATCCTTCTCGATTCTGACTACTAGAAGACTTCCAACTAATTTAATCAAAACTCCAGAATATTCCATACTATTCTAAACTGTAAGAAATAGCTACTGCCAGAATAGAAAACCTGAACGGAGGAATGTCTATTTTTGGAGCACTTGATTTTCAGAACAGACAGGAACGACATGTTCAGATGAAGTCAGGAAACATAGCATGAGCTTATCAACAGTGAAAAGGACAGACTGCCTGGAAATTGAAACGGTTTTGGTTTGATTTACAAATGATCTTCACATAATAGAAATGCTATTAAAAAGAAAATAATAATTAGAAGCAATAGGGAGAGACTTTTTCTATCCAATTACTGTTAGTGAACTACATGTATTACAGCTGATTTAATTTAAAACAGATCACATTTTCTTCAGTTTGCTCAAGCAGTACACCAACCCATATATTCTGTCAATCTGAAGCAGAATCACCTTTAATTCATGAAGCTGAAATCCTGAAAAGCATCAGAAATTATGAAAAGACTAACAAAGAGTTACGTTAAACCACATCCTCCAGGTCTTGCACTTATATGAAACACTTTTTAACACTTTCTGATCTATTCAGCATCACAATCTTTATGGTCTGCTCAGGAGAGAAGCTCGTGTAACAGGTTGGACAATGAAATTCTCTTAATAGCAGCTTTAGGGTTTTGTTCCTAAATTTACCGATCAGTAGAGAATTCTCCATGAAATTCTGTGATAAGAAGTAAACATATTACAGCCTGTGAGAGTTATTACATGAGTAGAACTGGCTTACAATGAAAAGCTGCAGGAAAATTAGTCATTAAAATGGTAATCTTCAGCGTTCACTACTGTGAGTTACTACTTCATTACAATCACAGTTTGATATCAGCAGTAACTGGTAGGAGTGACCTCTGAACATAGGAACAATAAAAACAAAAATTAAAATGGCAGCAATAGACCTTTAATAAGCACATATACAAAAGCTCAGACCCAAATAACACAGTATAGATAAGAAAATTAAAAAACAATAATAATAATTGATATCGTATAGGATACAAATACACCTTGCAATTACATCTATGGAAATTTAATTTTATATTTTTTAATAAATAATCATCTCTATTCCCAGAAAGAAAACCCCTAAGCGAAATCTCTGCCATTCTATGCTTTATTCCTTACACACTATTCATTGTTCAGACACAGAGTACATTATTACACTTTGTGAGAGGAGCATCTGAAAATCCTAAAAGAGGAACTGAACTAAGTTGTTGTGGGTTTTTTTGTTGTGTTTTTTTTTTGTTTGTTTGTTTGTTTTACTAAAAAACAAACAGTATAAAGAAACTCACCCTAGGACTTCTGCTTTGTCTCAACTACAAAAGCAAGGAAAACCAATCAGCATTAAAAAGAAGGCATATGTCTGGCAACATAACTTGCCAACATTCTTTACAACATACCTGATACTTACACAGCATTTTTTTTTTTCAAACAGACTTTTTTCCACATAGTTTGTCAAAATACCAAAACAGGGAGATTCCTGGTTTTGCTTTATTTGTTATCCTATATTAAGAAAAAGTAGTCTTGATTTCTGCTTCTGAAAGTTGAGAGACCATGGAAATCACTTTTGTTATTTTCAAAGAAAATCATATTTGTTTCATAAATGAAACCTGGTTGGTTTCATTTACATCACTAATTTTGTCCTGAAAGCGTTAAAGTCTGAAGAAACTCTGAGGATGCAGATGGCAAAAGAAATAGAGAATATATAACAACAAGCAGAAATAAAATAGAGAGGCATGTAAACATATTAGTGATATCCATTTGCTTTTTTGCCATCTGGACATAGCTGTACATTTCCAAGGCAAACAACTAAGATAGGAGGGTCAATTATCTCATAAAGGTCCTTACAGATAGAGCAGACACTGACAGAATGGGAAGCTTCAGGTCCAAGAGAACTACACAAAGATTCAGAATTCATGTTTCTCTCTGTCAGCACATCCAAGGCAGAATCCAAACTCTGCCTGAAAAAGAGAGGCATCCCTCTATTTCTCATAAGAATAAATAAGAGAGGCGTCACAATAACAATAAGAGAGGCATCAATCTTTCACCTCTCTCAGCTGAGAGATTATAAAAGCAACAGAAACAAGAATGTGATATAATGTGTGTGTGAACATTAGTTAGATTTTATTTTGTATTCTTATAATCTCTAAAGATAGAAAAATGAACTGTTCAAATTAATTCACTACTGCCCATGCACATTCAAAGAGCAGTGTCCTGCTGAGAGAAACACAAGGACAGCTGTAACAGTTATGAGCGCACACAGGCTACAATCCTTACTAAGGCTGGAATGAAGCAGACTTCCACGCAGACAGGTAGAAATAACAGAACTCATCACTGCACAGATCCACATCTGATGGCTGACAGGCTTATGTTGAGCCCTGCATGCTGTGCAACGATGGCAAGACCAGCACAAGAGGGTGCTGAAGTTCAGCAATTCAGTTTTAAAAGGAGAGAAAAAACCAAACTCATACACAAGAAACGTATGATTACAGACTTCCAAGAGTTCGGCACACTCACTAAATAGACCACAATTGGTCTTGAGATCACCACAGAAAAGGAAAGACAAAACCAAACAAGGTAAGAAAGGGAATGAAAAAAAGAATTTTTTGAAGCTTCTTGACCTGATTTCAGGTAATTTATTAAGTTGGCATTATCACAAATTGACCTTTCAGTTTAAGAAAGTCAATGGTTTTAGAACAAAACAAAAACAAAACAAACAAACAAACAAACAAACAAAAACCCCACAAAAGTATAAACCTAAAACTCAGCTCTGAATATGCATATGAAATAGCAGGCATATAAAATAGTTCTTTTTAATCACATCAACAAGATTTTGAAGAAGTAACACATCTTTTCTGCTGTTTCTAATCTGTACAAATATAACTTTTTCACCCTTACAACCCCACTCCCCTTTCCTATCGGTAAATATGACAATTATAAGCAGCAAAGTAATTTTTTTATGTCAGCGCTGTAAAACAAAATCAATAAGGAAAGATGAGCCATTACTTTACTGAAAAAAACACTCAGTATTGCCAGCACCTTACATCCTTTGATGAATTCCTTCACATATCAGCTGCAATTTTGTGAATATAGCAAACTATACAATATCCAATGCTTTGCATAATCAATGCATCTTCAGCATCTCCAGCTTCTAGCAAATCAATTATGGTCAGCTCTCAAATAGTCATCAGTAGTATCCAAGTACACTGGTTAATGACTTTCAGTAGTATTGTGTCAGCAATTTTTCAGAGGAGTGAGTACGAGAGACAGACAGTTTGTCTGCTGAAGTTGTACATAATCCTAAGTATAGAAAGAAGAATAATTATATTATTTCTTTTCCTAATGTAATACCTAGAAAGGCAGTAGAAACAATTTTTTCTTGCCTTTTTCCATCCCCAGCTCTTTCATTATCATATGTCTGCAGAATCCGCAGGATATAAATGAGGACTGAGGTTTCTTTGGACTTTCTTTGGCAACTTCCTTCTTCAGAATGAACAGTATGACCAGCTGGATAATCATAAAAATCAACTCCTGCCTTTCTCCTCTATCCCTGCATAGCTGGGCCCCTTATAGATGCTTTAGTCTTAACTGCTTCAAAAATAGTGTCTGGCTCTGCTAACTCATGTATCTCAATTCCTCTTCTTCTGACCTCATCAGTATCATCAAACTAATTACCTTAATAAATTTTAAGGAAAGAAAAACAATGTAGAGACAAATAAAAATTCTAAACAATAGTAGTTTACCTGTGGTAGACTACTGTGAACTTAGCAGTTATATAAATTTACAGCCGTTTTGGGGAGTTATCTTGGATGAAGAAAATGTAACAACAACACCTAAGTAAAGCCATTCACAGAGTAGCACCAAGTAACTCATTCAACTGAAAAATGTGGGAATCAATCTAAGAATTAAAAGACAAAAAAAGAAATTGCTAAAATGGAGATGACAGTGGACTAGACTGAAAGGAGAATATCATTAACCTGGGTGACATACAGAATCACAAGCACAATTTATTAAAAAAAAAACTCTTCTTGAACTGGATGAGTTTGAAGACTGAAGTCACTGATTTCCATATTTAGACCAAACAAATGCAGAAAAGATGCACCAAAACCATGAACTGAATGAAATGGAAGCGAATGAGAGGCTTCTAAAGAATCACAGAGTTTGTCAGGGACACAAAACAGGATCTGAACTCTCTTCTGAGATGCACCAGAGAGTAAGAATAAGGAAAAATAACCCTCGCTAAGGAAAATTTTATACAAAAATCTTACACAGAGAGGCTGATCACTGTAAATTCAAAGAAATTCTCAAATTACAAGTGAAACAACATTCTTAACATTTTAACCTGCCAGTTTTAAAGGAGTAAACAACATAACCACTTGTGGTTGAAAACAGACTGTATGATTACCTAAGGTAGCAAGCAATAGGACTCTCTGACTCCACAGGTCTCTCTTCAATTTTTATGTGTTTTCATACTCCTTATCCCAGATAAAATCATCAGTCAGGTCTTACTAACTATAGAAGCCTCTAAATTTAATCTAATAAGAAATTCTACGGTGTCTGGACTACTTCGCATTACTCAACGAACACTACTACAAGGGAATATTTTGGAAGCATTGTAATGCTGAAACAGTAGAATTTCAGTAGTCAGAGCACAAAAAAACATAATTGGTGTTAGCAATGGCTGGTGTGGATTTGTTTCATGGTTTTTACTCCTTATTATGCATCTCCTTAGCTTACAATGCAAAATAGTCCTCCAGTTCATAACAACATCCTCAGGAAGGATATATTATTTCTTTTTACGATAAACCAATAAAAAGAAACACAACACATTGCTTAGTTGTAACTCCAATCCAGAAACTACAGTGGTTACAGACACACATATTATTAAATGATCAGCAGAAGGTAATTAACTCAAAAATTAAAAACATACAGTGGGGAATAACAAATTTTCACATCTCAAAGGCACGCGATGTCAGAATTTAGTGGACAAATATTTTAAATAGAGTGCTATAAGACATTACTTTTCAAAAGAAAAGCACGATCTCCTTACTGGTATTGATTTGGTGTGGGACATAGCTCACTGTATTTCTTAATGGTTCTTGTGCATTTTCTGGATTTGTGACAAAGGAAGTGTTGATAACATACCAATGTTTTAGCTATTGCTGCTGCACAACAACTGGGAGAGGATGTAGCTGGGACAGCAGAACTAGCTGACAAAAGTGACATCCCAACATATTCAGCAATAAAAGCTGAGTTAGAGTTGGAGTAATGGTCTTTATCTTCTTATGTAACTGTCTTGAGTGATGAAGCCGTGCATTCCCAGAAATGGCTGAATGTTTGTCTGCTGATGAGAAGCAGTGAATGAAAGCCTTATTTTACTTCGCTTGCATACACAGCTTTTGCTTTACCAATTAGACTGTTTTTATCTCAGTTCACAAATTTTCTCACTTCTACCCTTCCAATTCTCTCTCCCAACTCACACTGAAATAAGCGAACAGTTGTGTTGTAAGCTTTGCTGCCTACCAGGGTTAATCCACAGCAATACTAAAACAAGAAACAAATACCAAAAAAAAACAAGCTTCCTTACTAAAAGGACAATTCCATCTGTATTTGTTTCCATGTGCTACAAATGTTGGTGGCAATTTTCTTCTGACAAATATATCTAACAAGTGTCCTGTATAAACCTATGCGACCAAAGGCCCAAGAATCATGCTTTACTGGAGAAAATCATTTATGAGGGATTGGAAAGACTGGAAGACTTAATATCCGATAGTGATTGTCACTAAAATGACTAAGTTTTCCCCAAGCTTGGAATTGTTAGCCTGGAAACACGCCCTAGACAAACAGGAAAATGCAACTGCTTCATTTTGCAGTTGGTTTTATTTCCTGTCTCATTGCTTCACTGCACTGTGAGAACCCTAGGGAAGTGGGCAAGGTAGTTCATTCCGTGCATTCTTATTACTCTAAGAATATGAAAACAATATCCCAACTTCACTGTGAAGTGACCTTGATGATCTGTATAACATTTGTCAGAGACTAATAAAATTTGTAAATATACTTGCTGATATGATTGATTGCATTCTTCACTGCTTCAGTTACCTCAAACTAAATTGCCTGTCATTATAATGATGACTTTTGTAAGTGCAGTTTCTTAATTTTTTCCTCAGCCTTTCAACAGTTATCTCACAATAGATTGAAAGAGCCTGTGGATCAATAATGGGTGCTGCATAAAATACTGCACTCTAACAATAAGTATTTTTAATCTTTCTGCTTATGATGTTTTGTGACAGAGCACTGGCAGAGAATGTAATTCGTGATTAAGAGTCTGCACATATCAAGCACCATGAAGAGTAAGTGAATTTTACAGATTCTTAATAGCATCAGGTGCTAGTGATTCACGGTCATGCCAGAAAAAAATTAATGAAAAAAATTAATGATATAGTCAACAAACATACTTTAGACTTACTGACCATAGACTGCCCATTCTGCTGAGCTACACAAGCACTGCAAGCCCTTTTCCCTGACACTCCAAGTTCAAGTGTCTTGCATGAATGTAGCGATAATCTGAATGGCTTTGTAAGGAGTGAGAAAAGATTCACAGCATTTACTCACTTGGGACTCTAGGCACTGTGAAAGTGTCCCTGAAACTCACTTTCTCTGAATATCTTCTACTCTGTGTATGTTAATCAAGTAATGGGGACACAGCCTTCTCACTATTTACAGGAAAGCATACTTGGATAACTGTATCTCTGTATGAATAACTGTGAATATTCTGCATAAGCACTAGGAACCTTTTCCTTCACAACCAGACTGACCAGGTCCAAACACGACAGAAAGAGCTCTCAGTAAATTGCAAAGACAAAGCTGATTGAAATGCCATGAAATTGGAAATTTCTTACACTTCAGATGCTAAAAATTGACTCAAAAGAAGACACTGAAGGAATACATACAGGAGTTGGCTTCCTGAAACATCTACCTCGAGAAAAGGCAAACCTCCAGGGTGGAATACACTGTGTAATCCATTCCATGGTAACTATTTAAGCAACATGACCTGCGACCTCATCTGCTATCAAACACCAGCAGAGCCTGGCATGCTGTCTCTAAGAAAAAAACCAACACAGAGTATGCAGCAGGGTAAAGGTCACGCTGCCAAGTTCCATTATCATCTTGCAGTGAAGAGGTATTGATGATACTTTCCAAACTGATCAACCATCTTATTTTCCCAAGCCAGCAGATATCTACCTATCAATATACTTTTTCATTGAAAGATTGAAAGAAAAAAAATATATATGTTTGTCTAGAGTCAATCAACCTTCACCTGAAAGTAAGAATATAGTATAAAATGCCTTAATGGAGAAGAAAGTTTTGTGGCAGTGGAAAGATACAACTGGCAAGTGGGAACGACACTACTGCAGACAAACTGGGATAAATGGACAAGCTGAGCCTCCCTCCCTGCCATAACAGGAACAGTACGTGAACCCTGTCCAACAGTTAAGTTTTTCTGTGGGAAGCTCAGAAATCTGTGGAGTTATTCCATAATTTAATGCATTTGTGGTTGGCTGCATAATACATGTTCATGTTCTTAGTTAACTTCATGAGCTATGCAGGCAGTGTACTTATGACCAGCAATCCAAAAGAATCTGTAATCTGTTACATCAATAATCAGCACTATCAATTAATCCACAGTCCCACACTGGTGGGACCTTCATTGACTGCCAGATGACCACCACAAGCCTCTCCCTCTCTGATTCCTGTAGAGAATATGTTGGATTTTGGGAGTGGGGGAGCAGAAGGGAGGGTCATGCAAAGGTAGACAAGGTAAGCAGGGTCTAGCAGCTGCTGCACTTGAGATGAGAGCCACTCCCAGCCATGGCCCACCAGTTTCAGCTCCCCTTAGGTCACATCCTCCTGCCCTGTTGGGGGCTGCAACTCCAGCCCAGGGCATGTTTCAGCAGGGGCTTTCCATGAGCAGCACTTCAGTCCATGGGCTGACTGACTCCAAATGTCATCCTCCCCTGCTGCACTGCAGGCTCCTCCATGGCTGCATAGGGGGTGACCACAGGCTGCAGGGGGACAGCCTACTCTTCTGTCAGCCTCTCCTGGGCTGCAGGGAGCTGCTGCAGCACACCTGGAGTACCTCCTGCCCTTCTCCTCCACTGACCTGGGGATCAGCAGAGATGCTTCTTTTTCTTTTATTTTTCTCAGATTTCTAATGTATTGCTACAGCCAACATCCTGACACCTACGTTCTGTCCACTGACAAAGAACACTGCTTTATCAGCAGTTCTAGTCCTTCTTACATTTCTGTAATTAGAAAAAGCCTATTCACCAAAATCTAGTAGTTCTCATTTTCAGAGCCGAAGTTCTCCCAGACAATAGTAATAAAACATCTTTCTGCAATTATATACACTAAGGAAAGTTCATATTCTCTTCAGGCACCAGCTAGATTAAGGATGGTCAGACCATTATGAGTCATGACTATAATCAAATATGTTTGTGCCCATGCTCCTTAACAACAGGATACATTAGCCATCTTTTCTATCTGCCATCCTATAAACTCTCACATCACAAAATCTAGGCAGACAACACACTCAAGAACTTAATAAAGTTCCTGAACCAAGAAGCTCATCTGTCATCCTCTGTCATATAGATTAATTCTTAAAGAAGCATGCTACAAAAATATTTCTCAACTTCTTTCCCACACTTGTAGCTATCTCTTCAGAAATACACATTTAAATAATGTTCAGCTGAAGTACTGAGATCCATATTAACATATTCCCTTGTATATGTGTATTTTTCTGACAGGGATATAAAGAAATAGCATGTTAAAAAAAAAAAAAGACACTTTTGTTAAATAAGGTTTCTTTACAGATCACTGGCTTTCAATATGATAGAGAATAAGTAAAACTAGATGAAATTAATTCTAGTAAAAGTGAATTTACTCTGTTTCTCAAAAAAAAAAATTGAACGCTTTTGTGTTTTTATAATTTATTCTCTAAATGAAAATATAGTGTGTTTTTTTTTTCTTCAAAAAATCCTGTTTTGGCTTTTCACCCACAATTAGAATATCTAGAATAATAAAAATCAAACACAGCAATGAAGTAGCTGCAGTATAACTCTAAGTATTTAACTAGCACAGAACTCTGAACTACTAAAATAATTAAAATAATTTATTAAATAAATGATTAAATAATTATATAAAATAAATGAACTTTTCTTGGTCTTATTTATTTTACATCCCTTAGTTAATAAGCTGTGTTTGTCGGTGTATTTTGATGTTCTTCTTTTTTAAGAAGGTTCATGCTCTTTGTTATATGCCTCCTGCAACTACAAAATTAAGAAAAAGTCAGATACTCCTACCTTGGCAATGCACCAACAGGGAATAAGAAACTGTACAATTTTGTACAGTGTCAGAACCTGCTAGAATCATGCATGCTATATAGAATAGGACTACTGAGAAATCCCAGACAACACACAAACTGCACATCACAGACTAAACAAAAAAAAGCCAAAAAACTTCACCTAAAACTGTCACTTTATTTGGCTATAAAACAAAGTGATTTTTTTTTCCACTATATTTTTGCTGGTTTGATTAACATTTTCAAGATAAGTCATTTACCTTTTGTACATTTTGTCTAAGTTGTGTTGTTTTGCACTGACTTAAGTCATTCTTTCTGCTTGTATGTTTATACCTTTCCAGCACTTGAGGATGACTGATTTGGCCAAAAATGAAAAGCTCAAAGGAACAAATCACTAAA
Organism: Callipepla californica brunnescens; assembly: GCA_023055505.1. Lineage (NCBI taxonomy): Eukaryota > Metazoa > Chordata > Aves > Galliformes > Odontophoridae > Callipepla > Callipepla californica. The sequence continues at coordinate 4,115,672 of JALIRH010000023.1, read as the reverse complement.
AGATTAATACCGTACTAGCTGCATCTAAATGGAACCACCTAGTGCTGTGCCTACTACAGCTACTACCAGATGGATCAGACAACTGACAATAACTTTCTGATTACTTGGACTAATCAACAAGAGTGATAATTTTGAAGTGACTCAAAAAAAAAAATCCTATTTTCTTCCCATAATTAGATTTAAATGGATACTCAAATAGATGCCTATGACAAAAACATGAGAAGTCTTCCACTTCACAAAAACACGTTGTTGTTATAAACAAATCAATCATATCTCCTTTCACTGAAGATTGAAGGTGGAAGAATGCAGATAACACTTTTACTTGCAAAACTTACTCAAAAAGACATGATACTGCCTCCAGAAAGGACCTATCCACTTTCCCTCATTATTAACCAATAATGAGAAACTAAAAATAATAATAATGATAAAAACTTTGCTTTTCTTCTGAAAGAAGCACTGTTTATTCCTCTCATTTCTAAAATCAACTGGAAGAGTTCACATAATAAGCTTACAGGGATTTTCTTACATTCTCCACTGCCACATACTTTTCCTGTGCAACTGAAAAGTTCATCACATTTTTAAGGATTTTTGAATTCATGAGACTCAATTATTGACTCTTTTCAAGTGCTAAATTGTTTTCTGGAAACAAAATGTTCTGGACATATGTTTTGTACTGATTTTTGTACAATTCACATTATGAATACAAAGTTCTCTCAACTACAGAATCATAAAATATCCTTAGATAGAAGTCCTGGATACACGCAAGGCAATTTAAGAGCTAAAATTAAACATCAAAGAATGCTGTCTAAATGAATCTTGAATACTGACAGCCTTGGGGCCACAATCACTTCCCTCGGGAGCCTGACCAACCTCTCAGGGAAGAACTTCTTGCACATACTCTTTGCTATCTTCTCTGGATACAACTTTCCACCATACTTTCAATTCCTATCGCATACTGGTCACCAGAGAGATCAGCATCTTCCAATCTACTTCCCATCATGAGCAATACATAGATAGTAATGAAGTCACTCTCCTGTCCCTTTACTCCATGTTGAATAAAGCAAGTACCTTCAGCTGCTCACCATAATTCACACTCTACAACTCTTGCAGAACCTTTGTAGTCCTCCTTTGGACACTCTCTAATAGCTTTCTGTGCTTCTAATACTGTAGTGACCAAAGATGCACCCAGTTCTTGAGACGAGGCCACCTAGCACAGAGATGAGCACAACAACCACGCCCCTCACCTGGTGGCACTGCTGGCCCTGTCGTGTACTTCCAGGCACAGTTGGCCTTTTGGGCTGCCAGAGCACTTTGCTGACTCAAATTTGAGTTCACCATAAGACAAAACCCCCAGGTCCTTCTCTGAAGGACTAAACTTCAGGTACTTGTACTCCACTCTTAACGTCCATACAGGATTGCACCCTCCTATGTGCAAAATCCGGCATTTATTCTTGCTGTGTTTCACATACCTAGTGCTGTCATTTAGCAAAATTACTCTAGTAAGACCTTCCTATCTCAATCAAATCAGTGGCTCCTCCTAATCAAACTTTTTTTTTTTTTTTTTTTTTTTTTTTTTACACTTGCTGTGCTCTGAACTTCTGTTTCCAGGTTATGGATAAAAACATTGAAGAGGACTGGCCCTAAAACTGAGTGAATAGATGCCAGCCTGATGTAATGCCATCTACTGTAACTATTTGAGCCCCATACTTGAGCCAACTGCTCACCCATCAAACCTTGACTGTGTGTCATTGCACTCTTGTTCAGAAGGATACCGTGTGATAAAATATCAAAAGCTTTGCCACAATCTAAAAATAGCCCCACATTCAATGCCTAACCTTAACATCTTTTTTCAATTATGTCACAACATTTAATCTATGACTGAACTATTTGCTATAATGTAAATAAAATATTTTCATGTATATTAGCTTATGTTCATTTCTCTAGATATTCTTTAAAAGAAAAAGACAAAACATACAAAAAAAAACAACACAAAAAAATATGGCATACAAAAGATGACAGTTCATAAATAATCTAAGAAATAGTTTCATCAGATATGAAGTAATATCTCCGGCTAAACTGTCTTTATTATGTAATAGTTATTTTGCATTAAAATATGCTGAGCAATTTTATTAAGAGACTAAAATAAATATAATCAACCAAATACTTAACCAGGCTTCATTAAGATGATATTTGAACATAAAAGAAAATAGAAATAAAAAAATTCATTAAACGAACCTTAAGTTATTTAGTTAAGTTAGTTAAATACAACAGCAATTTATCCATAATCAAACTGCTCTTCTGTATAATTAGCTGCATTATAAAAAAAAAAGGTGCATTTACTTTCTTGCATGTATAACCATAGCACAATAGTACTGCTCCGTAAATATGACAATAAGTCTATTAATCTAAGTACGTACAAACGTAATAAACATTATTCTAAACTCTTCTGAAAATAAATTCCACATATTAAAGGTTCTGTAGCATACCTAACGTGGATGACAGTCACAGTGAAGTGAAAAGTCTGCAAACCACATACAAAGGCACATACACAGTAATACTTACATATAAATACAGAGCTGTGTTTTAGATTTAGGGTAAGAATAACATTGATAAAACATCGAATTTTAGCAGTTGATGAGCAGCAGTGCACAGAAACAAGGATGTTTCAGTATCTCACACTGCCCTGACGCCTAGGAATCAGTGGTGCACAAGAAGCTGGAAGGGAATGGAAGGGAACAGAATCAGGATAACTGACCTAACTGGACAAAGGAAACTCACACCTTCTGGCACTATGCTTCATTGTAATGTTATTTCAAAATATGTGTTACATTCATTCAAAAGATGTTACACAAGAATATCTGAACCATTCTTCTTGAACTGATGTAGAAATAAACATTTTTTTTCCATTAAAACAGAAAACACCACTTATTTGTGAGGCAATCTGTCTCACACAGCCAAGCTAGCAGGAGAATAAACAAAAAGCTGAATGAAATTCTTGATTCTTCCCAACATCAGTTAATATTTGTAAGACACTTGAAGCTGCATGTGCATTAGAAGTAATATCATTTTAGAACAGCTTTGGAATCTCAAAGACAATCTAGTTACATTTCCATCACAGGCAGGGTCACTAACCAATAGATCCCAGGTTCCCATCCATCCCAGCCTTTTTGAGGTCTCCTTTCTCCATGCTCAACAACCCAGCTCTCTCATGCTGTCTTCACAGGACAGGTGCTGAGGCTCTCTGATCATCTCTGTGGCCTCTTCTGGATCCACCTCAACAAATCCAATTTAATGGAACCATTTTACGTATTGCTGCTATATTGGAAGGTACCCCACTTTGCTACTTCTCAACAATAAATAAAATAAGCATACTGGAATACTGAAGAGTAATATAATAACTACTACCACATATTGCCTGTACCACACAGAACAACAACAGATTGGTTTAACTGGTGCATTAATTCTCCACACACTACTTCAAAAATTTTTCCTCTAGTGAAGTGAAATACAAGAGGATTTCTGAGAAATCCTCACTCATGTTGCCAAGTTATCACTGACACACAGTTGGAGTTTTTAATCTGAATGTTGTAAACGTTTTGTCATTTTTAAAGCACAGGTTAAAAATTTAAATGCATGTGATAATCTAAGCATTTAGACTAGTAATTTTTCCACTTAGAAGTATATTTTCATATCTGTTTCACATTTATACTTCAGTATATGGGCAATCTCTGTTCTAAATAATGCAGTTACATGTGACATGTTTAATTAAAAACATGCATACAGCTTAATACAAATTTTTACCAACAAGACATTTACTGTAGAACAGAAGTAAAACATGATACAGACAAAATGTCCAGTACTCAAAGAATTAAGATTTATCTTTATTGCAAGCAAAAACAGAAAAGGATAAGAAAACATTCAGAAACACCAATTAAACAGCCCTCTCTGAAATACTTCATTCTGAGGTTTTCCAGTGAAATTGTATGTTATGTTTAATATAGCACTTACATTTCTCCTTCATTCTCCATATTTTAAATAGATGGCGATTGTTATTAAATACAAAAATGCTGATTAAATACTTCTAAAAGCTTTCTACGTAAAAAAGCTTTCAAAGAGAGGAATACCGATATATTGTTAATACACAGTTTCCTAAAATTAAATTCTGTGATTTCCAACATCTTCACAGAACTGATGCAAGCACATTAAACTTCAATACAGATTTCACTGCTTACTCACTACCTTATGAAGCTTGTGGATTTTTTTCCTGTTGTTTTCTAATCACAAATAACAACAGAATAAGTATATCCTCTAAATATACTTCATGATTTTTCTTTCCTTGAGCATATGTTTAGAAGGCCTTGGGAAGTCAGGGAGAAAGACTGAAAGGAAATACATTTTACTTATTCAGCTGTAGCACTGCATCCACGTTCCTTCAGTGACAGACTAATTTAATTCCATGCCTCTACTCAACAATGGACTTGAGGCAGAGGAGAGGGCAGCAGCATGCATCCCAGCAAATGCAACCCCTCTTCCCCTCTTCCTTTCTCACCCATTTAGTGCAATGACAGACTAACACTTCTGAACTGAAAAAGAAAGGAACAGAACAGAAGATGGACAAAGACAAGAGTGTAGAACTTAGGGGTAGATATAATGTTAAATAAATGATTTGAAGTAATTTGGAAACAAAATCACATAGTATTATTATCCCTAGTGATTATTTAGACAAGTGACCAACTGAAATACTTCTATGACTTCATCAAGGGCATTTGAGAGTACAAAGAGAACTTCCAAAGACAAGGACGAAACAGTAATTACTGTGTTCTACTCCCTTGTTCAGTTATATGCCATGTTAGAGTCCTCTCCCAAAGTTGTAGAAAGTAGGTTTGTGTCTGATTCTACTTTGGATACCTGGCTGTTTCCATAAGACTCATATGGCATTCAGCGTTAGATAACATTATGATAGCTATCTCACTTTCAATGTCACTTAATAATCATGACTTCCAGACCATTCCGAATTTCAAAAGAATAAACGTACCAATTACGCAGCTCTAAAGCACCGACATTCCCAGGTTTGAGTGACCTCCTCACAGACAATGCAAAAAAAATTTGTTCTTTTAAGTTATTTTAATCCAAAACAGTATTTCAATAGATACCATTCAAGCCTCTGCCGTTATTCTGCATTACAAGAATAGGAAACATATACACAATCCACTAGTTATAAAAGATGTAAGACAGGAGTGAGGGTAAATGAATTCTCAGAATATAAACGTATTCATAATATTCTGAAAGGATCATGGTAATTACAGACAGACGTTTCACATCAACATATGATTAGAATAGCACGCTATGAGAGGGCAAAAGAAGTTCTAATTCTTACTGACCTGAGGATGTAAGGTATCTCAGGAAAAAAGAAGTCTAGGTTTCGTGAATTTTTTCACTGTTAAATTCACTAAAGTAAATTAACTATTCCATGTTTATAGAGTAGTTTAAAAATGGAAAGAACTATCATTCCAAACTTAATGGCCAATAAGCCAAAGACAAGATGCTGACCTTCTCCAAAAACTCAAATACACTATGGAAAGGATTTTCAAAATTAGGGAACTGCACATCCTGGAAGCGGGATCTTAATTTTGCTTTGTTTTAAAATTTCTACATGTTTTTACTTAATCACATAAAACAATTCAAAGTGGTAACATATCTGAATAGACATTCTTACTACACTTCGGCCTAATCAAAGTGTATTTAGTAAACAACGTCAAATAAATCTTTCTTGACCAACACTGCGGAGAGTTACTCACAAAATGACAGTTTTAGCTATACACAAAATAAAAGAGTAATGAACAGTGTAACAGTTTTCCTTTAAGATAAGATCATCAATCATTACAAAGAGATTAAGTACTGTATCTACCTCTCCAGCATTCAATTAAAAAAAAAAAAAGTATCCCATTACAATTTTATGATACAGAAACTCTATTCAAAGAATTACAGTTAACAACTTATTCTAACTATAACAGAAGCAACTACTTGAATCATTTTCCTTTGTCATATATATGGAAATGCATTAAAATACAATAATACACATTCTCAGATCTAGCAAGCTGTCATCCTATTATTATAATAAAAATTACTATAATATTTAAGAGTATTTTTGGCTTTCAGGTCAATCTCTTAACGAAGAAGCCTGTACATCACAAATACAAAGACAAATTTTCCAGCATACATATCTTCTGATGTTGAGCTACTCTGTTTAAATTACCTTCAGAGACTTTCCTGAATTTCAAATCAAAAATATCAGAGAAGTGACCAGCTCACTCAGTAAGATAATTCCTCAGAACCAAAGAAGGAGAAGGATTGTTTGACCAAAACCGCACTACCTCCATTAAAAGTAGAATATATACAAAGATTAACTACAGCTGCTCACATTTTGTAATATGCCTTCCCAAGATTTAAAAAAAAAAGCTTCCTTATTGTAATTGATAACATTTCCCATTTCATCTGCAAATTGCGCTTTGTAAGTACTTTCAGGTGTTTCTGTTGTTTTTAAGCTGCTGTTTCTTCCACCTACACATACATGCACAGGACAAAGAGAGCATAAGCCTTTTTCTTTGTCAGAAATGTCATTCCTCCCATCATAAAGTCATATTACAAATTAACAACGTAATCTAGGAAAATCATAGAGGGAAAGCCAACTACTGCCCCAACAGTAAAAATCCATTTACTAAAAAAAATCATCAAAACAATACAACAAAACCAAACTAAAACTACGATCACTACCAGACCTGATGGGAAAAAATGTAGTGGATCCTTGTCTCTTCAGGTGTTTCCTGCTCTTCTCAGCTCTATTTCTTTAGCAAGGTATACAAGTAGGGCAGTAGCAGTGAACTTTCTGTAGATGGCTTGCGCTCCTGCATCTTAGGGATCTGCTGAAAAGGTGAATATTCTTTGCCCTCTAACCTTAAAAAATGCACAAGAAATTTCTCATCTATTTATCTTTATTTTAACCACCCACAAACCAAAGCTGACAGATGAAGAATTCAGATACAATTATGTGGCTACAATACACCACAATGTATGAATAGTTACACTCTTCTTACCACTTGCGACCACTTTTTTCCATTCTATTTATCCCTGACATAGTCCACGCTCCTTTTGTAAACTACTGATCACAATATACATGTCATACTAAAAACACATACATAGAGCATACATAAAAATGTTAGTTCAGTTTCTTATTCTCCCTAAAAACTACTTCAACATCAAGATGCAGAGTTATTGTTGCTTGCACAGGAAGCTTGGAAATAAAACCCAGGTTTTCAAAATGACTTGTCCCACCTTGAGTAAGTACTTGGAGCAGGTGTCTCTTCCAACCTGGGCTATTCTGGGATCCTCTGGACACTTAAAAGCTGGCTGGAATTTCTCAACCTTCACTGCTGAAAATAAACATTGCTATACAACACAGATGCACACCTGAAGACTTTGCCTCTCTGGAATGACTATCAGGTTGTTACCAGTAAGAGCCTAAAAGCAGGAGGTGGTCAGGCACTGGCACATGTTGTCCAGAGTGGCTGTGGAATCTCTATCACAGAATTATAGAAGCCTTGAAGCTACTCAAAACTCACCTGGACAAGACCTGAACTACCTTCCCTATCTAGCTGGACCTGCTTTGACCAGGTCTGTTGACTGAATACCTTCTGGAAATTCTTTCCAGTTTACATGACTTTGTGACAGACAATTATAGAACTTCTATGAGAGGGTTAACTTTCCCTCCTATTATCAAGTTTATTAAACAGTTTAGTGTACAGTTTAACAATTACTCTTACACCCAACTAAATTACTATAATTTCAGGAACCAAACACTTTCTACTTGCAAGCTACTTTCCACTATGTTAGTCTTAGTTGTAAGTCTTAGTTGTAAAGCAAACTGAAAATAACATTTTTTAACCAGTACATGAGGTTGGTCTTACCTACATTAGTCTATTAAAAATTAACAAAGATTTATTAACAAAGATGATATAGAGAAGAGTTAAGGGATTTTTCCAAGATGACAGGGAAAATTTGCCTGTTTGGAAACCTCCAGTGTTAGAATATCAGTGAAAGGTAATCACAAACAAGGAAATAACTGAAATTTCCTCTGCTTTCACATTCTGCAGGGTTATAACGAGTCCCTGATGGCAGTAAGAAAAATCACTTTGGGTTCCAAGTCCAGTGAAGATCCATATATTGCCTACTTCTCTTCAGTACTGAATTTGTTTTAGTCATAGACCTGCCCAACAAAAACAGTAGAATATTTTGATCTTAGGCAAGCACATGAGGATATAGATGCTACTTCAAATATTTTTTTGTCATTGGACAGATACTAGACATATAGTTAGCAAAAATTAATTACAATCAAATTTCAAAAGAACAGTTAGCACATTTAATACATACAGCTAGTATGCAGCAAGGACAGTGCATAATTAACGAGCACAAAATGCTAAAATGAGCTACATTTTTCCAGCAAAGTGCTGTTTTTCTTTTATCAAGAGCCACACGTTTTTGCAAACCAAGACAGCTAGAATAAGCTCATTTCAAGGACAAAATAATGCGTGTTTAAATTTTGTTAGCTGTAAATATATTACTATCAAAAGAAGACAAAGTCATACATCATTATGCACACTCTGACAAGGTTCCCCAATGATCAATTCATAATGACAGACAGATTAATCACATTTTCGTTTGACAAACTGCATTGAAAAATGTGACTCCTAAGTATAAAATTTGAGAACTTAGCCATATACACTAGATAATAAAGATTGAAAGACTTTTCCTCAGTATTGTCTGACTAGTCCTTCTTTCAGAAACAGCCCTTTCCTCAATAACGTGAAGAGGTGTTTTCCTTCTGCAGTTTATTTATTTATTTATTTTTAAGATTTAATATCCATGCACTTGAGATAAAAATTATTAATAGTAAGGTGACAATCTGTTTTGTTTTATGTGAGCTACAGAGAAAATACAGCAAGCTCCTTTTATCATCATATGGATCATACAACAATACTAATCAAATACAGGAAGAAAAAGGGACTTGCTTAAACAAACAGAGAAAAAAATCTCCTATGAAATAATCACATAAGGATACATTTTATATCATGCTGCAAGATCTTTAATATTCATCTTTGCTTTTCAGCTACACAAAGTCAAATTTATCTAAATAAAAGTAAGCATAAATTTTAAATAATCTTCACAAACAGTGAACTGAAAGACAGATGCTACACTAAATCACCTCAAAAAAAAAGAACAACCTCAGTATTCACAACGGCAAGGAACATCTATTATTCTACTACATACACAAAAAAGAAAGTGGTCTATGTAACTCTTCAGTTCCTAATTATTTGAAGACACACAAAACCACCTACGATACCTTTTCATTAACAAACCTTACCCACTATTAACAACATTTATATTAGTAATAAAAATACCTTAAATATTTTATAGCTAAAACGTTAACTATCTGACATTACATATGTCTGCACAAACAAAAACCTCACCAGTATCAAATCTAGAACTGTTTGCATATTGTTCCTTGAGACTGCTTCTGTAATTCAGGGGATATAAAATATTTTTACCTTTCTGTTAATATCTGGTAGAGCATATGTGGCTATTTAAATTAGAAAAGGCACTATTAACAAGCAAACTGTGTAACAATAGAATATGCAAGTGTAAGTATGAAACCGATTCTGCTGTGATGAAGCACAGCAATAAGAAAAGTCTGTAGAGCAACAGCCTCGCTGATATTAGTTATAACTACTAGTATATCTTAATGGACTGCATTTATGACGTATTAAATTTCAATACAGGGAGGGGGAAAACAGATAAACAAAAAAAAAAGGTTAATCACGTTCCAACAGCAGGAACAAAATCAGTGCCATTAATCTTCTGTAGTTACTTTTGTCTTCTGTTTGTCTACACAAAATAGTTGGATAATTTTTAAATAAATACATTTCTTATAAATTGACTAGTACATGTATTGATTTACTCCATTCTTATTTCTTATTTAACAAATAAATGGTTTATTATTATTTATATGATACAATTTACATTATTTTAAAAGATTTTCTATGTAAAACTCACAATATGTAGTGATTAAGAAGTAATTATTGACAAAGGATACTTCATGCCATGTTTTCAATTTAGAAGGGCATTTAACAGCTTTGTTTTCAGCTGTTTGTACACAATTTCATTAAACTGCATGTACACATAAATATACAATTTGCACTTAAAACAATTTCTTTACTACTTTTTAGAAAGCAAATATCTGGACTTTGCATTCTCTTTTTTGCTTTTCAAAATCTGCATCACGTGCAAACGTTAAAATACATACAGACACACGTATACCTCCTCGTGTATACCTCGATACTGTGCAAAGCTGCATTGAATTCAATAAAGCATTCATATTACTCAGAGATATTTTCAATGAAGAATTTAATTGTACTGGTATATTCCTGGTACCTTTCATAAACCCAAAGATTCTTAAATTCAGGACCTAAATTCAGTCAGTCAGAATCTTCTGCAGTGAAAGAGTCTTCCTCTATGTAGCATAGATTTTATTAGAAGTATTTATGAATGTAATATGAAAAATAAATTTATTAAATGCATTCTTTCATCAAGACAATTACTATAATAGCACATTGGTTTAATTTCTGATATTTTAACACACCACCACTGTGCTGCAGGGGTACTATTCTACATGATAATTAGTATTAAAACCACACAGACTGAGTAATTTTCATCACACACATTTCACAAAAAAAAAATAGTGGAAAAAGCACAGGGACTATAATATTGTGGGCTTGTTTTAACTTTGATCTTCACCGTTTTAATTAAAATCGCAAAAAAAAAAATCTCAGGATATCACATACTCCTATGTAGGACTGGCACAACGTGCAAATTTGTTTTTCTCGTTGGTGAGACCAGTAAAAATAAAAGCACTAATACCTTCAAAATCAAATATAAATGTTTTTTGAAGACAAACAGAAATCAAAAAAGCAAAACTTAAACACAAAAAACATTTTTCTATTGATAAAAAGAAACGTTTTCAAATAAAGATATTTTAATTGCAAAATAACATGTTCAGATTTTACAACCAACCTTATTGTAAGAGTCCTTATACACGCACAGGGAAAAGTAACAGAAATAAAACATTTACAACACTGTTAATGATAAATATTTCCTAGTCAAAACTGAAAAATAAGACCTCTGGACTGTTGACTTGATAAAAAAAAACTCTGACATGAAAGATGTTAGAAAATACTGTTTATATTTACAAGTGATTATAAAACATCAGTTTTTCAAATGGTTTCAAGAGTAAGTCTAAGTGCATACAGCACAATGGAAAAGTGGATATGAGGCATTTCTATCCATTATTGTCTTGCTACATAACTTCTTTGCATTCAACTTCAAATAAACATTTTTGTAAATGTTAATTATTAAATATGATAAAGATAATAGCATGCTGAACTCATCCTTCTAATGGATTTTGTCTACATATTGCTTTCTTATAGTTGTAGTGTGACATCTTATAAACAAAGCAAACATTGCTTCCTTAAAAAGATATGAAATAATTGCAGAATACTAACAAATGTCCAAGCAAAACAGAAAAAAGACAAAAAAAAAAAACACTACTAACATAGCTAATTGTGGATTTCTATTAAATTCATTTTCACTATTGAAAGATATAGAGAAATGACAAATATAAAACCGCAGGAAAAAGGTTCAAATCATCACCAGTAAATAATACGCCAAGTGAGACCTTACTAACGTTTAAGAATTAGTTGTCCATCACAAAGAAATGGGTGGGCATATCAACCTCATCAAATGTTTTCTTTCACTTTGGGTATTTTAGACAAACATTACATTGGGTTACAGAGTACGCCTTCAAAATACAAAGCTTAAACGTGAACTAGCGATATGAAAATGTATGTATAGCAAATGAAACAAAACAGAAACCTAAGACCTTGCCCAAACACTCTCTTTAAATCACAGAAGAGAGAATAAAAATCAAGTTGTTTCTGCCAGTAAAGCAGTGACCATACCAATTTGTGATTGCGGGTAGTTACACTCATGAGGCAATGAGATAACATTTATGAGGTACCAAATGGCAGAGCCCTGGAAATAACCCAGAGTGCTTCACAATCAAGTGTTCTATCACTACACATTGCTGCATTGTTTAATACGTTTTTTCTCTTTTCAAGGAAGAGAAAACTAGAACAGAAGGAAGAGGAAAAACAGCGGTATTAGATTTCACAGGACTCAAGAAGCAAGGTACCAAGCATACCACAGAAATCCAGGACGTGTTTTCTGCTGGTCCTTTACAGTAGTACCTCTCAAATTCATCAGGAAAAACACCTCCCAAAAACTACTTTCTTTTCTATCCTGCACATGTAGATTCCAACTGCAGCAAGATTGTTCTAATTCTCAGTTGACTTGTGTTCAACATAAATTAAAAACTCCTAATTTATAGAGTCCATACTGTCTCCATGTTACAGCTTGATGTTTTGCCCACCTTGATCTATTCAAGGGATAGTTCATGGGAAAAGGTCCTGCTACGCATCTGTGTTTGCTTTTTTGTTTTGTTTTGTTTATTTAATTAAAACATTAAAAATTTCAAAGATTTATATATATTTAAAAAAAATGTGGATAATAATGGAAGTTCTCATCGCTGCTCAAGTCTGAATGGACCATAAAACAGACAATGAAGTTAAAATTTTAAGGTATGCAAATTTCTTGTTTGCTTGTTTTTAGCGTCTACAGGTCTTTTACATTTTTAAGGATTGCATACTACATATACATTTTTTAAACCTTTCTATGTGTATTGTGTTTTTGTGCAGTAATCCCAGTTTATACAGCTTCCAGTATTACAAGGTATTTTTAAATGCAAGGGACAAGACCAAGAGGTTCAAAACATCCACTGCAGACTGCACACCTTATCTTGTATTTACCATGCTCCTCTGACTGAGACTTAGAACACTTCTGCATGTAAAGAAAAAATTCAAAAAGTCAGAGATTTCCTATGAAATGTTTATGTAATTAACATTTAAAGTAAATCAGATTGGGATATTATTCATCTTAAAAGTTAATTACATTAGATCAATTCTTTTATACTTCAAGTACATGACAAATTTCTGACTGAATTTATTAGGAGTAGAACTTTGCATATTTCACAGTTCAGACATACCAAAAAGGATTTAGCAGAAGTTAACTACAGTGAAGTTGTGTTATGCATAAAAAAGAAGAAAGGCATCATCCTTTTCCTTCAGGAAAAAAAGAAAAATAGAAAGCATAAGACTTAGACACAGAAACAAGTAATTTTAAACTGATGCTATCAATTCAAATACAGAATTTATTTCAATTCATTTTTGGATCTACTGCCCTCTCATTCTCTTTTCAATGTCCTTACTCCTTTTCTACATGCAATTTTCTTTAATGTTCATTAATATCTGTTTTGCAATTTGTAAATTATAGAGGATTTTGCCACTTCAAAGACAGAAGGTAAATAAGAAAGAAGAAAGACCAAATATCTAAAGAAACTTTCTTTCAGAAATAAGCATAGACAGCTATCCTGCAAAATGATTACAAGAGAGTCAACAACCACATGGCCTTGACAAGAAATATGACCAAATACTCCTCAAGGTTTACCATCCTTACAATCGTTTTATCATTACAAAGCAGCCTAGCATTGTCTAACAAAGACTGTCAAAATATTAAATGCAAACTGCACCGCCATTCTTTTTGTAAAAAACAAAAGGAAAGAAAGAAAGAGTGCCTACCATACAAATGCAACTTACTAGAGCTTATTATTTACTGCCATTCCAGGTTTTCACCATCTCTTCCTCCCCTGTAATTTCCCTTTTCTTTCTTATTCCTACCTTTTGTTTTTGATTTTCTTCTTCCTCTCTCTTACTATTCACTTCTGTTTTGTCATCTGCTCTCATTTGTTACTTTCTTTCAGCTGGCAGCATGTGAACCCTGGGGCGGATGCCCCATTTAGCCATGTCTGAGAATGTCAAGCAATTCTGGCTAGGAAAGCCAGCTACCATCTGGGGAAGCGATAGAGGGGGGCCTAAAGCCCACCAGAAAAGCCTGCCCAATAAAAACCAGCCTCGCAGCCTGTAATTATAACTTCCCATACACATACTCTGGGGCCTTGGAAAGTGTCCAAAATTTCTTTCTTCCCACCCCCTCCCCCTCCTGTTTGTTCTTTACACCCTAGCAAACAGATTAAGAAGCCAAAGTGGTAGTCAATACTTTGGTACACCTCAAGGATATTACCTTATGCATAAGCAGCAGCTTCTTGCAAATATTCTACCAACATGAAATACAATTTGAAAATGCAAACTACATACTAACAATCTTTTACGGGATTTCAAAGCTGTTTTATTCATTCAAACACACAATGCTTTGGTACAGTGTTCAAGATACACTGCTGTTGCAATGCAGTTTTCAAGTTCAGTTTGCACTCGTAATTGCAAATACATTCTTTCTGTACAAAATTCCAAGATTGCTGTGCTCTCATAACAAAAACAGGCTCAGAGCAAACTGGTGTAGCTGTGTGCGGGGCTAGATGAGCCTTAAAGGTCCCCTCCAACTCTAGGGATGCCATGATTTTAACAGCCCTTCTGAGTAAACTGAAATAATGTTGGATCATTTCCTTGTAAAATGTGCAACCTACTTATATATCACTACTGATATCATCAAGGGATATTTACTGATTGTCTCACTACAAAGCACACTGTTTCAGTGGTCACATCTTTAGCAATACAGGTGAAACAGAGATCCTAACATCATTCATTACGGGAAGAGATTACATGTCAATAAGGTATAAACATAACTTACTGATCAGACCAGAGAGATCTTCCTTTAAAATGCATATGCAGTATTTCTGACGTGGCAAACTGAATTAATATCTTTGCCATGCTAAGATTTACATATATGTTTTCTAATAATGATTTTGAATATTTAAAAATCTCTATTCTCCTTTAAAATACATACATCTCATGTAAATGTATTATGGCAACACTGATGATTTCCTCAAATACTCATGACAAGGTGAACTATCATCATTAATTGCAGATTTGAGCTTTAAAAAACAAAGAGGACATCACAGTGTCCTGTGACACAAGTTTATTTTGTTTCATGAAACGAACTAAACCCCTACAATAAAATGCTTATCAAAGAAAGCACCCAAAACATACAGCGCACACACACACACACACACACACACACACAGAAAAATAAGTTGCAGTTTCAGCATTATTGCAACTTAGCAATAATTGGCAAGACATATGCTCTACTTCTTGCGAAAGAAATAAAAATGAAATGGGAAAACATAAATACAATCTTAACATACCGAGTAGTTTTATGGACAGTAATTCTTAAGCAAATCTGGTGAGTGCAATATATTTCTCAAGCTGTCTGAATGAAAGAATCAGCCTAGACTAATACCTTAATGTACTTGTTCATAATCAAAAGGGTAAAAAACGCTACATACCATGAACCTGCAGGGACAGAAATTCAAACAGTTTTCAAAAGGGTACGGAATTAAACATCCATAAGGATGGTAACTTCCTCTGAATTCATTTAGTGCTTAACAATAATTTATGCTTGTATTAACAGATGAATGACTCCATAAACATGCTAGTGTAAGATTAAACCAAACATGAAATTAAAATACTATGACAGCAAGTTTGAAGATATTTAACAGACCTGCATTGAGCAAAATGACCATCTTAATTTACAATAAAAGGTGGTATAAACAAGATTTGTATGAGCTTAAGAGCCAACCACTGCCTTAAAAAAAAAAAGTCTTAAATGGATAGGTGTGACTAATACTACTACATTCCTAAGTGATTAATTTTTGAAAACATATAAATACCTTTAGTTCAGTTTTTAATTTGTTATCTTTTATGTGAATTTGCTAATAAATTTCACATTTAGTATCCATTTTTCCCACACTGTTCAAAGTATTTCTTTACTTCCCATTTCCTTCTCTCCTGAAGTTCAAAAATTCTTGCTTGTATTAGCTGAAACAGTAATAGTGGGATGTTTTCTTTTGCACAGTACACAAAGAACTCTGCAGAAACATACAATTTATACAGAATGCTTTTCAAAATAGGACATAAATTCCTTTGACATGGTACATAATTCCACAAATTTTCTTTTTTCTTTCAGTATGTCTGCAAAAACCTTTTTGCAGTTTAAAAAACTTGAATGCACTTTTTAAGTGTACTCTTCCTGCGCTGGAAACAGACTGATAAACTGCTTATAGAAACTACTGGATTTTTAACACTATGTACATTTAAGTTTTATTTTCTGTAAACTAAATATAAGAATGCAAAATAAGTCCAGTTCCAGGCAAGAATAAAGTTACCACATGGAAAAGAAACTAACTGTCTTATGTTAAAGTCAAAAGGAAGGGAAAGGATGCATGCTCGAATTCTGGAAAATAGCAGTAAGATGAAGAAAATCAAAGCAGAGACCGAAACATCAAAAAGAAGGGCTGGAAACAGTACAATCTGTCTGGCTTATTTCTGACTTCATTTTTTTCTCAACTATATTAATAAAAGTTCAATACATTCCTAGCAATTTTAAGTGCAGTTATATAAACAGAAATAATAGAAAATGTAACTAAGCATTTACTGGAAACCCTTTTGAAACTATGATTATGCTGTTTAATACCTAATTATTAGGAATCAGATATAAACAGATTTGGGAATTTAAATCTTTTTAGCAACTATTAACTAAAATGGCTGACAGATTGGTGTTTACTGTCTCTAAGGTATATAAAGTTATCATTAGATTGCAAACTTTCCTTTAACAAATTATTTAGCCTGCTAGTGGAAAAAATCCTATAATAAAACAATTTTAAATAATAAATTATTTACACACTTTGAATAAAAAATGAAAGTTTCAAGAGTAAACACGGACAAAAGATTCACTTTCCAAACAAGACAAATTCTGTGAAGAAAAAAAGAAGTCACATAAATTTGAAACAAATGTGGAAGTAGTGAGAGTCCAAAAAGGAGAACGTTAAGGCCCAAAGGGTTTTATATTCCCTGTGACTAATTATGCACTCATCACCACAAATCACTACAGTTTTAAACATGTTTGTTAACTATGTAAAAGCAAGACGTAAAATGGTATGGAATAAGAAACAGATGTATATGCACATCATACCTTAAGAAAGAGTTTTTGCAGGAAAAAGAAAAAAAAGAAAAAAAATGTCTTCCATTAGAAAAATAGAAAAATATGAAAATAAATAATAAAAGGTAAAAAAAAAAAAAAAAAAAAAGGAATTCCTAACCTGCCAACCCTACCAACCAGTCAGAACATTTCAGAATAAATGATAAGAAAAAGAACAGTATTTCTATTGCTTGAAAAAACACCTGATACTAGAATTCTGAAGTGATTTCGTGAAAAGTAACTCCATAAAATGTAATTAACTTAATGCAGAAGGCTGTTATTTACAAAATTAGAGTATTTTTTAATTATTATTTTAAACAAAAATTCTACAAAATACACAGAAATGGTATTGCATTAAATAGCTCTAGCAGATGTGAAGAATAATGAAATAAAACAAAACAAAACAAGGAGTCAAACAGTCAATTTCCTTCAAACCAATGTCAGACAAACTCTTCCTTTTGGTTGCAAATCCAGGCAGAATACAAGAAATTTTAGGAAGGCCTTGGCAGGGGCAGGACAATACAGGGAAGTGTGAGGGAGCTACGTTTTGTCAATTGAAAGACTGCCTGAAGCTAGATGTGTGAGGAGTCTGACAGCACTGCAATAGCTAATCTTGTCTTAGACTTTACAGTCCTTACACAGGACATTTAAGATTTTGAGTTCCACTTAACTTAAGAACAGTAACAAAGAAGTCATACACGTATAATGAAATCTGTTTTATCTAGATTATTCTACGATAGAAAGAAAACTGCAAGTAACTTCAGCTTAAAGCATACAAGTGCATCTTAAGTTTTCTTTATTTGTTAATTTGTAGTTCCTTCCCTGTAGCTTAGAGATAAATAAAAGAAGGTTTTTTGTTGTTGTTGTTGTTGTTTTAATTAATTAATTAATTAATTAATTTAAAAAGGAAAAAAGATATACCAATCACAACTATTTTAAATTTAAAAACTGCGGTCAGCTGAAATGAAAGAGGTAACTTAATGTAACAGTAAAGCATGAAAAGTTGGCTGGATGCTGCACTATTACACAACCAAGAAGAACAAGCCTGCCTACCCATCTGCGAACGCTTGCATTTCTTTAGGCTTTGCAACATTGAAGATATTGTTTCTGTTAGTTCTGCACTGTCTTTCAAATGCTTTCAGAGCTGCACATATATTTCCATTTTGCTTAGACAATACTTACTTATATTCTTTGCGCAAGTTTTATTTCATTTTTATTCTGAGTTATTGGTAGATGCAATTATGGACTCATTTACCATCTGAAATGTCAGCAATGTCTGAACAAACACACTTCTAGATTAAAAACTAAAAATGCACTCATCAGACTTAAAAATAAGTTAGGAATTTCCTTTAGAAAGTGTTGGAAGTGTAGAGTACAACTAGCAGCTAAATGATTTTTCAAATAATTTATTTGCTTAAGACATGTTTTGAAGAAGACTCTAAAACATTTATACGACTATTTGCTAATTCCAGAGTGGAAAATAATTACAGCTGAAATTTGATGACTATACCCCCTAATAAAAGGCTTTTTTTTTTGTCGTTATTGCATTGACTATATAAAGACAGCCATGAATAACAAGAGATATTGTAACATATCTTTAACAGAATAAAAAGAATGAATAAATGGGGGAGATATTTCCATCACGTTTGCTTAATAAAATACAGAACTCTGTGATGAAACACCATGAAGAGCCAGCAAAGGTATAAATTAAGTTTTATATGCATCTTTGTAGATACTCAAAAATTACTTCTATTCCATGGACACCAACTATAGCATGTTATCACCATACATGGAATGTTAACAGTTGTAGCTGTTTTATAGCTGTCAATAACGTAAGAGTTAATATTCTGAAGTACAGTCCAAGTATTCACACATTTAAGAAAAAAAAGTGTGTACTTTATTACATGCTTGTATATCTCCATTTCTGTTTAAAGAAATTGATAGATATATGAAATTTTGAACAGAATGCATAAACTGAGATTAAGATATGCCTTCACAAGTTCATTAACAGGAAAAGAACTTCCAGATCCTGCAGTTCAGATTTAATCCACATGATAGTAATTGTTTTTGCATAGTAATTCATTAAACAGATTAAAAAACAACAAAACTGTAACAGTTTATCATTTGCTTCAAGAAACTAAAACTATAGATTAATGTATTCTTTTTCTCAGTCATCAGAATGCAACATCATTGAAAATTAATCAGAGAGACACTACACTGGAAACGGAATACCGAAGGCCTGAGCATTCTGTTTCTAGCAGCAGTCGAACGGAGAGTCGTCAGCTGCAAAGTTCATGTCAGCATTACATAGCAACGCATCTTTAACTGCCCCAAAGAAACGGGAAATGAAAATCTTCCCTCTCCACTCCAGTTTCCATCTCCAGCCATTCTCCCTGCATCAAAGGCAACAAGCTCAACCTGACACGCAAGGCCTATTCCCCCCAGTGCTCTGGCAGGTGCTACAGCCAGACAGAAAGCCTGTTTTCCACAGCCCTTTACCTTGTTTGATCGCTGGTTACTTTTGATCTGACACTGCCCTCACGCTAGTAATGACTTCCCCCTTGCAGAACCCACCTCGCATCTGTCACCCAGAATAAAGGGTATCACGCTGCGCCCTGACAAGGCCTATGGCCATCAGATGTGCTGCCAGCAAGAGGCTCCCCAGCTCCCACCATTTCCAATTCAGCTCCCTTTGTTCTGCTGGGTACCGAGGCCAGGGCACCAGCGACAACAGAGGGGATTATACGCCAGCTGTGAAGCCGAGCCTTCATGAATTTGTATCTTTTCATCCTGGCTTCGTCGCCTCCTTAAATGCAGTGAACTTCATGGTGGTTACTATGAAATACACATCTAACAAATGTTATGGAAAGTTTGTTTAAATCCTCTTTCCTTGGAAAGAAAAGCTAGTGAATGTCCTGTAGTTAAACTAAGACTTTTTTTTTTTTTTTTTTAAACTATTATTATTATTAAAGCTTTCCAACTGATGTGACAGGAGATCACTAAAGGCCAGTTGGCTTGTAGCCCTCAAGAGGCAGGCCATGTGTGAGGAAGGATGTGATTTTTGTTTCATAGGTAGAAGTATTTGAGAGCTAAATAAGTGAATTCTTTACGTCCACCTCCTCTTTGGAAGTAGTATATGTCTTAGCAGCAGATAAGGAAAAATACAGGAGGATCTTACATCATGTTACTTGGGATTGTACAAAAAAAATGGTTAAAACAAAAAAAATGCAGATAGTACTGTACTAAATAAGAGAACTAGGGGTTTTCAGTTTAGGTTTTAATTAAAGGCAATTTACTTATATTGTTGTTTGAGTTTAGTCGCATATATTTCAACAGTATAAAACTTTTTTTTACATCTGCAATTCCAGTTAAAGAACTGAAATTCACATAATAAAGAATCCAATCTCACTTAGAAACAGCAGTTAACCATTCAGTACAAAGGATTGAAAGTCCTAAACAAAATTTAAGTCCTGACTTCTTTACTGTTGTACAATAATACTTTAAAGTCAATATGAACTGAGGACACTAAAAGTCTTTGGAATTAATTTCCTGAGGACTTAAACTTGAATTTAGGAAAACAGTTCTGTTAATTTCCAAAACTGAAAGCACACTTTCTAAAGCGCTGTACATCTAGGTAACATTTAAAACATTTGGAAATCAGTATCTCCAGTCATTGTTTAAATTTTAGCTAAGTTGTTTTGAAAATTTCACCCATTTCTCCCTCTGTTTTCAACTTTAAAATAACGACCTGAGACCATAACCTAAGTAAAACAGCATCTGTCAAGGCCTACTGAACTTCCTGTGACAAGATAATCATGCAAAGCAATGGTGCATCATAACCCGCTGACCTCCCGACATGCATCCTGAAATACTCCCGAAATGAAGTGAAAGAATGCAGAGAAAATGATCTATCTGCTTTAATCTCTTATTCCTCTCCCATCAAAAACCCATAGGCCCATATACTAACATCACAATTTACTTAGCACTGAAGATCCTTCAAGATAAGACAGAAAACGCAGAATGTAAGCAAAGGTTCAAAAAGAGATGGCTTTGTCTGCCTTGTAACTAATTCAGAACACTAAAGCACTGCGATCATATGGCTGTGTGTAACAGAGCTTAATAAAAAATAAGAAACACACTGATTCTCTGGAGTTTTAATACAAAAAATGGCTGCCTGAAATATATAAATAAATGAACATCTTCCATTAATGCCTTTTTATCTAATAATTTTAACCCATTTACTGCTGTCTACCCCCACATTATCTTTGTAGCATTTTTTTTTAACCTAAAGAAGGGACTTTTGGATGAATGTAATGGATACAAAATTGAATACGGAACTGGTCTTCGGGACAAAACAGGAGGAAACTAGGAAAAAAAAAACGTTAGAATTAAACTAGAACAGCTGATAGGTTTCTAATTTGAATAAAAATATGAAGGGTTCATGAGAAGCTCATGAAGATGATAAAAACAATCACAAGGTCCAAGAAAAGAAAAACAAAAAGCATCTGCAGTACTTCTTGGCTTATCAGAACAAAAAGCAATAAAACAGATGAATCAAACTGATGAGCCACCTTTGCGTATACCAAGAGCTCAAACAGAGCCTAAATAACAAATGGTTCAACTACTTTAGAATAGGAACTGAAGGAAAAAAAAAAGTCAGATAATGAAAAAAACAAACCTAAGTTCAGCAGTCTTGAAAGATAATGCAAGCCGTAGGCATCTGGAGACTGCTAGCTACTTTTCCCATGAACAGTTGAAAAGTTCATTGAAATTGTAAGTTTCATGTAAATGGATGACCAAGTGCAAGAAGGAGGGACATTTTTTTCCTTGTCAAACAAGATTATGAACAGTACGCAGACTCTGCAGCCTGGATACTGAGATGCATTTACAATGACTGAGCATAAAGTCATATCAATATAGGATTTATTTCAGGTTAATCTTTGTAAATCAGAGTAAATGGAAGTCAACTGAGCAAGTTCAGCATAATGTCAAGTCAGAGCCTGTCTTACACATGCAGCAGGCTCACACACACTCAGTACTACACTAATGGCTTGCACTCTGTGAAAGTACTGAACAGAATGCATTTGCACCTGCTACTACTATTGCAACAAAAAGAACAACAAAGAAAATAACAAAACAACACCATAAGAAAAAAAATCACAAAAAAAAAACCACCACACACCAGATCCTCTCCTTTACAGTTCAAATCCTAGTGAACAATTTTGTACACAGGACAACATAACCTACTGTCAGCCCTCTTATCCGAAGGATTCTGGATAGTAATTTCTGAAACAGAACAGTAACACTTTCAAAACTGTAGTTTTTATACAGGGTGGAGGGAGACACTTCACTTCCTAATGGCATAAAACCTATTGATTTAACGCTAGACAAATTGACCTTGAACAAACTTGGTGTCAATAACTGAAAAATGTGAAACTGTGAAAGTATATCAGACAAAGAGAAAAATGCTCAACAGAAGGAACGCTTGAGGGAAAAAAGTATCACTTCAGTCAACTTTAAAGGATCTCAATAGCACTGAATAGCAACAGTGGGGAAAATTATGGTGTTGCATCATAATTGTGATCTACTATTTGAACTTGAAAAGGAATTAAACCTAGAAAAGACAGAAGCCCTTCTGTTCCTTCAAATGGTTTTCCAGACAACAAAATTCAAAATTCGTTTTTAGAAAAATAATAACTTTCAATAAACATTTTTGTTATAAAAGACCTGCACCATAGTATATAGTATGACATATTGTATTGGCCACAGCTCATCAAATTCACAAAACTGCTAAAAGTGAAAAGGGCTTTAGAAAAAAAAATATATAATAACACAGTATCATCACAATTCTGATGTAGTAGAGTTTTTTCTTAATACTATAGTGATGAATACAGTTTACTTCAACTAATGATTTTTTAAAATTAAATATATATATATTGATACAAGTAAAAAAAAATTACCTAAGGCAGAGCTTGTATTTAGAAGGAGGAAAACATGTAACAGTATATTAATACTGCCTAATAAAATGTTTCCGATTCCAACAGTAATTCCAGGAGTGAACAAACAGCAGGTACTTGACTGTGAATGTCTTGATGCTTCAGTATCTGCATGATTCACATGCACATTCTATGCACTTGCTGGTTTGTAAATTCATACAGAAATAGGTTTAAAACTGACTCATAAAAATGTTTAGTGTAGTTGATAAAAGAGTTAGTATAATACACTGAACTTACATTAAGCCCTCAGATTTTTATAACTGGGGTTTTGTATAACTGAAGTATGTTGGCAAATGCTCATAAAACACATGTGTAACACAGAACAAAATGCAAGGAAAAAAAAAAGCAGTCTACAGAATGTCTGAATGTCTACTTATGACAAAAACAGTCCCTGCCTAGCAGAGACTTAACATTTCCTATCGTACTTGTTTAAAATGACATTCGTCTGGATGAATCCCAACTCAATCACAATCCAGAGGACTAAATCACTTAAGACCAAATTTCCCATTTTTTTCCTTTTATGGAAGCAGTACCCCAAAGAAAATATTCAGTAACAATTTTTTTCCAAGCTGTTTTGTGCCTTGTGATCTGCATCTTTTATTCCATGTGTTAGTTCAGTTGAATTATTTTATCTTTTTTTATATATAAGACCATAAAGAGCAGAAATTACTCATCCTCTATGACAAAAACAGCTCATGTTTGTTCCCAGAAGCAACGTTAATAACAATGATTTAGAAAACTGTTAGAAAATTGAGACTGGGACAGAGTTCATTTTGGGACAGAGTTGACCACCACTCATCATAGCTCTCCATCAGAAGCAAGTCAGAAGAGGCTATCAGACTAGATATGTTTGAAGAGCAGCATTATTTATAAGAATGATGAGGCCTCGCCTCAACTATAAGAGAAATTATGAAAAAAGATGTAAGAATGAAGTTTAGAGCATTCCTTTATAAAGTTACTATTCAATATCACAGAACATATGACTTCTGGAAAAGAATGCACAGTTCACTCAGCTTGAAGAACTGATCAGTAGGAATTTCCAAATTTATTACTCTGTTCAATCCCTGAGCTATATTCGTTGACTAATTAAAAAAAAAAAAAAAAGAAAGAAAGCACATAAAATTTCACCACAGAGGAACATAATTCTTAACTGTTCCCAACTCTTCCAACACAAAACCATTGCATTTTACCTAAAGCTGACAAAGCAGAAGTTTTATCATATTGTGTGGCTCTTAGCTCTCCGACAGATTCCACTGATTTTTGCCATGGGGATGGAAAGTTACTGGAAGAAATGTGGGAACCATTTTCAAGTTGTTGCATCCATTTGCTAATTAAAGACAGTAGAAGCCTCCTGGCTTCAACGTTTTTCTGTTTTTCAGCATTTCTCACTTACAATTATGAAGTCAAAAAAAACACCAAAAAAAAAGAAAAACATAAGGGAAATAAATAAATAAATAAACAAAACTGACAGCTTTACTTGATAGTTTACTTACAGCAGCCCCTAGCACCTTGGCAGAGCAATTTCAGGCAGTCTTCCAATCATCTCTGCTCCTCAAATGAAAATGGCCCCATTATGCCTATATCTTACCATGACACATGGCTATACATATATTTATTTAAGTACTCCTCCTTGAAGGACTTCTAACATATGCAGTCCAGGCAGAAAAATAAAAATACTACTTTCCTTTTAAACCTTGCGTTGAACATCAGCAAGCTACACTTTTCAGAGGGCAACTGAAAAGTGCATACTTTACCTTATGGTGATGTTCTCTCCTAAAATTCAGTACTAATGAAGGATGAAAAAGCTTAATGTTTTCCAATTCACATGTAGAGACTAAATACTCCCAACCACCCCCCTCACCTTTTTTTTTTTTCCTTTTTTCTTCTAACTTTTCCAAGCAAAACATCTTGTTTGTAAACTGGAGGAAAATTTCTGTCCTAATTAACGAAAGGGGAAGTTCTAAATAGCAGAAAATCTAAGGTCTTAGAATCAAATCTTTGTACTGCTGTGCAGCTAGTAAAAACTGCACAGATGGTAATATTAAATGAATTGATAGTTAATCAATAATATTCATTTTCAAAATCAAAGCTGTTTTTCCAAAAATACTGATTTGTGGCATATGAAAGCAACTACATGTTACACTTACTCATTAAACTTTTCTGGATGACAAGCTTAAATTAAGCAAAACCATAAGCATAAATCTTCTGAATACAGTGACAAACATGTTAAAAGTAATAACAGCACCCTTTTTGGTGTAGTTCAGTAGAGAAAAATATTTTTTAGTGTTCGCTCTATATGTGTATGTGTATGTGTGAGTATATATATATTTATATATATAAATGAATTTACTTTAGCAAATTAGAGGAATTGAGTGCTAGTTTTAAAATAGTAAAATTCATCAGAAAAATACTATTCTTGGAGAATTATATGGAAGAGAACTGCACTCTGCTATGATTAACAGTAACTATCAATTGTCCTAGCAAACACAGTCACAGAATACCAATGACTGCTGCATAAAAAATGATATGATCAACATTTACCAGGTGAAAGGAACAATACAGTTTGAGAACAAAGTCATGTGCCGAAGCACCTAAATCTTTAATCTGCCTCTGCCTTTTTTTATGCAGCTAAATTTAACTTCTTTCATAGGACAGCTTCCTCAAAGTACTGGCAATAGAAAGAGGTAAAGCATGTTTAATTCAAGAATAATCTATTAAGATTTCTTTTTGAACTACTGGACATACGTTGTTTTTTTCTTTTTCACAAATTTTCTTTGAAAATATAAACCCCATATCACTGCAGAACAAAATATTTGAATCCCTGTTCTTCAAATATACACTAAAAACAGTGTGTTTTGAACACAGCATACTAGAAAAAATTCTGCAAAACCAGTAGCATCTGAACCAACTGGAAACAACACTCTTCAGCTCATTAAAGTTATACTGCTACAAACACCAAATTTTCAACTGTCCTATTTATGTATATTCTATCTAAAGTGTGATTTATTTATTATAACTCATTTATCTTCAAGGCAATTCAAGACCACACATAAGTAAGTGGAAATAGCTCTACACACAAAAATATATACACATCTCACAAATTATGAAATGGTTTATAATATACAGTTTACATTTTTCTCCTTTACTAAGTAGTCTAGATCTGATCAAAATGCTAAAAATAGGTACCTGGATTTTGTTTCACCTCATTAGAACACTCTGTTAAAAACTGTCGTAATTAAAAAAAAAAAAAAAAAAAAAAAAAAACTTTATGTTCTTCCTCTCAATTTTCTACAATTCTCTAATTTTATGAACACAGTATACCATTATCACCGTCATAGGATTAGAGCAAATAGTCCCTGGACACTTTTGAGGTGAGGCTGGATAAGGCGTGGGGCAAACTGACCTAGCTGCAGTGTACCAGATCAATGAAGGGGAGCTGGACTACATGGCCTTCAGAGGTCCCTTACAACTGTAAGGACTCCATGACTTTATGATTCTATAAATGCCAACTTACTGTAAAAAGAAAGCTATTAATTAATGGATGCTTTCTGCATTACCTCAGCAAGGGAAGATGTAGATACACAGAGATGTCAAATGTGCTCTTAGGTTACAAGCTATCACCAACTGAATTCCTACTTTCATGTAAAGGTGGAAAGTAAAAAAAAAAAAAAAAAAAAAAAAAGAAAGAATAACAGTATCTCTCGCTGCCTACACAGGATGTTCATTCTTCATATAGAATTTTTCAGTGCAAGTAGAGACAGCTTTACCAGAGAGGAAAATAATTATCTACACGTGTATCAAAGAAGGACAGAAAACCCTGAGTCAGAAGGGACGCAAAGGGATCAAGTCCAACCCCTAGCTTCACATAGCACCACCCTAAATACAAACTCTGCCTCAGAGTGTTGTCCAAACACTCCCTGAACTCTGGAAGCCTGGGGCTGTGCCCATTGCCCTCTGCTGAAGAACCTTTCCATAACACCTCCAGCACAGCTCCCTGCCGTTCCCTCGAGCTCTGTCACTGTCACACAAAGCAGAGCTCAGCACTGCCCTCCGCTCCCTGTGAGAGCTACAGACTCTTAACAGCTCTATGTCCTTCTTACATTATGACACCCAAATTGCACACAGTGCTGGAGGTGAGGCAGTGCAGCACAGAGCAGAGTGGATAACCCCTACCCTTTCCCACTGGCAGTGCTAGGCCTGGTGCATCTCAGGGTACAGCTGACCCTTTGGCTGCCAGGGCACTCGGCTGGCTCATCTTCAACCTGCCATCAGCGAGTCCTCTGATCCCTTTCTGCGGGGCTGTTCACACACTTCTCATCCCATCTGTTCATATTGCCAGGGTTGCAGAATCCACCTTGTCCTTGTAAAACATCAGCTCTCTAATTTGTTAAGATCTCTTTCAAGACCCTTAAGGGAGTCAACAGTTACTCCAGTACAGTGCCTTCCACAAGCATACCCCATATACGTTCAAGTTGTCTACTTTATTTATTAAAACACAAAAGACAACTGTCCCAAAAACTGATCCCTGCAGCACCCCACAAGTGATAGGCCAGCAGCCTGATGTAACCCCATATACTATTAACACTTTGAGCCCAGATCATCAATCGTTCACCCACATTACCTGTGGGTAATTACATTCTGGCTAGGAGGATACTGTATCAAAAGCTTTACTGAAATCCAAAAATATTATACCACCTGGCTTTCCATGGACAACCAGGTGGGTAATCTTGTCAAAAAGGAAAATTACATTTGTTAAACAGGACTTTCCTCTTGAGAACTCATATTTGTTGTGAACAATAAACCAACTGCATTGTCTTTCAGTTGTTTTTCTGCAATTCCAGGAATAACCTTCTCTACAATTTTACCAGGCACCAAAGTAAGACTGACAGGCTTGAAATTACCAGGGTCTTCATTCCTGCCCTTTTTGAAAATGAGACAATGTCTGCTAGTTGACTGGGACCTCTCCAGATTACTAAGAGTGTTGAAAAGTAATTGAGAGAAGTCTCTCAATGACATCAGCCAGTTCTCTGACTACCCTGCAATGAATCCCATCAGGTCCCAGTGACTTATGTGCACCCAATTGGAGCAGCGAATCCTGAAAAAGTTCCACGTTGGCTGGATGTTGGTCGTTAACACAAAGTCACAGACCTCCAACTCAAGGATCCAGGAGTCCCAGAGCCCATTATCAGTTTTGAAGACAGAGTTAAAGAATGCATTAAATGTCTCTGCTTTGTCAATGTGAGATGAAAATCCCCTTCCAAGTGAAGGACCAAGGTCTTCCTTTTGCTCTTAATAAAATTTTAGATGTTCCTTTTATTGACCCCACAATACTGAGCAGCTTCAATTTTAAATGAGCCCTGGCCACACAAATTTTCTCACTGCAGTGGTGAACAGCGTATCCGCAGACCTCCCTTATTTCTCCACCTCACCTCCAGTATCCATACACTTTATTTTCCTGACTGAGATCAAGAATAAGATCCCTGTTTATCCAAGTAAACATTCTGCCCCACCTGCTTGACTTCTTACATAGTGGAATTCACAGGACCATAGAATGGTTTTTGTTGGAAGGGAATTATCTCAAGGATCATGAAGTTCCAACCCCCTGCCATGGGCATGGTTGTCATTGCCAGATAAAGTACTAGAGCAGTTTGCCCAGAGCCCTGCCCAACCTGACCCTAAATGTCTCCAAGGATGGGGCATCCGCAGCCAATCTGTGCTACTTGTTCCAGCACCTCACCACTTTCTCAGTAAAAATCTTCCCTCTGACAAGTAAGGTAAATCTCCCTTCCTTTATTTAGAACCAATTCCCCTTGTCCTATCACTATCTACTCATGTAAAATGTTGCTTCTCTCATGTTTATAAACTGCTTTTAAATATTGGAAGGCCACAATGAATTCTCCCTGAAGCCTTATCTTTTCCAGGCTGAACAAGTCCAGCTCCTTCAACCTATCTTCATAGGAGAGGTATGTTCCATTCCTTGGATAATTTTCATGGCCCTCCTCTAGAACCTCTCCAAAAGCTCCACATCTTTCCTGTGTTAGGGCCCCATACCTGGATGCAGAACTCTGTCTCACTCTGCCCTTGTGAGGACCCAGATAATCTCATCTCTCCTGCTCTGTTGGTTATCCCTCTTCTGATGGAATCCAGGATATCGCTGGCCTTCTGGGCAGCAAACCCACTCTGTGGCTCACGTTAAGTTTTTCATCAACCAGGACCTCTAAGCTCTTCTCAGCAGGGCTACTCTGAAGAAATAATTTTTCCAGTTTGTATACATATCTGGGATTAACTCAATGCAACTGCAAAACCATGCAATTTGCTTTGCTGAACCTCATTAAGTTCAAAAGAAATTGCTTGTTCCTGTACATTTCAGAGGTAGTACCTGAAAAGTGATCAGCACTGATGGAACCTCAGTGCATTCATAAGCAGCTTCGCAGGGGAACTTGACAACTAACATGTCCTCTGAACAGCCTGAATGAAAACTGTCCTCCCCAGATCCAGCATCAAAGATTTGATGGCAATTTCACTCCTACCATCAAAGAATTTAGATTTCAACTACCTCATGATCTCTATGGTCAATAATTGCCACTTCATTCATAAGATCCCCTCAGCTTACAAGTAAGAAATATAGGAGAGCACCCTTCTCAGTCTTTTCTCTTAGTACCTGTACCAGAAAATTATCATCAAGGTGTTTCTGGAATCTTCTGGACACATTTTTACCAGCTGTATGGTATTCCCAGTAAAAAGTCTAGCAATTCATCCAGAAGAACAAGTGTGGCTGTTCTCTTAGTTCCTTAAAGAATATTTCATTGTTTTAGTTACCTTGGTTGGATGGCCTACAGTAGAATTCCACAGCAGCATTCAATTTATTTGCTTGTCCCTTCTTACCCAGATATTCTCAATCACGTCATTGTCAACTGCATACAGCCTCACCCCTCCCTTACACACAGCCAACCTTCAGCTCCCTTGCTGAAAACCAGCCCACCCCTACTGAGGAGACCAGAATCATCCATTGTGACACATCAGTCAGAGATTTCACCTCCCACCAGATTTCACTTATTCCACTGATATTTTAATTCTGGGACTGGGACAAGGCTGTGTATATATTACCCAGTTAAACAGCACCACACAGTAATGTGGCTGAAGTGCTAACTGCATGAAAGCCACAAGTAAACTACTGCCATGTTACGTGAAATATTTCTGCAGCAAAAAGACATGAAATTATCTTCTGAGTCAGAGGTTTGAATTTCCAGATAACTTCATCCACACCAAAGACAAAGAATATGGTGGAGGCAGAGGCATTCGCAGGACATCACAGCCTTAACAGATATAATCACAAGAACTTTGTTACCTTGTGCCAAAAAAAAACTTACTTTGCTCAAAGAACGATCATGTTGTCTTCATTTGTGTAATACCACAAGTATAAAAGTATCACCATTCAAGTTTAAAATTCACTGCTCAGAGGTATTTTCTACTAGCACAAGGAAGAAGTCATTTATCTCTACTAGCACTGGAGTCCCATAAGTTTTATATAATTTCACTGAGCACTTTTATCACAACTGAAAAAAACAAAAGGTCAGCTATAGTAACCCTTCTGTAATAGATTATGAGCGACACCTTTCTCAAGAGAGATAAAAATCTCCTACAGTAGAGAAACAGTAGAAAGAACTTCTAGATATCTACATATTGTGAAAAAAAGTTTCAACTTAATTTAACGGTATCAAAGATAAGGCTCACACCTGAACACAAAATTAGGCAACCTATATTCTATTATTAAAACTTTTTTAAAACGCAGAAAGCTGTACCTCGCGTCAGATTTCTGACAACAAATAATCTTCTGTTTCTATGTTAACTCAAAGGCATACTGCTTCTAACTCATTTAAATGTACTGCAATATTTGTTACTGCAAACTTGTTACAAACACTTCAAAATCTGGAGTACGTATCACAAATGAGCAATACGCACTGCAGAGTGCTTTTCAGACTCAACAGTACTTAAGCCATGGAAAGAAGAATAAAATGAAAAAGACTAGCACAGTAACAGTTTTTATAGGAAGAAGTAATTTTCTAAGACAGTCTAGATGCAATGAGTAGTACTAAAACCAGTTGAAAATGGTACCAAATAAAGCTGTTCTGCAGCATAGAAAAGCTTCTAAGGTAGCCACCGTTTAGATTTTCTTCAGAAATATCCAAAACAGAAATTCTCAAATACTACTTTCATTGTAGAAATTCACATTTTAAAATAATGAAAACACTTCAATTTAAATACTTGCGTGCAGTGTGCATTAAAATCATCCAGTATCAATGACACACTCACAAACCTCTTACTCATCTTATGCATGATATGTATTCTGTTTATTCTTAAGTATTCCTTACTATTTTCAAGAGGCTGCACAATATTAACAGCTACCAGAAGTAATGTAAGAAACATTGCCCTTGCTCCCTCAAAAAATAAACCTGAACAAACAATTCAGATGACTTCAATACATCCCAAAACTTTATTATTACACACACACACACACACACACATATATATATATGTATGTATATACATAAAAAAGTTACAGAATTAAAAAGTTCAAAGATGATTGTAAAGGAAATCGTTGAATAGTCTTTATAGAAGCCCCTTTTGGAGATACGAAAAAAAAATCTCCAAACACTGACGGGTTTAGAAACACAAAAAATACCTGCACAGATGCATCAAGACTTGCAGGTAAAACAGACAATCCATGCAAAATAGACATCATTTCTGTAAGCATAATATTGTTGTAGCATAGCCTACATAGCTCTTCCCTGGTGCAAAATTACAGAGTATCAGAAGTCACAGAAAGAAATCCTTCTTTGGGAATGTGGCATTCGTGTTAATGAGGAAGACAACAGCTGAATAACAGCAACGCTTTTAACAGCAGCACTGCGTGTACCACCATCACTGCAAAATGTTAAGAGAGCTCACAGATGCTTTTCCACCCTACACAAAATTCAGCTCTCAAAAGCTGTACAAATATCAAGTGACACAAGCAAGGTAGCCCTTTACTTTCAGCCGTAATCAGAAAGGTAAGTTCATTTCAGAGCACTTATTCAGAGTACATTTTCATTTTATTCTGAATTAATCTCCCTGATTAGGCCCCAAATATCAGTACAGTTACAATATTTAAGTTCCAGTTATATAATTTTTTTTTTGTTTGATTACCTTTTAAAATGTCATTGTGTGCTCCTTTTTGTTTAAATATCCTCTATGCATAACCAGAAAAATATTTTAAAAGCAAATAAACACTTGCCATTCACTTTTTTTTTTTGTTATAATTTCATAACATAGGTTTTTGGTTTTACTTCTACATTTTCGCAGTTTAAAAAGAAAACATGCTTACTTCATTCTTCTGTATTTATCATACTATGCAATCTCTTCCTAGCAAATCATTCCTAATGTCAGTCTATAATCACAGAATTTCCTAAGTTGGAAGACACACAAGAATTATCAAAGTCCAACTCCTGAGCACGCACTCATAAGTTAACATCACTGACAGATATATTATTTCCTAGACTCTCAAACAACTATTTTAAAACAATCTAATAATTTTACAAAACAATGACTTCTGAATAATACCAGCAGAAGGTAAAAACTCTACCAAAACAAAAAGAATATGGGGACCCAATGGTGCAAGGAGACTGGACAACAGTTACAGGTGCAAGACCACGCTGTGCAGAATAGGTATTATGCCCATCCAAATGGATAATATGATAAAAAATTTCAAGAAATTAAAAGTTAAGATGCTGGGGGGACACTAAGCTAAGGAACCTGGAAAATCACTGGAGCACAGCTGTTCAAGATTAGATAAAGTTACGTAGAACAGCACCTATGGTTGAAGTTCACAAAAGAACAGTTTCCTAACAATTTGCAATCTGGATTAAAAGAACAAAGTGTTTCAGAAATTCAACATGTTCATTTTTCTAGCTACGTTAACTATAAAAAGCTCAGATAAATCTTACTGGAAGAGATGATGTAAAGAAAAATTACTGTCTGCTGTTCAATATCTTTACATAACTTTGTCTTTGTTCCATAGAAATAAAAGCAGATTGGTATTATCTTTGATGGATGCAAATTACAAGCATTTTAAAATAACGAAACTGACAGTTTCAAGGATTTGCTTCACAACATCGAACTTGCTACCTCCTTCAGCAAGAAGCATCAGAACTCACTAGGAAAAGTATTATCAGTTTTGATTTATTACTTATCCTCAGGTGAATGACTGAATATTTTTACCAAGAACAACACAGATCAAGATATAAAATCAACAAGTGAAGAATTATAAGTCACTCATGTGCAGTCTGTCAGCATTATATTCTGCCACAAGATATAGATAGACTGATAAACAAAACCAGAACCACTTCCATCTCCCGGGGGAAAAAAAAAAATCACCAAATTCTACAGGAACAGAATTGAGATTTTCTGGTACAACTCAATTTAGGTAACACTTTATATTAAAACTCAAAACTTCTAGTGAAAAGGTTTTCCACTGTACTATCACAGAATTCCAATGACCAAAGAAGTTCACAGCTAATAACATCTAGTTACTTGACTCAAATGGCAATTAATGCAATCAAGCAATCCAAAAGGCTCCATATCCAGATACCAATCTCTGGCCATAATTATTTTTAAATTAGATTAAAAGCTTAAATAATTTATTCAGCAATAACAACAAAGACCCCCAAGCAAATAAAAGAGCACCTATTGCAATCTAATTAAAGATCTATTATGTCCACTAAAATGTATATACATCTACCCTACAAAATGAAAATTACACGTTTTGCTTAGTTTATTAACAATTTTAGTAATCAAACTAGATTGTAAAATCTATTAATTATTAGAATCCAAGAAAAGAAATATAATTTCACTGTATAACTCTTCTTCATCATAGCAGTTATATGCTGTTGCAGAGGTTTTACTGCTACAATAAAAGCCTCTTTTGAAGTCCAGTGCTCCTGAAACTTTCTATTAATTTCATTTTACTTGCATTCATTCTTTTTACATAACAAGTAGGTCATGTTAAACAAAATACTGAAACAGTAAATAAATTGTATGGGTATGTTCTGAGCTGAATACTGATTTTTTTTTCTATGTTAAACACTTCAAGCTGCAAAAACAAACTAAATAACTAATAAATGGGAGAAAAAAAAAAACTACAAGAAAAAAAAGTCAAACAAAGCAAAAACAAGCAAAGATAACACTGCATGCCTGGTAAATACAGAAATATCCTATAAGTACTATTCATTTCTGTATCTCCATTGCCTTTGGTATGTGTTAAATTTACAACACTGAATGGCTCTCTCAGTATTTAAGCATGAAGCAGAAAAATTGACTGATTGAAAAGAGTAATTTGCTTATGGTTTTTTCACATTATTTCTGTCCACTATATCTGTACATGAATCTTAAAATTTTTGTCATCATTTTGATTTAAAAAAAAAAAAAAAAAAAAAAAAGCTTTTCTCAAATATGTATCTATCACAAGCAGTAACATAAAGCCTTGTTAGTGGTATGATATCTAATTTCATATAAAAGTTCACAAGTTTTTCGTTTTATGTTTTTTAAATATTGTTTTTAATCTACCACACATAACGTAAACAGAAGGGTCCAAAACCATAATTAATCCAACAGTGCATAATACAACACCAGTTCCTTGCTCCTTCTAAAAT
The DNA here is from genome assembly GCA_023055505.1 of Callipepla californica brunnescens. Classification (NCBI taxonomy): domain Eukaryota; kingdom Metazoa; phylum Chordata; class Aves; order Galliformes; family Odontophoridae; genus Callipepla; species Callipepla californica. Next base: position 4,080,775 of record JALIRH010000023.1, on the reverse strand, counting down.
TTACACTCAAACACACTCGTACATGACAAGTCTACTCACAATTTCCAATAGTTGGTTAAGAGATCAATAACCAGAGTGAAAAACAGAAAAGGCACATAGTATTATACAGCTTAGTACTATACAGCTCACATTATGCCACAGTGTACACATGTAAAGTCAAGCAAAACTGCTTACAGCTACCTTTACACAAAACTCACACTCTATCCACTGATTTTGTTTCTGCATAGTATAGCACAAAGAAGCTACACTAGTATTTCCAAGAAGACTGAACTCAGGGCTTTGGCAACTGGACATGGAGCCATTCACTTCTACCAGTGGCCCAGCTCTGCAGTAACTGAAGTTAAATCATTTCACAGACCCTCAGAAGGTTTTTATGGAATAAGCTGATGCTTCAGTCCAGTTCCTGGTTCTTTTGTGATACGGATATCTAACCACTATCACAAATGAGTACTCCTGTTGGCAGCCACAGTAAAGGCTGAGTGAGCATGGAGACTAAACCCTTAACCCTTGCTATAGAGATCTCTCTCTAGGTCAGGGTTTTCAGCACTCTGGTGAGGCAGTGTGGTGAAGCATGCACTGCTGCTGCTCATGCTGTACCTTTTCAGTGGACAAAAAGAGGACTTGAGTTTCCATTGCTGTCAGTCTGAAGAGTTTCACAAACACTGAATTTTTAATCTTAAAATCAAAAATGTCTTTCACCTGCATTTATAAATAAAGCTTGCCCAAAGTTTCTCCCACTGAGGAAGAGAATCATGTGAAAAATGAAAACATTAAGGCATATTAAAACAAACAAAACTAAGAAAACAAACAAACAACTGAGCCTACAGTTTTACTAAGTAAAGTCCCTTCCTGCAGTGATGCCTTCAGAACAACAGATACAAATACTTTAAGTAACTTAGGAGGACATACTGTGTTTAAACCCAAAATGCCCAAAAGTTATTATTTTAGGGGGTTCCTAATTCACCTGACATAAATGACTTAAACAAAACTATTTTCTCTCTGATATATATCCTTGAAAAATAACTCGAGTGAAACACTCAATATACTTTTATTTTGCATTATTAAAGTAATAGCACAAAAATAATAATAAAATTCATACAGAAGTGCATAAACGTAATGTTCTTATAATTAGATTCAGTACTCTTTGTTTTCAGAATGGAAAACAAAGGATATATTTCATTAAGATTGTCAGTATTTGCCCAGAAGTCTTCTGTTTTGTATTTCTAAATATGCATCCTCAGAAGACCTTGGCCTTGAAGGAGGCACTAGTTCAAACCAGCATTATCACTGCAGAAGGTGCTCTTACCTAGCAGCAGGTGAAAAAGAAATCAAGGAACAATAGATTTCTCTGGGGTTTCACTCTGGGATCTCCAGAAGCAGTTAGTTTCAATTAATTCAATACACACTCCGTATATCTAGCGTAGCTGTACACGTGTCCATGCTATACTCTTCTGTTTTAAAATAACTTAAAATATCCCACAACTTCCCTAAATTCTACCCAATGCTCTTCTTCCTCTTCATAAATATTTAATGAACTACACATTAGAAATCTTTTGAGTTACTTCAGTAACAATACACATAAATGCACTGCAAAAGTCAAATACTATATACTTGAATAAGCTTTACCATAAACCAGTTGCCAACATTCTGAAGACACTTAAGAACTACTTAAACAGTGATCCTGACAGCTGAACCAAAAAGAAAATAGGTTATGTAGTACCAGCACACTATTCAGAAATTATCTGCTTTGTGTTAGTAATTTGCAGTATTGAGGATTTCAAGTCCTACACAAAGTCAATATCGCCACCTAAGGGTGAACACAAAGTACTGTATTTATTCCTGAATTATTAACAGAAAAAATTATACAGAAAATGTGATGATGTAGGATGAACCACCCAAATGCCTTTACAGAAAACACATTTAATTCACAAACACATACCTTGACTTTCTTTTTCACCATTTAGCTCCAAAGTAGTCATAAATGGTTTACCTTAAGAACAGTATTAGAGAAACTGCTACCAGGTGGACAAAAGAGGTCTTCAAAATAACAGTTTATCAATTAGATTTCCAAAGAAACTTTCCACAACTGCTTCTAATACCGAACAGATCCCTCAAACAACTTTTGTGAGAGTATATTTTTACGGCTCAGCTTAATTTTAGCATTGCTACTGAATGTTTTTAAAGCACGGAACACTATTTTTGCAGCACACTAGTGGTTGTGAGTATATCAGACTAGAATAGACAAACTAAAGAACACTAAAGACTGTCATTATTAATGACCATTCCCAACACTGTCACGTTAACAAATTTTTCCTTTAGAAAGCTCTAATGTAGTACTTGACAATAGATAAAGCACCACTGTCCATCCAGAGTTATGATATATAACAGAGATCAGTCTCTGTATTGGTATCATATTCAATATGTATGCAAATGTTTAGCAGGTAAATAGTCCTATGTATGGGTTCTGTATGAAGAAAATTAACTACACTTCCACGGAAAACATGAGTTTTTAATAAAAATAAAAATAGTAATAGGGAAAAGTCTGGAACAACTACAGTTTTTCAAAATCTTAAAACAATGAAGTAAGCTAGTCAGAAATATTTGGGAAAAGTATTCACCATGGAAGCACAGGGAAATTATCCTCTCTTCTTGAAATTTCTACAACTAGAACATTTTAAAATAATTATGTAAATTATGTAAAAAATGAAATAGTATATGCAATAGGTTGGAGGTGAGAAAGCAAGAAAATCACACTTCTTATGAAACATTTTCCCCAAAAAGCCTTTTTTCACTTACCAGTAGAAAAGAGAAATTTCTATATACTGTACACTTCAGTACTTCACATTACCAGATGATGTCTAGTGTATGACTTTTCCAATCCAACAATTTACCTGGACTAAAATCAGATCTAAGTACTCTTTACTTTCCACATGTTTGCACTGCTGTCATGCACAAAGGTCTCTGGACACACTGCTTAAGTAAATGGTTTGTAGCTGATGTATAAGAGGAAGGAGAGATGATTTCCAAACTCAAGAGCAACAGAAAAAGAAAAAAAAATACTGATTCTCAGTAATCCATGTAAGGATGAATACAGCAAATCACACTACGCCATGAATATTTATAAAATGTGAGAACTTATTTTGTCCTATATAATTTTACAGTAGATTAATTCCAGTCAGTGCTATAAAATGTCTAAGTATTCACCTACTTTGCATGAGATGGACAAAAACAAAGACTTTCAGTTGTATTTTTAATTAAAAAAATTCTTTCACACATCTTAAACGTTATAGGTTCACTCAAACATAACTGTTACAGCTAACACAATATTGTATGTTAATTTCTAACAAAGTACTGATCTTTAAAAACAGCATTAAGTAATTACCTTTAAAATATTTATAAAAATAAGTGTCCTTATATATGGAGCATGAAAAAGTTTTCAAACATCAATTTGCCCATTAAGGCAAAATATGGTCACCTAGAAATGCAAGCTGTATTCTGCTCACAGTAGACAGCAGTGTTCCTGGACAGAGTCAGAAGATAAACAAGTGACTAGAAGTGTGGCTAAGGTAGACTACAACCGTCTTAATGACAGCATCTCAGAACTGTCAAACAAATCATTTCTTTTGAAGTCATTTACTTAACAAGATCCTATTACTGGGATGGGAGAAACGCAGTCAGGATTCCAAGTGTAGTAGCTTCAAGTATCATTTCCTATCTACCCCTAACCATGCATAAAAATAAAAGACAGCGAGGGAAGAATGTATAGCAGTAGGAAAGCTGTCAACCTCTTATAGCATCTAAATCCTCATCTGTATCTTCTTTATCCTGTAGAAGCTCTTTCACCAAATAACAATCTAAAAAACAGATACTGCATGAAGTAGGAAGGTACAAATCTGTAACTCCCACCTGCTAGGTTTAGGCAACCACTGTTAACATAATTTTAGCCATTAAATCACAAAGGTGAGGAAAGGAAACAAAAAAAAATCACTGTAAAGAATTTAAGAGAAAGATTTTCCACCTCTGCAATAGGGCTATCAAATTGAAGTCTTTTCATAATGATAAAATTGAGAGTTTAAACAAAGCTTGTATAAAATTGCCTCTGGGGACCTATGTCCCAATTAGGTTCTATAGTCACTTAATCTGTTGTGCACCCCCCATAAATAAATCACAAAACCTTCTAGGGTTCCCTCCACCATGTTATTTCTTAGTCTGAATATTGCTCCACCATGTTATTTCTTAGTCTGAATATTGTATGTAAATACAGAGCATTCTCCAAATTTTCAACAGAAGTCAAGTATTTTTTCTCTGTGGTGAAATGCAAAAAGAGGTTGGTACAAAGAAACAAAAAGTTAACAGTAAAATCTCCCAATTCATCTGCCACCAGCTTCATTCACATCAATCATAAAGACTATAAAACATTAAGTCCAACAAAACTCAAGAAGCTAGGAGGGTTCCCAGCTTTGCCTGTTCTTCCCTTTACACTGAATTTCTGTGAGATACATTGGTTACATCAGACTGTTTAAGAACAGACAAGGAAAGATAACTCAACTGACACACTTCAGAAGTCTTGTAAATTTTCTCTAGGTTCCTGTTTTGGGCAGTAGGCTTCAGAAAGATTTTGCATACAATTACTCTTCCATTTAAATGACAGAGGAAAAAGAAATATGCTTTGAAGAGATATAAAGCATAAATAGTTATGCAAACAATAGCCTTATACTGCAAGCCTTGTGATACTTTACTTTTTCTTCACACATTCTTTCAAGCTGTTGATTATTTGTAGCTTTTGTTTATTACCATTATGTAGTCAGTAAAAAAGTTCTATTTTTTTCTGTGAAATTCTACTATATTAAACAATCAGAACATAAATTCTTCTTTCTGTGTTTCTGCTCAGCAGTTTGGTAATGGAGTTACTTAGCAACAGATGAAGCAACAGAACAGTGTTCACCGATCCACCTTTCACTGTAAAGTAACATTCACAAAGGCATTATTTAGCTGCTGGATGCCTCTCGATAGATGTATTTTTGAAGTATAAAATCCATTAGCCTGAGACAAGCCTACATGAAAACGCAGCCATCATGTACCATCTATAATGCACTCTAGTTCAAAATTAATAAAAATTGCCTGTAAGATTCACATAACTTTGAGCACCTCTGGGGAAAAAAAAGGAGAAAGAAAAAAATAAAAAATGTAATACACAGACTCAACATACAGAAGCAACAGAAGAGATTTAACAAGGAGAAAAAATACCTGATAGTCTATGTACTTCACGCAAACAAACCAAGACTGTATGTCAAGGACACTTTCTTTCCACAGAATATTAGGATTTCAAAAACATTACTGTTCAGCTCAAAAATACGCACACCCACTCTTCCGAAAACCATCTTCTTCACATAAGAGTAGGAAATAAGATGTATCACAGCAAATATTACTCACAGAATCACAGAATCACAGGGGTTGGAAGTGACCTCCAGAGATCATTGAGCCCAACCCCCTACCAAAGCAGCTCCCTAGCCCAGGTTGCACAGGTAGGTGTCCAGGTGGGTCTGGAACATCTCCAGAGAAGGAGACTGCACCACCTCTCTGTGCAGCCTGTGCCAGTGCTCCGTCACTGCACTGTGAAGAAGTCCCCACACACATTTGTGCAGAGCTTCCTGTGCTTCAGTTTGTGGCCATTTCCCCCAATCCTATCAACACGCACTGCTGAGAAGAGTCCAGCCTTGTCCCTTCGCCTCTCGCACCTTAGATATTTATAGACATGGATCAGATCCCCTCTGAGTCTTCTTTTTTCAAGGCTGAATAGACCCTGGTCTCTCAGCCTTTCCTCGTAAGAGAGGTGTTCCACGCCCTTTATCACCTCTGTAGCCCTCTACTGGACCTTGAGGAGAACTCAGTCTTTTTTTGTATAAAGAAGCCCAGAATTAGACACAGTTCTCCACGTGAGGCCTCACAAGGGCAAAGTAGTAACAGTGGTTTTATTTCAAAAGGCAGTCAAGAACAAAAATAATAAACAGAAATTAATAAAGCAAGCTGTGGATTAGCATTTACAACAAAACATTACTCTAAGTTAACCATAAGCTATTAGACAATTATTATTATTTTTTTAATTATGGAAAGTAGGAAAGTAAAAAACTGTCAATTTACAGTGACAAATAATATTTGTCTTGCTTCATCAAATGAGATTAGGCTTTCACAATAGAAAGATTTGAAAATATCCTGCCCCCAGGAAGTGAAAAGATTAGCAGTTTCAGTGTTTTTGGCATCTACTGGAATCATCCATGAATACTTTAGTCTGAAGATTCAGTCTCCAGGAGTTCATAATGCACTTTATTTCATGTTTACAGCTGTAGACTGGTAAAGAGTTGAATGTGGACTTTACAAAGCTAAACTGAAGTCTGCCAAACAAATTGGGCAGCAGCTTAAATAAAATTTAGAATTGATAACTACATTCATGTAAAACCATGCAAAGCCTGAGTTTTGATGAATTTTATTTGACAAACCTTCAGAAATGATGAAAAAATAATAATACTTTGTTCATTTGAGTACAGATGAGAGATTTACAAGGACCTACTTTAACAGTACTGGAAGAGTTTATTTTGTAATCAGGGTGAGGAAAGCAACTGGGAACATCGCAATATTTTTGCCTTTGAACTATTTCAAGATCTTTGTTTTGGCTATTATCTCCAATTGATCAAATTCCTACAATTTGGTGAAAACAAAACACCACAAAATGACAGTTATTTTAAAAAGGGAAACCCTTCTCAAATCTCGTAACATGTTAGTCATTAGTACGCTTGCCTATTTTAAACCATACATCAAATGACTCAGAGTACAAAGTACACTGTTTCCTTACAACCAACATTTTTTCCACTTCACCAGTTTTCAAACCATAAGTTACAATGCTGGCCTAAGCTGAAAGTTAAGAATTCAGATGCGAGCAAACTTGCCTACTTAAATTCTAGAATAAATAAATAAATAGATAAGTAAACAAACAAAGCCAGTGCTCTAGTATACCACTTAGTGGAAACTGGCCTTGAGCTTTAGAAACCATCTCTCCAGAGCTCACTCACAGTGATCAGGACACAAGATACTGGTACTACTCCTCAACACTACTTCATTCCACTAGTACAGGCACACTGCTATAGTGCATCCTGATGAGAAAGCGAAATATTTCATGAAAAGATTATGCATGTTTTATCTGTAGTCAACAGCCAACCTACTGAAATCTTCAAGTTCATATAAATTCACATTGTACTGTTTCATATAAACAAAAGAAACACTTGATATGTACTAAACATTTTCCCACACAAAAATCTACCCAACACTTTATTCCTGGAATGTCGTGCCAAAAAGCAAAAGTTACTGTGTGTCTGAAATAGCATTAGTTTAACACGTACTCGGAGTCACTTTCTGAACTATATAGATATATCTGTAGAATCTACATTTTCTTATCTAAAAGAAGAACACAGATCGATCCTTTTTGGCTGTGAACTGCTTAATCAGACCAAAGTTTTAAACTAACAAAAAGCAAGGGAAAGCTTTGACAACAACAATGCCATGAGGAAAAAAACTTGACATATACTTACTAATTTGTTTTCTTGCATGTATATTCTTTGCAACTTCAGGCAGCCTTTAGCTATAATGACCATTCCTTCATCTGAGATCTTGTAACACTGACCAAAATGAATGTCTTTCAATTCTTTGCATTTTGAACCCAGCTGCAATTAATGAAATCAGAGCAAGTATTTAAAAATAAAGGAAAAGGAATATTAGACTGAACTGGAAAGTGATGGTAGTTAAGATTTCTCTGGGCTCCTGCATTCCCTTTAAAATCATCTTTATCTGCAGGTTTTATGATTACTATATGAAAACAAGAAAGATTATAAATACACACGACTGCTAACTATGATCAACAAAAAGAAGTTAAGAGTAGCATTTAAGAACTAAAAAAATTATAGGGCTTATTTAAGCAACTGTAAATGCCTGCTTACTAGACAACTGACAGGATATTTTACTTAACACCTTCACAACTCACCCTAAATACTCTTTTTAACAGAAGAGGCAAAATTGATGAATAACTCCTGTATGCCTAATAAAGATCTGAATTGTCTATTTTTGTCATGTAAAGATAAAGTAAAATTCCATTTACCTAAGGTAAACTATAGCACTACAAACTAGACAGCAAATATGGTACTAATATATATATATATATCCATATCCTGATCTATAAAGTAAAAGAGATCATCTGATTTTAATTATATCCTTGAAAACTTTCTTCCGTATTCTTTTCTGTACTTGATGAAAAGTCGTAAGATTAAAAAGTTACTAAGATTACAAACAAAAATGTAGAAAGGATTGTTACCTGCTTTAAGCCTTCATCAGTGAGTCTGTCTTGATTGCCTACATGCACTTTCTGAAGAAGTGGACAATGAGAGGCAATTGCCATGATGGAGGTGTCAGAAAGCTGCTTACACCTGTAAGCAGTATACCTTAGCAGTCCAGGACATTTGCATGCTAATACGCGAACTCCTGTGTCAGATACATTGCGGCAGTCAGAAATATTAATTTCAGTAATATTCTGGCTTCTTGATGCTATCTTTTCCAACAGCTCATCAGTGACCTGCAAACAAAAATCAAACACTTAAGTTTAACTTATTTTGTAAGTATTTTCTATTCATTAACGTAAAAGCTACTGTGTTTGCATACCTATTGCAGTAATAATAAGATGTGTCTTCTGAAATAAGAACATACTGCACTGACCAGTTTTACAGTTAATTTTAAAAAACTCTGCTCCAATTCTCGGAGAAAACAAGATTAGCAGCCCTCGTCACATTCCAGAGAAAGTGAATTTCCTCCATTAAAAGCAAAGGATTGCTTGCTTTTCTCTAGCAGCTCTCTACTTAGCAAAGGTAGTATTTACAGACGAGTAAATGGTTTATAAGTCTTTGAAATGCAGCAAGTTTTTACAAAACTGCAAACAAGACAGCGATGCAGAACAATGAGCTTCTCAGCAATGTAAAACAGTAACCCAAGGTACCAATGAACAAAAGGGAAGAAAAGCAAAGGACAGAACAGTAAGAAAAGTAATTCAGAAACAGAAGTTTCCTCCTATTATTTGCTCAGCTTTCAAGTGAATATTTGTATATTTAAATGTTAACAGAGGAAGGACCATTCAATCAAAGACACATGCACTATATTCCCAGAACTCTGAATAACGAAAGCATTTGCTTTGTACTTTCACGTACTGTTAACTAACATGCCAGCTATTTTAAAAGATAACAGTACTACAAATTAGGTAAGAAAGTCAACTGCATTCTGAAGCACATAAGTTAACAGAAGAGAAATACAGTTAAGACTAAGTGCATTAAATTACCTTGCTTTAAAAAAAAAAAAAAGTTGAATTTAAAAAAAAACTGTCTAAAGAAACCATACAAGAACACTTATCCATTTAGTACAAGTGAGATTTAGAACATTAAGCCTGGACAGGGCAACAGAGAAGAACACAAACCCTTTCTGTTTTTCTCTCCTTCATGGCTAAGAAACAAACACTTTCTTTGCTTCACTCAGACTGTTCTCTGTCACTACTAAGTCCAATATTTTTTTCTTAACTAGAATTGCAAAATAAATAAATAAATAAATAAATACCTCCAATAACACTGTTCTTTTCCGTCACCCTACAGAAAAGCCACCAAACCCTTGCCAGACAAGGAGAGAGATAATAATTTGCTTTACATTGGTTCTGGAACTCAGTGAAAAATCGGCAGGACGGGTTTATTAATTATTTATTAATGCCATAAATGTTCGATAAGATCCTAACACATATAACAGGCAAAAATATTTAAAAACTTACTAGACAAAAGTAAAATTACTTCTCAAGACAATTAAGAGGGAAGTGATGTGACACCATACCTATGGTCTGTATGAGTGCTGAGAGTCATTTGACAAAAAAGCAGACAATTTAATTTTCTGTAGTGGTTCAGAAATACATTAGTTAACTAATAACTCCAGAAACAACATCACTTTTATAGTTTCCTATGAATGGGTGATCTGAAAGTACCATCCCACGTACAACCTTTATGTTCAAAACAGATGAACAGCTTCTTGAAATGGAATTCTCCCCTGGTCATTCCTCTGCACCACTAGTTACACAGAACTCTCAAGACATCCTTCTACAGATCTCTGTGTTAGTAATAAAGTAACAAGAAGTGTAGAAAGGGCAGACAAACAAAACAGGCATCCTTGCAAAGCTTTTCCAAAGAAAAGCATAGGCTGCCTAAGAATCCCAGAAAAATTAACTCTAGAATATACTGAACACCTCAGAAGACAAGATCTGTTGGCTTATTGGCAGGAACAGTATCAGACACTGAGAGATTTAGGAAAACTTGTATAAGCAAGCATACGAATTGAAAAATCACTGTTCAAACTAAAGCATCTTCAAATATCATGACTACATTTTTCAATTGAAAGATACAGTAGATCTTAAGGATAAAATTACCATCACCTCGTGTACAACAGAGACAGGTAACCTACAACCATTTCAAACCACACTCACCTCATGCTGTTTAATAACTGATACTTATCAAAGGAAGTTAGCATTCGGAAGAGTTAATCTACGAGTTCAGACTTCTTCAGACTCTAGCATGAAAATCACTGAAGGTATCAACATGTGACTGATTTCTTTCTTTGTGTTTTGTTTTGGGTTTTTTTTTTTTGTGGGGTTTTTTGTGTTTCATTGGGAGTTCAATTTCTAAGAGCAAATTATGTGTCATCAAAACATTTTTTCCACAGTGATGCTTCCATACCTGTTGACGACTACTGAGATCCAACTGCTTCCAAAACTGAAAATCTAAACACAGGTCATGCCAATATTTACAAACTAATGATGCTGATAGGCAGCGCTCATTCAGGGATAAATTGGAAAATATCTGTAAAGAAAGGGAAAACATTATTTGTCAAAAGTAATCATATTTGAGACATAATTACTTTATTATTAACATATCTCACAAAAGATAGGAAAGTACTAGCATGCAATGCGTGACACTTCTAGAAGTTCCCCCCAACTTGATTAGTCAAGGACAATAACAAAAATCCACATATCACAACAGCTGACAATATTAATAAGTCACATTAGTAAAAACAACAAAATAAATGCTTCATAGATACTCAATTCTTAGACCAAATCACAACTGCGCTTTTGAGATGGCATACTTAAAGAACTACAAATACAAATCTTAGATTGATTATAGCCTACACGTTACTTACTAACCATAGAAAAGGTTTTTTCCATCTCTGTTCTGAATCAGGTAGCAAGACCTTTCCTTTCTTTTCAATTCAGTAAAGAAAAGAACTCATAAAATCATTGAAACATCATCCTGAGGGAAGGCAATACGAGCAAACTGTAACTTCACAGCAGGCTAAAAGAGTGGTCTTGTATTTGCTACATTCAGTCCTTCCTCAGATTACTATTGTTAAAAAACAAAAGTCTATTGAGACGTAAATACAAATGCACTCTGTAACCACAAATGAACCTAATCCACAAGTCATTCTACAATGAAAATGGGCAATGATAACATCAGGATACATACAAAGGAATGTAGCCTGCAAAACATAAAAGAGTATTTTCAGTCAGCCGATAAGGATATCAGTTACTAAGCAGAAGTCACTTTCAGGCAGTGTCTTCAAGAAAATCTGAAAATATTGAAGTTTGTAGGAAACCACTGAGTTCTACAGAACTTGAAAACATTAAAAGAGAACTTTAAAACAAGACAACAAATGTCAAAAGGGGCAACAAGCAAGAGAATGCTTCCATCATCACTGTCATAGACTGGACAATTTGTCTCAAAATTTGTTAGATTTTAAAGTAAGAAAAACAAGTATTGGAATGCAACTTATTTCCATGATTGGTCACTAGAACTTATTAGACAAACAACGGTCAGCAATAACTGCAAATAACTGCTTCTCTGCCCAAGAAGATGACTTCACTGAAACTAGGACAGCTGATCTTTCCTTCGCAGTCTGGCATAATGCTATGCTTTGGCTTTACAAGAAAAGCAATGTTGGCAATAGACCAATGGTTTTTTTTTTGCTGCTGTTGTGCAGAGCAGGACAGAACTAGGGCAACTGACCTAAAACAGCAAAAGGAATACTCCATACCAAATGACAGCATATGAAACAAATTTGAAAACTGAAGGAAGTTGGCCAAGGGGCAGTCACTGCTTAGGGACAGGACATGCATCAGTCAGCAGGTGGTGAGCATTTGTGCTGGCTATCACTTGCTCTGTGTGTCTATACATACAAATACATGTAATTAGCATAATTTGGGCCTCTTGCTGCATGAAGGACATCAAGTCCCTGGAGTGTGTCCAGAAAAGGGCAGCGTAACTGATGGAGGGACTGGAGTACATGTGCTAACAGGAGTGGCCGAGGGAGCTGGGATTGTTTAGTCGGGAGAAGTGAATGTGCAAGGGAGACCTTATCACTCTCAACAATCACTTGAACGTAGCACACTGGGGATGGGCCTCTTCTCTTACATAACTACTAATACAACTAGAGGAAATGGCTTCCAGTTCCACAGGGAGAGGTTCAAGTCGGATATTAGGAAAAATTTCTCCAGAACAGTGGTTTAGGTGCTGGAACTGGCTGCCCAGGGAGGTGCTTGAGTCACCATCCCTGGAGGCATTTAAGAAATACTGACATGCTGTACTAAGAGACGTGGTTTAGCGGGGAAATATGGGACGTAGATGGATGGTTGGACAACATGATTTTTGTGGTTTCTTCCAAACTTGGTGATTCTATGATTCTACAATCTGACAACTATAATCCTTTTTTCCTTTTTTTGTCTTAGTAAACAGTTTTTATCTCAACTCACAAGTTCTGTTTTGGTGGGGTTTTTTTTTTTCTCTCCCCCATTTCACCGCAGGAGAGGAACTGAGAAAACAACTGTACGGTGTGTATGGCACTAAACTGATACTGGGTCAAATCACAACACCTAGCTTGGCAGTTTTCAATATGAACATGCCTAAAAGGTCTCCTGGGGATGGGGACATAGTTGACTGTTCCTGGAAAATCTACCAATAATAATAAAAAACATTCAAATAACTATCTTCTGTAAATGGTTGCAATATTCCATTTCCTTTTTTTCTTCTACTTCTGAAAAAGTCACTGTTTCTCATCCACTGCAGACGTCCGGAAGGAGTCTGTGTGAACCCTGTTTTCCTGAAAGTGAAGGTATGTTTTTCATCAAGGCATCAGTGGACCATGGGAGACAGAAATACGGGTGAAACAACCAATGTCTGTCTCCTCCCAGCATTTCTTTGTACTGGGGAGTCCAAGCACAGAGCAAGATGGCTGTGAACAGCATCCAAGAAATCTCCAGTCAGACAGTGAAAAAGCATAAGACAAAGTGGTGATTTTGCATCTGACACTCGAAAAGCAAGAGCTCAGAGATCATGAAGAAAAAGAAATCACCACGTGAATAAACTAACAAAGTAGTAAGGAACTTGTACTCCTACTGTAGTAGAAAACAGAAAACCAAATCTTGTAATAGTCACAAAAATTGCAAGAGACAAGGCAACGTGATCTCTGTTACGTTCAGACATGCATCTGAATGACTCCAGCTAATACTAAGAAGTGATGATAACTCTGGCATTTTAAATTACTTTAAACTAGCCAATGCTTACTATAGTGGGAAATAAATATCTTCTTTACTTTGAGAAACAAGAGCGTGCAGTTCTTAAAACAAGAACATAGCAAACATCAAACAGGAAAGAATGCTGCTACTCCAAGAACTACTGTAAATATGAAAGACCTTAAGTTATTTTTTGTTCAAAATGCCATCCTACCAAAAGCCCTCACCAATCACAGACCTACAGCTAACTCTAACACGTGAAACATCTGAGAGCATTTGAGATCATGTCTGATTCCACGGTGTAAGAGGTAAGGGGTCTACAGGCGTCACAAACTGGTTAATTAGAAAAGCAGTAATCAAAATCAGCCACTAGGGGGAACACAGATGCAGACAAAGTCGCTGCCCTGTAAGTTCCAGTGCGGACAGGAGCAGGCAGGCACAAAGCCACACAGAAAAGGTCTTGCTGTGCTATGTGTGCTATCTTTCTTGACCTCCTGCCTGTGATAATTTCAGGATGGGCAGCGAGTCCAATACTTCCCAAGAAGTGTACACAAACATGTCCTCATGCACGTCCAACGCATTTTTCCCCTCAGTTTCTTATCTAATCCCACTCCCTAAGTCTAAAACTGAAGTGCCTCCCAGCACACACTAAAGAAAATGCATCTTTAACAAAACACTTTCTAAATGCATTTCATGTTCCTTTTTCTATGGGCAAAAGGCAGGCTTAGAGAGTGCATGCCTCTACAAAACAAATAAAAAACAAATAAACAAAGAACAACTTCTGTTCCACTCTTACATCTCACCCTCTTTCAGATGTCAGTGCCTCCTGCTTCAGCTATTCGAGTGATAGGTAAGATTGGTGGCCCTTCTCCCCTCACAGGGTGTACCAAAAGGCTTCCTGGGCCTCCAGGACACATCCCTTGTAAGAATCCGTTTATGTTCATCATCAATGGTTTTATCATAACCTCCAGAAATAGTCAGTTTTTTAATATCAATCCCTTGCTTCAACATAAGCATTCACTCAGACTAACTAATGACTACAATGAAAAGTCAAAAATGGAATACTCAGAAGAGCAAAGGCCATCATATATATCTGTATCTCAGACAGACCACGTTAGATCTGCTGAGCTTAAACAGTCCAATTTATTTCAGAGATAGGAAAAAAATCATACAAGGATTTTTCTCTTATATGAGATCTGTATGCAAGTTGTTTTTACCTTCAAGCAACAGATCTTAAATATGCTTAGGTCGGAAGGGATCGTAAAGCTCACACAGTTCCAACCCTCCCTGCCACAGGCAGGGTCACTACCCACCAGACCAGGTTGCTCAGGGCCCCATCCAACCTGGCCTTGAACACACCCAAGGACAGGGCAACCACAGCTTTTCCAAGCAGCCAGTGCCAGCGCCTCACCACGCTCTCAATAAAGATTTTTTTCCTAACATATAAGGTAAATCTCCCTTCTTTTGGTTTAAAGTTACTCCCCCCCCCCCCGCCCTATCACCATCGCACTGTCTGAAAAGTCAGACTCCCTTCTACTTATAAGCTCCCCAGAAGTACTGGAATACCTCCCAGAGGTCTTCTCAGAAATTTCTTCTATTCAAATTGAACGAGCCCAGCTCCTTCAGCTTTTCTTCACAGGAGAGGTGCTCCAGCTCTCTGATCATCCTCATGGCCCATCTCTGGACTCACTTCAACAGCTTTACATCCTTAGACTGTGCTAAGAATTCCTGGAGAGCAGCCCTGCAGAGAAGGACTTGGGGGTCCTGGTGGATAAGAAGCTGGACATGAGTCAGTAGTGCTTGCAGCCCAGAGGGCCAACTATATCCTGGGCTGCATTAAAAACGGGCTGAGCAGCAGGGAGAGGGAGGTGACTGTCCCCCTCAGCTCCTGTGATGCCCCATCTGGAGTACTGCGTCCAGCCCTGGGACCCCAGCACAAGAAAGACACAGAGCTCTTGGGATGGGTCCGGGGGAGGGACACTAAAATCACCTCTCCGATGAGAAAAGCTTAAGGGAACTGGGCTTGCTTAGCCTGGAGAAGAGAAGGCTCTGAGGAGACCTCATTGTGGACTTCCAGGACTTGAAGGGAGCATATAACCAGGAGGGGGAACAACTGTCTACAAGGGTCGATAGTGATAGCAGAAGGTGGGAATGGTATTAAACTAAGACAAGGGAGATTTAGGTTAGATGTTAGAAAGAAGTTTTTCACTCAGAGGGTGGTGATGCACTGGAATAGGCTGACCAGGGAGGCTGTAGATTTCCCCATCCCTGGAGGCATTCAAGGCAAGGCTGGATGTGGCTCTCAGCAGGGTCACCAACCTCTACACCACGTCAGGGGGTTTGAAACTAGATGATCTTTGAGGTCTTTTTCAACCCAGGACCTACGATTCTTGTGCTGTGGGGGCCTAACCTGGACATGGTACTTCAGGTGGGGTCTCATGAAAGAGGAACAGAGGAAAACAATCACCTCCCTTGCTCTGCTGGCTATACCTCTTTTGATGCAGACCAGGGTACAGTTGGAATTCTGGGCTGCAACAATTCCAATTCCACCACACCATTATAAATGCGTGCACGCACATATGTTAAGATCCGTAATTGTGGATCAACTGATTGAACAGATCTGAAGTCAGACATTCGTCCTTGCAACAGCACACTTCAGACTATCACATCTATTATGTGACAAAGTTCTGCTCATTACCTGAAAAAGTTCTGTTCATTTGATGGTTTATGTTTTGTATGACATGGATAGGAAAGGAAAGAACAAATTAGGCTCTCTTTTCCCATGAATGGCTGGACCTGATAATCTTTTCCACCCTGGGTTGTTCTAGGCCTTTATGATTCCAAACTGCTTAAGAATTGAAGGGTTAAAGCTTGTAAGAAAAGGTTTTCTTTGTAATTGTCTCCTCTACTAATGATTCTCTGTGTGATGGATTTAAGGCATAAAAATCTTCCCCCATTCCTATTTCAGATATTCCAAAAAGGACTACTTTAAACTTTTGTACTAAGCAATTTATTTCAGCAATTTACTTTGGCGGGGCCAAAAAAAGAACAAAAACAAAACTAAACAAGAAGAGTAAACCCCCTCCCCCTATTACATTTTCTTAAAATCTTGAGAGGTAAGACTTAAGTAAGTATTAAACTTGATTAGTTTAGCCGTAAATACAGTAACATTTGCCTTAATTGAAGTTTCCCGAGCACAAAAGCTCTCGATTGAAATGCATCGGGTGACCACTATGTACACAACTAATCTAAGAAAAACCATGAGCAGTAAAATCAGCAGATAAATAAAAGTTACTAGTTTGTTGAGATACTACCCTCAGCAACAAGTTTTCAGAACTCTTGACTTCACACCACACAAATTAAACTACATGCGTATCAAATTCAAGGATTTAAACTTTTCGAATGAGAATCTGCTTCTAAAATTATTAAAAACAAAAAATCAAGGAGTTGGCATTACTGAATGCATGGAACTAAGAAGCTTTTCCATTATGAACAGAAAAAAAAAAAAAAAAAACAGCTGAATGCTAATAGGACTTTTAAAGGGTGCTACAAACTTCAAGAAACAGCTTAATGAATATGGGCCATACAGACCATAGAACCCAAGGCATTTTAGATTCTAAAAGGCGAATTCATATATCCTCTAATTCTGACTAACATTCTAATTTGAAAGACCTTTCAATAATTACATGGGAATACAATGTTGTTTCTGCATAAGAACAAGATAAAAATGCTATTTCATGGTCTCTATGGTCATCTAGCATCACAGAAATTAGAAATAAAGATTGCAAACTAATCAGCAGTATACAGGTATAGCTATTAACAATTAAACGTAAATTTATGCTTAGGGCAGCAGGATATCTCCCCAGAATGGCCAACAAGAGACCAAGACCTTTTAAACAGATGGACCCTGAGAAAGACTGAAGAATGGGGAGAAGGTATAGGCACAGGAATTGATACATAAACCCAGTAACCTTGTGCATGTATCAAGGTAAGAGAATTCAATTCTTGCCTTGGAGGTCGAGTGAGACTCTTGAGTGTGCGTGACTGAGACACACTTGCACAGTGAGTGCAGAGCCCCAATCCACGGATCCCATGAGGAGCACAGCTGGGATGGACAAAGTGTGGCTCTCAAAAATCTGGTCCCACCAGGAGCCCGTGGTAAATATGGAAGTGGGACCTGAGGTGGAGGACGCTGTGTTTTTAGTTGACAATGGGGAGCCTCAGTCATCACCAGCCCACAAAGAGTCAGGACTCAAATTAATGAATAAGATCTTAAAATAAACTAACCTGCTTGGGAGAGATCTTATGTTGAAACTGGGAATTCAAATAACAAGCTATCTTGATGGACTTACTGTGTTAATAAATATGTTAGCTGAGATAGATGAGGGAGAAACAGACCCTGTGGTCTGGGTCAAAGAAGAAAGTAGAGGGGGGTTAAAAATAAGCCCCTTGGAAAATAGCAATGAAGGAAAAATATGAGATCATAAGACACAGACAGTACCCAATTCCAACTGAGGGACAAAAGGGCCTTAAAACCTGTGATACAAGGATTACTAAGGGATGGGTTGCTGGAACCACATATGTAGCTTTTTAATACCCTCTTCTGCTGGCATGAAACCTGATGGTTCCTACAATTTCTGCAAGACTTGAGAAAAATTAATGAAATAGTATAAAATATACCCAGTAGTTCCAAACACCTTGATGGGTAAAATCCCAAACAAACACAGGTGGTTCAGTGTGACAGATTTAAAGGATGCCTTTCAGTCTTGTCCGATGGATCTCCAAAGCAGAGACATATTTGTTTTTGAATGCAAAGATCCTGAGAGTGGGCAGAAACAGCACAAGGACTCAGCAAGCCCGAGGCTGATGAGAACACAGGACTGCTGGCCACGAAACCTTGGGTGAGGTGACCAAGGTGATCAAGAAAAGAATAAACAAGGGATGTGATGAAGGATCACTGGGCACCCTGCAGTCAGACATTGCTTTATTATGGGTATACTGATAAGAATTCTCTAAACACTTACTGCTGTTAACCAGGATAGTTAACCAATAAACTGATAGTTGAAAAGTACTGTCTGTAGGAAAAAGGTCTAAGAATAGACCCTGTTCATAATAAAAAACTTCTTTCTCCCTGGCTCCTTGACTGAACCCTGGCGTACATGTGGTCTCCCCACCACAATGTGCTAGTGCAAATACAGTAACCGAGGTAGTTTTGGAAGACATAATCCTTAGATATGTGGTGGCAGAGCACATCAATTTGGACCAAGGTAATCATTTTACTTCACAAATCTTACAGAAACTAATGCATACTCTAGGGATTAAGTGAGGGTTTCACAGCACTTGGCATCCCTCATCATCAGGGAAAGTGGATCGGATGAATCAGATAATAAAGAAACACCTGACTAAGCTGGTCTTGGAGACTCATCTCCCTTGAACCAAATGTTTGCCCTTGGCACTTCCCCAAATCAGGACAGCACCAAGGAAAGACCTGGGGATTTCCCCAAATGAGACATTGTTTGGATTGCCATAACTGGGAAAGAAAAAATGAGATACCACAGTTTGAAACTAAAGATGCATTTCTTAAAAGATTCTATACTTGGGCTGTCCTCAGCCTCACTGTCTCTCAGGATCCAAGATCCCTAGTCTTATTAATATCACTTTGGGCCTCGGAATAGACAGACATGGAAAAGATCCAACAGCCAAACTCCAGATAGCTGTATGGGATTCACTCCCTGATAAAACCCAGAATATCCAGGAAAGAAAATAAATAAATAAATAAACAAACAAGCAAACTTAGAAAAGGGGTGGAAGATCTTCCTAAAAATCGTGCAATTGTGACACTTATAGAGATAAAGGATCTTAGACAAACATTTGAAACTGAAACAGGATATGGATACGTTAATGCCTTGGTAAAATGGATTCAATATACTGTTCAGAGTCTTAAACATAGCAACTGCTATGCTAGGGAATCAAACCCGACTGTAGGTCAAGTGTAACCTTTCTGCTGGCAAGAAGACAGAATACAAATTAACAAGTGTTAGAATGTAATTAACAAATGTAAACCTCCCATAAGAGGGTGAACCTGGAGTACCCAGTCAATGGGAACACAGGGCAGGGGGTGAGCATGAGGGAGACAAGGTATAAAAGCTCCAATACAGTGCCTGGAGGTGTGCTCCTGTTGGCAGGACACCCACCACTGCAACTGCATGTTAAAAATTTCTTCAGCATAGTTCCTGCCTCTTAAAAATCATCTCAGACGTTTCAGACTAGAAGAGTGCATGTTTCTGCTTACATGGTCTTTTCCCTCAAGAAAACTTTTTTGTAGCTAAGAAGAGAGTAGGCATTTGAGCAATTGTTTCCATTATACTGAGTCAGATAGAGCTGTCCTGAAACCTAAAAGTTCATGGTATTAGCAAGAACACTATATACTGAAAACATTAAAATATAAACTCAAATATTTCGTGCTGCTAATTCATCACAGTGCCTAATGAACTCGGAAAACTAATTCTTGGAAAACTGCCCATTTGTTTCATCAGCTGAGTGCAAGCCTTTACAGCAACTAATTGAAGACTTATTAAATAGTACTTAGGCATTATACTTGATAATTAAAGGAACGTGCTTAGTACATGACATTTTACTATGAACAGTTAAACACAGCAGTTAATTACAGGCATACTGAAGTTAAGACTTCCAGTGGTTTCACTTTAATGTTGTTCCATTCTGTTTCAGAAAACTAATGAAACTCCTATCAACAGAAGATAAACAAAGGACAGGGGAATGTTTGCCTAGTTTTTGAGAGGTTTCGTCATTTTATCCACACATATTCTCAAGCTAGATAAAGGAAACGTGAGTGATTCATGAGCACCTGAGTACACGGAGAGGAATTAAGAGCTCAAGGAACACACTTCTGAAAAAGTATTTTCTGTCTCAGTACAACCATAAAGGAAATCAAGTTAGAAGGAACTAACACAAGTGTGACAGCCAGAAAAAGTGATGTGACTTTTTCCGCAACACAACCAGCGTTCTCATGTTAAGCTACAATTAGTAGGAGCAGTTTATTTGCCCATTGCACCTGGTTACCTGCTACGCTGAGATTAGCGACTATATTCAGAGAAAGTCTTTTCAGGCACACCCGATCCCGAGGAAAAGTTGTGTAACATAAGGTTGTTGCCTGATGATCACCCTGCAGAGCACAAAGGAAACAGCAGAAGCATGCATCCGGGTGTTACAGAAGTGACAGACACTGCTTTTAAGAGCCACTTGCTAACAGACTGGCTTAGTTGTAATGCAAACTTTAGTTTATGTCCCTAAAAAGTTAACAAGAGACACTGATGCCATGCCTTTCATATTAAGAGAAAGAAAGGGTTCTGACTAACAAGAAGAATATCTTTACTTGAAAGGGATGACCTTACTCCCAGTCATCCACAGTGCCAGTGTCCTCACTAAAAGACACCTAAACGAGCTGCAAGTAAATCACTGCAACGTTATAAAACAGAGACGACGAAATATACTAAAAAAAATTCTGCTTAAGATCAAACACAGGTACCTCTGAACAAAGGGAGAAAAAAAAAAAAAAAAGAAATATTACAATTGATTAACTTTGCATTCAAACAGTGCACAACTTGTAATGGATTACCCTTCTCAATACAGAGCTTCAGCGATGTACAGCAATCTTAGAAAAACCTGAACAAAATCAAGAAAAGGTTTATTGGAAACGTAGGCCAAGGTGAGCTAGGACAGACATGAGTGTCAAGGCACTCACCTTCAGGAAGAGGTAATTTCATTCCATGATTTCTGTCTCTCCCATCATAGAGTTAATTCTGTAATTTGAAAACCTACATGCTTACAGGAAAGCCACCTTTTCACACACCAGGAAAAGCAAAATACCCACTGATTTTTACAGTTCTGCAACCAATCTCAGAAGACATCAGGAAATACCCTCAAACCATGGAGTGGTTTAGGAACAATTTCTTCTAAAGCCTTGGAATAGGCTGCCCAGAAAAGCGTTAGAGCCACCATCTCCAGGGTATTTAAAAAGTCACATAGGTGTGGGAGCTCAGGGACACAGTTTACCAGTAGATTTGGCAGTGCTAGGTTACAAACTGGACTTCATGATCTTAGAGGTCTTTTCCAGCCTAAATGATTCTATGGTCTTTAAGAAATTTACTATTGACAGCATTCATATACTACCTTTGCTTTCAACAGTATACTGGCAAACTTTTCTTTCAGAAAGTTTCCTTCCCCTGCATTCCCGTAAGTTTAGCAAATCACTCAGCAACAGCACAGTAAAGTTAAAAGCTGTTTCATTCTCCTACTGCAGTCATACAATAACAGCAAGCTTCACAAAAATAAAACCACTTCGTTAAACGTTGCTAAAGAACAAGAATTAGATCAGGCTGAAAGAACATTCACCACTCAGTGTCAATTCTTCTCAAAGCTCAAAACAAGCTCTAGATGGAATAAACCAGTGGGAACTAATATAGGTTGGTATGCTTAGCAATAGAGCTGAGAACCAATATTTAGTTTAGCAAAAGGAATTCATGAGTGATAGTTGTAAAAACTTCCCATTTCAGCTTTAGTGGGTGAATAGTCTTGTTTTTGTAATAGAATACTCTTATCTTTTGCCTCAATGATTTTGCCTCACAAGAAGTGCTGGAGTGGAGTACTTTCATCTTTAGCTCCAGATTGTGCAAGGACGTTTTCCTCGGGTTCCACATACACTTTTTTTTTTTTTTTTTTTTTTTTTTTTAAGTGGCTCACTGTGATCCAATAAACAATGGAAATCTTTCAATCTGGGGAAAAATGGATGCAACTGCTGGGTCAAAGGCTTCAGAGATGAAGCTGATAGTGAAAAAAGGCAAAAAAAGTAGGTGGGCACTGGACCACCCTAAATACCACTGAGCATGCCCAAAGGGACATTAGCACTTACCTACCAGTCCTTAAAAAGAATGAACACACATGCCAGTGTACTGCATATATATGTCTCAACTGAATAAATGCAGATCCTGAACTCTGAGGGGGTGTGCTTGCTTATCAAGTCACCCAGTACTTATGGTGAGGAATAAAGGAACGCCCCTTTATAACAACACATTGCAGTTAAAGTTTTCTTCCCAGATTTTGGATGACAATGGCTTCTAAGAAGCAAACTGATAAAGAAGGTGTCAAAGAGGTCTACCACACGTTTACAGAACTCCTGACTCTGTTTCAACACAAGTTCAAGTACACATAGAATACTTCTGATAAGGCCATCCCACTGGTCGCTCAAAAGGAATTAGAAATAAAAAATTCCAGCACCTCATACATCCTGAGACAGGAAACAAGCTTTACCAAGACTGAAACGTTCTCTCACTGTGCAAGAATCCCATTTTAATTTCTCTCACATCCAATTAAGCACATTGTTTCTTGTTAAAAGACAAAGAACAGGTAGTTAAGTTCCTTATCAGTTTTCTCACAACAGAAGAATGCATGTTTTTCTTCACTTTGAACAGAAGTGTTCTTCAGCTTGAACAGTACCTTCAAGCTGGCATCATGAGCCACATTTCCACATCCTCACATCTCCTTTGATCCCATTCCAGTTCTTTTAAGGGTTTTCTAGGGAGGCTCCGATGCCCACAACTTAATGCAGCGCACCACTAGAAGTTTCACAAGCCAAATAACAAAATTTCTCTTCGGCGTGCTACACACAAAGCTCAGTTTCTGTTGGAACAGCCAAAAAAATAATAATCTGAAAATACACGAATAAGCATTCCCAAGTTCGCTTAGCCTGCAGACCTCTTTACACCAGTTACTTGTTTGCAATGTTAAAACAGAAAAGTTAGCAGGGATGAAAGGAAGATTAATTTCTGCTTTCCACAAAAAGTATTGCGGTGACATGGGAACAAGCACAGCCTGAAGTTTTCCATACTCAGTGACACACAGCACAAAGTTTCCCAAACTTCTACAATGCATGCTTAAAAGCACTGGGGAGGAAGGGCTGTCTGCTCTGCTCTGCATTACCTGTCAGTGGGAAAGAGATCAACGGCTCTTCCAGAAGCCAGGCACTGGCCTCTGCCCAGAGCTGCAAACATCACCCTGAGCTCTTCACCAGGAATAAGAAACCAGTATGTGACAAGAACACCAGCAGTGCTGTACTGAGAAAACTTCAGCATGAGAGCAGAGCGAGGGCTTGGGTACATGTAACAAGAGGACCAGATTCAGACTTAAACTCCACCTGCCCCGCAACCAGGAGCTTGGTTTTGCACAGGAATGAGGGGAGATGATCTGTGGAGTCAGGAGTGGTGAAACAATTCAACTGGATGCACAGCGCTTGCCTGCAAACTGTATGAAAGCCACTGCAAGTCATAACAGGGGGACCATCTCCCACTCACTTCTGTAGCAAAGAAGTGGGGTCTCAGGACCATGACAATGTAAAATTCAGTAAATCAACCCTTAGGTCCTGTTGTCTCCTCGGCGGAGAACATCACAAGTCTTTTCTCTGACACACGCCTAAGGCTGGAATTACTTCTTCTTCTTTCCACTGACTGTTCCAAAAAGTTTATTAAAACCTCTAGGGCATATGTACCTCACACTTTCCCCACAACAGAATAGGATCTGTAAAGAAGGGACTGTGTTTAGGACACTGTATTATAACTCATCACATGGTGAGGCATTTGGGCACCTGTAAAATCTAGCAGACAAGAACTCCACAGAAATCCAAAGAGAAAAGTCACACAACAGAAAGGAATGACAGAGAAGCACCTCAAACCAAAAAAATAATAAATTAAAAAAAAAAACATCAATCTCACTAAAGACTGAGGAGCAGGTATGCTGGTTGGTGGTGCTGCTGGAGTTACAAACAGGCTTCTGCGTAAATGCTGCAAGAGGAGCTGAGCCACAGAGAGACTGAAGACTAGGGCCAGGAGGGATGGGAACGTGCCAAAGAAACTCTCAGAATACAGATACGAACATGGCACCGTGTGAATGTGAAACAGAAAGACAAATGGAAGACCACTTAAACTACCTGCTGGTGAGAGGGTCACGACAAAGGCCCACTGTTAAAAGAACTAGTTGATGAATGAGTTACACTGCCAGTTTTGTAAATACGTGAACTGCGGAAGAGCTGAAGCGGCTACAGAAATCATACCTCTGAAGAGAAGAAGTCATTAAGGCATGCCTATGCCAGTGTGACTTCAAATCCTAACAGCTCAACACCAAGGAAAACACGAGGAGTAGCCATTCCTGATGCTGTTCAAGGGAAGTCCAGATACGGCACTGAGGGACACAGTTTAGCAGGCATGTTAGTTGGACTAGATGACCTTGGAGCTCTTTTCCGACCTTAATGATTCTGCGATCTTAAATTAACAGTGGCAAAGAAATGAACTGTTAATTTTAGCAGAACTGTGAGCCGGAGTTTTGAACACAAAATCACAGAAGAGATGAAGTCAGCCACGACAGTTTGTGATTTCTTAAATGTCTGCCAAAAGGGAATTTGAGCAGTGAACCCATTAGAGAAGGGGAAAAAAAAAAAAAAAAAAAAAAAAAGCAAAACACTGAATTAATTTTAGATGGAAGACCAATAGTAGACCGACAGTGTTCGAGGACAAGAGTTCAGAAATCACTTTCCACACTCGGGTTGCACAACCAGCGTTATAGAGAGTAGATCTGGTCACAGACAGGAAGAGCCATCTGTCACACTGCTGTTACCACTCTGCTCCAAGTTCGGCCGTCTGACCCCAAAGTAAACTGCTGCAGTACTTCAGGGCCAACAGCTCCCAGTCTGAAGGCACACTTGCATCAAAACACGGAAAGCACTGCAGACTCCAGCTCCAGGAAGACTTCTCTTTTTATCTACGGCTCAGCTGAAGAACACATCAGTGTTCTAAACCGATAGAGCAGTTTGAAACTAGAAGTTATTTCAGAACTGTAAGCAAGGAACTAAAGTACAACAGACGGGAGAGGAAGCAAAGCAAGACCTGGCACATACAAAGCAATGGGCTGAGAGATAACGCAGTTCATCAAGGCCACATGGATTCCGAATGACTGGGAGATGGGTAAAAGCAGAAACAACTCAGCACGCAGCCTGGAAGGAAGCCGCACGCCCGTCCACACAACTTGCCTGTACCGTTCTGACTCGCACAGAACGCGCCCAACTCAACGATCGACCCCGAGAGCAGCACGCGTGCGGGGTGCGTTACGAAGTCACGCGAAGCGCTCCCGAGGCAGCGCGCTACTTCGGCTTCAGCAGCCCCGGCGAGGGACCGAGGCCGCGGCCGCGCCGATTCGGGCAGGGGCCCGAGGAACGGCCGCAGGAGAGAGGGGGCGAGGCGGCCGGGACCCACCTTGAGCAGGATGGAAGGCGGCAGCTGGTTGATGTCGGGCGGCGGTTCCCGGCAGCCGTCTCCGGCGTGCTCCAGCGGCTCCTCGCAGCCCGCCTCGCCGCCGCGCTCCTTCTCCCCGTCGTCCTCGGGGGGAGGGGGCGGCGGCGGCGGCGACGATACCGACCGCCCCCCGCCGCCGCCGCCGCCGCTCCCGGCGGGGCACCTCGGCGGCGCGGCCCCGCCGCTCCCCGTGCAGTCGGCGGCCGAGGGCAGGGCGCAGAGCTGCGGCTCCGCGGGGCACTGGCAGGCGGCGGCGGCGGCTTCGGGCTCCGCGGCGGCGGCGGCGGCGCAGCGCGGCTGCTTGCAGGGAGGGCAGGCGGGCAGGCCGGCCCCCTTGCGCTTGCACACCATCTCGGAGACGGCCTCGCCGGACGGCCCGGCCGGCCCCAGGAGGCCTCGCACCGGCGAGGGCAGCAGGCCCGAGAGGAGGAGGCGCCGGCAGCGGCCGCGCGGCTCCCAGGCGGCGGGCGTTAGGCGGAGGAGGCGGCGCGCGGCCGCGTAAGGCGGCGGCAGCAGCGGGTCCCCGGCGGGCAGGGGCGGCTCCGGGGCGGGCGGGCTGGCGCCGTGCACGATGAAGCACAGCATGCAGGGCCCGCGCAGGAAGCAGCTCCGGCTGCGCGGCGGCACCTTCCTCCCGCGGCGGCGGCCGCCGCCGTCCCGGCTCAGGCTGCTGGCCTCCTTAGAGAGCAGGTGGCCCATATAGGAGGCGGCGGCGGCGGAACGGCCCGCGGGGCGTCACCTGCGGGCGGCCGCTGTCATGCCGCCGGAGGGGGCGGCAGGTGGCGGCGCCGGGGCTGGTTCCGGGACGCGGAGCCGGGAGGGAGAGACGCTTCCGCTACCGCCGCCCTGACCTTCCCCGCGGGACGCGAGGAGGAGGCGGTGCTGCGCCGGGGCCGCCGCCGCCCGGTGGTGCTGCCGCCTGCGGCCGGACCGGGAGCCGCGGCCGGGAACGGCCTCGAGGCCGCGGCGTCCTCCCTCGGCTGGAGCGGCCTGCGCCGTGCCGGGCTGCCCCATGGCGCGGCGGGGCGTGTCCGCGCCGCATGTGCGCAGGTAGAGCGCGGGCGTGGCGATTCCGCGCGCGGCGTCTGTAGGTACGCGTGTGTGCGCGGCCCCGAGTAAGGCTGATGCGTAAATCTGTTGGCCAAAGCCCGCGGGGAATGGGACGGCAGCGCGGACGACGCTTTTGCGATGGGCGAGTCACGCAAGCAGCGAGGCTTACGACAGCGATCGCTTCCAAAGCCGCGTCCTCTCCGGCGCTGCCTTCTCGGCGGATACGCACTCCAGCAAATCCCGTTCGCTGCGGTTTGGAGTCACTGAGCGGCACCTCTGCTCCTGAGTTACGCCGCAGTTGCCCAGAGCGTGAGCATTGCATATACGGGGCGCGGCGATCTGAGGAGTACCGTGCTCAGCACGTTTCGGCGTTCGGTGCTAACGTATCGGCATAAACTGACTTGCGTGTGTAGGTTTAAATATGTGCGGGACTTTGCCTTTCGTAAACGGCGTTTGGGGAGGGAGGAAAGCGGCCGTAGCTAGGATATTTATGGTGCAATATTGCTGTTTAATAATAAAGGGCCGCAGCAGAAGTGCGCACTGCCAAGTACTGTGAACAAGATCTTCTGGCGTGCTGCCCGGGAAAATGTTGTGTGAGGATTAAAATACCTGTGACAATGGTTTTCTTTGATTCCTGCGTTATTAGGCGTCAGCGATTCAGTAAAAATACCCTGTCTGAAGGAAATACTGATACAATATTGGTTAAAACCGGGATTATATAATATTTTGTCTGAACTTTTAACTCGCTGACATCCACCAATATAAATTGCAGGAGATTTTGGCAAAGAATTGCCAAGTCTATTCATTCCTCATATTTAAATTTTGTATTTTAATAACAACAAATTCAACTTGAAAAGCACATCAAGTCAAAATCAAGCACCAGACTGGAGAGCATTCAGGATAACTGCCTACGGTGTCAAATATCCCAAATAAATGAGATCTGTCTGTGCAACTTCTAAAGACTCGTTGTGGTCATTTTGCTGTACGAAAAAGACTGGGACCTCCTCTAAAGAGGCCAGTGGAGGGCTCTAAGGATGATAAAGGGCCTGGAACACCACTCTCATGAGGAAAGGCTGAGAGACCTGGGACTGTTCAGCCTTGACAAAAGAAGACTCAGAGGGGATCTGATCCACATCTATCAATATGGCACTCAATGGGATGAGGCCAGACTCTTCTCAGCAGTTTGTGGCAATAGGACAAGGGGAAGAGGCCACAAACTGAAGCATAGGAAGTTCTGCACAAATGTGTTTGGGAACTTCTTCACAGTGCAGTGATGGAGCACTAGCATAGGCCGCACAGAGAGGTGGTGGAGTCTCATTCTCTGGAGACATTCAAGACCCACCTGGACACCAACCTGGGCTAGGGAGCTGCTTTGGCAGGGGGTTGGACTCAATGATCTCTATAGAGGTCACTTCCAGCTCCTGCAATTCTATGAAGCTCTTCTGCCTCCTTTTGAAATCAGTTGACTTGCCCGGAACACAGGCACGTTATTTTGCCATCTCTTCTAGCCTTCCCTTTCCTGAGTAATTTCACCTTCAGATAAGTTTTCCTCTGTGATTCTTATCATTTTTCTCTTGTCCTTGAATTTGGTCTGTTCCTAAGAGGGTTTGTTACTATAGAGATTGCAGAGTGCAAGAAAGAAAACAGGTAATA
Source organism: Callipepla californica brunnescens (assembly GCA_023055505.1). NCBI lineage: Eukaryota > Metazoa > Chordata > Aves > Galliformes > Odontophoridae > Callipepla > Callipepla californica. The sequence goes on along the minus strand of JALIRH010000023.1, from coordinate 4,052,092 downwards.
AGTGGTCACTTCTCATAAACTACTCATTCTTTTACTTAGTACTCTGTCACTTAGTAACAAGATTTTCACCCAGAAGATTGCAACAGAACTGTTCTGCCAGTTTTATAGGTAGATACTAGAATCATAGAGTCATTTAGGTCAGACTTTTGAGATCGTTAAATCCAGCTGTTAACCTGGCACTGCCAAGGCTACCACTAAACTGTGTCCCTAAACACCACATCCACTCATCTTTTAAATACCTTCTGGGACAGTGGCTCCACCAGTTCCACGAGCTGCCTGCTCCAGCCTCCCTGGTACAAGCCAGGATGCTGTTGGCCTTTTTGCCTCCTGGGCACACTATTGGCACATGTTCAGCAGACTGCTAACCAACACTCCCATAAATAATAATGAATAAATAATTTATTTTAAAATTCAAGAAAACACAGTATGTTAATCTCATCTGAAGATAATGGGTTACCAAGACTGTTAATCACCAAGAATGTTCTTCAACTTACCAGACTTCTGAGTATTTTGGACACAAGAAGCTGGGGAGAGACTTTTGTCATTTTTTTTCTTAAAATCTTTTCCCTTCCCTGTCCCCTCTGCCAAAAAAAATCCAAGCAATAGGGAAAACTACATGAAGATTTAAAAAGTATAAAGGGAATGGCAATATTAAAAACAAACAAAAAAAAAAGCACAGGTTATACCATCAGAGGTAACAAATTGTTCAATTAATCTGATACAAATTCTGTCAAGTATCAGGCTTGAGCTTTTTTAAGGTACTTCTGTTAGCAGGAGAAACTCTAATTTTAAAAGTACTGGCATAAAACATGTTTTATGTAGCATGAGTATGTTCCTAACAGCGCTTCAGAGCTACACAGAGAAGCATTTCCTGCATGATTAGCATTGTATCTGCAGTCATTATATTCATTATCAGTTCAAGAGGTTATACAAGATTTAATTGGCACAGAATAAACTTATTTTCATGGTGGCCTGTACAGTGTGTGTTAGATTTGTGAATGAAACAGTGCTGCTAACATCCCAGGCCGTCACTGAATAGTGCTAACAGAGTATGAGCACTTTTCTTTCTTTCTCACTCTGAGCAAGTACTCCGGAAGGAACATAACTGAGATGGCTGTCCCAATCTGGACAGGGGGATATTCCATTCCATAACTTCATGCTCAGCATTAACAACCAGGGGATTTAATCTTTCAAGTTATCTGTTAAACAGAAACTGGCTGGGGCACAGGTCTACTTGTGGGTGATGGAGAGCAATTGCCTCTGTATCTTTTGTTTGATTTTCTGGTCTGTTTTGTTTGGTTTTCTTTCTTTCTTTCTTTGTTTTCCTCTCTTTTCTTCATTTATTAAACTATGTTTTCATTGTCTTCCTGATCTCTCCTGGGGGGTGGAGCCAGTTCTGATGGCTGAGTTCAATCCATAACAGAAGTAAAACATATATTCTCTATTAGTAAAACTACAAGTAGTACCAAGAATTGTGACATGATGACAAATGATGGCAGAACAGTCTGAAAAATTATCATATGAGTTACCAATTAATTGTTGAAGTACAGAAAAAAAATACATTAAATGTTTGCTTTCTTTAGATGTACGAATTTGTTCATAGAATCATAGACTCATTATGTTTGGAAAGGGCCTCTGAGATTGTCTAGTCCAACCTTCCATCCATCCTCACCATGTCCACTAACCGCATCCCTCCGTGCCACATTCATGCACTTCTTAAACACCTCCAGAGACAGGGATTCCACCATTAGCTGGGGCAGCCTGTTCCAGTGAATTACTGCTCTTCCTGAGAACTGATTTTTCCTGATATTCAACCTGAACCTCTAGTGAGACTAGAGTTCATTCCCTCTCATCCTATCACTAGTTACTCGGGAAAAAGTCCAACTTCCACCTCGCCACAACATCATTTCAGGTTGTCGAGAGCTATCAATATGCACTCCCCAGAGCCTCCTCTTCTCCAGACCAAAACTCCTAGCTCCCTCAGCCACTCCTCATGGGGCTTGTGCTCCAGATCCTTCACAACTTCATTACCTTTCTCTGGACATGCTCCACAGCCTCAGTTTCTTTATTGTCTTCCTCTGTGAAATATGCCTCATTTTTAATGTCTTTCAATTTTCTGGATCCTTAAGAATTCTTCCTTGGATAAATGTTAACTGAATACATTAGCGATTTTTCACTCTAGAAGATGAAAGGTTGAAAACCAGTAGCAAATCAGATGGAAGAATGCTGGTACAACACAACTGTCATCTTACTTTTTTAATTCTCACAAACCAGGGATTTCTCAGTCAGTCCAACTTCCTTTGTCAAATTTTCAAGTAAAAAATAGCTTCTAATTTATACCCGCTATGCATTTTTTTCTGCTTCCTCTGCCCATCTGTTATATTGATATTTTAATTCACTGAATGCATTTCAGCACTCTGTTAGATAAGGTTTTAGCCAATTCTGTCATTAATTTGTAGCATCATGATTTTCAGTCATCTGATGAACATTTTGAAAAGAACACCAGGATTCAGTCCCAAGCAGTGGAATTCAGCTGCCTTCAGGCAGTTCCAACACTCTGTCATATGCTCCAGAGGACTGAGCAAAGGGCTGAGAGCTGGTGAGTATAGTATGGCCCACTGGAGTAGCAGCTGCAGACCACATAGGCATTTTAGCTGCTGGATGTTGTCCCACGTTTAGACAGCTTCATGTCTAACTGACTAGTATGGAATATCTTCAGAAATACTTTTGGCTATCAGTAATCCACTGAGAAACAATATGCTCTCTTTTGTAAAATCCTACTTGTTTCATTATGTTTACTATAAATGCTCAGCGTGTTTGTTTCTCCTCAGGTTATTCTTCTTGGTATTTTTGCCATTGTTTTCTCAGAACAGCATTTTGCACAGCTAGGCCGTGGTCATGAAAGTTAGCAAACCTAATGTTCTTCATAAATTATAGTATTTCTGAAGCTGCTCCATGCAGTAAGATACTTCAACACTGTAACTAGGCAGGTTACAAACTAGTGGTGCTATCAAGGTTCTGTGGAGGCCTGAGCACAAGGGACATCAGAGGTTACCCATGGGTCAGGCAGAATAGGACAGCAGCTCAGCCACTATGACCAGACTTAACTTTTATCCACAGACTAATTAACGTTTTTTTGCAGCTGCCTTTGTTATGTAAACAGGAATATCTGTGTCTGGTCATCTAACCAGGTCTTCGTAGTTCCCCATTGATTTACAATTGGGCAGTTGGAGAATGATATCTTCCTTCCACTACTTTCTCTCTTCAACTATAAGTCAAAATTTAGACCTCTCAAAGCACTGTCCTTTACTACAGTGAGGCAAATTCCCTTACTGCAAAAGGAGAATGGTGTAAGTACCAGGAAGAAGCTTTAACTGTTTTTTCACGCAGAAGAGTAATCTCGGCAAGATGCATGTATATAGCTAGGGAGACTATAAATCAGTTTTTCAAGATGATAAACTGTTGAGTTTGCTGTTTGTTTTGGTGCTGTTTTCTGATAACCTGCATGCTTTGAACAAATTCTATATGACCATAATGAATAGCAAGTGAAAAGCATAATAAGTGCAGGCTGCTTCTGTTCAGTGAAAGGTTTTTAACACTGGATGTCACTATTGTTTCATGCAAGGGAAGCACATTAAAAACTTGCTATAGATGTAGAATGAGTTATTACATGACCGAGCATCCTTATCAAGTGTGAAGTCTTCAGTGCATTAACTGAAGAAAGGAGATACATCTAATAGTGCATTTCTTCATTATTACTGCCTGTATCTCATGAGATTAGAAGTCATAAAGCCAGTAGTGTTGGAAGCCTGAAAACTATTTGCAGCATCTGAGGCACAGACTCAGATGTGAATGAACCAAGTAATTTATTGCAGCTTCTAAGATCCCTTACATTCTCAAGTTTTCTCTTGTAACTTTCCCACCCACCTTTGCATGTCAACAAAACATTCCACAAGCGCTCCGTAACTGCGCATGCAGGTGCTTATCCAGTCAGGGCCATGAGTCATTCCAAGACATGCGCTCTTCCTCCAGTCAGGGTCATCATCACACAGCCACCATGCAGCTTAATTTGTTTGTCTGTTCTTTGGAGGTGTCCTTGGTTCTCAGCCTTGCTTTCTCATGCCATTTATCTTGCTCTAAATTGCTTCTGCTCTAAATAGTCTTTCTTGTATTCCCACAATTCAAACTAACACAGCCTAGGAACTGAGAAATAAAATCTCCTCCGTTTATGATATTAAAGACTTATTACATATATAGAAATAGATTTTGACATTTTTCAATGTTATGCCTGTGCCTATTTGAATCGAGCACTTATGACCCAAGACTAGGACTGCGTGTAATTTTTAAGCTGCCAAAGAAGAGAGAAAATTATATTTTTTAGAAAGTCATTATGATATTCTATCACAGAAAACACAAGAGAGAGATGAGCCTCATATTCTAAGGCATTTTTTGTGCACTTCCTATTCTGAAGACCTTGAAATCTGTACTGAGATGTAGTGGAAAATTGGTAATGTGAAAGTAGAAATTCATTCTGCATGTGAGGGTAATCTCTGAGAAATGAGAGATGTTGTTTTTTTAAAGACTGAATGACTTAATATCTATGTGCAGAAAGATGAAGATTGCGTACTCATTTATTACTATGCTGTTAATCGAGTTTCATCTTTTCAGAATCTATATAAATATACAGGAAGAAACATCCACAGCAAATTAATCTTTCCATCATGGGCAGTTATACTGCATAATCCTGTTAACTATATTTATCAAGCTTCATTTTAAAGCTAATCTTTAATCAAGAAAGCTATCTTTCTTGATGACTGACCTATGGAAAAGCTATATGAAATTCTAGCTTATTTCATGATTGGATATCACCTACTTGCTTTCAGATAAAATTAATTTATGATCAGTTTAGCTGCCAATTTCATCCCTTTTATAGTTAGTTTATACCAGATTTAAAACACAGTCTACAAAGTTCTGGGATCAATATTACCTTGTTCTTTTAGCTTCAGAGTATTAACTGCTATGCAATGGATTTTTATCTCAGTGTAAGCTTAAATAACACTGAAAAACACTAAAGAACAGGAGGTCTGATTACTGTAGTTATGCAGTTGACGTGTTGGCATGCATGCACATATGACTGATAAGCAGTTAAGATAACAGAGCAAAAAGGAAACTAATAGTTAAAGCATTAATGAGGTTTAAACACTACTATGATTATTGATCTAACAGGGATGTGCAGTCTGGCTACAAAAATAAGGCATTTAAAAATTAAATTAAAAATAAGGGGACTGGCAGCCCATGGTGTGGACAGGTTCACTCTTCTTTGGATTGAGAATTGGCTAGAGGGCCGTGCCCAGCGGGTAGTGGTTAATGGAGTCAAGTCCAGCTGGCGTCCTGTCACGAGTGGTGTCCCCCAGGGGTCGGTATTGAGGCCCGTCTTGTTTAATATCTTTATTGATGACCTGGATGAGGGGATTGAGTGTACCCTCAGTAAGTTTGTGGATGACACCAAGTTGGGAGAATGTGTCGATCTGCCTGAGGGTAGGGAGGCCCTTCAGCGGGATCTGAATAGGCTGGACAGCTGGGCTGAGGTCAATGGGATGAGGTTCAATAAGGCCAAGTGCCGGGTCCTGCACTTTGGCCACAATAATCCCATGCAGTGCTATAGGCTTGGGGCAGAATGGCTTGAAGAGTGTATAGAGGAAAAGGACCTGGGGGTGTTGGTTGATGCTCGGCTCAATATGAGCCGGCAGTGTGCCCAGGTGGCCAAGAAGGCCAATGGCATCCTGGCCTGTATTAGGAATAGTGTGGCCAGCAGGAGCAGGGAGGTGATCATCCCCCTGTACTCAGCTCTGGTGCGGCCGCACCTCGAGTACTGTGTTCAGTTTTGGGCCCCTCACTACAAGAGAGACATCGAGGCCCTGGAGCGTGTTTAGAGAAGGGCAACAAAACTGGTGAGGGGTCTGGAGCACAAGTCTTACGAGGAGCAGCTGAGGGAGCTGGGATTGTTTAGCCTGGAGAAAAGGAGGCTCAGAGGAGACCTCATCGCACTCTACCACTTCCTGAAGGGAGGCTGTGGTGAGGAGGGGGTCAGCCCCTTCTCCCAGATAACTAATGACAGGACGAGAGGGAATGGACACAAGTTGTGCCGGGGAAGATTTAGATTAGATTTGAGGAAAATTTTTTTCTCTGAGAGAGTGGTCAGGCACTGGAATGGCCTGCCTAGGGAGGTGGTTGAGGCACCGTCCCTAGTGTTGTTCAAGAAGCGTTTAGATGAGGTGCTAAGGGATTTGATTTAGTAGCTTGGTGGGTAGGGATGGTGGTGGAAGGATGGTTGGACTAGATGATCTTGTAGGTCCTTTCCAACCCAATGCATCTATGAATCTATGAATTTAAGACAAACAGCACAGGTTGATTGCATGAGATTGAAAAGAGCTGAAGCCTTAGTGCTTGCTTCATGTACAGAGAGAATATTAATTAGATAAACAGGTGAAGAAATGTGTATCTTACAGACAGATGAAAGGTACTGTAAGCTTTATACAAAGGAAAGCTGTACATGTGGGTTGGGTTGTTGGATGCCACTGCATACTATTTGTTCACCAACACTCAGTATTGTCTTTGTTACTTCTGATACTACCTGACAAAAATATGGGCTTGGTTAGACTGTGTGGCTGAATGTTATGTAAAATCCCTATTGGGAGATTGGAAAAACTCCGGAGCAGTGAATATTAATACTGTCTGCAACATAAATGTCCACCTCTAGAATACCCAAGATCCCAGATATGCTAGCAGAAGCCACTGAGGGAGTCAGGAGCTCCTTTGTAGAGAGGTGACCTTGAAGCAATTGTTTTTGTCTGTGTTATCTGGATGTCTTACTTTTCAGCTTTACTTCTTTCTTCCTTGTTCTTTTTCTGCTCATACAGAGGGCTATAGAAAAGCAATCATGAGTGAAAGAATTTAAAAGAAAATAAGAATATATGCTGTTGAAGCCTATACATACAGTATAGGCTGCAGATAATTCATAACCTCGTAATAAACTGCATAGAAAAAAGACCAAGTGCAGAGGACATTGCTTTGGTACCCTCTGTTGAAAAGAATGTGAACATAAGTTATTCCAGTATGGAGTAATAAGGTCTCCTTACCTGGCAGAGTATATTGAGGAAAATTAATATCTTATAAGATAGGGACTAGATTCAGCTGGAATTTTGAGAAGGATCTACCTGCATTTTTTCTTCCTAAACAAAACAAAACAAAAAACAAACTAACAAAAAAGACTTTAACAATTATACAGCTGTATTTTACTGGAACACAACACAAGCGACATCTTTTTCAGGCAGAGAAAGCTTACACCTGCTGGATGAGACCTAGAAATCTGTACAAGCCAATCTGCTTTCTGTGCTCTGTGTTCTGTGTTCTTCTAGAGCTGGTCTCTCCAGCAACTTTCAGGTACCACCTGGATTGCAGGCACTCCGTGAGGGGAATGTCAAAGAGAAAGAGTAAGTCTTTCTTTGGAAAGCTCTTTCTATGACCTGCCCTTTAAAGACTCCTATGAAGCTACCACCCCATCCCACACCATCCCATCTGTTTCTTGAGCTGAACTATCTCCAAGATCATGCTAGCATTTGCTCAGGAGGAGTGCAGGGGGCGGGCAAAGTAGTCGTCTTCCTACTGCCTGTTCCACAGAGGATCTTGGAGTCATAGAATCAATTATGCCTTGAGTTTAAGGAGTCCTTAAGATTGCTTAGTTCCAGTCCCCTACTGTGGGCAGGGCTGACAATCATGGATCAGGTGTCCCAGGGCCCCATCCAGCCTGACCCTGAGCACCTTCAGGGTTGAGGCGTCCACAGCTCCTCTGGGCAGCCGGTGCCAGTGCCTCACTGCCCTCTGAGTAAAGAACTTCCTCCTAATTTGAAATCTAGATCTCCCCTCTTTTAGTTTAAAGGCTTTCCCCCTTGTTCTGTCACTATCTGCCCATGTAAAAGGTGGTTCTCCCTCCTGTTTATAAGCTCCCTTAATGTACTGGAAGACTATAGTGAGATATCCTTCTTCTCCAGAACGAATAAGCCCAGCTATCTCACCCTTTCTTTGCAGGAAGGACATTTGATAGATGACAAGACAGTAAGACAGAGATAGTCTTGTACTGTCTTGTACTGCACAAGATCTGCTACGGAATTCCAAGAGCAGGAGCTCTTGGAGTAAGGGAGGATTTGAGTTGATACCACTGAATCTCAGAGTGGTAGGGGTTGGAAGGGACCTCTAGAGATCATGTAGTCCAACCCCCCTGCCAAAGCAACTCCCTACACCAGGTTTTACCTGAAGGTTTGCAGAAACCTTTGCTTGTCCTTGTCTGTTTGTACAGCACTCATGATAATACATTATTGTTTTGTCTCCCTACCACTCACCTCTTCAGGTATCACTATCTGATATTTGGTGATACATTGCAAATCCATATGGAGTTCCATACTGACTGATTCACAAAAATGTACAGTGTCGACTTTTCATATATCAAAGAGCAAAATGTAAATCACAAAGGATCGGAAGTATATTCAGCACTAGTCAAGAGTTCTTGCTCCTTAAAGACCAGAGGCAATTATTCCACAGAGATGGAATATAACTGAAGAACATTGATGTTTCATGTTGCAAACGTGGTAAGGTAAGGAGGTGTCCAAAAAGAATAACTTGGAAGAACTATTGAACGTCTGAGAGCTCTATTTATTACTTTATGAGTTTGAATAAGGAGATTAATGAAGGGAGTATAGTAGAGACTTTTCCTGATTCAAAAGATTGAAGCAGAGGTAACAACAAAAACACTTGGAAAATAGTAGGACATGGCCAGCTTTTACAGTAAGCCCAGAGAAGAAAGAGAAATTGAGAAGACTTCGGCCTTAACTCTGAAAACCTAGTGGAGATTCAAACCTTTGTCTGTGCAGAAGGGGAGGTTCATATTTCAGTCTCCCTTTCAGAATTAGGTGAAATTGGGAAGTAGAAGATTTTTGAAGTCATTACCTGTTTGATGAATTATACTGTAACTTTTCTAAAGATACTGTTCTTCCGCAAAGAAGTTGCTCTTTGCAGTGGGTGGGAGGAATCACTTTAGAGAGTGAGTTCCCCAACACACAGGCTGTCTGTGAAACTACAAAAGAATATTCCCACACAGAAAGGAGAAAAGATTTTCTCTAAGATCAGAAAGTTAACACCTCATAACAGATTTCACTTTTAGTGGTAACAGTAAAAGACTGCGCAAACAAGAAATGAACCTTCATAAAACGTAATTTGTAATTTGACTTTTGCTTGCTGTGGTATTACTTCTAACTGAGTTACTTGCTTATTTGACAGTGGCAGTCGGGATCCAGCTGCTCTTGACTTGCTTTTTGATGTCAGGAATTCTGATGTGTTTGTACTGAATACAGTATGTATGTACAGTCATATCATATCTTGCCGGTGCAGTAAGATAGCATCAGTGATTCATATGATGAAAAAAATATTTCGGGAAAATGCAAGTGGCTGATCTGGCACTCTAACATGGAATTAAAAATAAAAATAAAAAATTATAAACATAAACCACGTCTCGTTGTTAAATAAAAGACTTAGCCATTTATTTGCACTGTTACAGGCAGAGTCTTCATTTCAGCTATTGCACTGTCTCATTCACAGTGTGATCCTTGTGACGGAATGCAGCAGGTCAAACCAGTTTGGGGGCACTGTAGGAGAGAGGGGAATGTTAATGCCACTGCTTTGCAGAATACCTGTATGGTCTACAATGCGCTATTTATATATTTCCCAAGGTACATTACCTTTTCTAATTTCATTTGCATATGCAGTCATGTTAGCTAATATTATATTTTGAAGTTCTGCTTTTGTTGGAAGGGGAAAAAAAAGATGTACAAACACGACACATCATTTCATTTTATGTTCTGCCTCACACTCTGCCCTAAGGTAGAAGGCGACCTTTCAAAAGTCCCTTCCATGTCGTGCAAGATATGAATCCCTCAGCCGGTAGAGCGTAGACGTAGCTGGTTTGTTTGTTTCAGACGGCGTTAAAGCTCCTCGAGCTGATAAGCATGAAAAACTGCCTGAAGATGGCGGTGTTTCATTTGAAAGAAGAGATCCTGCAGGGATCGAAAACTTGGATCCTGTTTTATTATTCATTCTACCACAATACGTTAAGTGACAGGCTGTCAATAATTAAAAGGAGGGCAGGAGAAAAGAGAACACGTTTCACAGCCTTCTCAACCTGCCATAATTTTTCCTTCTTTCTCAGCGTGAAGATTCTCTATGACTGTGTAGTGCTAATCTATTTACAGGCACTACAGCACCTGCATTCCAGTCAACAGCAGCACATCTACTCGGAAATCCTTCATTTTTTCCTTCTTTTATTTTTCTTTTGTAATCATTTGCCTCTTTAGATTTATAACGATGTGACTATGCCAAAAGTGTAGGTGGTTTATTGCTTCCACTTCACAATTTTTTTGGTTTGAGAATATACTGAATTTACAGTGCTAAAAATCATTTTGTATAATTATATGTATATTCAGCTTTGTAGTGCCTACTACCACAGGAGAAAATAAATTTGATAACCTATTCAGTACTTACTGTGGTTTTCTTCAGTAACTCACAGAATTATTTTAGATATCTTCTTGCATTTTTTTCCTTTAATGTTGAAAACCTTCCTGTACAAATAAGCAAATATACCAGATCAAATAAAAATAAAAGCTATCTGAATACTTGGACTATATTTATCTTCAAGGTATCATTAGGAATCCTGGTTTTATTATGCATAACAGCTTTTTTCACTAGCCAAGATATTTCTTTCACTGGTTTATACTGGTGCATGAATATCTCTTTACAGCTCTGATTGTAGACTCCCCAACACAGAGGTTCAGTGCAGGTTGTAAGAAATTATCATGAGTACATGAGTTCCTGTCTGGTTACAGATCTGAAAAATTAGTTTCTGATGACGTGATCACTTTTTAATATTTATGATGGTTGCTTCCAAACAAGAGCTGTGATTTCCAGACTGGAAATCAGACTGGGTTATGAGACTTGCATGATCAGACAAAAGGTAAATTCGGGGCTTGCAACCAACACTGAATTCATAACTCCTCACCATAACCAGCAATAAAGCCTTGCAGCATAGATGTGCTTCTCTAGGTCATGAGATTGCTGGTGCGTGTCACATAGGAGACTTCGGTAACCTTCATTAAAGAGGGGAAGAGCATGTGACCTTTCATTTCCTCTCAAAGATTTGACCACTTCTGCTTTTCACTTACGGTCTGTGTTGGAAGTTCACATCCTACACCGATCTTGCTTGCAGTACTTTTAAGTTCACAGACTTTCATAGATTCATAGATTCATAAGGTTGGAAAGGACCTACAAGATCATCTAGTCCAACTAATAGACTTTACATCTATTTGATATATTAATGCACGCTGATCACATCCCTGTTGCCACAGACGGATTCTCTGTGTCAGGAAAGGAGCAATAGCTTTATCTGGCAGGGGAACGAAGGTACAAAATGCAACAAAGTACAAATCAGTCAAGCTTAGGTCACATTAGAAGAATTTACCTTGTGTAGGGGCTGTGAGCACTCTAGCCAGCAGCTGCCTGCAGCCAGCAGCCTGTCATGAGGGACAGCTGGCTGCCTCCTCTTCCTCTGCTGTGTACTGGGTGCCTGTGGGCAGGGCGATGTGCCCAGGCCTCACTATGTCAGACTTGCAGACGTGCCATTTATCTCAGTAATTATTTACTGGTGCTCCGAGGCCTTACTGAATGTATGCAGTCCCTACAGCTAATTGTTACAGCTTAGAGTACCTGTAACCAGCATGAAACAAAGGACTGATGGGGGAAGCACTGTGCCCGCAGCTTGTCGTGTTCCAGGCCCCATGACTTCTGTATGCTTACAACTGCCCTGAGCAGTGGAAGCCCTTGATGAATCCAGAGCAATGCTATAATTTTGCTCCTCCGTATGTGGAAAGACACAAGAATATACCCTGTACTTCATGTGCTATGGGATTTTTGCATGGGATTTCTGGTTTTTGTTTGTGATTTATGGTCCTTTTTTTGGCTAAGGGGTCATTTGAAGGACAAGCATAGCTGTATGGAAAGTTTCTTAATGCATGAAAACATGACATTCTAAGTGGTTCCTGATTTTAACTTGGGTCATTATTTCTAATCAGGGCTTGTCATCAGATTTCACTTCATTTATTTTGCATTGGAGACTGATCCTGGAAAAGGCATGTAATAAAAAAAAATCACCACAATTTAAAGAGTTGCAGGACATGGAAGGAATTTTAAAAACTGGGAGTTGTTTTGGGGGATGGCTCCCAGAGAGGATTCATACATGTTCCTTCAGGTACAAACGAACAAAGAAAGCACCACACCACATCCCATCCATGCCACCCCTCTTCCTCCTTTGCATCTCTGAGGAATATGAGTCAAACAGTGGCTTGCAGGCATGTGCAGGCAGGGAACACTCACAGCTGTTGTCTAGGTATGGGAGTAGATGCTGAAGCCTTCTGAGAAAAACACAAACCAACGGCTTCAGAGTTTTTTGGCAGAAATAACTGAGGCAAGCTAGGGAGCATTTTGTCTTGTGAACCCCACAATAACTTTCCATGAAGAATGGAATATTTCAAGAAAAACTGTAAGAAGGTTTTATGATAAATTTATTAACTATCAACTTCGTTCACATCCAAATCTCTTACTTGCCTGGATTCTTCTGCATCCCTCTGTCCCTCCCTCAAACGTTTCTTTTTCTAGCAGCCAAGAAGCAGAATGGCTGAAAAACATCTGACTCCCTCTGCCATATTGCTCTGATCAGTATCTGTCCATGATGCTGTTTGTATGAGCCCACAACCTTGGTAGGTATATAAACAAAAAAAAAAAAAAATGAAATCAAGCATAGATAAAATTCTTTTGGAAAAGACAGTCTTTGGTACTGTAGCAACATTTTCAGTTAGTGCCAACTCTGCAGACTCCGTCTTTGAAAAGAAACTGGGGTCTATGCCAGAATTCATGTCAACTACTATTGGCAAAATCCTACAGGCAAACTGGCCCTTTATCTGGAAGTAGCAGCTGCAGCACCACATTTCAGAGAAACTGCATCTCTCAGTAACCTCTCAAAATATCATCACCCTGCTCCCATAAGAATAGCTATGATCAACATTTTTACTCATGCAGTCTGCATATCCCTAAAACCAAAGGAACACCTTATTAGGCTAATACAAAGAGAATGTCACCTTGACAGGTTATATGGATCACAGAATCACAAAGCTGTAGGGGTTGGAAGGGATCTCCAGAGATCATCTAGTCCAGCCCCCTGCCAAAGCAGCTCCCTAGCCCAGGTTGCACAGGTAGGTGTCCAGGTGGGTCATGAACGTCTCCAGAGGAGATTCTACCACCTCTCTGTGCTGCCTGTGCCAGTGCTCCGTCACTGCACTGTGAAGAAGTTCCCACACACATTTGTGCAGAACTTCCTATGCTTCAGTTTGTGACCATTTCCCTGTGTCCTGTCACCATGCACTGCAGATAAAAGTCCGGCCTTGTCCCTTTGCCTTCTGCTCCTTAGATATCTGTAGAATGTTGCAAAACATGTGTCAGGATAGTACACTTTAAAAAGAGCTTATTCCTAAAGGACATATTCCTAAAGAGTGAACATATACTGAGTGACATGCACCTATCTTCCACCTGTCACCACAGCAAGGACATGTATTATTAGACAAATTGCTTTGCTGGAAAATGGAAGACGTTTCTGGCTGCAAAAGGCTCTTCAGGTTCTGTGCTGTCTCACAGCTGAGGGGTGGAAGGGAACAAAGCCAAACGAGTAAGACAATAAATGCTCGATATGTATATTTAAATTTGTCCTACAGATGTGTTATTAAAGGGACATTTTTTTTTCTAATCCTGAATGTTCTGCCTGACACTGTGAAACAGTCCCAGATGTTACGTGCAAGCATACTTTCTGTATGCTGAAAAGGCATATAGACTTTCCAGTGTTCATCCACAAGCAAAGTCCAGCATAGTTACATGAGACTGAAGGTCACATCCTGTGTTATGTACTGTGACAATTCTGCTGCACTAGCAAAGGTGCCACAGGAGCACAGGAAATGCTAGAGACAGCGGTGGGCAGCCCTCATCTCCTGTGCTCTCTGTAAGACTTACAAAACTGGCTGCTCCTTTGCTCTCCCTGTGTATTTGTACAACAATTTCTGGTATATTGGCATGGAGGGAGGTCCTGTGATACAACCATCTGACCCACGCTGTTGGCAGGATATGTCTGTGAAGTGGGACCCTAGACTGAGAGGAAGCCCATAAAGCTTCAAAGAAGGGAGCAGCCTTGAGGCCTGTCCCCAACCTGTGTACAAATGTGCCGCAAAAGAAGTGCTCCATTTGCTACTTAGAGTTAATTTATCCGTCTGAGACTTATAGTTTGCATACTTGTGGTTAAATAGACAAGGACTGCAAAGCTGAGGAGGGAAAGAAGTAAGGCAAAACTTGCCTTCCTTGAATGAAAACTCAGGTTTCAAAAATCCATCTTGGACATAACACCTCTTCAGTGGAGGTTCAGATTGGATATTAGGAAGAATTTCTTTGCAGGAGTGATGAGGCACTGAACAGTCCATGAAGGTGGTGGAGTCATTGTCCCTGGAGGCATTGGAAAGGGTAGATGTAGTATGTAAGGACATGGTTTAGTGGGCAGTATTGAGAGTAGGTGGACTGATAGATTAGATGATCGTAGAGTTCTTTTCCAACCTTAACGACTCTGTGATTCTGTGATTCTACTCAAGCCCAAACCTTCGAAGTACCTACATATAACCTCAAAGCTGTTCTTTCATAATCTGAATATATTCATTATTTTCATCCATATAGAGGAAAACGTTTACCCACCTGAACTTGGATGGGTGGAGTCAGCTTTTGTGAAGTCAGCTTGTTATTCAGCAAAGTCTTTACCTAGTGATGCTATTGTTACCATCACAAAATGCTGCATATTCTTCTTCTACTTGCATGTGCAGTGTGTGGCAGTTCATGTGTAGCCTGAATATAATTAAGAGAATTCAAAGAGATGTCTCCATTTTGAAGCACAAATAAAGGACAGTGTGGCATGGCCACGGTGGTTGCAGAAAGCTTGACATCACTATGGAAAACCAGTACTGAAACACCTGCTTGTCAGAGCTTACAAGAACTTGAGCATATGCTACCTAATTCTGTGGAGTGACATACCTATTCTTCTGAAATTTAATATTTACTCATCCTCTTTTCAGAAACTTGAAAACTGTCTTGCTATAAAGTGAGGTTATTTAGAAGTAATTGCACAAATTGCTTGTCACATATGATATTCGTTTACTGCTTGAGAAGTACTCTCTCAGCTGCAGTTAATTTCGGCAGTAGCGCCTAATATTCTTTAATTAAAGATCTATATTCCCCATGGATTATCCTATGCCTTATTTGCTGCTTTGTACACTCATGTAAATTTGAATTGCTTATGATTATGTTTTCTGATAAGTATTCAGAATGAAGCTACTTACGGAAATGCTTTGGTCATGGTCTTGCTGTTTAGAATAAAGTAAGGGTAATTTTTATTATTAATATCGTGAGTTACAGTTGTTCTGTGGTGACTTAGACTCCTCCAGAATGTTTAGTGCAGTGGCAAGTGTTCAGAAAGCTAAAAAATACTATTTTAACAGGTGTCTCAGATGTATCAGGGGATGGTAGTAAATGTTGGGAATTATACATATGCATGAAATGAAGCTGTATTAATTGCATGAAGTTACGTTGAAAGATGTAAGAATAAACGAGGGGCTAGTAGAAACAGCTTGGTGCAGCTGTGGTTTTGTTATGAAGACATCTGGAACACAGTTCAGCTTAAAGGAAAAATGCACTTTGCTTGCCTTATTTTAAAGCTTTCTACACTGTCTTCAGGTCACTCAGGTACTGTTTCTACAGGGCAGGCAATACTAAGGTGGGTGGACTACTAGCATGTGAGATCCATAATATAGTACAAGCTGGAGAGTGATTGCAGAGGAACTGGCTGCCAGGTAGCCTCTCTGCTGTGCAAATTGTGCTGGTGAATGGAAAAGTAAATTAGCTCTACTCTTCAACTCCTCAGCTGCAATAGTAGAGCATGCACAAGTGTTTTTCTCTTTCCTCCATAAGGCATTTGGAAATAATATTTAGGGCATTTTTTTGAAGGAAGTTTATTTTAAGATACAACAAAAAAAAAAAATTCTCTCAAGTTATTTTAGTATAACTAAAATCAGAGGTTGCAGATCAAAGCTTTGATCTGAATGTGAGAAAACAGCGAAATGCAACTATTTTGGTTTGCCAATGCCCCCTTCAGCTGGCAGACAGTTTATGGGGGCACTATTCCAGGATGCTTTTATGCCGTGACTCAGATCCCTTGTCAGTAAAAGCAGTCTGATGTTTCCATCCAAATCAACTGCTCCAGTCAGTTGTTTGCTGATCATTTGATTCGCCTGTTCCTATGATAAGGGTTGTCATAATTAATTGTTGAACATTTTCACACACATCAGTGGGGCAATTTTGGGTACAGTATAGCTGAAATGGAAAATGGATTCCTTCGTAATGGTTACATAATAGTTATCTGTTTGGAACTCAATTGAAGAGATAAGCCTCCTCTTCTCTTCTGCGTAGTCCACAGTTCTCAAACAGCTTTTCTTAAGGAAGTGCCTTAAAGTCGGCATTGGCAGACACAGCCACCAGTGAAAGGAGGACAGAGGGGTTTTCTGTTGTCTTAGAAAGGAAGTCTTAGCCAACTGAAATAGCAATGGCTTCAAAAGTGCAGGAAAGGAAAAAGAATAATGTGAGCCTTTTCCCTGCTTACTAAGGGCACTGTACACTGCAAGCGTGTTTTTTACAGGAGACACTGACATTCTAAAGATTAATGAATCCAGATTCAAGTTACCATGAAGGGAGAAAAAAAAAAAAAACAAAAAAAAAAACAGAAAAAAAAAACATTATCTGCATTCACAGAAGGGGAATATTAGGCACAGGCAGAGTAAGAGCCTACAGTCACACAGGAAAGCTGTGGCAGAATTAGAAATAAAATACAAAACTTGACAGTCGTTTCCTTTGGTCTTATTTACCTTTTTTTCCCCATAATGGGTGCTGGGAATGAATTTAGTTCCACATCTTAATATAAGAACCTCAGACTGAGGAAGCAGGGGAGAAGTGTGCAGGACTGTCATGATTCCCTGAGCAACAGTATCTCTGAGACAAATCCTAAAACTCTGAACTGTCTTAAAATGTCTGAAGTGATTCAACATCTTTAGGATTAAGTGTTCTGAAGACTTCATGTTGCAGAATGTGTGAAATAATTTCTAACTTTGAAGATGAAAAGGAATCAGTTTTCAGCTTGAAGAGATATGAGCCTTCATATAATTTCATATTATTTTTTTGACATACAACTTAGGATCTTTCAGCATGAAAATCTCCAGAATATATAAAAAAATTGGTCTTAATTAGTGTATAGGGGAAAAATTATAAATCCATGCTCCTTCCTCAACTGCACTGCATTCAATTTAACAGCATTTTAAAGCCATTACTAGCTTCTACTTTTTTTTTTTTTTCCTCTTCTTTGACAGTATTTCCCAGCTTTTGGTTCTCAAGCTATGTATTGTTCATAGGATCTGAAAATAGCACTTGTGGCCACCGAAGTTATCAATCCTTGCAGCTTACAGTGACAGGAAGTGCCACTGGGATGCTGCCTTTATCATGTCAGTTTGTTCCTCAGCTTCTTAGGAAGGACGGAAAGTCAGAGGCAGCTTATTCAAAGGGGGAAAACTATTAAAAAAAAAATAATAACTGTAGACAAAGATTTAGGAGGCTAATGGTGAAGTGCTGAATTTGATTGGGTGCCAGACACCCACCACAACTGTTTTTCTTCCCACTCACAGTAAGATAGGGGGAAGAAATAAGATGAAAATCTTGTGAGTTGAGATAAGGACAGGGAGATTACACACCATTTAATGTCATGAGCAAAACTGAGGTGACTTGGGGAAAATTAACGTTTAACTTAAAAATATAGTACTCTATAGTTAATCGAGAAAAACAAAGATAAAACGAAAAACACACTCTCATCTTAATCTCAGACTCAGTTTAACCCCTTCAAGACTGACTCTCCACCTTTTCCACTCTGAAAAGCACAGAGGGATAGGAAACATGGGTTCTGGACAGGTTTCTGGGCTGAGGCAGGAGAAGAACTGACAGGGCAAGACTGGTAGCAGGCAGTGAGAAAAGGCAGGTGGAAAGACCTGCTGGAACAGAGGTTCAGGTTGTCCAGAGTCCTGGACATCCATGTCAGTTCAGATGGACACAGAAGTTTGGCTTGAAGGTCCTACCAAAACAGTGGCAAGGAAGGATCAATCCATCAGTCCTCTAGGTTCAGTCTGCCTCAGTTTCCTCCGTGTTTCCTAAAACCTTCATTTTGTACTAGCCTGCATTTCCAATGAAAGACGATTTTAGTCATCCAAAGCCAGTCTGTGGTACAGGTGAAACTACCCAAAAAATTCTCTGGGGTCCTGTTGTAATTGCAGTTGTACTTTTACATGTGATGTACTAGCTGCTTCTTTCATCTTGCTGAGTGACAGCACTTAAAACAAAAAAAAAAGAAGAAATAATTTTCTTTGCCTAATAATAATATTATAATAAATAATAATAATAAATAAAATTTGCAATCCATTTCCTGAGTACTTCTTCCAGCATTTTGAAGTGATTCGTTTCTGGGGATAGAGATATTGCTGTTGCTGAATATGATGATGTCACTTTATGTATAGCTTTGTAGATGATAGAAGTTAACACCATAGGTCAGGGATTAATGTCAAATTACTTTCTGCTATGCTCTGTAACTTACTCTGAATTATAGTGGGGTCCTATATGCTGGACAAACAATAACCCCCTTCCAACAACCGCATTATATCCATTCCTAGAGTTACAGCTTTTAAAAAGCTAAATGACCAGAAAAAGGTAGAAGGAGAGCTATAACCCAAAACTGAATTCCCAGTTTGAATCCAGATCCCATTGGCCATGTGTGCTGTTACAGACCTGTGCATTTCTTTTTTCTTTTCTAGAATGACACTACAGATAGCAGTACAGATTACAGTAATTTATTCCTTGCTGATGTGAAAAAGCTTTGAGGGTTGAGCCAGCTACACTCTTTTCCTCTTGCCATGCTGCATATGTTCTGATAGCAAGCCACAAAGGCATATCACAAATGAGGTAGTCAAATGGCTATAAGGAATGCAAAGCAAAAGCAGAGGTTTCCAAGGCAAGCTGCTCTTGCTTAGGCCTGCCTCTACTCCAGCAGTGAAAGGAAGTTGCAAGACACCATCTTTTGTTTTTTCTTTGTATGAGTTCGACACATTAACCACAATTGCAAGTGCATCAGATTGGATGTATATATTTTGCCAGAGAAAATAAAAAAAAAGCCATGGGATTTATCTGTTCATCCACTATGCCATTTGTTACAGCCACAATCTCCCACATTGTTCCAAATACTAGAGAGAGCAGAAAACAAACAGAAGCTACTACTCCTTCACTATTACCATCTGCATCTTACTGTCAAATACCTGTTATCAAAAAGTTGTTCTCAGTGGCTCAGTTATGCTGCCATAGGTGAATGATGCATAAGCTGAGGAACAGTTTGCCCAGAAGTGGTTTTTTTGTGGGTCTTTACATTGCGCTGAGCAATTCAGAAGTAGGTCAGTGAAATATTACCTGATTACATTTAAAGAAAAATCTCATCTCTGTGTCAAAGGTACCAGGGACAGAATACAGCTGTTGTATTTCTAATATGACACAGAATTCCAAATTTACAAGAATTTCTAGTTTTCATTAGTACTCTATTTATCTTTTTTTTTTTTTTTTTAATTATAAGGCAGTTCTAAATCATTGTTTTAAGCTTAGCTGTCTTTTTTAGGATGCTCAAAGTTGTGTTTTGATTACTTGCACTGCACGCTGTGCATACAAATACAATTAACTGATGATTATTTTCACCCAATCAACCACATATTTTCTCTTTAACTCTGCATTTCTGAATACATCTGATGGGGTGTTAACACAAGCAGAAGAATTTTGGTGCTTGAAATGAGAAAGCCTTTATATTTAAAAGATCTCAAACTATTTCATTATTTACTCCATACAGATAACTTGGAAGGACACTCCAAGTTGTAAAGGTCAACACTGAACCATACAAAAAGTCACATGTGTGTTTCTGGGGCTCAATTCTGGTATCGATGGAATAAATGGGAACTTAAAATTTAATTTCTTTCATCTGATTCTGTTGCATTGTCAATGTTTTACCGGGCTGGATCGGCCCGGTTCCGTGACAATTGGTGCGAGGGACCCACGGACCCACGCCCCAGGAAAGGGGAAGGAATAAGGGAAAAGGGAAAAGGGAGATGGGCCTAGAAACAAAACAGCGGCAACGATCTGAGGAGGAAAGCTAATTTACTAAATAAGATATCAGAAAGTAAAATAACACAATATAATACAATATAATTGGAATTGAGGCTAATGAATCAAATAAAATGAGCAAGAGAGAGTGTCCGATAAACCGAAGGCCTTACGCTAACGCTGAAGGCGATACGGCAGCGAGCACCCACTGCTGAGTCGATCCCGAAGGAAAGAGAGCGTCCCGTGACCGCAGAGAGTTTTTATCTGTTCCCTCTGAGCGGAAAACACGTAAAAATACAAAGCATCGCAAAGTCCTCTGGGGAATGTAGTGCTTCTTCTCTTCTGAGGCAGGTATACCTGGAATTATCAATGATCTATGGGGCTGGAGCATTAGCTCTTTAACTCTTAATGCAATACACGATGTTATGATGTGGAATACCAGTACCAAAAATCATAAAACCATGACATGCATAAAAGCAATCAGATTCATCTTAAATGGATCACAGAATCATAGAATGGTTTGGGTTGGAAGGTGCCTTTAAGATCATCTAGTTCCAATCCCCCTGCTGTTGGCAGGGACCTCCCTCTAGACCAGGTTGCTCAAAGCCCCATCCAGCCTGGCCTTGAATGCTTCCAGGGAAGGGGCATTCACAGCCTCTCTGATCAAACCATTTTCCCTCATCTTATTGCTACTGGCCCTTATAAAAAGTTCCTCCCCAGTTTTCCTGCAGGCCCCCTTCAGATCCTGGGAGGCAGCTATATGGTTCCCTTCAGAGCCTTCTCTTCTCCAGGCTGAAGTGCCTAAGCTCTGTCAGCTTGATCTCCTATGGGAGGTGATCTAGTCCTCTCGTGCTGCATTTCAGAGAGATGACAATCTGTGCCATAAGCGATACCCATATCTGCAGATTCTGTACTCTAATAAAATTCAATGACATCAACTGCTTTGGATACAGCGAGCTCAAGGTTAAAGCCATATTTATTATGTATATTAAGCCATACATATTATGAGATAGCTGAAATGTGAAATAAGTACTCCTGTTGTAATCAGCACTGTATAGTTTCAAAGAAATCAGCCCCAGAAGAGTGCAGAACTTCCACAAATATGGAATGGTTGAAGTTAAAATGCATTGATACTTACTAATTGAGCCAACTGAACAAGGAGTAGCATGGCTATTGTGCCCCTGTTGTGTTCATAGGGATCAACCTGCACAGTGACTGCTGCAGCTGGAACGCAGCTTTGGGACAGCAGAAGGCAGTGGAGCTCAGTTAGACGTGCCAGCAGCAGCAATACTGCTTCTATGACATACATAAAACCCTCTCCCAAAACACAGAATAGCAAAGGGGTTTCAACAGACTGTCAATTGTGACATAGGTAGTATGCATGTTTTGCCAAGATTGAAAAATGTTTGTAATAAATTTCTCATTAACAGCTATCATGATAAACAGTTAATATAACAGATGCACTCCAGCTGTCTTTATTAACTTGAGAACAGCAATTAAAATAGCATCTGTGCTTAACTAAATATAAGGTATGAGAACTCTGTCTTCTCTAACTAGTTAGTAGACTAAGAAATGCTATTAAAATATCCATAAAACATCCATGTAATGCCACAAATTTATACACTTCTATGCAGAAAAGAAAGAAATAAAAATCACAGTTTCCCCCTTTAGAAAGGAGGGAACAACTAGCCAGTTGTCAGGCATACTATTCATTTGTCTTACTACTCTTTGGTTTCAAGTAGAAATTGACTCTAAATATGAACATGAAAGGAACCCTCTTCACATGAAGAATTATAATGTAGTAAAAGAGAACAGGGCATCATGTGGAAGTACATGAGATGGAGGGTAGCCAAGGAAAGGCATGGAAACGTGCGAGAACGATATGAAAAGATTAAGAGGATATTACATCTGAGGGTTTTATAGATAGGAGATGAAGAGAAAAATCAGCAGGCAGGACCAGCAAGCCTCTGCCTGCACCAGCCTCTAGTATCCTTTAAAGCAGATGTATACGCAGCAAAATATGAAGAAGATAGGATCCTTTTGCTGAGTAGTGACGCACTAATTTTGTGGATAACAAAGCCAGTAATGTAGTTTGCTTTCTGTACAGAGTTGCCCAGCACAGGGCAGCTGTGTATCATCAGTCAGTCATTTTGGATCAAATATAATTACAGATACAATTATTATCTCTCCTCAGGTTTATCTATATAATAACAAGCATGCATTGAAAACAAAGCTAAAAAGAAAAGCATTACAAATTCTGATAAAAAGAAGGCTCACCAGAAGACAATTTTTCAAAAGTTACAGCTAGTTGGAAGCCATATAGGTTGCTCCTAAAGTAATGCCTCCTATTTATTTCCATGTAAATACAATAGGTACAAAGAGCACAAGAATGCTATGTGATGATAAAGAAAATTCTCAGCTACAAAACACAATTTTCAGTAGTCACCACCATCAAGTATGCATTTTCACCAGTGATCAACAACAGCTTGCACGTCACACTTAAAAATCTGCAAGGCCACCTGGAACATGGTTTGTCTTTCACATTATTGTTGCCTTGCTGAAACACAGCACACACCACCCCACTGTGCTTTCATCCACTGTTTGATCTCCAAAAATATTCAGCAATCATCGGTGAATGCCAATGGGTGCTATTTTTTTCCACATGGAGGAATCCCATGACATGCCTTTATTCATACTCACTTCCACATCAGACACCATTTTGTGCACCCCTGCTGCCATCTGTCACACAGCAACTACATGTCATGAAATACTGATGGGAAGGTTCAGCCCCTGCTGCCATACCACCAACATCCACCTCTGATGTCTTATGCCAATGTAATAAAAAAGGAGACGCTACTTTAGAAACAGCCTTCATACCATTTAAGAAACTAATACATTCATGTTTGTAATGAGAATATTAAGGAAGATGAAGGACAAAACAGTGTACAGAATCTGGATTCAAAGACATAAAGATTTCTACATATTTCAAAATATCGCATATATATATACTTTTTTTTCTTTCAAAACTGACAGAAGCTATTTCTTGGACTAGCATGGACATATGAAATCAGTATAGATTTACAAAACGATCTAAAAGCATAAGTACGTTTTCCAAGATCACATAGAACTAGGCATCTTAGTTATCCCGTTCACTGAGTGCAGAGGATTAGGAACCTCTAGAATGAGATTCACAGAAATCAGTATGCTCTGAATATACTTAAGAGATTGAGGCTTAAAAGAGTGAAAGAAGAGCATTTGGTATCCAAATCCTGCTGGAATATGTGTTTTGGGTGCATGCCTATTTGTCAGCATTGCTACTCCTTTGCATTAGACAGAAGTATCAAGTAATAAACTATTTACAGCTTGCCCTTTTTCTACGCCCTCAAGGGTGTTTCCTTGAGGAAGTGAAGAAATTGATTTTTCTCTGTCCAGTGGTTCTCATCTTATACTTGAGTTCCTTAAATACCGCTCTGTAACTGAGTTGCCACTGAAGCAATAACCATTGATAATGGATGAGATTTCACATTTTCTGACTATGTGCAAATTCGAAGTTTATTCTAATTTCATAACATACTCCAGCAATTGGTCTTAAAGCAAAGGAGTACAAAATTTAATTAACAGACAATTTGATAAACTTATTTGAGTTGAGCTTCATGAAAAGGGACTTGAATTTTTCATTAACCTATGATATGCTTGAATAAGAATTACCTTGAAAACACTACTTTTATTGTAGGAATGACTCCTCTAAGCTGAGTTGGGTTAGGATAGGCATGCATGTAGAGAATTCGTTCAGAGAAGAAAGAGCTGTCACAGTCCTCTTTTCAGCAGGAACTCTTTTCTGCTCTTGGACCTGACAGGAGAGTTGACAGTATCTTCATCAAACATTACATTTCTGTGATACGAAAAACTTCAGTGAGATAACTGAATTGGTTCATATTCTTTTTGCAAAATTTATTCATTCTTTCTCTTCCAAATGAAAGGTCTCATAAAAACTCTCCATGTCAATTTCATAAGCTCTGTTAAACACTCTTCTACTTTATTCATCATTGAAGTTTCCCTTTTTAAAGCTGAAGTTTAAGGAAGCAGGCAGCAAAAGCTATCAAATATTTATATGAATTTTCTTATATAGCTAAATAAAAATTTCTTCTCTCAGTACTTTGCTTTGAATTTTACTTATATCTCTTCCAAGTCTTGTTCTAAAGTTACTCCTGCAACTGTCCCAAGCCAGAAGGATGGGAATTCTGCTCACCAGCCCCAATTTTTTAAATCAAAACCTGAGAAGTTCAGAGCAAAAAAAAAGCTAAGAATAGTAAAGTTAGATTCCATTTTCTGCTGATAGGATTCTTTTCCTAGGGCAGCTTTGATAAGTGATTTTCCCACTTTATTTATTTATTTTTCATTTACCTTGGACAAAAAGATAAGTAGAGAAACAGTTATGGCTCAGTGAGGGGAATGTATTAGGATTTTAATTACTTAAATTTTAAGAAGGCAGTGAATAGAACATAATTTTGAAATATTTTAATATTGCAGTATTAAATCAAAAATCAAATTTCTGAAATTTCTGCCGTAGCTTACATTAACTGCTATGTA
Organism: Callipepla californica brunnescens; assembly: GCA_023055505.1. Classification (NCBI taxonomy): domain Eukaryota; kingdom Metazoa; phylum Chordata; class Aves; order Galliformes; family Odontophoridae; genus Callipepla; species Callipepla californica. Next base: position 4,027,096 of record JALIRH010000023.1, on the reverse strand, counting down.
GACAAAAATTAGATTGCAAGGACAAAGAACGGTCACATCAAGGCAGATTATATTTAACCTCTATCTAGCACATAGATTAAAACAAGATGAGAAAAATAAGACCTGTGTTCATTGAATATTTTATATTTACTGTACCTTGTTCTTTTTCTCATTATGAAATCTCATTATTGTTCAATTAACATAATCCTCTAGGTCATTACTGAATAAATGTTTGTTATCATCCTGAGTCCTCATATCAGAACATTCATTGATGTGAATTTGTCTGATATGAGAAAGAATGTGCTTCCTGATTTTGTACAGCTAACCAGGCAGTATTTTTTTGCTGTTTCCATGAATTTTTTGTGACATAAAGTAAGATGGGCTTTGTTCAGATATGTAGCATTGTATTCACCTACTTAGACTGCATGTCAAAAGAGATGTGTAAACTTTAGTGTACTCTGCTTGACAAACTTCTACTAGATTTTTCACTGAGATACATACATATTTCCCACCAGCAGAAGGTAAAGCTCTTTAAAAATGCAAGGCAAATACAAGCTTTTCAGCGTTTAGATGTTATTGTTCAAATAATTCCATCAGTCCTAGTAGGTTCCTACTTCAAACAAACACACAGTGCCAACAATATGACCAAGCCACAAAATAAATGTTATGGAACATTACTTTCAGTGGTCAAAAATGATCTTGAACTTCCCAGAATACGCAGCTGAGAGGAATCTCACCATTATAAGGCAGTAACTATGCAAACTTCCTGCAGGCTGATTGGGTGAGCAGGTTCTAAGCTAGTTCCTATACACACATAATCTGATATTATTGAATTAAATCTTTGCAATAAATATGTTCTGGACTTTTAGCTCTTGATACAAGATTAAAAAGAAGTAATTTCCTTCAAGAGATCTCTTTCCACTTTGGTGCGAATTGTAATATGTGCTTTGAAATAACAGAGAATGTGTTGATGGTCTAACATCTTGAATACCAAAACAAGCAGCTGGAATTCAATTAGAACTGGTTTCATCATGTGCAGAAGTGAAAGATCGATGCAGTAGTACTTCAGCACTGTTCAGCTGTGGCTACAACTAGGTCTTAAAGAACAGCTGTAATGTGCTCTGTATTCCTAATTCTCAGGTTAGCAGCACCTTTTTCAAACTGAATTGGAGGTTTGTATGCTTATGAAACATATGGAAGATATACTGCTCAAGTACTCAGTAGGTTAACAAAAATAAGTACCTGCACTGTAGTGAGGAAGGAACAAAAATTGAACATTTTGAACTAAATGAAAGCACTGAGGAATTATTTTCAGAAACCACAAGTTGCGAATGCCACTTCAGAGAAAATATTGTGGGCTGTTGTTTCCATAAAAGTTATACACCATGGGTCATTAAAAATGCAGATGTGTTACAAGGTCACGCATTCATTGCCAGTACAGCTCAAATCAGCAGAACATATAAAACAAGTAAATCTAACTCCCCCATAAAACCAACTGAAACCAATGAAGTTGGAGCTGTCAGACAGAACCTGGGAGACTCATACATACATACATCCATTCATACATAAGATCTTACAATGTGGTTCCTCCTGCAGCTCTGTTAATTCTCCTGCACTACATTAAGCAAGATGAGATAAAAACACTCCTGAATAAAACTTTAATTTTTTTTCCCCAGGTCCACCGTTTTTTGACTTGATTTTTTTTTTGAAGTGAAAAATTTAAAAAGAAACACAAAGTCCGTGGGATTCATGTCACAAATCTGTCCATTCCAGTGCTTGGCAGAATGGCTGCCTCAACAGCTACAGAATGCGTAGGCCACATTCCCTTATCTGCTGGAGTGCTCCATACTCAGCAGCAATGGAAAATGTCACCAGTTAGTGGTTTCCATAGGAGGACTTTTCTCAGGTAAGGGAAATCTCCATTTTTACTGTTGCTCCTGTCAGTGGCAAAGTAAGAACTAAAACAGGTGTGTGGGGACAGATAGAGCTGCAGAGGATCCAGCAGGCCCTGCATTTGATCCCTTGCACACACAGGCTCTGCTGGAGTTACACTGTGGGTCTGTTCATACTTCTTTTTCTCCACAGGATTAGAGGCTGTGTTTAGTGCAGTCACAGGAGCATTCCTATTGTTCCAAGCACAGTTGCTTCATGCTGGAAAACTTATCTATTCAGACTTTCTCTTTTTTCAAGTATTTAAAAAACAGTTCCCAGAAGTTAAACCAAATGTTCAGAGTTTTTGTTTGCTTTTTTCTTTTTAACGTTTTTCCACCTATTTCTTGATACTTGTATAGTCATTCTACTCTTCAGAGAAATTATAACTTTTCACACAAAATGATCCTCAATTCACTCTCAAGGGGAATCAAGGAAAGGCATCAAGGCAGTGCAACTGCACACAGTTTGTCCCTCACCTCTGCAACAGAAGGTCATTTCTTTGCCATTGGATATCTATAGCAGCTGGAATAGATCTCTTTCTCACTTGTTCTAGGTATGACCCAGTCATTGTTTCAAAATTGCTTTCAATGTGAAGCAGTTAGAGGACAGAGGCACTTACTAAATCTTGAATTCAGATTTGAAAGACAGGATACAAACACACAGAAAAAGAGAGGAAGCACCACAAATCTGCCAAATTTAAGAAATTTATTGTCAAGCAGATGGAAATTAAGACCTTTTAAACACAAGTCCCATTTGTCTCACTGGGAACTGTAATTGCAATTCAGTCAGCTGGAACAACGTGTCCCATAAGAGGTCTTGTTTTGTTTTTGCCAGTTCATTGGCATGGTCTTCTAGGAGGCAGAGCAGATACCTGCCTGTCAGTAAAACACAGTACATAAAATAACTGCATTCTTAATGTCTCAAGATTACTTAATAAATGCTTGTTCAATTTAGCTCATTATCTCAAAAAATAGTTGTCCCTGAGACAGGAAGAGAAAGTCGGGTGTTTGTAAGTTTTTTATGACTAATAGTTGTGACTTACTTGTATGTCTTGAGATTATTATTATTTTTTTTTTTTAAACACAAAATAGCTGGTAGTAGTGATCTCAGTACAGCACACAGATACATCTCCTTCAAATTGGACAGGTGGGGCAAGAACAAATGCTAGAAACAAAAATGAAAAGTTGAAATGGAAAGTAAATGATTGTTTAACTCTATTTAGTGAACCAGGTAATTCTGACCTGAGCAAGCACAACAATTTTAATGGTATACATCAACCTACAGAGAAAGATCAAGGACAATTTCTCACGTCCTTGAAGTAATGGGAGTATTTTAAGTAACAGAGGATAATCCATGGAAAATAGAGATAGATTACATAAATGGTAAATTAATACAGTGCAGTAGGTAAGCTTGGTGCTCACTCTGAAAGGTATGTACATGTTGTATTGTCAGCCAGAATTCAGGAATACAGATTCAGAATCAATTTGCCATAAAAGATAATGAAATGAAATCGATTCAAAGAAACTTAACAGCAAAATCTTTATTATTCTTAAGCAATTATTCCTACTGGCAGTGCTGGGGTAGCACTGGGATAACTCTACAAAAATGCTGCACCAGATCATCGTTTGTGAACAGATTATATTTTCACATTTATTATGTTTCATTACATTCCCTAAAATCATTATCCTGTCCACTCCCTGTGGCTGCCTAACCATTATCACCTTATTTGGCAGTATGAGATGTCATCTAGTGGACTTCTAGTATGGTGACATCACAATCCATTGTTAGTCCTTCAGTGATCATCTCCAACACAATAGTCATAACCAGCAGATTCACCTTCCACAGGTGGCTCATCTCCTTGTGTAACCCCATGCAAAGACTCCATTTGTCCCAAAGATTGCTCTGGAATGCAAGGGCAATAGGATAATTCTCTGCATACACTGATGAGGAAAACAAAGAGGAATGTCTTGACACTGGATGTCACATTTTAGGCTAATTCTGCCTGGCCTAAGGACTCCACAAAACTGGCACACAGTTTTTCCCCTTGTGTGTTTCTTTTGCCTCATTAAAGCAGAACAGTCTCACAACATGCTTCCTCATCTACAGTGCTACACCACAATTATCCGCAATATCTAAAGGCTGCCCCTCTTTTATCCCTGTACTCCCAACACTAGTGAGCCCTTCCCTGATTGGCTGAGGTGCTCGGGTTTTCACATTCTTCCCAATTCACCTATCAGCCATCCCTCCATGGGTACTCCCTTTGATTTCCTTTGTTTATAGGTACTTTGTAATCTGGGGTCAGAGTTTGCTGTTTTGCCCAACTAGAACTATCTCTGCTTTATTTTTATTCCGCAAGGACGCTTTATCCTTGTTTTTCCTTCAGTGACTTAAATTGAAAAGCAGTACATTTACAAACTGCCCTTTAATTTTATCTGCCCTCCATTCCAGGCAACCACCTTCCATTACTAAAAGGATTGTCTCGCTTGGTCAGACTGCTGATCACACTGACAATGGCACTCTGACACTGCTTCTCCAACTCTGACACCCAATTTAAATCTGCTAATATTTTGAAACCAGATAAAATGTATCTAGGGTCACTTACTGCAACTCTTGCAATTGTGTTTATAGTTCAATATAATGGTGTGCTTTTAAAGATCACAGAATCGTGGAATTGTAGGGGTTGAAAGAGACCTCTAGAGATCATCTAGTCCAGCCCCCTGCCAAAGCAGCTCCCTAGCCCAGGTTGCACAGGTAGGTGTCCAGGTGGGTCTTAACGTCTCCAGAGAAGGAGACTCCACCACCTCTCTGTGCTGCCTGTGCCAGTGCTCCGTCACTGCACTGCGAAGTTCCCATGCACATTTGTGAATAACTTCCTATGCTTCAGTTTATGTCCATTTCTCCATGTAAAAACTCTAGTCGGCTTCTGCCCAAACTGTCAGTGTAGCTGAAGTCAAGTCTTAAATACTCAGTTCCAAAATTCAGATTTACATAAAAACTTAAAGGTCATCTGAAATAATAGGGGACTCTCCTTTTGACTTCAAAAAATCTGAGGAACCAACAATTCTTGCTATTACATTGCAGAACAAACATATGTTTTGCTGAGCATCTTGCTCCTTAAATTGTACCATTCATATCCAGGGAGGCTCTGGTACAGAGCTTTCTAATGGGAAAACTCAGTAGATTTCAGGTTTTAGATTACAAGGTAATACAGATTTCAAAGTAAGGGGCAATGAAGCAAGGGGAGATTGACTGGAAATGAACCAGCCAAATGAACCTGACTGTATAATCCTTGACAAAAGATTGCTATTTTTTGAGCAAGAATTTGAATACCTTCTGAACGGCAATACTCTATTTTCAGATGTTATTGAATTTGGAATAGCTCACTCCTACTACTTTTTCTCTTAAATACCAGACCTGGATATTGCAGCAAGACCAAAGCTGGATTACAGTCAGATGTATGTCAAATGTCACTGCACTAACTTGGGGAGATCTGATTACCAAGCACATAGGGTTCTGAAGGCCCAGTCAGTCCAGCTCAATAGCAGTAAGACCCTTAGAACCAAAAGTGGGCAGATTCCTCAGAAATAGTATTTTCACCTTCTTATACCATTAAACCTAGGAAAACTGCTTGGAAGCATTAGGAACTAACTCTGGTGTTCTTCACCAGTGGCACCAGATAAAGTAAATAGCTAGAAAAGGAAACAAAGACCAGTAAGATAAATTTTTATAGGCAGTAGAAATGGAAACTCAATCAGCATCCTCATCTGTTACATTTTAGCTCGAAAGTAGTGATAGTTGAAAGGAAGGTCTGGGGAGTGTACACTTACTTCCACTGGTTCCTTAGACTCTTTTCATCCATAATCTTGACCACTGGACCATTCACTTCCACAGCAGGCAGCTTTTGGAAATTAAAGAAAATTTTGTTCATGCTAGTATGTTTTGAGGAGGAAAACGAAGTTTTCTGCTGGCAAAATATACTCAGATTATTTTATTTATTCATTTTTAATCAACTTCCTGAAATCTTACTTCTACAGTCCAACCTATTCAGAGAGGATGAGATTGAGTTAAACTTGAGCCTCACAGGACAAATTTGTTAGAACATGGGCCAGATAATTCATAAGCAGTAAAAGACTAACCTGAGAACAATAAATAACATTTCCTGCCTGCTCACAGAGTTCCTGGGCTCCACTAAAAAAAGTATAAAATAATCTAATGAAAACAAAACAAAAAAAACCCCACACAGTCAATTACCTTGCATATAGCAATGTAAATTTGACCACAAGTAATTAAAATATTGAAATTCATTTTCTCTATTTTCTGATGCATATGTGCAAGATTAATATGTGGCAACTAATATTTGCCCAGTTAAGCAGAGATTTGTGAAGGGCATTTTCATTTCTGAACTCTTCTTTCTCTTCTCAACCAGTTTTACTAAGACACCACAAAAATGTTAATGATGTTTTTGCATGATATCCAGATATAATTTTTGAGGACCAAGAATTATATCAGATAAATAAAATGATCAGATTGAAACTACTACACGCAATTCCTTCTCTTTTTTCATGTGTATGTTTTTTCTGCACAAGAGAAGAAAGCTCAGTGGTAGAAAACAATTTCTTACAAACAAACCTCACTTAAAAAACTGTAGAGCAGGGTGATTTCACTTTTGATTAGATTCTACGTATGCTGGGTTGAAAACAGACAAAATTAACATTCCTTTATGGCAGAGCCCTGGCTTCTACATAAAGACAATATATATATTGTCATTTTTTAGTACAATCAACTTGAATTCTAGAAAAAAGATTACTATCCATATCTATCAAGTTGAAAAGCCTTTAAGGTTCAGTGATACTCCTTCCTGACATTTCAGGTTTAGTAGGAGGCTAATTAGGCACAGTTTCAACACCGCTGTGCTGCTTTAGTGCATAGCACAACAGGCCAATTTTAAGCTACTCACAAACTTAGCAGCACTAAGAGATACCAGCTTGAGATTTATAGCAAGTTTGGATTGCCTTTTTTCCTTGCATATTTACAAAACATAGTGGAATTCTTCTTCCCAGCATAGATTAGTTGGACAAATTTTTTTTCAGTGATGTGCGCTTTAGGCCAAAACTTAAAACATATTAATTTCTTTTATGTGATGGCTTTTAAACGTGATGAAAATGATAAACTCCAGATGTCCATATCCACTGGGGTTTAGTAAAGTTGAACAACAGTCTGGTTTGTCTTGATCATTACACACTAACTCCTACATTTATATTTGGACATAGGTGATCCGAGACAGCCAGCATAGTTTCACCAAGGGAAGTTGTGTGTGACCAACCTGGTCACTATAAAGACAAAGACAATAAAGGAATGGCTTTCTGTATGAGTTGGAAGAAGAAATAAAACAAAGCCAAACTATCTACACAATTGCTACTGCCATATAATATTGCAACTGACATACTGCTATAAATCTGTAACATGTTAATTGTTCTGTTTTAATTAGTGATATTTGTTAATCATCTCTTTCATCTGGATTATATTGAATAAAAATAAGCAGTGGCTATATAATTATTTACAACTGAAATCCACACAATTTATCCTTGGTTACCCCATGGCTTTGTATGAGCACCAAGCCCATCACTACATCCTTTTGAATACATACAGAGAAGTGCAAGATTAATTAAAAAATAAATAAATGAAATTTGTGAAGACTTTGTTTTCCTTTGAGGTGGAATTCCAGGGAAAGAATATGGAGGCTAACGACACCTGAGAAAAATTATAATTTATAGATGTTCTACTACAAAAAAAAAAAAAAAAAAAAAAGCAATGCCCCTATTTGAACACAACTATACTTATTCCTAGTGTTGTCCTATACAGTGTAAGAGTTGATTCACAGTACAGCAATCTTCTTTTCATACACTGATGTGCAGAAGTGCGTTTTTTTCTTTTTTGCATTTCATGCATTATTTCTCTCTGAAAATTTATCATTCTTCCCTTTAGACTGCAAAAAAACATGATGAAAACTATAACATAACCAAGATAATATGATGGATCATACTATCCTAAATGTTTCTTACTGGTTTCTAGTATCATAAAAAAAATTTTTCTCATTCATGAGTGGTTTAGTGATAAATGTGTTTGGAACTGATGCTCAGCAATTTATTTTTTGAGACATTCAGACATGTTTTCCACTTGACTTGGCTGACTCAATACCGAAGACAAAACTTGAAGTTGCATTTGGAATATGACAGATACTCCAATTTTTGTTTCAATTTGTTCTCTTCTGGAGCAAAGTCTAATGAGATCATTTTAAATTAAGCTAAAATACAGATCTAAAATTCAGCACAATGTTTAAAAGCAACTCTCCTCAAGGATTCAGTTGCTTTTGGAAAATGTCTCTCTTACACTTGGTTATTTTCACACTTGAGGATCCTCCATAAGAAAGTGAAAGTAGCTGCAATTTTCATCAGTTTATATATTTGCTTCTCCATCACCCAGACTTAAAACACTTGCATTATCATGCTTGGATACAGACATTTGAAATTCTTTCTTCTCTCAGGATCCTACCTTCTTGATAGGATATTGAAATCCTATCTACTTCTATTTCCAGTTAGACCTGCTGCACTTATGTGGTTCTAATAAAGAGCTTTGCCTGTTTTGATTACTACTTAATATTTTTTTCCCCTCCCTAGCCCCCCCCAAGTTCTAACTCCTTGCTTATTCTCTCAGAAATCACTGTACACTTCTGAATCAAAGCTGAGAGTTTCCTGGGAATTGATTTCACTGCCTCTTCTTCTGAATAGGCTTTTTAGAAGTGATTATTTTTTCCTAGGACAACCTGCTCCAGTTTAACTCCCTTGCAGAACTTCTTTCATTACAGTATTTCAGATGTTTCAGGATGGTGCAGTGTCTGAACATCTTTGTTTTTTTTCCTGATGTCTCTTAATTCTCTGGCTGAAATGGATGATAAGATGCTCACCTGTGAAGAATACAAAGCATTTACTTCGTCTTTGTTTTGTTGATATTTTAATGTATGTTGTTTCCACTCTGTCACTAAACTTTCCTATCATACTCACATTGTGTTAGGAAAAAAAATCACAAAGAGAAGCCTTGACTGGTTTACAGAGGCAATTTCGGTGTGTAATTAAGCACTTGCAAATTCAATTTCAACTTGTCAGCATCAACACATATTATGATATCATCATATTTCTGATTTTTTACTGCAGATTGTTCTTTTCTCACAGTACTGTACAGGACTCCTTACTGCCAGTAATTAACAGGTCAAATGTTGTTTACTGACCTTCTTGAACAGGATCACAGGGAAGAGAAGATGCCTGGGGGCACAAATCTTCAAATCCAGTCCTATGTATGCTGTCGATCTGATAGTCCACACAGTCAGAAGTGATTATTCAAAGAAGAGAATAAAGAAAACAGAGCTGTAATCGCCATTCATTGGTTTAGAAATGTCATGCCAGCCACATTTTAGACATTGTATGGTATTAATACTAATCAGCATAGATTAGCAACCAGAAATGTTCACAACTGTTCTAACAGCTGAGTGCCTCCGAGCTAAATTGATTTCATCCCTTAGACACCCATTAACACCACTTCTTCCCATTTAGATAATAGAACACAGTTGTTCAGGAGTGTTTATGAAATGACATTCATTTGATTGATAAGTGACCTTGACTGAATGAAACTACAGGCTCTCTGGAGTTTAAATGATCTCCCCCCTTTCCAACAACCTTGTCAGGGTTCTGGGACTCCAAGTCCTTAGAGAACTCATGGGTGAGCAGTCAGTAATTATTGTGAGTTCTTGGCAGTAGTGGTGTGTTGTTTTTTTTTTCCCATGAAAACTGCGTTTTGGAGAATGTGTCTTTTTTGAATAAGATCTCACATCCTAATATTCTAATTGTAGAAAGTGATAAAGAAATCTGAGAACAGTTCTGTTTTTAAAAAGAAATCAGTATTAATTATTTAGTTTTTGTAGTTTAACCCACTTCGAAAAACTCACTGACTCCAGTGGAACACTCTTATTAAGATCAAATGAAATATTGAAGTTTCATATATTCTTAATTTTACAGAACATATACCCTAGCTATGATTAAGTAAGAATATTGGAAACCTCTGATACAATGGCAAAAAAAATATCAGTTTAGTAGCGGAAGGCTTTGTAGAGCTGTGATGTAAATTTTTCAATAATAGATCAAACAGGGTAAATAATTAAAATGTCATTTGATGGAAATCGGTCCATTCTCCTTTTACTTCAGCATTACACACTGGACTGTGTTTCAGCTCAGAATGTAAGGAGGTGATCCTTTCTCATCTGTTCTTTCCTTCAAGGAAAACTTCAGCCAGGATCTAAAAGCAAATGACAGTTGTTGACTAGAAGATTCATTTGTGAACTTCAATTGAAAGCTGGGGTCAAGATTCTTAGGCACACCTGACTATGCTTACATTCAGGTGGCTGTGTGAAATTACAGAGCCACGCCTGACTTTGTGCTGCAGCAGATACTTGGGATGAGAAGATGCAGCCTCTGCTGACTGTCTCTACCACTGCCAACATAGTACCCAGGGTATGCTGTTGAGGTCTGCAGCTCTGAGCAGCAGCTGTTGGCTGTGCCTCTGGCAGAACAAGAGACCTGAGCTGCAGCATCTCCATCACAGCAGACCCAGGTGGTTAGCGCACAGCCTGAAAGACACAGTGGATGAGGCAGCAGCACACCCATCCCAGTGTGCAGCACAGAGCTGACAGATGCTGGCCTTGATGGAAGGCTGCAACAAGCCCCAGATTGGGCATCTCTGCCTGATTCTGAACACACGTTGGAGTGGAAGTCCTCCATACTGCAAGACAGGACCATCACTGCCTTTGTTTTTCCTTTAAAAATTTTAAGTGTAAACCCTAATTTATTTTTTTTTCCCCCTGCAGATCTGTTATGAGCTATTTCCTTTGCACAGAACAGCTGCTTATACTCAGTCTTATTTAAGTGAGACACAAATAGAAGTAGAGGCATTCCAGAGCCGATTCGTAGCTATTTACATTGGTTAAATTCAGTTTTTTTGAAGCACATTTTCTCTGTTCCACTATTACAACTTTCCCTGTATTGTTTATTTTTCTCTCTGCTGCTAGAATTGAGAAGTTCAATCATGTGAGATCCTCATGATGTGGAGATCACATGATTGTGCCTTTTCTAAGGATATTCTCTGTACTTACCAAGGATCTCCTGAAGTTCACAGTTCAGTGACCATGGTACATGCAGTACACTGTTCATCCCTTCCTACTGAGCAGTACGCTGCATCCTACAGCTTAGAGGTGAGTTGGGTCTGTAGAAGTAAGCTACTGCCCTTGAGATTTTAGCAGTGGGATGTTTGCACTTTGGCTGTGTTTGTGAACTCACTGCATCTGTAGCACAGTGCTGTGGCTTTTCTTGCTCCAGGGATTGCATATGTCAGGGAGATGTTCTGCGCCATGGCACTGCAGAGGAAGGAGGTGCCAGACAGAAGCCAAATGCACCTTGGTTTTGTGATATGAAACATGACAATCCTGAGGTACAGCCAAATACTTTTGTGAAGACCCGGATTTAGCCCTGGAAATAGTTAAGAGAATGAGCTTTTCAAGTAGGTATGGCTGACAGAGCATAAAGTAAGAACACAGAATACACGTTCTGGTTCACTTCTGCCAATGTTCAGGAAAATAGGGGTTACTGCAAACAAGAAAAACACAGAGCTGCTCTTGAGTAACATGCATGAAGCTGTTAAAAGGGCATCAGCACTGTTTTTCCTAATTAGAACAATTGGCAATAGCTCAGGCTTTTGCCTAACTGCTTGGGTCAAAAGTGTAGCAACAGTTCAAATGTAATACAAAATAAACATCACAATGGGTATTATACTGAGTGCAATAATAGTTTGGCATGTAATGCATAATTATCTCTCATATTAATTTTGAACTGGCATGATACAAAAAAGCACAGGGCCTTGCCATCAAGCTTAAACATGTCTGGCTCTTGAGTTCACAGACTTTTCTTTCAACCCTTAACAATTGATTCTTCCACAGCAATCTTTATGCTCTTACCTTTATTGATACAGGGATGGACCTCTTTAAAGCTCTCTCAGAAAAGAGAGGTGGAAAATCTGAACTATAGCTCAATAAATAAATGTAAAACATTTTGTTCACGTGTGTAATTTGTAGATACTGTTTTCGCTGATCATAAAGCCTTCAGTCTGAATTTCTGTTGCTGGAAGCATGCTGGTTGTGGAAATTTTTTAAAAAGTTGAAAGAAAAATGTTTAATTTGTGACTATCAGACACTTCACATTTCCGAATGATTGTTGAGCACCCATAAGATGACCATAATTGCCAATCCAGTGATGTGAGCATTCAGGATACCCTAGTTACATCTGCTGCAAGCAATTAATGTAGGTTGCCCAGTTAAACGAATCAACACCTGCACCCAATACAACAACAGATGGCATTATTTTTATATTTTTGCCAGCACTGATGTTACACCACAGCATAGTAAATTTACAAGCAAAGCATCTGAATTTCAAAGGTATTGTGAGAGAAGAATACCAGTGTTTTGAAAAATTAATAATTTTCTTATCTTCAACAATGTTTGAGATGAGGAAGAAGAAAAGCCTACAGATCCTACAAACCCAATTTAAAAATTGGAGCGTTTGTTTTGGCAGAAATTGCATAGCAGTTTGCTTTAATGTTTTCTACGTGAAAACAAAGGACTATACTGTGCAATGATAAGATTCTGCATTTGACTTAGCTACTCCCCATTCCCAGATTCTCCCCTACTTCTGCATCCCAGAATCCCCCCTCCACCCACCCCATTAGTGTTGCCAGCACAACCACTTGTGTGGACATCCTATGGAGAAAATGAGGGAACTAATCTGACCAAAAAATCACCTGGCAAAACAGAAGCTTCAGAATTCAGATTAGTACCCATGTGCTGTCCTCCTTTCCCAGGTAGTTGAATTTACACAAGAAGAGGCATTACACATGGTCATCAAGGCAAAGAAATAAGCAACATGAAAACACAGTTCACAGTGGGGCACACATTTTTAATCCACCATTGATTAATAAACCAAAATTTCAAACTGAACTTTGTTTTCTGTGGTCATGGCAACTTCCCAGAATATACTGTTGGAAAAAAGGTTAAAAAAATTCCCTGAGTTCAGTTGCAAATGAACTTATTCTTACTCAGCTTTGCTTCCACAAATTCTCAAGGGAAAAGTAATAAAATGAAGTCCTATCTCAGCTTTTTCAGCTTTTTGTTCTCTCATTTTTTTCTTTTCTTTTTTTTTTTTTCTGATTATTTTTGTCTTGTTAGTATAAATATTAAAGTCAATCACGAGATCTGCTTAGATTCAGTGAGGTTCAATAACTAAATGTTCTACCTGCAATATATAGTAAACAGTATAAGAAGGCAGTAAAATGTTCAAAAGTTAACACTCACTGAAGGACAGCGTTAGCTTTATTTTGCCAAACTCATTAAGGTAAAAATGACAAATCTCACTGCATATTCCAAAGTGATTCATCCTCATTGTTTGAGAGATGAAGCGGAGATCTATGTGCTGAGAAATCAATTGTTCTAGACCTGTTTGTAATACTCTGCTCCACAGAGGCAGTTCCTTCCAACTGCAGTGTCATTCAGTTATGACTGTGATTAAAAAAAAAAAAAAATAGGCAGGAAGAGTTAGCTGGTATTTCACAGAAACTCTGCGTGGCTTGGAGAAAGGCTTGTCAGACTGCACTGATAGAGACTGGAGAGCTGGCAAAGGCTGAAGATGTGGGTATACTGACCACACACCATAGACAAAGCTAAGGCAGAATAGGTGGCAGTGAACAAGTGAGCTCTTTTCTTGCCCAGAAAGGAGAACAAGCAGTGCCAGAGAGCATTTAATCACCACTGAATCCAGTAAGAAATTGGGGAGCTCCTGCTGGACAGGACTGGGTTAGGATGATATGTCAGTCTGGCCTGAAGGATAGCATGATTTATGTGAGGTAAATTTATTATACACTGTAAACTGAAAAAAGTTTTGTCTAGTATGACTTACATTGTAAGCTGTTTTACGCACAGATATTGGACTTCAGAAAAAATCCTACAGAATAATGAGAAAAGGAACAGAAATGTGACTAACCAGTGTATTCCACATGCATTTTATATTTAAGATCCTTGATATGATGAGGCCCTGGGCAGCCTGATCCATTGGCTGGAAACTCTGCCCATGGCAGGGAGGTTGAACCAAAACGGTATCCCCTCAAATCCAAGCTATTTCACGACTCCGTGGTATATATCATTTATATGACACAGAAAAGAAGATCATGTTTTCTTTTTGGAGAGTAATCCAAATGCATTCAAGATAATTTGATTTCAGGTTTTTTAAAGCAGGTAATGACAATTTTTACATATAGTAGCACACACTATTTCTTTCTGATTTATCTACATTTTCCAAACACATTATGGCAACCAATTTTCATCCCTTTCACCTGAACATTTCCAGTAGGTTTCTCTCATGCATTAAGGGCTATCAACTTATGTAGGATTAACTGACTGTTCATATCATTAGATATCTACCCACAGAACTATCTGAATGTGTAGGATACTATTACTCATTAAGGAAACTTATAGTAAGTTGAGGCCTTAAATGAGCATCAGAAGCTTACATATTCTTTTGGACCTAGAGAATGCCTGGCTTCAAGCTTGGTTTTGGCGTTAGATCATATTTTAAAAAGAGAATCAGGTTACCACCTGTGAAATTTCAAAAATTCTACTCTCAGAAAATAAACACTGATAAATTCACATGCAATGACTTCCAGCTTCTTCTTCCCAAAAAAGCTTAACTGTAGAGTGAGAAACTTGAGTATGAATGTCTTTGAGATTCAATAATGTGCTAAATAACATTGGTCTTTTCAAAAGTCTATCTTGTTTGTTTCAATAACAGAGCCAAAGGAAGTGAGAGCCAGACAGATGGCCAGAACACAGAATCTTTTGAGAGAGAAAAAAAAAAATCAGTGTGAGAAGATTATATAATAGAACAAAGTATTCTTTCTTCATCAGAATATCCCTTTTCCCCAAAGAATGGAAAACTGCCAAACTTGCCATCTTGCGTTAGAAATGTCACCATTTGTTGTAAATGTGAAATGTAGTCACTTTCAGCCATTTGGTATTAACCCATCAGCCACACCAGCTTCATCTTCAGTGAACTGATAAGAAGGGGAATATGCTGATCTGTAACACCTTTGTCCTACACTGAACAGCCCTAGTATTCTCTGATTTCCTACAAGAATGTTTCTCTTTAGATCCTTTTCACCATACCACAACAATCCCCTTGCTTCTAGTAGAACTCTTTCATATCATCTAGTTCAGCCCGTACCATCCACAGGTGAATGTTCAAGAATAGAAAGATGGGACTGCTGAATCAGCCTGTTATACTCATTTTCAGAACTGTGAAGTACTTTAAAGAGCCTGACACCATCTACTAGCCTCTGTTCCAAGAAATAGCAAAGAAAATATGTATCATGATAGCATAAGGAAAGATTTTGGGATTATAATAATATTGAAGTATAAAATAAAGTGTAAAAAGAAGCCAGGTAATTGAATTTAAATTATTTTGATTATATAATCACAGAATTGTTGAGGTTGGGAAAGACCTCTGGAGGT
The DNA here is from genome assembly GCA_023055505.1 of Callipepla californica brunnescens. Taxonomy (NCBI): domain Eukaryota; kingdom Metazoa; phylum Chordata; class Aves; order Galliformes; family Odontophoridae; genus Callipepla; species Callipepla californica. Next base: position 4,011,531 of record JALIRH010000023.1, on the reverse strand, counting down.
CAACTGGACTAACTCCCCTGCTCAAACAGCCACCTGTCACAGGTTGCTCAGGACTCCGCCTGTATGGCTTATGAGCATCTCCATGGAGGGAAGCTCCAAAACCTCTGTGGGCAACTTGTAACAGTGCCCAAACATATACACAGTAGTGTTTCCAGGTATTCAGAGGGAACAGTCTCTGCTATGGTTTGTGCCTGTTGCCTCTTAGTGTGGCATGTTTGTGACAGATTTGCTCCAAGCCAAACTCAAACATGAAAAGGAAGCATACACTGGGAGAAATATAGAGATATTGACTAAGCATTCAGGGCTGAGGTTAGGAAAGCCAAAATCCAACTAGAATGCAATCCTGCCAGAGATGGCAAAGACAACTAAAAAGGATTTCTGTATGTACACAGGTGACAAAGGGGAGACAGGGAAAAAGTGGGCCCACTGCTAAATGTGGCAGAGTACAGTGAAAACATAAAGTATTGAATGCCTTTTTTGCCTCACACTTTGCCAGCAACAGGGGTCCTTAGGGATCCCAGGCCTCATAGACCAGGAGTAAAAGCTTGAGCAAGGAAGAAGTACCCTTCGTGGAAGATTATCAAGTCATGGAATTCTTAAGCAAACTGGAAAAGATAGAAGATCATGGGCCCTGATGGTATACACACACCAGTGCTGATGGAGGCAGGTGTCATTTTGAGGCCGCTCACAGAAAACCATGATCAATCACAGGAACAAGGAGAAATATGTGAAGAATGGCAGGAAGCAAATGTTACTCCTATCTTCAAGAAGGGCAAGAGGGCATAGGGAACTACAACACTGTCAGCTTCGCCTCTGTCCCTGGGAAGGTGAAAGAGCAGCTACTCTTGGAAAATATTCATATAATATGAAGGAGGTGTCAGCATGGAAGAGGAAGCCACACTTGACCAACTTGGTAAGATTCTATGATTAAATGACCAGCCTGGAATGCTTGATCCCCCTTAATGAAGGGAAAGCAGCTATAAAGGCCCTGGGCATCCTGAATGAAGGGTAGCTGATTACACCTGTCCAGAAACTGCTGAAGTTTCTTCAGGCCCACATCCATGTGGCCCTCCTTAACTTTTCCTCACATGACAGCAACAGTAGTTATTCTCAAATTTCTCAGAGGTTTCCTAGGCATTCCCCAATGATCCCAAATCAAGGTGCAGCCAAATACTGGATTACACTGTTTCCTCTCTCTTAGGTCATCACCTCAGAACCAAAACACAGTCCTGATCATTGATTAAAATGCTGTCAAGAGTGTGACAGTCTCTATCCATGACAAATCTGTTTTTCCCCACTGTCTGAGCTAGTTCAGATGAGGGAGATATTGGAGATCAAAATGAATTATATAATCAAGCTGCTCCACAGAAAATTTTATTATAAGCCCTTTATTTGTAATAGAAGCAAATTCGTAGTTCCTTCCACTGAAAGATGTTGAAGACACTTCAGAAGTGCCAAAGTTAGGAACATTATCATCATTGTATAGGCAGGAAAAAAAAAAGGTACAGAATCTGTACAATCAGCAAGATTTATGATCTGCATGACTTGTTCATAAAGATCTGCACCAGTGGAGGTGACCCACTGTTGCTGTTGCCACTGCTGAAAAACACCATACACCACTTCACAGGGCTCATATGCACCCTTCGGTCTCCATTAATGTGCAGTAAGCTGTTATGAATGTCAGTGGGTGCCCTTTATTCTGCCTGAAGGAATTCAGTGACACAACTTTGCTTCATATGCACTTCCATGTCAGACACCATCTTGTTAGGCCGCCTTTCTGCTGCCATCTGTCACATGGCAACAAAATGTGATGAAATATTGGCAGGAAGATTCAACCTCTATTGCCCAACCAACAACACGTGCCTCTGACACTGTGGGACAGCATCACAAAATAAGAGGTGTTACTTTCCAAGAAGCCCTTGTAGACTACAGATCACATGCTGTTATAGCTTTAGTGCTCCAATCCAAACTGGAAGAATATAAGAACAAAAATTTTGTAGTGAGCATTCATAGAAAGATGCTGTACTCTTCAAACAAGCAATTTAAGACTCCAGTTCAAAAACTGGAGTTCACTGTAATACCATGCCCTGATCTTGGCTTAAAAATAAATAAAATGCCGCCCTGATCTATATAGCTACATGATGATTTAAAAGCAATATAAAATCTAATAAGATGCCCTCAAATTAGGAAGTCAACTGAAGTGACAACTGATGGATGTACATCCTCACTAAAAGGTCTGACATCTTCTCTATACCTCTGAGTTGCTTTCCCCAGTCCCATCATCTTAGTATTAATATCCAGACTGAACTTTAATCAATTTGCTCTCAACCATGCCACAGTCTCTGCTAAAGCTCTTAATGAGATGCTTGATCACACTGTCTGTGCAGGATGAGCTGCAGATACAAGATGAGCACATGCAGTCGTCCTGAAAAAATGTTTCTACCTGTATTTTCTCACAGGCTCTCTTAATTGCAATTCCCTAATACTTGTATTGAGCAGAACCATGACACAGAATCCCATAAAGTATCCTTCAGGGTAGAATAACTACAGATCATTTAATGATTATTCACTTGCTTATTTAATAACAAAAATCTATGCAGAAATCCCAGCACTGCATAAAGCAGGTTTCAATGCCTCAGAATGAATTTAATTTAGTTCTGACTCTTTTTTGCTTTGGAGGATTCTACTTGGAGATCCTACTTTTCTGCAGTAATAGGATTATTGAGTTTAACTGCTTATATTGGAAGAGAAACTACATCCACACAGCCAAAGATGATATGATAGAATTGCAGCAGCCTGAGGGGTTTCTGAGAAGCATCTTGCATATATTGTTTCCCACTATGCGTGGGTTGGTGTAATCAGCTCCCATCCTCCAGCAAAATAAAATCAAGAACAGATCAGTGAAAAAGTAGTGGGAAAGAAGCATTCTTAGGTGCCTCTTTTCACTGCATGCATTAATCGTCATGTCTTCCTGTGCTGCTCCTCTTCTAAATGATTTACTATTCAGCTGATGCTGTCATGCCCATTGCCTCACATAATCATCTACTTTTTCAGACTGAAGCAAACCAGCATGACAGTGGTGGCAGTGGGATTTAATAACTCAGTGATAATAAATAGCATTAAAGAGTATCTGCAAGACGTGGTGTTAATATACAGATAAATATATATGCTTTCATATTATGATGCAGTACATTTGTTCTTTTCTTCCTGCATGATGGTTTGAGTAGCAAGATCTTGGTACCAGGGTGTTGCAGGGATGGCCTCTGAGAAGAAACCAGAAGCTACCCATGTCAGGCATGGCTGGCTTCAGCCAGGTTGGCTCCAAAAGTGTTTGGCACTTGCCAAAGCTGAGCCCAGCAGTCATGCTGGTGGCACTCCATGACAATAAATGTATAATGGACCCCGTAGTCCATGGAGGAACACACAGTGGAGCAAGTGGATGTGGCCCCAGACTCCAAGCTGGGGCTGCAGCCTGTTGAGAAGAGCCTGCAGTGAAGCACTCATCCTGGAAGGACTGCACCTTATGGAGAGGGCTGATGGTGGAGCAGTTCTTGAAGAATTGTGCTCCATGGGAAAAACCCAGGTTAAATCAGTTCATGAAGAACTGTGTGCCATGGGAGAGACCTCATGCTGGAGCAGGGAGTGAGGAGGAAGGAGTAACAAAGAGGAGATGCAATGGACTGGGCACGGCACTCATTCCTTGTCCCCCTCTGCCTCTCAGGTTTGAGGGGAATTAAAATATCAGGAGTGAGGCTGAGCCTAGGAAGAAGCATGTGGGATTTGGGGTAGGGAAGTTGTTTTCTGTTTCGTTTTTATTTCTCACACTCCTACCCTGTTATTACTTAGTAAAAAATTAATTTTTTTCCAAATTGAGTCTGTTTTGTCCATGATAGCAACCACTGAGCAATCTCCATGTCCAAACCCTGATCCAAAAGCTAGGTCACCTTATTTCCGCCCTGTCCTGTTGAGTGGGTGAGAGAGATGCTGGGTGGCCATCTGGCAGCAAGACAAGGTCAATCCACCATATTTTGGCATAAAAGTCTTCTTTACACGGTTCCAGGAGAGTAATTTTCCTCTGTGTTTTCCATTTTTCCATTCTTTTTTTTTTTTTTTTCCTCAATTTTATTCCTAAATAATCTGTTTCCTCTGAACAACCTTTCTATTTTATGTTCTTAGTCATAGTTTTTGCATATATGTCTGCTGCTGACGAAGTAAAGGTTAATATCAGATGTGTTTTACGTCTAAAATAAAGACAATATTCTGCTTCTAAAATAAATGCAATAAATTCTTATTTTTGTAACTGAAATGGATGCATGACTAGACTGTATTTTAGGTTAATTTTGTAAAGGACACAGAATTGGGAAGAACAGTTCGGAGTTCTGTTCCTCGAAGGCAGAAATGTCTTGCAAAGACCTTGATAAATTAGAGGCTGAGTAATCACGAAGTTTAATAAGAGCAAGTACCAGATTCTGCACCTGGGACATGGCAGCCCTGGCTACAGACTGGGGGATGAGAGGTGGGAGATCAGCCCCACAGAAAGGGATCAGGGGACTCGCTGATGGCAGGCTGAAGATGAGCCAGCCGAGTGCCCTGGCAGCCAAAGGGTCAGCTGTTCCCTGGGATGCACCAGGCCTAGCACTGCCACTGGGAGAGGGGAAAGGTTGTCCACTCTGCTCTGTGCTGCACTGCCTCACCTCCAGCACTGCGTGCAATATGGGTGTCACAGTGTAAGAAGACACAGAGCTGTTAGATGCTGCAGCTCTCACAGGGAGCGGAGGGCAGTGCTGAGCTCTGCTCTGTGTGACAGCGACAGAGCTCGAGGAAACCGCATGGAGCTGTGCTTGGGGAGCTGGGGGTCAGGGGATGGGTCTGCACCAGAGGGCCGTGGGCATGGAACAGAATGCCCAGGGAAATTTAAGAAGCATTTGAACAGTGCTCTCAGATGTAGGGTTTGAATTTTGGGTGGTCCTGTGTGATCCAGGTGTTGGAGTTGATGATCCTTAGAGGTCCCTTCCAACTCCGAATATTCTGTAAGCCTGGTGCTTTTATCAACAAATCATGAAACTGATCCAAATGCTAAATACATTTATATCATGACTTACTTAGCAGATTCTGAGCTGAATAGTTCCCGTGCAGGGATGAAGAGCAATTTTTCTATATGTTTATCTTCCATACAGCCCTATATATATGTGTGTGTGTGTGTGTGTGTGCTATATAACTGCTATATATTGCTGTCACTCTGATGTTATTTACCAGAACTATAATAGTGATAAAAGGTCCTAACTGAGGTCGAGATCCCATTACAAAGCTGCTCCCAAGGTGCAAAAAAACATACAAGTTCATCATCCGACCTTGTGAAAATAGTGGAATTAAGCACAGTCATAATGTTAACAGCATACATGTTAGACAATGAAAACGGTGAATTAAAGAATGGGAATACCCCTATTTTGTCCATGGAAAAGAAAATCACAGTGAATGTAAGTGATTTATTGAGGCCATACAGGAAAGTGTGGCACAGCCACATCCAATTTTATCAATTAGTAATCTTTTAGATGTTTTTCTTTTTAGTATATTCTTTATCAATAGAAAAACAAAACAAAACAAAAAAAAAACCCACAAAGTTTAAATTAAACACACATTTTACTTTGAATTATAATATATCTAATGGAAGTGTGATAAATGGATCATTGAGCACATAGATATCACTTAAAAAGCATCACCAAGACAAAATGGCACAAATGGATATTTTTGGTCTTTCTGAAAAGCCTGAGATTTGGTTAGGGCTCCTAGAGTTAAGAGAACTGATTGAATAAGGTGATGAGACTGGTGAATGGGAAGAAAATTGCCCATCTCCTGGAAATCAGTGCTTGGTAAGGAAACAAAGCTACAAAGCTAGATCTCATATAGACAAGAAAGAAAACAGCTGAAAGGCAACTTTGAAAAACATGAGCTCACACTAGCATGATCTTGTTTAGAAATAAAACTAATACTTACAATTTCCAGATCTTATAATCTGTGGGCTGACAGAAAATCCCTCACAGATCCTCCTTATTGTCAGACAATTTAAAGACACCATTCTTCCAGTTCACATCTGAGACACCTAAAGATTTGGCATGAGCCAGGTAATTATCTGATCTGTATGATGACATACAGTTCAGAGGTTTGGGTTGTTTTTTCTTGATTTTTTAAGAGATCACACGCAAAAACATAGTTCAAAGCATCTCGTCTTGGCTTTATAATTTAATTTTGTTCATTTTTTTGCTTTTTTTTTTAACATAGGATTTTTTTTCTTACTCTGTGCCTTCTGGATAGCCTTGCTCTAGGTACAAATCAGAATTATACAGAGTAAGACACCAGATAATTGCTACATTACTTCTGCAGAAATTAGAAGACGTGCAGTAGTGGACGCAATAGAAACTACATGAAAAGAAGCGATGGTCTGAATGCGTAGTGGAATCAAATGGTACTCATAATAGCTATTCTTCTCTCTGTCACATATCTGCGTAATACCGGACACAGATCTAATCACTTAAACAGTAATTTCAACAAGTGGTCACTAGCACTGTGCTCCTCTTTCTGGCAGCTACAGGCCCTTGTTGTGATTTGGAAACATTAAATAGTGACATCTACAACGCAGTCAGCAGTAAGAGAACGTATACTGTATCTTACAGTACTAAACTATCTGAAAAATCAGCTCCTAAGGGCCTCAAATTGACTGTCAAAAAAAGTAGATATTTTCTAATTTATTCTGTCTCAGTTCTCTCTCTGTCAAATTAGAATAATAATTCCTCTTCAGCTCATAGAAGTGCTCTGAAGATAAATTCATTAAGATCTGTAAAGCACTCTGCTACTATAGTGATGAGCACTACAGAAAAGCCCAGGAGGAAATTAAAAATTCTGTCTTCAGAGCAGAACTTAAAAATGTGATGAGGGACCATACACTGAACAATAACAAAGAAGCAAAATGGTGAATAGTTACTCATTCAGTGAACATTATCCATATATTGTGCACAGCAGGAGACAAGAGTCCTGGGAGGACAAAAGTATGTGTGATTAGTTAATTAAAGCCAGGCTCAAAACTTGTACTGGAAAAAAGAGGGAATGAGGGGTAGGGATGCAACATAATTCTAGCAATTCCAACATTTGTGAACGTCACATCTACATATCAATACATTTAATGTATTTTATGGAAGAATTTAACAGTTATCTACCTTAATCCTTTCCACTGATAGTTAATAACATCCATTGTTACATCTGGTCTACCAATTCAAAAGATTTGGTGCTCCATCCTTCCTCTCTCAAACCATCCTGATTCTTTCATTGCAATGTGCAGGATCCTACCAGAGACAACTGATGCTTTATTAATGTGATATATTCAGTCAGTTGCTGTTAGATAATCACAAGTAAGTGAGTTGTATGAATCTAATCCATGGCATATGAATGAAATCTAAAATTTGATTACTGAGTTATCCAAAGAACATCAGTCTTATCTGAGCATAAATTATGTTTAACTACATTTATTGTTCATTTTTTTCCAGCATAAATTCTCTTGTTTAAAGAACTAAAAGACTTCCTACAGCACTCATTAGTATTAAATACAGAAAAAAATAATCTTCAAAAACTCACTATTTAAATTCTGTTGAAATTGCTCTGGTTTTCCTGTATCTAGGTAGTTGCCTCATCCGTTAACAAGTGATTTGGCAAATTGTCCATATTTTTATAGCAAACAACTACACTAAATCTTCCTGCTTCACAAAAAGCTTGTGATAAAACTTGAACTAATGATGCTTCCTAAAGATAAGGGATTAGGTTTCTGTACCAATATATTTCCTCTTTTTTTTTTTCGTATTATAAAATACACATAAATTTAAAAGAGAAAAAGCTTCAGAAACTCTGCAGGAAGAAACAGATATAGAGAAGTATTTTTAATGATCGTTTTTAGTACTGTTTGAATTTTATCCCCAGATTTGCAGAACAGTGGATTTTGTTTGTTGGTCTGTACCTTCACAAAAATACACAACTTAGAGCTAATCTTCCATGTAGTAATTAACATTTTTAATAATCTGTAATTTCTTAAATCTATGGAAAGGGAAGCATAGAGAAATTACAAGTATGTTAGACAGAAGTACCTCTTTAATAGTCTTATTGTTTTGTATATCATTTCACAACAAAGGTGAATTGATAAGGTATAAAGAAGAGTGAACGTAATCATGTTAAGGTCTTTTTTGACTCATACACCTGAGTCTTTCAGAACCACAGAATCCATCTTAGGACGGAGGGGACCTTAAAGATCATCCAGTTCCAGTTCCATGCTATGGACAGGGCTACCACCCCACCAGATCAAGCTGCACTGAGCCCCATGCAACCTGGCCTTACATGCCTCCAGGTGTAGGGCATTTTAAACTTCTATTCACCTACTCACGAGTTTAAAGCTTAAAAAATGTTTAAAATTTGGTGACAGGGAGAAGGAATTGAACTGATCAGCATAAAAACTATTTGAAGTTCAGAAATATCATCAGTTACTTCTCAATTGTAATTAACACTTCCACAGTTGCATGTTTGCAGGGCTTAGTACTTTTCTATTTCTATATTTTTTCCACACTGACAAGACTCACATGAAGTCATATTATGGCTACAATGAAAGAACAAAACTATAGATTTCAAAACTATAACATATATTTTAAGTGACAGTAATACAGATAGAGAGAAGGTTAACTAAATATGCCTCACCTCACTAAAGAAATATTCCATTTTTGGAAGTTATCATGCAGTATTCCTAATTTAGGACAGTACATTAACTTCTACTGAATTACTGTACATCTTTCCAGAAGTGAGTCTAGAATCAGACAGAATGACAACATCAACAAACATGGTATCAGCTGTATCTGCCTGAGGAGAATAATTTATGAATTCATCTTTATGCAATAAGAACAAACAGATGGGTTTAAGAAGCCCACATGTGACAGTACACAGCATATCTAGCGCTTAAGGCACCAATTACCTTAATAGTGTTGGAAGCTCTCATAATTTGTCAGGGCGATAACGTCCTAACAATGAATTTGGGATTTCCCAAGAATTTTGAAAGCCTTCTGCTTTATATAGATTTAAATTATTCTGAAAGAAATTTCAACCTCTGCCAGATATTTGCTAAGAGTTTTCAAGGAGTTGCAATAAAAGATGGTCTTCAGCATGCCTGAGTATTTCAAAGATCTCTCTTCGTCAGTTAAGCGTAACCGAAGGTTTAATCCTTTGGGGGAGGCTCGCGAGATCCCAGCAGAAACCTTAATACTTAGTGTAATAGTAATTGTTATGTGTTTTAGGCTAAAATACCATTTGTAATAAATAGCTAATGTACTTACAGTAATTGTTCTGCACACCTGATTGTGGGAAACAATGAGCAGGCACCTAAATTGATACACCATTAAGATCTCTTTTTTACCTCACTCTCCTGCTGGTAGAAATCAACTATTTTTCCAAACAGAATGACTACACTTATTTGTCGTATAAAAACATAGGGCAAATTCCAAGACAAAGGAATGGAATATGTGAAATAAATTTTCTCATTTAAAACGCAATGATACAACATTGCTTTCACTTCCTTCTTGAGGCACGTATATAAGCAAAGAGATCCTGTCAGTGTTTCAGCAGAATATTTGACTGTTAGTATTAAGTTGCCTAACGATAGTTTCAGACCAAATCTATCAAGATTTGTCAGTGATTATTTTCTTCATCTGATTATCCTTTCCCTGTAAAAATTCTGCAACAATTGACAATTTTTGGCACCCTTTCATGAATGTGAATTTGGGAATTGAGTTTGGATTGAATTCTTCTTTCACAAGGAATAAACTTAGAAAAAGTCAAAGAAGCACATAAATGAAGGCCAGTTTTTCTAGCACCCCTTGGATGCAGATGTAAAGTATATTAAATAGATTCAAATAATACAACAGTACATTGACTTTCATAAAGACTGATGTCCTGCAAGTTCATTCGCACTGCATATTGTAGTTAGACTGTGAAATTTAAACCTACTGTGCTCACTTCTTGGATTACAATAAGCCATATAAGGAAGATAGAAAACTGTTTGGTAAGAATTCCTGTATGTGAGGTTCCTTTACACCAAGTTATCACACCGTTGGAAATGTACTCTGAGTGAAGCAGAACATACGAAACATGTTTCATACCAAAATTTCGCACTCATATTTCTCATGTCGACAAAGCACGCCAGACGATACTGGACCTAATTGGTATGATGAGCCTGTGGAACAGCACACAGAGTATGTATTTACTTCAGTAGGGTGCACCTCTTCCCAAAGGTCAGCAATAGCTGTTATAAAAATCTGTCCAAAGACAGATGGTATCCAAAGAAAACATTTACTATTTGATTTCTGAAGGTTAACATGTGGTATTTTGTTCTGAATCTATCAACCAGATGAATCAAAAGACACATCTAGGAACACAATATATGTTGTGATATGATATCTGATCACAATGGCTGCGAAGAACTTTTCTTCAAAAAAAAAAAAAAAAAAAAAAAAAAGAAAATCCAGGAGTGACAGAAACTCTAGAAACCCTCTGTTTTTACTGTTAGTAGGACAATGAACCAACAATTCCATTGGAGCTCAATAAAATCAGTAGGAATCTAGTACAAACACAAAGTTTGGATTCCACCTACCACATACGTCCAGTGCTATGACACCTTTTTTAACACTTCCAGCGCACATCCATGGGTAAAGGGACTATACAAGAATATTCATATACTTTAGCCTCCAGCTGCTGAAGTGACCAGAAACCTCATCAGACTGTAAATGCTGCTGACTTAGCTATGTCCAAGCAAAGCAGCTTATGATCATCCTGGTCATTGATAACACAAGCCTCAGAATGACTAATGTTTTATGTAATGTTTAGTATCTGGTTATGCAGTATGATTTCTGCTCTCTGAGTGATGTTCACATGCAGATATGCTCTGGTCAGCAAAAAATGACAGAGGGGAATACAAGTCGTAAGAAACCTTGGGACATATTTAGGAAATCAGTAGTTGGAATAATCACATTGGCAAGGGCTAAGTTTCAGGTCTCTTCAGCATGCACAAGCTATTGCTCCTTTTAGAAGAAACATGCAAAGAAGAAACCGTCTTCTTTTTTTTTCCCTGCCCTAGAAATGTGAATGCACTCCAAAACACCGTGAGGTATACTGCAACTGATTCTCAGTGTTCTTTGGAAGCTAAGAAACCTCATGTATGCTCGTAAATTAAATATAACAAGGAAATGTTTCTGAAAATTGAGGCCAACCAGCACAAAAGGACTGCTGCTGTTCTCATAAAGTCTCTAGGCACATATTCCCAGGAAGGATCTATAAGCAAACCACCTTCTGGAGGATGGAAAGGCTTCCAAATTTTTAACTCCCAAATCATGTACTAGAATAACTACAAGCAACATTAAACATAGGACAAAACTGTGAAAAGAAATACACTAGTATAAGCCTATCCTAATAGTTTGGTAGACTTAGGATTTAATAGCTAAGAAAGTAACCTTTGTGGCCTATCACACGTGACTTTACCCACAGATCTGGACTGCATTAGTAACACTTTTTCTCACAAATAAATGACCAAGTGCACAATTTTTACATTTTTGTTTCTGGGTGATGATCAGTGCTACATAAATCAACACGATTTTATTACAAGGTATTCCAATCTTTAAAGTATTCTGGAAGGTACTGCATGATTTATACAGTCTTAATCAGAGATTCATGCCAGAATTCATAGCAATTACCTGGGAGTTAAAAAACTTAATGCTTAGTTGGAATGTGAGGCATTTATCTTGCTAAAATAAGAGGTGGACTTTAAGCTAAATTTCACCTAATTCAAATTTTATCTTTTTAAAAAGCACAGGTCATATTATGAGAAAAAAATAAAATAATGGCTACCAATTAAATGAAAAGAAGCAATTAAGAAGGTGAACAGTTGGACTTTGATAGAAATCCAAGCTGATAGCCACTTCACAGCTTCATGATCTTATTGCCCATTACATCTAAACTCAGTCTCAATTTGTTAATTCACAGTAAGAACAAGCACTTATGAATGTGGCTATTTTTAATTCAGCTTATCAGATAATAATTTTCAACTGCAGCTATCTGACGGTTTCTGCCAGGGACCGACTAAGAGAAATGAAACAAAAAATGCATACATTTACCACAGGTCTTCTAGAGAACTGCTACAGACTTTTAGAATAAACAATGAACTTTCCAGACAACTTGTTGGTGAGACTCAACATCCATTATGCATGGCAGCCAATTTGTGCCAAGTAAGCAATGAGACTGAAGATAAGAAAAGCAAAAAATTTCATGCTGGATTTGATGATGTAGCTACCATCAAATCCAGCTATCAAATGAATATAGAATTAGGAACGGATATGACTCTGTGTCTTGCACTAAGTCATACCAGATTTTCTGTAGTGCCATCTGGTGACAGCTGGCTTCATGTAAATATTCATGTGGCATTTCAGGATGAATGTGAGAAATATTTTTAGATATTGCTATTGTTTTAAAAAGCTGAAGAAAAAAATACAGAAAGGACAGATATCACCGCTTGTACTTACACTTACACAAATGATTTATGTACTGCAGAAAAACAATAAATAAATAAAAAACAGAATTGCAGGGAACTTAGTAAACTTAGTAAAGTTTGTTTAAATGCATACAGAGACCTGTCTTAAAATATACTCATTAAAGTTACCACAGCAAGTACTCTAAGAGAGGGAGAATTGCGTTCATGATTCTCAAAACTGTTGCTAATATGTTAACACCACACAAAATCTGCTCAACAAAGGTATGGACAGAATCCAGTTCCATTCAGCAATATTCATTTGTCCTAGTCCTGAAACTTCTGAACTACCTTTTCTGTTCGTTGTTTTCAACTTCATTCACTGAACACACTGCAAGTCTGGCATGGCTTTAAATATTATCTCTTGCAGTATTCTTATACTCAGGTTAGATTTTTATGGATGCAAAATCAAAAAAAACCTGGGGTCTGCAATAGTGGAAGATACCTGAAGGTCCTACTATGTGGTATGCTTAGCACAAGCCAACTGTATGCTCTGTATGGAAAGAAGACAGACATGAACCTGGACATCACTCACTTAAGTACAGATCAAGCTACTCAGCTTTATGCAGCACTTGGCAAAGAACAACTAGAGTAATTACTGCATCCAGTTTTGGATACATAATACAAGAAATGTTGACAAAACAGAGCAGACTGAGCAGAAGGCCACAAAAAGGGTCTCCACCTCTCTCAAATATTAATTTCTGCTAACCTGCTGCTAGGATACTGAGTGCATCAACAGAGCTTGTAATAGAATCTTAGAATCATAGGATCACCAAGGTTGGAAAAGACCTCCAAGATCATCCAGTCCAACCATCTACCTACCACCAATATTTCCCCACTAAATCATGTCCCTTAGTATAACATCTAAACATTTCTTGAATACCTGCGTGGGCAGCCCATTCCAGTACCTAAAAAAGTCCTTTGGAGAATAAATTTTTCCTAATATCCAACCTGAACCTCCCCTGGCACAACTTGAGGCCATTCCTTCTACTCCTATCACTAGTTAACATGGGAGAAGAGACTGCTCTCTGCCCACCCCCATCTTGACGCAGTCACTTTTCAGGGAATTGTAGAGAGCAATGAGATCTCTCTTGAGCCTTCTTCTCTCCAGACTAAACAGTCTCAGTTCCCTCAGCCACTTCTCATACAACTGTGCTCCAGACCCCTCAACAGCTTTGTTGCCGTTCTCCGGACATGCTCCAGGCTTTGATATCTTTCTTGTAGTGAGGGTCCCAAAACTGACTATAGTATTTGAGGTGTGGCCCAGAGCTGAGAACTGGGGTACTGTAGGAGATGGAGAGTTCGGCTTCCCCTCGTTAAATGTTGACTTGCTGATAATATGGCGCTGGGAAAGACGAATGGATAGAATAAACAGGGATGTTTCATAGCTAGGCATGAGATAAGCTCTCTGCTGTTTATGAAGACTTGTTATAGAACTTGTCCACTTTCTAGTGGAAATGTACTGATTACGCGTGTTAGAGTACAAAGGGCTTGCTCAGAAGAATAAAGAGACACAGCATTAAAGAAAACTTCCTTGCACAAGAACCCAGTGTTGCATTGCTAACTTGTGACAAGGTATAATCACTTCCCTGCTCCTGCAGGCAAAACTATTTCTGATACAATCCATGATGCCATTGGCCTTCTTGGCTATAGGGGCATACTGCTGGCTCATGTTTAGGTGAGCCTCAACCAGCACCCCCAAGTCCATTTCCTCCACACATTCTTCCAGCCACTCTGCCCCAAACCTATAGTGAAGCTGTGTCAAAGTGCATGATCAGGAACTTGATCTTGTTGAAATCCACCCTACTGGCTCCAGTCCAGCTACCCAGCCTGTCCAGATCCCTCTTCAAACTTACTGATGGTGCACCAAATCTTCTTGTCCAGATCACCAATAATGATATTAAACAGGACAGGCTACAATACTGACACCCTGGGAAACACCACTTGTGAGCAGCCACCAGCTGGATTTAACTCCTTTCATCTCTCTATGCCCAACCCTCTACACAGTTCTTTACCCAGCAAAGAATCTATCATCTATCCAAGTTATGGGCTGCCATCTTTCCCGAGTAAATACTGTGGGAGACAGTGTCAACAGTTTTGCTGACGTCCAGGTAGACTACGTCAACAGTCTCTCCCTCATCCACCAGTCAGGGCACTTGTTCATTGGAGGAGATCAGGCTGGTCCTCACATGCCATGTTATCTCACACAAGGTATTCCAGGCTGACAGACCTGTAGTTCCCTAGGTCCTCCTTACAACCCTTCTTATAGACGAGAGTCATGCTGGCTAGCCTCCAATACTCTTGGCTGCTGATGGTGGAAAGCAGCTTGTCAATCACCTCCATCAGCTCTCCCAGCACCCTAAGGTAGATCACATCCAGCCTCATGGATTTGTGACAGCCCAGGTGGAGTAGTAGGTCTCTAACTGTCTCCACATGAATTGTGGGTGTTTTATTCCGTTCCCCATCCCAGACTTCCAAGTCATGGTGTAGAGTAACCCATGGATAACTGGTGTGACTTTTTACAGACAGATTTGTAAAAAAGGGATCAATATTCTCAGTCTTTTCCTTACCGTCAGTGGTCACATTCCCTGACACATCGCCAGTAAAGGCTGGAAATTCTCCTTAGACCTCTTACTGTTATTATTCCCATGGGTTCCATGGGATCTTCATGCATGTGGTGGAGCACCACACTCTCGATGGGGATAGAGGTTCCAATTAAGCTTAGCTCAAGACTTTTGATTCTTAGGAGTGCTGGTTTAATTGCCACATCTACCCACACATCTTACAGATACTGACCTGTCAGCTAACCCCGTGCCTTGATCTCGGACTGATCCTCACAGATTTACGAAGTGTCCTGGACTTGGAGCTCCCATCCTATTTCCAGCAACCCCCACCCACTCTGCCCTTTCCCTTGTGGGTGTGGTCAGTTGGCCATTGAGGTCCCTAGAATTCTCGACTCCATGACTCCTGAGGAGACACTGGCCCTTGGAAAACACCTGGCTCACCCTGTGACCTAGCACCTCTACTCTTAACTACATTTTGAGGAGGCCAACTGTTCACACAAATTCTTGAATTTAGGTCTCTAAATTGGCACTAGGAGGACAAGGCACCTGAACTTGTCACACGGTGACAAATACTTGTGGAGCTCACACATAGTGAGAGTCCAAGATAGTAAAGCTTCCATGTCTTGCTTGAACTGAGACAGAATAATAACATCAGATGTTGATATTTACAAAAGCTTGCTTGGAAAATCTATAGAAAAGGTGCCACTGGAAACATCAGATTATGTATTTTATGTGAACATCCATTTTAAAGTCTTAGGCAGTAATTAAACTCACCACAGTGCAACAAGGCCAGTCTTCCCACACATGCTGTTTTCAAGGCCAGACATTGTTGCATTTATAAATTATATAAAAAGAGAATCAGATAAATACACAAAATGTGTCTTTCTGTGTACTACCTTGATTATCTAAAAGGATCATAATAAATCAGAACAAAACTGAATTTTCTGTCTTTGAAAAAGTTCGTCTTTTTTAGCTAAACACTAACACTGTTCCAGACATTTAATACAAAATACTCAAGCAATTTCTGTAATTTCTTACTTAACAGCAAGTGAAGAACGCTGATAAGCTACAGATATTTTATTCTCTGCACTTACATTAGCAATTTTAGTGCTGGTTTTACTAAAACTGTATCAATATAATTGTAGAACACCTATCAAAGCAGGAAGAAAGCTTGTGTATTACAGAAAATACTATCATTACACACTCTACAGATAAAACAGAGATAAGGCTAGTATTTATGAAATAAAGCAAACAATATTTTTGTAAACATTTCTTTTAAAATATGTCCTGCAGACTTCAATATTTAAACAGTGAATCTGAAGCAACTCAGACTGTCTTATACTGCTTTGGATTCTAGAGGGCACAATTGATCTACTGTAACTAATTAGACAAGGGTAAAAAAGTAAAAGCCACTGATCAGTTTATTACAGCTTTAGCTGTAGGTGTTCAAAGTTGGAGGATGGATATCTGCCTGTTTTGCATTTTGTGTATATTGTGACAAGCTGTGGAATGCGTATTGCTGGGCACTGGATGTACTTCCACTCCACTGATGTTGATATTTCTTGGCTACAGTATACAAGGAAGCAACACATCACAGGGAATGCTTCCCAGTAGATGGAATAATGATAGCAGTTACATAAAATTCTCATTTGTAAATCCTATTGATGATTTCAGTGTGCTTTACTGATCAAAGAATTCTTCAAAAAGTCTGTGCACACTCACTCATCCTTAAAAGACTGTGCAGACCTAGCAACTACCTGCATTATAGAAAAGTGATACAATCTGAAAAAGACTCATTGACTGACCATTATTACAACACGCTACACACCCCAGGAGCCATGAACTGAATTTCCAGGGCTAGGAGCTAACCCTTTGCCTATAATTTCAGTAATAGCATGTAGCTTTAGGGAACTTTGCATTTAAAACCAAGAAATCTATTGATTCTTTCTTTCTCCCTCCCATTTTCAAAATCTTGAAAAGAAAGTTCTCATGTCTCTCTCTTACAGTTTCAATGTCAATAATGATAAAATTGACTTTTTTTTTCCTTGGGAACACTGGAGCAGTCTCTTCCTAAGTCCTTCTGCTGTACATCATGCAATTATGTGGTATTTCTCTTACTACTCTTACTAAAAGGTACTGAAAAATACTGACAGATAACATGTATCTGCTCTGAAAAGGCAAAGGCTTTTAATATGATTTTTATGACACCAAAGCATCAGTAATACTTCAGCTCTTTCCCTGACCTGCATTTGGGATGCAAAACCAAAATTTCAAAGCAGAGAAACTCATATCCCACACAGAAAAAAAAATAAATAAATAAAAAGGAGAAGTGCAGAAATGGGAAGCTGAGAAAAAGTCTCCTAAGAGGATTTAATATTAAAATTAATTCTTTGACATCAGTGAAAAGATGAAATATAAGTAAAGGAACTTGACTACACAAACAGGTATCTACAACATGATTGTGAGGTCTAGCAAGTTGCACAGTAGCTCCAAGAAACACCAAAATGCCCTGTCCCTGGAGGTGAGGCTGGACCAGGCCCTGGGCTACCTGATCTAGCTGTGGATGTTCCTGTTCATTACAGGAGAAATACACAAGATGACCTTTAAAGATCCCTTCCAACTCTGAGTATTCTATAAGTCTGTGGTACTATGACCTCTCCTCATCATCAGCCTTTGAAGATGCCAAGTTACTCAACTCATGATGTTGCTTTGGGTTCCAGATTATACACTCCTCATCCTAAATGCTTCTCCTTAGAAAAGACACATAAGAGGTATGTAATCTTATAAACTCTACCTTCTCTTTCCTGTCTGCCTTCTTGAAGATTTTCAAGGTAATCAAGATGTTGACCTTCATTTTCCCTGAAAAATTATCTTCAGTTGCTGCTTTTGTTTTAGAAAGACTAGTACTCTTCACCACAGCAGACCTAATCATAAACTGTTTGGTTGGATTAAATCATAATACACTGAAAGAAAAACAACGTCTTAAAGCAAAGGTTCAACATACAGTTCATGAATAAAAATCTCTTACCTTAAAGATTATTTTGTTTTGGTTTTATTTATGCTCATCAGTTTTGTTCACATGGCAATCCCACCCACAGCTGTGTCAGCTTGATCTAGGGCTCAACATACAGTTTATGAATAAAAATCTCTTACCTTAAAGATTATTTTGTTTTGGTTTTATTTATGCTCATCAGTTTTGTTCACATGGCAATCCCACCCACAGCTGTGTCAGCTTGATCTAGGGCAGTGGAACATATTGCAGCATGAGAAAAGGGACATGCAATGCAAGAGAGGGTCAGGATTGCCTGAAAGCAGAGTTCTACTTCAGTGTGCTTTTTTTCTCAACACAGCTATTTCATCCATTTACAAAGCTATATGCACAGTGAAGCATTTAACATAGTTCAGCATGTGTGCGAAACTACACTTTATCTCTTCCTCAGACTGGATACGGCAGTGAACAAACATAAAAAATTATCTATGTATAATCTACTTAAGAAAACAGCAGACTTTTTTTCAAGGTGGGTCATTTCCTTTGTCTACCTCACAGAACTGTTGCTTAAACTTCTGAATGTCTGTGGGCAGAAGGCAAGGAACAACAGGCTGAGGAGAGGAACAACTAGTGGTGGAAGTTTTGGTAGAAGGTAAAAGACTGAACTAAGTTATTCTACCTGCAGACTTCACATCACGAATCTACAGTCTGGGAGAAAAGATCAACAGAAAACTTAAAGTGCTTTTATTTTATTCTTACCAGGTGGCTTTTGGACCACGTGGATCGTAAACATCCATGCCTTCCCCCAGCCCATGTAACTAAGAAGCACGATAAAAATCCCATGACGTTCCAGGAGACACATTTAGCTGCTGAGACATTATAATTATTCCCAAAGTTTAAGAGTAATAACTTCCCTTTAAGTCAGCAAGTGAAGGGGAACTTGAAATAACTCTTCAAAGCAGATCACATACTTTTTTTTCAAGAGGAGAACAGTACAGAATAGCAATGCTTGCTCCATAGAACTAAAGGATAGAGAACAAAACCAGAAAACGGTGCACCAGTTTGCAATGCCACTCGATGCACACAACAAACTGGGGCTTGCATATTACAAGTGGGGGCCACAGCGTCTGTAATGATTTTACATAAGCTCTGTAAATGACTTTTTAATTGGCTTACCTGCACAGGAATGTAACCATGGGGCTTCTGACCACTTTGGTTCCCTCTCTCAAAACTAACTGGTGCAACACATCATTTACATCACAGATTCTGACTACAGCTTTGTCTGCTCTGGGAAATGAGCAGCATATCTAAGACTACCTTTTAGGTTGAAGGATATGACTCTAATTAATGATAACATAAATTTATCAGGCTTAGGAAATCGGAGATTTGAGTGCTTGTCCTTAGCAACAAATGAGGTCTGGCTCTTCATTACATGCATGTTTTTTATTCAAGCATTAGCGTTAGCATTAGAATCACTAGCTCCTTTTAAGAATGAACCATGTTCTCTCAAATCATTGGTAATCTTCCCTTATGACTGCTGAGTTTTTCTTCTGGTCTTTGAAATTAAACGGAATATACTGGCATTTATTTTTCTGGTCTGAGTAAGCTGAAAGTCTGAATTTTCTCAAAAGAGGTTTCGTTACAGAGTCCATCTTGCACAGAACTATTACAACAAATGAACTGCTTGTGTCTGTATGCCCATATGCACATGTGCCTATCCTGCCTGTGAATGTAAACATACATAGATGGAAATAGATCTCATACGTAAATGACAAATGCTTTCTTCTGCAAATCCCACTGTCATCTATTTAGCCACCATACCTAAGGGACACAATTATCCAGGGTAATCTGTAGATGCACAGAAAAGCCATAAATAGTAGGTACTAGGGTTTAAAACTGGGAAAACCCTATCAGGTTACTCTGAGGAAATCTCCAGGCACATTAAACACAAAATGTGTGGTTTTAAATAACACAGCACAGACTTGAAAAGGGTCTGAAGGCAGCACTAGTCAGATCGTGGTGTTGTCATAGCAACAGACATTGAAATTCAAAATATGAAGCACAAAATGGGGGTAGGAGAAAAAGAAGGGTAGAGAACAGAAAAATATCAAGTAATCATGAAATTCTTTAAAAAGAATATGGAAACAAGGCTTTCATGACCAGTGATAGAAATAATTCAAATACACTTATTCTGCCTACTACTGCTTGCATTTGTTTACTTTTTCCACACAACAGTTTGAAAATGCTTTATAAATATTAATAATCTACACCTCCTGACATCCCTCAAGGAAACTATTAAAGTTTCTATTTATAGATAGAAATACTGAGGCAGGGAGATAGCGTTATTCAAGTAGAACGCCTATGGCAGAGGTGAAAAGGAGAAGTTCATCTGTTTGCTCTGCTCTGCACTCACATGGTCTTCATTTTATTGCTTTAACACGGTTAGGTTTTATGATGTTATCCTCTAGATATGCAATAGAAGAATCAGAGTAAATTTCATGCATTCTCATAAGTGATAATAACAGTACTCTGAATCTAACACAAAAGCTCCAGTGCTTTTTCATAGTGTCTGCAGTTATTAAAATTCTTCTACAGTACTTTGTTACAATAATAATCATAGTAAATATGGAGAGAATTAGTAAAATAGTAAACTTCAGTTTTTTTTCTCCATGATTTACAATGATATGGAAAAAGATACTCATTCACACCTAACTTATCAAGGAACTACAGCAAATCTAACAACAGGAAAGAATTAGTGCACTGTTCTTGAGGACTGGGGAATCCTGTTGGTCGAAAACTTGAGATTACCAGAGACTTTTTCTTTCTATTTTTATCCCTCACTGACATCCCTTTGCAAAATTTTATTTGCTATAACTACTTCCCTGTATTACTGACTTGTGTATAATAGAATTCTAAAATACATGAGATTTTTTGATGTTGAATTTTGCAATGACTTCCACGATACTTTAGCATCTTGAAGGAGTGATAATGAGGAACTTTCCATCTCTCTCTGTTTCCTACATTTTTATTTCCATTCCAGGCATGTAATTTAATTTGAAGTTGCTGTCATTCTTCAAGTAATATAACACTACAGTACCTGTCTCCTAAGAATAACTTCAAAGTTTTTCAACACGAGTATCAGAAATATGAACCGGATAACCTGCATGTAGAATTCAGGAAGTTTAGGCAATGAGCAATAAACAAAGAAATTAGATAAGGTAGAAAGGAAGCTTTCAAAATTATGAAAATGTGCTGACTGAGCTATGGACTGGCAACGTACCAGAAGGCTGCAGAAAACAAAGAACTGAACAGACAAAAATACAGTAAGAAAACAACTACTGAAACCTAGAACGTGACTGAGTAGAACAAGACTTTTCCTACTTAGGAAGCAAATAACCTGGGATTTCTAGGATCCTGTCGACTCTCAATGGACTAGGTCTATTCTAGGGTCACAAGGACTGAAAATCATCTTGTAATTAGGAAGCTAGCAGAAATCAAAGCTTGAGTTCGCAGAGGATAAATAATGTGTGAGGTGATGACAGAACCAAGGTACTAAACCAAGTCCGTCATGTAATTTTCCCAGACAGATACTATAGCTTCATCTAGTTTGACCAAGATGAACTCTGCCTGGTAGGTGTTGAGGTGCTGTACCACAGACATCAGCATCTGTCCAGGAACTCACTGAGCTCCTCTTGTGCTTTCTGTATTCTGCAGCCAGGTCTGAAGCCATATTTCTGCGCTACCACTGTCCCTACTAGCAGATTCAAGGTAGTGATGTTGACCAGCTTTACTTCAGCATAAAACTATGGATTTAACTTCAGTAGAAGCAAAGTGGGGAGGCAGGAAGACAGTATGTTTGGGAATTCTGAGAGATTTCAAGCGAGATTTCTTTCATCTCCCTGATCCTTCTCTTTTTCCTTTGGATACTTGCAGGATTCAGCTCCTCTGCTCCCTTACAGGGACAGAAGAGATGCATGGCACTGAGTGGTGAAAACAGAAGACTGTATCCGCAGTCTGGTACAAATGAACAAAATGAACAATCTGGATTTCAGACAAGCTTGCCTATGTTGGCACTATGCTGCAGTGACTGTAGTACAGGCCTCTATGGATGTTCTTTTTTTTCTTTTTAATGTAATACCCATGTGTACTAGTTTTCATCTGGTCCTAGGCTCTCGGGGAGAGTTAATTAACCAAACTACACACATAGTCATAAAAAGTCTTCTTCGGCCTTCTACAAAGTTGGCTGAAGTTATCTGCCCAGTACAATGGGATATAGGACAAGTCTGAATGCAACTGAAAGCAGACTGAGGTAAGGCTGTTTGTCTGCCTGTTTTTCATTAAATCATCATCTTTAATTTAGACGGTAATACTCGGTTTTCGTTAATCTTTTTATCCTAAACACTACACGGCTGAAAGGTATCCGCAGGCAGAATACAGCTGAAAGCACCAGCGCTTTTTCCACACGTTTGCCCTAAAAACAAATCCCAGCTCAGGAAGCCCTGGTTTGGGATAACGGTTGCTCCGTCCGTGTCCGAAAGCAGTTCCCAAAGCACGAGCAGTACGACTGACACCTTTATTCACGCCGTTTATTTCCTCCGTGCCGCCCCGACCCCCACGGCCTCTGGGCACCGCTCCCCCCACCCCACCCACAGCCCGATGCCGCTCTGGCCCCGCCCCTCCCCGCCTCCCGCCAATCGAATCGCCCCTCTGAGCCGAGGGGCGGCAGCTGTGGCTCGCGTTCCGCCCGATGATTGGCCGGCGGCCGCCGAGCGTCACGCGGGGGCGGAGAGCGCCAGGAGTGGCTGAGCGGGAGAAGGCAGCCGGGAGGTGATTCGCCGCCGCCTGTCACGTGGTGCCGGAGGAGTTGTGACGCCCGCCGTGGCGGAGGGGCTCGGCTTGTCAGGTAGGTGGGTGCCGTGCGCGCCGCCGCCGGGTGCCCGCGCCCCGCCACCGGCGCCGGGCCCTCGGGGAACGGCCGTCCGCCTCGCGCCCTGCCCGGCCCGGCCGTGCCGCGGGGAGCGGGGGTGCGGAGCGGGTAGGGCAGGCCCGGCCCGGCCCGGCGCGGGGCTTCACCTGCGGGCGGGGAGGGGCGGGGCGGCGCGGACGCCGCTCGCGGTTCCCTCCGAGAGGGCATCCGGCCGCCTCCCCCCGGCCCGGCCCGGCGCGGGGCGGCGGCTCCGGTTCCAGCCCGCCCGGCGGCGGCGGCGGCTCCGCCCCGCGAGGCAGGAGGCGCGGCGGGCGCCATCCCCGCCCCCGCCCTAGGGACCGCTGCCGGGGATGGGGGGTCCGAGCTCGGCGGGGCGGACAGGAAGAGGACAGCGCCCGGCGGCCGCTCTGCCCTGTGCGGCCACCGCAAACACCGCGGTCCGTCCCGGCGCTCCCTCTGGCCGTGCCCTGCGGGCCGGAGGCTTCTTAGCTCCTCGCAAGTTCGGGCCGTGGTGTGTGTGTGTGTGTGTGTGTGTGTGCGCTCAGAAGCCACTCCAGGCATATACAGAGCGTCGGGGTTGGTGTCTAGAGGGGCACCACAAGCTCGCGCGTTTGCTGCTCGAAGATGAAGCACGCAGAATGGCATCACCTGCTCTTTTCCGTGTTTGGGTGCTTCTTTTCCATTGAACATACTCACCTGTGTGGACTGCTTTGGGTTTGTTGCTCTTTTCAATAGCCTGTTTTCTCCTAAGAGGAGAAAAAGGAAGTGGAACCTCCCAGCAACTTGACATAAGTTTACCACACTCTTTAACAAACTTCCTCAGGATGACTGATGCTCTGCCCTATCCCATCTACAGCATCTTTGAGCGAGCTGCGATGTGGGCCACATCTTAAAGTCTTGATTTTCAAGATCAAAATAATTAATTGGGTATTATTTTAAGTGTACTGGCAAGGTCATAGGCAGTAAAAGCATGTTTTCCAGCAGAGAGCACTGATGCAATATGCTGTGTGTGCGAGTCTCTGGAAGGTGCTAGGAGGTGGGAAGTTGATACTTGTAATCTCCCTGCAATCCAAACAAGTTGCTACTAATGCACATGTTATGGTAATGATTACTGTCAGTGAGTCAAATACACGTTTTCTCCTTTTTTGATCTGTTATGACATGCTATCAGTGCTTCTGCAACTTCAGGATGCCCAGTTGTGCAGTGTTACCCCCAGAGGAGCTGAGCTTTGAGGGGTACTTCTTAGAAGGGAAAGATGAAGACTTACATGTGCAAGGTTCCTGTCTGACTGACCAAAAGCTTGGTAAGGCCTTGAGTTCCATCAGGGTAGATTCAGATTGGATATTAGAAAAAAATCTCGCAGAGTGAGCAGTAATGCATTGGGTTAGGGTGCTGAGGGAGGTGGTGGAGTGACCATCTCTGGAGGTGTTCAGGAAACATGCGTGTGACAGTCAAGGACTGGATGAGCACAGAGGTCTTTTCTGACCGTAATGGTTTTATGATTTTATGATTTAATTGTCACCAAGACCCTCAGAATCGTAGAATGATTTGAATTGGAAGGGACCTCAAAGAATGTCTGATTTCAGCCCCTTTGCTATGGGCAGGTTTGACACCCACTACATCAGGCATTAGGTCAGGCTGCCCAGGGTGCTAACCTATCCTGCCTGACCTCGAACAACTCAAGTGATGGGGCATCGACAGCATCTCAGGGCAGCCTGAGCCTTCCCTGCTTTCCCTCAAGTGTAACCATTCATTACTGAATCTGTTAGGAATGTTCTCCTTCAGTTGGTGTTCGAACTGCTGTGTTAAGCACATCTGAAATCCCTCTGTCACTTGACTGTGAGCACAGGCTGGGGTAAGGGGTAGGAGGATTCTAAGGCAGAGTGATGTGAAAGAAAAGTGGGCCTTCCTTAGGAGTGCACAAGTGTTTCTGTAATGAGCAGAGTGAACTCAAGGAAGCAAAAGCAAGTGACTGTGTGCTGCGCTGTTAGCAGGTACTGCAGTTTTATTGTGCTGAAAGCGTTCCGTGGTTGGGTTGGTGCCTCTCAGAGCATTCAGGACGGGTTGCTGACAGCAGGCAGGCTGGTTGTAGGCTCCAGCCCCAGGCAGGCTTCCCGTGGCCTGTGCTCTGCCTGTGCTGAGACCCCACTTCCTGCCTGCTGCAAGGAGAGATGGGCCGTCCTGTTGGCCCATGGGCTGGCAGCTGGCCGGGGCTGCGCCTTACAAGGAGGTGGGCGAGCTGCATGAGGTCACCGCTTCACAGGGAGGAGGATTTTCTTCAGTGTGTGGGAAGTGGGTCTGGAAGAGGAAGGGGGAGTCTTTGGCCAAGAGGAGGGAGGAGGAGCAGCGAGAGGAGAGCTGAAGTTCACGTCTGCAGAAAGTAAACTGCGTACGCCTTCTTATCTGGAGATAAAGGAGACCGCCTTCTAGTGCTGCTGAGTCACAGTTTTTATGTGTTTGCCTAATCAACGTGGGTTTAGAAAACTTGAGTAAGGAGGATTGTTGTAGAGGAGAGAGAGGCTTGGGATAGTTAAGTATTTGGCATTTAATTAAGGAGTAAAAGGATTTAAAGTACTGTGTGTCTAAATATGCACGTTTCTGCTGTATTACATTTGCATTAGGTAACTACAGTGTTTTAGGAAAGATTTATTTCGAGAATTATTAATAGCAGATTATTGGAATTCATGGCTTTGTTTATGGATTTTAAGAGAGGAAGGTTACCTTTATTTTGAAGAGGTGCACGTGTGGTGGAACACAGTGCCCAGTGCATGGGAAGTGCTTAACATGCAGGGTGTATCTATAATTACTCTTTTTTTTCTTTAAGGACAACTTCTTGTGATGAGGAATTTGGATTGCCATCATATCATGAAATCACATTTCAGGGTACGGCTGTAATTTTTTTGAATTATTTTAACAAGTTCAAGTACAAAGTTAGGTTTGTTTCAAGTGCAGTGAGTCTGAAGCATTTGAGAGTTTCTCAGTGCTGGGTGTTTCTCTGATAATGAGTTCCTGGTAAATCTGCTCAGTGTCATTAATCTGAGTGACTAAATTGTACTGCATGTTCTACTGTAAGTCTCAGGCCACTGTTTTCTCTACAGTCACCAATTTCCTTTACATTACTGCCTTTCTGCACTACGTGGAAGGTGCCAAATGGTTTAACTTCAGGTTCCAACTCTCTTTCCCACATTTGAGCTTGTTACTGACCAGCACACGTGTGGTTGACACAGCCAAGCACGGAGACAGCTCCTTATGCTCACTGCTGTTCTGTGGCTTGGTGACTGTTCTCTTGCCAGGAGTACTAGTGTGTCAGAGCCCTTCATCTCTGAGATGTATTAATCAGCTTGAAAGGACATATTTCTGGTTGCTTAGTCAGTCATGTCTGTGTTGTGAGCTTGCTCCTTGGGCAGCAGGGATATTTGGTCAGGCTTTGTATTGTGATTGTCTCCTTTCCTGCTGAGGGCAGAGGTACTTCTTGAGCCAGGTCCTGCACTTTCTTGTTTGTCTGAATGTGGTGTAATACAGTAGTTGTATGCTTTGAGATGTTCCTGTCACCCAGCTCTGTATTGACACAGTCACATGAAACTTCTGACTGTTATGGGAAAAATGTCTTTTAGTATATGCTTTACAGCACTGCTTTCACAATCGTAGCTCCAAATGGATTACACTGTCTCATTAGGTGCCAATCATGAAAATGCATGATGAATAACTACTTAATAGTTTATAATGTTACACATTTTTCTATGTGGTGTTCAGATCTTGGTTTGAAGACTGTCCTTTCACAAGGACTTTTGTAATTTTCATCATAAAATCTTAGTGCCTCCAGCCTTTGTTTCGTATTATGGTTTTAGAAGCTATTTATTTTAACCGAAGGAGCTGAGGCATGAAGAAATTAATACTTCGCATCAAAATAAATTACCATAATTAAGGCCTAATGAAAAATCAATTATCTTTTAAATAGAGGCAACCCATGAAAAGTTTGTGAATTGTTTACTGTTATGCGAGAACTCTGAGGCAGAAGAAGAAATGGAATCCAGAGTAATGTTAATGTGTATTAGTCACAAATGGTTTGTTCTTTGAAGCTGCCCATTTAGAAACTGGGAGACATAAAATTACAGCGGTGAGTGTGATGGCATTTTGTCACCTCCAGAGCACTCCATGCTCTAATAAATGAGTTGAGCATTTACTGGGGAAAGCACAGTGGAAGTTATTACGTGGTCACGTAATGCATGTTCCAGAGAAGGTGGCATTTAGGTTTTCATCCTCAATCTGTGAATCTTTTAATTTCAGTACTTGATTTGTCAGCTCTGCAGCTTTTCTCCAGCTTTCTTTGTTCATGACGTTTTGTTTTAGAAAAACTGGAAAATCTGATTCCATACTTTCACAGCATGTTGAAACTTACATTGTTACCATATTTACACGGTTTGCTGTTTGTACTGAGAATGGCAATAGGGCATTTTTTTTTTCTCTGAACAAATCAGACTGGACTGGAATAGTATGAATATTATTTTCTGAGTATTTAATAAAGGCAGGGATAAGTTTATTGAATATTTTGTGCTTAATGCTCGGACAAATAATGTATTATTAATATTTCAGCTGATTGTTGTGACAAATGCTTTTGCAGCCAGTTTCAAGGAAAATCATGCTAGAAAGCGTTGAAGCAGAACACACTCCTTCTTTTTGTTGGTGTGAATTTATTTGTTACGTGTTTAAGAAAAAAACAACAAATGCACACACAAAAAACTATGAATGGTGTACTTTGTCTGAAGGAGAGATGCCTTTTCATAATTTCCATAATATGTATGTTTGTTTACCAATTCAATTCAAAATTCAATTCAAAAGTTGAGCAGATAAAAGGAAGTGCTTCATTTGCAAATGCACAAGAATGTTAGCGATTGAACCTTGGAGTAAAATGGATTCGATGGAGCTCTCCCTGGATAAGAAATTAGCTGGATGATGGCACTCAGAGAGTTGTAGTCAGTGACTCAATGGCCAAGTGGAGACTGGTAACGAATGGAATTCCCCAGGGGTTGATGTTGGGGTTATTTAACATCTTTGTAGTCAACACAGACAATGGGATCAAGTGCACTGAGCACATTTGCGAATGCCACCAAGCTGAGTGTTGCAATTAACACACTATAGGGTGGGGATGCTATTCAGGACAGACCTGGACAGGGTTGAGAGGTGGGCCCGTGCCAACCTCTTGAAGCTCAACAGGGCCAGGTGGAGGGTCCTACATCTGGGTTGAGGCAGTCCTGAGCACAGGTACATGTTGGCTGGAGAATGACTTGAGAGCAGTCCTGAGGAAAAGGATTTGGGAATGTTGGTCGATGAAAGATTCAGCATGAGCTGTCAGTGAGTGCTTGCAGGCCAGAAGGCCAATCGAATCCTGTGCTGCGTCAAGAGAAGAGTGACCAGGAGGTCGAGGGAGATGATTCTGCCCCTATGCTCTGCTCTCCTGAAACCCCACCATTATTACTGCATCCAGTTCTGGAGACCCAGGACAAGAATGACATGGAGTTGTTGGAGCAGGTTCAGAGGAGGGCCATGGAGATGATCAGAGGGCTGGAGAAGAGAAGGCTCAGAGGAGACCTTATAGCTGCCTTCCAATACCTGAAAGGAGCCTGCAGGAAGACTGGGGAGGGACTTTTTAGAAGGGCAGCTACCAACAGGATGAGGGGAAATGGCTTTAATCTGGAAGAGGGTAGATTTAGTTTGGATATTAAGAAGAAATTCTTTACTGTGTGGGTGGGGAGACACTGCAACTGATTGCTCAGTGAGGTTGTGTATGCCCGCTCCCTGGAAAAGTTCAAGGCCAGGCTGGATGGGGCTTTGAGCAGCATGATCTAGGGGGTTGCATCCCTGCCTGTAGCACGGGGATTGGAACTAGGTGATCTTAAAGGTCCGTTCCTACCCAAACTATTCTATGTATATATGAAATGTGCAATTGAAAAGCTGTGAAGAAATAAAGAGAATTATCAGAGAATTACATACACGTGTAACTCTTGTCAGAAATCTGAGTTTTATTCCGTCCTTGTCTTCCTCTGAAGCTTCTTGGTTTTCTTGCTGCATGTGTTCTGACTTAGCTTTTTACTTGCTTTACGAACACTCTGTGAAGGTAAACCTGCATGTAGCTGATGTGATTGTTCCCTCTGATTCATCCATGGTACAGATGCACACTGCAGCAGGTTTGCATTCTGTGCAGAGGAGTCTTCCAGAAGTATTCCTGTATGTGTGTGTTCTCAAATGTAAGGCTTTATGTTTACAAGTGGAACCTTGTGTGTTAAAAACATTGTTCTGGTGGGCTGTGATGGTGATCTCTCATGTTCCACTACTTCATCATCATGTTATGGGTGCAAAGAGAAAAGTAGACACCAATTGTTGCCAATTGAGAAGTCCTTCCAAGCAGGCTAGGGGAGCCTGGAGGAGTTGTAGGCATTTGTGATGTGGATGTGGTTAGCCTGCTTTCAGAAGGTGAGAGTGGTAGGCATGTGAAAAAAAAGAATATCATCAGTTGGTCTGGACTGTGTGCAGTGTGGTCGGTAAAGACATTACAGATTTAGCTATTTCAGCAGATGGTTGTTGCAGGTTGTTACAACAGGATAGCTCACGTCCTACTATATGTTTTTTCTTAGAATAAATAGGGATTTCAGATTTAAAGATGCAGTTAGTTGAATTCTCTTAAAGTGTCCTAGGGAACAGTAATGCAGCAATTCACAGAGGGATTTAAATAACTTGTATAAAATACAAGCATTCTTACCATCTTTTTTTTTTTTTTTTTTTTTTTTTGAAGTTGGTGGTTCTGTGTCAAGAAGAAATTTGCCTTAATAAAAAAAATAGCCAATCTGGAAAGAATACTTTTGACATGTAAAGTGAAATACTAGCATAAAAAAACCCCAAACAACTAACAATCTGCTGTTGTAATAAATTTGGTTAGACTGAACTTACATATTCAAACACACTTCCACGTGAAGAGTTTGTGCATTCCTTTTACTGTTCTTGTACACTTCAGCATCATTTTTTCCAGAGACATTGGAGATTGAACGTCCTCAACTTGTCACTAGTCACAGTATGTTATGTATGTATACTTGTATGTTACAGTATGTAACAGTATGTTATAATATAATCAAATATAATTAAAGCTTAGTTCATTTTTGCATCTTCAAATGAGATGTGTTTCAGGAGTGTTCTTTATAACTGGGAAGGATGATGATACCCAAGCAAAACTGACTCAACCTGAAAAAGTGGTATGGCTTTTTTCATGTATCTTGAGGAGTTATATATGTTTGTAAGGTGTTTGTATTAAAATTTGTTATGCATCTGAATTTGCACTGCAAGAACAGTATTTGAGGAGCTGCAAATGTCTGGTTCAATCAGCTGTCTTCTGGGTGACTGCCCTTATAGTGAGAATCACTTTATCTCATCTAAAAGAGTTGTTACCACAGTGAGCATCTCGTAGAATGTGGAGCATACAAAGGAAAAGTCATCCAGATGAGTTACAGCAAATAAATTTAGCTCTTCCAGATGACTCGCAGCCTTTTATCAAATCAAATTTATATGATTTATGTCCTGCAGTGTAAGAGTCTGGAAAACAAGCTGTGAGGAAGAGACTCTTCTTGGACTTGTGTTTCTCGTGGGCAAGTTTTCTGTGTAAAACACCAGGAGGCAGGCCTACATTTAATGTGATACAGTGCCAAGGAAATAAGAAGACTGAATGAACTATGAGTTAGCTAAGCAGAGTGTTTGATAAGCAAAAGGACGTAGTTAGTTTAATGAAGGAGGAAAGAAACAGCTACCATCTGATTCCTTTCTCACTTTCTTTTCAGCGAAGATAAATACTAGAAACTATACTCTTTCTCTCACAGAGACCAGTATTATCATATATTACAAACGATTGGTGTGTCTTTAGTCTCATTATTTTGGCTTCACGGAGAAATTCTGTCTGATGTTGGGCCACACCGAGAAAATAATACAGTTGGATCATAACAGCCCTGTGCAGCAGTGTAGGCCTTGGAAGTGGGAGCTTAAAAGTCGACTATTTATTTCTATTGAAACTAAACTGATACAAAGAGCATAATAACACTGTTTGATAGAGCAAATCTCAGTTACAAAACACTAATTTCCAACGTATTCAGCACCATTAACTGTGTGTTTTCACCTGTGATGAATAAGGGCCTGCACGCTGCCCTCGTAAAAATCTGATTCCAAGGAGGTGACCCACTGTCCTCAAGGCTGAAACACACCATCTACCACCTCACTGTGCTCACATCCACTGTTTGGTCTCTATCATAAACGTTCAGCTAGCATCAGTCAGTGTCAGAGGGTGATGTTTTTTCTGCATGGAAGATTTCAATGACATGTATTGCACATGCTTCATATGTTAGATGCCATTTTGTTAGTCTGCCGCAATTTTACCCTTCCTGTACCTCATCTTTGAGAATATATTTGAGTGGCCAGTGAGGCAAGGAACATGGTTCTGCTTCTGTGCTGTGCGCTGATGAGACCCCACCTGGAGTGCTGTGTCCACATGTGCAGTCCTCAGTACAGGAACAACATAGGTCTGTTGGAGAGCGTCCAGAGTAGGGCCACAAAAATGATCCAGTGGGTGGAACACCTCCCCTACAAGAACAGTGACAGAGCAGGGACTGTTAGGCTTGGAGAAGGCTCCAAAGAGGCCTGAAAGTGGCCTGTCAGTGTTCAAGATCAGCTTTAAGAAGGAAGGGGACAGACTCTTTGTTACAGTCCATTGTGATAGGACACAGAGATATGGTTTCAAACTAAAGGAGTGAAGATTTTAGGCTGGCTATGAGGAAAAAGTTCTTTACAGTAGAGGTGGTGAGGCACTTGGAACAGGCTGCCCAGAGATGTGGTAAAAGGTCTGTTCCTGAATACATTCAGGATCGGGTTAGAGTGGGGCTCTGAGCAAACTGATCTAGCTGTGGATGTTCCTGTTTTATGATATTGGATCCACTCCACAAGGTCTACAGGGGACCTTTGAAGGTCGCTTCCAAGTCTAAGGATTTGTGATTTTGTTTTCACATTCTTCTATCGAAACAGAAACCATGACTGCATATTCTTTGCTGCTCCGAGCCCTGAGTTTAGCCAGTGTATCAAAACACAAAATGACTCAAACAAAGGTAAAAAATTGTGTTACCCTCCCTTTGCCTTGCCCTGGTTTCAGTTGACACTGTGTTAATAGTGCACTGGTGATTTGTCTGTTGCTGAGCAATGGGCAGGTGCCCAGGGCTGTTCCACTGGAAAGAGGCACCGCCTTTAAATTGCAGAAGGAGGTGGGGTGCATTGTGAGCCATGCTGAGCCACATGTGGCCTGCAGGCCATGGGTTGGACATGCCTACTTTAGATATTTATAAACATTAATCAGGTCTTCCCTCAGTCTTATTTTCCCCAGGCTGAACAGACCCAGGTTACTCAGCCTTTCTTCATATAGGAGATGCTCTAGGCCTTTTATCATCTATGTGGCCCTCCGCTAGACTCCTTCTAGGAGATCCCTATCTTTTTTGAACTGGTGAGCCCAAAACTAGACACAGTTTTATAAATGTGGCCTCATCTGGGCAGAGTAGAGGAGGTGGATCTCTTCCCTTGACCTGCTGGACGTGCTCTTTTCAGTACGCAGCAGGTTACTTTCTCGGCAGCAAGGGCACACTGCTGGCTCATGGCCAACCTGTTGTCCACCAGAAAACCCAGGTCCTCTTCCATTGATCTTTTTTCTGCAGTGACGGGTGACAGGACATGAGGAAGTGGCTTCTAGCTGTGCTAGCACTGAAAGGGACTGCCCAAGGAAATGGTGGGAGTCCTTATCCCTGGAGGTATTGAAGGGATTTGTGATGTAGCACTAAGGGATATGTTTTAGTGATGGGACTTGGTAGCTCAGCTTGGTAGCCACCAAGCCTAATGATGATTAGCATCCTTTGGAACTTAAGTGTAATTCTGTGATTTTAAGCAGGTGAATATCAGCAAATGAAACAGTATCTTCAACTTGTTCCTAACCAAGTGAAGATGATGTAGTGTAAAATAAAAGAAAGTAGTGAAAAGGAGTATGTAGCTGTGTATAGAACAAATGATTAGTAAACAAGCTTACCACAGAAATGCAGTGGTTCAGTGTTGATTTTTGCTGCCCTTTTTGTTGTGCTTGTTTCCATCTTCACTATGCTTTCTAGACCACTCCTCTTGAAAATGTCGTATTTGACTTGCCTTTTGTTCTTCCTGCTTGTTTAGAAATTTCCTTAATACACCTGAAAATTAGCATGAGACATTGATCTCTGTGTTTTGTTTTTCTTTCTGTTTGGGGCTGACTCTTCTGTAATTTCAGCATTACAAGCTTCTTTGTAGCCCCTCTCTTCTTTAGAAGGTAAAACCTTTGTACCACGAGAATAGCAGGACTGTTTGTACTTCTTCAGAAGACCTACCAAATACATGAGATGATGATTATAATAATAAAAAGCAGATTACTGAATTAGATTCTTTTAGGTCATTATTTCTCTGCTCTTTGTCAGTCTTCACCAGGAAATGCTGTTATTGATGACTTTAATATATTCTTGTGAAAAAAAGAGAAATTTGGGATGGTGTTGGTCCATAGTTTCATTCCTGCTTGAATTAAATTAATTTTTGAATATGCAGGCTATGCACCATGCACATACATGGATATGCATGAATGCATACATGCACATACAGAAAGAACTGAGAGAGTAATGTCCTCAGTTCTATCAGTACTGTTAGAAAGATGAAACAATTACAGCTTTAATTCAGGATTTTGATTTTCCAGTCTCTGAAGCAGATCAGAATAAGATATTTTGTACCAGGCATCTGTAATTGTTCCTCAGAAGCTATAGAACCTGCCATTCCAATTTTGAATAAAAATGCAGAGTAGCCATGATCAAAGGAAGACTATAGGAACATAGCTGAACATAGCTGTAATGTGAAAAGCTTTGCAGAGATCAAACATTGAAGAAGCTTGGATATATTTGATCACAGCTTTTGCCGAGGTAGAACTGTCTTTACCAGCCTCATTCTGTTCCATCAGTTTTTCTGTTAACTTCTAAGGTGGAGAGAATTGTTGCACCACTGCTGGATACAGAGTTCAGAGGAAATTCTTTGTTCAGGTCCTTTCTATTCAGGCTGTGCTTTTCTTTGGCTTCCCTTGCAGACTGTAACCTAACTTATAGGAAGTTTAATTCCTGGAAAAATACAGGAGGAAACCCTTCTTTATTTGTAGTCCTGTGGGAGGTAATAAGAAACTAGGTGCATATCCCCTTTGTAAGTGAGTTGTGGGTCAGTGTGTTGTTTTCTATACGGCTCTGCCTCTCTCAGAGTTACTGGGAGTGCTGCAGTGAGTCCTGAGGCACAGTAGCTGAGTATGATTGTGCCTAACCTGTAGCTGCCTTCACCTTTGTGTACATTTCTGCCTGCTGAAATTCAGTATCAGTCACAGTCAGTGATTCCAGCCCGTTTCAGCCTGGCTGTGTGACTAATGGAGCGGGGAACAGAACCGTGAGGTCTTCTGGGATTTGTAGTTGTTCTCTTCTGAGAAAGGTACCTGGAAATACCATCAATCCACAGAACTGGAGCATTAACTCTTCATCTGCCAGTGCACTATAGGATGCTTTAATGTGAAATGCTGATAACAAAGATCATATAACCATGACAATCATCTGCCTTTCTTTTTGCCTATGGCTGTTGCATAAAATTTTCCTCACGGTGGATGCAAGCTTGATTGAACAACTGCTCCTGGAGAGCACTTACTGTGTAACTCGCTGCCACAGTGCCAGCTCTTGCTTGTTGTGTGTTCTTTTTTAAAAGAGTCTGAGGTGGTGCTGAAGTGTCCAAAGGCCAGGATGTGGGAGAAGCAGCAGAGGTCCCTGGGTCTGTTCAGCACAGAGCAGAGGAGCTGAGGGGAGCCCTGATGGCGGCTCCAGCCCTCACAGGGAGCAGAGAGCAGTGCAGAGCTCTGCTGTGTGTGACAGCGGCAGAGCCTGAGGGAATGGCATGGAGCTGTGCTGGGGGAGCTGGGGGTCAGGTCTGGGGGTCTGCACCAGAGGGTGGTGGGTAGAGAACTGGCTGCCCAGGGCAGTGGGCATGAGTGTGCTGGAGTTCAAGGGGTATTTAGACAGTGCTCTCAGGAGTGGGGTTTGAATTTTGGGTGGTACTATGTGCAGTCAGGAGTTGGAGTCAATGATTCTTGTGAGTCCCTTCCAGCTTGGGGTATTCTTTGGTTCTGTGATCTAACATAGAGCATGTTAAGGATGTTTTCAGACCATAAGGAGCAGGTGTGGTGGAGAATGAGAAAGTCAGACCCTCTGGAACAGATCGGCATATGTCATTAAGTCAGCAGGAGAGTAGTGTACAGTGGGTCATAGATTAAAACAGTATTATACTGTCGGGGAAAAAGAAAAGCAACAAAAGCACTGAGGTTTCAAAGTCATATGAAGCAGTCTCTGCTCTTCTCAGCACTGGAAATCCTCTGCCACCACTCCACGTTAGGTTTGAACTTAACTGATTTGGTGACCAAATTTGAGGGAGTTGAGAGAGCATCAGTGTTCTAGAAAATGATTTCAAATAAAAGACTGAAAGAATTAGAATTGGTTAGGCAAGAAATGTGCTCAAGTTGCAAGATATTCTCTTTTCTCTATTCTTAAGTCACAAGAAAATAAAATTTGATCACTGAGAAACTTCTTCCCATGCTAGAAGCAGAGGAATGCTAAATTGGAGAAGACAGGCTTGACTGAAATCTTTCAGCTGTGGCTAAGGTAACTTTCTTTGATGGTAAGGGAAAGATTTAGGTGGTGCTTTTAGTGTTATATGATTT
This sequence comes from Callipepla californica brunnescens, assembly GCA_023055505.1. Classification (NCBI taxonomy): domain Eukaryota; kingdom Metazoa; phylum Chordata; class Aves; order Galliformes; family Odontophoridae; genus Callipepla; species Callipepla californica. The sequence continues at coordinate 3,975,633 of JALIRH010000023.1, read as the reverse complement.
TTAGTAACTTAATCCCATTGCATTTGTTGTTACTACCATTTACATGTGTGAAAACAATTCCTTCAGGTAAGCAAAAACTTCTTGTGACTAAAGATATAATTCCAATCAGAGAGGGGTCTAAAAGTGGTTTTATTCTTTTTGATAAGATCACAGCTGCTAGAAAAAAAAACGTGTTATTCAGCTAACTGCAAGTGAGAGCCCAGTGTATCAATTTGGCTGTAAACAATCAAGTGAAGTCCATCTACCTCAGTACTTGATGCTGAGAAAGAACGGTCGCTGCAGATGTAGAGCAGCAGTTTATCTGTCACGGTTTTCCTGTTTGTGTAGTTTGGAGATGTCTGGAGGTGGACATTCTGTGTATAAGATTTGCTAATGAATTTTTGTAATAATTTTTGAACTTGTTTGTTTCTCGGTCTCAAAATATCTTTAGGCATTACATTCATTTAATTATTTACTTGGTGAAGAAGTTCTTAAAAGCAACTTTTTAAAGTCTCATTTGATGTTCTCACATTTATCTAGGAAGCACTTCAGACATCTGATGTATCATGCCACTTTGTGCTATCACTTTTTTTTTGTACTTTGATCTGACATAGCCATAGTTATGTTTTGCAAGCTAAAAAATTCTCTTTACTTTCTTTGTGCAGAAGCTGCTCCATACTCTGATCAATATTGCCTATACTTCATGTTCTTCATGAGATAAAATAATTAAGAGGTGGAGGAATGCCATTCTTATGAGCAATTTAAGGATATATTCTCTGATGTTCTCCTTTCCCTTTGTAAAAAAACCAACCAACCAACCAAACAAACAAACAAAAAAACAACTCTCTGATATTCTGGATATTTCCAAGCCTGACCACTTCAAAGCACTGAACAAATGTTTTTGAAGATGTATGCTCAAAGAAATACAGGAGTTTTCTCCTGAGAGATGTTCATCAACTTAGAATACTACACTGCATTTAGTGATAAGTGATTTCAACTGCTGTTTTACATGCCTGTTGTTCAGTATTCTGGAGTTTGTCTGCAGGTTTTTGTCACACAGCATCAGTTTTGTCTGCATATGTTTTGTACTATTCACAGACTTTAGGGCAGGTATTATTTGAAGTGATAGATATTTAGGCGACCAATCCAAACAGATGAACGTGGCCTGGCACAGATTCTGATGATGCTTCTGACTCCGTCACCTGTGGATCTTTATTCCCTAAATCTCATGCTACAAGGGCTTCCAGTCTGTAACAACTTCCTGTTAGGTAATGCAGCTGAAACTTTTCAGATGTGTTTTCTTTGCTACCATGTCTAACACCTTTGTCTGTCAGCTTCTTGATTTCCCCAGCAGCTCTTTGAATTGCAGTACATGACTTTCTTTTACAATCTGTATTGTATTCCAGTTTACAGATTCTTTAGTATGATTTTAACACCTTCCCCAGTATGAAGTCAGACATTGTTGTACTTTTCCTTGTTAAGCTCAGGAAAAAAAAAGGGGTTTATTTTCTGCTCTCCATTCTTCTTTGCTAGTCAGTAGTCACTTAAGCCTAAATTTTTTGTATAATTAGTAGTTTGATGATTTCATACTTGGCACTGCAGTGCTTCTATTGAACAGTAGCTGTGTTTGAGGAATTCTTTCTATTAATTCATTATTTTTAAATGTTCCTATGATACTTCAGGATGCTCCGAAATCTGGTGTGTGATTTGCTTTGACTTGCTCAGAATAATTGAAGAAAACAAGAGTTGATCTAGATTTTCTTCTCTATCCTTATCATCATTTAATTCTCTCTTTTGTATCTTCATTATCTAGTGGTTTATTGCACTGAGGAAGCAAGCTGTCTGTACCTTTCAGTTTCTACTCTGTAGGACGCTAGAAATAGTGACAGTATTTTGTCCCTGTCTTACAGGTATCTATATGATTAGTTCACTGTCAGATTTTTTTTTTATTCTTTTGTGTAGTGGTTAGTATACTCCTATCAATTATACCAGTATTGGCAAGATTTTGTGTTACCGGTTTCAGATTCTACGAATTACCTCCAAGTAGATGAAAACAAGCACATAGACATGAAGTCACTAGTAACCAGAATTACAAATAAAAGAAAATAAAATATAGTAGTGTGCTTTATTTTTGTAGTAATGGACAAAAAATCTCCCTTCGGATGTGCTGAATTCTGTTTAAAAACAGATGCGCCTTTTACCTCTGTGCAGAGTGGAAAATGCAGCTTGTCTCTGTTTCAGAGGCTGCGGTCTGTTGTTTTATTTAGAAACTCAGTTTTTGGAAAGGATTATTTTAGCAGGTGTGATTCTTTTTGACAACTGCTTTCATTCAGACAGTGATAATAGTATGGATTTTACTTCCACATGTCATATCTGAAAGAGTAAAAAGTGTTTTCCTGTCCAGTGGAATTCTGACATTTCTAATTGGTTTATATTTGTGATGGAAGGACAAGAGCCAAATTTATGAGAGCTGTTTCAAAGGCAGTGCCTCCTGTTTTACCATGTTGGCCCATGGTGCCAGAGGTGGTAGCTAAGTAGAGGCTGAACCTTCCCACCAATATTCTGTTACATTCATTTCTTTACTGAATGACGGATGGCAGCAGAGATGGCAGTGTGACAAACTGGTGTATGAGATGGGAGTGAGTATGAAACAAATTTGTGTCACTGAATGGGTCTATGGAGAAAAAATGGTGTCTGTTGACATTCACCCACACTTGCTGAATGTTTATGGTGACCAAACAGTGGGTGTGAGTACAGTGAGGTGGTGGGTGGTGCATTTCAGCAGTGACCAGAGGTCACCTCCTCTGTTTCGGACTTTTACAAGCATGGCATGGCAGTCTTCTTCATTGCTGCTGAAAGTGCCTAGCTTGTGGTGTCTAATTTGTTGAAAATTAATGCTTTGTAGATGAGAATTTTCTCTATCAGGCAGTGTTCCGCTGTTCTTTGTATCAGTTCTGGTTTCCATGGAAAAATATGGGAAGCACTACTTTTGGAACAGCCTATATATTGTAATGTTTGCTTTGGTGTTGTGCTCTTAGTGGTTGCTGGTGGAGACCTTCTTTTATGGATTTAAATCTTGTGCTTTGCAATTTATTGCAAGTATTCACATCTTATGTTAAAGATGGTGAATACTGCAGTGATTCTCATCTAACGCATTTTTTCCTCTCATATTACTGCCCATGTCTGCTGTTTCTTTGCAGTGACTGAATGTAAGTATTTCTTAAAGTCTTTCCTATTTTTGGTCATGTAGAATGAAGTTTTTGTATTTATATTAGGCAGCACTCTGTTTCTAGAATGTCACTAAGTAACGAGAACGGAGTACTAAATAATATCTGCTTGAATGTTATTTGTTCACATTCTATCCTTTTGTAAGATTTAAAACAGGTGTTCTGATTTTTAATGCTTTGCTTTGAACTTAGAAAATAAAATGCAAAGGTTTCCTGATTTAAAGTAGTATGAGATTGTATGCTAATGCTTAAGATGAGTCAGAATGTATCATATAAAGAATAGCTTGCACTTGGAAGCCAAATGCAAACCATCATTCTTAGCACTTTTATTTTATATACTTTTTTACAGAAAACATCAGTGATTCAGCCTTATGTTGCTGCTTGCTTCACGGAGATTGCAATTCTTCTTTGCAGCTTGAAATTTGAGTGCTATAGTCTTTCTAACTGTCTATCTTTTTTCTATTCTATGTATATACTAACTAGAGACACAGAAAAAAAAAATTTGTAGAAAAAAAATTCTGTATGCATGTGGTCGCTTCCTCATGTTGTGATTAGTTTTCTTACAGTCTACTAAAAATATTCCTATTAAGTTTTTCTTACAAATTTTATTATTGAAGTTTGCCAATGAATTTTAGTTTCCCATGCTTTCATTTTCATTTTTCTTACTGATGGGTTTTCAATGTTTTTTTTTTTCCCTGTTTTTATCAAGGGTAGAGGTCAGCAATAAATGAATCTGTCTAATTATCTAGCCTTAATACACTGTTTCAAAATAAAAGAGTTTTCCCAAAAAGTTAATAATTAAGTAAGCTTTAGTTGCTTGTGTGCAGAAAAAAATACTTCATCTCTCAATACTGGCATAAAGCAATAGCATATGACTGCTTGCAGTCATTTGAGAAGTCTTCTGAAATTTTTGTTTTCCTCAACTATATCTTTTTTTTTTTTTTAAACTGTGGTTATAAAATGGAAAGCAACGTTGAAATAAAACTCGAACTATTTGATCTCTTTTTATTTCAGAGAAATCCTGGAAAGTGAAAGTATATTTCTGAAAGTGAAAATCAGAAGTAGCAGCTGATGTAAAGAGAAGTATACTAAGGATCATTACTTGGGGATATTTTTTAAGGTATGTGCTCTGTATTTTGCAGAAAAGTAATCCTAAAAATAAGCTGCTTATTTTGCCATGGGTACAGTAATATTTCAGACTTAATTTGGAGTGATCAGGCTGGTTTTATCTGGTTGCTTTGGATGTTTATTGGTGGCTGTAGCTCTGTGGAAGCATTAGCTCATCTCGATTGTGTTTGTACACTTAGCATCAAAGACATGTGTGAAAAATGTTCTGTGTATGTGGTTAGCATAAAGAAATGGTATTTAAAACATGTTTTATGTTTCATGATGTACCTTGTGGGAGCAGTTCCTACACTGGGAGAAATTCAGTAGTCTAATTTTTATTTAGTGTGTGGATGGAGGGCTGTGAATGATTTGTTCCCTTTTTTTAATGTAGAATAACTAGTATAAACCTCACGTTCAGAAGCTGAGGTGGACTGTGTAACAAATTGATCACCTTTTATAAAATTGTTTCAAAATCTGTGTGGAAACCTTGAATTTGTGTTACTTCTGCATTCAAGTTCTCATCTTTTTTCTTTTTTTGCACTGTTGTTAACATTTCTAGAAGGGAACTTCAAAACATGTGCCAGCCACAGTGATTTGGAAGCTATGTGTGTTTAGAAGCCCAGGAGTTCAAAGTGGGTCAAGAGTGAGAGCAATACTCTGGGTGTGCTGTTTCCATTCCCTCTCCTGGAGGTACAGATGTTTGCTATGCTTCTTTGTTCTGAATATAGCTAGGAGCATAGCGTGCTTCTGTTTTGTGGTTTATCAGTTGCCTGCCTCGGCCTGGACATCTCATCACTCACATTACAAAACCACAGGCTCAACTGATGGAGGGGATGCATTATTATTTGTAAGATAAGCAGTCACATACTGAGATGTATTTCGTAGCGATGTGTTAGAGAGGACTCAAGCTATTAAGGGTAGGAGAGCATCCTGGGGAAGGATTGCTGTGTATATGCTGTTCTCTACTTGTTTACTTTTGATCATTGTTAGGCTGCCGGTACCTTTCATCTGACACACTACAGCCACTCTCATGTGTCAGGGAATAGATTGCAATCTTTAAGTGCAGAGTGGCTGTGAAAAGTACTTTCTTCAGTAGCTGGAATTTAGGAGGACTAGAATATCGGCTTTATTTGTTGAAAGGGGTGTTACAGTATAGAAGAATTAAGTGACTGTTGTTTAACATTTTTCCATTGTTCCTTTAGAATCATAGAATGATTTGGGTTGGAAGCGACCTTAATGCCTTCCAGTTCAAACCCCCTAGCTGTGGGTGGGGTTGCCACCCTATCAGATCAGATTACCCATTCAACCTGGCCTTGAATGCCTTAGGGGATGGGGCATCTACAGCTTCTCCAGATAATCTGTTCCAGCACTTCACCACCCTCTGAGTGCAAATTTTCCTCCTAACATCTAACCTAAATCTCCCATCTTTTAGTTTAAAACCATTCCCTTTCTTCTATGGCCATCACACCCTTCACTTCTCCAGGCTGATCAAGCCCAACTCCCTCAGCCTTTCTTCACAGATTTTCTCCGTCCCTCTGGTCATCTTCATGACACTCCTCTGGACACTCTTCAACAGATCCATGTCTTTCTTGTGCTGCTAGCCTCAGATCCAGATGTAGTACTCCAGAGGAGTCCTCATCAGAGCAGAGTAATGGGTACAATCAACTCCCTTGCTGTTCTGGCTGCCCCTGTGTTGATGCAGCCCTGATACTACTGGCCTTACAGCATGCTGCTCGCTCATGTCCAGCTTCTCATCTATGAGGACCCTCAAGTCCTTGTCAGGGCTGCTTTCAGTGACTTCTCCCAGTCTGTACACACCTGGAACTGTTTCCATCCTAAGTGCAGCATCTTGCTCTTAGCCTTGTTGAACCACATTAGGTTCACATGGGTCCTCTTCCCAAACCTGTCCAGGTCCCCCTGGATGGCAGCTCTTCCTTCCATTACATCAACTGCACTACTCAGCTTGGTGTACTATCTGTGTCAAAAGATCCTGAAGAGCAGCACATTGCCGTGGTAGTGGCTGATCTGAGTCACGCATTGTCTTCAGTAACTTATCTTAATTTAAAGCTCTTAGGGGATGTTTGCTCATTGAGTACATTGTTGAATGTTCATGGAGAGTTTATTACTTTTCAGTGATTAGTCCGTAATTTTGTGATTATTAAAAAGAAAATGACTTGCTTTTTTGGAATTGGATCTGCAGCATATTTTAACTGTTAAAACTGTTAAATATTGATTGACTAATTTGCATATCCACTGATTTTAAAGTGGTAGTATATCTCAAAATGAAAACTAAACTAACTGGGGCTCATTTGTCCTCTTTGATGCCACTTCTATGAAACATGGTAAAATTCACTGTGAGACTTCTTTAGATTGTGAGATGTGAGATGAATCTCATGGGTGTCTTACCGGAAGTAAGAAAGACATCTTCACAGTGAGAGCAAACAGCTCTTGAAGGCTTTTGGTTTTTTCTTTTGTATTATTTTGTCATACTGTGTTTCCATCTAGCTACTTCAAGGCATGATGCTATCCTAATTGTCTTTCCCTTTAAGAGTAACTATTCTTCTGTGTCTTTCTGAGGGATTTTTTTCATGATATCCTTAACACTACTTCCCATTGATTCCACAGTAAATTGTTCTTTTATTTATCTGTTGTGTTGCACAGCTCTATTTTGCCACTAGTAACAGAGGTCATGGGAAGTACAAGGAGAAGCAGGCCAGAGACAGCAGGCAGGCTTGTTCTCAAACTGCATCTCCCACTGCTGTGGTTGGAACAGAGCACCAGTTTGGTGTGATATTGGTCTGACCCTGAAGTGCAGCTATCAGTTTATCTGTCCATGCTAAATGGGGAAATATTGTACCTGTAAAAATACCTGTCTGCGTTAATGCCAGCTATAGTCTCTTTTAACATTGAACCTTTGAATTAGGCTTGCACTATTAAAAAGTATTTTAAATACAGATTACATAGAAAATGTCTATTAATCTACTCTCTAAACCCTACAATTTTGACTTGGAATAAACAACTCTATCATCCAACAGTTTCAGTTGTTTCCCATATAAAATCAAAAGTGTTGGGTTTAGCTTCTAGACCATTAAGTAACTTGGATCTTGTATATATGGTAACTGCTTTTTTGCATCCATAATCAGACACATAAAATACATTTGAGATTAGCTGGATTTTTTGATTCAATATTTTCAAATTTTATGAGGGAACACAAAGGCTGACTTGAAAATCACAAGTGATAAAACTTTACTGTCAATGGTTTTACCAAATCAGTTCTACCAGTTTTGTAAAACAAATTTTTCATTTGCTACTTCTGTCATAGAGTGTGAAATAATTGAAAACAAAGATTGGTGTCTAGTGTGCTTACAGTTCTTTTCTGTGTACTCAGGCATCTAGTCTTGTAATCCAGAAATTTTACTATTTAGTAAAGAGAGACTTGGCAGGCTGCAGTGAGATGTTACTGTTAATTTTGTGTGATGTTGTTTCGTAGAAAGTCAGTAGAAGAAGAATGAAATATTACATGCTGAAAATGTTTCGTTCCTCCCTTGCCCTTCTGCCTCTTAACAATTCAAGGCCAGACTTCATCTGGAGATTCAGTTGATATCTTTTCGGAATCTGGGATGCAAGAAAATGAGCTTACAGCTTCTCTTGTTGCTAATGTGCTTGGCAATTTATTGAATGTACTAAAATGTGATAGGAGAAAAATGTGGTAGGACCCAGAAGTAGGAGTAGATCTAGATAGTGCTGAAAAATCATGCAAGTCATGCTAGGGAGTACGTGCTGTAAGATTATTTCTTTAATAACCTTTAGCCGTGAAAATGATTCAACTAATGCCACTAGTAAAACATCATCCTTTTTAAATACAGCAAGTGTAAATCATTCATTGTTGCTGTTTATGACTGAGCTCTTACCATTTAGGAAGAATTTTGAATATGATATGGCTGTGATATGGCTGTGAAGTTAAGAACATAAGGAAGCTTGTGATAGCTTTAGGGTTACTCATATAACCTTTATGTCCCTCTGCTGTGTATGTGCATGATAACACAGTGTTGCTCATATTTTCTTTATGGGAGCTTTTGTTTCTTTCATTTAGTAGCAGGGCTTGTGAACAGGTACAAAGTGGATGAGGCTTATTTCTGTAATTTATTGAAGAGCAAGGAACTCCAAGAGAACACTTTCTGGAGTCAGGCTACTGTGAAGATTGTTGTAGGTTCTTATGAAAATTCCTGAAACTTTCTGTGGTAAATGTATTAAGCCAATAATATTGTTATTCCATCTGTCCACTATGGTATAAAATAGGCACTTTCAGAAGAAATTCTATTTTCAGGCTTTGGGAATGCCAGTATTGGCTATTATAACATTGACATTGATTTCTGTGTCTCAGTTTGCTGTGCTTTACTCCCACTTCGCCTCATGGGCTGCTAAGAAAATGAACTGCTAATGTTATTAAAATGCTGCTAATTTGGCAATTTAAAGCTTGTCAAGGTATTAGTTCCTCTGCTTTCATAAGTACGAAAGAATCATAGAATTATAGAATGTTCTGAGTTGAAAAAAAGGGCCTCAAAGATGCCATGGGCAGAGTCACCAACCACTAGAGCAGGCTGCCCAGAGCCACATCCAGCCTTGCTTTGAATACTTCCAGGGCTGGGGCATCCACAACCCCTCTGGGCAACCTGCTCCAGTGCGTCACCACCCTCTGAATGAAAAGCTTCAGCATCTAATATCTAACCAAAACCTCCCATCTTAGTTCAAAAACATTCTCCCTTGCCCTTACCACTATCAACCCCTGTAAATAATCGTTCTTCCTCCTGATTATATGCTCTCTTCAAGTCCTGGAAGTCCACAATGAGGTTTTCCCAGTGCCTTCTCTTCTCCAAGCTAAACAAGTCCAGTTTCCTCAACTTTTCCTCATAGGAGAGGTGCTCCAGCCCTCTGCCCATCTTAGTGGCCCTCCCCTGTACCCATTCCAGGAACAATGCATCTATCTTGTGCTGGGAGCCCCTGGGCTGGACACAGTACTCCAGAAAAAGATAATGATTCTTCTGTGGGAAGGTTGGCTAGAGCGCAGGCCTTACTGAGCAAGCAATACACAGGCAGTGTCTGTGCTGCAGTCTTGAGCTGTAATTGCTGTTTATGAAGTTCACCTTAACAATTTTGAGGCTGATCAGTGTGTGAATGGGTTTTTGCCGTTTACACAGAACACAGAATTCGATCTACGTTAGAAAAAAAAAATGCAAGACTGTGAAGACAGTGGAAATTACACATATGTATGTTCAAATCTTAAGTAATGTGACCGTGTGATTTATCGGTATAGGATGCCGGTGTTTCAGAACCACCTCAAATGTGTGTCTTAGGCCTGCAGCACTTATGAGATTAGCAAATGATGTATTGTGCAGCGAGACTGGTCTGCTTTGGGGGACAACTGTGAAATCAAGGATGCCATCCTAATGTGTTTACTGTGGGAGCAGAGGAAGGAGCCTGGTTTGGGGTATTTTTTGACTTCTGAGAGATCGGCTCTCACTGTTAACAGTGTTAAAGAACAGTCTAGCTAGTAGTTTTCTAGTTATCTATTTACTGTAGATGCAGCACCTGAGAACTGATGGTTTATTCAGAATTTTTTGTGTTCTTTGGGCAGTATCCATATAATCCAAATATTTCAGGTCACCAGTAGTGAAGCAGTATGATGGCAGTTCCTGTCATGTGCATAAATGTATATTTCTTTGCTGAAATAAATTAGTCTTCAGTATCTCATGGGTACTTTCATCATGTGTTTCCTCATAACTCCAGCTCCAGTTAGGGAAGTACTACTATACAGCTATGTTTTAATTAAGGGAGACTGGAGGACACAAACTGATATTAATTAGTCTGGCGGTTGAAAATAAAAGAAAGGGCATGAGATCTCTTTCAGTTATAGCTTGGTCTTTGGTTCACTGATATGTCTCTCAATTTGCTTCAAGGCGACTTGATCTTGTGGGTAGGTCATTTCTATTTTAGATGTTAATAGGTGTTCTTTGTGAAGTTTTTTTTTTTTAGTTTGTTTCTCACGAATTTTGTTTTGCTTTCAGATGTGGTGAAGAGCCTCTGTTTTCACCCGCTCAGTTTATAGTGCCTTAAAAATGGGGTTTGGAAGTGACTTGAAGTACTCTCATGATGCTTTATTAAAACTGCAAGACTGGGAACTACGGCTGCTTGAAACGGTCAAGAAATTTATGGTCATGCGTGTAAAAAGTGATAAAGAATATGCCTCCACTTTACAGAACCTCTGTAATCAGGTAGATAAAGAAAGCACTTGTCAGTTGGATTACATCAGCAATGTATCCAAGGTAAGACTGAAGAATTATGAATTTAAAATATCCTTAAAAATATATATATGTTTGTTTTGTTTGAGCTGGATTCTTATTGATTCATCTTCTTGAGAGATGATGTTTCCAAAGTGTTTAAAATTAACTTTTTAGTACTTTGGTGGACTGTGGAGAAGTTGATCTTTAGATTTGCTGTGAATTTAGTAAGTGAACTAGAATACTAAATTCTGAAGTTTTGGTATTTTATGTCACTGTGTTTAGCCTCCTACTTTGTTTTGGAAACAGAATATATGGCAGTAAGCTTTTCTTTTGAGATGGTTAAATAGGAGTTGTTGTTTATGTTGTATAGAATTTGTGACAGAAATAGAAAAATGCCAGGAAACTTAAGGCAAGGCCTAACACACAAACTGTTATTCGCACCGCAGTGTGTGATGTTAAAACAAAACATTAATTCAGGATGTTTCTTGAATTTGTGAAGCCATGTTCCACCCGATTAGAAATAACTTTGTTGACCTTTTTATAAAGGTAAGACTGTGCTTTCCCCAAATATTGTCAGACTTGGAACAAGTGTAGTGAAGATAAGGTAAAGGAAAGCTCTCTTTTCCACCTGCTAGTAACCTTTCCTCTCAGCTTGGATTCCTTTCTGATTAGAGAAAACAATTCTGTTTTGCGGCTCATTCAGTTTTTTTATACTCCTGCTGTTGCATTGGTTACACAGTTCCTTCAGTCAGGCATGAGTCCTGATCTCTGCTGGAAAAGACTGGTTTTGGGACAAGTTAAACTCTGCACAAAGCAGTTTTTATGCAGTGTGCTTACTAAATTGCTGTTTGAATACATGTTACAGTATTGCAGCAGGAACGTCAGAGTTCTGTGTGCAGTCATCTAGATTTGTACTGAACTGAAATGTCTGTGTGGCTTGCAAGCTGCCCTGAAGTAGCTTGCCTGCTTCAGCTTTCCTGAAATAGCGCAGGATAGTGTTTATCTGTAATGAATTCTGTTGTTGCCTGCCCCACCCAATATTTCTTGTCTTGAAAGTTGCTGCGCTGGTTTGTTTTTTGTTTTTTGTTTTTTTTTCATCTGTGTGTTTTGGTGGTGTGTTTGAAATGCTGTTCATCTAGTTATGTCTCTTACACACAGTTGTGATTATTATGGTAAATTTACATGAAGCATTTTTGTTAGCTGATATTTGTCAGATTTTTTTTTTCAAGCTTTTTGCTGCCAGATCCCAGAATTTTTACAGAATTACAGCAATATCCTTAATAATTCTTGCTGTTGCTGCCCCGCTGGGATTGTTCTTACGTGGAGGCTAAACTGCTTTGCAAAGTTTATGGGCAGTGAAACAGAGTGGATTAGGTCTAGAAGGAGCACAGACAGCAAAATATTGAGCATTGCAACCTTTCAGGTTCACCTTGAGGTGACATGCTCTCTGCTCAGTTGAGCCTGTACAGTGACTTGTGGTTTTTTTATCCTATTTTTTTCCTGTGAACACATAAGCTGTAAGAAGCTGAAGATGTATCTTAAACCATTTTCTGTGTGAGTTGAACAGAAGCGTCAGTTACACATTTTTAACTGTTTTGGATATTGACACTCAAGTTATTCTTTCAGGTTACTTTTGTTCCTTTTATTTCATTTTTCTGTTAGGGAGGTACTGTTTTTCTCTTAAGCCTCTGATCTCTATGATCTTTTGCGTAACTACAAGAAAATCTTTGTAATGCTGATAGATCATTTGTATAGGCTTGCCTCGAAATTGCACTGCTAGCTTGGAATTTATGCTGCCATAGTGATATATTGTCATACTGGTTTTGGTAGGTAAAATATCTAAGTTATTGTTTGACTACTTTACTTACACTGTTCTAATAGACATTGCTATTTCATGGTGCTTTTCGTCTCTTTGTGACATTCTACAGAATTAAAATCTGACACAATTTTTGTGGGATGTAAATTATATAATGTAAATTATAATGTGTTATGTAATGTAAATTATAAATTATATCTTGAGAGTTAAAATACTGTCTCTTTATGTGCATTGTTTTGCTTGCATATATTACTGTTACATTAAATAGTATTATATTTTACAGCTTTTGATGGGTTATGGGTTTTTATATGAAAGGCTTTGCCTTTCCTGATGTCCTCACCCAGCTGCTTTTTTGTCCCATATAAATCTTAAATTTTGAAGTTTTTCTCCTATTATAACCTTTCACATTGCCTCATACTATTTTATGGTAAAAAGTTACGCAAAACACAAATCCTGTTCAACCACTGCTTTCTTCTAAGAAGAGGAATGTGAGGAAAGGGAAAATGTGCAGATTTTATTTAATTTTTAAATATACAGATTTTCTCTTGGTGTCAGTGTTGGGTTAATTTTTAAGTAAAAAGACAGGTTTTTGCTGATTTTCAGAGTTGCTTGGGCTTGTTTGGTGAATTGTAGGCTAAGTATTTCTTTGGAGATGATCGAAGCTGTGTTTGTCTCTGATAATAAATCACCCTTAAAAATAAATTACTTTTATTGCTTTTTCACCTTTGAGAGTGCTTTGATGAGCTTTTCTATAACTACTCTTCTCATACAGATTTTCCTATGTTATGTTTATTGTATGCAGCTTTGCAACATGGCTTCTGAAGTCATTTGGAAAGTTCTCTGTAAATGGAGAGATTAAACGCTTTTCAGATATAACAGGAATCTTTGGTCTCTGAGCTAATTATGTGACACCACACTTCAAGCAATTATGCCAGCAGTTGCTAGAATGCTTATCAGCTGAAGGAAATATTGGAGATGGTTTAATGTGTACAGGAATTAATTGTCTTTCATTTTGCTCTCTAAATTCCAGTCTGGCTAGCAGCATTGCTGTGAAGAGACAGAAAAATATACACATATATACATGTGTGTGTGTACATGCATATGTGTATATATGTACATGCCCTTATAAACACACACACATATATACATATTTGTATATATTTTTATATGACAAAAGAAAGCTGAGATCTGACAAACAGATGTGCTTTTTAAGTTTTTGTGATGTAATGTCATTTTCTACCTTTAGAAATATTAAGACAAGTGATCAGAAAAACTAGCATACTAGCTGCATTCAGTAACTGGTAATTGAGTTGGAAGTAGCCATGATTAAATGTTTACTGTGTTTACTGTTTACAGCAGTCTATATTAGTGATTTATGTGCAATGCTGTTCCTATCAACAAAGTGTAGTGGGCAAGGGTTTTTAAGGGAAATGGATACTTTCATCTGAACTGATCATTTTTTTTACTTCACACCTGTAGTGCATCAAAAATCCCTCTGTTAAGTACTCAGTTCCTAAAAAAAAAGCCATGATAAATTAAGCAGTCCTGGAAATTGACTGATGGGATGGCCAAGGAAGTTATTAAAGTAAGGTTACAGAAAGCTGCTCAGTTGCTGTTACAGATAGGTAACTCCTAACCTGTTAGCAGCATTGCATTTTAGCTGCTGGTGCTGTCAGTTATGTGATGCAGCTGGCAAATGGACATACCATGGGGTATTTAGAGCAGGGCAAAGAAGTCAGATTGATGAGAGTAACTGTGATTAGGTGGTGGGAAAACAAAATGCTCAGGAACATACTTGTCAGATGTGCTGAGGATGTGATCTGAAGACAGCTGTAGAGCTCTCATGTGTGTTCAGTAGTGCAGGGTGGCTGTGTGATGCTGTGTTTCTGTCTGTGATATTTTTTTAAGAGTTTATGAGTAAGTTCACAGCACAATTTTGTTACAGGAGAAGAATTTGTTTGTGGAGGATCTCAAGTGAATTTGAGAAGTTTAGGTTGAATATATATATATATATATAACTGAATGCATCTTTTCCCAAAGTTCATATTCATTGTTTAGTTATTTGCAAGCCAGAATAAGTGACTCTTCTCTTCTGATTTTGTTTTTTATTTTTATTTTTTTTTACAGTCTTGGTTGCTTGTAGTACAACAAACAGAACAGCTGAGCAAAATTATGAAGACACATGCAGAAGATCTTAATTCTGGGCCTTTACACAGGCTTACAATGATGATCAAGGATAAGCAGCAAGTGAAGAAAAGTTACATGGGTGTTCATCAACAAATTGAAGCAGAGATGTACAAGGTATATTATGTGAATTTCTTTTATAGATTTATTCTAATTTTGTGTACTTTGTGAGAATTTTTTCATATTTTCTATTTTTGTTTTTTGCTGTTATAAAAGTGGTATCTAGACCACCTAGTTCAAATTTTAGTTACTTCCTGTATGTTTTCTCTCCTCTGCTACCTTACAAGGCAAAGAAGAAAATCTTCTGTGTGAACTGTTTTGGGCAGATAGTGTTGGAATTGCTACAAGAGAATTATGTGTGACACTCCTCTGTCCAGTCTCTTTAACTTTTCTTGTTTTACTGTAGGCATCTACTGAAAGCTTCTTTAATTGAATGGTTCTGGCAGTATAGACTATTCTGGGTGTGGATGGGATTTTGATTATTATTCTAGAATATAAATCAATTGTAAACCAAATATTAAGGCTGTAGGTGAAGTTCTTCAGGACCCTTTCTATTACTTGTGTCAGTTGTTTCTCTGATATTGACAGCACTTTGTCTTGTCACTAAAGCTAACAGAGATCTCAGTTTATTTCTGGTGGTCCGAAGGAAGATTAGCTGCAAATGTGAAGAAACAGATTGGTAGTCTAAAAGGTCTCATGAGAAAAGCACTGTTTCTTTCTTTCAGCAGAGAATTGGAGATTTGGAGTAACATAAAATATAACATGTGAGTAATATAGTACTGATATCACAGGCTAGTGAGAAAAAGATTCTTGGTCAGGTAATGAGAATAACCTTACTCTAGTACTAAACATATATCTTTTTAAATCTTTGACTTTAATAGGACTGCTTCCTTAATCTCTTGGGATTTTGTCAACTTCCCTGGGTGTTAACTGTGGGAAGTACATCCTTTTTAATACATGATTGGTAGAGGCTGTCTTGTCTGATAGAATTTCCAAGCCAAATAATCACTCACAGGCACTTACAGATTAGTGCATCTGGGAAGGCTCAGGATCGAAGGTGGAGAAAAAGCAATGTGATAACCTTATAGAGAATTGGAGAAATGAAAAAAAAGAAAGAAAATAACAGTAATGAAATTAAGGATAGTGGAAACAAGATTGCTAGGTATTCATTTATGCTTTTAAAAGCACCTATATGAAACATTTCTTTTTTTTTTAATGTTCAACCTGATAAGATGTTCTTCTTTAAAGAAAGATGGTAAGCCTTTTTCAACAAAATACAAAGTAGGTCAAGCACCACCCAATATTTAATTACAGGCCATATTGATTTTAATCATAGGGTGCATGAAGTGTACAACTGTACGAGTTTTTTCCATCCTAATGAATAAACTTGCACTGATTTTGTACCCCTTCTCACCCCTCTGCCTCCTTCTGCCTTCCTGGTTTTCTCAAGAAGCATTTGGATAATATGTTGGTTAGATGTGGTACATTCTTTCATTGTTAGCTGACATTATTCAAAGGCTCTGTGTCACTGGAACACTTGCAGTATGGTTCCCAGAAATCCCAAATACTTTCTGTGTTCTGTGGTGTTAGATCTGCTTTCAGTATATGTGGTAAGAAAGTACTTATAACTTCCCAGAGCATTATTCAAAACTTGTAGAGAACAGTGTCTTGTAAAGTTGATAATTGTAAGTTCGTAATTTTATTGTAACTGTTTACCCTCTTGTGGGTTCTTTCTTATTCTGGAGACCTGTACAATGAGGAATCTTTTCAAATGAAATTATTGAGGATAATGAAATACATGTTTTTTACTAAATCTTGGAAGTTTATTTTAGTTCCCATTGGGATCTCTTGTATTTTTTCCTTCTTTGTGAATTTTAAGGGGAAGAAGTAGAGTAGTAACACTAGTTAGGTGGGCAAATATCATGTAAATATAAATTGAGATTAGGTTAATCCTTAATCACTTTAGTTCCTTAAGAGTAAATTGAGGATGGAAGTGCTTTGTTTTTCTCTGTTGGTGGATGAATACATTTTAAGGTTCAGGAAAATTAATTTCACAGTTATTACAAGGGTTTCTTAGTATTAATGGCCTAATTTAATTGCTGTTTTCTGTTAGAAAAGCATATTCATTATTATGTGTGCATTAATTGTGTTCACTGCTTGCTACTCGAGTCATTTTGTCCATTGCTTAAATTAGCTGTATAATACAAATGTGACATAAAATTGATTTCTTCTGTACCATCTCTTCTAGTTGGTAGTAAGAGTAGTTGTGGGTGATTTTACTGTATGAATAAATATGAGATGAGAATATGGTCCTAATAGTTCACAAAAGTTCTTACCTTTAAATTGAGCCTTTGCACGGATGGCCCAGAAGTCACAACTGTATGTAGCATCTTGTTTGCTCAAGGGAATTTCCCTAAGTCTTCAAATGTTACTCTGGAGTGTGAGAATAATGGTATCTGGGCCTTACCTTACAAAGAAATGGAGGACTGTGAATGCCAGTTTTCTTCAGTTTTTCTGTAGAACAGTCTTCCTTCCTTATGCAGTGTGACAGCTCCTTTCATTAGATGAAGTTCCTCTGCCATGATAGCCCATTGTGAGAGTATACTGCTTTGTCAAAGTTTTTACATTTCTTTACTATTTATGTTACCTTTTAGGTATTGTAGTGGCTGGTTTGTAATGAAATACAAGTTCATGAATTATGAATGTTACTGAGTGGTGAACTAATTTTCACACTGTAAATGAAAATGTGGGACAGAAGAGTCAGCTTAAATGTGATGCAAAATGGTATCAGTGTAACTGTGTCTGCCAGAAGAAACTCTTGTCAATGCTTCATTCCATAGTACTTTTCTAAATTTTTTGTGAATTTCAGTTTCATGACAGGTAGATTTGTTCATGCACAGTTGTTATTTCTAATCTGTTTGCATAAAATTTTATATCCAGAAGTTCTACAGTCTGTGTATTTGAGGCATTAAAATAATTCCTTCTTGTGCGTAGAATAGTTTTATCTTGTATGATTCAATGGTTGTCCTTTTTGGTGCTTTCTTTTCATTTTGACTGAAGTGGAATAGTGCTTATAAGTTAATATTTCTCCTTACACAGTACTGCAATGATACCAGTGGGGAAATCACTTTCAGGCCTCTTATTTCATTCTGTACTTTCACTGAACTTTGATTTTGTTATACTGTGTAGTAGTCTGATAGGATTATCACAAGCCAATGGAAGGTGGCAACATCCTTATTTTTGGAGCAGATCTTATTAATTCTCTTTTAGCAATGCTATGACATCTTTAATACCTTAATACTCTTCATGTTTCTGTTTTCTTAAAGGTCACGAAGACAGAACTTGAGAAACTAAAATCTAGTTATAGACAACTAATAAAGGAAGTAAATTCTGCCAAAGAAAAGTATAAAGAAGCTGTGGCTAAAGGTATGACTGACTTCAGTTAATCTATTTACTGTTGCATTTTTTCAAATGTACTGTATCTTTAGAGTGAAACATGGTAATGCTTTTAATTTGAGCAACTTAATGAAAATGTGAAAGTTCATACAGAATCTTAAGAAAAGCTAGTTGTCATCAAGATAGCTTGCTGATACTCTGAAAATTATAAAAATGAAAAAAGTGGTAGTCATTCATGAAAAAAGAAAGAAAACTCATTAAGCTCTTCAGTTGTTCCTTTAGTGGATGCATTAGAATGTAAAATGGCCCTTATGAACAGTGTTAGTGAAAAACAGGCTCCAACACCTCAAGTACATCATACCTGTGGCCTCCTTGCCTTATTACCTATTATGGCTGCTGAATAGCATCAACATCAATTCTGATGACAATAGAATAGGTCTAGAAGTTTTCAACATTAAGGAAAAGAAGAATTTTTTTTTAAGTGATACATTTTTTTTTAAGTGAAACTGCATGAATTTTGACTTTCAGTGAATTGTGTTGATGATTAGAACAATGAAGGACTATGCTATATAGTGTTCTGAAATATCTTGTTAATAATTGGTCTCACTTGCCTAAGATTCTTTTTCTTTAAATAAAATTAATTATGTGATGGTGCATAAGTATAATTCCACACAACACTCTGGCTATGATCATCCAAATCATCTGACCAATTTTTTTTTTTTCCCCCACTGAATAATCCAGGCTTCAAATCCATATCTTTCCAATTTAGAGATAGGGATGTGTGGTATGGGGACCATGTTCAAATTAGAAGGCATTGGTCAATCTTCCCTTTCCAACTGATGCTGTCATTTAATCCTAGAAGGCCACTAGATTGCTTAGGTAAAACTTGCTGTTGGTGAAGCCATACTGGCTATCCTGGATCACCTCCCTGTCTTGCACATGCCTTAACAGAGCTTCCAGAAGGATCTCTTCAATGATTTTCCCAGGCACAGAGGTGAAACTCGTTGGACTGTAGTTTCCTGGGTCTTCCTTTCTACCATTCTTAAAAATGGGAGTGTCGTTTTCAATGGCAATGTGATTTGCTTTTGTTTTGTAGACCAAGCAAATAGACATAACAAATGTATCTTGATGGGTGATGCTTGGTTGTGAAGATACTTGTGTTAGGCAGTCTGATTGGTGCTACTTGCTTGATTGGTTTTTGTCTTTTACAGTCCTTCTGTTTATGATTTTATGGGTGGTGAGAGAAAAGCAAGATGGGGGGGGGCAAAGTCAGCAAGCTGAGCTAATCCAGTGCTTCTCTGATGATATATATGTAAGCAGCAGAGGATCTGTGCAGATTCTTTCTTCTGGTTTTAAAACATTTGAGTTGGAATGTTTTGGAAAAATGTGCTTGAAATGGACAGTGTGTTCATTTGCAGAATTGAGTCAAGAGGGTATGCTGGGATCGTTCAGAGTAAAGCTTGAGAAGTACTGAGTTATCTTTATATAGCAAAATAGCCCTCTGTAATCTTTTGTATGTGTGATATACGGAAATAAAATGCCACCTTCTTACAGTATAGTGACAGTTACAGATTGTACGTACAGCTCTAAACCTACAGAGGTATTCTAACGTCAGTGATGGTGAGTAACAAGGTAAATAAACAGAATGTGGCATGTTCACTTAGCTGCTGCAGGAAAATGCATCAAAACAAAATTTATGCCGGTTGTAAAGATGTAGTTTTTCCAAAGAAGAGCTCACAAAGTTCTAAAAAGCTTCATAAATAGTGAGTAAAGAGCACAAGCTGGAAACTGTAGAACAGTTGTTGACATTTCTCACTACAATTTGAATCTCAGTTGATTGGGTCTATAGCTGTTTCCAAATAAAGATGTTATTTACAGAATTATTTTTGTTCGGAATGGCACTTCCTTATTAAATTGAGTTGAGAATGTGTTTGTAGGGATTTTTATTGTTTTTATTCTTGATGTTGTTTTGATGAGGCAGTACTCACCACTGGATTAAGAAAAAAAATTTCAGTGAGATAATAAAGAATATACAGGGTACTACTGTGTTCTTTTCCCTACTTTTATTAATCAAAAAAGAAAAAAAGGAAAACGTTAATTGTCAGACTTGTGTTTGTTTTCATAGCTGATTTTGATATTTGATGTTAAAATTTGAAATGATTCTCTATTAGTTAATCTTTACAAGCTGGAATGGAGCCAGTACTGTTGTGGTAGGTTCATAGTGGTTTTTAGTACAATATCATCTTTACGCAGCTAATCTTATATTTCTAGTGGAAATACATCTTGTGCAGATGTTTACTGTATTCTTGTTGCTAGTTAATTACTGATTGTGGAAACTATTGTAACATTTTTAACTAACATAGTGGATCTGAAATGAACAGTGAAGGAGAAATACATTGATTGGGTATGTTATTTCATTGTTTCACTTTCTGCTGTCACTGTCTTACAGAATAAAATACATATGAGATTTCCCTAGGTTGGCTTATGTTCTCTTACAGTGTTGTGATTTAGAGGGGACTGGAAAAAGTAACAGTATACGTGTACTAGCACACTACAGAATATTGGGTCTCTAGAAAGAATATTTTCTGATCCCTATGACCCTTTTGATATTATACTTCCAATTTCATTTGACTTTTGCATTATATATTGAATTTTCAGCAATAAGAAAGCTGTTGAAAAGGCTTTTATTCGAACTGTTGCCCTGCTACTCTTTGTGCTGAGTAGCCAGGAAATACTCTTGTTAGGTGTCTGGTGAATGAATTCTGTCTGTAAAATAATAGTATACTACTGCATTTCCTGGTGACAAGTGTTGCCTTTAGGGTTTCCCCTTGCGTCACAACAGATCCTGCTAAATAGTCTGTCATCTTCTTTTTTATAGCCTCCCCCTTTAGATACTGAAATATAGCTCTCAGGTCTCCCTGGACCCTTCTCCAGGCCTCATGGCCCCAGTTTTCTTAGCCTGTTCTCTTAGGGGAGGTATTGTATTGGATAATTTCTATGGCCCTCCTCTGAATGTGCTCCAGCAGGTCTGTGTCTCTCCTGTACTCTCCTGCATCATCCGGATGTAGTACTCCAGCTGAGGCCTCACCAGTACAGAGTAAATGTCACCTCCTGCTGGCCACACTTCTTTTGATGCAGCCCAGGATACAGTTGGCTTTCTGGGCTGCAAGGGCACATGGCTGGCTCATGTCCGGCTTACCATCCAGTACGCCCATGTCCTTTTTGGCAGGACTCTGCTCTTTTTGTCCTACATCTTGCTTTGGTAGTGGGGGTTAATACTCTGTTGTAGCTAATGTGGAACTACAGCAGTGCTTGCAGATGCTAGGGTTATTTCTTGTATGTGAAGGAAACTCTGTGGACTTCTGGTGGAATTTGAGACCAGCTTGAACATGTCATTTCCACTCACAGTGAATGTGCAGAACCAGGATGTGCTCTTCAGTCCTCACAAACCAGAATTTATGGATCGGAGAGTATTTATTAGTGGTGCTTATTCAAACATCTTACAGCAGTTCATAAGATTGTGTTTCAATTTTTTTTATTTTTGTACTTTGTTTAGTTTAAATGCTGATATGCATAAAGTAAATAAATTTATTGAACTAACTGTTTAACTCAGAAATTTAGGCCTTCAGTATTCTGTAAATTTGAAATCTTGACGCATATACAAATAGGTTTTTCCCATCAGAAAACTATTTGTTACTTGCGTTCATTAATTTTTTAGATAATGTTTGGGAAAAACTTCTTATCCATGTCTCAGAAATTCTAAGTTGAGTGTAGGAGGAAGTGGGTGATTTTCTTTGTTGAATTCCTGTAGGCTTCTTGCAAGACTTAAAGGGAAGAAAAAGACCTTAGACCAAGATAAGATAGAAGTCATATCTTTATAACATTAGTCTACTGGAAACCGTGCCAGTTGAGATCACTGTGCTTGAATCTCTTTATTTGTAATGTTAAGATTGACCAGTATCAGACTTCGATTTCTAAGATAGAACTAACAATCAGGATGATACTATGAGGGTTGCTCTGGAAGTAATGCATTATTTTATTATGCTGGCAGGTGTTGGTGTTAAGGCAGTAGTGGTTAAACCTTCCCACCAGTATTTGTTAATGTTTTGTTGCTCTGTGACAGATGGCAGCAGACGGGCAGTCTGACAAAGTTACATCTGGCATGGAAGTGCATATGAAGCAGAGGTGTGTCACTGAATTCCTCCATGCAGAAAAAAATGCACTCTCTGACATTCATCAGTGGTTTCTAAACATGTATGGAGATCATACAGTGAATGTGAACACAGGGAGGCAGTGTATTGTGTGTTTCAGCCATGGTGACAGTGGTTCAACTCTGCTGCATACAAGCTCTTTGTCAGTGCTGCCAAAAATGCAAAGCTAAGGGTGGAGACTATGTTGAAAAATAGTGTTATGAAGCTGAAAATTTGCTTTGTAGAAAAGTGTAATTGTACTCCTTACAGCTGTTGTATTTTCCAAGGATATACATAAGAGGCATTACTTTCAGAGTTACCCACAAATCTTAGTTGCAGCAGTTTGCATGTGAAAGGCCTATGTAGATCAGTATAAGTTATTTTTAAAGTGTCTTGACTTCTGGTTGTATGATAGTGAAGCATGGCTCAGTATGGGAAGCAGTGCTTCAAAACTTGCATCAGTTTTCTTGGGTTTGGTAAGAACTTTTTAAGACAAACTTGTTCTGATAGTTACTAATGGTATTTGGATGTACCTAGCATTACTTAAAGCAGACAATGTGGGGACTTCAGGTTAAACAAGTAGGTAATACATAGTAAAAATTCCACTGTCTATAAGCTGTTATAACTTTGTTTCGTGTTCAATGATGAAAGAGTAAAAATATCAAGCAAACCATGAGGAAATGCTGATTGGATGAAATAGAGAGATAGCTGGAAGTAACACGTTTTTCTCAAGGATTCACTCTGATTGTATAACATTTTCTTTATTATTGAAGTAAGATTTCTTAAATAAAACTAGTTACTTTGTCTCAAAATACCACTATGAAGTGAAAATATCACCGTTTTCTTTTGTCTGTCCTGTGGTAGAATCATAGAACAGCCTGTGTTGCAGGGGACTTCAAGGATCATCAAATTCCAACCTCCTGCCATAGGGAGAGTTGCAAACTGCTTGATCAGCTACTGGGTTACGTTGCCCAGGGCCCCATCCAACTTGGCCTACACACCTCCAGGGACTGGATGTCTGTTTTTTGAATTATTTGCTTTAATTTAAAAGGTGCGTGAAAATTCACCTGAGTGAAGGAGAATGCAGAGATCCCACTGGTACTCCCTCCATTCGTCAATCTGTGGAAGCAGTTGTAGGACCAAGTTTAGGATTCTTTAATATTAAGGATTATATTGCTTTAAAAAAAATGTTGCTGGAAGATGACCTATGTGGAAGTGTTAGTCATCTCACAGATGGGTATAAAAAACATTTCAAGTAGAATAATATAAGGAAATAATAAAAAAAATACATTCTTTTCTAGGCACAGTGACATATTGCCCTGTGAAAATGTTTCTCTCCGGAGTTAATAAGAAAAGTTTTCTTCAAATAGGAAAACTACCTCATGAGAGGTTTATTTTATTGAGAAACAAAGTGAGAGACAGAAAAACGTTCAGGGCTTACCTCTGTTACTGGAATCGCTGTGAAGTATGTAGAAGAAAAGATAGACACAGTCCTAGAAAATTATTTGAAAGGCTATTCAGTGTCTAATAGATGGACTTTTATATGTTATTACTGACATTTACAAAGGAGGAAGATTCTTAAGTGAGCCAGGAAGAAACATTTTTCTGACTCAGAGTTTTATTCTGAAGATTTACGGTCTGTATTAAAAGGTGATTGATGCTTTATTCCACAACAAAAATAATTTTTAAAAAGCCCTAAAACTCTCCCTCTTCTCTCCATTTAAAGCCTGTCTGAAATAAGTGCTGTGATACCCCAGTGAAATTTTAAGTGACAAGCTTCCTGGCTTTTCATGGGAAGTAAATCAGAACAGCTTTATAAAGGCAGATGTTAATTTAAATCGAAACTACTCAGTGCATCTGAGCCACAGAGCAAACCAAAATGGAGCTGAAATATCCAAAGGAACCTTCTAAGGTGACCAAGGAGCATAGCTTGTTCCATACTCATATGTTACAGTGTGAGGTGTGATGAGAGTAGAGATGGTGTGCCTCCTGTCCTCCAACTGCATGCAACTGGTTGCACAGTGGATTATAAAATATAAATTACAAGATGTAAGAATGTTAATCTGTCAGAAGAATGATGTACACGTAGCTTGAGAAGTGGAAGATGACTGCAAGGTCTGGCCTAGGTAGGATGTAGCTACCAACAATGCATACAATCAGGCAAGTTACAGAAAACCTCATTCTTTACATTGCAGTGAGCAGTTCCTGAAAATATGTAGTTACCAAGATGAAGCAAGCTGAGAGGTGAAACTGTTTTGAGCTTGGTCTGAAGCAACTGCAGTGTCTTTGTTCTTGGCAAACTCTTAAGGGATGCAATGCACATGTGTGCTTCTTCCCTACATACCTCTGTGTCTGTGCAGTGAAGCTTTTGAAAAGCTTGCAGAATGAAAAGTGTTGTCTGTCTGCAGACTGCGAGGACTTAGACAGCACTACCTGCCCAGGTCCCAGTGTCACCATGGAGCCATCAGCCCCTGCCCCAGAGAAGCCACAGCAAGGCTGAGCTCCAGCTCTGCACAGTCCTGCCTTGCCCAGCCATGGCCTCCCATCTCTATGGCTTGTATCAGCGTCTGCAAAACATGAAGTTGTCACTATCAGTAAACAAATCCCATGCTATTGTACTAGAGGGTTCCTTCCTAGGGGCACTTACTCTCTACTGTTGTATTTTTTTGTTACTGTTAAGTCACCACCTGCATACCACCAGCTGGGAGTAACTGTTTCAGCATGAACTTTGTCTTACCTAACTAGAGTTTGCTTCCTGCTTCAATTGCCTCCACTATCTTCAATTGCAATCTGCCAGAGTGTTAGTTTTTCTTCTTTAGGTTAACTGTTACCAAATTTCTTTCTCTGTCATCACTAATTATTTTAATTCTCTGAGGACAAGTTTTTTTTTTGTGTCCTTCAACTCTTATTTCGATGTCTCTTGCTGAGCTATGCCTGTCTTCCTTAATGTCTGTAGTAGTTTTAGATCTTTGGTACCTTTACATCTCTGATTTTAATCCTGGTTTGTATCTAATTCTGTCTATTCAGATATAAAGCTTTTCTGTGTTCCCACTTCCTCCACGAAATTACTTTCCACGATCATCCAGACCATTTGTGTATTTCCTTATGATATTGTGTGGTTCCTTGCTAAATTTTTTTTTTTAGAAGTTTGCTATTGTTAATATAAATTGTCAACCAAGTAAAGGATTTTCTGACCCTGCTGTGATCTTATGCTATAATCTCTTCGTTCTTCAATAACAAAGTACTGTTTCATCACACTGCACTACTCTTACACACTGCCTGTGTTGGTTTTCTTGTTTTCATCCATGACCAGAAATTTGATCGGATTTGCTTTTGCACTTCCTGAACTGAAGAGTCAGTTATTAGAATTCTTGACATAATGTTTTATCCTACAAGTTTCTCTGAGATTCCTAACTGTAGTTGTCTAATTATTTTCTTCCCCACTGTTATTCATGTATGGTCTGTCAAGATCTTCAGATCGCACTTTAATTTCTATGTGTCCTTAGAATTCTGCTGCTTTTCCCTCTCCTTTGTTAAGCCAATTTAACAAATAGCTTAAAAAAACACTACTTTGATATGGTCTTCTAGACAATTTTTTTTAACATTGTTGCAAAGCAATGCAAGTTAATCCTTATTTGGGGTTCTTTGGTAGAGTTATTTGTGTAAGCTCTAGGATTTATTCATTATTTTTTGCAGTGAAAAAGGCTCAGAGCTTCTAAGAGTACGTATCCTTTAAAGTACAGTGTTGTGGGTTGTTACTGTTGTTTTTTTTTCCTGTGTATCTTTGTAGATACCAAGATATTATTTCTTAAAACATTGCAGTTTCAGAGTTCTTCATAACCACGTTCTGTGTTTAAGCTGTCCGAAGTGTTTATATTTGAATTTTTGATTTTGGGAGGAATGCTTTGAATTTTATGTTAAGTCAAAAACTGAGATTTTCACTTTTTGCCTTTTCTCTTTTAAAAGGATAAATCTGTAATTGACTGATTTTTTTCTCTCAGACCTTCAGTTGTGTTGCTGGATATTAATATTTAGCTGAAAGGATAAACTAACTGAACAGCTAAACTTCTCCTAGTTTATAAGTGCTGCACTGGAGGAGATGGATCCTTGTTGTGAGCAAATGAGTGGATATGTTGCACTGTGTGTCAGACTATCACGGCTTAACTGTTTCAACAGATCAGTATTATCTGTAATCTAAATTTGAAAACATTTACAGATATTAAATTTTGTTGAAGTTGATGACAGCTAAAAGCAATGAACATGCAAAAGATTTTAAGCCTTAACACTTTTGACCAAACGTTAAAAGTTGAGGGTAAAAATTGTAAGGAGAAAAAGATTGAGTTCTGCGGTATAATTATTGCTTTTTATCCAAAATATGTATGACATTTTTTCTGCTTGTGCAGTATTTATTTTCTGAAGATCATCTTCTTTGAGATGTTTGCACTATGGATTAATACTTATTTAAAATATGGTAAAAGGAACTTCATGATCTGATACTTTCCTTAGTTCTAAAGACTTGTCCAGTTTCTGCTTTGCTATTTTAGGTGAATATTAGACTACAGGAGTTCTTACAGTTGTAAGAACTTTGAAATAGAAAATATATGCTTGTATGGTGACTGCTAAGTCACAGCTTGAACCACTGATTGAGCACCTGAAGGAAAGACCCAGTCAGCCCTGGAAGCGCTGGTTAATGCAATCTTCCTATGTGGCCAGAAGGGCTGGAGCCAGGCTCAGCCCCTCTTAGACCTTGTTTGAAGGCTGACTGACATTGAGGAAGGATCTCTTTTTGGAGATCCCTCCTGGAGTTTTTTCCCTGTGAGCGTAGGTCCTTGGAGTTGGGTGAGCATTCATTTTTCTTCCTTTTGCAACATCTCCCTGTTTGTTCTGGTCCCTTTGCCTTTACAACGCTTTTAATAGAAAATATCCTATAAGAGTTTTTCTGGATGGCTCCTGTACTGTACGGAGCAGAGTATTTACTAGGAAATGGAATAGCTGGCTCTCTAAAATAGCTTAACAAGAGTGCCAGCCTTTTCTTTCCAAATGTCAAACTTTCATAATTGAATTTTAGAAGCTTCATAGTGCTCTTTGTAACTTGACATATTGTATAGTCAGCCTGTTCCCATTAACATTAAACAGGTTTCACAACAAATGATAGTAGTAGAATTATATCTATTTATAAAATTCAATATACAGATAAAGAAAACTTGATGTTTTCGTGAGTTAATTGGCACATAGAACAACTGTGTACTCTGCCTCACTGAGTTTTGCTGTTTTAATGAGTAAGTTGTGATATGGAAATAGTGCTGTAGCTATCTTTCTTCTATTAATTATATGTTCTAAGACTGCATTTAAAAGTAGAATGTGTATGGTAAGTGGATCTAGTCTAAAATTTGTAGAGGTATTTCACTAATGAGTAATGAATAGGAAAGGAATTTAGTTCTTATGGCATAAAAAGGGGTAGTTTAGCCATTAACAAGTTCTGTGAAAGAGATACAATGCAGATAATCTCTAGTTATGTAGGTGTGATTATTAATTGTGTGAATTTTCAGTTTAGTTTAGCTGTTGAAAGCTGTCTGTTGTGATTTGTAGGTCAGGAACCCTTACTGATAGAGCTCTGTATGGTTTCACATATGCTGATTTTGTTAAACCAATAGAATATGCAGCTTAAAGACATGGCATGGACAAGCTGCAAGATATAAGTTCTGAATTTTACTACAATATTTGAAAAAAAAAAGTTCATGTAAACTAGAGCAGTTAGGCCAAATAGCTCCAGTAGGAATGGCCAAAAGAACAATGTAAACAAACAATCCAACATTCCTTTCTCTACTGCCATCTTGACCTCCTCTGCCCATTTCCCAAGGAGTTTTCAGTCTAGTGCATCTGTTGAAGGATTAGTCTGGGTTTAAGCAAAACCGAGTTGTTCCAGTTCTGAGTTCCACCTGCCTTGTCCTGTCTTTTTTCATCCAGTCTCTGAATTGTAACTACTGCTTGATGGCTTCCCCTCAAAATTCTCTTCATTCACTTTTCATTATCCTTACATGTTCATGTGCTTCTTATTCTCCACAAACACCATATAGTGTGCATGTTTTGACAGTCAGCAACCAAGATGATGCCATAGTCTACTGTATTTGAGAACTGAGTATGTATGACACTTTCATTCATTCTGAGATTTGCTGAAGTGTTTATCTTTAAGGTGTACTGAATACAACAAAGTACTCAAGAATGGAAAAATTGAATGCTACTCTTGGTACACTGGTGTCAGATATATTCAGTTCGTAAGTTCTTGGATGCTGTTCTAGTCATCCTGTTTTTTTTCATGCCCTCCAAGTGATCCAGGTTGAATTTAGAAAAAAATAGCTCAGTGTTATTCTGTTTTGGCAAAAAAAAAAAAAAAGTCTTCCAGTGAAACATACTTTTTGTTTGCTTCATGCAGCATCTTCAACAGCATCTTTATCACTTCATATATTGAGACCCAGCTAATATTTTTGAGAGCTATCCACTGAGTGCCTACTTCTTTCTCCTTTAAAACTGTGTTATTTCTGTTACAACTTTCTCAAATACCTCTAGAGTTCTAAAGCTAAACAGGTTCCAGTCCTGCTAGTTCCTGACACTTCAGAGATGGTTTTTCTCTTTCATAAAGAGGCATTTCAGCATGGAAAGTTCTAAATGTTGTTTACAATGAACACAAAAGGAAAGTACTAATATTTTCTTCTTCCTTACAGGCTTTCTTTATATAGCTATCATGTAGACCTTCTGATGAGCTTGCTGACTCCTATGTATTTGAAATAAGATTTATTACCAGTTTTGTTGCTGGTTTACCAGTTTGACTCTCAACTTTTTTGGCATACTTTAGTGTGTTTCTGTATTTTACTAGTATACACAAATCAGTCCTTTGTGTATTGATTCACAAAAATATCAGATTTTCAAGATATACATTAAGGTTTTTAATCTGCTATGTCTTTCTTTTTTCTCTTGTGTTATCCTTTCATGATGGTGACAAGGGCAATGCATGATCAGGTTGGAAATATTCTAGTAGAGGTACAAATCTGTCTCCGTAAAGCTGCTTGGAGAATGATTATTAAGAGGGTCCTTTCAGAATAATGTATCCTGTGGGATACTGCAGGATATATGTTGGGATTACATGGGTGTGGTCTTTCAATGTTTCATCACTTTGATCTAGAGTTTGATTATTAAATTTATAGGTATCAGTATACCTTACAGGGATTTAAAGCGCATTGGAGGACAGATATAGTTTCAGATCATTCCAGAAACCGAAGAGATGGCTGGAAATGATTAGTGGTGTCTATTTATTTATTTGCTTGCTGGCTTGCAAAATCAGAGGCCAAAATAAAAGCAGACAGTGTTGACATGTATGGGAACCCTTTGGTCACTGCCTGAACCAGTGATGGAGCACTGGGTGAAAGGGAGTTGGTGGCCCTGGGTGCACCAATGCAAGCAATTCACCTTTGTGAGTGGAAGGGCTGGACCTGGCGCCTAACCTCATTTTGGAGCTGGTAGCCAAAAGGAGGCACCTCTACTTGGACATCTCCTTATCTGAGAGTTTCCAGTGAGCCCTGATGTGTGATCATTGCGTTTCTTTGGTGGTCTGAAGCTGGTTAAAAGCAACTGTATCAACTACCTTTTATCTATGTTTGTATAGTGTTCAAAAGAAACACTTTTTTTTTCCTAGGGGTTTAATTTCCCCCTTGGCTTTCGACGTTGAACTTTACCTGAGGTTACTCTTGTGTAATGTTGTGAGCCATTCAACACAAAGGGAAAATAGGATTTACAAGGGAAGGCTATAGCTTAATTAGCATAAAGGTTAGAAGACTGGGTGGAAGAGGAAAGTATATAGTCTTCTGCTACATAAAAGATTAATTCCAGGGGGCTGTAGAATCTATTTTTCATGCCTGTGGCACGTGGGTGAAATGAGCAACAGTTAAATTTTATAAATTTGTATTATAGAGTGAAGGAATGAGATGACAGGACAATGTTTTCAGCTAGCGCCGTACTAGATCTGAATTGTACTGAGGAGTTGCATTGTTGTCTTGGAGATCTTAGGGAGACATGTCACATGGCTGTGTAATTACTGTGGCAAAGAGTAGAATAGATGACCTCTTGAAGTACCTTGTAGCTCTCAGGTTCAGCACTGAACTGATCTAATAGAGATAAGATTGCAGTGCTGACCTCCTATACTGTTGATCAGTATACTGTCAGTGATAAGGAAATGTTAAGTTGTAGTAAAGCTGAGAGTTTTGTACAGGAATAACTGTGCTGGAGTTCAGCTACTGATAATGAGATTGCATCAGTGCTTGCTTGGGATGATATGTAGTGTTTTCTTGAAATAAATGACAACCATCTGTGTGAATCGCAGGTCTCAGCTAGTAAGACACCTATTGTTTTCCTCATTTAAAATGTTTATTCACTTTGAGGCAAATGAAATGTTAGCATTTCAGTAGTTGTGTGTGTTGAGTTTTTTAGTCTTTATTCTTAACAGTCATATTGTTTCTATACCAGTTTCGACAGTGGCTTTCGTGTACTTTCTAGATAAAGGATTCTGGTCAAAGCAGAAGTGGTGTTTTTTTCTGTTTTTTTTTTTTTTTATTTTCTTACGTAGAATAAGAAAGCCAAGAGACTTGGTCATATTAACATCTTCAGGATGGTAATTTACTTCTTCAGAGAAATGCCTTGGAAAAGGTGTATTTCCAAATTAATAATAAAAGCATGTATTGTCAAATACCTTGGAATGGTATTTATTTAGGATAATAATAAAGTGTAAGCCTGTTATGAATCAATTAGATATCAGTTAGATTTATGCCATCCACAAATCTGTGTACTTTTAATTTACCTTGTCCTTTTCTGTTGTGTTTCTGTTTTCCCATAGGAAAGGAGACGGAGAAAGCCAAAGATCGGTGTGATAAAGCCACTATGAAGCTTCATATGTTGCATAATCAGTATGTATTGGCACTGAAAGGAGCACAGTTGTATCAACACCAATATTATGACACTACGCTTCCTCTCTTACTTGATTCGCTTCAGAAAATGCAAGAAGAAATGATTAAAGCCCTGTAAGATATTTTCTTGCATATTTTAACTTGCAAGTTGTGTAGAATTCTAATGTACCGCATTATTAGAAATTAGTGAACTGCAGTCAGTTATCTGTGCATCATGGGTACAGAAAAAAGCTGTTTTAAACTTCCAGTTGACAATAATTGGGCATTAATAAGTCTGTTCAAATACAGACAGTAGTTTTGAGGGGTTACTTATACATTTTGGCAAGACACCATCTTAACTTTTCAATTTAACAGATTAATTAGTGTTCACAGTTTATCCTCTCCTTCATCTAGAATAACAGGAGTTTGTTGCCTCTCTAGTAGTCCTGTTTTCATGAGATTTTGCCACTAAAGACTTTGGTTTAAACTGTCCAGCCATCTTGACTGTTGTTTTGGAGGCAGACCAGACAGATGCATGATTAGTCAAATGTGTAGGCATATAACAGGATCATGTAAACCTAATCTTACTGTGAGGAATCCAACAGTAAATATAGAAGTACCTTTTCCCTGTAAGGTCATTCTTTACGTTCCTACAGAAGATATGCAAATCGATTGTCTTAGAGAACAGGCGTCAAGACCTTATTTCTGGTCTGTGGTTGCCATGCTGCTTCTTTTCCTGAAGAACGTGAGTTGGTTTTGTAAGTCACCAACATGCAGAATGGTTACTTTTTTCTGTTGGTATTGTTCAGTTAGATATGAGGCTCTGTAACTCAATTTTTTGCTTTTACGGAAATATGTTGTATGACTTCAGCAAATAGGAAATGAGGGAGAATTAAACAGTTTGATTTTTATGTAGATAGATAGTAATTGCCATTGATTCCCTTTTTCTTAGATATAGCATTGCTGTAGCTGATACAGACCTTTTGTTTGTTGCACTCTTTAAACTGTCTTCTGAAACCTTTTCATATTCACAGGCAAGGCAAGATTTAATGACTTATCTTGTCTCTTGTCTCCTTACAAAAACTACTGGAAAAATCCAAGCAAATAACATTTTTTGCTGAGTAAACATATTTAAAGAACATACCCATGAAAAATGTATTATTACGTCTTTCTCTGCATTTTCCTCTTGACTGGTCAAAATTGTCAGTATTTTGAAAATCTTGCCACTCTTCAACATCCTGCAAGCCAGCAAGTTTGTCAAAAAAAAAAAAAAAAAAAAAAAAAGGAGGTTTCTTTTATGGAAAGCTGAAAGTTAAAGAGAACAGGAGAGTATTCTGAGATGTCACTTGATGCTCTTAAAATTTGTGGTAAAATATTACCTGTTCTTTTACCACTCCTTAATCACTTCATTTTTCCTGCTTCTGGAACTGGCTGATAGGCTGAATGGCTTCTACTTTCTTGTGTGAAATTTCTTCTTTGATGTTTTTTCCTCTTGTGGTAAACATGCCAAAGTGAAGTTTGTTTGGTTTTGTGTAAATAACTAATTCATAAAATAACTATATGATAAAGGGTAGATAATAATGAAGAAAACAATTTTTGAAGGAAATTCTTATTCTTTAACTCATTTGCCATTGTGTCAGAATGCATTTTGTTGCTCAGGAGTATGTGAGATGCATTTTTGTAGATAAAGACAAGCATGATGACTCTTCTGGTTGTGAAACAGTGCCATCAGCAAGTTGTGTACGTTCCTGTTCCTTGTAATCTCTTAGTTTAGCTTTAGTTTGTCTACTCTGTATTCTGAAATCAGTGCAAGGATCGTGGTATTAGAGACTTCTCCTTTCAAGGCCAGTTGATAAAGAAAAGGCCACAAATACTGTGTTATTTCTCTGAGTAATAGACATTTTCCCTCTTCTAGCCAGTTGCAACAAGAATTTATAGAAACAGTAAACTGAAAGTTTGAGTCATCTCCAATACTATCTATGCCTTCAGTACCATGTTATACAGTAGAGTTTTTTTTCCTCTCTAGAAAAGGAATCTTGGATGAGTATAGCCAGATTACCAGTCTGGTTACAGAAGAGATTGTGAATGTCCACAAAGAGATCCAGACTTCGGTTGAACAGATAGACCCGAATTCTGAGTATAATGACTTCATAGATACTCACAGGTACACATTCTCATCTTGGTGTGCATGTTTGCAGTTATTGCAGAGTGAGCAGTGTCTGAAACAAGGGAGCATGCAGATAATGCAGTAAAGTCTTGTATTTTTAAAATAAGCTGTATTTGCTATTTATTGGACTGTATATGGAAATAGTTCTAAGACCCCTTATTGTATACTTTATTGTTAATATATGTGAATTGGCAATTGTTAAGTTCATAGCAGACTCAGTGCCCTGTGCATACAGTTGTATCCTGAGAAACCTTGGTTATCTTATTAATTTAATTTGAAAAAATGTATTTTAAGAACACCTGAGCATAAAATGAGACTTGTTCTTTATTCAAATGAAAAAGGTGTATGTGATTGCTACTTTTCTATTATTTCATACGTAATTTTAACTATATTCTATTTTGAACTATATTCCAATTTTATAAACAAAATATTTATTTAATGAATTAGATCTTCAGAAGTTGTTGAACAAGAAATAGAGTTTGATACATCTTTATTAGAAGAAAATGAAAACCTTCAAGCTAATGAGATCATGTGGAATAATCTAACAGCAGAAAGTTTACAAGTCATGTAAGTCTTCCATTTCAAAAATCTCACCCTTTGGAAATGATGTCATAGGTTATATTAAATGCTTATTGAATCAATTGCATTGCTATGTTCTTATTCTTAAGGTCTGCTTTTTCAAATCAGTATTTTTAAGCTGTAAACTCTTATTGATTTCTGTTCTTATTGTTCCTTTACACAACATACCCAGGCTCTCTGAAAACTTGCTGGTGCTTTCAATATAGTTTCCCTTCCTCTGCAGTTTATATATACAGTGCCCTAAATCCATCATTAATCGTCCTTAGACGTTTGCTTACCTTCCCAAAACTGTTTCCACACTTAGTACTCTACGGAAAAAGTACTGAAATCCATTGATGAGGCAGTGAGTACAGTGCTGTCCTCGTGGAGACTGGTGATGAGTGGTATCCCCCAGGGTCAGTGCTGGGGCCCATACTCTTTAATATCTTCATTAGTGACATTGACAGTGGGGTCTAGTGCACCCTCAGCAAATTTGCTGATATTCCAAGCAGCGGGGTGTTACTGACACCCCTGAGGGACAAGATGCCATGCAGAGGGACAGGCTTGAGCACTGGGCCTAGGAGAACCTCATGAGGTACAACATATTCAAGTGCAGGATCTTGCAGCTGGGTCAAGGCAACATCCACTGTTAATAAATACAAGCTGGGGAACCAAAAGATTAGAGTGCAGATCAGCCAAAAAGAATACTGGTGGATGGGAAGCTGGACATGAGGCAGCAGTGTGCCCTTGCAGCCCAGGAAGCCAAGTGTATCCTGGGCTGCATCAAAAGAAGCATGCCCAGCAGGTCAAGGGAGGTGATCCTACCCCTCTACTCAATGCTGCTGAGACCTCATCTGTAGTACTGCATCTCGGTATGCAATCCTCAATACAGGAGAGACACAGATCTGTTGGAAGATGTCCAGAGGAGAACTTCAAAAAGGGAAGAAGTCTTTTACAGTGAGGGTGGTGAGGCACTGGAACAGGTTGCCCAGAGGTTTGTTGGAAGGCCAGTCCCTGAAGGCATTCAGGGTGAGGATAGATCAGTCATCTGTTGATGTCCCTGTTCATTGCAGTAGAGTTGGACTAGATGACCTTTAAAGGTTCCTTCCAACTCTAAAGGTTCTGGGATTCTAGGTGGAAGTTGATGGTCACTAGCTCAGCTTTCTAAGTAGTGTGGGAGACATGGTTTCTCCTAATACACGTTGATAACTGTCTCAAACTGGCATAGGGAGATTCCAAAAAGCCTGACAATAAAAGTTTATGCTTGGCAGATAGTAAAGTATTTCAGAAATTTTGAAAAGAACTACACTGATCTTCTGTTTCAGTCTCATGCTATCATATAAAATAAGATATTTTTGAAATTCTGAAGCATTTCAATGTGTTGATTTTGCAGGTATGTAGTCATACGTTCCAGTGATTAACAGTCTTGTTAGTTTGGTTTTAACTTACTGAATACTTACGCTGAACTGTATCTATGTTTGGTATATACTGAAGCTCATTCTTCTCTGCCAAAACTTTTTAATGTAGTATTTGGGCGATCTAAACCAGTGATCTTAAAATTCAACGTCATCAGTCAGATTCATATTGTTTCAGCACATGCTGAATGTGTATTTAAGATGTCATCCTCTGCTGGTAAAGGATGCAATATACTGATCTTACTTGCAAATTTGTAGATGTAACATCTGTTTCCTTTACATGAGTTGTTAATGGAAATACAGTTTGATTAAAATACTGATCAGAAAGCTGAAAAAAACCCACTATTTTCATTCAGAGAATTGGTAAATTGTTTTTAAACAGGATATTAAAATTTGTTGATATTAAATGACTGTGTCAGTGTAAGAATTGTCATTTCTGAGAAGATCAGTGTACAGATTTTGATAATCTAATAACAGTAAAACTGTTCATTAGAAAAGGGGTTATTAATGTTTTAACTGTTGCTTTTTTCTCAAAATAAACATGTGCAGATGCTTGTTCATTTGGGAAGTAAGTTATTATCATTCACTATATGGCTTTTTTATAGTCATTTATGTCTGTCAGGGTCTAGGGCTGTCTGAATAACAAATGTTTCAACAGCATTGTGTAAAATACAGTGGGAGAAGAGATAACTAATTCAGTATTAAGATCAAACTATTTATTTTGGTACAAGTGACAAACTGGATGTACATTCTGGAGTCTCCATAAAGTACTCTGTTGTCCTCTGCCACTCACCATTCTGGGAGGGTTTAGGGCATTGTATTTGTGTAGCAGTAAGTATTGTGTGTATTTTGCTTTCATTCCACTCTTGACACATGTGCACATGCATGCCTCTCTGAAAGTAATGCCTCCTGTGTTACTATATTGGCCCATGACATCAGAAGTGGATGGTGGTGGTATGGCAGTAGGGGTTGAACCTTTCGCCCCACAGTATTCCATTGCTTTTTGTTGCTGTGCAAGAGCTGGCAGGAGAGGAGCAGTGACAAAATGACATCTGACATGGAATTGTGTATGAAGCAAAGATGTATCGCTGAATTTCTCCATATGGAATAAATGGCACCCATGACATTCATAAGTGCTTGCTGAGGATTTATGGAGACCAAGCAGTGGGTATTAGCACAGTGAGGCAGTGGTGTTTCAGCAGTGATGACACAGACAGGTGTGTGTGCACGGATGTCACACCATGAAATGCATCTTGATTAGCTCATTTAAACAGATTAGTAGATTATATCCAGGAGCCTGGGTACAGAGCTCATATCTTGGTTTCATTGTGTTGGGAATGATGACAATGGTATTGGAATGTAACAAAATTTGTGTCAGGTGTTTCCCATGAATGCTTACACAGAAGCAGAAAGAACACTGTGTGCTGGTTTGTCAGGATGTACTGAGCTGCTCACAGAATCACAGAATGGTAGGGACCTCCAGAGATCACTGAGTCCAACCCCCTGCCAAAGCAGCTCCCTAGCCCAGGTTGCACAGGTAGGCGTCCAGGTGGGTCTTGAACGTCTCCAGAGGAGACTCCACCACCTCTCTGTGCAGCCTGTGCCAGTGCTCCGTCACTGCACTGTGAAGAAGTTCCCATGCACATTTGTGAAGAACTTCATGTGCTTCAGTTTGTGGCTGTGGCCTCTTGTCCAATTGCCACAGTGCCTGAAAAGAGTCCAGCCTCATCCTTTTGTCTCCCACTCTTTTGATATTTATAGACGTGGATCAGATCCATTCCGAGTCTTCTTTTTCCAAGGCTGAACAGACCCAGGTCTCTCAGCCTTTCCTCATAAGGGAGGTATTCCACACCCTTTGTCATCTTTGTTGCCATCTGCTGGACTGTTTCCAGGAGCTCCCTGTCTTCTTCGTACTGGGGAGCCCAGAACTGGACACAGTACTCCAGGTGAGGCCTCAGAAGGGCAGAGTAGAGGGGGAGGATCACCTCCCTTGACCTGCTGGCAGTGCTGTTTTTAATGCACCCCAGGATGACCCTGGCCCTCTTGGCCACAAGGGCACACTGCTGGCTCATGGTCAACCTGCCATCCACCAGGGCACCCAGGTCCCTCTCCTGGACTATGCACTGCTTATCACAACATTCTGAGCTCTGCCTGTCAGCCAGTTCTCACCTTGCCTCACTGTACATTCATCTTTTCCGCACTTCTTCAGCTTTGTTTTGAGGATGCTGTGGGAGACAGTGTCACATGCCTTGCTGAAATTGAGGTAGACTGCATCTGCTGCTCTCCCCCCATCCACCCAGCCAGCAATGACATCATAGAAGGCCACCAGGTTGGTCGAGCATGACCTCCCCCTGGTGAACCCATGCTGACCACTCCTGGTAGCTTTCTTCTCTTCCAGTTGCCTGGAGATGGCATCCAGAACAGACTGTTGCATCACCTTTCCAGGGACAGAGGTGAGGCTGACTGGCCTGTAATTACCCTGATCCTCCTTCCTGCCCTTTATGAAGACCAGAGTGTCTTTTTCTATCTTCTAGTCTTCAGGCACCTCTCCCATTCTCCAAGACTTCTCAAAGATGATAGAAAGTGGTTCATCAGTCATCTCTGCCTCCTCCCGTAGCACATGGGGCTGTCTTCCCATCCAGGCCCATGGTTTTATATACACTGATGTTGCCAAGATACTCTCAGACCACCTTCTTCCTCACCAAATGGAAGTTTTCCGTTCCCCAGACTGTTTCACTTACCTCCAGGGTCCAGGATTCCTGAAGGGGAGTCTTTGCAGTAAAGACAGAAGCAGAGAAGGCGTCCAGCATCTCTGCCTTCTTGGCATTGCCTGTTACCAGAACATACCCCTCATTTGGTAGGGGACATGCATTTTCCCTAACTTTATTTTACTGTTGCCATACTTTAAACAAACAAATAAACAAAAAAAACCACCTTATTATTCTTTTTCTTCTTTGCCAGATTCAATTCCAGGTGGGAAACCAGCTGGGAGTTCATGCTGTTATGAGGCTGACTGTGTCAGTTTTGGGAAACACATCATTACATTTGCCAGCAGTGTGCCCTTGTGGCCAGGAAGGCTAGTGATACTCTGGGGTGCATTAATAAGAATGTGATCAGCAGATTGATGGAGGTGGTCCTCTCCCTCTACTCTGTCCTGGTGAGGCCACATCTGCACTACTGTGTCCAGTATTGAACTCCCCAGTTCTAAAAAGGCAGGGATCTCCTGGAAGGACTTCAGCAGAGGGGCGTCAAAGGTGGAAAAAGGGCCTGGAGCATCTCCTGTGCTAGGAAAGGCTGAGAGACCTGGAGCCTGTTCAGAGAGATCTGTTCAGCCTAAAGAAGAGAAGTCTGAAAGGGGATCTGACCAATGTTTACAGATAACTAAAGTGCAGGAAGCAGTTGGATGAGACCAGGCTTTTTTTCAGTGGTGTGTTGTGACAGGTTAAAGGAGCAGTGTCAAAAGCTTGGACATAGAAGTTCTACGCATATACGTGGAAAACAAGTGAGCTTGACAGAGCTCTGAAGCAGGTTGCCCAGAGAGGTTGTGGAGTGTCCTTCTTTGGAGATATTCAAGACCTACTAGATAGATGTCTGTTGGTACAGTCTATTTTTGGGAACTTTATTTACCAGGGGGCTTGAACTGGATGATCTCTTGCGGTCCCTTCCAACCCTTGCAGTTCTGTGATTTTGTGATTTCTAGTGATGAGACTAGTCATGATGTTATGACTACAAGCCAGAATCAAAATGGCAGTCCATGAAGAGGTGGCTTGAATTCCTTATTGAAGAAAAAGCTTAAGAGCAAGTAAAGTGATGTGTGCTGTCTTTTGAGATAAGTAAAGGGCGATCCTTCTGGATTTCCTGTAACCCAGGAAAGCCCTTAACTTTAGACTGCTATATCATGACTGACTAAGCTGAGGGCTTGAACTTCCAGAGTCATTTTTTGAGAGAAGTATGCAGCTTACTCTTAAATACGTGACTTATTAATTTATAATCACAGAATCATAGAATAGCCCAGGTTGGAGGTGACCTCAAGGGTCATGAATCTCCAACCCCCCTGCCACAGGCAGGGCCACCTCCTCATTTAATACTAGACCAGTCTACCCAGGGTCCCATCCAATCTGGCCTTGAACACCTTTAGGTCTGGGGCATCACAACCTCTCTGGGCATCCTGTTCCAGCACCTCACCACTCTCATCATAAAGAACTTAATAATGTATGGCTTGTTTCTTCTTTCGTAATATTTAGGGGTTTTTCATTATTTATTATTTATTTTTCATTATTATTTTTATTTAGTTCTGTGTATTTACTTAACTTTCTGACTCAAAGCATCTCAGATGTCAGCAAATGTTAGTAAGGCTTTAATCCACTGTTCTCGTCACAATTTCTAGATAAATTTTCTTGGTTGAAGAGTGTGTGGGAATAGATCATTTTGCAACCTTATAGACATACATAGCTTAGTATAGATCTGTTTAAAAATTAAAAAAAAATGCTTCTCAGAGAAATAAAAGTTTCCAAATAGGTACAGTTTTTCTATTCACACCATGGATTTTGGTAATCTATGTCTTACAGGTTAAAAACAGTAATAGAAGATCTCATTCAAACGCAGCAAACGCTTTTGAGCAAAGAGGAACTTGTGTTGGAGCTAGAAAAAAAAATAGAAGACAATTCTAAGACTTGTGAAAAGAAGTCAGAGTAAGTGGAATGAAAGTTTCCAATTGTAATAATGTGAAGTAAAATGTTTGTAATGCAATTCCTATCTCTTAAATAAGAAATAATCTTCAACAGTCTTGTTCTGCTTTTGTGAGAAATTATTCGTACTCATGAATAACAATAAATTTTCTATTTCTAAATTAAATCTTCCTGACTTCATCTCCTAATTAATTAGAAAAATGAGCAGCTCTATTAATTTAATTTTCTTTTCATATTGATGTGGTATTTCAAGAACTGAACTCTTCTGGGCATTGTAACTTCAGCCTGAGTGAAGAAAAAGAATTCAGATTGTCTCTTTATTTGACAGTTTGTTGTATACATGTGATTTTGTGAAAGGCTTTATCAGTTCTATGGAAGATGTGTAATCTTTCTTATGCAGTAATGTTTAGAACTTGTCAAATTAAGTTCATTCTTCATGGCATTTGCTTTAGAATAGTGAATATAGAAACAGTGCCTTGTGGTACTGCTCAGTAAATAATGAAGGTAAAAGTTTAGTGGTTTATGTGTCATAAATAAAATGTATTATAATTTATATTTTTAGGGCAGGGTCTTTCACTTCCATTTGATACTCATCCCAGTCTAAACTGAAGTTACTGTAACAGTAACAGCCTTTATTTCTGTAGTGATGTTTCCCTAGTACTTTTTGTGATCAGTCATAGTCTTATTAACACTTGATCACAAATACTGATTTACAGTACCAGGAAATTGGAATGCCGTACCTCAGATGATCGTCACTCACTGTAGACACATTCTTAGCTCTGGTAAGGCATCTTATGACTTGGTACTGTCAAATGCATTTAATTCACATTTAAAAATAAATATAAGTGTACAGTTCTGACTAGACAAACTTTCATTGACGAAGGACACATACTTACAATATGTTTTCCAGTTATTCAATTCTTGATCTAACTTCCTTTCTTACAGTCTAAACAGTTTGAACCAGATGGATTTTATGCTGCTTTTCTATAGGAATGTTTCTTCATTGTTTTCCTATCTGTTACATCTCTCTGAAAGTAGTTCAGACTATCCCTCTCTTTCCTACTGTATGCAGGCTTCTTTGAATAATCTGTAGCAGATGTTTGTGTTGTTGAGAAGATAATTTCCATCCAAACTTCACCTGTCTTGAGGCTGTGTTATTGTTGAGCCTCAGGTCACCCCAGTTCTTTATGATTCAGTTTCAGCACTGCCAGTCTGAGCAATTTATTGACTTCACTGTGGCAGTCTGCACTAGGTATTGTTTCTCTGTGTCTAACTGACTTTCACTGTGAATTATTTTTGCACTTATTGCACTTTCCAGTAAGACACATGTTGAAGTGCATCTCTTCACCTTATTTTGTGTTACTCTTCAATATTAAACTATGCTGGTACTATTATCCTGGTGCTAATTTCTGGTTTTGCCTTCAAATGAGAAAATCTCCTGCAACATAACGAGTACTTCCATTACATATACATGAGTGTTCAGCATACCATCTGCCCTCCTGACATGGTAGCATATTGGATATCTGGGCTTTGATTCAGTTTACCTTTTTACCACTTCCCTCTTGTTCTCCTCTTTCTGTCTTGTAAGGATTCACTCTTAAAAGCCACAGGCGGGGAGTTTTATAGATAGTAATTCCTCATGTGCAGAAGGGATGGTCAATATGCTGTGATGGATTTGGGCAAACTATCACATGGCAATCCTGATGTACATTATGCCACAGTTGAGGAGGGAATAGCTACTGAGTTTCAACATGTAGGATGTGTCTGATCTATGGTTCATGATGAGGTATAACCATTCAGTGTTTGGAATGCTGTCATTTTAGGTGCTAATGTGGATTCACCAAGGTCCTTCTGATGTCATCATTTTTGTGGGCAGGTGTTTGGTTTTTATTTTCCATCATCGTGAGGATCAGAAAAGTATCTTGAAGAGAGACAGTTTATACCTTTGTGTGATGTTTTTAAAGTATCTGCTTTCTCACACTGAACTTCTGTTTTAAAGTCATCCACTTATGTCTTCATACACTGTACTCATCCTTTCCGCAGAAAAAGATCATTTAGCTTCTGCAAGGAGTTTTGTTCTTTGCTAACTTGGGACAGTGCCCACATCTTGGGGTGAGACTTTTTGTTTTCTGCCACCAGTGATTATTACATTGGAACTTGTTTGAGTAACTACCTAGCTCAGGATCAGTTTCTGAAGGAATAATCCTGCCATCCATGACTTCTGGCTATGCATTCAGCATATGCCTACATTTTTTTTAGTGTCTATGTGTACAAGTTATCACAGAACAACTTCTTCAGCAGACAAGGCTCTGTCCCCTTCTTGTCAGTCACAGCTGAAACCTTGGATATATAGCATTAGCTTTTGAATTTTGTCAGGATTTCCAGAGGTCTTTTGGGTAGTGTCAACAGAGCTGCTTGAACCTTGCTCATGAGTACAACAACCAACTTCATTTCTGAAGTAGGAATGACAGAATACTGTAATTTTTCTTGAGTGTCTTTGTTCTTGTAGGCCTTGTCCCTCAACTGCCTTTATCTGCTTTTTGTGAGAATTCTATGCTTCTTTCTAGACCGTGTTTCTGGGCTCAAGTGGAATGTTCTAAGTGTGTCAGTGTTGTACCATAGGTGCCTCAATCTGTTAGGCACTTTCTGTCTGTGTTAGGTTTTGGTGTTTATTGAGGCTAACAGCCATCTAGGTTCCAGCTGGATATCCTAGTTGGTCTGCTTGTCCTTTGCTAATGTTTGATTGTCAGTTGTAGAGTATCTGTTGGAAGCGAACAAAGCTGAATTTGTGCTTGATAGTCTCAGTGTAAGGTGCGTGTTTCTCTTTTATTTACAGAGGTTACTTCTGAGAGAACTGAAGGGTCAGAGGCTATATTTGTTTCTCCTCTACGACAAATGGTTCTCCAGTGGCCTGCAAGAAAGGCAAAAACCTTGATAATTGCGGCACAGGAGACAATTCAGAGCCAAGTGCAATCTTTTTACATGCAGCTGCAAGGCCGCATGCAGGCTTTTTCTTCCAGATCTGTTTTGTGCACTATTTTTCTCAGGAAGCATCTAGAGCTGATACAGCCATGCATGATGCAGCTATTGTTTGAGAAATGAGAATCTGTGGTCTTCTAAGAAGCTTTATTTGGTAGGGCAATAGTTTGAAGTCTGTCAGTGTAAGAAAGGAGGCATAAAAATTCTTTTAAAAAAAGTATTACTGAACAGACTGAAAACAAGAAAGTGGACATAAAGCATAACTGTAATTAATCTTTATTTCTGAATTGGAAGAGAAATAACTGATGACGTAGTAGTGACACTACTGTAATGATGTTTTAATAAATCCAAATGAATCACAGAATGCTTGAGGTTAAAAAGGTGCTGTGGAGGTCTAGTCTTTGGAGGTTAATCAGAATGTAAGTTTTCACAAACAAAAATGAAAACATGTAGTGGTTGAGGGAAGCTGTTTCTCTGCATTTTGAAAAAGATAAAAAATGAAAATATGAAAATATGCCTGTGTTCTCTTATCTGTTAATGGTGAAATACTGTGTAGTAGTGGTATAAACGAGACCACAAGTAGATTATGGGATATGTTTACAATAGCTGTTGGAAAAAAAAGAGCAGTATTCAGAGCAGAATGAAAAAAAACTTGAAGGCAAGAAAAAAATTGATTTTTAGCTGAGTTCCGGTATTGAAAATGCTTTTTTTTTTTTTTTAATGAAAAATTTCATAAGTTAAAGAGTATGCCTTAAATTATATGCACTTTAAAGTTAATTTTCTTTTCAGTGTTGTTCTCTTGCTGAGCCAAAAGCAAGCACTGGAAGAACTTAAGCAAACAGTTCAGCAGTTAAGATGCTCTGAGGCAAAATTTGCAGCCCAAAAAGAACTACTGGAACAGAAAGTGCAAGAGAATGATGGGAAAGAGCCACCACCTGTAGTGAACTATGAAGAAGATGCCAGATCAGTCACTTCTATGGTAAGCTTTACTGAATTGTGCAGTCTTGCTGTCGTATATTATTCCTTATATCAGGGTCTCATGACACATGAATGTATGACTGGAGTGAATAAATTTCTCTTTGTGTTTTCAGAAACTAACTAGTTGGAAAAGCAATTAAGACGTGTAACTTTATTTATTTATTTTTAAGTTGCAGTAATTTACACTACACTCTATATCTGCAGACTTTCTTTGGCCTCTTGCATCTCAGAGACTTAGTTTCTCATTGTATTGTTTTGTAATTAACAGTGTAAATCTTTAAATAGATTTAATAAACATGACTGTGAGCTATTGGTAATTTCTTTGTCTTTGTTGAAGCAATATGTTCACAGTTGTAGATGGAAAACTAACAGATAAAAGCTGTTGGAATTACTGCAAACATTGTGTCACTGAGAAATTAATTTTACATACTGTAATTGTTCCTTTTAACTCTTAACTTGCTAACACCTGATTCTTTGCAGCTTATTTTTAGTTGTCCAGATGCTCTTTGTAATAA
This sequence comes from Callipepla californica brunnescens, assembly GCA_023055505.1. Classification (NCBI taxonomy): domain Eukaryota; kingdom Metazoa; phylum Chordata; class Aves; order Galliformes; family Odontophoridae; genus Callipepla; species Callipepla californica. Next base: position 3,931,220 of record JALIRH010000023.1, on the reverse strand, counting down.
AAATAAACTTGTGTTAATTTATGAGATCCTATTTAATTTTAAAAAGTACTTTGCTTCTATTTTGGTACTTTCTTTTCTTAATTATATGCAGTTATGTAGAGATAGTAATGATAGAATTATAGAATGGCTAGGGTTGGAAGGGACCCCAGGGATCATCGAGTTCCAATCCCTGTGCCACAGGCAGGACCACCAGTGTTCACATTTGGTACTAGAACAGGTTGCCCAGGGCTCCATCCAACCTGGTCTTGAATACCTGCAGGGATGGGTTATCCACCACCTCTTTAAGCAGCCTGTTCAGCACCTCATCACACTCTCTGTGAAGAAATTTTCCCTGACATCTCATCTAAGCCTTCCCTCCTTGAGCTTAAAACCATTAGTTCTTGTCCAGTCATCTACCTGAATAAAACGTTGATTGCGCCCGTTTATAATCCCCTGGATTATATTAAGTATTGGAAGATGGGGAGGTCTCCCTGCAGGTGTTCCTTATCCAGGCTGGACAAACCCAGCTCCCTCAGTCTTCATAGGGGAGATGGCCCATCCCTTTGATCATCTTCATTGCAACAGATCCACATCTTTCCTGTACTGGGGTGCCCATTCCTGGATGCGTTACTCCAGATGGGGCCTCACAAGGGCTGTGGTAGAGGGGGCCAATTACCTGCCTGCCTCTGCTGACCACTCTCTTCTGATGGAGCCCAGGATACTGTTGGCATTGTGAGCTGCAAGAGTACACTGTTGCTCATGTTCAGTTTTTCATCCACCAGGACCCCCAGGTCCTTCTCTGCAGGGCTGCTCTCAAGGAGTTCTCTCAGTCTGTATGTGTATCTGGGGTTACTCCAACCCAAGTGCAAAACCTTGCACATTGCTATGTTGAACCTCATTAGGTTCACACAGGCCCACCTTCCAAGTTTGTTGAGTCCCTCTGGATGACATCTCTTCCTTCTATCACGACTACTGCACCACTCAGCTTGGTGTCATCAGCAAACTTGTTGAGGTTACACTCAAGCCCATCGTCAGTGTCACAGAGGTGCTGAAGAGCTTTGTTCCCAGGACAGACCACTGGGGGACACTGCTTGTCACCAGCCTCCACCTGGACATAATGCCATTCAACACAACTAGTCTAAACATACCCCTTCCAGTTTAAAACCATTTCCCCTCATCCTGTTGCTACATGCCCTTATAAAAAGTCCCTTCCCAGCTTTCCTGTAGGCCCCCTTCAGATACTGGAAGCCTTCTCTTCTCCAGGCTGAAAAGCCCAAGCTCTCACCCTGTCCTCAAAGGGGAGGTGCTTCAGCCCTCTGGTTGTCTTTGTGTCCCACCTCTGGATGTTCTTCAGCAGGTCTATGTCTCTCCTATACTGAGGACTCCACATCTGAATGCAGTACTCCTGGTGAAGTCTCACAAGCAGTGAGGACTGGATCACCTCCCTCGATGTGCTGGCTGCACTTCTTTTGTTGCAGCCCAGGTCTTATGGGCTACAAGTACTCAATAGTGAATCTTTCATTATTTGACACTCACAAATCCTTTTCCCCAGGGCTTCTTTCAAGCTATTCTCTGCCCAGCCTATATGTGCTTGGGATTACCACAACCCAAATACAGGACCTTGCACTTGGCCTTGTTGAACTTCCATGATATCCACCTCTGGATAGCATCTCTCCAGTGTGTCTTGCCGGTGAAGTCTGAAGCAGAGAAGTCATTGAGCACCTCAGCTTTCTTGTATACCATCTGTCTGGATTTTAGCTTTCCAAACCTGATCCCTAACTGCTCAGACAGCCTCCTTGTAGTCCTCCCAGGTAACCTGTTCCTGCTTCTACTCCCTATAGACTTTTTTGTGCTTAATTAAGTCGTGGTGCCCCTTGTTGATCCACAGAGGCTCCTGGCATTCTTGCCTGCTTTCTTTTTTCCTTAGGATGGACTGTTTCTGGGCTTGGAGGAGATGGTCCTTGAATAGTGACTGGCTTTTGTGGGTCCCTGCTCCCTCCAGGGCTTGAGCCAGTGTCACTGCCAAACAGATCTCTGAAGAGTTTGAAGTCTGCTGTCCTGAAGTCTGTGTAATTTAAATGTAATTTGTTACTATGTTTGATTGTGCTTATTTGCTCTTCTTTTGTTTTAAAAGCATTGTTCAAAAATTGTTTTCCTAATAATGACTAATTTTTTGTTTGACTTATGTTGTGAGTACGTCTGTGATGCTTGTGAATTTTTTTTAAAATTTTAAGTTTAAAACTGCAGACCACTTTATGTGAAATATTTATTTGGTGCCACATAAATGCAGCCAGTTTTAAAAGGGAGTAGTTTTCAAATTATTTTGTTTGCCATCTCTTACAATATGTTAGAGTATTGTGTGACTTCAGAACAGGGACCCCAGTTCTGTAATGCTATTTGCTGTAATTTTATAGGTAGGATTAGGTTACATGTATTTTGTATTCTAACTCCCTTTGTTTACAGTTTTCATCTACTAACTGAAGGAAGGAGATAAATACTATGAAATAGATTGTTATTTCTAGTAATACAGCTGTCTTTGTGCCAAACTGATGAAGTATCAAAGCTCTTATAGATTATGCCACTGTCACAAAAGCTAACTGGAAGCTTGCACTAGATTATCAGTGTTTAGTCAATGAATGGATCGTCTGTCATGCATGTATACATTTTTCTTGCTATTTTAAGAGTGTGACAATAGCCTACCACAATTAAAACAAAGAAAATAACAAGAAAACTCCAGTATTATCTAATCATCTGATTAGAAATAAAACTGTCAGCAATATTTGCAGTCCGAGTATGACAATTAACTGAAATCTGCAGCAGTGTTTTACATTTCATGTTAATAACAGTTTACACCTAGAATATCAGTATTGACTAGAAAATTGCTACAGAACAGGAAATCTTCAGGGACCGCAAAAGCCTGGCAGTAGATTTAATTGATATAAAATCATAATGTGAAATAGTAAATAATTTTGTTTAGCAAAAGTAGTGGAACCTGTATGCCAGTTTAATGTATGTGTTCCTGTATCCTTGTGCGTTAGAAAGAATTATTATGACAGTACAGAACAGTATTTTAGAGTATATGTCTATTTTTTCTGAGAACTACTTCTTTTTCTTCTAAGTAGAATATAACACTTTGTGAACTCTATGTTACTTCAGCATAGCCGTGGTTCATACAGTCTCCGTCCCTGGAGATGTTCAAGAAACGTTTAAATGTTGTACTAAGGGATATTGTTTAGTGGGGAGATACTAGTGGTATGTGGATGGTTGGACTGGGTGATCTTGGAGGTCTTTGCCAACCTTGGTGATTCTGTGATTCTATGATTTTGAGTTATGCTTTAACCAGTGGTAAAACTAAGACTTAGTATCCAGGCTCTGTAATCTGGAAAAAACTTGTCAGCAGGTGGAGCTCAAGCTTTTAAGCCAAAAGATTGGTTATGACTGAATAATTATCATTTTTCATTGCTGTTTAAAAAAGTTTCGGCATCTCTGTTTAAAAAAGTTAGATGAGATGTGGAAATGTATGTTCTCATTTGTCTAACATTAAATAATCTGCTGTGGTGCATTGTTCTTTGTTTTGTTTCCTGTTTTTTTTCCTGTTTTTTTTTTTTTTTTTTTTAAGACAGTAAAATATAACAGGTATGTAGAAATAGCCTAACACATGTTCTTCAGTAGTATGTCAGCAAATCAAAAAACCTGCACAGCTTTGCTGTATGTGGAGCAGCCGTACAAAGTTACTGCATGTTCTGCGTGTGCTCATTAAAGGATTTCTGGGTGAGATTGGAAGGCACCTGGAACGTCAGTGAATTGTCAGTGCATTGTTTCAGTAGAATTCTGTCCTTCACACTTGGTGTAGTAGAGTAACTGAGGGTAGATGTATTAGCATGGGATTTAACATTTCTCAGTTCCTTTTATATCTGTCATAGCTGAGGTACCCAAAAGGAAAAAAAAAAATTTTAAATCACATTTTCTATTTAAAAGGCTTCAGTGATTTTGGTCTCAGTGATTGCTTTAAAAGTATATGTTAGCTTTTGGTAGAAATTATTTGTGGCACATATTAAACAAACAAACAAAAAAAAAATCAAAAAACACAGAAGAAAGTGTATTGTATTACCATCTCTGTTTTCCAGATATTGTGAGTCCACGCTTCTAATAGTATGATCAACACTAAAATCATGTGTTTCTCAATAAAATTGAAATCAGCATATTTTAATCAATTTGTGAATTCTGAACTTTTCCAAGTCAACTATGTAGATAATTATAGAACATTTATGGGAATTGACTGTGTGATTAAAGGTGTATCATTAATGTAGCATACTGCATCTACATTCCATGGCTCGGCTTGATGGATGCTTATGGGGTCCACCTAGATCATAGAGGGAAATAAAAATTTCCCCAGGAGCTATCTGGGCTCACTGATGGGTCTGAACTAGTCTTGAAGCCAGAAGGGAGTTGTAGTGATCCTTCAAATTACAAGATAGCATAGCTGAGTTGGTGGGACAGTGTGCTAGTGGGAGCTCTCAACCTGCTGCGTCTTAAGAAGATGAAAGCAATAGGCAAGTCCTTCAGAGGAATTAATGAGTTATCCTGCTTGAAGGTGACAAGAGATGCTGCCTAGCTGAAGTGCTTCTACTACAGTGTGCACAATTGTGGAAACTAACTGGAGAGGTTGGAAGCCACTGTGCTACTGGAAAATCATGATGTAGTTGTCATCACTGAAACCTGTTGGGATGATTTCCATGACTGGAATGTGGCTATTGATGGCTACCAGCTGTTGAGAAAGGACAGGCAAGGAAGGAGTGGAGGACACATTGCCCTCTCCGTGAAAAAAGGAATAGAGTTTGAAGAACGGTCTGTGAAAAATGGCCGTGAGCAAGCTGGAAACGCAGTAGTGAGGGTTAGACAGTGACAACAAATGAATCCTTGTGGTTCGTGTGTAATATAGGCTACCTGATCATGTGGAGCCTGTTGGGGTAGCTTTCTTCCTCCTGCTACTGGATGCATTGCAGTCACAGACTCTTACCCTGTTGGGGGACTTCAACCTCTGTGACATCTGCTGGAAAAATAGCACAGCAAGTTGTAGCAAACCAGGAGGCTCCTGGAATGCATTGAGGATAACTTTTTGAGCCAGGTCCTGCACTTCAGCTGTAACAACTGTAGCCAACACCAGGGTCTTGGGGCAGTGTGGCTGGAAGACTGTAGAGAAAACAGACCTGGGGCTATTAATCGAGCTTGTCTGAACATGAGCCAGCAGTGTCCCCAGGTGGCCAAGAGACCAATGGTATCCTGGCTTGTATCAGAAATAGTATTGCCAGCAGGAGCAGAGGAGTAATTGTCCCTCTCTACTCAGCACTGCTGAGGCTGCACCTTGAGTACTGTGTTCAGTTTTGGGCCCCTCACTGCAAGAAAGGCATTGAGGCTCTGGAGTGTGTTCAGAGAAGGGCAACAAAGCTGTGAGGGGTCTGAAGCACAGACCCTATGAGGAATGGCTGAGGGAGCTGGAATTGTTCAGTCTGGAGAAGAGGAGGCTGAGGGGACCTTTTTTCTCTCTACAACTGCCTGAAGGAAGGTTGTGGTGAGCTGGGGTTTGGCCTGTTCTCTCATGTAACCAGCAATAGACTAGAGAGAATGGCCTCAAGTAGCTCCAGGGGAGTTTCAGACTGGATGTTAGAAGATACTTTTTTTCTGAAAGAGTGGTCAGGTGCTGCAATGGGCTTCCCAGGGAAGTGGTGGAGTCACAGACCCTGGAGGTGTTCAGTGAATGTTTAGATGTTTTGTTGAGGGATGTGATTTAGAGAAAACTAGTGGTGATATGTGGATGGTTGGGCTGGATGATCTTGTAGGTTTTTTCCAACCTTGGTGATTTTGATTCCCCGTTGTCAGGTGTAGGAAGTCAGGAAGGTAAGGCAAGAGAGCAGTGTGGCTGTGCCAGGACCTGCTGATCAAATGAGAGCAAGAAGAAAATGTGCTGACAGTGGAAGAGACAGGTAACCTGGGAGAAATACAGGGATGTTGCTAGACTGTGTAGGAATGGGGTCACGAAACCCAGGGCCCAGCTGGAACTGGACTTGGCAGGGGGTACAAAAAAGGATAAGAGGTTTCTGTAGGTACATCAGCTGGCATAAGAGAGTATACCCCCTCCATAGTGAGCAACACAGGCAGGGTGGTAACAACAGACAAGGAGAAGACTGAGGTATTCAACAGCTTTTTTGCCTCAGTCTTCACTCGACAGTACTGAAGCTCTCTTCTAACATCTTCATCAATGACTTCAACAGAGAGATTGAATGTACTCTCTGCAAGTTGGCAGATTACTCCAACCTGTGGTGTGTGGTTGACATATCCAAGGGGTGGTGTGCCTTCCAGAGAGACCTAGACAGGCTTGAGCAGTGATCACAGGAGAAGGCCATGAGGATCAACAAATCCAAGTGCAGGGTGTTACACCTGGGTCATGGCAGCCCTCACTGTCAGTGCAAACTGGGGGATGTAAGGAATGAGAGCATCCCTGCTGAAAAAGGCTTGGAGATAATGATGGATGGTAAGCTGGATGTGAGTCAATAGTGTGCCCTCACAGCCCAGAAAGCCAACCATGTCCTGGGCTGCATCAGAAGAAGTATAGCCAGCCGGGCGAGGGAGATAATTCAGCCACTCAGTGCTGGTAAAACCTCATGTGGAGTACTGCTTCCAGATACGGAAGCATAAGTACTGAAGAGGTGTGGGCCTATTGGAGTGCATCCAGAGGACTATCAGAAAAATGACCCGAAAAATGGAATACCTCTCCTAGGAAGACAGGAAGAGAAAAATGGGGCTGTTAGGAGAAGAGAAGGCTTCATGGAGACCTGATAGTGGCCTTTCAGTATCTAAAGGGAGGCTATAAGAAGGAAGAAGACTGATGCTTTTGTAGGGTCTATTGTGGTAGGAGAAGGAGAGATGGATTCAAACTGAGTGTAGATCTGGACTGGATGTAAGGAAAAAGTCTTCTGAAGTGAGGGTGGTGAGGCATTGGAACAGGTTGCCCAGGTAGGTGGTGGTAGGCCAGTCCCTGGAAGCATTTAAGGTCAGGCCAGAGGGGCTCAGGGCAACCTATCTAGCTGTGGATGTCCCTGTTGATTGTGGAGGAGGGGACTAGATGACCCTTTGAAGACCTTTCCAACTAGAAAGATGCTGTGATTCCATGGAATCTCATTTTCTCATATTGTCTAAGGAAATATGAAGTCTTCAAACAGATGCAGAGAAACAGCTTCTGTGATAGCACTATCAGAAAGCTTGATGGTATAGATAGAAAATGCATTTTTTTTTCTCTTAGTGACTCAGAAGAATTGAGGCATTTCTGTGCTATGTAGTGCAGATGCCTTGTTTATCTGCTCATGTAAGTAATTTCCTGCTAATCTATGGCTCATTAAGTTTATATAAAAGTAAGATTGTATAATAGCCCACTTACTAGGGAGGGGTAAGGGAATTCTTCACAGTCACTTGTTTCTGTATACCTTGCAGACTTAAAGTACATTGTTTTGAGATTGTAAAAGATCTTATCAATGGAAACAGGGCCAGTGTAAGTCTATGCAGTACTGATACCCTTGCCCTTTTTCGTATTTATTTATCAGCAGCAGAGAAACTGATAGTATAGTCATCTTGGAGAAGTTGTGCCTATTCATTTATATAAGAGTTGGAAATAAACAGCTACATGTGTTGGATTCCTGGGCAGCTGAAGTTCAACTTAATTATTTTTACTTTGGGCTGCTTTACATGCTTGCTAGCTGGGACTTCTGTTCTTGGTTCACAGACAGAACTTAATATGGAACAAAAATGCTCCAAATTTCAGATGGTTGTAGCAAGTATGGAGAGTGATGTATGTTCTTCTTGCTGTATGGGAATGGTCTAGTTCTGTTTTCTTTTCTTCATAAATCCCACTTTCCTGATGGACAAACATCATAGAAAGAGCAATCCACAAAGATATACTAAGAGACAGATAAATCCAACGGTACTTTGTCCTGTTTGGTGGATGATACTGACTGGCCCAGAATTTAAGAGATAAAGGATAGTGAAACCTTCTGAGCTTCTTTCCACTGAACATACCTGGAAATTTCTGAAGTATAAAATTAATCTGGGAGTAATACTTTGGTAGAGTAGGAATCAAATTATACATAGATTGCTGTGAAAGTATAAATCTCCTGTGTATTTCTATGGAAACTACAACAGATATAAAGAGCACAAGAAAATTATTTGATATCTGCTTTTCAGTGTAGTGACCACCATTAGTTTCACTGGTGGTGAAAACAAGCCCTCATGCCATGCTCATAAAATTTGCACCAGCAGAGGCGACACACTGTTCCTCCACTGCTGAAACACCAGCAGCCACCTCGTGGTGTTCTCATACACTGTTTAGTCTCCATAAACATTTGTCAAGTATCAATGAAACGGTGCAGTTTTTTCTGCAGAGAGGAGGAATTCAGTGACACACGTTTGCTTCACGTGCACTTCCATGTCAGATGCCATCCTGTCAGACTCCCTTTTGCTGCCATCTATCACACAGCAACAAAATATGATGGAGTATTGGTGGGAAGTTTCAATCTTCTACTGCCATACCACCAATATCCACCTCTGACATTGTAGGCCAACATGATAAAATGGGAGTCAATACTTTCTGAGCAACTCTTGCATGTTTCTTAAGGTCAGCATGTTATCTGGAAAAAAAAAAAAGAAAAAAGAGTTGAGCAAAACCTGTTTTGGGGAATGGGGAAAATTCGAAGTGTGAATGAACTGTGAATGAACTTTTGGAGGAATTGAGGAAGGTAGTTTGTTTGTAATATTTTACATGATGAATTGCTATACCCTCTCAGAGAATGTATGTGCTTCTCTGTAACTGCCAAAAATAGTTCAAGAGCTTTCAGTATTCCTTAAGGAAGAAGCCTTCATTCTGATGTTGCAGCATTGCATACCCCTGGAGGTTCTGTAATTTCATTCAAAATCATCCCTGAAATTAGGAATGGTTTACACAGAAGATTTGGTTTGAACAGCGGTGGTGTCCAGTGTATGTTTCTGGATGTTTCTGTGTGTGCTGGGAGGAAAGTTGCAATTCTCTGCTGAAATTGTCATTGGCTTCTTAAATCTTTTTCATAGTGATTGGACTGATTTAGCATAATCAGTAACTTCTCATAGCCTTTAGGGAACTCAAAGAAATAATGTGACAGAATTTGCCTGCTATGTATCATCTCTTCTTTTTTTTTTTTTCCTTTTTTTTTTTCTTCTTTCTTTTCTCTCCTTTTTTCTTATTTTTTTTCCGTATCTGGTTGAAAATGCCCTCATTCTTGAAAGTGGTGATAATGCTTCTCAAAAAGAGTGCACTGCTACGCAATGTTTCTTTGACTTAGAGCTGACAAGAATGACATGAACCTACCAGTGCCACTGGTAGTTCATTGTCATATTTGAAAATTACAATTTTATATTATTTGTTGTCCACTTCTCTTTTCTGCCATGTGGGGAATCTCTCCCCTGATATAAAGCAAGAAATGAGAATGACAAACTAATCCTATTTTTCAAAGGACCACACCATTTGTTTATTTATTTATTTAGTCTTTTTTGGGGGGCTGTTAATAACCTTTAATTGTGGTGTAAATGACTTATCTATGTTTCTGATATCACTGTTTTTTTTTTTTCATTGTCCTGACTGCAGTAAGGTAGATGTGCAACATTTCTGATTGGCATGGGATCCAGGTGCCTAAACATCAGTGATAATGATGTTTTTAGATTGATAAGGTTTACTGTCTGATCTCAGGCTGTGACTCGTGGCTGCCAGCTCTAAGGAACTGTCTTGGATACTGTATGCCATGCATAGTGCTGAATGCAGAGAATTGAAGTCCAGCAGTATTATTTTACTTGTTTTATTGTTGTTATTGCACATTCCAGGCTACACTAGTATGTGACAACTACTTAGATACGTTTAGTGGAGGTATAGTAATTCAGATCATTTTTGTGTGAAATGGCAAAGCAGATTTTTTTAAAAGGCTGTTTATGTTGAAGAAACATCCTCTGTAAGATTACTATTATTACTTCAAGAGCATTGCTTTGAGCCAGTCTGATAGTATCCAGAGCTGTGGCTGTGTATCAGGAGGTCTTAGTGAACTTCAGATGTTTCCTGCTTTTACATGGTTTATCTGTTTAGTCTGCAGGATCTTCATGTATTATTAGGGAGTTAGCATTGTTTATATTATAGAATCATAACATTTCGTGAGCTTGAAGGGTGCCACAAAGGTCATTTGAGTCCAGTTTCTGACTCCACCCAACCACTCAGAATTCAAACCCTTTGTCTGACAGTGTTGTCCATAACACTTCCTGAGCTCCAGCAGGCTTAGTGCTGTGACCACTTCCTTTTGTATCTGGAATTTGGTTGTGACATTGCGATATCTTGGGGAGTGTGGTAATGAGACGTAGCTATACAATGTGTGATGAAAACTTATGAAGAGGTAAGGATTTTCAACCAGTATGACAGAAGAATCATTTTAGTTACCCCTTTTCAGCATGTTTATTAAGAAACTGACACTTGGAGTCATGTATAAACAATCCATAATCTGAGAAAAGTATTATTTTGCTGTTTTTTGTGGGGGAGGGTTAGAAGAGAGTGGGACAGGAAGGAGCAGAAGTCATCTTTTCTGTTCAGAAGACTGCTTTTGATTAGACAAACAGTTTAGATGATGCTTTATGGGATCCAGTGATTGACTTTGAGAAGAGAACCTTTAGTTGGATATTCCCCTTCTAGTGAGTAATGACAGAGGAGTGAAAGATCTCTTGTCTTGGCTGCTGAGCATAATGACTCAAAGTCCTTATGGAATTCTGCAGGATGATAGCTCATTTGGCTGATTAAGATGCAGTCTATGCACTTTAGCCAGGATTGAAATCTGTTTCTGGTACCATCACTGAGACCTCCAAGTTGAGTTTTTTCTCCTAGATGTCTGTATTTTCAGAATAGTTGTCTTTGTGTTTATGATAAATAGAGCTGTGATATGAGGTATAGGACAGGAGTTCAACAAAGCATAGGTTATCTTTGGAGGAGAATTTGAACATTGCCTATTTATTGGATTTGCATTTTTATCCTTCCATTTTGTAAATAATAAAGTGTTTGCAAAGGTGTTTATGTAATTTGTAGAAATGTCTCACACTTCACTGGTTTAATTCTGTTGTTATTTGAAAAAATAGCAGGTACTTGTGCCTTTCTTGAACAAATTACTGGAATATACTTCCCAGAGAAGCTGTGGGTGTCTCATCACTGGAGGAGTTCAAAGCCAGGCTGTCTGGGGACCTAAACAGCCTGACATGGTGTGAGGCAACTCTCCTCATGGCAGAGGGTTTGGAAACTAGATGTCTTTAAGCTTCCTTTCAGACCAAGCCATTCTATAATTTAGGCCAGCATATACCATTTTTAGAAATAAAGGCATAGTTTTGAGATGGCATCCTAAAAAGATTTCACACTTAAGCCTACATCAGATGCAGCTGTTAAGAAGTCATATCATTTTATGACTTAATATGCTGATTGTTTTATTAATGAAGTGGTGCAGGAGTCTGTGAAAACCAAAACCAAACAACAAATTCTGACTCAGCTAGATGCCAAACAGAAATAACTGGTGAAATTTTAGTGTAGTCCTACAACATAATTTTCAGTTTATGAAAGTATTGTCTTTTGGGTTTTTTTTAATACAACTATTGTAAATGCTGCTTCTGATCCTCTCATGTCCTGTCTCTCTGAAGCTGTTAGGAGTTGATTCCATGAAGCCCTCCTTCTCTGTGATAAAACAGCTGCATTCCCACACTGTACAGTTTTCAAAACAGGTTGTAATTGCTAGCTCATATTTCACTACTTAATTTACTGGGAGAAGAAAAAGGTTATAAATCCTGTCAAACGTAACTTGTACTAGATCAAGTCTCTTGGTTTTGCATTTGCCAGAGTGACTTTGTTACAGCCAGTCAATACTGCTGGCATGAGAGATGTTCATTGGTAGGTGCTAGCTTTTGCGAGGTGATACACTGAGCATGGAATCCAACAAATGTCTCCTTAAACCAGCCAGAAAAAAACAATCTGGGCAACCCCCCTCTTGTGTGCTCACATAGTGTACGGCAGATGAGAATGTGTTCTTCATGGGCCTCAAGGAACATCCTTTAAATTCAGGGGAAAACTTGGATTCTCCTGCCAGTATCCGTGGGCTGCCCTTCCCTGATGGAGCCCAGTTTCCTGTCAGTTGGTGCTGACTTGTGCTGAGGTTGGGTCACAAGCTCCTGACTGTGAGTCATGCATTGATTGTGTTTGGTTCTCGGTGTCCTGCAGGCTCTGGAAAGATATACAATTATCTGTGAGTTTCAAGATCATGCAGTAAATAGAAGATGCTTTTGTTCTCTATATGTTGGCTGAATGCTGTTCCACTAACAGCTATTGACACCTCAGTGTAGCTACTCCAAGACCTCTTAATCTTTTTCCAGGAACCAGACTTCCCTACTTAAAAAACCTAAAATCTGGACTCGACTTCTAGATTCATTAGACACATTTCCTAACCTGGCATTACTGTGTGTGCTGGAGGCTATAAAACAACCAAATTCAAAGACATTTTTTTGAATGTAAAATAAGGAATTCTACAAGATGGTGTCTGTCACTCGTTCTGTTACTCTGTTACACATTCTAATTCAAATGACAGGCCTGTGTACTAATCAGTTACCAGAAAAACTGTGTTCAGTTCATGTTGTGTTTGTGCGTGCTGTATTTGTGTCAGGAAAAAGGACTGAAAACTCAATTCTTTGTGCCTTGCTGGAGCATACGATGGCTAGTTAGCCTGAGTTTTGGACGCTTAACAGAACAATACATGTTTTTTGTATTAGTGAAAAAAAAGAGAACTGCTTGTGATTCTCAGTCTACAGGATTTGTATGTATACATAAATTTGTGACAAGCCTTCAACTGTTACTTCAAGTTTGCCATTAGTGGAGGTCATTTCCAATTCCAGGTGACATTCTTTGGCATGTGTGCTGCTTTCCAGAGATATGATGGTGGGCATGTGGCATGTGTGAATGGTCAGCATCATTTCTTTGTATCAGCTATTAACCACTGCAGAGACCAGTAGGAATAGAAGCTTGACAATCCTGGTCTCACATGAACATGTTGCAGAGTTGTGCTATGTCTGCCAAGTTCGTTGTGTGGGGCACTGTATGTGTAGTTTGGTCCTTCAGTCAGCTGCTCTGTAAAATTGTTCACGCTGAATATAGCCTAAAGGTTCTTCACCTCTGTTTTAATCATATTATTAAAGTAGTCATACGACAGTCTTTAACCAAACTTTTGTAATTGCCTCGTTTTGGTAACTCTCCTGAACATATATCAGCAGCGATTATTCTAACTGTATTTAATAATTCAAATTTATAATGAAGTTACTTTAGTCCTTAAGTAATATTTATCAGTTTGATATATTATACACCAACTTTTTTTATAAGTTGAGCTGTCAGCTGATTACCTAAAAGTTCACAGTTCCACTGAGGAACTGTTTACTTTGAAAGGTTTGTGGATGCACGTGTACTTCCAGCTATTAAACTGTGTGTTTTAATACCTCTTTGACAGACTGTAATGTTTCAATTATGGAAATTAAATAAAAAACCATCCTTACTGTTGGTTTGCTTTGCAGGATTTATGTTCTTCTAATGTTTTTTTTTTTTTCCTCTTTATTTATCTTGAGCTTTAAATTTATGTCCTTGAAATTTCAAGTAACTTTCACAAAATCTCACTTGATTCCCTGACTGCTTTTTCTGATATTATTAGCAAGCAAGTAAACAGAAGGGTTTATATGTAACTGCCAAACTTTAAACTGTGGATTCTAGGTTAAAAATTACATCTGACTTAGGATGATGAAAATGTTCAGAAGCAGGGAAAACAGCAGCGTAGCCAGAGTGTTGAGCAAAATTGTGACTGGCAGATGTTGACTTTGACCAGTGGCTAATCTATCATCGTGGTATTTTTGATGACCTGCAAGAGGATGTGAAACAATTTAAGTTTTCTTGAATTTGTGAACACGAGGTACTGCAGTAAAATCAGGTCTATTCAGTGTAGTCAGTTTTAGATTCTTGATGTATTTAGACAGGACTGCAGCTAGCGATGCCTTCTGTGCATATTCTGGGTTCTGTTGCTGTGATGTAACAGTGGAAAGCAAGGAAGAGAAGGGTCATGGTATGACTGTGTTCTCTTTCAGCATTTCTGATGCTCTACAGACTCAAGCTGGCATCTTTGCAATGACTTGAAACTAGTAAGGTGAAAACAGAAGAATTAACAAAATTTTTTTACATCAAGTTAACAGTGTTAATGATAATAACAGTGCTGTTGAAATCAGGGACAGTTCACATCTGTGCATTTACATACTGTTTTTTTTTTTTGTTAGGATCAAACTCCAGTTTTGCCTCTCATATTTTTCATAATTCTCACTTAATTTCAGATACTGGAATTCTTAACATTGAAGCTTCATTTTTCAAAAATATGCATTAAGTCTGTATTTGGCTGTAAGCCTTCACAAATCTGAATTGGTTTCTTAAATTGCCTTTACTGAAATCAGTTTTCTTTTGCTTTGTATCATTTTTCAGTGAATTGAAGGAGATGCGTTAGAAGTTGGTGATACAGAAATATTTCTATTAAGTAAAACAGGAATTCTGTTGTTAAGGCACCATCTATAATACTGCATCCAGTATTCCCATCTCAGGAAGTATGTGGAGCTATTGGAGAGGCTCCAGAGGAGGGCCACTGAAGCATGATCAGAGGACTGGAACACCTCTCTTGTGAAGACAGTCTTGAGTGAGCTGCGCTTGCTCACTCTGGGGAAGACTTAGGGAATACCTCGTTATGACCTGCTAGTATTTAAAGAAAGATTATAAACTGGATGTAAAGCAGGTTTTTATACAGATAGACAGTGATGGAACAAGGGGAAATGATTTTAAATGAAAGGAGATTTATTTCAGATGTTATGAAAATTTTTCACATTGTGTGGCGAGGTGCTGAAACAGGCTGCCCGGAGAGGCTGTGGATGCCTCTGTGTGCCACCTATCCCTGAAGGGTATGTGAGGCCCTGGCAGATCAGTCTAGCGTTTGATCTGGCATTTTGCAGCCCTGGCCAAAGCAGAGGAGGTGGAAGTAGATCATCTTTGAGGTCCCTTCCAGCCCAAGCCATTCTGTACTTATTCTTTGACCTCTCTAGCTGCCTTTTTTTTCTGTTTAGTTTATTTTTCCACAAAGCTACTGGAGAAGGTTGCAGTGCCTCAGCTTAGATGGTGTGTGTTAAAGCATTTTCTTCCCAGGGGCATGGCTGACTTTCTTGGTGATAATCAGGTGAAATCAAGATTATGTTTTTTAAATAATAAGAATACTGTCTTGTACACAATAATTAAAGTGTCTTTTGCCTCTAAAAATGTTACTGCTAGCCACCATTAAAAGGTACTCTGCTTCTGTAAAGCCCTCTTATACTTATTTGTGCATTCGAAAGATTTACTAATTATTTTGAAGGTGAAGGTGACATTTTGCTGACATTTCATATGTAGCTAGAAAAATTGGTCCTTTGATACTCTAATTAAAACAGAAAATATAGTATAACCTATACAGTTTAACTCTACATTCTGTTCCAGTAGTTACTCAGAATAAATCAAGGATCAAAAGATGGTATTAGAATTTCTTTTTTTTCTTTTTTTTAAACTTAACGTTCTAGGGCTGAAGTATAAGACTTTGCTAAGTAAAATCTACTGAAGATTTTCAGGTTTTCATCTCCAAATAGTTAGCCTAGCTCTTATTTAATGATCTTCTTAATTGCTGTTTTTCTGAGCCAATAAACTCACCATCTAGCCTCTGTTTCACGAACATTAATGTTTCTGATAACTGTGAAGCGATTGTTTTGCATGGGAGTTATGATTCATATTTTCATAAATGCTTATTCTTCTCACTTTTCCCCATTTTGTCCTGCTGTCACTTCAGTTTAACTCATACCTTATTTGTCTCTGAACATACATATTTATGTATACAGAGCTGGGAGGAGTGGCTGACATACTTGAGGGCTGTGCTGCTATTCATCAAGACCTGGGCAGGGTGGAGGCTGGGTGGAGAGGAACCTTACGAGGACATAGACAAACATGGAGTCATGCACCTGAGGAGAAACAACCACACAAATCAGTACAGGTTAGGGGCTAACCTGGAGAGAGGGACCTGGGTTTCTTGGTGTACAACAGATTGACCATGAGCCAGCAGTGTGCCCCTTGGCCAAGAAGGACAGTGGTATTCTGAGGTGCTTTAAAGTGTATGACCAGCAGGTCGAGGAGTTGATTCTTCCCCTCTGTCTTGGAGAGGCCACATGGGAGTACTGAGTGCTCCCCTGTTCACAAAAGATGGGAAAATTTAGAGAACAGAGGAGGGCTGCAGTGTTGATTAGGGGCCTTATGAGGCAAGGCTGTGAGACCTGTGGCTGCTTAGCCTGGAGATGACTGAGGGGCATTTTACCAATACATATAGATATCTAAAGGCTAGGAGTCAGGTAAGTGGTGCCAAGTTCCTTTTGTTGGTGCTCAGTGACAAGACAAGGAGCAGTGGTCACAAACTGGAACATAGGAAGTTCCATGTGAATGTGAAAAAAAAAATTACTTTGAGGGGGATTGAGCACTGGAACAAGCACTGAGAGAAGTCATAGAGTCTCCTTCTCTGGAGGTATGAAAACCCACCTATGCAACCTACTGTAGGGAGCCTGCTTTACCAGGAGGTTGAACTAGACGGTCTCTCAGCAACCACTGCAATTTTATGATAAGTAATCTCAAAAGCAGAAAAGCTTATTTTGAAATAAAGCTTATTATATGAGTTATTGCTAATAGTCTTTTGATAGTAACTTTGTTATGTGTAGTTACATTTCTACAGACCAAGTTGTAGCAACAGTGCTCTGTTTTAACATGTGCCAGTAATGAGCTCTAGGTTACCTTTCAAAATAGGGTCTAAACATGCCTCGAAATAGCAGGTCACTATTTAGTTCCTGTTTGAAATCAAAAAGTGTGCTAGAAATTATCAGGGAAGGAACAGAGCAGAGAATAAGGTGTAGATTTTCTGTAAACTGATAGGTGTCTACTTCCTGAATACTGCAGAACTGCAGCGTAATGTAGATTTGAAGGGAATTCAGGAAGGCCATCTGATCCAGCTCCTTCCTCAGAGATGTGTGAGCTTTGACACATCATCCTTCATGGGATCTTGTTTCATGTGTTTTGGGCAGCACCAACAGTTGAAATTTCACTGGGAATCTTCTGTATTTGATCACATTCTTCGTTGTGATGTTTTATTGTCAAATTTTATAAAGATTCCACAAGCAGCTGAAAAAAAATTATGGAGAGTCCTTCTATGATTCTTCCATGTAAGAATTCACATTTGATACAGGCTTCTCCAACATTTCAAGTCTTCTGAGGATAAGGAAATGCTCTGGAGAGTTTTCACTGTCCTTTTCTTACAGGCCATCAGGACTCTGGCATGGTCTGGGAACTATCTTTCATCTCCTAATGAGCTGTTCTCAAATTTCATGCTGGCAGATCTGTGCTTTTTAAGCTATCCCTCAATTCGGAAGGTGGAACATTAATTTGCATCTGGTGCAGAGTTTTACAATATGTATACATCAATTATGCATCATGTGTGCTGCTTTGGAAGGTGTTACCCTTATTTAAAGCAGAAAATACTAGCTTATTCATAAATGATTTTTGAATAGCTGAGTTGTTTAATTGGTTTCACGGTGTACTTGAGATATTTTTAATTAGCTTTAAGTGCTCTAATTTTTAATGACTTTATGTTACGCTTCATGGCTCTGCACAGTGCTGCCCCCAGTTCTAGATCTGTACAGTGACAAAATAAGCAAATACAAATCATTATTCTTCAGAAGGTTCTACTAATCTGCTGCAGTTGAACAGTCAATTTATGTTCAGTCAGTAACTGATTCTGTCTGCAGATGACATATAAGTAGTTTAAAATACCAGTTTTTGTTTGCTCAGGATGAACGATTCTCTGTTTTTGTACAATTGGCTGTTCTGAGATTCCTAGTTCTGTCATGGATGAGAGGGGTGGGGTAGAGGGAAGAGAAATCTTTCAGTGTTTTGGCTTGAAGGTTTCAGAGTCTTCAGGCATGTTCTCCTATACTTTCAGGATTTTAATGTGTCAACATTTAGCACTCCTTTAATGAAATTGCAAGTGATCAGTAAGTGCCAGTATCTATGAAGAAGTCATTCATGATAAAGGTTTTGCTATTAGTATATTTACATATCAGTAAGTGGCCAGAGTGACTGTTACATGCTAAGTGTATTGCATGTTTTCAGACTTCCTAAATATCATCTCCACTGCTGAAGTGACTAATACAGAGTATCACTTTCAGAAAATGCCCCTTTCTCTCTAAAGGCTCTCTGAAGAGCTCCTGCTTATAAATCACAAAACCTCAATCTCATGCCACATGTCTGTAGCATTCTAAGAGCAAAAATCTTCATTGTTCTCTACTATATCTGCATTTGAGGCCTTAAGGTGAATATTGTTCTGACACTTTTTTTTTTTTATCAGGGAAATCACGGATTTAAACCAGAAATGAAGCTAGGATTAACTTTGCATAAATGAGAGCATTTTAATTGCTCTTGCAGATACTGTCTAGTGTCTCACTTCTATCTGTGTGGTCACTGAGTGTATCATTTGCAATAATGACCAGGAATTCTTCCATTCTGGTTTAATCTTAGAGCTCTTAATATTACTGAAATAATTTTTATCAGAATCTTTGAGGAACAGTTCCCTCACTGAACCTCATAACACAGATTATCATGCTCATCTTTTAGATATCAATGATTGTGTTCTTCCTAGTTGTAATCTCTTTTTTCTTGTGGGAGGATGTTTCTTTTCTTTCAATTGGAGTGTCTTTATCATATTTCCTTTACATTTCCTCTGAAGCTTTTCTCCTTTCATTTGCAAGCCTGCATCCATCTTCTGTGTCTACGCTGATGGTTTATATCTAACACATTAATCAAATCTTTCTTTGTACTAAAATATTGTCCTATTTGTATGACCAGTGTATGTGACTAGACAGACTTCTTTGCAGTATTCAATGTATTGTAAATGGTGTTTCTTACTGCTAATTTTCTACTTTTTGATAGAGATAATAACACTATTTGCCTGTCCTTCAGTAGCATTAATTTTGTCTTTTTCTTATATTTTTTTAGAGCTTGTTTAAAGAGAGTATGTATTATTTTTCTAATAATGTCTGAGATGTAGCTATATCTCTGGATTCTTTAAGCTAAAAAGCTTTTTTGGACTTTCATATTATGCAGTTCAATTTAAACAAAATCTTTTGCTTTACTCTTTTTTCCTGCCCACATTTGTTCAAAATACTGTGAATATAGTTCTTTGACCTTGTCATTTTGATTGTCACATCCCTGGGTGTACTGTGTTACTTTGCACACACTCTAAGATCTGCACTATTTTTGCCTACTGAGAGAACAGCACACTTGGTAAACAGAAGATTTTTGCCCACAGGATGCTAACAGTTGTAGCACATGGCCGCAGAAAGTTGAGTGGAAAAAAAAATTAAAATGAATAGGATTTCATATTGTGGAAAATCCCCAAAGTGAACAAGCAACATAAAAAACTTCTTTCTGTATGTCGGATGTAAGGAAGTGATCAGACAAAACAGTGAATGATTTACTTGGGGTTTTCAGCTGAACTGAGTCCTGCATTTCATAGTGGGCTCTTACAATTTTTTTCTGTCTGCATCTTGTCAGGAAAAAAGGAAAAAAGGAAAGTAGGAGTGACAGAGTGGTTATATTCTGGTGCAAGACATTTCTTTAGAAGACCAAAGGTAATATTTCAGACCAGTAGAAATGAAAAAGGTATCTGGAATGATAAGGATAGCTGAGGTACATACAACTAGAAATAGGTTTTCAGCATTCCTTATTTTGTGGTAGTAGAACTGACTGCTTCCTAAATTGATTGCTTCTAGAATATGACAGCATTCTGATCTGATCATTACAAGTAGCTGCTGTCTATCAGTTACTCAATAAATGTTTAATTCATATTACAAAATCCATAGAAATAAAAGCACTGGTGCCTTGCATTTACCAGTGATAATGACAAGAAGTAACATCTGTAAAATGAATTTTTATATTCCATGTAGAAATCTATCTGTCAGTTTTGCGTCACCCTAGAGAGTGTGTGGCTGGAATATCAACAGTATTTCTAGGTTTGCTTGTCCACTGGCTGGAAAATTCATAACCTATTCTAAATTGTCAGCCCCAAGTCTGGTGGTGACTTATATTAATTCTTTCTGAAAAGTCAGAAGTATGGCTAGTTCAAAGAAGAAGGTATCAGCCAGTACATTTTCCCTAATTCCTTTTGTCATGTGCTCTTGTTCAATGGGTTCATTTAAGCACTACTGAAGAAATAGATGTTCTGTAAGGACAGTGTTTATTTTCATATATATAATGGTAAATTATAACTTATTCTGCAGTAATTCAGACTTTGCATAAAATATTATATCCCAAGGATTGGTTTTCTTTTTAATAAAACTGGTGTAGTGCAAAATAAAGGAAAAAATAAATCATGCTACTATTTTGCTAATATCTGAGAAAGTAATTAATTCAAGCTAAAATGGATCAGTTAATACTTTTTAGTAGCTGCATAGTGTATGTTAGCAAGCATGTTGTTCTGTAAGGCTTTTTTGCAGCAATCCCTATTGCTGAATTCTTAAGTGTCCTTCTCAAGTTTCTCAGTGAAACAGTAGTGTGCCGTGTGCTGTGGGTATATCTGGAGCATATGTGGTGACTGTGTAGACAGTGTGGTTGGTTAGATGCCTGGTGTTTGTTGGAATGAGCATTGTGTAGAAATAAAATGAACTTTTTTTTCTCTGGAGACGCAGAGAGTCTGTGCCCTCTATTGGGTTTCCTTCAGGATTTTTTAACAACTTAATATCCTGAAATAATTCTTTGCCTACTAAGTTGTTTACTGAATTCTGAGGGCCTTGGCCTAGAGAAATCAAAATCTGTTCTAGCTATGGTAAAGACTGCTGACAAAGACAGCTCAGGTGTTAAAGTTTTATCCAGAAACTAGGCTTAAAGTACCACCCTGACTCAACTAATAAAACAGTATAGATTAAAAAAAAAAAGAAGAAGGTAGGTGAGTTCTTCTGAGTTGTATTCTTATTTTAGTTTAGGAAATGATACATACTTGTTTGTGGAATATCTTTTATCATTGGTGAGTATGCATCCTCAGTGAAAACCGATTTTCTGCATAAGGTTTACTTGATCCATCTAAGATGCTCTGCATCTGAGCAATGACCAGAATATCAGTGTTGCTGTTCTACAGTTCTGTTCCGGTTTCCCTGCAGATAGTTAAATGGAATAAATAAACTAAGTACACGCTATAATTCTGTTTGTCATATTTGATGTGTGTTGTGAGGCAATTTAATAGTCTTCATTCCTGGAAGACATTAGTTTCAGTATATCAAAGGGAATGTGCAATGAAAATTCTGAAATGTATTTATGAATATATTGCATTTTGAACAGAGCCTGAGTATGTGTCTTCAATCTGCGTTTTAGTGTTCATTCTATTTGATGTGTTCGGTAGGTTCTGTGTGATGCTTATCAAAGTCCTGTGGTATGGTACAGTCTGTGAGTCTTATGGGTTCTTTTAACAAGGTTCTTTTCTTTATCAAAACACTTCTTGATAAGGAAAAATTGGTGAATGCAAATCCTTCTAGTTGAGTGGAAGCTGTTAATGTAAAACAGAAAGAAAACTGAGTTTGTTTGGGGGAAAATGTAATGAAATACACACATATTTGGTACCTTTTGTGTGTGTATGTATTTTAGATGTAAACATGTAAATTACAGTTTAATGGCTTACTTCTGAAGAGATGTGTGAAATGAGTTGATCATTCAACACTTGGCAGGCATGCAAGCAGAATTAGACTGCATCCAATTGTTAATGAATTTTTTTTTTGTGTCAACAATTCAATCTTTTTTTAATTAATTAATTTTTTAAGACAATGCATTAGCTATATTCTGCAAGCTAAATTGCATTTGATACTGATTGTAGTACAGCTATATTTAGTATATAGGGTTAACAGATTTGGTTGCCTATTCAGAAGTCCTGGATTAAACTGAAACTTTATTTATTACATTAACAGATTTTCAGTTTCTTCAGTTGAGGATGTACACTGGAAATGTCGAAGCAGTCTCTCTTGTCACACTACCAAACAGATGTAGTCTGTCACCATTAATTTTTTAGTTAACCTACAGCTAACTGGAATGAGATTGTTGACTTGTGGCCCCTGTCCATAAGTTAAATGGTGTTTGTTTAATCTTAAAGTATCTTGGCTTTTCCTGAGGGTAAAATTATGAGAAATAAATACAATTTGTCAATATTAAAAGTATTTATTGTTATTATTATTATTCTTTGAAAGATTCTTTGATACTGAGAGCTGATGATGAGTTAGAGGTGAAGGACTATGAGGTCTTTGGACTAACTTGCATTACAAGCACCTTGGACTTGATGTTGATTTGTGCTGAATTAAAGATGTTTAAAAGCTGGTTCAGTGTTCTAATTGCAGTGAATAAGCCTCTCTGTATGGAATTAAAAACTCAGCAGTGGCTTCTGCACATATGGTTTTGCAGTGCCAAAAAAAGAAATAGATCTCAAACTGATTAGTATTATTATTATCACTTAGTGTATTGTTAGTGAAGAGCACATTAATTAAAAAAGAAAAAAACAATTTTGTGTACATGAAGTAAGAGTGAAGTAATTGTATTTTTCTGAGTTCTGTTATATGGGTTTTGCTTTTTATTTTATGGTTTCAAACTAGTATTTTTTGGAAAACATATGAATTTCAGGAGAACCGGGAATTAAATGCTCAGTTTTACCATGCAGAAGAATTCTCTTTATAATCAACAGTAGTGATATTTAAAATAATAACACAAGATATTTAAAGAATTACAACAATTTATCAGATTTTAAATTTATACGTATTAGTTTAATCCCATTGATATTGACACAGTTTTACTGAATTGTATTAATCTCTCTTAATCCATAACTCTAGATGCCATGTTCTTCATAATTCAGTTATGAATGTTTAGAGGTAAACTTCTGTTGATTTGCTTTTTTTCACTGGAGATCCTCCTTTTCCTCCTAGGACAAAAAGGACAAAGTCTCAAGATTTGACACTATACGTCACTCCATAGCTGGAATTATAAGGTCTCCAAAATCCATGTTGGGCTCATCATCGGTAAGTAACATCAATAATTTAGTGTTGTACTAAATTCTCTCGTTTTTCACCTTAAGCAAGATTTCCATCTGCATAGACAAAAATTGTATAATAAAATTGTTCAAACTGGTTAAGGAAAGTGTGTATTACACTAATAAAGTGCATAAAATGAATTAGTCAAGTACAAACAAAAAAGTTTGTTAACTGGCTGTTTTCGTGTGTATTGAAAGCTTATTGAAACTTCAGAAGCAAAACCATGTTTTGGTTTAAATGCAGCGAT
Organism: Callipepla californica brunnescens; assembly: GCA_023055505.1. Lineage (NCBI taxonomy): Eukaryota > Metazoa > Chordata > Aves > Galliformes > Odontophoridae > Callipepla > Callipepla californica. The sequence continues at coordinate 3,907,723 of JALIRH010000023.1, read as the reverse complement.
ATTCTAAAAACACTATTCCATATTTAGTTGGTTACCAGAGGTTGACAATTGTGTTTAATTGAAGAAAAGTAAGTTTTTTCCATTGTCTGAGCAAAGCCATGGAGATGCCTAAAATTTCCTCAGGCAGTTGGCACTTAAATGATTTACAGTTTCTGAATATGGAAAGGTATACAATAAAATTAGTTAAATCAAATGATTTGAGGGAACACAAGGGAAAGAGCCAACTTTTCTGCACCACTAAGGCTGTGCTACATATTAACAGAATAAAGAGTCTGAATGAGTTTTATAATAAACACCAGATTCTACCCTTCTGATTAAGTGAGTCTATTTTTCATCAGTGAAGGATTTCATCTTGGCACAGATGGCTGTTTCTGTTTAAAGGATAACTGCACATGTTGTTTCTGTTACTTCAAATAATTCTTAATTTTTTTTAGATTTAATAATGATGATTGTAGAGAGAACATCACTGTACAAACTGTGGATGATAGTCTTACTGTCACTTTTTTATTGGTTTTTATCTTAGAATTTTCAGGTCTGTACATTTTTTCTTTCATGGGATTCTTTTGATGGAATACTTAAAATTTTTAATTTCTTTGGCAGAGTAAGTGTTGATTTCATACGATATATTTGCTTATAGAACTGAGGTAGATTCACTTAGTCTGCTGGTGGAATATTCTACTGGGAAGTGTCTAAAAATATCACAGTAACTGTATTGCTTTATTTCCTTTTCTCCATGCCTCTTTTACAACTTGAGATTAAAAAATAAAATAAAATAAATAAAAGTCCAGGTAAAATCTTGGTTTATGTAAGGGTGGAAAATAAGGAAATACACAAAGACTAAACTTAGAATATATGTGAAAATAAAGCTCAAATAAGCTATTAGTTTAATAAAATGTTCCCATTATTATTGCCTTTTCATTTGCAGAATGAGTACAGAAATAGTCTCTCTTTTTCTGAAGTTAGAAATAATACAGTACTCTTTGTTTAGTATTTCTTTTGAATAAGAACGGCAGCTGGCAACTGCTTGATTTTTACTGTTGGAGAAAAACTGCTATTTCAATGGATTGTTAATTATAGGGATGGAAAGAAGTTCAGAATAAGTTAGGAGGACAGTAATTAGTTATTAGTAATAAGCTGAGCATGATTGATATGAGGAAATTTTTCTCCTCTCTGAATGAAAAGTATGATGAAATATATGAGGGCATCCTTCTGGCAAAGTAGCTGGTGAGCAAACTGTGGGAATAAATGAAAGAGAAAGAAAAGAGTGATAAGAAAGATGGGGTTGGGAAGATCAGAAAACTTTCACTGTGGCTTCCTTTCCCTTTATATGATTTTTTTTTTTTTATCTTCCATTCAAACTAACAACAGAAAAATTTCTCCATTAAAGTTGCTGAAACATACATTTGAAAATTCCTCTGTGTTTATGAGCAAGACATTATCTCAGTCACAATGTAGAACAGTGGGGCCTAGAACGAATATTTGTTCTTTCAGGTATCTCAATAAAGTAGTGTATTGCTCTTTAAACTTAGTAAGGAAAAAGATGGGGTCTGTAAACTAATTTTGAGTGAATAGATTTTCCCCCACCCCATATTTTTTAAAGACTGCACTTTGTTGTATTTCAACTATCTAATTCTTACTACAAAAAGTCATATAAACACTAGTATTAACTGGCAAATTTAATTGAAATTAATATTAAAATCATGATATATCTTGCACTTGTGCTGCTCTTTTTATACTTCCAGCTATGTGTTTTTTCAGAGCCAGGGTGGAAATCATGCTATATGGAAAATATGTTTTTAAATCATTTCAATAATATTCAAAACATAAATATTTACCACTTGTTTCTTCAGAGAAAATAGTGTATTTTACTTTCTTTATAAATACCCCCCCCACACACAGTGTTAGGTAAAAAATAAAGGCAGTGTAAGGTAGAAATGTCAGCAAAGGATGCCTTGTACATTGTTTGTTGTTTACTTCTAAATAAATAAATATTAGTTTAAACAAATTTAAAGTTAGGAGGAAGGTTGATGTTAGTATCATAAGGAGCATCATAGCTAGCATTTGTAAAATGCTTTCTTGTTTCTCTTTGAGCTTTTCTAGTGTTTTATTCCAGGGATGTGATCATGATTTTCTGTCTAAATAGTGACTCACACTTGACCCAGTTTGAACATAAGCAGGTGTTATTATCTGGTGACTGTCTCTTCTGTAAGCTGTAAAATAAATTACGTCAGAGTTTTTTTTAACCTTCTTCTGTGAAGGGTATTGACTAGTTTATTGACCCTGAGCTGTCCTTTTATCCTAGAGGCATTTCCTTTGGAGTAGGAGTGTGTTCAAATGGCAGAGACTTTGCTACTTTGAACCCCTTAATGTTTCTTGATAGCATAGTAAAGATCTGTTGTTTTTTTTCCTCAGCATCTTTGATCCATAAATGTTCAAGTAAATAACCTTTTTTTTTTTTTTTTTTTTTTGTGTGTGTGTGTGTGTGTGTGTGTGTGTTAGGGATTTCTGAAAGAGAATAGATTTGTGTTATTTAACCACGGGAGACAACTCTAATAAGAAGTATTTAACTTCTGATGAAATAGAAATGAGTGGCCAAACAATATTCTTGGCTTGTTCTCTATACAAATAAATACAGTACACTGGAGTACATCTTTTACTCCTAAAAGTTCTGTTATCTTTCTTACTGTTGTTTATCATGCCTTTCATTCAAAAGTAAATTCTGAAACTGTGTTGTCACAATAACATTTTTCTTCAATATCTTTCCCAAGTTCTTTGATGTGATATCAACCACTGAGAAACCATTGGCAGAACAAGACTGGTATCATGGTGCAATTCCAAGAATAGAAGCACAGGAGCTGTTAAAACAGCAAGGAGACTTCTTGGTGCGAGAGAGCCACGGGAAACCTGGTGAATATGTCCTTTCTGTGTTTTCAGATGGACAACGGAGACACTTTATCATACAATATGCTGATGTACGTCTGTGCTATAGTACTAAATATTCAATTTTAGGATGTCTGTTGTTCTAACTAGATGATTTCGTTTCTGGGTAATGTAATGGTACGCATGGCTTTGATCTTTGTATGAAATCTGTTACATATATTTCCATTAGTGCTCAAACCAGGGGAAAAGGTCATTCTGGGGAATAAAAGCGAAGTATGGATTTATTTTATTTTATATTAAAAAGCCAAAATATTTCTGTAAATGTTATGAAATCCAGAACTTGTTACCGCTCATTTCTGCATGTACATTTATTTAGTTTTAAAACAGTGTCTGTACTTAGTATTAATCAGGTTACTTATAATTCAAACTAACGTTCTTATCAGATCTAACTGAAAGATTCAAATTATCTGCACTGGTTTCTGTACAGTGGATTTTTTATGAATTTTTTATCTGAGATTTCCCTTGTAAAAGTGAACCTTGACACAAAGACCAGTGTTATGTTTTCTTTTTTTTTTTAATGTGCTTTAAGTATTTTGGAGTATCAGAGGGCTTGATGGGAAAAAGGAGCAATAGAATTACATATAGCTAGAAACACAGAATCTTAAAAGACACTCTGAGGTGCACTCTGACTGTGTGCCAGCAGAATTAAATACATGTAATACACTTGGTGTGACTGAAATCATTTTGTGAACATCAGTTCTGATTGGCCCTTAAAGTCAGTTAGAGCAGAGAGGTTTTTTCTGTAGTTATTACTTTGAGTCCACTTTTATCTGTAAGCTGAAGAATTACGTAAGTCTGTCCGTACTCTGATAATTTTATTACTTTCTCTTAGGAAGCATATAAACGTTGTTTAATATTCCATAGCTTGTCACAGTCCGAACATCATCATGTCACTTGGTCTTTTTGCTTATACATTTAAGTGACAGGCTATTGCATTAATCTGGGATGCATTTAGGGAAGATTTTGATGACAGTCATGAAAGCTGAACTTTTTCTAAAGAAATGCAGAATTCCTTTAGCACTCTTATGGGATGAATTTTCTGTATTTATTGTGAAAAAAGGCTTTATATTAAAAAGAGAGTAAAGCTTTCTAGCATTAAAAAGGAGTTATAAATTGTGGGACTGCTAGTCATACTGCAAGAGGAAATGGATTCATAGATATTTTGGTAGGGAAGTTGTCAGAGTTTAAATCAAAATTTTAAAATTTTTGTTTACATTGGTATGATCGAAAGGGAATCAGACTTCTGGCTAATTTTCCTGGATCGGGGACTGCAGACTTAGAATGTATACTTGTTTTAAGTGATTCTTTACAAAGGATTCTCCCATTTTAATTTATTTTAAGTTTAAATCTTAATAAATGTCTGAATGAGATGAATGAGTTTAGTAGTTTGATTTTAAGCATCAAAATTCACTGCCAAAATTTATTAGTCATTCAAGGCTACTGTTTCTTTTTGTTTCTTCTGTTTTGAGGCTATGCTGTTCTAAAAGTATTTGGCTGTGATCTTAATGGTCATGATGCTGTGAAGATATGGAGAATAAATCAGCATTCTTTGCCCCGAAGATTTTACATAGTTGGCAGCAGATGGGTGTAAGATTGGGGCTGCGATGAGGAAATAAAAGCAGTACTGGTTCCTACGCTGGGTTGATTCTTAGGACATCAAGCTTTTTGTATTATCATAACAGAAATAAAAATGGAGTTGTTTGAAAGGAGCTGGAATTAGTGTACAGCTCATAGAGTCAGTATCTATTTTTACACTTAGCTGTAGTGTATGATTTAAGACATGAAGAAGGATGAAATAAACACTTATTTACACTTTTCTTACCATCAAAAGTAAAGGCAAATATAAGCTATGAAGATAATATTTTTTCCCTGTAGTCTTTTAACTAATGCTGTATTTGCTAGGAAGCTGTTATATATCTCTAATACTATATTAAAATATTTAATTTTTCCAGTTGTCTGGATTATGTAGGTAAAGTGAAGTAAACTGAGAAAGTTACAGGAGTGGAGAGGAAAGAATTTTGTCTTGGCCGAAAGTTCTCTGTTGATTATATGCATGACTTGCCTTTGTTTTCAGCATTCATACCACTCTGGTGTCCTCTGATAAACACTAATTATTAAAGGATGATCCTGGGGGTTGTACTTTGTGCCAGAATTTTTGTATCAATGCAGTAAGATCTAAGCGAAAGAATGTTACATCTCACCTAGTTCATTTTCAAATGTTTTAGCTTATTTTCTGTTATTTATAAAGAAATTTAATATATTTTATGTAGCGTTAGGTGCTTGGGAATTTGATGGTGGTGTTTCAGAATTGTAATATTTCACTCTGTCACATTTTAAGTACCTCAAATAGTCCCATCTTTTGAAATGCAAAAGCTGCCCATTTCTTTAAACTTCAGAGTTTGAGTAAATATTTATTATTCTACTGTAAATGAGTCATTCAGTAGTTTTGGATTTATTTATTTATTGTCTTAGCATTCCATGTGCTTAAGTAGAAATGCTGTTAAATAGATAAGGACAAGATACAATTTTGTGAAAGTGGACATTTCTTTGTTCTGTTACTATTTAAGGGTGCTTTGTAAAGCTTTTTTGCAGTTTCTTGATTGAACTTTCACTTGTAGAGAAACAATTATTTCCTTTTACTTCCATACAGAATCAGTATCGTTTTGAAGGAACTGGTTTTCCAACTATTCCTCAGCTCATAGAACATCATTATACAACAAAGCAAGTTATTACAAAGAAATCAGGTGTTGTTCTGCTGAATCCTGTTGTGAAGGTAATGCATGCATTTCAAGAACTTTTTAACTGAAAAGGCAGGGGAGGGTTTGTACTGTTACTGATTTTTCATTCTTATTGTTCTATGACTTTGTATTCTGAGAAAGATGTGGGAGCAGCTCTGTTTTTGAAAATGTAAACTAATAGTATAGTATGTTACTGCATACAAAATAGTAAAATAATTTATTCTTATTTATTTTATTAAACAGGCCTGAAAAATAGCGTTTCTTTATTGGCTGTTATTGACAATGAAGGCAGGGAGCTTCTGTATTCCTGACAGTTTTTTCATCTTACTTTTTCTGGGATGCGGTTAGGTTTTTATTTGTGCATAGTTTTCTGTAACAACAAACAGTGAAAGAATGTTTCTAGTACATATTCCGGTGTGGAAATATGATCCCAAATATGTTTCCAGAGATTTGTTACTGTAATTTATCCTATGCCCTTTGAGGTATAAACGCAAGTAGAAATAATCTGTGTGCATAGGTAACTTGAAGTGCAGACATTTTATATTATTTTCAGAAATGGCATGCATATTCTAACACCTAGTTGGGATTATTTTCCACATCGTGTGCTAATACCAGAGTATCTTTGATCTTTTCCTTAAAATTCGTTTGACGTCTGCAAGGACTGTTATTCCTGTCTTCTTATGGCTGCAAAGTAGTCTTTGACATTTCATGCAATCGTTAATCTTTTTATGCAAATTGCTGTCCCTGTAATAACCTGTTTAGGAAGTGCAAGTTAAATATGACAGAGAACTTCACAGAGAAACAGTTACACTATGTAGTTTGTTTTTGCTTTCCTTCCTTCCCACAGTCATTTATCCTCCTTTACCATATTAGCGAAATTAGTGTTCACCTTCTGTGATGTTGCCCTTGAAAGGAACACTCTTAATTGTGCTGCACAAGGCCTGTCCTTCATCCTTTTTTATGCAGACCAAATCAGCCTGCTTGGAATTTTAATGATATGTAATAATAGAATTTAAAAAGAAAAACTGATGTCATTAGAATGATATCTGCAAGTGATTTTTTTTAAATAGAAAAGCCTCTTATTTATATTTACTTATAACATTTTAGAAAGTTGCGCTTTATGTTCTGCAGTGTATTATTGATGAAATAACTGATTTGAAAAGTTATAGTAACCTGAGTGCATACCCAAGGACTTCTTTAGCAGAAAAGCTGTTTTAAAAGCTATTTTAAATACATAAAACATGCTTTCACTTTCTGCTGTCTTTGACCTCATGTTTTGGAAGTATTTAGATTTCCTAAAATGTATTCTGTTCACATGAGAAATCTGTATTAAGTTGCAGACATGTTCAATATGACTAATGAAAATAAAATGATCAAGATTACCCAATTTTTTTTAATATATATCTGCATTAACTTTGTAGCTTGAATCAGAAGTACATTTCCGAAACAAATCTGCCCATTACCACTTAGGTTTTGAACTTTACTCCTTTAAACAGAAACAGAACAGTAAGATGTGCAGCTGATGATGGGATCTCAGTTTTTGTAATATGAGAAGATCTGATCTGAAATACTCCCTTGTCCTCCTATGTTTACGTTTAAAGGCCTCATCAGCAATTCTGTCACTGCAAATCTGCTGCTATTTGAGTAGTGCCAACATAGTCATAGTCTGTAGACCTTCTGCAGTAAATTTGAATTCTGAGCTCATGGAAAAAGATAAAAGAAAATAAAAGGTGTATTTGGTTTTAGTCATTCGCAGTGGTTCAAATGATGAATAAGTTTGCAGATGACTTGAGGATTCCACGTGGATCTGAATCTCAGTTGCAAGATTTCAGTATGTTAGACCTATGAAATTATGAAAAATTCTGAGAAGATAAAGGTAGTGAAATTCTTTTCATAATAAGTCACTGATAAAAATCTTACATGACCTTAATTCTCCATTCACCAAACCCATTTGAATTGCAGATCACATTTAGAAGTCCTTTGATCTCAGCTTTTAAAGGCTGAAAGCACAAACAAGTTATGTGCTCTATGTTTCAGCTTTTTTGGTACTACTAGAACTGATATGGACTCCGTGGCATACACAAAATACCCATGCAAAACTAGCCAGAAGTAATTTTCCTAATTTTTGGTTTTCCCATGATGTTAATTGGTTTTGCAGATATTTTGTTTGCTTTTTCTCTTTTTGCATGTTGCAGACAGCATGCATGTCCATGGTGCAGGCAACTCATGTTTGAAAGGCCTGCAAGGTTAAACTGGAGGAATTAGGGGAAGTTGCTTAATAGTCTCATTTGCAGACAGGCTTCTTAGAAGCCTCAGTACCCTCTCAATAAGAAGCCTTTCAGGTTTATTCCAATGTAGTGCTAATACTCAGTTAAGAATACTCATCCTGAGACATGAAAGAATTAAGTTGGTGAAGAGGAAAACAATTGTGGTAATCAATGCTGCCTGTTGGGAGGACATCTTACGTTTGTTTGACCTGAGAACAACTCTCCTGGAGCAGAACTCTCATGTAAAAGGAGGACATTATAGTAGCAAGTAGTTCAGCTGTCACAGTGTCATGTAGGCTAGTTTTGGAGCTCCAGAGCGGATCAGATTGTGAATTAGCTAGATGATACCCACACATCTGGCCAAGCTTGTAGAATTGCCAAGAACTTTCTGTTTGTGTCTATGTGGGATGATTTTTGTCCAGATCTGTAATTCTCCTGAGCACAATCAAAGTCTGATAGGTGCACGCTGAAATATTTAAAAAGTTCACTTTTTTAAGGAAATTATACAATGAGAAGAATTTACAGTACCAAAAAGTATAGATAATATTTTCTTCATAAGCATGAAATGTTTTCTTTGCCACTAATTTGCTATGCAGTATTGTTATGATCATGCAGAAGATGTGTGAGGGAAATTGGTAGTGCTTTTTCAGCGTAATGGGAGAATTCAGACAATTTTTCAGTATTTGCTTTAGTTTAATTCTGGAAAGAGAGCCTGCAGCTATCAATATTTGATAACATTTAAGTATATTAGTATTAGAGATACTTTTGAGTTACGTTACTATTTCCTCAGAAATTAGAAGTATTACAGTCTATTCTAAGCATACTGCGTGAAAGCTCTTCAGAGAGAAAAGTACATGGTTGCTTGGAGTTCTAAAACAACTCTTTATTTAGAATCTCAGAAGGGTGACCAAGTTACATATTGCATTCTGATGATGCAGAATTCGTTAAGATTTCCACAAATCATCTGAAGCTATACATGTTATGCAAGTGTGACTTGTTGATTTTGTTATTAGCGTGACCAGATGATACCAGGAAAACACAGGATTGTTGGCAAGGAAAGTAGTAAGGAACTTAACATAGCCCCTGATAGAATTTTTTTTAGGCTATTTAATTAAAAAGATGCTATTCTTTTCCTGGAAGAAATGGCTTAATTGTGGTATTCGACATTGAGCAGGTACTTTATAAAAACAAAAAAAAAAAGTAATGTAGCTAATTTAGTTACAACTTTTAAACCGAGATTTACGGATTGAGGTTTCTTATTGTTTATCAGGATGTAATTTGAGATGGGATTTTATCAGTAAGTGAAAAATGTTGTGGTAGTGTTACCAAAATCTGTTAGGTTTTTAAGCATGTGTAGCTGTTTTTCCTGTTTGGTCAAAAGAAGAGCGCTGAATGTTTGTTTTTCCTGTCACTGCAGTCATTAAAATTGTTTCTTATGATAAAAAGGAGCTTAGATTGTTGTTAAAATGGGATAATTTAGGTATTAAATGCTTAATATCCACTTATATGGATATTGCATCACTTGGTAGCAATAAATCACGTTGGCGAAGTACTTGTAGTGAGTTAAATGTTTTATCTTTTGGGGAAAAGCTAACTGGAAACAGCTGGAACTTTGAAGTACATGTCAAAGTATCTGGGTTCAAGGAGACTGTCCTGGACAGTTTTATACACATCTGTAATCACTCAACCCAGTGAAAAAAGTATGTGAAATTCAAAAAAGTTTTTATGTAGCCAGAGTGGAGGAGGAAGAAGTAAAAATCTGTGTTTTTGTATTTGTGCATCCATGAAAGTGTTTCAGCCTGTTTCAACAATTGCAGTGAGTTTTTGCTTGTATGCATAAAACAACTGAACTTTCACATTTTCTTCTCTTTTCAAATAATACACTGTTTAAATGAGTAACTGTGTGGTCAGTTTCCTTTGAGTCTACTGAGTACTAGTGATCTTTTAGAGGACATTTCTCATAAAGGGCAGATAATTTCTGCATGCGTGTATTTGAGACTTGCATGATTTGGGGTACTTCAGTTTAGGGGCTGAAGTTACTATATTCAGTAAAGATCAGTTCTGTTAGTTTCCTGAATGCTTTTGAAATACAATGGTTTTGAAATAAACTCATGTTTTCTTTTTCTGGGCTTAAGGATTTCACGTTCTGTTTTTTGCTTTGTTATCTTTCTTTATTTCCTATATTTCAATTGAAATATACTCAGTATCTTTCTAGTCACTTAATGAAAACAAAAATATAACCTTTGCAAAATACTGCACACCCTTCCAAAAAAAAAAAAGAAAAGAAAAGAAAACTCTGATTTTTTGTTTTGTTTTGTGTTGTTTTCTGGAGTCATTTTTTTTTAGTGACCAAGAAAGGAATCTCCCAGAAAAGCTGTGCAGTTAATTTGAGGTCACTTCTGCCTTTTGTGCGCTACATAGTAGCTTTTAAAAACCTCAGTTCTATCTTTCTGGTTTATGGCTGTTCAGGATTTGGTTTAGCAAAAGGTTGAACTTTACAGCCTTTTTTTAATGAGCAGTATCAAGTCATATGAAATAGGTTTACCTCTGTGAAGGAAAGTTAAATCTGCACTCCTTCTCTGTTTTACAGCTCACATTAAGTTTCATCAGTGTGTTCTAAGATGGCTTAATACACTGCTGATGATAATGCAAAACATTTCTATAACATATTTTACAGGTCATGAATCTTCCTTCTGAAACAGTTCTAAAGTTGGTGTGTGCTTTTTCAGACTCCTTCCTGTAAGACTGACTTGTATTGTTCCTGTATTTCTATATTAATCTGAAGAACTTGAAACATGGTTTATGATTCACAAAATTGATATAGGAATCTTATCTACTGGATTAGGTGGTGTAGAAAATAGTGCTTCTAATGTGGAAATGAGAAGTGATCTTACTAGGATCTGTCCACATATACATAACCATTACTGGTTTTTCTTTTGTGTCTGGATAACTAACACTACAAAGAGCTGACGATAAGTAAATAACAGTGATGATGACATCATAGAATTTTTCTACTTTATTTGTCCTGTGGTAGAACTTGATCAGAATTGACTCACTGTTCCCTCTTACAAATGCTTGTGAGTCTGCTATGTAAGAGTTGTTTTTGTCTGATGGTTCTCTGAAACATAATACAAAAATAGATTGAAGTTTCTTCTTCTCCCCTTACCACTTTCCTGCTAAAAACACTACCATTTTTAAAAACAACTGTTTCATAAGTTTATATGTAACTCCTAAAATGTCTTCTTTAAAAGTATTTTGTACATATTTGCCTTACTGCTGGTTGCTGATTAGAAAAAGTGCTCTGTTAGACTTGTTATTATTGAAATTGTTATCAGAATTGTATTAAAATGGTGCTAGGGGAACTTTAACACTAAATATTTATTCTGGGTTGTATTTTTCATTTTATTGAACTGTTAGAATTTACTGTAGCTAGTAAGTAAGCCTTCTTTCTGGCATGGTAGTTCATGATTTCCTTGATGTGGTTTCTGTTAATGGTGGAAGTTAGGTAGAAGAAAAACCTCACCTCGGACTTGAGCTTACTTATTTGGAAGAATTCAGGGTAATACTAATTACATTTTAGTCAGAGCTCAGAAAAGGGAAAATGATATTGTGTTTTGTACAGAGACTTAAAAGCTGTTGATACAGTGGCCCCAGTGGCTTTGCACACCATTCTCATACCTGTTTGTCTCCAGAATAAAGGAATTATATGATTGATTCCTTTCTGATTACTCAAGGCATGAAACTTATCATCATAACTGCAACTGAGAAACCAAATATCTTGGGTAGACTGGCAATGGTTTAAAGCTGGTTTGGCCCGGTTCTGTGACATGACCATGACAGTAGACTTAAAGTCTGCAAAAAGTACTTGGTAGGTGATAGTCATAGAAACCTTATGTGTGATGTGGACAGTAAGCTTATACCCAAATATCCGGAGTGGTCAGCAGTGTCAAGGCTGACCAGGTTCTCTACCATGTTGGCAAGTTGTTTCTCAGACTTTGGCCAACAGTTGAAATATCAGTATCTCAATACGTGAAATACAGTGTTAGGAGACCAAACATGTTGTTAGTGACAGCAATCTCACTACGATTCCTGAGAGCAACCTTTTCCTGGCCAGGGCCCAGGCCCAAACAACGCCCATACTTTATGTTGGTACAGCTGAGGGCTGCCCCTTCCACTGCTGACCCTGGGGTGGTGCCCCCAGGCACAGCTGTGAGGAGGCTTCTGCCTGGGTCCAATCCCATGCAGACAGTCTGCTTGCACATGTGGCTTCACTACTCAGCCCCATCCCAACCCCTCACAGACCAGATCTGTGCCAGACCACATGCCCTTTTGACTGGAACTGAACTCTGTCCCACAGGATGACTTTTGGGCTGCCCCTGGCACTCCCTTGTCACTGTGAACCTGCCCAGCTGTGCCTGACTCTATTATGCTGTCTGGCCTTCATCGTGACCCCAACCCATAGACTGATTTTCCCAGCTTGATGGTGCCCTGCTGCATCACAGCAAACTTGGATGATCTGAATTTGAGGCTGTCCTGCCCTGCTCCCATGCTGGAGGCAGTCAGAAGTGTTCTTGCTGGTGAGGCCTCTGTCATGTGCAGTCCTCTATGCCTTCTGTGTCCCCAGCACGAGGGAACAGCCAGCCCTCGCTGCACTAACACTCAGGTGTTTTTTTTTTTTTTAGCTAAAAAGTAAATGGTGACACTGAACAAAGTGGACAAGATCTTATGGCTCCCAAAGGCAGGAATGCTTTTCTTAGCCAGATCCTAAATGTGGGCTGAGGAACAGGGATCCCTTTTGCCTGCTTAGGAAACAGTCATGTACTATCCTGAGCAGTCTCAGTGGGATTCTTGCTCACTTTTCAGTTTCTTCTCAAGAAATTTCCGCCTTTGAGTAGTTCTTTCCTATGCTTTCTTAACTTCATTTCGCTCTTCCAAACACTGTCTCACACACATTATTTTGCCAAATAGCTCTTCATATCCAATAAATGGTTATCTTCCAAAACGCAGTGAATCTCCATCTGAGCCAAGCCAAGTCACTTAATAAAGTATGGTATTCATGTAATTTAGTTTCAGTTTCTTTTATCTTGAAATTATAATGGTAGGTTTAGATTCCAGAGGACATTTGGAAAAAGAAAAAGAAGTAATAGAATGAAGTTTCTGTGTTTCTTAGATAACTCCATTTGGAAATAAGGTATATCATTAAGATAACAAGCGTGTTTGTCCAAGCACTAATTTCTGCAAAAGATTTGTTTGAATTGCTTTCAAATTCTCCAGTCCAAAATTATCAGGAAAAAAAACAACAAACAACTGAACAAGCACTAGGTAAAGTGTGATTTATGGTTGAGTTGCCAGGAGGTTACGTTGCAGTAGGCTCCTTTTGCAGGTGTTCTGGTTTAACCCAGCAGGCAGCTCAGTAGCACATAGCCATTTGGTCACTCCACCCACTGCAGAACAGGTAAGGGAATTAGGGGAAAAAAGAGTAAGAACAATTCAATAGGAAAGAGTAGGTAATGGGGGGTTGGGATGAAAAAGAAGAAAGAATACACAAAGCAAGTGATGCACAGTGCAATTCCTCACCATCAGCTGGCCATCGCCCAGATAGTCCCTAAGCAACAGCAGCTTCTTCTGGCCAACGCCCCTTTAGTTTTATAATTCTGCATGATTTCATTTCATATGATGTGGAATATCCCTTTGAGCAGTTTAGGTCAGCTGTCCCGGTTCTGTCCCCTCACAGCTCCTTGTGCCTCCCAGCCCTCTCACAGTCAGGACAGTAGGAAAAGCTGAAAAATTCTTGGCTCTGTGCAGGCACTGCTCTGCAAAAAAAAACTAAGCTGTCAGTGTGTTATCAACGTTATTCTCATCCTAAATTCAAAACACAGCATCGTAACAACTACTAGGAGGAAAATTAACCCTATCCCAGCTGAAGCCAGGGTAGCAGTAGAAATAGTAATGGCAATAATAGCATCATGTGTTCTGACTTTCTTTCTCATTCAGAGTAGCTGATTATTAGGTATGAAAATCTAATTAATTTGCTCTCTTTGATTTAGAAACAACTCTACTGAAACGAGAATTTTTATGACTCAAACTGGTAGTCTTTAGTATCTGTTCATCCATACCTACATTAGCGTATATTTTTTTATTTCCCGCTTTGCTGCCATTTCCTTTCATTTTGCATCACTCGCTATTTTTTTGCACACGCGATTCATTTGAAGAGTAATCATTGGCAGCTGCCCAAAGAGGCTGAACATTAACATACTTAACTCAGCACAATTTGTTCAGAATGAGTGAGACAGGATACCTGCAGCAGAAACAGTCTAGTCCTTGTGGCTGCCTGCTTTGCAGTGCTGTTTATAAGTTTAAAGATAATTATTTGAACCAGTGACACTGTTTCAAAATGGTATTTAATTGAACATTTATCTTACTTCAAATTAGATATATATATTTTTTAATTTTATAATGCCAGATTTATACACTGGCATGACATAGATAACAGTGTGTCTCTCATCTTAGTTTCTTTCCAGATGTCTGCACTGAAGAAACTGCCTTGGTGCAGGTCGGTAGAATGAACAGGAGTTAAATCAATTTGCAAGTGCTGTAAGATGCTAGATAAAATTTCTATAAGCTCTGACTTATTTTTTTTAACACTATGTAAAATTTTTCTTTAACTTGACAAGTGCTGTGATACAGTGGGACCATCTACAGTTTAAACTTGAATTCATAGATGAACTAGAGGACAAAAGATGGGGGACACCAGCACAAGAGATGTGTGGCACTGCTGGAATGGGTCTGGAGAAGAAATGCCTCCCCTGCAAAGAAGAAAGGATGGGAGAACTGGGATTATTTGGGCTGGGGAAGAGAAGGGTTTGGGGAGACTTTATTGTGGTATTGCAGTACTGGAAGGGAACTATTGAAGAAAAAAGAGAATGACTTTTTACATGGTCTGGTAGTGGTAGCACAAGGTGGAATAGCTTCAAACTAAAAGAGAAGAGATTTAGGTTAGATGTTAGGATGAAATCCTTTACCCAGATGTTGGTGAGGCACTGGTACAGGCTGCCCAGACAAGCTCAGTGCATGTCCCATCACTGGAGGTGTTCCAGGCCAGGTTGGATGGGCACGGGTCAGCCTGATCCATTGGGTGGAAACCCTGCCACTTAACAGATGAGGGGAGTTGACTTAGAAGCTCTGGGTTACAGGTTCTGTTCTGTTAATTGTTTTACAATATGTGTCTTTTGCTAATTTCTCTTGGATCATCTGGAAAGTATTACTGGTGTCAGAATCTATTATATATACACAGAAGTTAGAAAACTAAATGAATGATGATTGCAGTCAGAAGGAGTGTGATATGCCAAGGGCTGCATCATTTTGTTTAGCTGTCTGCTTTGCAGGTTGGTCCAGATGGTGCCTAATGACTAGTAAAAGAACAGTTTTGAAGAGATATCAATTAGAGTGGGAAGGGATTGTTTGAGTGTCTGCTGGAGCTGTACCTGCCACCTTTTCAGTCAGGTAGCCACAGGAATGGCTTATGCAATTAGCCTTTAAGACAGAGTCTGTATATCTACAAAAGTAACTAAAGATTTCTGATCACAGAAGACTCTTAATAAGTAGGAAACTAATTTACTTGCCATTCATATGAATATTCATTTATAATTCGTAGTGAAAGAGACTAGCAAGGCACCGCTCTTTGCATATGCTCATGAATAAATAATTTTTTCTGAGCGAACAGCAGGAGCTTTAGTAACAAAGCTGGTCAAACTTTGAATAAAAAAAAAATTGGCAGAACTAAGGTATTCAGTGTAATTAATAGTTCATGCTGGTATAATAAAAACAGAAGGTTTTCCTCAAAGAAAATTGTGGGTAGTGATTAATGTGGTACTATAATGATAACAAATCTCTTGACAGATCATTTGATTACAGCTTATGGTGCCATTTTGTTTAATTATTTCCCTGAAGGATTTGCATCAGTTTTTTACCTTATAAAGAAGTTTTTGAAATGCCACACTGTCAATTTTCAAAAAGTCATTCAGTGAAATATAGAATATTGAGAATTAAGAGGTTAAAACAACATTAATATTTGCTTTTATGACCTTTTGGCTTTTTAGAGTTTATTTCAAATGTTAAAAAGCCCTACATTAATGCATGAAGTAGTCATTTGTATACTTATTTTCTTTAGGGCTTTCTTTCCAAAATGTTATCTTAAATACGAGCTTTACTGGTGAATAAAAGTGCACTTTGCCTTTCCTAGCTGTTTAAAATAGAAGAGCTTCTGAATAAGGCATCCAGTCAGCAAAAAATACCTGACAAATTTCACAGGCTTCAGTGAACGAAACATTTCTAATTTTTAGCAAAATCAAATCAAGAAGATGAAGGAAATACACTATTTCTGGTGTTTTGTCATTGAGGTGAGGTCCTTATAGGACCAAAGAATCAGTTGATAATTACTGAGAATTACCTCTCGAGGAAATAGAAGAAAGAATAGCAGCCCATGAATCCACTACACGTTTATGGTGATTTGTACAGGGCTTTCTAAATTGACACCTGGCAGGAGTTGCATGCCAGGAGCTGATGTGAATAGAGACATTCAGAGGTATTCCAGAGCAGGTGCGTCCAAGCTGCATCCTGTCGGCTGCATGCAGCCCTGAACAACTAGTAATGTGGCCCCACGAGATCGTAAACTAATAATGTAATAATGCATCTTTTAGCGATAGTTTTCATGAATCAATTGCATGTAGCTCCAACCCAGACTGTATGGGTGGCAACTGAACACAGTAGAGGGGTGGGTGCAGTGAAACCTGTGTGTATTGAGTGTTATATGCATTTACACCACTTGGCGAGTCAAACGTGGTGATAACAGATAAAGACATTTCAGTCTACCTGCTTGTGTGTGTGGCTGCAAAGATGCACATTTTTGATATTAAGCAGATACGTAAGTTTTTAGTATATAATTATTGAATCCGTGGTTTTTGTTTTTTAATAAAATAATTTATTACTTTAGCATGTTCTTTGCAAAAGATAGAGCCAGAATACTTGTGTGGAATTTTCAGCATCTTAAAAAAGCTCACAAAAAGTTCAGAACAATTTGCTCTATGTCATTAATTATTGCAGTATATATTTGGTTACTGTTTCTGCTGTTCTGACCCTGTGGGGACAATGTACGAGTGGAATACTCCTGAATAAATGCATGTCAGTTTGCTAATCCAAGCATGCTAAAGTGAGTTTACAGAAGACACACATTATTCCTGAATTTATTCTCCGGATTTGTAAATTTGCTGAATTCTGTATTTAGTGGCACGTTTTCTTTTCTTGTGAAAGTAACATAAGAAGTTAAATATTTTACAATAAAATTTAAAAAAGAGATAAAGCACAAGGAGAAAAAAAAAACCTATTTCATATATTTCAAAATTAAAAATAATTTCAAAACACTCCCATGTGAGCCTGACTTTATAGTTATAAAAGGGGTGGAAAATATAAAATTGACAAAAAATAACTGATCAGGAAGACTTCTGAATGCAGACCAGCAGTATCATCGTGATAAATGAAACACAGTGTGTAGCAGGGAGTACTTACATGTAATTCTTGGAAGCGTAACCTGCTGAATAGATTCTTCTTACACTCGCATACACTCATAAAACTCTTCAGTTTATTTTAAAATAATCTTCATAGAATCACAGGATGTCCTTGGTTGAAATGTATCTCAAAGATCATCTAATTTCAACTCCCCTACTACGGACAGGATTGCCAGCCACTAGACCAGGCTGCCCAGAGCCACATCCAGCCTTGCCTTGCCATCCATACAGGGATGGGGCAGCCACAACCTTTCTGGGCAACCTGTTCAGAGATGTTGTGGATCTTAAGATTTATTCTATGAAAAGGTCATTCAGAAATCTCTGTACACAGATTGCACACAGTGTTCTGCACTTGCTACCTACTTTCCTAGGAAATCAATACTTCCTATGTCAGGACATGTCTTACTAATTAATTTAATGGGAAATAAATAAACTTCCTGTGTTTCTTTTTAAATTTGAAAATGTGTTAAAGGTTGTTATGACTGTTGCATTGACTCCAGTTAGGATGCAGTCTTTGGCAGGAAATATAATGTGTGAAACATCTGGTTCTGAGCTGGTAACATGGCTTGACCTAGCATGTTAGTTACAGGCATGTTGTTTCTATAAAAAGAGAGTGAATTCCCTACGTTAAGGTTTGATTACATACATTTCTCATGGGCTCATCTAGGTTAGAAGAAACTTGAGATCATCTAGTCCAACCCCACCTACGTAACAATTGTCAACTGGTGTGGGTCCAGTTAGGCATTCAGTGTCTCTACAGATGAAGACTCAAAATCTTTCTGGGCATAATGTTACAGTGTTTCATGATTCACACAAGAAAAACATTTTCTTCTGTTTGGAATGCCTGTCATGTTTCCCTATGTGTGCCCATTACCACCTGTCCCATCACTGGGAAGTGCTAAGGAGCCTGGCTCCCTCTTGTTCCTTCCTTGCTATCAAGTATTTATTTGTATAAATTAGTAACCTGTTTTGCACCAGGGGGTTCTGGTCTGTTAAGATTCCACTAAGACAGTCAGTCAGCAAAGCCAGCATGGTTGGTTTGGTTTTCTATGAGCCTTAATGAGTTATTATTAATAAAAAATGCGTAGAGTCTTACCATTAATATGATTCATATTAGTAGTGTTTGTGAGGTGATAAGAGGATAAGGTGCTAATAAAGAAATAAAATTGTTAGTCATCAGCACGGAATAGATATGACTTGCATATATTATGTTGTATTTCCAGGTAGTTGTCTGTTATGTATCAAACTACCAAAGAAGATGAAGACCTAAGACTTAAGATATGCCAAATGTGCATTGTTAATAAGCAGAAAAATCAGTTCTTTTATATTTGCATGGAGAAAATAAATGCTGATATTGGTTTGGGCTTTTTTTTTGACCCTGCAGTAAGTTACTTTATACTCTACAATGAAGGTTCTTACATGGTTTTGGCACATGTCATTTTTAAAAACAGGGCACTAAATACTGTTTCCAGAGCTTGCATGAAAAATTGCATGTGTTCTGTTGCATTAGCACACATTCTGACTTCTTAATTGATATACTTAATAGGCTATGCAGTACATTTTAGCATTTCTTTGAAAAGCAAATTTTCTAAAAGCTGTTTTTTACTTCCTGATGAGCATTCAACTCAGCAGTCTGTACATAATGCTTCTTTAGATACATTTCAACTTGCTGAAGTCATTCTTCTTTCCTTTTCTTACCGTAGGATAAGAAATGGGTTCTCAATCATGAGGATGTCACACTGGGAGAATTACTGGGCAAAGTAAGTAATCAAGTGAGCTATAAACATTTAAATAAATTTATATTACTTATTAAGCCCATATATTTCCTATTCTTTATCCTTTAAATTACTGTGATTTTTGTACCGGTTACTTTGCTTTAATATACAGGATAATATTGTGCTTTAAATAAATGCTTGTTGCATATGATGGTGAATCGCATGATGTGTCCACTGAAAATATTTAGCATACATGTTTTTCTTATTTGTAAGGATTTAAAGTTAATTAGGTGTCCATAAAGCATTATATTACAGTTTAAATTGTGTGGTCTTGCAGAAAGAATATTGCTTAAGAATATTAAAGGCATATAAGTAAAAAAAAAAAAAAAAAAGTTGAAATAAGATTATAGTGTAGGTAATACTTGTTAAAACAAATATTAATTGTTACTGTATGATGTATTGTGATTTTAGGTAACTCCACAGTAGTGTGTAGGTCACTCTAAAGGTATTACCTCCTATTTCCATATAAACTACAACTGGTACAAAGAGCACAATAACACCATTTGGTAGAGAAAGTTCTCAGCTACAAAACAGTCTTTTTCAGCATAGTCATTACTATTAGCTTTGCATTTTTGCCAGCATTGAGCAGGAGCCTGCATGCTGCGTTCATAACAATCTTCACCAGCAGAGGTGACCTTACTTCTGAAAAGCACCACCCACTCCCTCACTGTTCTTCCTTCCATGTGCTGTTCGTCTCCAGAAACATTCAGCAGTCATAAACGAATGTCATTGTTTGCCAGCTTTCCCACTTGGTGGAATTCAGTGGACACACCTTTGTTTCATAAGCGCCTCCATGTCATGTGCCATTTGGTTGGACTGTCCGTGGGATGCTGGTTGAAAGGTTCATCTTCTGCTGCCGTACCACCATCAGCTTCTCATGTCATGGCCAACATAATAAATAGGAGGCATTATTTTTGGAACAACCTCTGGATGTGTATAAATTCTCAAGTGAAGTAGTTGATAGCAGAAATTCTGCATGAGATCTGAAATTCTTCAGGCTGTTTCTACTGAAACACGATACCTGACTTAAATTTTCAGCACTTCTGCACCTATCAAGACAGTTTTGAGTGACGCTTTCTATCCAGCATTCCAAAAGATTTCCCTAAATCTGAAAAATTGGCTTAAATGAAAAGCAGGCAAATGAATGCAACAGTTACGTTATTAGTATGATACACACTAAAAGAACCCATCAAGAAATGAGGAACTTAAACACGGACTGTAAATTCATTTTCCTTGGATAAAATCTCTGACAGCTTAAGATGATGTAGTTAGAGCTGTGTTGCTGTAGTGCTGTACAGGTACCATGGCAGCTTTCCACTCCTAAGCAGAAACAGAACAAGAAAAAAATGTTTTGTATATCAAAATAATTTTGTATTGGTGAAAAACACATGAATTTATCTTGAGTAAAGTTAGTTGAAACAATCTGAACACTGATTTCTAAAAAACATCTTCCTGAGTGACCTGGTTGAAAAGAGTCCATCCTCAGCATGTTTGCCAGTGATAGAAAGCTGGGAGGGGTGGCTGATGCACTGAAAAGCTGTGCTTCCATTCAACAAAACCTGGACAGACTGGAGAGTTGGTCAGGGTGGAACCTGATGAGGTTTAACAAGAGCAAGTATAGAGTCTTGCATCTGAGGAGGAGTAACTGCATGCACCAGGACAGGTTGGGGGGGTGAGCTGTTGGTGAGGAGCTCTGTGGAGGACAGAATCACAGAATTGTAGGGGTTGGAAGGGACCTCTAGAGATCACCTGGTCCAACCTCCCTACCAAAGCAGCTCCCTAGACCAGGTTGCACAGGGCCTGGGTGTCCCAGTGAACAACAAGTTGTCTGCAAGCTAGCAATGTGCCCTTGTGGCCGAGAAGGCCAGTGCTATCCTGTGGTGCATTAAAAAGAGTATGGCCAGCAGACTGAGGGAGGTGATCCTCCCCCCCTGCCCTGGTGAGACCACATTAAGTCTTCTGTGTCCAGTTCTGTGCTCCCCAGTTCAAAAAAGACAGGGATCTCATAGACGGAGTCTAGCGGAGGGCCACAAAGATGACAAAGGGTCTGGAGCATCTCCCATATGAAGAAAGGCTTAGTAACCTGGGTCTGTTCAGCCAAAGGAAAAGAAGACTGAGAGGAGCTGTGATAAACATTTATAAATTTCTAAAGGAAGGTGGAAGACAGATGGGTGAAGCCAGGCTCTTCTCAGTGGTTCGTAGTAATAAGACAAGGAGTAATGGCCTAAAACTTGTACATAAGAAGTTTGTACTAACGTACAGAAGAACTTATTTATGGTAAGGGTGATGGAGCACTGGAACTGGTTGCCCAGAGAGGTTGTGGAGTCTCCTTCTATGGAGATATTGAAGACCTGTCTGGATGCCTATTGGTGCAACCTATTGTAGGGTATCTGCTTTGGTCTTGATGATGAGGCCCCTTTCAACGCCTGTGATTCTGTAATTCTGTGATTGTCTGAACGTAGAAAATTTTTCTTTCCCCTCAGCAGAGAATAGTCTGTTTATTTACACAGTGTTAATTAAGTAATACACATAACATGATATATATACAAATATATAGTATATGTAATACTAAATTAAAAATTGTATATAAAGTGATAAATATTATAAATAAGGAATTAAAAGCATTTTAAGTAGTTCAGTAGTATTCAGTTTTCAGTGTTAAGTACTCTTTAAACAGAACACTAGAGGAAAAGCATGTTAGGTTTCAAGTAGTGCCTTTCTAGATATCAGAGATCCTCTAAAAGAGCTGTTTTTGAAGGGTCATAGATCTTATCCTGGGATGTTTGCCAGTTTCTTAGAAATCCTAGGATATATAAAGTTAAGATTTCAGTCCTGTGTTCGGACACCTGAATTTCTTCCCTTGGTATTACTACTGCAAGAATAGGTTCTGTCTATGAATTTCTCCTCATAGACTGGTAGAGTAACTCCCTGCAACACCTGTGAGAAAGGTACCAGTCAGTGGTGGACCCCCTGCTCTGCCATCGTTGGGCAGAGGGAGGGGACATAAGAGATGAGGAGTGGAAATAGGTCCCAACTCTGTTATAGGCAGACCCCATCCCTACCTTCCTTGATTCCCCAGGTGCTCCTGCAAAGTAGGATTGAGGTTCTGGAACTCAGGGAAGAGGCAAGGATGAGGTAGAAGGCCCACCGAAGAGGAAGAGGTAAGGATGAGGTAGAAGGTCCACCCAAGAGGTTTCCTAGAGTGAGAAAGTTGGCTTCACACCTCAAGACTGCCTCCTCTGAGAAGGAAAGAAGGGTAATCATTGTAGGCTACTCACTTCTGAGAGGAAGAGTGCCTCACAACATCAACAAGACGCTACCAGCAGGGAAGTGTGCTGCCTTCCTAAGGCCCAGGTCCAGGACATTACTAGCAGACTCCCTTGTCTGGTTCACCTGTCTCATTATTATCCCCTACTGATTGCTCAGCCTGGCTGCAATGAAATTGCTGATGGAAGCCTGAGGACTATCAAAAGGGACTTTGGAGCACTGAGGTGGTTAGTTGAGGGCGTAGGAGTTCAGGTAGCCTTTTCCTCTATCCCTTCAGTGTCAGCAAGGGATACTGAGAGGACCAGGAAAACCTGTCACATAAACACATGGCTGAGAGGCTGGTGCAATTGCAGGAATTTTGTGGGTTTTTTTAACAATGATGGGGTCTACTTGGCACCTGGCCTGATGGTGCAGATGAATCTCTACTGTCTCAAAAGGGGGATCCTAACCCAAGAGCTGGCAAGACTCATTGAGAAGGCTTTAAACTAGATGTGAAGGCTGAAAGAGGCTAAAATGAGGCTTACTACAGATGAGCCTAGGGGAATGTTGATGGGATTGGGCAGATGGGTCAGCTGAAGTGTATCTATGCCAATGCATGCAGTATGGGCAGCAAACAGAAGAAGCTGGAAGTCGTGTAGCCATCAAACTATGACTTAGTAGCCATCACTGAACCATAGTGGGATTGCTTCCATGACCGGAGTGCTCACAGTATTAGCCTGGAGAAGTTGGCTTAGGCAGGTGTGCTCTTTGCTGGGTAAAGAACTGACCGGAAGGTTGGGCCTAGAGGAAAGTGATGAATGGAGTAAATCCAGTTGGCAACCGGTCATGAGTGGTGTTCCTCAGGGGTTGGTGTGAGAGCCTGACCTGTTTAATATCTTTATTGATGACCTGGATGAGGGGATTGAGTGCATCCTTTAGTAAGGCTGCATATGACACCAAGTTTGAAGGAAGTGTAGATCAGCCTGATGGAAGGAAGGTCCTGCAGAGATATGTGGCTGGATGGAAGACTGTTTGGAAGCAGTGGGCCTCAGGGTGTTGGTCAGCACTCAACTAAACATGAGCCAACAGCGTGCCCAGGTTGCCAAGAAGGCCAGTAGCATCCTGGTTTGTATCAGAAGTAGAGTCCCAGCAGGAGCAGGGGAGTGAGTGATATCACTCTGTACTCAGCCCTGGTGAGGCCGCACCTTTAGGACTGTGTTCAGTTTTAGGCTTCTCACTACAAGGAGGACGTTAAGACCCTGGAGTGTGTTCAGAGAATGGCAGCTAAGATGGTGAAGGGTCTGGAGCACAAGTATATGAAGAGTGGGTCAGGGAGCTGGGATTGTTCAGTCTGGAGGAGGCTCAGGGAAGTTCTTTTAGCTCTCTATAGCTGCCTGAAGGAAGGCTGTGGTGAGGTGGGAGTTAGCCTCTTCTCTCATGTTAACTAGTGATAGGACTAGAGGGAATGGCCTCAAGTTGTGAGAGGGGACGTTCGGGTGGGATAACTGGAAAAATTTCTTCTTCGAAAGCACTGCAATGGGCTGCCCAGGGAGGTGATTGAGTCACTGTCCCTGGAGGTTTCTAAGAAATGTTTAGGTGTACTGAGGGGCATGATTTAGTGTGGAAGTATTGGAGGTAGGTGGGCAGTTGGACTGGATGATCTTGAAGGCCCTTTGCCAACCTTGGTGATTCTATGATGCTCCTCATCTTTTTTTTTTTTTTTCCATTTCTCTTACCTTGGCAATGGACTATTCACATATTTTATGTAAAGAAATCTTTATTACTGAGAAAAGAAAGGAAGAACTTCCAGTATGTTTTTTTGTTTGTTGAAGTCATAGACAGCTCTGTGTACAAGAACACGGGGAAGAGAGTAACATAGAAATACATTAGACGTATGTTTAAAATGTTGTTTTTACTTTTTTGGGGAATGCAAAGCTAAAATAAAGAGTGAGATCTTGAGATCTCTTTTTCCTTTAGATGTTTTGCTTGGCACTTGATTTCTGTGGGACCATAAACCCTCTTTCCTTTAATTTTTGTCCTATTTTTTTTTTTAAGTAAAAAATACATCTGATGGAGATGTTTATCTCAGGTTTTTTGTTTTTTGT
Source organism: Callipepla californica brunnescens (assembly GCA_023055505.1). Taxonomy (NCBI): domain Eukaryota; kingdom Metazoa; phylum Chordata; class Aves; order Galliformes; family Odontophoridae; genus Callipepla; species Callipepla californica. The sequence goes on along the minus strand of JALIRH010000023.1, from coordinate 3,883,089 downwards.
TGCTTTTTTTTTTTTTTTTACATTCAAGCTGAAATAAAAATAGCTTACACTGGACTGTAAATTGAAAACTATTGAGAAAGTACAGTAGTTTGAAAATGAAAGAGGGTAGGACTTTAATTATTAGAATATTTAAGAGAGAAGTGTAATTATGCAATGTATTTTTCTTGCAAGCAAAATAGAACTCATAGAGCATATTCATAGAATAGATTTATTCTCCCTGTGTGGGCTGATTGTGTTAAGAGCATATACTTGAGGAAAACTTCATAAAAATGTTTCGAAGTTCTGTAACAGTTATTTATCTGTTTGTATTTTATTCCTGCGTATTTGTGAAGACGTGGTTATTTAGGATTATGTTTTTCTTATTTTAGGGTAATTTTGGCGAGGTATATAAGGGAACATTAAAGGATAAGACTCCTGTTGCTGTAAAAACTTGTAAAGAAGATCTTCCTCAGGAACTGAAAATAAAATTTCTGTCAGAAGCCAGGTAGGTGCTGCTCTAAGGTTGTTGTTGTTGTTTTTCCCAACTTTTCTTACTATGTAGATTTACAAAGTGGGACCTTTGCAAGAATTTGAAGAAGTAGCAGTCAGACCTTTTCCTTTTTTTAATCCTGTAGTACTTTCGCTGTTGCCCTGATGACTATACATACACCTTTTTAATGCGTGTGAACAGCAAGCACTTGCACGAGTTTAAACCTCCTTGGCAATCTGTGCCTATATCCCATAGTATTGGTATTGTAAGTGCATCCATTTAGAACTTCTTTGATACATGCCACGAGGACTACAGTAAGACTAGAAGAAACTGTTAATTTAAATGAGGTTATACCAGTCATAAATTCTAACTTATGTGCTTGTCTAATGCATTTGGTTGCATCTACAGTACAGATTTAGTAACATCTTTCTGCTGTATTGTGCAGTAAGTGGCAGTCATGTCACAGCACACTAAATATTCTGAATACAGACAGATTATGTGGCTGTCTGCTTAGATAGTTTCTAAAGACCTCAGGCTCAAGATACAGGGATCAACTGAGATAATCGTATAATTGTTTAAATTAAAATTTGTTGTTCTAGCTGTGAAGCACCAAGCTATTATAATCAGTGTATGTATGCTACTGTATCTGCAGAGTGTTTTTAAAGAGCTCATAACTTGGCAACCACAGAGATTTGTTCATTTCCTTAGCAGCCTGCCACTAAGGGAGCAGTGTTGTATGGAATATTATATGAAATAAAAAACAAAAACCTTAAATTGGTTATTTTTCATTAAATCTATATGTCCCAGGTTTTTCTCTCATTTCTAGAAAAATTAGGAAAAAGATGAGGTAGTTTAAGTTATCAAATAGTAGAAGCAGCATATGAAAGTTAAAAGGTCTCTCGGGTATTCTTCCTAGACCTTCAGTCCGCTTATAAATCATAGCATGCTGGTTTAGGCTGCAGATGTTCTTATTAAAGTATCATGTAAGAAGATGTAAATGCTTTTGCTTAATTCCAGAAATTAAAATTGCAGTATTTATATTCTTCTAAAACTTAGTATATTCATTAGACTTGTGAATTAAAACCAAAATGAGTGTGCATTTGGAAAGTGTAGCAGGAAAATGTAGAGGCATGTATTTTCAATAACACTTCTCTTCTGATACACCACTAACATGGTGTTTAATTACAAGGGTTCCTGAGAAACTACAACCCTGTCAGAATATTCTTCAGTTACACAGATGAAATGTTGCGTAGGCAAATATTGAATGAACTACTAGTGTTCAGACTTCATATTTGAGTAAAAATACCCTCAACCAGAAGAGTGATTGATCAGTGACACTGATTTTTAATTGATAACAGTAATTCTGTTGAAAATTCTATTAAGAATGTAAGATGTTTTTCTGCTTAATTGGTTTGTACGATAAAGTTTATTAATATAATAAACTTACTGTATGTTTTTCAGAATACTCAAACAGTATGATCATCCTAATATTGTAAAACTTATAGGAGTTTGCACACAACGGCAGCCTATTTATATTGTTATGGAACTTGTTCCAGGTAATTTTTTTCCCTTTTCTTTCATTTAAAATGCATTCTTTTCTATGTCTATACTTGCATTCTGAAGATATACCTCAAAAGCTCCTTCTTTGCACATCCCTAGAGATATTCTTCAGACAAGTACCTGCTTAGGAATGGAGTTAGCTTCTCCAGCTAGTTGCAGATTTTTCTGTAGGCATTGAAAGCAGTAGAATTTGCTACACGGGATCTCAGCCATATCTTCATTTTTTTCCTGCTAAGATATTAAATGCTATTTCCTTATTAATAATTTTATATAGTGTCTGTTAAGATGCTTGTACCTGAAGAAACTTCATTATTAGTAGTGTTTAATAAATCAGATTTGGATAGTCTTTGATGTAAGAGCTTTTTCTTTATCAAAATACATTGCTCAGTTCATGGGTTGCTTGTGATTTATTTTGGTAATCTTGTGTTCATGTTGCTCACCAGTGGCTGAAGAGAATCTCAAAGTATTGGGATGAAGAGCTGCCTTTTCAGCAATTTTACCTCTCTGTTGTTTCTCTTAACTGTAAACTATCACTTTGGTGCCCTCTAGTACTGTTTAGTACTGTGACCCTGCTTTATCTGTCACTAAATTTGTCCTCAAAACTGTATTATAGGGTGTTCTAAGAATCATTTTGTTTGATTAGATTGTTAATAACTCTTGAGGACTGACTTTATTACAAGAGTGAAAATGCAATCGTTGACCTATTAGATTCTTCTGCCTTTACTCAATCAGGTTATATTAGCTCAGTGTATTTGTACTGTGATTTATTTCATTAAAATGAAGACTGGTAGCAGTGTCTGGACTGTAAGGTCTGTTTTGGTAACTTCTCCAGACTTCTCTGCCAATTAATATAAATCCTGATTTTTTAACACCTTTATCATTCTATTTCAGGCTTATAAAGTTGTAGAACAAGTTGTTGAAACGTTTTAATGACATTTAAAGGCATTGTTGCCATGTAAAGGCAATACTTAAAGGAAATATTGAAGGTCTTTCTATGCTTCCCATTCCTACTTTGCAGTCTACATCTATGCAGAAATTCTTCTTCCTCCTGACTTTTAAACTGCAATAAACTTTCTAATTCCTTTCTTGTTTTGCTGGTCTGCAAGTCCTCTGGCTAGCTTCCGTGGTTCCTACCCTCAGAATTGCCATGCTGTGTTCAGGTCATCACACTTTCCCATATTCTTTTGGGAATTCAAACTTGGCTACCACACTTGTGAGACTGACCAAACTGTCTGGAAAAGATAAGATTAGCAAATAGAACACAAAAGATTTAAGTTAGTTCAGGAAAGTTCTGATATTAGTTTCCAGTTTTCTGAATGACAGGTTTGGTTGAGATAACCTAAAATAATTATTATTAGGGCTTTGGTTTGCTATTCAGTGTTTTTAATGGTGGTAGGTTTTGCCTGTGTTTTGTTTTAAATATACCTTAAGGTATTTAGGGAGATTAATTCTGGATTTCTTTCTAATAACTTAAAAATGGCATGGTTTAGGTTAGAATTCTGTTTTGTGTCTGTCTTATACGTTGTTTGCACTTTTTCTGTTTTTATATTCCAAATACATATTTCCTGTGTATTTTCTGTGTCTTTTGAGGCTGCTGTGATGATTGTTTTTCATTGCAGATTTAGATTGCAATTTAGGGATTCTGTCATTAACTATCTTTGCAGAGAAATCCTTTTTTCTTCCCCCCCAGCTGTCCCAAACATGAATAGAATTTCTAACAATGCATCTGGATACATAGTTGCATTTATGTATCTGTGCATCAGTGGAGAAAACAGAGAAGATGTGCACCCATTTTTAAGCTTTTGTGCATCCTTTGTTTCGTGCAGAAATAAAACTCAGATGATCTCCCTTCCCCTGGCTGGCAACTTTGGAGCCAGATCCCTCCTCTGCCTTGTCCTGCATGTATTCCTGCAGGGACCTTCACAAATGGAGAGGGGAGGAATACTCTGTTAGTGGACTGTGGCAATTTGCTCAAGAGCATTTGGGTGCGAGGTCAGTCTAGTCCTTCTGGCTTGTGAGACATGTAATGTGAAGAGCAGTCCTTTAAACTGACTGAGATAGAAGGCCTGGAAAGTAGAAACTTTTTTTATTACTTTAGCCGTATTTTTACGGTGATAAATACTGATGATAACCCAGGCTTAGAAGGTTTTATCAATCAGATTGAAAACATAACAATAAGAGACTTAATTTTTTTGTTTAGTTTAGTTTTGTGTGATTCTGTTAATAATTGGACAGAATGCAGTACACTGGTGAAAGACAGTTTCTTCCAAGGACTCAGAGATCAGAGCAAGTATTTTAAAAAGCATATGCTTTAATGTTCTAATAAAATATGCCTACTGACCTACACAAGATGCAGTCTCTTTTGCATTTTAGAAAATCTTTTTTGAGTGATATGCATTTTAATATAAGAAAAAAATAGATTAAAAAAAAACAAACAAACTGTGTTCTCCTGGTTCTGGATAAGCAGCTGGCATCATTGCACAAATAAAGAGGCATAAGAAACAGAATCTCTGAAAAGATTATATTCTCCCAATGGTTTCATATTCTTCTTGACAAACAGCATAAATGAAATACTCAGTAGGTTGTGTTGTTACCTACTGACAAGAAACTCCTGTCAGTATTCTAGGGAGCATTATTTTGCAGGGATTTGCTTCAGATTTGTTTAGAAAAGTGTTTATTGTGTGATGACATTTGTTATTGCATTCTATGTGTTGGTCTCCTAATTGATAAAAAAAAAAACCAACAACCCACAACACCATTTATTTAAATTGAGTGACTGTGACCTTGTCATTTTGTCGTGTAAACAATTTGTCTTTGTACGTTAACAGAGGCCTAGAAAACATACTTAAATCTATAGACCTAAGTTACGGTAAAATAGCTGCTGTAAAAGAAACATTTGAGCTACAGATTTAGTTTAAGAAGGTTGATTTCTGATTGCGTAATGAATAAATTCATAATATCATTTAAAGCACACCTGCTACTAATAAATTCACACTTTTTTACTTAGATGGCATTGAATTATTAATTGAAAAAGCCTGCTAACTGGATCCTTTCAAAGGCACAGTATTAAAGTTGCCGTTTGGCTTCTAGTCTATCGTGTAATAAAAACAAGTGTGAGTTTTACAGAAATGTAATTCTTTTCTGTAATTTGTTTTTTTTTTTTTATTTTTTTAATTTTTAGTAAGCAACTGAGAGCTCTGTTAGGACATCATGTCTGTGTAACAGCATCATTTTAATGGGCTCTTTCTCATAGAAATTTCTTTTTCTTTTTTCATAGTTAGGACTCTTTCTTTGTGTGATCACTTTGAAAATGTTAAGACTCCTACAAAGAAGGAAAATTTGAGAATATTCCCCATGCTATTATGTCCACTATTTTGCATCACTTTGCTTCCTGATGGAAGTTGGACTTCTCTTTGTTGTAAGCTTACCCTTCCTCACATTTTCTTATTTCATATTTATGTCTTCTGCTCTTCTCATTCCTATGGGTTATGATGGTACTTGACAGTGTGTTTGTGCCTGCCCAGCAAATCCTCCCAGCCATGTGTGCAGGCTTCTAGACACAGAGTCTCAGCCTTAGGCTTCTGGGCAAGTGTTGTGATGTTGTGAGTCAGGGAGCTTGTGAAATGGGATCCAGAGTCAGTGTAATAACTTGTAGAGTTCATTGCACATTAAGGCACACCAGTCTTACTCACTGACTGTTTGCTGATCATCTACACTGCACATGCACAGTAAGTGGGATGCATGCATTGGAGGACTTTATTTTAAAAGCAGTTTGATATTCACATAAGAAGCCTTGGTTTATGGTATAAGAAACTTGGTTTATGATGTAAAACTTGACCTGGAGACAGTAGTGTGCAATGTCTGTCCCATCTGATTCTGACTGTATTGAGGTTACAGAATAGGAAAAAAAACAACAGTTTTTTGGTTGCTCTTTTTTCCTTTTAGGACTCTATTGTCAAAGTAGGTTTCAGGTGCTATTGTAACATAGGTAGTTAGAAGTCCGTGCCAAAAAGACACGTATTGTTTTACATTGTAGTGAAATAAATCTTAATTGAATTATCAGGCAATTAATTTTATTTTTTGCATTGAAAGAGGAGATATGATTCAGATCAGCTCCAGGAAGAGCAGACTGTAGCTCTCAAGTTGCTGTATACTGACCATCATTTTCGTACTTTTCACTACTGAAACATTAGTATTGTGAGAAACCAATAATTACATAAGTTGCTGTAAGTTATTTTATTTGCGTTGTTCTTACTCTTCTTCTTACAATTTCATAATGCAGTATCAGATAAGCAGGTTTGTTAAGGTTTACTGCTAAAAAGCTGTTTGAAGGAGGTTTTTCTGATACCTTCTGACCTAAAAATGCAAATATTGAAACGATACATAATTTAGTGTGTTAACTTTGTAGTAATCTTTTAAGCTGCATTTCAGTTTATGTTCAGTTTATCCTAAGAAAGGGTTGAAGTTAAATGAGAATTGTTAATGAATTTCAGGAGAAGAAGCTGTTGAGATGTGCCACGTGTTGATGTTAGTATAGAGACTTGAATTTGTATTGTCACATATAATTGACTACAGATTTAATCTAACTGAACAGTAATGTTGTAAAGGTGGGATTCTGGTTTAACAGTTGTTTGGGGAGTGCTGCTGCATATTTGAGACTCTAGAGTCTTCACTGTAAAAATGTTGTGATGTAGATAAGGTGTTCTCAGGAACAATTTCCATTACGTGGAGCAGAATATGATTTATATAATTTTTCTGTGATGCCACATCAATTTACAAAATCAGGTGTTATACCCATATTTTTCAGGTTAATTATAGAAGAAGTAATAATGAAGAGCTGCTTTGATACTCAGAAGAAGAAAAGAACAATTTGCCAGGCTCTTAAATGCCACACAGGCCATATGGAGTTTTCATAACAGCTTGTTTTTAGCAAGTTTAGATAACGATCAGAGAAACTCCCTGTAACGCTGCTAGTTTTGTCTGTACACAGTCTAGATAGAGTCCAGACTGACAGCCTGAGAAAGGAGATCTAGAATTCTGCTAGGATGCAGAAATTACCTGGAAAATGTTGAAGGGATTGAAAAACTTGCCTCCTTCTTTGCAACTGAACTCTGCATCTTTTCACGGGAAAGACAGGAATGAGAGAAAGTAGGACAACTTTCTCTTTTATTCTTCTTAAGTAATATTATTTTGGTCCCAGCTTCACTTTTAACATACAGCAGTTTCTTCTCTCCTATTATAGTAGTTTTAATTTGAAAATAAATGATTTTAATTCACTTAATTCACTGAAACACTCAGGATCACTTAATTCTATTTTCAAAAGAAAATCTTAATCATACAATCTCCTATGCAATCAAAAAGAACTTGACAGAGTCTTTTCTTTCTCTTCAGAGGAAGAAAAAAAACAACAAAAAAAAAAAACAGAATACTGTGATCCATAAATGCATACAGCAATTCCAAGTCATATAATTCTTTCTTCAACTTTGTTTGTTCCAATTGACTTGGGTTTTATGTTGCCCTAATTTATTTCAGGGCTAGGAACTTCACATAATTGTCAACTGTGTGTTTTAAGAGTGGAGGATTTTAGTGATAACTGTATAATCTTGTGGTACAGATACTACTTCATACCAATAAGTTATCAATATCAACAGTTTAACCTTCAAAGGTTCCTTCAGAGTCTGTACAGGCTATCAAGGTAAGCACCATTATCACACCTCCACTGTCCCACCCTGGAAGGATTTTCTCAGCTGACTGCAGATGCAGGCATCTCCGTAAGCTGTAGCTGTTGAATCATGATGTTAGAAGGAAGCTTGCAGTGAATTTTTTCCCTGATCCACTCCTTTCAGCTATTGGACTGTTCAGTCACCAGCTTATATCTTACATTCTGTTTCATGTTTCTACAGAGTTTAACATTTTCATAATTAATAGTTAAAATTGTATCCCAAAATACTTTTAAACTTTTATTTTTAAGAATGCAGCTTATCTGTTGAGCGCTAATGTAATTTCCTCTAGCTTGTGATAGAGACTCTAATAACTAGATCTTCTCTCTGTACTAGATCTTTACTAGATTCTGTTCTGAACAGTTTTTCAGGAGTTATCTTCTCTATATTTATTCTGTAGCTGTTGTCCAATCTAGTGTATCAATTATCTGCTCTGAGTGTGCATTTCTGTACATTTTTCATTCTAGTGCTAAGTGCTTTGTACTGAGACACTTGTCCACATTCCCAGTGCACCCACAGAATTCCTATTTGGTAGCAGATATGTGTTTTCAAAAGAACCAAATCCCCCTAATTAATTGCATACTGTGTTTGTGTTTCTTGTTTAATAAGTCAGCTCTTGCTGACTTATGTTGTAGGAGATCAGTTGAACACTTGCAGCTGGAAACAAGTTGAGGGATGATCATGTTCTGTAATCTGATTGTATAAGTTTGTCTGAATTTGTCGTTAACTGTGACCTATTTATGTTCAGCTTTTACCTAGACACACCCAACTTGTTTTCAAGGTGAAGTTCTGCAAGGTCATTAACATTTATCTCTGTAAGTGATTAGGGTAACCTGTTCAGATTTGAACTGAATTGGGATGCAAATTAAGCGTGCCATTGACACAGAAACAATTCAGAGGTGACAAGTTTTATTAGCTCAAGTGCAGCACTGCATGATTGCTGCTATGCCGGTTCCTAGGCATATTCAGAAGGGACAGAGCCATTTCCGTAATACCTGTAACGGAATCTGATACAGCCATTACTAGCCCAAGCTCTGGGGTTCCCTCTGTACGTTTTTCATGCTGTCCTGACTGTATTTGGCTTTGTTCCATCGTGTTTTACTGTTTTGAGATTGAGTCGATTCCTTTGCTACTTTCTGTATGCTACAACAATTTGACCTCCAGAGGACACATTGCTCTGGAGGCATTTGCAAATAAAGACAAGCATTCTTCCTCACCTAGTAGGCCCTCATTCTGGCCTTTGGCAGAAATGACTGCAACACACTATATAATGGAGGAATGCCTGCAGACTCAGTATAGCTGGTCCTACAGTGAAGCTGATGCAACCTTCTAAGAATAACCTGATTTTTGTGGAATTACTCATATCTTATGTATTCAGTGATATTTTCAGGCATAGCACTAAATTATAGCCAACTCTGAGTATCTCTGCTCTTTGCTATACTGAAGCTAAGCACATTTGGAACCAAAGTCTTGGTGCTGAGACTGAGGTATGTGCTATTTTTTTTTTTTGCCGACATGATGAATAATATCCACATACTCTTGAGTATTGCTGCTAGTTGGAATACCTAAATAAAATAGTTGAATGAACAAGACCTGACTGTACCTGAGAGTAACATGTACATTATAGCTTTCCTGAGCCTGAAGATTAATTCTGCTGTCTCTGACAGCAGCTGATTACAGTTATAGGCTTGGAATTCTTACTGTTACTTAATTTAAATGTTATGTGACTCAGCTGGTGTGTTGTTTTCTGCTTTGTACGTTTTTGTTATTTTTTTTATTCTGTGCTTTTAGTGACAGCGAGATCTGCATAGAAATTATTCTTTTTTCCCCATTACTTTCTCTTTAGGAATTCCTTAATTCTTTAGTCTCTGGCTACTGGCTGTATTGCAGATCACTTACTGACTTTTGACAGAAAGTTTCAGATCTATGTGCTATCTCACAGTTCCATACAGAATTACTGCACAGTGCGTCAGAAATCAATACGAAAGAAAAAGCGGTTGATAGAACTCTATACAGATTCAGATAAGGTGCAGATGTTTACTAGTGATAGTGACTGTGGCTTTGTTTTTCGTTCAAGCTTTTTTTTTTCCTCTGGAAGATAGGTATTGAATCAAATAGTTTATCTGACTAAAACCTAACTGCTTCTAAAACCATTTTCTGTCTGCCCTGCAGCTGCCCTTTGTGCAAATATGACCTCTTTCTCTTGTTTTCTCTCTTACTTCATGCTTTCCTCTTGCTTTCAGTTAAGCTTCCAGCTTCTTTTTATTTGTCTCATGTCTTCTGCAACCAGCCTTGCTTCTTCTTCTGCCACCTGCTATTTCATTAGTAATATCATGCTATGAACCAGACACCCCACCATGGCTTCCTTCTGTCTCTGTGTGTCCAACTTCACCCTCTCCCATTCAGCCTCTTTGCAGACACGTGCATTTAGACCTCATTTCTTCTACATCCCTTCTCCTTTTTTGTAGCATTTTGCTTTCCTAGGAGACTCTGCCTTTTTCCTGCTTTCTGTGTGGTTTCCAGCAGTGAAGAAAGTAGGGCAAACTAGAGTCAGATTTCTTTGCTGTGTAATAGGTAGTGGTCATTAAAAATTCCTTTTAGCTAAGACCTTCTGACAAATTAAAATCAAGTTGATAAAATAAGACTAAAATCCCACTCAACAGTCTTCTTTTCTTGTAAAATTTGAGATTAGTTTTAGATTTTATCTTTTAAAATATTCTAGGTTTTGATGATACAGCTTGTTTCAATGCTATTGAAAAATAAATGAAAAATTCACACATTATCAAGTGGACAAAAGATATACAGTAATGTGAAATCAACTAAATGTGAAAATTCAGTTTTTCTGTAGCTGCAGAATATTCTCTGCGTTTGATTTTTAATTTTTTTTTAGTTTTATTTGTTGTTATTCATTCACGCTGTCACTTTTTGTTTTAAATAATATATTTATTAATGTATGTTCATTTAGAAATAAATATTCATTGTTTAGGTTATAAAAGAACTGTTCTTCATGTACATTCTGTTGGGGAATCTATCTCTGCCATCTAATCTGCTGTCCCTTTAAGGGCTATTGACTATCAATTTTTTTAAACATAGTCCACTTAACAAACAAAAGACTTTCTGGGGGAAGATTATTTTCCTTTTAGTTTTTGAAGTAGGTTTCTTTTACCCACACGTAGACTTGTATCCTCATCATTACAATACTAATCATACATGTCCAAGTAGTCTGGGCAGAATTATTTTGTGTGACGTGAAGGACAAAATGTTGTCTGTTGATGCCTTGCTGTAATTTCTGGGTTCCTCTCAGCTGGTGATGGCAGGCTGATTTTGGGAATCAGTAGTTAACTGCAGCACAGTCCTTGTCTTCATGCTCCAGTTTAAGACAAGGTTGCTGGTCATTGTTAACATTTTCCTCATTTGAAGTATATTACTGCAATAATCCATTATCATGTTAAATGAAAGCAAAATAGCATGTCTAATGAGTTCAGTCCTTTCTGTCAGCTTCATTTTAATGCACTTATTAATAATGAATCATCTGCACTGTGATGTCATAGAATCATAGGATCCTTAGAATTGGAAGGCACCTATAAGGGTCATCTAGTCCATCTGCCTTGCAGTCAACAGGGACATCCACAGCTAAATCAGGTTGCCCAGAGACTGATCCAGGCTCACCTTGTAAGTCCTTAGGGACAGGGCTTCCACCACTTTTTGAGGCAGCCTCCATCAGTGACTCACAGCCCTTACTGTAGAAGTCTTTTCCCTTATATCTCACCTAAATCTACCATCTTTAAACTTGAAACCATTTCCCCTTGCTCTCTCATAACAGACTCTGCTAAAGAGACTTTCCTGAAGCTCCCCTGTAGACATTCAGATGCCACTCTCAGTTCATCTCAAAGCCTTTTCTTCTCCAGGCTGAACAGCTCAGCTCTCTCAGCCTGTCCTTGTAAGAGAAGTGTTCCATCCCTTGGTTCATTTTTGTGGTTCTCCTCTGGATGCGCCCCAATAGGCCCATGTCCTGTACTGAGGACTCTGCATGTGGACATAGTAATCCAGGTGAGGCCTCACGAGCATTGTGGGGCAGAACCATCTCTCTTGACCTGCTGGCTGTGCTGCTTTTGATGCAGCCCAGGATATGGTTGGATTTTTGGGCTTAAAGGGCACACTGCTGCCTCATGTCCAACTTCCCATCCACCAGTACCCCTGGGTCCTTTCTGGCTGGTCTGTGCTCTTGAATTTTAATCCCTCAGCTTGTATTGGTAGTGGATGTTGCATCGGTCTGGGTGCAAGACCTTACATTTGGCATTGTTGAGCCTTCTGAAGTTCTCCTGGACCCACAGCTCAAGACTGTCCAGGTCCCTCTGCATGGTGTTTCATCCCTCTGATGTGCTGACCATACCCTGCAGCTTGGTGTCATCAGCAGACTTGCCTCTGAGGGTGCACCTCAACCTCATTGTCAGTGTCAGTGATTCACATATTAAAGAGTATTGGTCCCAGCACTGATTCCTGGGGGACACCACTTGTCACTAATCTGCATCCAGGCACTGAGCTATTGGTCACTACTCTTTGGACTCAATCCTACAGACCAGTCCACTGAATGGTTCACTCATTAAATCCATATCACTCCAATTTGGAGAGAAGGATGCTGTGGGGCACTGTGTCAAAGACCTTAGTGAAATCCAGATAGATAACATCAGTGGCTCTTCTCTTGTTCAGTGATGCAGTGTCACCATCGTAAAAGGCCACTAGGTTGGCAAGCAGGATATGACCAACCTGGTGAAGCCAGGTGAAGCTTCGATAAGTTGTGAAGCTTCCTAGTGAAGCCATGGTGATTCTCCTATATCACTTTGCTGTCTTCCACATGACTAAGCATAGCTTCCAGGAGGATCTGCTTCATGATCTTTCCCAGCACAGAGGTGAGACTAATAAGTCACTAATTCCCAGGCTCATTCTTCTTACCCTTCTTAAAAGTGGGTGTGATGTTGCCTTTTTTCCAGTCACCAAGGATTTCACCTGATTGCTGTGACTTTTCAGATATGTTTGCAAGTCGTTTGCCCTGCAGCTCTGGTGCAAACATCATTTCTCCACGTTCATCACTTTGTTGTTTCTTATCTTGTCCTTGTCTCTCAGTGCATGTTATTCTTTCAAATCTTGTTTTCTCCTTTCATCCTTTGCTTTCACCAATATGCATCTCCATTCATACTTTGTTTCCGTCAATGTTAACAGTACTATTACGAAACTTTGCTTGATTATGGAAACATGTACTTGGTTTGCTAAACATGAAAAATGAAGTTTTAACTGGATTTTGCAATATTTCTTTGCAGGTTGTTGAAAAACCTCTGGTTTATGATTTCTGTTACTTCTTAGTTACAGTGAGAAAAAGTAGAGGGAGAATTTGGAAATAATTACACACGAATGATATATTAGTTGAAAAGTGAAATCACAACATTTTAATGAAAGTTAAAGCGTTTTAAAATGAAAGTTAAGCATATTTAAAGCTATTTTTGACAGTTTCTCAAACAGCTGTTTAATTGAAAAACTGTTCAAGAAATGCCACCAATGTATGTTCAGTATTTAAAATAAATAGTAGTAAGTAGCAGCTCTTATTGGCTTTCAGATGATAATCCGTATGAGCAATAAAGAGGACATGCATTTGTTGACTTGAGACAGATGATATGAAACTTGAAATTTGCAAATACAGATGTTGAAGATAAAACATTTCAATAATATTATTATAGCTTGTAAAACACTTATGAATATTGAGTCATGGATCTCCTTCTAGTTAGGTGACTATTGATAGTTACGGGCAGAAGCGCTTTGTGTGACTGTGGACTGTTTAAAGAAACTGCTGCTTAATAAGGTTATTTAGTAAAGGACGATCTCCCAATATTTTAAAACTTACAAGTAAATAATAATTTCTACTGTGTTACTGTGAGTATCAATATTGCTATAATTATTGTTTTTAATTTTTGAATCTCTTATTATTTAATCTTGGTGTTATATATACACAACCTGGATATTGATATAGACAGATAAAGTAGAAGATTGCCTGTCATAATTTGAAAACTTTATATATGTCCAGTGTCAGCACTTATTAGTACAAAAATGCCACAAGTGCCTAGAACAAGTAGGAAGGGAAACATTTGTGGCACTGGCTAAAAAGATCACTGAAACATGAAGTACTCCTAGTCATAACTGCCATTAAATTCAGGGATTGCTAAAATTAAATATCTTGTAAACAGATTTAACATATTTCTTCACAGTTTCTTGGCTTTTGGCTTCCTCTCGTAGATCACAGGTTGTTTTTTGTTTTTTGTTTGTTTGTTTTTTCTCTTGCAGAATTTCAGCTTGGTTTTGCATGCTCTATTAATTGTACTGTTACGTAGTCATAAAATACATAAAGTACAGTATAAAGTTTGTATTATAAAGTATGGCCACTTCTAGATGTTGATATTGTGGTATTTTCACACTGTTAAAATGTCTGCATATAACGGGAAATATTTTATATAATCCCATGAAAGTCTGCTTTTAAGGAATCCAATTATTGTAGGCAGCCTTATTATAATCATAATGCTTCCTGCTTATATACTACATATTGTCATTTACTTAATAAAATAAATCAATCATTTTAGCTAGATACTCCAGTTCTGTTACTTATTCCCCTATAAACCCCAAACTGGTAGTTGATTTCTGCTTGGTAGTAATTCTGTAATGGTCTGTTTATTTCTGTAGGACTTAGAGTGGTTGAAGCAGATCTCATTTCACAGTAGTGTTATGTGCCATTAACTGGAATATCAGCCAGCCATGTAGCATGCAATGGAAATTCTGCAACTAGAAGAAAGCGTTGCTTAGTATTTTGTTGCCATCTAGTTCTGTTCCAGTTGTATCATAGTCAGATTGGTTTGTTTATTTCATTTTTATCAACAGTTATTATATTGGAGATTATGTTCTTCGCTGCAAATAATGAATTGGGGGTTATATTAAAACTTGTTTTCAGAAGGGCATGAAGATACTGCATAGCTAGAGTTCTGCGCCAAACAGTTTGTGTTGATATCCTCAGCTCTGAAAGTGTTCATGCAGAAGCTTTCCTGTGCACATGAATAGCTACAGTAGCCAATAGAAGTCAGCATTTGCAAGTAAGAGTAATTCTGTTAGTTAAAGAACACACTGTTTTGTAACAATAATGAGGATAATCAGGTTTAACCTAAAATGACATGTATCCTGTATGGAATAAGTTGTATGTATTGTTGCTGTTTTTATTTTGTCAGCAGCTGAAAGCACTTTCAAATCAGTATTGAACAGAGTATTTAAAAGGCATTTTCATTACCTCTCCTGAAGGGAAGATACCAGAAAAAAAAGAAAAACCAACAAAAACATTCTTGCTGCCTTTTTTCACTATTGCAATAAGAAGACAGATCAGGGTAATTTTTATTAAAGATGTGTTTTGATGATAGGCATAAATATACTGTATTCAGCGTGGTGTATGCTATGCTGTTTTTTCCTCAGAACTCTAGAAGTTCATACAGTACGTGCCAAACACTGAAAATCAGTCACATCCCGATGGTACAATTGTATATTAATACCATAAGAAATTAAAGGCTCACACTCTGCCAGTTCGATGCATCCTGACACAAGAAATTAAGCAGCTTTCAATGCTGATCAAGAATGAGACGATAAAAACATGTATCTTACTATGATTGCCTAAATGTATTAGAAACAAATTTATAATCTGTGTTATTTCTAAATTCTGGAATGGAGATGGTTAACTTTTCATTTGATACCTCATTTCCACTTGTTATTTGAGAACAGAGCTCTTACTGTTGATTGTGGAGACAAGTAACTCATTTGTACAGTGAATTTTTATGCATTTGGAGGAAAACCATCTTTTAAATAATTATTTTACTGATTTAATTTTTCGTATTCAGTTCAGAATTCTGTTTTACTGTTTACATAACTCAGAATGTATGTTTAAGTTACTTTTAATGCTTTTTTCTCTGACCATTTTATCTGAACCTCAGTGAAGATGAGTTTAAATTCCTGTTAGGCAAATAGAGTTTTGATTTAAGTAGTCTCTGTGTTCTATGTGTTAAATGAAGGACAGTAAAGTATTTCGTAACAATATTCTTCTGGAAAGACAAAATTTGACACGGAAGTGTCTGGGAGAAAGTATTACAGTAATACTGAAGACAGAACCTCTATGTGACAGAGTTGCTCCTTTACCCCAAGTGTTTTATGGAATCTTGGACTTGTTTAATTAAGGGAATTCTGTGTTTAAGCTAGATTATCACCTCAGGAAAGTGAGGTAGAACATGCCTTTGGCTTTTTATCTGGATTCACTTCAGCATGGTGAGTTACAGGGCTCATCTACTGTACTCCTTAGAGTACCTCCTTAGAGGTCCCTCAGCCTGAGGTGAGACGTTCCAAGGCAGTTAACTCTTCAATGGCCTGGAGCCTGGACCCTACATGTCCCTGAAGTCTCTTTCTTTGTCTCATGTGACCAAAATTCAGACATTCTCCAGCATATGATTAATCCACTTACATGATGGGAAAGTGAAGAAGTTTGAAAATACTGCCTCTACAGTAATTTCAAGTAATGTTTTTGCATGGTTGGACACACAGCTGACAAAGCAAACTGAACTTTGGCACTTCATCTGTTGCACGTACACTGCTCTACCACACAATAAGTATTTTGAATATTTTTAAAGTATCAAGAATAAGTTTATAGATGTACAATATAGTGAAGAAAAAAAAACATGAGCAGAAACAGCATTGCAGTTTTCACATTAACATATCTGTGTATATTGCCTTGCTGCTTCATCAGAGTAGCTGTACATGTCCCTGACTTCTTTTTTTGTCTTCTTTCTTTATTCCTCCTTCATTAATTTTCCTATAATTGGCTATCAGCAGTAGTAGTGGAGGATTAAGTTGTAAGTTATGTCAGTTTGTAGGTATTGGTTTGAAGGCATTAGTGTGCTTCTCGTAGTACAGATAGGTTATCCTGGACATCTAGGATAACCTATAGATAAAATGTTGCAGACTTACATAAATTGTAAAAAAGTAATTTGTCTTCCATCTTCTTCATGATGCTCAGTTCGTAAGGTACCAGTGTATTTAAAGTACCTAATGAGAGAAGGTTTGCAGTAGCTATGTAGTTGTATTGCTTTTATTTCATCTCAAGCCAGTGTCTACAGGTAATCACGACCCTCTGAAAAGCAAAGCTTAAGCCTTTCTGTAAGAATTTGAAGTCTTAATTTTAGAGACACAAGCATTTTGAGTACTCGTGACAGGAATCGGTAAGGGTAAAAAAAAAAGGGTTAGTAAAAATCACTACAAATTAAGTAATTACTAATCTTAAAAGAACACTTATGAGTAGAATCGCTAGTAGTTTTCAGTACAGACTTCAGTCATTTTTCATACTGAATGCTCTGTTAATTACCATGCAGTATATATACACATTATCAATTAGATTAATTTGATTGGAGAGTTCCATTCTGTAGGAGGGAACGTTATAAAATAACTTTGTTGCTGTTTGGCCGATTAGAAGTTGAGAGTGGAAGAATGTTTATTTTCTTTGCCCTCATTGTTATTTCCAAGGAAGAGAGTTCAGCAATAACTGTTTTGCTTTGAAAAATAATTCTACACTTGCTGTAAGGATTTTAACCTACAGTTAATCTGATTTTGTTATAGCACTTTGTACAAATAGACCTTTCTCATTTAAGGCTTGTTTCTTAATTTTTAATATGACTGTGTGCAAAGACATCTTTTCTTTTAGTATATCAAACCAAACTTATCTGTCTTTCAGTTCTTTCTGAAGTAGTTGTTGGAAATTCTTGTTGTTCAAAATAGAAATAGTGATTGATTGAGGATAATTTTTTTTAGGATGGTGCATAGCATCATGGAACAGCTTGGTTTTGAAGAGATGATAAAGATCATCTGATTCCAAGCTCCCTGCCCTGTGTGGGAACACCTCCCATAGATTAGGCTGACAGGGGTGTCATCCTAGCTGGCCCTGAGTGCTTCCATGTGTCCTTATGTGCTCTTTCTGTAAGGTTCCTTAATGTGCTCTTCCACGAACTGTGATTCCATTTGTTGAGATTGGAAGAATTTCACATTCATAAAGGCTTACTAGTCATACTTCCTAATTAAAAGGTGATTCCTATGTACAGAACAGTAAGTGCTCGGTATATAAACAAAATTATTTTCTTCGGTTCTGAATGCAGTATTGCTGGTTTTATGTGTGCAGAGAGTGAGGAGGAATTGTTTGAAAATGATTTTAACTGTCCCCTATAACCAGAATGCTTCTGTTTACACGTGCAATAAATTACACATACTTAAGGGAGTTTTTAATCTTCCTTCTCTCTGGCAATATCTGGGAGTCAGCTACAATACTGTCAGTAAGCTCTCATTAAAAGAAGGAGGATGGTTGCTCAGTTGAGTTTGCAGTAGCATTCTTTTCTTTTAAGATTTCACGAGAATTTAAAATTAAATATTCCAAGATAGAACCTGTCAGACTTTGAAGGTGTAATGTATGTAACTATCTTTTAGAAGATAAAATGGAAGTAATTTGCAATTGGCTTTAGTTTCAAGGGCATCCAGTCAGGCCTTCATTTTCCATCTGTGGATTATCCAGACTTTGAGTGAAAGACATTGTAGGCTGCATTGTGCACTCTGGATGCAGTATTTGCCAGCTCATCTTCCTGCCCAGCGTGAGCTGTGCTTGAAAAAAATGAAATAAAATTGCTCACCTTTCCTGTAATTGTACTTTCTGTTCTGTCAGTCTTGTTTTAAATACTTAGATGACACACAGTTTGGATTATATGGTTTGTCCGAACCTTTTGTTACTGTTATAAATTGCTTTAAGCAGGCTGTGTTTAGCTGTTATATACATTCATTCCTTTTTAAAAATTGCCAGAGGTCTGAGACTGAAGAAAGAATGTGTCAGATAGTATTAATCACGTTTTATTGGAACCTGGGTAGTAAGAAAATAGGATGCCAGCAACTAGAAGTGTGCCCAAGAGGTCCTAACCAGGCCCAGTTCTGTTTAACATCTTCATTACTTATTTGCTTTATGGGGCAGAGTGGACCCTCAGCAAGTTTGCAAGTGATGCAAAACTGTCCCGCAAAGGTCTGCAGAAGTAACTGAGTGACTGAGCACCTCTCCTATGAGAAGTGACAGGAGAGAGCTGAGACTGCTCGGTCTGCAGGAGAGGACACTTGGGGGTGATCACTTCAATGTCTACAAATACCTTAAAGGGAGAGTGGGGAGAGGATGGAGTTAGGATCTTTTCACTGGTGCTCAGTGCCAGGACTGTAAACACACACTGGAACAGAGGAGGTGATTTCTGAACAAAGGAAACACTGTTGTGCTGTGTAGGTGGCACAGCACTGGCACAGGTTGTC
This sequence comes from Callipepla californica brunnescens, assembly GCA_023055505.1. Lineage (NCBI taxonomy): Eukaryota > Metazoa > Chordata > Aves > Galliformes > Odontophoridae > Callipepla > Callipepla californica. The sequence goes on along the minus strand of JALIRH010000023.1, from coordinate 3,863,946 downwards.
CAGAAAAATTGTGGGGTTTCCTCCTTGGAGATCTCCAAAGCCACCTGGGTGTGGTTCTGGGCACCTTGCTGTGGGTGTTCCTGCTGGAGCAGGTTCTGGGCCAGATGGGCCCTGCCAACCTCAACTATCTGGTCATTCTGTGATAATATTTTGTGCCTTTCATAGTACTGCTGTACATACAAAAAAGAAGGTAGGAAAGAGAGAGAGAAAGAGAGAGAGAGGGAGAAAGAGAGAAAGAAAGAAAGAGAGAGAGGAAGAAAATAAGCAAAATGGAAAAAATGTTTTCTATGTATTATTTTCTCAGAATTTTCATTAAGATACAACATACTGAGCCATCATGTTCAAATCTGCGTTCTAAAATAAATTCTATCAGTGGGAAAAATGAATAAATGAAGGATGCAGTAGTTGGTGGTTAAGATACTAATTCACTTTTCTGTTGCTCCATGATAATATTTGGAGGGCCTTGTTACACTTTGCAACAGCAAACTATTTTCTTTAACAATCTCTGATGTTATTTCTTACAATATGAAATATAAATAGAAATGGTTTCCAAAGAAAATTCCACATGAAGCTATTAGCTATATAATGTCTTTCTACTTTGCTAAGAAAGGCAGTTTATGAAGTTGTATCGCAGTGCAATTACTTGCAAGAGAGAATTGCTATAGTCAGTTTAGTGCAGTGAGAAGAGAAACAAAAGTCTAGAGCAGTAGCTCGCTACGCCTTTCTGAACAAATATTGTGGCGTGGAAAGCTTCACTATGATTTTTAGGCTTTGCCTGGAACATGGAAGTATATTTTCAAATAAGTGCACCATGAGTGCAGTCTAGCAGTGGAACAGCCTTCCTGGAGAGGAGGAATGATGCCATATGCCTGTCAGTGTTCAGGAGGCACTTGGATAATACTCTCAATAACATGCATAAACCTTTGACTAGCCCTGGAGTGGTCAGGCCCTTCAACTGTAAGGTCTCCGGAAGTTTCTTCCAACCATTCAGTTGTTCTACTCCACCCTAAAATCAGTCATTTTCATGTACCCAGTAGGAATTAATAGTTGTATGCACGGTTATATTGAACTTTTGTAACAGGCATTCTGTGATTAGTGAACTGTATTTATCACTAAGTTAAGTTGTTCTTCTCAGCAGTTCTCATTAACGTCTGTATTTAATGTTGCGCTTCTAAAGATTTTGTTTGTAACAAAATCCAGCTTTTATTCATCATGCAGCATTCTGTTTTCATCCTAGCAAGTGAGTTCTTTCCTTCTCTTGGACTAACTTCAAACTGATGGGTTGACAAATACACTGAATCGTTTCATTCTGTTTGTCCTCTTGACCCTAATGAGAAATAAATACGAATGTCCTATCTGTCACGTCTCACTGTCCACCTTTCTCTGTTTTCCAGGGGGTGATTTCCTGTCCTTTTTAAGAAAAAAGAAGGATGAGCTGAAAACGAAACAGTTAGTGAAGTTTTCATTAGATGCTGCTTCTGGTATGGCATACCTCGAATCTAAAAATTGTATACACAGGTAAGGAAAGTGCTTTTTTTCTCAGTGTTGTAATTTCGATCGTTTGGAGTGCTAACAGATTAAATGTTTATACTGCTTAATGTCAGCACAGAGGTTCTCTAAGATTTTTTTTAAAAGATAAACTTTAACTGGAAGCACGTTGTTATTGCTTGTCTAATACGAAGATGTTTAGTTCATTTGGGTCAAAATAAATACCACAATATTTGGTTTGACTAGTTCATTGCTATTAGTATAGATTGATGATGATGTTTTCACCATATTAATTTGCTTTATGGAGAGCATAACTCATACAATGACAATGAATCATATCAAAAAAATATATCTGTGAAGCTTATGTTTTTGTTTACATCTACTTGCGTGGCTAAACAGAAGTTAAGGTATATGTGCAGTGTGTTTCAGGGAAATCCAGAGATATCTCAGATGATAAAGTAGTATATCTGGACTTCTTTCTATTAAAATATTAGGAATTGCCTAGACTTCATTCTCAAAAATATGGAAGAGGGTCAAGCTTTTTGCTCTCTGGATACACTGTTTCTGTGTTTTTTGTTTGTTTGTTTTTCAGTTTGGTTCTGCCCTGGAGCTGCTTATTCTCAGTTTGTATCAAAGTGAATATGTGAATGTACATGATTTCCACCTACTTTCACTCAAAATACCACAGTGTAAACAGTGATAGGGCTGAAATGTGACTAACAAATGATGTTAGTCCGCTTCTCAGGAAAACTGTAAAGAACAAGTTGTCATTTTTAATACCTGTATTGTTCACTTTTCTTTGTGTGACATTTGTAGATAAACTCTGCATCACTGACTGTATATCATTAACCCACTTCATATTTAGCGCAGTTCTAATGAATGCCATTGTTGGAGATCTGAGATGTGGTGTTTCTCTCTTCCTTTTTTTTTAATCAAAAATGAATTGTTCTAAAGGCTGCAGGAAAAAGAAATAATAAAAAAAAGGTTTATCTTTAAAAACATTCCTCTAACCATAGTAAGCTCGAAATTTGTTTACAAAGTCTTAAAGTATTACTACGTCATTTACATATTTTTTTTATTCTTTTTTTGGGCTTATCATAGGAAACCGTAAACAGAATAGCAATCTTTCTAATAGCTTTTTTTCCCTAAGTTCTACTTTGTTACAGCTTTTTTTTTTTTTTTCTGAGGCAGGGGAGTTGGGGTGCTGTTTACAAAGACAGTGGTTAGAGATTCAAAAAATAAATTTCAGAGAGAATACACATATAGAACTGTCTTACATAGTGGGAAAAGATCAGGAAGCTGAGTACAGTTGTACTATGTGGATCTAAAATCAGGAAACAGAGCTGTAATCTAATCTCCTGTTTTTCTAATGTGATAGACTTACCAGTGCATTTAGTACTGAGTTGAACCTACAAATCAGGAAAAGAAACCTTCCTTTTTAACTTTCAAAATCTTCACAGCTGTTGATTATTATTATCTCAGAATATCACAGAAGATTATTGTTGAGAGCTACCAATTCCTTTAAAGGCAGAAGCAACATTTTTAGTAAGCCTCTCCTGAAGAAAACTACAGTTTCAAAATGCAACCAAGCAGGCAAATTAGCTCTTTGGTAACACTGCTAGTTCCATGAAATCCATAAGTTAATAAATCTAAACGTGACTTTGCAGTATTATTTTATTATTTTCTAGTAAATTCAGAATTTATTCAGTTTTATATCCCTAGACATAACATATGCTTATTATACTTATGTTCTGAATTTGATACCTAAATATAATGAAATGCTCTGAATCAGGTCAGCAAACAACCAAGGTTCGTGAAGTTAGTAGTAGCAGTAGATACACTTTTCTGTGTTTTTTTTCCCTCCTCTTTTCTTCATGTCTGTTTTCCTGTCTGGGGATTTTGAACACTTGTCCAAGATTTCTGTGTACCCTGAAGGCTGGTTGGGTAAACACAGGTCACTCTGAAAAAAGTGCCTCCTGTTTATTTCCATGGAAGGTACAACAATGAGTGCAATAACACCATTTGATAGAGCAGATTGTCTGCTACAAAACACTATTGTTTAAGAGTCACCACCATTAGCTATGCATTTTCACCCACCACGAAGAAGATTCTGCATAACGCACTCGTAAAAATCTGCACCAGCCGAGATGACTCACTGTCCCTGTTGCCATTCCTGCGATGCAGCACTGTGCTCCCATCCACTGTTTGATCTCTATAAACATTCAACAATCATAGTGAATCTCCACAGATGCCATATTTTCTACACAGAGAAATTCAGTGACACACTTTTGCTTCATCCACACTTCCATGTCAGACACCATTTTGTCAGGCTGCCCCTCTGCTGCTGTTTGTCACACAGCAACAAAACTTAATGGGATGTTGGTGGAAAGGTTCATCTTTTACCATACCAGCAACATCCTCCTCTGGTGTCATGGGGCAACATAATGAAATAGGAGTCATTGCTTGTACATTTGTCTAGAAGCACAGAACATCTGTTACTTGCTGGGTGTTCTGTGCCTATTGCATGCAGATCTTTGCAGCAGATAGGTTAAATTAGGGAGTGAGAGGCTAGCACCTAAGAGTCACACTGTGTAGTGCTTTGTCAGCAAGTTCTTAGCGGTACAAGGCTCAGTACTCCTTAAAGGAGTTTAAGTCCCTGTTTATCTGACTACTGAAGATACAGTGATGTGGCAGTGTGATCTCTTCAAGGAATATGGGAGTCTTTGTTCCCTTCTTGTTGAGTCAAGGAAGAACAAATTATTCATGGATAAATTTTATATTGAAATTAGAATGGAACAAATTTATGTATATCAAGAAGAAATTTGGGTATAAAAGAATCATGAATTGTTTTGAAATAGCAGTAAATTTGTTCTCTTTTTGTCACAAACTCAAGTAAAAGCGTTTCTCAGATTGAAAGGAAAAAAGAAAATTAGGAGTGAACAAATTATAGTGGGTTATTTTTTTAATTTGGTTAAAAGTCAGGAGGATGTTATTACTGTTATTAAAGAAGAATCTTAAATATATCTTAAGTAGGTTATTATCTAAAAAATCATTAGATACATTTGCAACAAAATGATTTTTTTTTCATTTCCATGCTAACGATTTTCCACAGCATTCTGTTTGTTGTTGTCTTAAATATTTGTTCAGTACCTTGCTGACTTTGTTTTCTTTGTAGAGTAGGTGACCATTATTTAGTGCCTTGTGCATTTGACTTGCTGTTAAAGACTTGCAGTTTATTAAATGATCTTTAGTGCTACTTTTTATTTGTAGCTGAACTAGCTATACCTAGCCAGTATATTTTAAATCTGAATCTGTTCTGGCATTCTAATATTGCTATCCGAGTCACACCTTGGCTTAGCCTTTCAGTAATTTGGCCAGTGCAACAACTAATCTGCCCTTTGATTTTTACTTCTGTGCATGGTGTGGTATTTCAATGAGTGCAGGTATAAAGACTGAATTTGTCAGACTTAGAATTCTTAATGCCTGCAAGGGATTATTTGATCTGCATTTCCATCTACTCAAGAGTCCATAAATCACTTGTTCTTTGCTCTCTCTTTGTTCTGTCTAAAAAAGCAATAATGAGTGGGCTTAAATAAATAATAATAAAAAAAACCTGCTGCATGAAAGAGTGTTTTTAAAAGAAATAACATAGTTCTCTATGCAGTTATTTCATCTCCATATGATTAAAATGAGTTCAGAGATTTGTTCCCCACTTTTCATTTTACCCCATGCAATTGTTTAGGTAGTTCCATTTATTTCTGTTAATTACAAACAAGATTGGGATGGAGATGTGATAACTTCAGTTGGTTCAATAAGCATTCATGAGTGATATTCTTTAGGAGTATTTGATTTGAACGTGTTGAATGTTCATAATTCATTTTTAGTTTCCAGACCTACCCAGTGCAATTGCTCAGAGAATCTGAACATTTCCACCCCGCCTCCCCTTTCTTTACCAGTATGGTGTTTTAATGAAAATAACTGAAATTATGGTAATACTCAATTGGAAAAGTGTTTTAGTACTGAGAAGAGCAATTGCATTTTCTGTTTTTTTCCGTTTCTATCATTTGGTAGTCAGTACAGCCTTTCAAAATGAGAAAGTCGGGTGTGGAAAATTGTGTTGTAGCTTTATCTACAAGTCATACATTCATGATTCTAATTGAAGCTAGCAGAAATATATATTTATATATGTAGTTAATTGTTTTATTCAGTTATGTTCTCACTCCTTTACTTGATAATTAAATTGCTTTTCTCTTTCCTGAAGAGTTTTCACAAACAAGGAGTAGTTTGATTTTAAAAATAGCAGTTGAAACAAAGTTCAAGATCCAGTATTAGGAGAGAACTATATTAAAAGTTAGAATCTTAAAAGTGATCAATTAGTAAACATTTTCACTAAACTTCATCAGCCTTCATTTATTCATCTGCCAAATTTAGCATAAAATTGGTATCAGACTCAAATTAGTTCTTTTTAGTATGTGAGAAGATGTGAAAAAACAGAATTCAAGGTGTATCCCTTCAGTTAGGCTTTCCTTTCAGACTGTGCAGCTGCTATTCTGGAAATCTGCCATACTTTGAATTAAAGATGTATTCAGTGGTAAGGCATACTTGGTTCCCATTTCTCCATTTTTATTCATGATACTACATCCTTTTTTCTTTTCCTTAGTTCAAATACAGTATTATTTAATGTTGTTTTGTAAGTACAATGAACTCCTCATTAGTAGCTTGATGGGTAGGGATGGTGGTGGGAGGATGGTTGGACTAGATGATCTTGTAGGTCCTTTCCAACCTAATGAATCTATGAATCTATGAATCAATGAATTAAGTTAAAAGTGATTGGCTCTGCTTCACACTATGAAACTTGGGCTCTGTGCACGTTAATCTTGGGTTTCTATGGTTCTGATTAAATATGGGCAGTTAATATTAATTAAGTTATAAATGACTGGGAAAATCTCTCTTGTATCTAGTTTGTGTGCTGTAGTTTTTTTTTTTCTTTTCAGTGTACTAACTGTTAATGTAAAGAATCTTGAAAAGAGGTATCAACCAAGAGTTTGAACTGTTTTGAGTAATTTAGTCTTTTCTTTCTTGTGAGTCTTTCATTTCTTTCTGATGCAATAGCTCACCTACCACAAAAAAGATGAAAAATGATCCTTTCTGCTTAGTGTAGATGCTGTTCTGTTTAGTGTATCAGTAGTAATTTAATTATCTTGGGAATCAAGAAAGCAGTGGTTTAAATCCAAAGCTGAGAGGGTCTCCTTTCTAAGAGAATGGAAGAAATATAGAATCATAGAATGGTTTGGACCAGGTTGCTCAAAGCCCCATCCAGCCTGGCCTTGAATGCTTCCAGGGAGGAGGCATCCACAACCTTGGTGGGCAACCTGTGCTAATGTCCCACTACCCTCACAGTAAAGAACTTCTTAATATCTAGTCTGAATCTACCCTCTTCCAATTTAAAAACATCTCCCCTCGACCTGTTGCTACATGCCTTTATAAAAAATCCCTCCCCAGCTCTTCTATAGGCCCACTTCAAGTACTGGTAGGTTGCTCAGGTCTCCTCAGACCCTTCTCTTCTCCAGGCTGAAGAACCCCAGCTCTCTCAGCCTGTCCGCACAGGGTACATGCTACAGCCCTCGTTTTCATGGCACTCCTGTACCACCTCTTAACAACTCCATGTCCTTCTTGTGCTGGAGGCTCCAGACTGGATGCAGTACTCCAGGTGGGATCTCACAAGAGCAGAGCAGAGGGGCAGAATCACCTCCTTTGACCTCCTGGTCATGCTTTTCTTGGTGCAACCCAGGACATGATTGGCCTTCTGGGATGCAAATGCACAATGCTGGCAACACTCCCAAGTTGTTCTGCTCAGGACTTCTTTCAAGCCACTCTCCAGCCAACATGTATCTGTGCTTGAGATTGCCCCGACCCAGGTGCAGGACGCTGCAACGGGCCTTGCTGAGCTTCAAGAGGTTGGCAGCGGCCCACCAATCAAGCCTGCCCAGGTCCCTCAGGATTGCATCACTTCCCTCTAGTGTGTCAGCTGTACTTCTCAGCTTGATGTCATCTCCAGACTTGCTGAGAGTGCACTAAATCCCACATCCATATCGCCTACAAAGCTGTTAAGTAACGGATCTCAGCACCAATCCCTGAGGAACACCGTTCATTACCAGTGGCTCAATGGACATTGAGCCATTGACCACAACTCTGAATGTGACAGTCCAGCCAATGCCTTATCCATGGTGTGGTCTATCCATCAAATACTTTTTTTCTCCAAATTGATAACATCAGTCGCTCTTCCTTTATCCACTGACTCTGTAACTGAATCATAAAGGGCCACCAGGTTTGTAAGGCATGACTTACCCTCATTGAATCCATGTCAGTTACCACCAGTCCACTTGTCTTTATTTTCTGTGTGCCTTAATAGGGCCTTCAGGAGGATCTGCTCCATGATCTTGCCAGGCACAGAGGTGAGATCAACTGGCCCATAGTTTCCCTTCTTGAAGCTGGGGGTTATGTTTCCCCTTTTCCAATCAGTGGGAACTTCACCAGGCTGCCACGACCTTTCAAATCTGGCGGATAACGGGTTAGCAACTTCATCCACCATCCCTAAAACTCGCTTCCTTGATTTCTCTACCTGCATCCTGTGGAAGACTGGAGTTAAATGGATGTCACTGCCTCCTCTTGGCAATTCAGTGCTCAGTAGAATGGCTCTTTTCATTCTGAAATATCTCATTCTCCTTGATCACATCCATGTATACTGAATTCGTCCTATAGCACAAAGAGCTTAGAAGTTGGTATTGCAATACCTTTGTTGTAATTTCTATAATATTCAGTGCTGGAGATGACTTAGGGAGAAAGACTGTGTTTCTGTGGAATGAATTTGCCTTTATATCATCTAGATGGGCTCATAAAGGTTTATTGTGCAAGCAGTAATTTCTTATAAGATGATATCCACTTCAATAATTCATGAATTTCCCTGAGGAAAGTGTTAAAGACTTCATAAAGGAAAGTATTAGTGAAATAAATATTATATTTGTGACCTTATTTATATTTTTTCCTTGGGAGGGATATCATGCAAACGGTAGTTACTGGTTTTTAGGAAACTTATTAGCCTTATGACTGTATACTTCCATATACACTCATGGTCATTATTAATTAGCTTTTTATGATTAAGTCAGAACAGCATGTATAAAATTAAGCAATGGTACAAAATTCTATTCCTATACTTTTCATATTTTATCATTTATTACTTTATTATTACGTCAAAAATATCTGTTATTATAGTTGATCGCTCTTCAACAAGTAAATCTTTCAGATTTATCATCAGTGATACAGTTGAAGCAGCATATCACTGAACAACTGTAATTTTAAACCTTATTTATGTGATGTCTCTGTTTCATTTAAAATTATATTTTTTACAGTATGAGTATTAGAAGTCATATCTATCCTACTTAAGGCTATATCCACAAATGTAAACAATGATAAAGAGCTGTAAATGTCTCTTGGCCACTTACTTAATGCAGGTATGTTGTTATTGTTAGGGAAAAAAAAAAGGAAGAATCTCCAAAACTTAATTCTGCCGTACTATAAAATATTTTTGTCAAATTTTGTTTCATTGCCACATTACAGTACTTATTTTTAATTTCTTCCTTAGCATTTGTTTTATGAAACCTGTTTTGTCTCTTGTCTAGTGAGCTTCTTTTCACTAAATTCAGTATCTCTAGTGAATTTATCAAATTATACTGTGCAGTTATAACACTATGAATTTCACACAGGTGATTATTTTTCATTTGGTTTATTAGTCATAATGTAAGTGCCATAGTAAGTGGAAGAACCATTACAAATGTGTAGTATTTATGTGGAGAGATCTTCCAGACTTGCTGCAGGTATTCAGGAAGACTGCAGAAACCCTCTCTCCTATGTGCTTTCTGCACAACTGATAATCTATCTGTTCTTTCCAAAAAGATTAGGTTCAAAAGACAGCTCTTTAGAGTCCTAATTGTTGCTAAGCAATTCAAGGAGGTATTGACTGGTGCCTAAACAGTGGCACTGCTCTGTACCCACACCCCTGGACAATACTTCTCATGCAGGGAGTAGATGTTGCAGTTCTCTACAGGCAGCAGCAAGTATGGATTCTGCTAGTGCTGCACCAAGGCCTTTGAAGTCTTCAGCTTGTCTCTGTTCTCAAAGGGCATGATTCTGTTAAGGTACTCCTGTTTGCACAGAGTATCTCTAGTCATAATTAGCTGTTAAAATAGTATTTCAGACTGTGACATTTATCAGTATAAATGTGTCAGTGCTTTGCAGTGCTCCAAGAAATTATTTTTGGCAGTTTTCACATTACTGCATTTGCTCCAACCCTAGTATAACCAGTACAACATTCTTCAGCTATTGTCATCTAGGAAGATTGGAGAGATGGACACTTCTACATTTCACTGTGCTTGCTGTATCGGAATAGAATGGAATATCATAGACTGGGTTTCAATTGTTAAAAATAAATGTGCTTACATTACATTGCCGGAAATTACTGATTGTACACAGATGATTCAGCATGATATTCTTGATGAAACTTTTGCTCAAGGATGAGCTTGAAAGACCGACTTTCCATTTGGTTCCTTTTCCCTCTGGAAATCTTCTGCGTCATTTCTGGAAATTTTCTGTGTCATTACATAATCAAAATTCAAAAAGTTGGTGCTGTTCCACTTTGCTTACTTCCTTTCCACTTAAACTACTGAGCTGGTTAGTTCCTAGTCATTCACTAATTATTTTCCTTCTCAATCAACCTATTTCCTTTAATACTTATTGTAAATGGAACATTCAGTTTCACATTTGCTATTTGAAGCATTTTAAACTTTAGCAGCACAATGCTGCATTACAATCTGTGTCTATGCAAAAGCATGTGCGGCAACTTAATATATCATTTTGAAGTTCATATGCTTCTTCGTGACATGAATCTGTAAAAAAGAGTCTAATATGCATCTAGTAAATACAAAATTCAGAAAGGCAATCTTTTTTCACATTTTGGCATTAAATTTCAGTTTTATAAATAAATGTAGTCTAGCTAGAATGCAGAAAAATAATTGTTAGCTTAAATTACTTATTTGCAATATGTCTCCTTTTTATACGTCGTTCTGTACTGCATGCTTCCACCCTTTTCAATGTGCTGTTCTCACAAGAGTCTGTTGCCATAGAAAATTCAGGTGTTTCTTGTAGAACTTTGGTGTTTATATAGTTATTCTTTAGAGAAAAAGAAAATTGACAGACAGTATTTTCTAGGTAGAACTTGAAGACTTATTATTTCATTTTAGAAATTTTAATTTCTTTATTTAAAAAGTTTAATTTGGTGTCTTTGTTAGAGATTATTCAACTGTAGTGGCACATTGCTATATTAACTTTAGCCTGCAGAAGAACTTTTCTGCAGATTGACCTGTTCTTGGCAGCAAAAGGATCTTTATTTCACAGAATAATACCACCTTCATCAGCATGGTCTTTTTCATCAGCATGGTCTTTTCCATGGCATTGAGGACTTTATAAAAAATACTTGCAGTAATGTAGAAATCTGAAAGTGAGTATTCAGAAACTCAGTGTCTGTGGCTGTATCTAGAATTAATAAATCCAAGTATTCCTTTCTTAGAATTGTTTTCACAACTAAAATATGTGTATATTTAAAAAGAAAATGAGGCATAAGGCCACATGCATCTGCATGTTTTCATATGGCAAGCTTTCATTACAGGGCTTTAGGCTCTTGTTCTCTTGATCTGATGAAGGAGAGTCTGCTACACCGTGCTCACATAGGTTTCTGTTCCATTTCCCTGGGCTGTTGATTAATTCTTATTCATTTTTGCTTAGCACTGTGTTTTCATCTTCAAAACACTATCTCAAATGGCAATCTCAGGTATTGCTCTTCTGACTCAGAAAACTGAATCACCAAGAAAATAAGCGCAAATTAAGAGCATTTCAGAGTTCTAACAGCTCTAACAGTTTAGAGCTTCTCAATCCCTCATTTTGCTCTTCCAGAGACAACACATCCAGGTAATCACATTACTTTTTTTTTTTTTTTAACAAAAGATAGGGAAGTAAAAGTTTTAATCTCATCTTCCAGAATTGTATCATACCAAATATTAATGTCCTTGAAGTTGTGTTCTAACAATGTCTGCACTCTTGGATCAGTATCACTTGATTCCACAGTTTGATAATTCATAGCCTTCTTGATTCCGTAGTTTGTAGCAGTGTCACATGCTTTTCACCCAGTTCTATCCATTAACATGGCCGGACGAAGGGGCAAGTAACTTCCCTGGATATGACTCATGTTTTTTTGTTTGTTTTTTTGCAATTTTCAAAGTCCTTAATCTTGTTCATTTCTTACAGCTCAGTGCTATCAATATTTAGCATCCAACTACTTGTTCCACTTCAGATTCTTCATCAGACAGGGAATCTGTAGGTTTTCCATCAAGTATGGTGTCCTGTGGAATACCACTGGGGAAGCACTTGTATTCTGACTGTACATAGAAACAAGCACTCAAGGCTACATTATTTCTGAGTTCTCTTTTAAGTTGCAGACATATTGTAACTAATTCCGGTACCCATCAGAGTGTTGTACAATACTGTGAGTCTTTGGTTGAAGGAAAAAACATTGTTCTTTTATCGCTGCATGAACTGTCCATTTTGGATGCTGCAAGGCTCACATATTGGATGCTGGTAGAATAAAAGAAAATCTGTATTATGAGGATTTGTGTCAAAAATACACATCTCATAGTGTGGCTCCATTTTTGTACTAATATAGTGGATTCATGATTTCCAAACTTTTCTATACGAACAATAATCATGAGCTTGAAATGTGGAAGTCTACTGAAGTACTATTCTGCAGCACCAGGTATAGTCCTATGATACGGACAGAGTTTGAAAACTGAAAACCATTACTAAATTACCGAATTCTAAATATAACCATTACTAAATTATCGAATTCTAAATATGCTGTACTGTATATGGATTTGGCCTATGATGACGAACTGCTTTCTGAAGAAAGATGTGAGCTTCCTTCTACTCTTATTTCCCTAAACTATTGGGCGTTGGCATAGATGAATAACTAAAGATTTCAAAAGGGAGAATGATAGGTTTTTTCCATGCTGACCATATGTATTTGTTACAGAGACAGTTTCTTAGTGTGTGCTTTATTTGAAATTCACCCTAACCTCCAATAAAAGGTAATTAGTTATGTCCTGCATTTCCCAATTTAGCTTTTCACAGCTACAGAAATAGTTGTGAAGGTTTCTGATTACAGTTACAGATGCATGGATTTGGACGATCAGTGTGTGATATAAAAATGTCAGGTTACATTTTTTTTACTCTAAAATTCAATACATCATGCTATTTCAGTAAGTGTATCAGTGAAGTATTTAGTGAAGTACATATGTGAATATATTAACATGTGAGCTCACATTGGCATTTCACAAAGTGCTCATCAGGATGGGGGAGAGCAACCTGGTGTGTTCAGTTAAGGATAGGTTCACCAATTACCAGCATGGACAAAACAGACTTGAGGAAGAATAATGTATTGCCAATTAGTAACAGAGCAGTATAGTGAGAAATAATAGCAAACTTAAAACACTTTCTCTCTCCTCATCTTCTCATGCTCACTTTCACTCCCCATGCTGCTCCCCACCTTCCGCATTGGGAATGAGGGCTGTGTTCAGTCCATTACAGCTCCCCTCTGCTGCTCCTTCCTCCTCACGCTCTTCCCCTTTTCCATTGTGGGCCCTTCCCATAGGACACAGTATATTACAGGCTGTGCCATCATGAGTTATTTAAGGACTGCTCCAACGTGGGTCATTTCAGTGGGCTGCAGACCTTCAGGAACAGGCTCCTTCACTGTTTGCCACCAAACATCTTCAGTTCCCACCAGCCCTCCTGCCCCATCTCAAGCTGCTCCCTGCAGGATGCAGCTCTGGCCCAGGGCTGCTGCTGCAGGGGTGTCCATGGGCTGTGCATTTTCCAGGCCTCATCCACTGCTGCACTGTGGATTCCTCCATGGCTGCGCAGAGAGATCTGCTCCACATGGTGCCTACAGGCTGCAGGGAGACAGCCTGCTCTGCCATGGGCCTCTCCTGGCGCTCTTCCTGCCCTCATTCTGCACTGACCTGGCCATTTCTCTCCCATTTCTCCCTCCTGTCTCCCAGATGCTGTTGTGCAGCAGTTCTCTCTCTCTCAAACTGGCTGCCTGGAGCACAGTCAGCATCACCCATGGCAGAGCTCTGGCAGTTGCAGATCTGACATGGGGTAGTGATAGAGACCACACCTACAGCCACCCACTACCAAAACCTTGTCATGTAAGCCAGTGTGTTGTGTAAATATTAACACATTAATGATGTAACATGAGGTGCTATTGTCTTCTCTTTTTTTTTGTTTTTGTTTTTTAATTTTATTCTTAATCCCTGCCACATTACTTGTTTTAGCTGCTGTTAGGACAGATTTTGTTTGCTATCAGTAATTTCTAGCACAAATTATCATTGCCATTTGCTAATTTTCTCATCAAATATCACATTACAGAGGCATCTATTAATAGAAGTGCAAAACAAAGTTGTTGTTTAACTATGGTTGTTCTGAGGCTAACATTAATAATGAAAAATTACCAGAGGCTAGTTTTGTATAAGACATAATGAATTCTGCTGTTACTCAGTTTGTAGTCGCAAACTGAAGTTTCTTCATAGAAAATTAACCAACAGAAATTTATTTTTTCTTTTTGTGGAGGATTTTTCCTTTCAAAAGACAATTATAATATTTCATCTCTACTATTTGAAATCTCTGTTAGGTTTCATCTTATTTCTTGTCATTGCACAGTCTATCAGCTTAGCAGTATCCTGGGTATTTCAGTTTGATAGTCCTTTGTATTCATGTTTACAATATCTGTTAAAGGTCTTGCTGGAGTTGATATTTTCTTTCTATGATAAACTTTCCCTATTAATGATTGTGCTTGAGTATCATCTTTTCTGTATTCTCCGTAAAATGGGGAACATATCCCTTGAGATTTCAGTATGTTGCTTTTCTGAGGATGATGATTTGAAATACCACGAAGAGAGAAATTGTTTGGGCATGTTACTGTACATAAACTGTATAGATTAACTGAATTCTACTTTCTAAATTATATAAGCTAAAGATAGTTAAATTGTTTACCATGTTATTGCAGAGTTACCGTTCAGATTTATTTATTTTTAAAAATAATTTCCATGTTGACAATTAAGTATTGTAATAAAAATACATATGATAGAATTCATTAGTAACTGCTAATACAGGGAAAGCTTAAAAGTCTGTTATTTTTCACAATGGATAGAAACACGTAGCATTCCACTTCTTATTTTTGTGTTGGTACGTCTCACTCCTCAGCAACTGGAGTTTAAATTTTCCATTAGAACGTAACCTTTTTCTAATCATCAGTGTTCCTTCCTGCATTCTGTTTTTAAGGAAATGTGAGTGTATATACGACTTACACGACTTGAAATCTTAGTTTAACATCTGTGGGTTTTTTTCTTCTGAGAGAAACTAATATGGAGGCCCTCAGGGATGAAATCCTGTGGCTGGGGATGAGACCAGGACAAGGCTACTTTCAAAACTGCCTCTGGGAATCAATCCCAACTGTTGTCTGCCACATTCCTCAGGTTTTAGAGATTACATGAACATCCTTGTTTCTTGACTTCTCAGCTCTGTCTTTTCACTTTAAAGTGTAAGACGTTGCCATGTGGGAAGTAGAAATGACACTAGAATTATATCAGGCAGTAGTTACTGTATAACTCTTAACTGGGAACATTCGCTCTTTCTGAACTGACTGCTCTGAACCATCCAGAGTAGTTGAAAACATCTGTGTTTTTCATTAAGTTCATGTACTGACTTGCATTTTAATAGTTTGAAGGTGAGGAAAACAGGGTGCTTGTGATACCTGTGCATTACACAACTTAAGTTGCTGTCAGCCACAATACCTAGACGCTTCTACCTTGTATCTTTTCAGTTTCACAATTCCAGGTATTCTTAACTTCCTTTGTTCTCAACTAAGAAATTGTATCTTCTGTGCTTACTGTTGAACTTTGAAGAGGTGGAATGTGATATTCCAATATGGGATGTGTTTCCTCCGTGTTTTGCTAGCTGATACCATCTAGCTTCTTGGGGAAGGGCAAGGCAAAATCTGCAAGCAACTTTGAAATTTTTTAGTATCTTCCATAGAGGAAAATGTACCCAATTTAAACGTTTACATACTGTTTCAAGAATAGCTCTGTTACCTTCTTTCTTATTCAGAATGCTCCTATTTTTTAAACATTTTTTTTTTTAAGTTGATTTAGAAGTGAAGTTTAGACAGTGTTTTAGCTTAATGATAATACTTATCTGGAAATGTTAACGTTTGAATCTGAAGATATCAAGATATCAGGGGAAATCAGTATTCAACAAAGGGTCTTAACCTCCCACTGAAATTGAATAATAAATGAAAGGCTTAGATTTTTTACATCCATGAATTAGAATTAGCACTGCCTGTTAACACTGACTGTCTGGTTATTTAAAATAAAATACTGGTTTGTTTGTCATCTTTGTGGCGAAGAATTTTACTACTCAATTGTACTGAAAGATTAACTAAGTCCACAGAGTGAGGTTTATTTGCAGAAGATACTGCAAAGCCAGTGTTTTGTGTTTACCCATGCACACTAAATACAGCTTTGATGTGAACAGAAAAATTGACATTAAACTCAACTCTTAACTGTGTCTTTAGATGATAACTTCTTTTGCTGTACTTCAGTGTATGTTATTCAACAAGTTGTAATCAACACAAAGCTGCAATGGTAATTCTCTATTTACTATATTTTAGAGATCAAATATTCCTATTAAATCTACTGAGAAAAAATGAGACACCCTCTGGTCCAAAACCATCAGATACTACATATATCATGGAGATGAAAGCCATATTTGTTGCTGAGTATACCACTGATGGTGTTTTTACAGATTTTTTTAAAACCTTTTTTTTTTTTTAAGTATTTGTTCCAGAAAGGAAAATATACTACAGATTATAGTATTTACAGTGGGTAAATGATGTGTTAGCAATAGATGATAAACAACCAATTATATCATAGGGTAAAACAAAAGCAGAAATAGATGGATTAGGAAGAGGAGGAGGAACATATTCAGCTGTATTCCAGTCACCTCAGAAATGAGATACAGGATTCTTCTTTCATCATGCATCATTGACCAGAAAGTAAGTTTGTGCAGCAAAGCCAAAGTATGCTATAATGTACACTGTGCTGATTTTTGTTTGTTTGTTCATCTTTCCTTAAAACAGAAAATTCTAGTTAGTATTTCTACAAGACAAAATATGTGTTACATTAATACATTATGTATTGGTTTCTCATTCTCATTCCTGACAGCACAAAAATGAGTGTGCCCCAGTTCTCTCAGATGGAAAAATACTTCAGATCTAATAAAAAACTCTTAGGCTATTTGTCAATGGTAATAAAAAATAAATGTGCAGATGGCTTTTTTGAGGGAAATATTTCCATTTTCTATTTTTTAAATTGAGATACATGTGCATATGTATGCATGCAAGATAACAGTTTTTTTGTCAGTTAAAAAAGTTTAACTGCTCAGTCTTCTGTTACTGCTAATAATTATATACCTCACTGTAGTGTATATATATTCAGAAAGTTTTTCTAGAGTTCCTCAAAGCTTTACATTGGTGCAGTTTTATCACTGAATTATTAGATTCACTGTAGGCATGTGTCTGCATGTGTAATGAAAAATAGATGGAGGAAGAATGCAAAATGGATTTTAGTGTGCTTTCTTGAAAAAAAA
The DNA here is from genome assembly GCA_023055505.1 of Callipepla californica brunnescens. Taxonomy (NCBI): domain Eukaryota; kingdom Metazoa; phylum Chordata; class Aves; order Galliformes; family Odontophoridae; genus Callipepla; species Callipepla californica. The sequence continues at coordinate 3,846,648 of JALIRH010000023.1, read as the reverse complement.
AATAAAGTTAAGTTTATACAACTGAAAACATTGTTTTAGAGGATAATATTCTGGAAGATTCTTAGATGGTGTATGATTCTGCATATCAAATGACTAAGAAAAATCTGTCCATAGTTGTTGGTCTCCTTCTGAGAGTCAAGATATTTTTCTTATAAAACTGAGAGAAACTTAGGCGAAGGCTATGCATGTTCATCTCATTTCAAAGGAAAATTCAGTTCCACGAGGAATTTCTCATAAAAAGGTTCTGAACAAATTTTATGTATCTGAATGAAATGACAGCTGCTAAGAATGAGTAAAATAGAACAGTCAGTGAGCTACGCTCATGTCACGTTCTCTTTCTTTTTGTCATTACTTTGTAGTTTTCATCCTCTTTCTATGTCATTTGGCAGCACTGTAGTGTGAGGGTACACTTTTATGAAACATTTTTATATCACTGTGGGTATTGATTGAAATAGGGTCTTATCCTTTGTCAAGGGATATTTCAAAATCCCTTATGCAAGGCAGTAGGCAGTGGAGAAAGTGTTATTGGCATGTTAGCTGATTTGGAAGATTGAGAGAGATCATCAAGGTATATGGAGCTGTAAGAACTGTTGAATCAATGCTACAGTATTTTGTTGTTCACAGATAGAAGCTGAGTCACTCTAGCGTGATAGAAAAAGTTTCTGGCAAAGCTGGATGTCAGATACTTCATCAAGTCTCATGGGTTCTGGGAAATATAAATAGATGAGTGAAATAAGGGCCAAGTCCTAGTTTTGACAAACTATATATAGGAATTATGATGGTAGAAAAGTGAAAAGCCTGGATTAGAAAGGCTTTCTGCTTTTGGATTAATTTCTGGGCAGGATTTTTGAGATGAGTGTGATGAGTAAGCATATAAATGCTTATATAAGTAGTTTTTAACCTTTCTGGCTGTGAGCTTCACTTCTTAATAGTTAGCTGGTTATAAACAGCTCCAAAATGAGCAAATTTGTATCATGGACTTTCCTGACCTCTCTTGCACTGCCAGGAAGCCATCCTTTCTTTCCAGTAATGTTTGTACCGTCTTTTCCTGCATGCCATTATACAGACACATTTCTTCTCCTCTGAAGGGCATGGGTGGAATCCTCAACCTACTCTGTTGTCTTTTTCATTTAGAGGGACCACCATGTCTGCCCTTTCAAATCTTGTTTGATCCTTATTAGGGTTAACATAACTGCTGACATGAAAACTGTCCTTAAATAGAAGATTAGTATCTTTCTGGCTCGATATGATCAGGAATTATCGTGTTACTGAGCAGAAATTCTGAGTACAGTGAACAGATGACAACACTGAGATGGCAGAGTCTCCCATGCTGCCGTTGTCTTATTCTAGCTGAAGTCAAGTGTGAAATAGTATTACGCTGGTAACAGACGTTTATTTATCCTGTTTATTTTTTACTGTGCTTTAATTTGAAATTTGTTTAGCTTCTCAGTGTAAATTATTATTCTTCTATAGCACAGCTGGTCTTCAATTATAAATTGAGATTAATGATTATAAGTAAATAGCCATCTTTCCTACCACAAGAGAGCGTTGTAAGCTTTAAAGAGAACTCTCAGGAATAGCTAAAAATTAGGAAAGATTTTTTTATGTAAAATATAAAGGCATATTTTTTCCTTTCGTGTAGTTGTTGCACTTTTAACTGCTGAGTAGCTACTATATTGAAGTCCTTCAGTGTCATTTTGTTTGGTATTTTATATCAACTGATATAGGACTTGATAATCTTTTAGATCTGACATCCAGACAACTTCATTTAATATGCAGCGTATTGTATCATGTCTTCTTTTGTAGAGATACATCAAGGGTTGCAGTAGCTATCTACATATAGGAAATAGGTTGACTAGTTGGTTAGAGAGAATTTCTGTAACTTTATCTATTTATGACTATTCTATTTTGTTTTTATTTTCTATTTGTATTGATTTTCATTTGTCGGTAGGGGTCTACAGTCTTGAATAAATGTATGCATTGCATATTATGTTCAGCTGCAGTGCTAGCTGGCACACTTTCCTTGGTAAGAAGGAGTGTAACATTTAAAATGCATACATGAATTACCTAATATCTCTTCCAAATAACCTGACCTATCTTTCTTTTTTGAATAGTATGTATACCTCTGCAAATATGGTTTTGTTCTACATAGTTTTAAGAAACAGTAGTAGATTTTATTTATTAATCTCTGATTCCACAGTACAATAAACATATTTTAAAGCCTGTGGAGAAAAAACAATATTGCCATTTCTATTCTGTTGTTGTACTCTTCATTATTGTTCTTAATCTTCTAATTTGTTATTTATTTTGTTTCTTGGCTCATAAATACTTGCTTGGCAACCGTAATAATCTGGACTTTCTGTTTTTAAAATATTCTTATTTCCCTAGCCTTTAATGCTGGTTCTGCCCTTTATTTTACCTTCCATAATGTTGTTTTGTTTTCCATTTCTGTATATTTTAGACTATCTTACTGCAGAAAGTATAGCACCTTTTCTGTTTATGCATACAACTGTAGGTAGTAGTGTTAATGAGCAGAAGAAATTCCCAAGTCAAGAAGACATTTCCAAGTAAAAACTATAAATAATTATGATTACCTTTGATGATACTGTGTTATGACTATTAATTTGTCATAGTTGAGACTGCAGAAAAGCTTAATTACAATGGTAGGGCAAAATATTTCTTGCCACTTTCTGCAACTTGTCAGGCTATTAACACATTAACTTTTTTGCAGTGGAAATGAAATCAGTAGACTTGAACTATGCAAGGGAAAGGAAGATTTGCTACCAGTAAGAACTGGTAAAAGCTATGGCTTCTTTTGATGAAAGGAACAGCAGCTGTGAGAAAGCTGTATCTCAGAAACATCTTCCTTGTAGTGTAAGAACATAATGACTCATAAGCAGAGGAGAAGTGAAGGCAAATATAATCCTTCAGGAGCTGTAAATTAGACATTTATTTAATAGTGGATCAGAAATAAAATCCAAAAACAGTACAAAAATAGTTGTCAGCCCCAGTAAATTAATTGAAGAATATAAGGGTCGGTTACAGTGACAAGTTACTGCAAGGATTGGGAGGTCTGGAAGGAAGAGTGAGTTGTATGCTCTTTTAATGGAAGCTTGTTTCTATTAAGACTGGAAAGTAAATATTTCTAACTTCTAACCCAGCATTTGCAGAGTCACTGAGTAGTTGATATTGGAAGGTAGCCCTGGAAGTCATCTGGTCCAATAGGGCCACCCAGAGCAGTGCCCAGGATCAAGTCCAGATAGAATCATAGAATGAGTTAGAAGGGACCCACAAGGGTCATCTAGTCCATCTTGAGACTTCAGACAGGACCATCCAAAATCCAAGACTTACGTCAGAAAGCATTTTCCAAACACTTCTGGAGCCAGTGCCCACTGCCCTGGAGAGTCTATTCCAAGTGTGGAACCACATGAGGTGAGAAACCTTTCCCTAGCACTGCCCTGACATCCCCCAGCACAGCTCCATGCCGTTCCCTCGGGCCCTGTCGCTGTCACACAGAGCAGAGCTCTGCGCTGCCCTCTGCTCCCTGTGAGAGCTGCAGCCGCCATCAGGGCTCCCGTCAGCTCCTCTGCTCTGTGCTGAACAGACCCAGGGACTTCAGCCACTCCCCACATGCCTTGACCTCCAGACCCCTCACCACCCTCTTAGCAGTGTGTGCCAGTCTCCACTGCCACACAGCACAGAATTGCTTGCTGATGTTCAGAGGGAGCCTCATATATTCTAGTTCGTGCCCATTGCCTTCTGTGCTAGCATTGGGCACTGTCTGTCCTCTTTGTGCCCTCCTTTCAGCTATTTGTATGCACTGTTAAGACTTCCCTCTGTGCCTTCTGTTTTCCAGGCAAGAAAAGTCCCAGCAAATGTCTGTTTTTAGGGCTCTTTTTTTTTTTTAAATCATTTTTGTTTTACAGACTGTCTAATTTTTTTTTGTTTCCAACATGCATTCCTCAATTCTTTATTTCTTCCATTATTTTTATTTCTTTGCCCTTACTGGTGTTTGCAGTAGCTTTTAATTTGTTCTCATTTGGAAATTCAATTAAATTCCTATTTGGCTTTTCCTTCAGATCATTAACAAAGCCAATGAAGGCAACCTCAGTATGTTTCTGTGTATTCTGACACTTATGCTAATCTTATAAGAAATATCCCCAGTACGTCACAATACCTATCATCTCGTTATGCAGGAAGATTTTAGGAGTTTGGCAGATGCTTAGGTGAATTTTGGTTATTCACTGTAAAGCTTTTGCCAACAGCAAATGCTAAAATGAAGGTGAAATGTTAAACAGCAAAGAGGATACTCTGTATCTAAAATGTGATGGTAGAATTTTGTGTCTGGAGAGATTTCTTATTAATAGCCAGATACAGCAAATCCAAAGCTTTCTTAATACTTGATTCTATTCCCATTTTTATATTAAGCACCCATATCTGCCACATTAGACTAATACCTTATTCTGTTTTAAACCATTTTCCCAGGGATGACACTATTTCTGCTGGATCTGATTACTCTTTTAAATGTGTTGCACACAACCGCTGGTACAGTGTAGGTGTAAAAGCATCCTGCCTGTGGGGTTTCCAGATATTTTCTAACCAAGTCACAGCGTACCCCCACAGTGTCCAGTCAACACTGGCAATAGGGCTTAACTGATCGTTTTCATTCACTAATGCAAAGATAGATGCAGTGCCTGGGCTTGCTAAACCATGCTAGTACACCTTCCCCACTCTTCTGCTGGTAGATCTCTAAAAATTGGCTTAACTCTTTCGGGATGCGAGTGTGCATGATCTCTGTCCTCCTTCCTGCTGCTCTCCCATTTGCACAGCTTCAGAATCTGAGGTCTCCAGATATTTTCATCCGAATTTTTGGCATCCCTTGATTTTTTCATGGTAAGAGCATGAAATGGGGAAGTCAGAACCTCCATTTTCCTGTATCTGCAACTTTATTTGTTAGCAGTACATGACACAAGCTGTTATGCAGTGCATTGCAGCTCATAGCACTACTCTGTCCTTTGCATCTTGTAACTCTCTCACTGTACTGCATGATGCTATAACTTCACAGTCAAGAGCTTTAAGACAGTCAAGTACTAAAGACTGAGTTTATTGTTGTTACATTGCCAGTCGGGTCATCTCTGAAGGAATAGCTGAGCAGAGGCTCACAAGCACAGGAGATGCAGTCACAGCTGTTAGTCCATGCAGGCAGTTTTTTCATCTGCTATTTACGCCTGTTTATCAGTGGTTTGCTCAAGCATAGTTTACCACCATGCTGTATTCCCAGCTGCAAGGTCACTTGAGATTATTTACATTCCTCCATTCTGTTCTTTTATCACGACATCCTTGTTCCATGTTTTCTGTTTTTAATTCATTTCTCGTAACAGAAACTTCAGGCTTGTTAGTGTGTATTCCTTGTCTCTTCCCTGCTATAAAAGCTTCCTGCTTGTACATGAATTCTTGTGGTTCTAAAAGGTACAGCATTACTTCTGGTGCTGTGATGCTGACACTGAAACAGCACGCTGTAACCTTATGTTTCTTCCGTGTTGTCTCTTTCGGATACTACACTCAAATTTATCAAAATCCCATTGTTCTCTTGCTCTTCTTGTGACCAGAAGACTGCTAAACCTTTTATTCCACCTTCATATTTTTGTTTGTGAATAGAATACCTTTTGCAGAACACAAGTAACTTAGGAAGGGAGGGAGAATAAAATTATTTGGTCACTTGTGAATTTACTCAAAATGAATAGATGTGGCCATGCTATTCTTTTCCATTTTTACTTATTACAATGTCTACAACTAATTAGATATGAAGTTTCTTATGTAATTCTGTTGGAATATTTCTTACATATTTCTAACTGTCAGTCTTGCCTAGTTGTCTGGACCAATTACTAAACTATAATTCATCTTAACTTTACATGTTTTCTAATTCACGTAATAGACTATTTTTAGAATGCTAAAATGTCTTAACATGTTAACGACCATTTGTTTTTAATCTTTGATTAAATGTAGAGGGATACACCACAAGGTACAAAGCACAAAATGATTTTTTTTTCTTTTTTTAATCTCATTAGAAAACAATAAGTTAGTGAACAGTCATTATGTATCCGTGTCGGTTTCGTTTCCACTGCTAAATTACTACTCTACCTGTGCCATCCACTTGAATTTTCCTAAGTAAGAAGGATCTACCACGTGATGACTTCTTTGAATTACAGATGATTTTATTAACTCTCTTTGGTATTGTTTTTTTCTATATGTCTTTCTCCGGAAAGAAACCTTGCCTGGCTGCCATACACTCACCCAGCCTCCTCCAGGCCCCGTCTGCCACCGTACCTTGGGCTCCACGCGGGTGCCAGGTCACTGGTCACTGGTGCTCCTGTCTCTCACCCCTCTGGCCCAACTGCTGTTGTGCAGCAGAGCACACCCCGCATCTTCTCCCGCAGCTGAGCTTCAGCAGCAGCAGGTTGCCGTTGGAACTGCTGGTCTGGCACGGGGCACTGCTGGGCTCTGCTCCTGCAGCCCTTGCTAGTGAAATCATGCCACATAAACACAGCACACCTCTCATCCAACACACCTGCCATAGCTCAGGAACAAAGCTTTGCTGTGCTCCAAGTTCTGAACTCTAGCTGAGAAGGAAGGTTTTAAAATATTTCCTTTTTCACCAAGACCTGAGAAGTACTGCAAATTCTGTGGTACTCATTTATCTTTCTTTTTTTTTTTGGGGGGGGGGGGGGGGGGAGAGGGAGAGGTCTAAGAGACAGAATACTGACCTGTACTACGATTGTCCTCACGAATGTCTTGGTTTCTTGAGTGCTTGTCATGCTATGTGTGAAATTTTCATCCTCTGCTATTCCTTACAAGTGTTGAACTGGTTTTAAACTACATACAGAGCATAACAGCACTACTTTAAATAACAAAACAAAACGAGATACTCCTTTGCTAAAAGACTCAATCCTAAAATCAGTGCTAAATACTATACTGCTTTTGGCATTTTCTTTAAATGCACCCTGCATGCTTTTCTGTCTGTATACGTATATTGTATGATCATTTCTGTCTTCATGTGTTACTAGGCTTGTAGACAAGGTAAACCAATATTTAATGGCTTTGTCCAGATAAATCAATGACATTTTGTCACTGTGCTAGTGAACTGAATAAGCAGAAGATTCAGAACAATTGAGAAGATAAGCCCTCTTTTTATAAGAGGGCAAGGGCAGTTACTTTAACAAGTTTTATGTCATCACATAGAGTGAATAAGTCCCATGATGTTATCACATAAAGAATGTATGAGTTAATAGAGTCGTATGCACTACTGTTATGTTTCATCTTAGTGGCTCCTGTGAATGCAGTACCTGTTGAAATTTTTACTTGAAAATGGTGTTTGGCTTACTATGAATAAACCATCTTCTTGTATGTCTACTTGTGGTAAAGAAAAATGTCTGTAACTGAAATTAAGTCCACTGCAGCTTTTTCAAGTGCAGAACATGAAATTCTTTTCTGGACTTGTCTTGGGTAATTGTCCATCTTGGTTAATTACCTTTTGGATACCAAATTTCCTCTATGATTCCATTGAATATCAAATACATTTTTGAGGAACATTAAAAATTCTATATATATCATATCCATATTTTCTCTGAACAAGTAAGCAGAGGCATTTAATGCCTTTTCACCTCATTTTTTAGTGTTCATGATAAATCTTGAGTTGCCCAGTCCTCAGAGTTGGGGGACCTATGTTTGAAGGAGCAGTGGCTTTCCGCCTAGAGTCACTGAAAATATCAGGGAACATTTCTAACAACCCAATATTCATAAGCCCGTGGGACCTGACAGGATTCACACCCAGAATGCTGAAGTAGTTGGCGGATGTTGTGGTTGAACTCTTCTCAGCAATTTGCCAAAGAGCTTGGAGTTTGGTGGCTGAAGGACAGGGAGTGTCTGTAGTCCACAAAAAATATCAGTTTCACATGTGGACCTGCTAATAACCCTTCTCTTTTAATCAGATAATAGACTATTTTGGTTGAATTAAATATGCAGAGGGGATAAACTGATCCTGTTCACTAATTAATTACTTGCTTTTATCACTTAGGAGCATTTTAACTGCATGATCCGAGGAGGAGATATAAAAGGGCTAATTAGTTCAGAGAGGCAATCTGTCCTGCTGCTTTAGTAATGAGGAGTTTACTCTTGATTTTCTTTAGTTGATGGAATTCTGTTTGAATAGTAGGTATCAATTTCTGCATAGTTCTTCAAAGATGGAGGAGTCCTTAGAGAAAAGTTTGAGGTTTATGTCTTTGCTGACAGATATGAATCCAGATGGTAACAACTCTCAGCACAGAGGAATTGCCTCTACTTCCTCTTTGACTCACTATTGAATTCTTAGCAAAAGCCTTATGTGAGCGTTCTTTAGCAGCTTCAGCATATTCAACCTGTGTTAGTGATGTGTAGTCAGTGCCCTGTTTGCATTTAAAGGAACTGCTTAAAACTCAGATCTCTGATTTACATATTAATTTTTATTCTTTAGTAGTTGGGGAAAAACATTTGTTTCCATCAGCACTACGAACTTGCATAATCATGATCTTAAACAGTGATATTCATAGCTTCTGTTTTAGTAAGGAACTTGTTCAGAAGCAGCTTGGTGTAATTTCTGTCCAATTTGTACTGCTTTCACAACATGAAGTAAGGAATATTAGCTGATTTTCTATGTTAAAGATGCATGCTGATTTCATGGAATTACTGCAGCAGCTAGCAAATGCTGCATGAGAAGAAAAACAATGTCCCACATGCAGAGAGAGGCACCTAATTCCATGAAGTTATATCTGCACTTGTTCTGGATGTTTGGTTTAGGGACCATGAAGGAGAAGGAAGTGAAAACAAGTAGAACACTGATTTCTTTATGTATGTGTTTTTTAAAGGCTGTCTAAAAAGAGTGAACAGTTACTACAGACATGTAACCAAAATTATATGTGCTAGTGACTCTTTGAGCCTGTTTCTGTTGCCAGCGTTACATATATACATGTCATGTACACTCATGTCACTCATGTCATGCATCATACATAACAACTCTTGAATAAAACCCCACTGCGTGTACTTTGTATGGAAGGTTACAGTGCAAAGGGTTTTCTGTAAACTCCATGTCACTGTTGTATTGGAGCTTCTTCCTTATACCAGTATCAAATTGAATGAATTAGAATCCTGGAATCTGAAAGAAGATTAAATCTGTCGCTTATTAATTTAGATTAGTTTTTAAAAAGTCTCCTTACTTTCACTTTTTTTGAGATTCTAGCTATAAGTTCTATAATAAATCGTAGTGGTTATTTTGTCTCATATAGGGACAGAAAAATATGAATATCGTCTTAAAGGAGACTATCAGACATGAGGAGAAGCAGTGCAGAAGCTGCTTGGAATATGTTGAAAAGCCATAGCAGCCTCCAAGAATAAAAAAGAAAAGCATGAGGTAGCTAATGTAGTATTTTTTAAAAGGCTTGTGAATACATACAAGGAACTCTGGATGATTTAGCTGATGTAAAATGAAAACAGAAATGCTAACAAGATACCCTAACTTTCAGGACAATTATAAGTCATGGGAATGAAATAATAAAGTAGATAAATGGACATTGTTAAGAAATTACAAGAGAGAAGGGAGAAAAGAACCTGAAGAATACATTTTCAGTGGATGTAATTTCAGAACCGGAGGTGGCTGAAGGTGAACTACTAAGAATCGATACTGTATTCATACTGTTTTATCCCACTGAATGGCAAGTTAAAAGGTGCCAAGTGGCAGAATTTTTGGTGGGATTGTCACATCTCACCTACGGGGAAGGAGGAATGACTGAGGTTTGCAAATCCCCATGGTTAGTTTAAGGTGAAATAGCACATAAGATCTGTACATGAATGTGAGCTTTAGTGGGGGCTTTCTGTAGAACAGCTGCCCTGCAGGCATTAGCCCTCTCACAAGTACATCGAACTAAACTGCAGATTTATGAAAAATCAAAGTAAGCCTTGCATTACTTAAAAACTTTGAGGGGAAAAACACGTGCAGAGAAACACTGAGGGATAGAAAGAGAACACGTCTTGGATCCAGCATCTAGGACCTGCCAATGGGGCCGTTCTGTGCAGGGTCACTTCTAGAATTGTACATGCTGCTGTTTATTGGCCCAAATTCCTGGACTCCTGGAGCCTCTTCTTGCTCCAGGTCCAGGATTCGTTGAGTGACAACAGGCCTCTCCTCATGTCTTGGCTGTTGGTCAGCATTGTACAGGACCCTTCTTTCAGCTCAGTTCCAGGAGTAGCTGAGATATCAGTGAAATCAAGGGAAGGTTGAGCTCATCCCCATGGCTTAACTGTCTTGTTCAGGGGTCATACCCTACACATAGCAATAAAAATACTTCTGCGTGTGGTAGACAGGTAACTGGCAAAAATGAAGTTTCAACAGTTTGCCCAGAAAGATCAATGGTGAATTTTAAAGTTGTGTCCACCCTCACAAGTTGAAGACTATTAGCTGGCCACTGGCCCATGATTCCTTGGTGCTTGTGTATGGGATGCCAACATGAGTGGTATCATTCTGCAGCCCACTCCTCATTAACAGACAGCTTGAAAATCACTTCCATGAAGCCAAACATTTGTTATTTGTGGTCTTTTAGAAGATCTGCTCTTAGTTTGTGTATACCTAGAAGGTACCATTGCAAATTTCACCCACTTTCTCATATTCCAATTTGATTTTCTTAGAAATGTAGGAGGAAATTTTTAGTAATAATGACAAGCACTTCTTCTTGATGAGTGTAAAAGAAAAACTTTCACAAAGCAGACAAAAACTTTCACATATGACCTCTTTACTTTTTCTGTTCCTTTTCTGCATCTGTCACAAAGTCTAGACTAAATGGAGTAAAATGATAAAAAAACAAAGAAACAAAAACAAGCCTCATAGCTGAAATGTAATTGAAACCTTGGCTATAAATACTGGAGATCTCGTGGTGGTACATTTTACTTGAATATAAGCAAAAACAACTTGAACAATATCCCAGGCTAACATTAAACTGTGTATGGTGGTACATGTTGAGCCCTTTGAAATGTTTGTGCATATCTTCAGCTGAAAACTGATTACCTATGTGCTTTTGAGGTGCATGGTTTCTTTAACAGCAAAAATAACCGAATTTGTATTAATGTAGTGTGATGCTCAAGAGGCATAAATGGTCATTCTGGCAGCAAAGTTGTGTGAGTCAACTACAGTTCCAACGTTCAGATGAAGTTTAATGGTTACCTGCAAACAAAGACTCTGTATGTAGCAAATAGTACAGTGCAAAATCAGTAGGCATCAGTTGATCAAAGTAGTTGTGGACGTAGGAACTTTAACATCTAAATACATGGATCGAGACTTTTATTTAAGATAAATTTTAGTTCAGGCTAATATCCAGACCTTCATTGCCATGCAGATTGCTGAGAGCTGTTTGTCATTAGTTCAGACCTTTCTTCCTGATGTAGGTATGGAGACAAATTTGGTGCACACCTGGGCAGAGTTCCAGGTTAGTCTCCTTCAGAAATAGTCTAGTTTCCATGCATCAAAATCACTCTTCAAAACTAGTGGATGTTCATTAAGTGCTCAGGGGATTCACTTTGGAACTGTGCTACAGCTCCAGTCCAAAAGGTGAACGCTAATGTAGTTATTTCCCATGGAATATTAGCTATCTACACTAAAAGTGTCCACTGTAATTTAGTTTTAAAATACTCAGCCCACGAATTGTAGCTACTGTTACAATTCAATCCTGTTGTTTAACAAGTTTTTCCTCCAAAAAATTCCTTACGTATTTTGTTACATTAACTGGAATAATAGTGGGTATTATGCACTATTTTAATATTCTGTGAAATGATGCAATGTAATAAATGTATACTACATTAATAGTATATTATTTTCATACACTTATATCCCAAACGTTATTTTCATAGAAGCTACATTAGGTCTTTTATCAGATATTACTACAGCCTCTGTCCCAGTCTGCAGAGGTGTATTTGAGATGAAGGAGAGAAAGAAAGGTTGTTGATTTTTTAAGCTTCTCACATGTCACTGAGCCGTAATTCCTTTTCCTGTAATACTGAGTAGCTTTTTTTTTAAGTGGAAATTCTAGTGATAATAGATATAAGATGGAGCTAGTTCTCTGTCTTTTCATTGTTTCATAACTATGGGACCATGTTTAATGCACCTACTTTGAATTCTGTTTCATTTCACATAAAATCTTGTCTGCTAACATGCAGATTTATTTCTCCACTCAGCTGCTCCTTCCTCCTCAGTGCAACCCTGCCATGGCTGTCCTCTGCAGGATAAACCTGCTCCCACGTGGGCTCCCCTCACACTGCAATCCCTTCAGGAAATACCCACCTGCTCTCGGGTGGTCTCCCCACAGGCTTCTAGAAGCTTGATGTGTGTGGTGCCACACTCACTTTCACTGGTAAACTGAGCTGTAGAAAAGATTTGGTTAATCATTTCGTGTTTTTCTTCACATTTTCCATGACTTCTATGTGGTTTTAAGCATGTAAAAATGGGGGTTATGTTTCTTGTTCTAACCTAGGGACCTCGCTGCAAGGAACTGCTTGGTGGGTGAAAGCAACATATTGAAAATAAGCGATTTTGGAATGTCTCGTCAAGAAGATGACGGAGTATATTCATCATCAGGCTTAAAGCAGATTCCTATCAAGTGGACTGCCCCAGAAGCCCTCAACTATGGTAAGGATGTATGTGTAACTTCCCCACAGAAAGTACCTGCAGGAGAGCTGTCCCATCCACAACATTTCAGTGTATATACTTTTTCCTTGTATTCACCTCAGGTCAGAAAGGTTTAAATTAGTGGTTCAGTGCATTACAGTGGTACACAAAATATTGTTCTACTTTCAAAAGGAATAAGGCAGCAACTTGCTGATGTAGTGTTATTATGGAGCACTAAAATAATGTTCTGGCTATGCTGCCTACTGGTTCTAGTGGACTGCTTTGTTTGTCATCTGAATCGTTATCAAAATTACTGTCAGGTTTTGCATATTTATGGCATAATGCTCTAGCATTAGAAAATGTTAATATTCTGTGTTAAGTAAATCATTGTACTGGAGAAAAATAAAGAGTGCTTTGTATTTTTTCAGTTGCAGCTTTTTTTGTTTGTTTGTTTTTAACTATATTTTTATGTAATGCTATGCTGTTATCACTGGGGAAAATCCATTATTTCTGATCAACGAAAGTGGTCCATACTATGCATTAAATCCAAAACAAAAATAGAAACTGTAGCATTTAGATTTTTTACTTGTTAGTGAAACTATAAAATATTATTTTCTAAGTGAAGTGAACTGTGAAGAGTCAGCATATTAAATAGGTGATGTCATATTTTGAATTCAGTTCTCTCAACCAGATCTTTATTCAATTACTTAGAAAAAAAAGTTTTAAATACTTGATTTGAAATGCATATTGTTATATATATATAATATTCAATATATAAATATTGAAATGTTGAAATATTTTGTCCATTTCTTCAGATTTGAGCTTACAGTCCTGCATTGGAAATCATAACTTTGTGACTTGACAGGAGAATGCTTCATTTAATTAGTACTTTTACAGAAGTTAATGCCATAACACAGTAAAGTAGATCTTTCCTTTGTAAAGCTAAAAATAAATGTAGTTAGAAAAATAGATCCTATATTAGTAGTTATTCTGTGGAGTGACAGTATTTCTGGTGGTCATTGTGGAATACACTTCATATTCTGGTGTTTGTTGCACTACAGCAGGTGTTTTGAAAACTTTATTTTTGTTGTTTCAGAAGTGCACACAGTTTACTTGACATTTAATGGAAATCTGTTGCTTGTAGCCCAGTGCAGCCCCGTGAGTAGTGAAGAAACAGTCTTATTGGCAACACCCTAATTTTGTACTGTGAGCTTATTTTTCTGAAGAATACAGGAGAGGAAAGTGCAGTTGATTAAAAGCTCCTGATAAGCTGTTTTCTAAAATGCATCTATACCCAACTAGCTTTAAGTAATTTTCTATAGATGGGAAAATCAGAGGGTTATCAGTAGCAGCACAAAATCTGGTCAGAGGCCTGTAATTAGCAGTGCTCTCCAGAGGTCAGTACTAAGCCCAGTCTTGTTCAGTGTCCTCATCAGTGGCCTGGATGAAATGATAGAGTGCACCCTCCACAAGTTTTTGTATGATAGAACGCTGTGAAGAGTGACTGACACACTGGAAAGATGTGCTGCTACTCAGGGAGACCTGGGCAGGGTAGAAAGTTGGCCAAAGAGGGACCTGATGAGGTTCAACAAGAGCAGAAGTGGAATCTTACACCTGGGGAGAAATAATCATATGCATTAGTACCATTTAGGGAGTCACATGCTGCACAGGAGCTCTGCAGAGAAGGGTCTGGCTGTCCTGGTGGGCAACAGGTTGGCCATGAGATGGCATTATGCACTTGTGGCCAAGAAGACCGATAGTAGGTATTCCGGGGTGCATTAAAAAGAGCATGGGCTGCAGGTCAAGCGAGGTGATCCTCCACCTCAGTTCTGTCCTGGGGAGGCCACATCTGGAATACTGTGTCCATTGTTGGTATCTCCAGTTCAAAAAATAACTTCTAGAGAGTGTCCAGTGAAGGACAACAAAGATGATGAGGAGCCTGGAGTGCACAAGGAAAGGCTCAGTGGGTCTCTTTGGCCTGGGGAAAAGAAGACTGAGAAGGGATCTGATAAATGTTTATAAATACCTGAAGTGCAGGGGTCAAGTCAATAGGAGTGGACTTTTTTTGATGGTGTGCAGGAATAGAGCTAGGGACAATGGGCAGAAGCTGGAGCACAGAAGTTCCGTACTAACACAAGGAAGGACTTCATTATGAAGTCACAGGATGCTGAAACAGGCTGCCCAGAGAAGTTGTAAAGTCTCCTCTGCAAATATTCATCATCTGTCTGGGTACTTACCTGTGCAACCTGCTTAGAGGACGTGCTTCGTCAGGAGGGCTGGACTTGATGATCTCTGAAGAGCAATTCAACCCCTACAATTCTGTGATTCTGTGAAAATAAGACATCTTGAATATTCTTCATGTTCAGCAATCTAATGTATAACACTCAAAAAATGGTGGCAGGTTTTTGGGTATTTTTGAAGAACTGTATTTTCTACTCCCTTGAAAGATGCAAGTAAAAAATAATAGGTTCATGTTTTATAGTCCTAGTGTTGTGGTCCTACTTACTGCATTATTTTGTGTGGGTGACACTGAAGGTATTTAAGAATATTATACTGAAAAAGAACTAAATCTTCCATGACTCAAAACTAGTTGGAACCATTGTTCATGTTGGTTCTTAGTGGAAAAATTCAATGGTTGGGAGAAAATGAAAGATAGGGAAATTTGGCCACTACATGAATGATATAGTGCTTAAGAAAATAATAAAAGGGCTTCTATTATGGCTTTTGGATTCACTGTATATAACAAATTAATAGCAGAAAGAAAAAAAAAGAAGAGGAGTGGAGTGGAGTGGAGTGTGGAGAGTGTAGAGGGGAGGGGAGGGGAGGGGAGGGGAGGGGAGGGGAGGGGAGGGGAGGGGAGGGGAGGGGAGGGGAGGGGAGGGGAGGGGAGGGGAGGGGAGGGGAGGGGAGGGGAGGGGAGGGGAGGGGAGGGGAGGGGAGGGGAGGGGAGGAGGGGAGGGGAGGAGGGAAGGGAAGGGGGAAGGGAAGGGGGAAGGGAAGGGAAAGGAAGGGAAGGGAAGGGAAGGGAAGGGAAGGGAAGGGAAGGGAAGGGAAGGGAAGGGAAGGGAAGGGAAGGGAAGGGAAGGGAAGGGAAGGGAAGGGAAGGGAAGGGAAGGGAAGGGAAGGGAAGGGAAGGGAAGGGAAGGGAAGGGAAGGGAAGGGAAGGGAAGGGAAGGGAAGGGAAAAGAAGAAGGAAAGAAAAACAACAAAAACTGGATCTGTGATCTTTAAACTGGACTAGGACAAACTGAGTATTAGGGAGCTGTGTCTGAAGTCATAACTGAAATTCTGATACTACTGGAGCTTGTGAAAGATTCAGCATTTATTTCAGTGGTGCTGTATAGTGCTATTCCTTACCATTATTCTTATTTGTAACTATTTGATTTCCACCACTTCCAGCAAGTGAAAAAAAGCTTTAAAGCCTTTTTATAAAGTTGCATACATAGGGCAAGTATAGGATATTCTTGCTTTCTCTTCTTTCAAAATTAAGGTATACATTTAATATGTACTTATTTTCAGTATAACTCTGTGCTGTTTGTCATGTTAATAAATTACTGTGTGGTGGGGTTTTTTTATGAATAAATAGGACTTTTTTCTTTTTTTTCCTGGATAATAGCATATTTGGGAGGCAAATTAACTGTGCAGAACATATGTTTTCTTTTTGTAAAAAAAAAAAAAAAGCTAATCACCTATCTTGTATTTACTAAATGATTTCAGTGAAAAGTGTTAGAATTTGTGGATGCCAAACTCTGAAGAGAGTTGATACACAGACAAGAAAACTAATCTTACTACCAAGAGTACAGTGAATGTCCATAATTGCCATCTAGTTAATTCGGCACAGCTGGAAGTGATACTTAGTTTGACAGTAAACTGAACTTTCTGACGTCAAAGCAGTTGACGTATCACCAACTGTCACTATAATTTACATGTATTTAATTTTTCCTTTTTTTTTCCTACCAAGAAGTGACTTAGTTTGACTAATTTAATGGTTGGAGTTGAATGAATAATACATTCAGAAGCATGCATGCATTTTTAAGATGTAAGATATATATACAATGCATTCATATACTACAGAAATATGAAAGTGAAAATTGATGAAGGAAATATATGAGGTGGATTTTTAAGGTAACTTTTTCATAGAACGTGCCTCAGAGGGCCTGGATCCTTCACTTTCTGATGCAGCATCTCTTGTAATGTGAGTGCATCAGGGACAACAATACTGTTTTCTCCAAGATCTCTTCTGCTTCCAAAAAATCAAGTTTTCATTACACAGAGAGGTTTGGAATTAGTTATCTAAATTCTGATATCTCAGAGGCATAGTTGGAGACAGTGGAACCAGCAGGTCCCATTTTTTTTCTTTTTCTTTGACTGATCGGTTGCATCAGTTCTCCAGGGTCAAATTAAACAACATTTGAAGCCACTGCACATTAATTTTCAGGTCATTAATTATTGTCCTTTTGTATGGAAATATATATTTTTTACAGTAAGAGGTAAGTAATTCTTAAATTAGAAGCAAAATAATTGATATGGTAAGGTTTTCTCACTGTGTGCTTTGGGTAACAAGTCTCTTTGTCAAACTTCCTTACACTTAAAGTTTGTTTGTATTATTCCTAGTTGTTGAACTTAAGATAATGTATCATTTCAAATACTGAAGACTATGATATTTACAGAATGTTTATTAGTAGCTACAGCTTTGTTCAGCTTAAAGATTGCCAGAATAATACTTCATAAAAAAATAGTGTCTGGAATCATTTGAAGCATGAATTTCCCTGTAGACTAAACTGTGGGTTTTCTTTCCTTTTCTTAGGGAGATATACATCCGAGAGTGACGTATGGAGTTTTGGAATCCTTCTGTGGGAGACATTCAGTTTAGGAGTATGTCCATATCCTGGAATGACCAACCAGCAAGCACGTGAACAAGTTGAGAAAGGTATGGAGTGAAAGAAATGCTGTATACATCCATCAGGATGTAGCAAATAGCAAAGAAATATCATACCAGTCATCTAGACGTGTTATTATAAAACAGATTATTTACTTCATAATTCTGGCAAACGTAGAATTATTAAAAAAGGAAAGGATTATGTTGATCACTGACTTAAAGTAGGAAAGACTTCTAACACATTATGTGTATGTATAATGTATAAAATATACATACATATTACTAAAAGGTAAGCTGGAGAGAGGGTGGTTTTACTGCTGTGCAAAACAGAGGCTTGACCAGAATGAATTATTTAAGATTATGCTAATGCACATATAAATATTCTAAACTGCTAGAAGAAAAAGTCTGTATCACTCCATCTTCTCTGTTAAAGCATTTCAGACAAAATTTTATCGATTACTGTGGAAAATGGTAAGCGCTTTGAGCCATGAAAGCTGCATCTTTCTCCTTTCTCCTGCTTTTTTTAAAGCAGCTATGAGCAGGATTTCAGGACTCGGATCCATTTTCAGCATATTTAGTGATGTTTCAGAACTCTACATAGTACTACTTGTAACGTTAGCTTCTAAACAAGTAAAACTGAATATTGTTTGTTTTTTTTAATACAGTTTGGCAGGCAGGTTGTTGTTGTTGATTATAATCACTGTGGGTAACCACCAAAGCTTATCCTTAAAAGGCAAAGCAAAAAAAAATTCAGTCTTTGTCAGAGCAGAGACATATATTTAAAAACAAGTTTTACTACTGAATTGCTGTTTGAATCTACTGCAAAGAAATTAGTCTAATTGAAAAAAAAAAAATTTTTTTTCCTTTTGCTTTTCTAGTTTTTTGTGCTATGGGAAAACAGTCCTGTTGGTCCATCAAGAATTGTCTTTTAGTTTTCCTTCTAGAATCATCATTTCTTCTATCATCCTGTCTTCCTGGTTTTCAAAAAATGATAGTGTACCTGTTAGGATAGTCAGCTAGGATGTTCCAGATTTTCTTCCTGATCAGTCTGTATGAGTTCCTCAATCAGTTAGAGTCATCATTACATTTAGTCACTTACATTAATCCAGGATAATTTCAACCCCAGATGAATATATAGAATCACTTCACTCTGTGGATGAAAAGTAGTTGCTGCCATCACTGTTTTGAAAAATTGGTTTCTAGGGGCAACTTCATGAAGGAAAGGATTTTTAAATGGCTTCATATTATCTATGTGTCCTCGAGCTCATTTCTTCTCCTTTGATGTTACACACATCAATCGTGCATCTAGAGCAGATGCATACAATATATAAAAAAAATCAAAATCATTTATTTGATTTACGTGTTGTGTGAGTCTGGTGTCATTTATACTCCTCTGGTTTAGAAAGAGGGAGAGATCTCTGCAGTAAGCCTGGAGTCACAGAGATGTATTAGCTGTAGAATGCGGTGTGCCAGCACACTGTAATGTTCTCTGCCTATAATTAACCGTGAGAACTATATTTGGTGAACAATTCACAGAATGACAGAACAGCTGAAGTGGGCAGGGTCCTCTGGGTCCCATCTGGTTCCCTGTTCAAGCAGAGAAGCTCAGAGCAGGTGCCCAGGACCACGTCTAGGCAAATTTTGGAGGTCTCCAGTGAGGAGACTCCACAACCTGGAAGGTTGTGGATACGGGAGCCTGTGCCAGTGCTCCTTCACCGACATAGCACAGAAATGCTTCCTGATGCTTCCAGCTTGTGCCCACTGGATCTTGTCCTGGTGCTGCACAACCCTGAAAAGAACCCGAATCCATCCTCCCTAGAAGTATTTGTACTTCTTGATGAGATATCCCCCCAAGCATTTTCTTTACCAGGCTGAACAGTTCAAGCATTCTAAACCTTACGTCAGAGGAGAGATGTTCCAGTCTCCTCAGTCTTCTTTGAGGCCCTTCTGGAGACTCTGAAATGGACTCAGTTCTCCACGTGGCATTACTTACCAGTGGTTAGGAAAGAGGAAGGATTACATCCCTCTGCTTGGTGGCAGTACTTTGCCAAGTAAGGCCAGGATGCCACTAGCCTTCTTTACCAGGAAGGCACCTGGGGTACTCCTGGTTGGTTCACATTCAGCTTGGTGTCCACCAAGACTCTCAGAGCCTTTTTACCAAGCTGCTTTCCAGCTGGGTGGTTGCAGCATGTTCTGGTACTTGACGTTGTTACTCCCTAGGTGCAGAACTCTACGCTTCTCCATGCTGAACTTGATGAGGTTCATTTTTTTCATCCAGATTTCCCTCTGGATGGCAGCAGGACAGCGGTATATCAGCCATTCCTCCCAGTTTTGTGTCATCTGCACACTTGCTGAGGGTACACTGCCAAATGATCCAAATCATTAACGAAGATGTTAACTAGGCCCCAGTACTGAGTCATGGTGTACTCCTCTAATTACAGCCCTCCTGCAAGACTATGTGTCTTCCTCTGAGCCTGACTGTTTAGCATATTTTCAGTCCACCTCACTGTCTGCACATTCTGCCCATATTTCAACTGCTTCTCCATTCACATCTACTGGGATGTATTGTTAAAAGCTTCATTCAAGTTTAGGTGGACAAATCCCTTGTTCTGTCACCTACAAACATGATCATTTCACCACAAAGATCTTCAAGTTGGCTAACTACTCCCAGTGACTTTGTTATCCTTCATGTGTGTGGAAATGGTTTCCAGAATTAGCTGCTCTATTAACTAGGATTCAGGTGAAGCTGACAGACTAGTTAGTCACTGTGTGCTTCCAGCCTTCTTGAAGATAGGAGTATCGTTTGCTTTCCTCCAGCTCTTAGACATTTTTCCTAGTCATCTTAATCAGTCAAGTACTATCAAGAGTGGCCTCTTAGTGACATCTCTGTCAGCACTTGCAGTTGCATCTTGTCAGGTTCCATAAATTTACATACATTCAGTGTGCTTAAGTATTCCCTGACCTGATCTTCTTCCACCAAAGATGTGTCTTCCTTGCTCCAAACTTTTTCTCTTGTCCCTTGGGCCTGGGATTCCTGAAAGCCAGTCTTGCTAGTAAAGGCAGAGGCAAAGAAGGCATTCAATTCCTCAATGCCTTTTTCATTTTGTGCCCCAACATCCTATGCCCTCTGTAGCAGTGAGCCTACATCTTCCCTTGCCTTTGTTTTGTCACTCCTGGACTTACCGAAGCCCTCCTTCTTACCTTTGACTTCCCTCACAGGATTCCATTTTTGCTGGGTTTTTGCTTTCCCAACCTCAGCCTAGGATACTTGGTCAGTGTCTTTGTATTCCATCCAAATTACCTGTCCTCTGCATGCTCCCTTTTTTGGCTTGAGTTTTGCCAGCAGCTCGTGGTTTTTGACTGCAGGCATTCTGGCGCTTTTGCTTTACTTACAGCTCTTTAGGAAGTTGCCCTTGTTGCTTTTTGTACCTCTCTTTTGTTCATTCATCTATGGCTTTTGAATTATCAGCTGCAAATAAATGATTGTTCACTCTTCTGTTCATCTCAAAGTCATTTACCTCCTTCACTTTTCACAGCGGACTGCCCACAGGAGCAAATCAGAAGAATATGGGTGTTAGGATGATGTGGGAAAATACAAAAATAAGTTAAGAAGATGAGGGGGAGGAGAAAGAACAGATAAACTGTAGGTGGAAAGGGAATTTCTTGGGGATACGTAATGTGGAAGAGCAATGAACATAAAGCTCTTTACATTTTAAAAGAGCCAAAAAATCGATTCCGGTCTCAGTAATAACTCCTGTGGTAATTAATGGTGTTTCCAGATGGCTGGAGGGTGGGGTGGACAGGGATGGCATGATTAAAGGTTAAGAGGGTATCTAATTCCTAAGATAGTGCAAAAAAATTACACAGGTTACTGCCCTTAGAGATGAGAAGCGTATTGACAGTTTACCCTACGCAGCTTATATGTATGTCTTCGATACCTGAGCTTAGGTTAGTTTAATACTTATCCATCCTTTCTGGGTTATGTA
Source organism: Callipepla californica brunnescens (assembly GCA_023055505.1). Classification (NCBI taxonomy): domain Eukaryota; kingdom Metazoa; phylum Chordata; class Aves; order Galliformes; family Odontophoridae; genus Callipepla; species Callipepla californica. The sequence continues at coordinate 3,825,101 of JALIRH010000023.1, read as the reverse complement.
TTGAAGAATTGGTTGATTTTTTAATCCAGAGCTTTCCTATTTTCTTTTCTCATTTGTCAGTATGTTTTCAGTACTAAACTTTTTCCCCTTTTCTTGTGTACCAGGTTACCGAATGTCAGCACCGCAAAAATGCCCAGAAGAAATATATAAAATAATGCAGAGGTGCTGGGACTACCATCCAGAGAACCGACCAAAATTCAGTGAGATTCAGAAAGAGCTATCTTCAATCAAAAAGAAAGTGACATAGTGATATACTAGTGCCAAACTCAATCCGTGGGACTTTATTTTCCATTGAAGTATTTTTTTTCCCTCAAACACTATGCGTTTATACAACATTATTTGCAATATTCATTTAGGATTACTTCGAAATTAACTGGTTTTTATATACATGTGTACCATCTTGAATTATGTCTACACCTGCATTAAAGACATATACTGCCAAATGCTATATATCCAGTCACAGTAATATTGTCATTTAGGTTACATGTAAATAGGAAAGCACATACTGTAGATTTAAGGAACTGTGGCTTCTATGTGTTTTACAGCAAGTAACTGCTAGTGACATTTTTCAGAGTTTTTCTACTTAACAGTGTTCTCACTCTGCTGTCCCTGTCTCAATTGTCAACACCAGCAGCTCTCTAACATGGTGACTGTGTCATGCATGTTGGCCTTAAGACTGAAGACAGTTTTGACAAGTATTTCAGCTAGAAACTTTTATATTTTTCAAATTCTTTCTGCAACTTATTTTTTTAATGATAGCTTGTTTCAAGGGTAAAGGTCAGTTGGATTCTGGATGTAAGTCTGCTTACTGAACTGCGAAATCCAGAAATTTCTTTTGTAGAACATTGAGTTACGCATCCGTTTCTTGCCATGTTATAGTAAATACTTCTGACTTTTGATGTAATTTAGCTATGCCCTTTACTCTATCCCTTTTTTTTCCTGTGAAACTATCAGAATTCTGTAATGGGTCTCCTTTAATCACCTAAGTTTTTTTTAAGAAACCAACAAAAAAAATCAGTTATTGAGTACATTTATTGTTAAGAAATACTGCAAATCATCTGTCTTCCTACGAATATGTAAAAACAATAGGCCAACAGAAAGAGGTTTGCTAATGATAGCAGCACTGTAATGGGTGACCGATAGCATTGATCTTAGAGGAATTAAAGAATGTGAATTGCTAGGTTTGCTTTTGATCCTGATTTTTTTCCCCTTAAATTGGTAATAATCCTCATAGTGCAGTTGGAGCTTTTAAAAGGTTGTATTAAGAGAAAGCACATTCTGTGTATAGTGTTGAAAGGAAAACACTATGGCTATATGGCATGGAGAATTATCCAAGAAACCCCAAAAAGAAAGTATATTTTAAGAGTGTGACAGGTGGAACAAGGCAGAGTAGAAATACTAACCTAACTTTTTAAAATCATTACAATCAGGTTTCAAAAGGCAGGGGATAGACAAGTTGTAAATGTCACCAAAAATAAAGGAAACTCATTTATATAGAAGTAACATTCCATAGTATACCATACAGTAGATGGGGGATAGAGGAAAGGTACAGTGTGTTGCTCTGACTTCGTGTTCTTTTTATAGTGGGGATTATTTTCTATGGCGCTACATAGAAACAAAAACAAGTTACAGTGCCCTGGTCTGAGTTCCAGAGTTAAGGTGCTTAAAATTTCTTAATGAATTAAATAAAATTGTTCAGATCAAGGAATGTCTGTTACTGTTAATACAAGTAAACAGAGACTGAAAGTTACACAGCATCTGGAATGTTTATTAGCCCTGTGTAGTGTGTGGCTACGTTGCATTTCTATTTCCCTTAAGGTGGCTTTTCTATCATCCACAGAACTTATGCTCTTGAAAGTGTATTTGTGGAAGTGCAGGGTGATAATGATTAAGGGCTATGTGTGACAAAAATACAAATAATCTAAATAATTTGTGTGAGGGCTGCTCCAAAAGTGATGCCTCCTGTTTTATTATGTTGACCCACAACATCAGAGGCAGTTGGTGGTGGTGTAGCAGCAGAGGGGCAGCCTGACACAACTGTGCCTGACATGGAAGTGCATATGAAGCAAAGGTATGTCACTGAATTGCTCCATGTAGAAAAACTGGCACCTACTGGCATTCCTTGCTGCTTGCTGAGCATTTATGGAGCCCAGACTGTGTGGTGGTGAGTGGTGCGTTTCAGCAGTGGTGCCAGCGGTTCACCTCCACTGGAGCAGGTTTTTATGAGTGCATCATGCAGGCTCTTGTTCCTTTCTGGTGAAGATACGTAGCTCATGAGGGTGCCTGTGTTCAGAATTAATGTTTTGTAGTTGAGAGTTTGCTCATTCAAATAGTGTTATTGTGTTCTTTCTATCTGCTGTACTTTCCACAGAAGTCAGTAGGAGGCATTACTTCTGGAGCATCCTACATGCATATCCATTAAGATGTAGTACTTGGCAAGCTGGATGGCCTAAATTGCAACTTCCTTATCAGTATACTGGACATATTTTTCTTAGCACTGTATTTCCAAGTAGCCCAAAGATATTTTTCAAGAGCAGTGGGAAGCATTCTTGTTAGTTTGTGTGCTTTTAAGTATTACACACAGTTTGTGCCTTAATTTGCTTGTATGCTAATGCAAATGCAAGTGCACTAAAATTAAGGAAAGCACCACAGCAGTATGGAAAAATCCCAGTCTCAAATCCATGATTAATTCAACTGCTGGCCCTTAGAAAGTCTGCAAGTAAGTGTAATGGTGTCTTCTCTGTCAGCATTCATTGCTTCTCTGGAGAGTTGATATTCTTCTTCTGTGAAAGAGATGAATTATTTCTTTGCTATATGCCCTTGACAGGAAAAAAAAAAAAAAAAAAAAAAAAAAGAAGTCCTTTTTTTTACTTTTTAACAAAATATTGTTTTATTTGTCCATCTTGATTCTCATATATAGATAAGAAATACATTCTTATTTATTCTGAAATGGTTAACATTTGTAATTCATATCACAGTTCTGTTTAAATGTAATGTACTTCTTAAAACATGGGGATAATTCAGCAGCAAGAAGATATATTGTTGCTGCTGAAGTAAGCATAAGTTCAGCTAAAAAATAATCATTCTTCGGGAGAATACCAGTTTGAGTTTAAAATAAAATAAATTATAACACATATAAAAGGTATAAAATAAATTTAAACACATAGTCTCTTCAATTATTTAATTTTTTTTTATAATTAATTTTTCAGTGTTTATGGCAGAATTTGTTCATCTTTTCTCGTTTTTAGTTAATGCCATTATACTTTAGGAAGCGCAGTTTATACCTATGAATACTTAGTTTCTAAGTTTCTATAAATTTCTTGCTGGAGAGTTTACACACAAAACTGCTCTATGGTGAATTGTAGAAGACAGACACAGTATTCAGGAGCCAAAGTCTCCATATCTGCTTTCTGAGAACTTCTGATGGCTGAAGTCGTGCATTATGTATAGGCTGTGCAGGTACTGGTCACGTACTTGTAGGCTTGGCTCACCCTGGAGAGCCAACAGGCAAAGTCAGTCTCTTAGGCATGCAGTATTTCAGGTAGGTTTTTACACCTGCACTCAGTCTCAGCCAGGTGGAGTCCAAAGGAGTTCTGAACTGTGTGCACTGCTCGATGGGAGGGACTCAGAGCACTCTTAAGGGCTGAGCCCAGATGTTAGCTTCAGAATTCAGTTGTCAGTGAAATCATGAGGATTCCTCAGCATTTCAGTTTTGTTGGAAGCAAAGTATTGAAAAGCATCGTGTCTGTAAACAAACTCGCTTCAGCAGAGATGTGACCTTTTAGAATTAGCACTCCACCAAAACTTTATCCTTGAAATGTACATTTTCATCAGTTTCTAATAAAACCAATGAAGCAGTTTTTCATGTAGTGACTAAAGTTATTTTGAATTTCTTCTTCTTAACGATAACAAAGAAGACCTGCCGTTTTATTGAGTTGCCTAATATTTTAAAGAAGTTCTTATTAGAAAGCGTATCAACCAGGAGGCTGCTGGTAAGGAATGCAGTTTGTTGAGTCTCATCCTGTTTATGTGGAGCAGAAAACTAGTTAAGGAGATAGTAGCTTGTTGTTTGATCTGTGTCTTTAACCACCGGTTACAGTTACCCACACCTGAATCTCACTATGATGTTATCTATTCATTATCTATTATGACGATTTTAACTATGTTATTAAGCCTTTTGCACCCATTGTAAAGATACTGTTGATAAAAAGCACATGCAATAAATAAATAAGTAAATAAGTAAGTACTTCTCCTTAGGTTACATAGAATAACCAGAGCCCAGAAGCATTTAAAAATGCTTTGCATCTCTTCACAGATGTCCTGCTGCATGGATAGTACCAGCTATCATTAACTGCAAAGCCTGTGTCCTTAGTCTTGCTGTCACATCCTCTAAATGGCAGTGCCACTGTTGCACTTCCAACAACTGTGAGGTATTGGAAGAGATGAGTTAGTGTGTAGATAGAGTCATCACAGATGATATTCAAGAGCATTAGTTCTGGAAATAGCTGGTTGTTACAAGCAGTGATAAATCATTCTAAGGATGGAATAAAAAGAAAGAGGCTAATTGAGAAAATCCACTTTCTGTAATAGCTGTCTCGTTTGTAGGCAGTACTGATATTGTTACACCAGTGCACTTGTATTTGTAACAGTTTTATGACTAAGCATAAAATAGTTTGCTTTTAAAGTAAGAGTTCACCAATTAGTATTTTTTTCTCAAAGCATAAAAGAACTTGTGATGTTCTTGCAAGGCTGTGTCGTGGGTATTGTGGAGGGAAGAATACAGAGATGAGGGAGAATTGCTTCTTCTACCAGACATATTTTTTTTTCCTTTGTTTTTTTTTTTTTCTTTCCATCAGGAATAAAGAGCATTGATTAGCAGTAACAAGAAGGCACAGAGGAAGTCCAGTGTTTCTGAAGTTCTGAGTAATTAGGTGATTTGTTAAATCAGTTCTATTAAACTGGTTTTCTTCTGATCTCCACCTGCAGAAATGACTATAAGAGTGGAGTCCTTAAACACTCAAAAGTAATAGCTTATAAGAGAAAAAAAAAAAATTGTGTTAATGGCAACACCTATCAACTTTCTGTAAGAATAACGTCAGTAAAGAGTATTATTTGTAGTCTTATACTAGAATTCCCCCAGGACAGCATTCCTTCCTAAAAGGCAAAAAGAAAGAACAAGAAGAAAAAGAAGAAGACAACAGCAACAACAGGAAAATAAACCACATAAGTCTTAATTTGAGAACACAAAAATCTGTTGTCAAATTCTGAATGCTCTTACCAGTATTGCCAGTGATCCTTCTCTGAAGCAGATAATGCAGCTGTGATTTCAGCTCTGTCCATTTCTCAGCATTCTGTCTGTGTGCATTATTAACACTCAGCTTCACATGCAGACCTGGCTCGGTGAGAGTCTTCCTAAATTGCCACTATTTGGAATTGCCATCTGGTTTTAAGACTACAAAACATTATAGACCAAGTACATACCTGACGTTTGTGGGTTCTGAGAGAGGCACATCTTCCTCCATTTAAAACTGTCAAAAATCTAAGGCATTTCTGCTTAAATAACAGTCAGAGATTCCTTCTAGATTATGAATGTTGAAAGCATGTGCAAGAACCACCACCACTAAAAAAAGCACAGACCCACACCATCATCTTTGTACATAGTCAGCTCAGTCTTTCCCACTGTACAAAGAATTCCCTAATTGTCAGATACAATTGTAAGGTGAAACACTTATTTTGGTAAGTAAGCTATTTCACTCAGGTCCTGTGCTGAAATGGTTCAAGATCCTTGTGCTGCTGGCAGAGCAGTTCCAGCAGAGCTCTGCCATAGTGCTCTGCGCTGCTGAACTGTTCCTTAGTTCTGACACCGACACACACCACGCATGGTGACCATCACTTAATGCAGGAAAGTTTCTCTTGTGACAGGAGAACTCCAAACACATCTCTGGCTCAGTTTGGCTGAAAAATATTGTAGTGTCATACCTTGACTCCTGTGGCAACCTGATTGCATGAAGACTGAACTAATAGTGAATTAAGGTGAAGCGTATCATCCAAACTGTGTTTCTGACCACAGTACAAACCCTGGGTGTATCATGAATTGTACGTACCATTAAAGACATTACATGCCATAAAAGACATTTAAAAACTAGCATTTCTGGCTGCCTGGTTTGTGATGCAGACCATCCTGCTCACACTGGGAAAATGATGAAGCTAATTGCACTCCTGGAAAAAGGGATGATTTGCTGTCAGACCGGCTTCAAAATGCCATCTTTGAAATTAGTAGCAATGACTTAATTCTGACTATACCTTGTTGCAAACCTCGGCCTTCTAATTGACAGAAATTTCCTAAGAGTGTTGATTTGCTTTATTGTTATCCACTTTGCTTTTAGAAATCTGATTTCCATATGCGATACATTTCCTTATGCTTGTAGTTATACCCATCACCTCCAAATGCTGAGACATGCAGCTTCAGGGGCTGAGCATTTGTTGATAAATTTCTGCAGGGAATCGGTCTTTCAGGACGTGTCCAAGTTGATAATGTATTAAGGCATTTTACACAGCAGCGAAAGTAATTGCTTCAGTTCAAACCTGTTAGAAGGTAGAACTATACCTTTGCACCTTTCTAGTTCGCCATTAAAGGGAACTGCTAGGTTACATTGGCATGTTACAGAGCTCTTGGCCGTTGTGGTATGAGGAGTGGATGCAGCCAGGTTGCTGTAGGAAAGGTCTTGCAGTCTGCATGGAGCACTTCTGTAGAATACTTGCGCTTGCTGCAGTCTACTGAAAAACCTGCTGGTGAGGGGAAGCATGCTGCATGGTGACTTGAGGCTGATTGCTGGCATTGCCTGAGGTTGTGCTTAAGGAGAGAGAGCAATAGTATTATTTTGTCGTCACTATCCAGGCAAACAGGAAAGGAGATGTGCACTAGGGAGCTGGTGTTATTCTCTTTCCTTCCACGTTCTGTTTGGTCATGTTACAGGCCCAAACCTGCAGTAGAGCTACGAACTAGAGAAAATGTTTGTGTTTCTCTGTTGTGTCATTACCTGTAACTGACAGGTTAACCTGTTTTGGTTTGGTTTGGTTTCCTCCGAGCTTCCCATCTACAATGCTAAAAACATGCAGTAGGAAGAAACAGGCTCATTGCACAGGGCGCAGAAGTCAAGCAGACTTTAATGCTGAGGAATGAAACCCCAAACACCTGTCCCTTCTGTAGAAATATACAGTTAAGTGCATGTTGAAAGGGCTCCCAGAGAGCAGTCTCAAGCTAACCATTGTTGTTCGAGCTCTGCTTTTCAGTTGCATGTGTTTCTTTTCCTCTGTACCATCACAGCAGTAGGTGATGGCAGAGGGTCACAGAACCACATGCAAAGGACTCCTGACACCAGTGATCCTGGGTGAGGCACAGCTTTCAAGCTAACTTGATTTCTTTTCAAGTTTGTGTCAGAGTTAAGCACTCTTAGTATCAGGAAAAGCACCTTTTGTGCTCCTTGTTGTTTAAAAATAATACATTCGTGAAACAGATTGGTAATATGAAACCCTGGAAATAAGTGCATGGATAAGTAACACATGAAAACCAAAAAAATGAACAAAACAAACCAAAAACAAACAGAAAAAAAAAAAACAACCAACGTCACAACTTTATCTGACTTCTAAACAAGACAAAAATTGATGACTATGTAATACAGTTGCCAGTTGTCTGTCCTTCATAATTTTAAGTAGATCTGTATTCTAACTCCATTTATTTGCCTTTTTTTGTATGCCTTAAGGTTACACTTTTGAACTTCAGCTTTTTTGTTTTCCTAGGCTGATACAAAATAGAATTTCAGTATTCTTGTAAACTGCAGGTCATTTTTGAGTAATACTCTCTTACTGACGAGTTACCACTAATGAATCTGCCATCCCCTTTTTACTGTACTCTTCCAATAAATGTAAAGTATTTGTATCAAGCTGTCTCATTTTACTTGATATTGAGGGGATGTATTTATTAACTTGCCCGGTAGCCAGAGGAAGACCTAACAGTGCTCAGGGAAATACTACCATTCACAATATTCTGTGTTTCTCTAAGGAAGAAAATCAAATGTGTGGGTTTGTTTCTTGGGCAGTTCTTTTCTTTGTCAATTTCTGGAGTTACCCATGACCAGTTTGCCCGTCACTCGTCTCCTTTTATAAGTGGGAAGGCAAAACAAGAAAGAGTAACCGAATGTGCACAAGTGGAAGGAAGTGTTGGAGGAGCTTTGAAACTTGGGGCTGGAGCTCTTTGCTGATGATGCAACGCCATACTCATTTTAATTCAAGCTAGAATTACACTAAGAAGCAAGGCATGAAAAGCAAACATGCATATTCTCCACTTCTACAGCAAAGCAAAATCTGTTTCTGCACTCATCTCCAGTTAAGAGCAATGCAGCAATGTAAATGCATATCTGAGCTCCATACTCTTTATTTTGCATGATTTAGTGCTCCGTTTACTTAATTAAAAAAAATAATAATGTTATTCACATTACATTTTAAGTATTTTTTTTATTGTTTAGAGCTATTTTATATTTTGCTTTGAATGAAACCAATCTCTGTAATAATTTCCATTTTTAGCATGCTTTGATGCAGTTTCTTTTATTTCCATAATCACTTTCTTGTGTTAATATGGAGTCTGCAATACGGAAATTATGGCTGAGGTAAAAAAATCAGGATGATTATGCCATTTAAAAAAAAAAAAAAAAGTTTTGAAGACATCTTTTCATTTCTTATGAAATGAAAGAACTTTTCCAGCTGCCTCCAGCTCCCTGCAGCTGCACCTTGCTCCAGCACCCAGTGGCAGCAGAGTGCCAGGCTTTGTGTTCCCACACCCTTGTGTGCACGGTGCTGTTAGCACTGAGCTGGCACAGCAGTGGGGCTTGCTAGACTTCTTTCCTGGATGAAGAAGCAGTTAGTTAAGAACCAAAATTCTGAACTGGAGCCTAGTTCTTAATAATACATACTTATTTATATCTTTAAGGAATTAAATACGACTCTTACGAACACTTTGAAGTACTTTTGTGCACCATCTTCCAGAAAGCATTCCTGAGGGAATTGTAAATCCAAGGCTCATCCTTGGAGATACTGGTGGGTACTGAAAAAGAAGGCAGCACGGTGTTGGATTGCATGCAGCCATGGTACCTTTCTGCTGAGACATGCATTTGCAAGATAATTTTAGAAAATTTGCTGCAGTTGAGTCTGTTCAGCCCAGTGATGCCCCACCCCTCAGTTACAAAAACATTGTATGTAGACTGCCCCTGCCAAACACCGGACAGCACTGGGTCATCAGATTTCCTTCTCTGAAGTGTCACAGGAGTTCATTAGGAGAGCAGCTTTCAAGGTGAACAGAGCCTTTGTACCATCCTACGTTTCTGTACAATTTATAAGTAAATTTGAAGGAGTTGGAGTATGAAGGGTTAAAACAGCGAGACTTCTCAGAAGAGCCCAAAGGACATAGTGCACTGAAGTACCACTTTAAGTAGCAGGTCACAGCATTTCCATATTCTAAAGATAACTGATTTAACTGTTCAGATGTGTCTTCCCCTAGCACACTTAACTAACAGTCTGCAGTGGCAAAACAGCCTTGTATAGGAACACGTGTACCACAATTCCAACACTACAATAACACTTTGTTTCATATTTCGGTTTAAGCTGAATTTTCTACTTGGTACTTGTGAGTCCTGCTCCAAAAGGTACTGTGCAACTGGTGAAACTCTCCACAGAAGACATTTGGGCACAACAATGTTGATAATGGATAATAGCATTTGCATCCATCACATTGTATTCAATTGCCCAAAGCTGACATGCCAAAGTGAGGCTGTTTAATTCTGTCTGCAAGTAACAGGAATACCTCCCACCATTTTACATCCAAATAATGCATGTTTAAAAATGTTTCCTGATTCTCATACAAAACCTTAAGTTTGGAAAAATACCATTTTTGTTAAATGATATATACTCATTAATCTTCTTCAGAGACATAGAGAAGTCTCACATCAAAAATTCTTGCCTGCCTTCAGCCTGTTCTTTAGGAATTTGGGGGACTGAGATGAAGTATGTTTGGTTTGGGAAGCAGATTTTTTCCCTTACAGCATGTTCAGTTCAGCAGCCCACCTGGTTTGCTGACTTCCTTCAGTTTAGCTCATGAGACACTAGCCTGCCACCTCCTCCATGCTCATGAAGCTCAGCTTGGACCACGGACTATTTTATATTCGTATTTTAACTTCTGTGGTGGACCTACCCAATTACCCGCCCCAGACACTCACCCCACACCCCAAATCAGCGTGGACGTGAGGAAACTTGCAGTAACTCACAATTAGGCAGCATGCAGATAATGTACCATGAGTGATATTCCAGCAGTGGCATGACTTCATGGTTCCAGTGTGAAAACTGTAGTAAGGCTGGTGTGACCCCCAACACGCGTTCAGTGGGGCAGCTGGATTTCAGTCCTCCTTTGAGTCATGATCTAATCATAAGAAATGCAAACATACTCTATCAACAGTATGGTCCAAATTGCATCTGTACCTTTTTCACCTCAAAGGACATGATACAGATGATCACACACACACACACACAAAAAAAAAAAAAGAAAGAAGAAGAAAAAAAAAAAAAAAAAACAACCCACAAGCACACAGGTAAACATGGAATACATGGAACTCTTCATTAATACAGCTTCATCAGCATCCAGTTCCTCCCCATCACCGTCCCCACATATCTGTCACACTAAAGCACTACTACTAAAAGGCCATCAGAAAAGTATCTGGACTAATGAAATAGTAGCTCTGTTTTGAGCATACAGAATAATTAGACACACTGTGCGCCGATTTTCCAAAAACTTAGGTCCCACAGATTTCAGTGACCTAATATTCTCCAAACAGAAGTGAGGAATGAGTGAAATCAAGCTACTGGTTAACAGAATCCTCAAAAGAGCAGATTGAGATTCGGCCATGTTGTAATGGAAAGAAGCATGCATTATCTTCAACACACATTTGAAACTGATGATATATTAATTCTCTGACAGTTCAAGGAATCGTGAGACTGCATTAAGTACTGTATTATATTGAAAGCTGTTGTACATTGAAAGATTTTTCTACTTCCTCTCTTGTAAGCTTGCATTGCTAAGTGTAATTCATGACAGAGGAGATACAGAGAAGGGTAAGGAAGCTACTGTAGTTTCTTAAGTTGTCTCTGCAAGCAGTAGATATGAAAGCCCATCTTCTTTAACACAGAAAATTCAGAGCCACTGATAGACCAACACATTACTCTAAGTCCTTATATCCAAGACTCCTGCTCATCTGCTCCCACTGACTTGCGGGTCCAAAAATCTTTTCCAATACTTTACAACTCTGAACTTGATATAAAAAATAAGTATATTTATAAAAATAATTCTGATTCATAGAATTGTTTAGGCTGAAAAATACCTTCAAGATCACTGAGTCCAACCAGCAGCCTGACCTACCAAGTACAATCACTGAGCTCTCTTCAGTATCTCCAGGGATGGGGGCTCCACCTCTTCCCTGGCAGCCCCTTACAGTACTTGATCACCCTCTCCAGGAACAAATCCTTTCTAACATCCAAACCACTGGCACAGCTTGGGGCCATTAACTCACGTGCTATCACTTGACACCTGAGAAAAGAGTCTTACATTCACCACAATGCAGCCTCCCTTCAGGTAGTTTCAGGGGGAAATGAGGTCTTCCCTCAGCCTTCTTTTCTCCAAACTAAACAACTCCTCTTTGCTCACCTACACCTCCGAAGTCTGGTTCTCTGGTTCTTGCACTATCTTTGTTGTGCTTCTCTAGGCATCCTTAAAGGGAATATCCTTCTCATGGTGAGAAACCCTAAAGTGAGCACAAGATTTGTGATACAGTCTCACCCCTATCACATACAAAGAGAAAATCTCTTTCCCGGTCCTTCTGGCCACACTATTTCTGATATAGGCCAGGATACCTTCTTGGTCACATGGGTACACTGGTGACTCATGTTCAGATGGATGTCAACCAATGCCTCTACCAAGGTGAGGACTTTTAGGATTTTGGTATTTCAGTTTGAAATCAGCATACTCTTTAAGGTGGAGAACTAACAAAAATTCCTCCTACTAGAAGTGCTGGGCCAGCCTTGAAGAGGCTGTCAACCATAACTATCTTTTCCTACAGCAGTTGGAATTTCAGATAGGAGAGATGCTTTCAATAGTTCCAAACAAAGAGTTTCTACTATTATTTGTACAAGCTGACATATTTCATTTCCACTTCCATTTTACAGACAAATAGGGTTGTCTAGCATTCCAGGACAGAAAGTGATTTCCATACAACTCATGTCTTAGGCACCTGTTTTTTGATCCCATCAGAATCACTCTTCACACAGCCATTTCTACAGGACACTGGGGACAGCACACAATTTTCTCTGGCAAGTCGTGAGCTGTTCAGGGAAGTGCTATCTGCAGACAGTCCCAGCTCACCAGCTCCCAGCCCCAGCAGTTCCTCTTGCACACAAGGAGCCTGCAGTGCTGGCTGGGTACAGAAAAACAACCTTGTAACTGCTCAGTGGGTTCAATTAAAAGGATGAAAACCCAGAAGATGAACCTTTGAAACCATCTGATCTTCTAAAACATGTTGAGATAATCCAAACTAAACAAAAAAATAGAAATCTTGCCCCTATTTTATTTTATTTTATTTTATTTTATTTTATTTTATTTTATTTTATTTTATTATCTTTTGTAAAGTTGGTATATCTTCAAAAGCATGTACCAGGCTCAAGTGTCCAGGAATTCAACACATGGCACATGGAGAAGTTGCAGTGCACAAAAAGTGTTCACAACTCCAGTTTCACTCTCTGGCCACACGGATTTTAATTTTCTCCCATTACAACCACCTCAACAACAGGCTCCTGTGGCTGTCAAAAGCCCATGTGCCTCTACCACATGGCTGACCTGGCTGGCAGAGATCCCCACAGGATCCGAGTCTCCACTGCAGGTCTGTCTTCCTCTCTTCTGAGCCAAGAAACACTGCCTGTAAACACTTTCCAGAGCCAGAGAATGCAGACAAGGCTGGAAAACAAGTAACATTTGCCATAATCTGTCACTTGGGAATTACTAGGTTTATTGCTGGAATTCCTCTAATTACTTGATCACCATGAAATATGAGATATATGTGAATTTAAAACTAAGAATCAGGAAAATCCATGATCTGTTTGTCAGTAATATCTGCTTTGCTGATGTTCTTTGCTGAACACTCATGATGTATTTCTATGCTGGATTATGGGAGTTTTTGTTGGAGAGATGCTGGAGAATAAGTTCATTAAGTTTCAGAAAAAAAAAAACCCGTGTCATACAATTGCAGAAAACATCAACTTCAGTCAGTTTTGTGAACAGCTCTGTGATACAATAGAGAGAACACCAACTGCTGGACATCACCACCAAATCATAAATCATTACGAGACCTGATGGTCACCTGCAAACACACCATCCATCACTCAAACCCAGATTTGACACTTAACCTTGACACTGACTGGAAAAAAAAAAAACTAAGCCTGGCCTGGCCTGTGGAGGGGGTGCTCCTAGCCCTGGTGAGTGGACAGGAGACTTCCCCTACCTTTCTCCTTCCTCTTGGCCTCTTTTCCTTGGAGAAGGATGAAGTGTGTACCCCACTGAGCAGCTGTAGTCCCATGTGGTTGACAGGTAACCTGCCTGCACACAAAATGGGCAGCTCAGTGCTCACATCACTTCTGGGGTTGGGTGCTCTCACCATCCAGAGCCCTGCCCAGAATAGCTCCACTGCCCATGAATCTAACACCTCAAGGAGGGTTCCTTAGGCACAGAGAGGTGAGTGTTCGTTGCTCTCCATCTCTGATGCTGGAGAGAGTTTGTGGTGAAGTCATACTGAAGCAACAGAACTGAAGAGACAAATTTTTGTTAGTTGAACCTACCACAGTTATCAAAAAATCACTAGGTTGTGATAGAACAAGGGGGAATGGTTTTGAACTAAGGCAGGGGAGATTTAGGTTGTATTTCACCTGGAGAGTGGAGGCACACTGGAACAGGTTGCCCAGAGAGGTTGTGGATGCCCCATCCCTGGAGGCATTCTAGGCCAGGCTGGATGTGGCTCTGGGCAGCCTGCTCTAGTGGTTGGTGACTCTGCCCATATCAGGGGGGTTGGAACTAGATGATCTTTGAGGTCCTTTTCAACCCAGGACATTCTGTGATGCTATAATCACGGGGATAAAAAATTAAAGCAGTGTAATTAAATACCTCCTTTTTCAACAGTGGCAGACATGATTTTTCCAGGCATCTAGGGGAGCTCTTGCTGTGAGGTTAACAACAGCTTATGTGCTGGAAATGAATTTCCACAAAACTGTCTCAGGCAAGAAAATTTTGACAAACATCAAAAATCACAGCATAGTCTGTTCTTTCTTTTACACTTGGTTATTATTAATATTCTTCAGTCATCGGGATATCAAAATCTTTGGCAGTGATGGATGCAATTTAGCTACTCCCCAGAGATGGCTTTAGAGAATGCGTAATCAATTTTATAAATGAGCAGCTGGCCTGCACAGCAAGGTGCACCCTGCAATTCACCAAAATGAATAATGAATTGCATATACCCTGCAATAAGAAGATTGACATTCCTCTTAGAAATTGTTCGAGTAAGTCTCATTTCTTCTACATGCTGCAAGACTAAATAGTGCCTGGCTTTGTGCACTGCCAATACAAGAGGTGCTAGGGCAGTGTGGTGGCCGTGCAGAACTAGGACAGCTCCCAGGCCACAGCCATGGCAAGGCACAGGGACAAGAAACAGAAGTGCATTTCAGTCTGCCTGGGTCCTGTGGAGCGGTGACAGCTGTGAGGAAGTCAGAGTTGAGTCCTTTATGGGCCAAACAAATGGATATTCTCAGCAAAGTGACAAATGTTTATTTTTACATTGAACAAAAGTATTTCATTGCAGGAGCAGAAAAAAAAAATCCCCATGCCACGTCTGTTTCTCTCAAACTTAGTGATCTCTGTGATTCAGGACGAAAGTTTGCAGAGGCCCAAGGGCATTATGTTGACTTTCTGCTGGCCTTTCAGTCTATAATACAATTTCTCAGGTCTCTGTGTGGAAATGATTTGTAACTCTCATATCCTCATGGAGAATAACCCATCCGTTACATCACCTCCAGCAAAAGCTGCACTGTGGCAGGCCTTCTGAGGTCAGATAGCTTCAAATGGGCAGGCGTGCCGTACACTTCTTATGATTCCTCAGAAGGAAAAATAGCGCAAGCAGAAAGGCATGGAAGAAAATGTGGATGCTGATGGGCAGAGCAACCAATCTCTGCACAAAGGCACGTCTGCACTCAGACACGTTTTCTCCTGGTGTCTCATTCTCTGGATAGAGGCCAGCTCGATGTCCCTCCTTGCCCTTCCCCTTTCAAAGTGCTGTCCATTCCCACAAAGACCTTCCTGCGGTTCCCAGGTGTCTCTGGGTTCCACCCATGTTCATATTTGGATCTCATGGTCAGGTGCAGACAGCGAGAATACCAATGGTAGCATTGCCTAGAGCTGGCCTGGGTAGTTTGTCTGTGACAGTGCCAGCTGCACTCATGAGAGAATTATGGCAGTATTTGCAGAAACTGCAGGCTACATTCAGCAGCAGTGTGATCTCTAGGAGGAAAAAGTATGCCTGTGAGAGTACATGGTAATACTTCCAGTCCTTGGGCTCTGGGTGTACTGCAGGAATTCATTGCACAGCCCTGAGCCTGCTGACTTTACAATAGGCCTGCTGAGTCCCTGCACTTTTTAATGAGTTCAGCAAAACACCGATAATCCTCTCTGCACAGATTTAACTCACAAACACCTTTTTTGATGTTTCAGACATCTGACGTTAATGAATGCAGAATTAAATGCAGCACCCAACAGTCCTGTTGCACTGCAATTACTTTCATGGCTTCTCTTTTTGCACTACATGAGAATAAATAAAGTCCATGAAAAAGACACCAGGAGCACTGTGTCTGTATTTAAATGGAGGAAAGCGACACAGAGATCTTGGCACTTCACAGTGGGTCAGCACCAAGACTATAAACAGGAACACCATGCTGCTTTTTTTGGGTGTCACTGCATAAAGGTGTAGTAAAGGATCCCCTTTACTCTCTCTAGAAGACATTAGAGGTAAGTACTGCACATTTGAGGTTTTGTTTGGATCTCAGATGCTTTGTGCTGGCTGCAAAAGAGAGATGCTCATCACAGGGGATGCCCCCTTTGTGTCCGCATCCTTCTTGACTGTTCATCCATGCTTAATTCCTATTCACTTAAAAAAAAATTAAAAATTGGATGTCACAGAAACATCACAAAGTACTTTATTTTTAACTTTCTAAACAAGATTATTCTTTGCCTACTGAGTAATTGGTCTTAAAATACATTTTTAAGAGGAGCTGTAGACAAGAACCTCTCTGTCGCTAAAGCTTAAAGATTTTTCTACATGTGGGAAGCTTTCTTTCCCTCAAAAATAATACCGCAATCTCATTAGGAATGATTCTGTTCTTGCTGTGTTTTCTACTGAGCCCCTGGAGAAATGCTCCATAATCTAGGATTGAGAAGAGCATTATGGCACTTACGTGGCAGTGACACTCCGTATGCAGCAAGCAGTCATTCACATCCTCCCTTTTGAAAGCAAAGTTATTTTCCCAGGGGAGACCAATCTGTATTTCAGAAAACACATTTCCAAGTCTTATTCTTTCACTGTTGTCTCCAAGAACAGACAACACACTGCAGCATGTCAAGTGGAAAAATTACAGGAGGATGATGTGCTGTGCTGCTCAGATCAGGTTGTGTGGCAGGACTCAGCTCCAGCAGCACTGCCAAGGGCATTGCTCACCAGCAAAGCCAGGACCTCGCTGACTGAGAAAGAAGACTGAGTCCTCAGAATACAGGACAGGGTTATTCACCAGCTAGGGATGCCTGAGGACTCCTTTCCAGTTGGTTGGATGAGCAGGAGTGGTTCTTGCCTGGCTCTTATTTCTTGCTAACGAGAAGGCTAGGTGGCCAGCACCAGTCCTTAGTATTTAAGGATCAAAATGGTGTAAGAGGCATTGTTCAAGACCCAAACTGTGACACCAGCATCACCTCTGTAAATCTGACATCTGTTTTTCCATTGCTCTCTCTGACCACAGTCAGTGTAAAAAAAATAAGGCTTTGTAGAACTTTCAGATTTTTGAGATGTCCTCTGGTTTCACTTGCCTCGAAGAATGATAAATGGTAGCTTATTTCCAAATTTGTACAAATTCTGAGGAGTGAAAATTAGTCAATCAATTTCAAATGTGTGGATATCTTTTAAATGCCCTTCTTTTGTTTGAGTGAATCTGGCAGCCTATGGATGGACAGCTTGTACATAAACACAGTTCTAAAGGAAAGGAGCAGGCATGTGAGCCATGGGGTGCCTGAAGAGAGCTGCGCTCCAACCCGTGTCTGCCACACAGCTCACCCTGATGCAGGTACAGAGTGGGCCCTTTGTACTTTTGGAGGCTGATGCTTTTGTTAATGCTTAGGTCTTCTGCTCAGAAATTTTCCTGTATCCACAACAAAATCTTTTCCTCCCTAATTAGCAAGATGTCTCACCAGTCGTAAGCAGCAATTACGTTCTTCTGTATGACAGAGCTTTTTGTTGGATGGCATGCATACACTTTTTTTCCTAAGAAAGCAGTCACCAATCTTCATGGTGAGAGGAAATGAAACAGCAATTATTATTATTATTATTTCTTTTCGTGAGAAATAGGACTAACTGTCAAGCGTGTATTAATTATGCGTTAGAAAAGATTATTCCACAATTCAGAGCAATTCTCACAGTCAATCGTCAAACAGAGGGTGAATATAAGACAGTGTAGATTTTTCTAGACCTAAAGAAAAAAACAACAGTTCAGCAGAGTTCATGTTAGAACTACAATCACAGGAGGCACACTTGACAAACCGCTTCCTAACTGTGCTGCCCAGGGGATTTACAGTTGGTTTCTGTCCAAACATTATTCAATCAGACATCTTTCTCCTGTGGGCACGCTGTAGGCAAGCAGAGCCTGGAGGGACATGGAGACCAGGGCTGTTACAAACATTACCTTCCCTATAACTCTTTCTTTCCCCCCTCGAAACCCCACTCCACACAGGTTAAATTATCTAGCTATTGATTATGTATCAGGCAATACATCCAAGGCTTTTTCATTGCTGTCTTATGAGCTTAGTGACTACTGCAGCTGAAAAGGAAGGTGGTTAAGTTTCATGGGGTTAAGTGGAGGGTAAGTGGGTAGTGTCATCAGTGTCAGAGTGTGGCCCCTGGAGTTCAGCCCTTCTGGAAACCTGCAAGAAGAGATTAGGGCATCACCACAGAAGGGGCAGGCAGTGCCAGGGATGCCAGTAGAGAAGCAACCTTATGCTCATACATGCCCTAGCTTTTGTTTCATGAATCTTCTTTCTGGAATGCTGCTGCCATCCCCTCTGAAATTCCAGACAGACCAAAAACGTGAACAGTGACCATGCCTTGTTCCCCATGTGGCCTTCCACTGGCCAGTCTGCAGCCCTGAATGTAACAGCATAGTGGACTTCCTTTTTTAAATTTCATTTCAGAGGTGAGATGTTCTTACTCAGTAAAACTCAGCCCATAGTACTCAGGAAAAGTGGCAGTACAAAGGAAGTAGACCCTCCTTCCTGATCTTACTCCTCAGCTTCAAAAGTTCATCATTTTGTAAATTAGTGGCTCTTTCTTCATTCTTTTTTTTTTTATTTACTTAACAGAAAACAAGTCTAGAAGTGCCCATGCAGCATCATGCTGGTGTGCCACCTCTTTTCTGTAAATGCTCACCATCTCAAGTGCTTCTCTGTTTATCCTAGCACTACTAGATGTACACAAACTCTCACTAGGAAATAATCAAACGCAACACACTGTCTGTTCTTATTTCCTAAAATGTAGATTCTTACTTTCTTGGAAAGAGATTTTGCTTCTATCTAAATTTTTTGTTTATTTTACACATTTTTTTCCTGAAGCTCCTCTGCTATAGCACTTGAGCTCAGTGACAGCTTATTATTTCTGTTTGAGATAAATCCCACTCACATATATGCTCACACTGCTGTCATCTTGCTCCATAATCAGTTTTTCAAAAAAACATAGAGCAAATTAAGAGGTGAATAAGAGGAGACAGAGCTTCTCTAATACCCTCCTGTCCAAACTCCAACATTTTAAATCAAACTCTGATGATTGGACAGTGCTTTGGTGACACTGAACAATGGATGGGAAAGAAATGTGAAGTGATTTACAAATAATGTAAAAGGAAAGAGGAAACAATACAACACAATACAGTGGTACAAATAATACAAAATAAAAGAAAAAGGATTGTATTTCCTGTAAATTCATACTTCCTGCCTTAATTAAGGTAAATATTGTAAAACATGTGAATGTGATTCGTGTCAAAGGACACAGAGTCAAAGATACTGATACAATACCTTTAATTCCAATCAGGAGATAAAATTGACTAAAGGAATAGAATTTCCTTATAAGGCATGAAAGGATAAACTAGGAACAGAACTCTATCTGCATCTCAAACACTAACCCTGCAACAGAAGGTGCATTCCTCAAACCAAAGGGTGGCAGAGATAAGTATTTTAAACACAGACCTTGCAAGACTGGCCTGGAATACACAGATGGATGAATCAGAGGGGATTAAGGAAGACAAACAGCCTTCATCCCAAAGGCCACCTGAAGGAATGTGCAACCCCCCTAGCGACTGGCCACACAAGCATAGAAGAATAAAATGATTGACCAAGAGGAGGAGGGGACTTCGAGAAATTTTAAATAAGACACTGTATAAAAGAAGAGGGAACCATCTTCTCGGTGTGTGTCGTTGGTGGAGCAGAGACTCCCCGGCACACCCAGCGCTGCTTGCTTATTGCTTTTCACCTTTTGATTGTAATAAAATATTTCAAAAACTCCGATTGGACTGTGAGCATTTATGACAATATGAACAGTTCTGTTCCTAGCATTATCCAACAACAATTCAGTGCAACTGAAGCAGCAGAACACACCAATGGGACAGCCACAGCCACTAGTCTGCAGATGACCCAAAACCAAGAGGATGCACCAGAGGGCCATCTAGATGGACCTGGACAAACTGGAGAAAGATGCTGACAGGAATCTCAAGAAGTGCAGTGAGGGAAACTGCCAAATTCTGCGGCTGGGGAGGAACAGCCCAGGGCACCAGGACACACTGGGGGTTGCTGGGATGTTACCATTTGGAGCTCTGTAGAAAAAGCCTGGGGGAATCTTGGTGGGCAGTGAACTGAACATGAGTTGGCAATGTGCCTTTTTTTACTAAGGCTAACCATTTCCTTAACTGAATTATGCAAAGTATTGACAGCAGGTGAAAGGAGGTGACCCCTCCTTTCTTGTCAGCATTGATGAGTGAGGCTGTAGTATGGGGTCCATTTTTGGGATTCACAGTATAAGAAAGAGCTCAGTGGAGAGTCTAAAAAGTTGATTGGGTAGTCTGGAGCATCTCTCCTATGAGGAAAGGCTGCGAGAGTTGGGAATGTTCAACCTTTATGAGAGAGGACTTAAGGGGATTCCATTAATGTCCATAAATTATTGAAAGGAGGAGACAAGATGATGGAGCAGGCCTCTTTTCAGTGGCACCCAAAGCCAGGAGAAGAGACACTGAGCCCAAACTGGAGCACAGGAGGTTTCCTCTGAACACCAGGAAGCTCTTCTGCGCTGTGCAGCTGCTGGAGCACTGGCACAGGCTGCCCACATCGATCTTGGAGAGGTCAAAATTCTGCCTGGATGTGGTCCTGGGTCCCTTGCTCTGGGTGTCCCTGCTGGAGCAGGAGGCTGGGCCAGATGAACCCAGAGCTCCTCACCAATGTCAGCCATTCTGTGATTCTGCATGTCTTTAGCTGGAGTTGCCCTGTGCAGGATGGCTCAGACCTCTTCTAGTGAAACACCTTTCCTAAGAGTAGACAGAAGGCGGTTGGAGAGGGTAACATGCAGAGCAGGTAACTTAGCCTGCAGCTATCTCATGCCCAGCACACCTGAAGGCAAGACAATGCCAGCTCACAGCAATGAGACTGCTGCTTGTCCTCCAGAAGGCCACACTTTACTCACTGCCTTTAGTCTCACACTCATCATCCATTTATCATTTGTGGGTACAGAGTTTATGGATGCCTAACCGCAGATGTATTAAAGAGGGACTCCAAAGTGTAGTGAAACAGCTGCAGAAAATATCCTTAACCAGAATGGAGGATTACAGAAGATGTTCTCTGTGTCATTTCATTTTTGAATTTCTTCCTCGTGAAGATCAAAGTTTTGTCTGAGAAAGACACTTCATTTGAATTTATTAGCTGAAGTTCAGAGATGTGCAGGGGGAGGGAAGGAGCTTTTATCGCCTTTGTGTCACCATTAAATCCACCAGATGTGGACTAGTTCCCACCCTGAAACAAAGTTCATTCTCCAACGCTGCAAGCTAAAGATACAGCACTTCCACAGATATGACATCATTGTTCAACTAGATTTGAATTTAGGACAGGGGAATTTTTATAACACCTTACTGTAATGAGGCATGCAGACATGAAAGGGGCTTCAGGGTACAGCCCAGTGACAATTCTGAAGCAGTGCCTTGTAATAGAGAGGTGACTCTCATCTGCCATGTTTATTCCATACCTACTGGCTATTCTCATCTCTCACACATCTCACCTCTGTTATATGATGCAGGGTTAGTTTTTATCCTTAGACCAATGCTGAAACATTGCTGTGTAGTATTTGTACAAGCGCATAATCATAAAAAGCATAAGCAAAATCTGAAAACAAAGCAAACAGAAATACATAGGCCTTTAAGCCTCATCCCACAAAATTCACAGTCAGACTGCATGGTAGTTTAAAGTGCTGCATTACTGCAGTATGCATGTTTGGTAAGATCTACCACGCAGGTATTAAAAGAATATCTATTTTTGAAAGACAAGATTATGAATCACGCAAAAGTCTCATGAAAGTGTGCTATAAATGTATGTAGCACTTCAAAAGTGCTGAGACATATGAAAGCCCCTCTGATCCACAGAGCACTGCACAGTTGCCCTTCCTAGTGTCACCTGAAGGTCCTTCTGAAACACTGTGAGTAATAGCAGCACCCATGGCCAATATGCTGCCACAGATTGGCTGGCAAGTGTGGAATACTGTTTTTTTCTTGAGCTTTTGCTGTAGCAAGTTAGGCAAAACATAATGGAAAAAATAAGCAAGAAAGACAGGGAAAAGAATGTGAGAAATTCTAGTTTCTTGCATTGTAAAACACAAACTTCCTATGTAGTGTTATATGACCCTGTTCACTCAGCTTCAGCTCAGTCCTTATTTATGGTGACAACTGACAGCCAGCTTAGAACAGGGAAAAGGTATTCAGGTGCACTGCCACATAATGCTGCCTTTGAAGGCACAAACTATCATACGACAGTGCTGATTTCTCTGAAATGCCATTGTGCACAACTCATACTCTAGAAAGGCACACTGTCATCTTCTTCAAAACACAAAGTAACAATGACTTTCTTCTACCTTAATCACCTAATCCCAATTTCTGGCAGGATGTTTTTTTCCCCTGTGGCGACTCACACTAACTCAATACAATAATTAGATTCACACGTCTTAATTGCTTATTTTTGCTATTTGGGGTTACAAGGGCTAGCATGTCTGGTGGGAGGAAGGAGAAAGCAGAGACCAGAGAAAAGCCTAACATAAGAAATTTGTCACTCAGCTCTGCAGCTCAAGCCAAGCTCTTGCCCATGTTGTCCCATTCTGGACGTGGTACCCGTGAGCTCTGGGAGCCACAGAAGCTACTACAACTCCAGACTTGCTACCCGCTGTTGAAAAACAGAAAAGAATTCTCATGCAGAACCAGACAGCAAAGCAACACATGCAACATGCTTCCCACAGTACCAACCCCTCATCTGCTTTCTCAGGGAAGAAAAGGGAGCATAACCCTGGAGACTATGTCTAATTGCGGAGAAAGCAAGGTGGGGGCAGGAGGCAGGGCAGGGAGAAGAGAGAGGCAGAATAAAAATGGAAGCTCAAAGAGCCAAGGGAAAGAAGAGGAGGGGGAAATGAGCACCAAAAGTCACCTGGAGAAAAGAGAAAAATTATTGTATAGTCACTGTTATGCAGACATAAATGAGCCACAACCATGTTAGCTGATTCACATAGGCACACCTCACGGCCCAGCTGCAATAGCACAGCGCTCACCATCCCTGCAGGATCTTTTCTCCCCACCATCCCAAAAGAAGGTTTGTGTGAGACACAAAGCTACAAGACAAAATTACTGCTGGGTTTGCTCAACAAGCAACCAAGTAAGTGAGCATCTTGCAGACACATGAAAAGAAGAGGAAAGGAAGAAAAGGAAAAGAAATATGATGGAGCTTCCTATAATTGCCTCCTTTGCCTTGAAGAGTGTACTTGAAATTTTATCAATAGAATGAATACTATGCTGGAGTTCAGATGGGAGCATGTGTGTACAAAGTGGTATGTTTCAGTGTGATCAATATGCTGAGCCCTCCAAAGTCAGAAAACTCCAGGTACCAAGGTAGAAAGCATTAAGCTTACAGATGCAACAGGACATACAGTTGTATTCTTGCAGTGTGGGATCAGTCACTGTCGAAGTGAATGCCTTCAGTGACAGACAAAGTTACAAGGAAGGCCTTCATCTCATGACAGAGGGACCCATGGCCTCCTGCAGGTACAGTGGCAGTGAGTGGCTTTGTAAAGGGAGGTTTCCAGCAAAGACAGTGGGATTCGTTGAGGCAAGGAGAGATCACAGAGCGTTTCAGCTTGGTAGATCTTAGAGAAATTTTGATTAACCCAGGAAAAATGACAAAAATTCCTGCAGGGTGGTAGCTTAACTTCCATAGGAAAAAATAAACGAATTAGGATGCAGCTTTGTTGTCTGCAGCCCAGCTCATTTCTGAATGTAACGTAACAGTGCTGTCATGTTCTCAACCACTGTCAATAGCAGTGAAGCATTTACAAATGAATGCTAGTTTTGTCCTTGCTACAGAAAATAACTTTCAATTTGCATGTTGCTACACTATTTTTACATTAATTCCTCCAAACTCACCAATCTGACCAGGACCCTCTCCAGCCTCTTTTTTTCTAGCACTGCCCATGTTCTTGCTGGGAAGGCTATGACTGCACTCCAAGTCCAGAGAAGACAAAAGCAATAGGCATTTCAGGAGGAAGAAAAGAATATTCCACACATGAGTGGAAGTAAGGACAGCTACATATATAAATTTTGTCAAATGCATAATGCAAGTGGGATGAAACAAATTCTATACAATCTTACGTATAAGAACATGAGAAAATACTTCAGAAACAAAGGCTTGAAATTGATTTTACAGTCAAGCACAATCTAATCGATCTACTGAAGGTCTACTTTATGCGAAGAAAGAACTAAGCAGCTGATTTTCTTTCTGTGTAATTGACTTGAGGAAAAACATCCCTTGCTCTTGTTAAATATTCCCCAACATTTACCTGTAGCCCACAATGTGTTTTTCAGAGCCTACTCAATTTCTCAGCACTACTGTAGGAGAAGGTAACTCTGGCTACCTCGAACACTTTTGTTCTCTCCTTTTTGTTGCTCAGCGAGTTATCTGCATCCTATCTGACAAGTCTGTTAGTTAGTTACTGTCCACATTCTTCTTTCTGACCACATTCTCACATTCACGTGTTTCAACAGGAACAGAGCAGGTATGAAGAGAAAAGAAAAACCTCTTAAGTAAAATGCTGGCTGCTTGAAAGCAGGATAAAATAAAGCAAGGCAACAGAGAACAGCTCGTTATCAACAAAGCATGCCAAAAAGAATGTTCCTTCCAACCTGAAACAAAGCAGTGCTCAGAATCAGCACAGCTGCTGAGCACTGCAGGCAGAAACAGTAGCTCCTCCCTGGAAATATGAAGATTGCATGTTTAGAAGCACAACATGTCTTAAAGAACGTTCAGAACCACAACTTAACTTTAGCAAACATTAACTAATATTTATACTAAGTACTGTGTAATTACGTTTTCAATGTCCATAGCACAACTTTGATGTAGAGCTGTACCTTGCAGGGACACTGGCATTAGCTACTTCTATAGATTTTTGCTGCCCCACATCCTTGCTGTCATTGGCTCTAACCACATCAGTGCCAGTATTCTTACAGCAGGAGAAAAGTGTTAAGAAAGAGCAGCTTGATATGACTATGTTAGAGATTATTTTACTCTTTTAAAGGTTGTAGTTGCATATTTCAGTGGTAGAGGAAACATATAAACACCCATACGCCTGAGGAGCAAGGTCATCCAACTTTGTAAACTCAGATATTGTTGACTGTTGTCTCCTTATATCATTATTTGATGTAGATACAAGACAGCTGTACTGCACAGTATACTTACAGAGATTACTCCTCCATGAATTTTTCCCCTTCTCATGAAGAATTACTGGTTACTCTGACTCTGATGGATATACTTTGCTTTTGTTTTCCATTGATCCTAGATCGTACAAGAATAGTAAAACAGCTCCTCTGCTACCTTTACATCATCCAATGACACATACCTGAAGTGTCAGGTTCTATTTGTAGCCTAGGGTTTGCCTTATCAATTTAGAAACCTGCTGCACTAAAAAAACTTAATCTCAATTGCTCGTTCTCTCGCTTCTTAAAAATTGCCTTTGTCAACTTATCCTCAAATGAAGGCTATTCCGTGGCTAGTTAGAACAGGTGGGTGGCCTGTGGGAGATGGCTGCACAGGGAGGCTGTGCATGGGGATTTCTACATTAAATGCCTCTCCAGGTCAGCCTGCAGTGACAGGCAGCATCACAGCTATGAGGGTGCAGTTTAATTTCAGTCAGTGAACTTCTTTGAAGTTTTGATGCTGACTGGAACACTGAGTTCCTCTGTATAAGATCACTCTTCCTCTGCTGTGGAGAGTAGTCTCCATATGCCAGGGCTCAAGCCTACACAATAAGTGTAGAAGTACAACCAGAAAAGCCTCTGCTGCAATATGAGCTTTACTTAAAAAAAAATGACCTTTGTCACCAAGGGCAAGCACTGCTCCATTACGAGAAAGGCTTTGTTTTGGGCTGGAATAGAGGAGAAGAAATTAGACAGAAATAGCAGTATTTGCAAGTTAGGGCCATACTTGTTACATATATCAGGACCAGCTTCCATTTTCATTCCCCACACAAAGGAGAAATTATAATCATGAAACCCCTCAAGACTCCTTGTAAAGCAGCTGCACCAGTACCACTGTGACCACTTCAAAATGGGTCCTGCACTGCAGCAGCTGCCTGGCACCATGGACTGTTCCAGGTGTGGATATAAGGGGGCTTAGAAAAGGAGGTCTGTGCCCTCTTCAATGTCTCAAACATACTCTAAAAATGAAGCACAAGATGGATTTTCTGCATTTCACTTTCAGTTAAGCAAGCCCTTCCTTCTGAAGCCAGGGTGTTATTCTTAGGACGAAATACAACTTTTCAACAAGCGTTAGTAAAAATACAGATGTGTAATGTTTCCACATATTTTATCTTGTCTTGAAGATATTCCTAGTGAGCTGACCAACTGCTAAGGTAAAAATTGTCATTTTACCCATCAGGGATTAGCTGTAGGCTAAGGTGATTTCATTAATTCATCACCAGTCTAAGGTGATTGCTGAACCACTCTCTATCATCTTTGAGAGGTCCTGGAGAATGGGAGAGGTGCCTGAAGACTGGAGGATAGCCAATGTCACTCCAGTCTTCAGAAAGGGTGGAAGAAGGATCAGGGTAACTACAGGCCAGTCAGCCTCACCTCTGTCTCTGGAAAGGTGATGGAACAGCTTGTGCTGGATGCCATCTCCAGGCAATTGGAAGAGAAGAAATCTACCAGGAGTGGTCAGCATGGGTTCACCAGGGGGAGGTCATGCTCGACCAACCTGGTGGCCTTCTATGATGTCATTACTGGCTGGGTTCCCCCAGGGGAGGTCAGGTGATTGGATGGGAGGGGGGAGAACAGAGGCTGTAGTCCACTATGATCTCATCAAGGCATTTGACACTGTCTCCCACAGCATCCTTGTCACAAAGCTGAGGAAGTGGGGAATAGATGAGTGGATGGTGAGGTGGGTTGAGAAGTGGCTGACTGGCAGAGCTCAAAGGGTTTTGATTGGCAGTACAGAGTCCAATTGGAGGCCTGTACTTAGCAGTGTTCCTCAGGGGTTGGTGTTGGGTCTGGTCCTGTTCAACATCTTCACCAGTGACCTTGATGAGGGGATAGAGTCCACTCTCAGCAAGTTTTCTGATTATACAAAGCTGGGAGAAATGCCTGACATGCTGGAAGGCTGTGCTGCCATTCAGTGTGACCTGGACAGGCTGGAGAGCTGGGCAGAGAGGAACCAGGTGAGGTTTAACAAGAGTAAGTGTAGAGTCTTGCACCTAGGGTGGAATAACCATGAGCACTGATACAGGCTGGGGGATGAGCTGCTGGAGAGGAGCTCTGCAGAGAGGGACCTGGGTGTCCCGGTGGACAACACGTTGGCCAAGAGTCAGCAGTGTGCTCTGGTGTCCAAAAATGCTGATGGGATTCTGGGATGCATTAAAAAGAGCGTGGCCAGTAGGTCGAAGTAGGTGATCCTTCCCCTCTACTCTGCACTGTTTGACTCTGCTCAGGCTGACCATAGAGATGGAGCCTCCTTCTCTGGAGATTTTCAAGACCCACCTGGATGCCTATGTGTGCAACCTGGTCTAGAGAGCTGCTCTGTCAGGGGGTTGGACTAGTTGGTCTCTGGAGGTCCCTTCCAACCCCTACAATTCTGTGATTAGAAAAATAATTAAATAATAATAATTTTAAGAAAGTAATTACTCTGCTCTAACTATATCTTCTAGAGGAACAGCCAGTATGTTCTGCCTTAAGCCATTGGTTTGGTATCCCAGGACACACAGACATCTTTCAGTGACCCAAGGTGTATTTCTGGTGGACATTTCAGAAACCATAGCCTTAGTGTTCTACAGATAATGGATTTTCTGTATTCGGTCAAATTGTACCGGTAGCACCATTTTTAGCACTCACTGACAGGCCTACCGGAGTCTTTTAGATCAAGATTTCATTTTAGACTTTAACAGCAGTAGGACAAGCTGCACTGAAGCTGATCTCACATAGAAGTTCTGGACACAAAATATATAACATTTGTTCTCAATGTTTCGCCAGTTGTACTGTTTGGAATTTAGGAGAGCTCAGGTGATGTTCTTCTGAGGCTGCAACTTTATTTTCTACTACAGAAGACTGCCATTTCCCCGCAAAGTTTCAGAGGGGATTGGTTGTCATTTGCAAGCAGTGTAAAAGCTGGTATTTTATCTTACAATCTTTCCAGTGACTGGTCAAGAGAACTAGGCTATCCTTTATCATTGTTTTTTATCAGTTTTATCACTGACTATTGATCTCTTGTAAAAATAGTAATGAAAAATAATTGACAAAGCAGGCAGAAAACTTTGCGAGTAATTTGGAAATTTAAATACAGAGGAATATAATCCAGCAAGGTACTGTGTTAGACAGTTCAGATGGGACAAAATGGAGATTCTGGATAGGATGAAATGGAGATCTGTTCAAGAGTTAAAAATGCTGCTTTTGTTTGTTGAGTACTTTTTTTTCCTCTATAGGTTAAGATGACACTATTAAGTCCCTACAACAGAATCACAGTTTAAGTCCAGAACACACAGAGTATTGTGCAATAATACCTGCTTTGGACTGCGCTAAGCTCTGAAATGTATCAGTGCATCCAAGGTGGAAAAGAAGGTAATAAATAAAGGGAGAAATGACAGTTTTTCTACACTAAAGAAACACCACAAAGACAAAGTCAAGGAAATCTGCAGCACCAAAGAAAGAGAAAAAAGAATAGATAAAAGGCCGCAAATGCACTTGAGGGGATGAAAACCAGGTTGTTTTAATTCTGCTTCTGTCACAACTCGATGTAGGAGTTGTGGAAATGACTTCTCCCATGAATCAGTTCTCTGCTGTTCAAAACCAGGATAGGAGCACCTCAGAAGTGTGCTCTGCTGCTGGATTGTGCATCCCACTGGCCTTCCTGGTAGTAGCAAGCTAATGATGGATAAAAGTACACAAGCTTTACACTGGGGCTTGCAGCTGACAAGAGGGGACACAGGGCCTGCAGTCTTCAAGTTCCCAGCAAGAAATGTAACACTTCCCGTGCAGCAGTGGACTTGATGTACACGAAGCAGCGATTTCCCCTGCTCCCTGTCCTGCACAGAGGATGCTTTTCTATCCAATGGAGTTGCGTGAGCTGACAGATACTCAGGGCCAAGCAAGATATTGGCAAGCACAGAGAAGCAGCAAACACAAAATGGGCTGTGACCACACTCTGGATTCACAGTGCTGCTGACACAGACACCGCCTGCGGGCCCAGGCTTGGCTGTCACCACGTGGAGCAGGCACTTAAGGGGAGAAAATGAACTGCAGTCGCTGCTGGGGAGTTTGATTGATGAGGCAAATGAGCTGCTGACCCCGGCTGTCCCTGGGAAGATGGTGGGCTGCCTCTGCAGCTCCCTGTGGCCACGCTCCTGACCGAGACGTTCCCAGGCTGTGTGCCATGGCCGGCCTTCATGAATAGTAAACAGCATCCCAATCCTCTGGTGCTATGCTGGGTATTTTGCTGAGTGTCTCCTTGAAAGCAAAAAACAAAGGCAAAAGCAAGTGTCCTCTGCAAGCTAAAGCTGAAAAAAAAAAGAAAGAAGTAAAAATCCCTAGCCAGTGGAGACAGATGTTAAGAGAAAGCTTTGTTGTAGAGCTGTGTTACCATATCTCTCAGCTACATACTGAAAACAACAGCAAATGACATGGGAAAGGAGGTACCTCTACTCCTCAGTGAAGTTTTAGACAAAACAATTTTTTTTTTTTTTTTGCTCTTTGAGTTATTTACATTAGAAATGTTTTTTTTTTTTTAGAAGTTTTGCTAGGGAATCTGATTTCATATTTTATTCAAACTGTTGAACTATTTTAATTAAATTAGGAGTGGGATATATACATATATTTTCCAATAGTAATCACTTCTTGTCCTTGGAGATTAAATTAACATGTCAAAGCCTCTGGAATTACAGCAGAGAGGGTTTTTTGTTTTGTTTTGTTTTGCTTTGCTTTGTGTTATTTTTCCTAAGGTAAAATTACTGCAAGGCATCAGCATTAAGTAGCAACTTCAACATTACAAGGGGAATGAATTTATTTTCAAGCACCTTTTATGAAACCATAGCGGGGAAAAAAAGAAAGAAAGAAAGAAAGAATACCAAGGTTCCTAGATTTGTTTTGTTTTTGAAAGCAGAGCTCTCTGAAATCATTTCACTACACAGAACTGCCTGAACTCAGCAAGTCACTTGAACTGCATGTCATCTTTAAGAAGAGAAAACACAGCATTGTGTCGTTCCACTGCATAATCCAGGTGTGCTTGGATGTGCTTACATGTGTACGTATGTGTACACTGAAGAAGGGACTAAGAGCACAGATTTGTTTGCAGCTCACTGACATTTGTCAAAGTGTACATTATGGTTCCATGTGGTTTATGCTATAACTTGCCTTATAAGGTCTTCTCTGCTAATGACTTTCTGTTACTAATCTGGTGAAATGCAGTTGTCAAGCATCACAACCACAGCACTGACAACTCCCCATTCTTCATGCTGCTCCAGGGGCAGTCCTGCTCATCTTCATTATTTCTGGAAAAAAACACTTTCTCCACCCCTAACAAATAACGTCTACCCTCTGTATACATTCTGTGTAGTTCTGGGAATTTGTGAGTAAATCCAATTCTAACAATTACAGCACTGTACTTTACAGTGTAATGGTGTAAAGGTTAGAGGACAGTGAAAGAAAAAAATGTCCATTTTCCCACTCCCTCATGTCCTACTATTTGAAAATATACAATATTAATGACTGAGAGCTCTGAGACATAATAACTACCAAAGGGTTAATAAAATGCATTTAACTTTCCACTGCTTTTACAAGAGATGTAATATAGATATGCACCATCCATCTCTCCCTCTCATTGCTAGTAGCAAAAGCAAACACATTTTACAAGTTTCATCATAATGATTTCTTCCTTTCCTTGCTGGTGCTCATCACAGGACTGATAAGGATACCTATAGAAAGTTATTTGTCCAGCACATAAATATAAAGTGCATTACTTGGACAAAATAAAATAAAGATAAACTGAAAACAATTCAGTTAGTGCATGGCTGAGTTTGGTTCAGGATTTTTTTTTTCTTTGCAAATTGTTCTTTACAATCTATTCAAATTCCTATTAATAGGTCCAACCAGACCAGAGCCAATAATAAAGCTACAGTAAATAAACAAACAAACAAAAAGTACACATATATTGTCTTCTTATGTGCCCTATTTCAACTAAATCATTTTTTCATTAATCATGGTCAATTATCATTATTTACTCGGGAAGACGTTTTCACATCTAAGCAGTAAAAATGGGCATAGGTACAATGAACAGAATGTTCCAGTCATGTGAAATATAATAATGAAATGGGAAAACAGTGTGCATCTGTTAAAGCAGTTATATCTGATACACACAGTTGTGATCCATTACCCTTAGACAAATGCCTCCCACTGGATGAAACATTTGGAGACACATAAACTCACTGGTGTGTGGTGCACGCTTGTATCTGATCATGTTCTTCACGTTCCATGAAGTGTTTCTTAATTGTCTCATAGCAAAGAGAAATTATGTTGCAGCTTAATGTGAGATTATTTTTTTTTTCCCTAACCTTCTTGATATTTCCTCCTAGCAACCACCATCACAGCCTTTTGCTTTTCTCCAGGATGTTAGGAAAAGGTGAAGAGTGAAGGTGAAAATCCATGGATGTAGAACGAAAAAGGAAATCTAAAGACAATATTGAACTTCTGCATTGAGCAGTAGATGAAAAATGTATGTCTTCAGGAACCAGGGCTTAACCATCCTGAAACTATCTTCATCTCTGGGCAATATTTCATTACCACTTCAAATCTCAAATTTCCTCTTCTCAGAAAAACATGAAAACAAGAACAAAAACAAAAAAGAGATTCAAAGCAAAAATAATCCACAAACAGAAGAAATTTCTGTTTTCAAAGCTGCTTTAAGTTCATACCTCACAGTGACACTATCTTCGGTTTGTTTTTGTTCTGGCTGATATTGCATTACCTTCATGCATAATGCTAACTGGCACTATCAGTACCATCCATTAAAACACTTCAGAGCCTGAGAGAGAATGGGATGGAGCTGTGTCAGAGGTTTAGGGGGGAGGATCAGGGTAGTGTCGGGGGAAAGGTCCTCACCAGTGCATGGTGGGCACAGAACAGGCAGTGGGCACGGCACCAGTGCCAAAGTTCTGTGAGTGTTTGGATACAGGGTTTGGATTTTGGGTGATGCTGTGTGCAGCCCAGAGTTTCAACTGTAGAGGAAAAATACAAGCTTGCATTTTCCTGTGTTCAATCTCTCACACTCTTATTTCAAGCAAATGTTAAATTCATGCCTTATCAATTATTTATTAGGAACTGTGTTATTTTCAGTCCACATATGCAAGAAGTTAGGATTTAATGTAAAAGCACTAGCAAGAACCTCTGTGAGTTCACAGCAGTTACTCACTTTATTACCCTAACTACAAAACAGGTAGTAGACATTTCCTTGTAAAATTTATTGTGCAGGAAACATCAACTGTCCATAAATGCTTTTCTGTTTAGAATGTTGTTTTCCATATGTTAAACAATTTGAAAGAGTTATCTTAGATGATTCCCATTCTGGATGATGCTGTGCTTTCAGAAGCATTTCAGAAGCATGACCTGTGATGATCTGGTATGAGACCTGTGTCCATTGCATGTTTTCCACTTGGGGATTCAGCACTTATTTCCAGTGACTGTTGTTTAATTGTTTACAACAGTGGGTTTGTTCGCTGGCTTTGCAGGCAAGTGATTGGACAATTACACCAAATTTCCAAGACATTTCAAGAGCAATTTTTTTTAAACCTCCGGAAGCGTCATATACATTGTGCATGATTATATGCCTGCTGTTACATGGCTATCATTTGCTGATGGAATTGCAAATCCCAGGTGGTGATTCTTTCCAGTATTCAGGAGACTTAGAATTTGATTTTGCTATTTTAGATCACTTGGTACATCATATAGATTAAAGTATATTAAGATTGCTGGCCAGGTCACCTTCTTCAAAAGTGTTATGTGTGATCTGAGACACATCTAGCTGGCAGACATGATCTTTCCTTCAGAGGCAGGATGATCAGTCAAAACCACATTTGACTGACACAGAAATGATGGCCTTCTATTGGTTTTAGTATGAATACATGGGAAGTAAATTATCCAATAAAAAGAGAAATCAAAAGAATACTTGATTTTGACCTCCATCTGCTTAAAGTTCAGATTTCAGAATCCTGCTGACAGTGGAATGAAGGAGTCCTCGTGGTAAAAAGCAGACGTGACAGTGTCAGAGTATAAACACATGTGAAACATATTTCAGAAACATAGCAACGTGAATTCTAATTGTAAATTAAATATTTACACATACAGGTTATAAGCACACTCGTGTGTCATAGAATCATAGAATCATAGGGGTTGGAAGGGACCTCAAGAGATCATGGAGTCCAATCCCCCTGCCTAAGCAGGTTCCCTACACCAGGTAAGTAGTGTAGACTTAGACTTGGGTATACATCCTAGCTACAACATTTTAAACAATAACATAAAATGACACTCTATCCTGTACTCATTTTTTTTTTAAATAAAAAAAAGCAACATAACTTTATAAATGCATTGCTGGGATAAAATTGAGCTAATCAAAACATTAGAAATATCTTAAGAGCAATCATAGACGTAAACACACATATCTATATATAAATATATATAGAAAAGTGTGTCAGGGATATTTATCTTAATGAAGTTGACACAAGTGCAAGTTTAAGTGAACAAGCCATCTGCTTCCACTGCTCTCTCATCATAATGTCAACATTTGGCTGTTTTCTCTTATGTGCATACATGCATGGACACACACTGTGTATTACTTACAGTGAAAGCAGATGCTGCGACTTACCTGCACTTGTAAAATTATAATTGCATTTAGTTATTCTGAAATTATATAGTTAATACAATCATGACAGAATTGTAAATACACATCTTGACACTCATTCACCAAAACAATAGGCTGGGTTTTATTCTTCCTTCCAGATATTGCAATATACCACTGACTCAAACCTGACTTTTTTTTTTTGTCATTTAGATCTCTCTAAGAGCACGAAGGATTTTGATGTATAAGTCACCAAAATAGCTCTTGACTCTTTTTGAGCAGCAAGCATCAACACCTCCCTCCTGCTGCCATAAGATGAGGTGCTGCTGCTCCACGTGCAACATCTCCAGCTGAAGCAGTTGGAATTCTCCCCATCTGTGCCTTGGATAGATGGGCTTCATAAATACCTGCTTATCCCCTCTGATAAAGACTGGTTCAGGGATTCTCAGGGGGCCATGGTTTGGACAGTGCAAATGAGCAGTGTATTGTAATTTATCCTTAGGATCACAATGCCCATAGCAATGTGCACTGTTTCTGGTGGCTACATGCAGGCAAAAAGGCCATCTTTGAGGATCTTTGTGCACAAACAATCTGCTTCCAGTTGATACTAAAGAGAAGAGGTATGTTAGGGGAATAAGAAAGAGGCCTAGCTGTCCTTAAAATGGTGTGACTAAAAGCAGGCTTAAAATAGTATGACTTTCAAAATTAAATATTTAAGAGGACAAAACACAGTAACAACTGTGTAAAGCACACCATTGGACAGTGCTGGAGACTTTTATCGCAGGTAACAAGATGTCTCCACAAATCTACCTGTCAAACTACATGAAGCCTCTGCCTTGTCCTCCTCATTCTTCCTGGAATGTCTCCCCAGAGACACCTCTACTGCACTTCAATCCCATAATGATGACACAGCTGGCAGGTGAAGACTGACCATTTTTATGCAAAATGTTTCTTATATGGGCATTTCCATCTCCCATCCACCTGCGCTGCACCAACCTTGCCTAATGTTTTGTGTAATCCCACATCAGTTTATACAAGCTTACACAAATATTAGATCCATCACAACTTAGTCTGTTTGAAATAGGAGCAGCAGTGTGGTGTTTTTTCCTTCTGAAAGTACTTCTCACGATGTTCTCTAATGCTTTACCAACTATTTCAGAATTTAACCAGGTCAGAATTATAAAATCCACAGTACAGGTTTTTATGAGTAACTGAAGAAAACAGATGACAAATTTAATAGCAAATAAATACTTTCAGAAATCTGCACTGAGTAATGTTACTTAAAATTTTAATTCACTGATTTCAGTGGGAATATTGCCCTAAATGGAACAACAAAACTGGAGTGGCATTGTTACTTTAGTTTCTGGGAAATTACCAAGGTTTTTTATTCCCTCCTGTAGTCTTCATATTTAGTTACTGAAAGACAGATCTTTATCTGCCTCTCCACACTGAGCTATAAATCACTACCAGTCATGTTAGATGGATTCTCAGAAAAAGAAATAAAAAAAAAAAGTTAATAATGATTCTGGTCATGGTTCAAAAAATATAACATGCCCATGATGAATTAATGCAAAGGCTGGAAGGCTAACACTTGGGTACCTAACACTGGATTCCTTCATTAGTTTTCTAAGTAGCACAGAAAAGGATGCAAGTACGTGCACATATATGAACATATTTGCAATATTTTTAAGATTTTAAACTTAGATTTCATAGCATCTTTCAGCAACTTCTGCCATTCTATGTTATTTTCTGACATTTTACAAGATCGGTCATTAGCTCATACATCAATTTTTCATGCATGGAGAAGAGAAAAGATTTACTGTGACTCTTAAGAGATTCTGTGACTCTACACGGAAATATTTAAAAGGGGTTTTGTTGTTGTTTTCATTAGCCCAATGTGACATCAGCTCAGAATGTTTCAGTCAGTTTGATGTATTGTCACTTGAGTAATGCAAATCCTGAAGGTATTTCTAACTCTTCTTCTGAAATTTAATATGTACTAGAAATCTCATTACACAGTGTAAATAAGTGAAATTTCAGTTTTAAAGGCAGGTTATTATTGGAAAACAAACAAACAAACACAAAAACCCTCATACCTTTACTCAGATGCCATATCTAAATTTAGATCTGTGGATTTATATCTTAGTATGCAGATGATTATCTAGTGAGCACTGAAATTATGCAGCAAAAATTTTGGAAAGCTGGAAATGATCAGTACAGATAAGCTTTTCTTTTTCCTTAAGGAAAAATAGTCCAAAATCTTTCTAACAAGCTGCATTGCAGTATGTTCCCTGATTGCACCTGTTCTTCTGATACTCCAGAGGAGACGGGGCAAGCTAGTGCTCTGTAGTGTGCTACAAACTCTGTAATAACAAGGCAAACAGCATGTTAATGCAAGTTAGCAGATCGTATGAACCTGATAACAACCTCAAAACGCAGAAGGTGGATGGGTGGGAATACAGAGGTCTGCCCTGGATGTGCAATGTCATGAATGAGAAAGGACAGAAAGGAGCAGTTGCTAAAAATACTAGCGTGGCAAACAAACTAAAAAATATAGAGAATTTTTAATTACTTGAAAATAGAAACTACTACTTGAGTATTTGTTAATTCTGAAAATAATGCATCCAGATGTTTTGTTTTATAATTTGTGCTCGAATTATGCATAAACAGAAATATCTTCATTCCATAATGCACAGTAAAAAATATCATCTGCAGACACTTTGCAACTAACGCACACCAAGTACACTAGTAATAGCACACAGTTTACAAATAGCCCTCATCAAGTCATTTTTAGTAATAGAACAGAAAATACTTTTTTAACATCTTCATCAGTGACATCAACAGTCGGACTGAGTGCACCCTCAGCAAGTTTGCAGATGACACCAAGCTGTGTGCTGCAGATCATACACCTGAGGGATGAGAGAGACCTAAAAAGGCTCAAGCAGTGGGCCCAGGAGAACCTCACCAGGTTCAACAATGTCAAGTGCAAGGTCTTGCACCTGTGTCAACCTCCACAATCAGTACAAGCTGGGAGATATAAAGGTAGATAACTGCCCTGATGAAAAAAACATGGGGATACTAGTGAATGGCAAGTTGGACATTAGCTGCAATGAGCCCTTACAGCCCAGAAAGCCAGCCATATCCTGGGCTGGATCAAAAGCGTGGTTAGCAGGTAAAGGGAGATTATCCTGCCCCTCTGCTCTGAGCTGGCAGGGCCTCACCTGTGTGAGGTGTGGAGTCCTCAGCACAGGATAGACACAGAACTGTCCCAGAGGGGAGGTAAATTATGGAGCCTGCTTTGGCAGGGGAGTTGGACTCGATGATCTCTAGAGGTCCCTTCCAACCCCTATGATTCTGTGATATGAAGATGATCACTCAGAGAGCTGGAGCACCTCCCGTACAAGGACAGGCTGAAAGAACTGGGGCTGTACATCCTGGAGAAGGCTCTGAAAGCCCTGATAGTGGCCTTTCAGTATCTAAAGTGAGGCTTTTGGAAAGAAGGGCACAAACTCTTCAGCAAGATCTATTGTGGCAAGACAAGGGGAAATGGTTTCAAATTAAAAGAGGGGAGATTTAGGCTGGATAAAAGGAAGAAGCTCTTCACAATGAAGGTCATGAGGCACTGGAACAGGTTGCTCAGAGAAATGTAGATGTCCCATTCTTGGAGATATCCAAGGTCAGGCTCGAAGGGGCTCTGAGCTACCTGACCAAGGGGTGGATGTCCCTCTTCATTGCAGGGCAGTTGGAACAAATGACCCCTGAGGATTTCATCAAACTCCAAGGATTCTGTTTCCATAATACTAAATGATATTCCATTCTTCTCCACGATTAGACATGCTAAATAATTCAGAGTAGTAGCGTATACACTAAAACAGCCTGAAGGAACTGTGATACTTCATGACCCTTCTGAAAGTGATGTGAGCTCTAAGAATATGGTAACTTGCATCATCCCACAGGGCACATAAT
The DNA here is from genome assembly GCA_023055505.1 of Callipepla californica brunnescens. Taxonomy (NCBI): domain Eukaryota; kingdom Metazoa; phylum Chordata; class Aves; order Galliformes; family Odontophoridae; genus Callipepla; species Callipepla californica. The sequence goes on along the minus strand of JALIRH010000023.1, from coordinate 3,787,099 downwards.
CACTCCTCTCTTCGCCACTGTCACCAAATACTTGCAAGGCATGCCTCCTCACATTAAAGATTCAGATGTAAAGCATTCTGAATGCACTGAAGTGATTGGGGTGCTCCTTTCCTGAAGAACTGTGAGAAAGCTGTGGTCTAGAGAATAGTGGCTGGCAAGCTTGCTAGCTTAGTGCAAAAAGTAGAGCTATGCAGCACACTCATCTTATGGCTTCTCTCCCTCTCATTCTCGACTGGATTTTGTCTTGGCTGAATGAAAGGTTAAAAGCAGTGAACAAGTGTTAAAAAACAAACAAACAGTGAACTCAAAACTAGTTAAAAAATCTCCAAGCAAGGCACTTAGAGTTTCACTGGGAGAAGAGAAACTAAGGAAGGACTGTGAATACCATGGACTGCTGAAGATTGTGCATTCTTTTGCATTACTTTTCTGTCTAAAAGACACCACTAATTCTTAACCAAAGTGCTCACTGTTCAGTAACAACCTCCTTACGTTGTACTATTTTTGTGCATGATTTTACATTTGTGTTTCAATTGTTCAGTTAATTATCTTTCATAGTGACATGAAAAAGGTCTGACAGACTCTCAAGGACCAACACAGCTTTTATATAAATTTAAAAGCTTCTTAATTTTAGAAGGAAAAAATTCTCCTTTCCTATATAGCTTATCATTCAAGCATGTAATGCAACAAAGGAGATAAAGGTAGATATATACACAGAACTGGCTCCAAAACCAGCACCAGGGCGCTACACTACACTGCAGTTGAAGAGGAGCCTATTTACAGCTCTGCTAAGAAGAACAACATCCCTGACTAGAGAATCAGAAATTATCTCCTTAAAGAAGGATTCACCTACTAGCAAAGAGGCTTCAATATTCCAACAGTACTGTTAAATCTGAGTGGGTATTTCTGCAGCCAGCATCATTTCACTGTAACATTAAAGCAACATTAGAAAGCCATTTTGTGCTTTTCTTTTTTCAGTAAGAAAATTCCATGCATAAACAGTGAGGCTTTTCTATGCTGACAGAGATGGTCTTGCACATTAGCAGGTCACAGTACTCAATATACAATATCTCATAATTTTTTTATCCACCAGGATTTCCTGCTATATCACAAAGATATGTATATAAAAACCAGCTCCCAGATATTATTAATACCACCATGGTTGGTACACTGAAATAGCTTTGCTTTTTTTCATTTGGAAGATCAGACGTAGAATTCTCAGCCTTACATGGAGAATATAATCCTTCCCACTCTATTAATTTAACTGACATCTTTGAAATATTTTCTGTGGCTTTGGACTGGCAAACTGAAGACAGTTCTGTTTCACGGCCAAGAAAAGAGCATGTTTGCACTTTGGTTTAAACATTGCTAAAAGAAAAACTGGACTGTAATCCCACTTACACTATCATTCTGTTTTATTACCTAGTAAGTCTGTACTTACTCTTGAAAGCTTTTTTCTAGGCCTCTGGAGCACAAAGTAGCTCTGGTATAAGTGAAAATCATGTTCTTTGCATTTTGGCCCTAAGACATCATTAAACCCTCATACTTATTCATTAATGTTCATCATTAGTTGTTTTGTCTATCATTACTTACGATACACGCCTCAGAGCAAGGTAATTGTTTAACTACTGAGAGACTTAACACAGAAAAATCACAATTACGTGGAATTTTAGGAAAATGAAGATCTGTAAGTATAGATCTGGCTTATTAGAACAAATATTTATTCTCCTCATAGTAAGATCCTTTTCTTGCCAAAGCAACGATGGGTCTGAGCTGTCTGCGCACACTGTACTGACGGAAGGACTGTACATGAACAAAGAATTATCCTCTCTCTTTTCCATCTGAATATCCTAGAGCACACAAAAACAAGAAGGGGACAGAAAACCGTGGTTTCAAAAAACATGCTGATGAAGTAAAACTCAAGTGGCTGATCTGTTTTATTTCTCTCTCATCAATATCTATAGCGACAAGAACTAAATTAACAGTATCAATTCAGATGTGGTCATAGCAATACTCTATCCCACGGAAAGACTGCTCTATTAGAACATGAAGGTGAAACGGAATCCTATGGCAGTGTACATTTACTTTATGAAAGAATAAAGTCTTAAATCCATTCACTGAAACACAATGGACCTTTTTAGGATCAATGTCCTTGTAATTTCATAGATGAGAAAGTCTTACGTAGGAGTATATATTGAAATTACATCTGTACTAATATATTATTTTCTCCGCAAAATATCCTCCCCTCCCTCTACTGAAAATAACTTGACAGATGATTAGTCTCAAACCCAGAGAAGAGAAAATACTTGGTCATTAATTATTTTGTTTTGGTGTAGGTGAGGAAGTGGATGTGCTGAAGAGCTCACACCAAGCCTTACATTCCATCAGTTCAGACAGGTACCAAATTCTGTTTCAGTTAGCTTGGACAGGATTTAAACGACAAGGCAGCAGAACTTCCAGCAAAAACCTTGGGCGCTTCAGGACTCCTAAACACTGGTTTAACCCTTGATGTTAGATTTAAATACCTGAAGGCTATATGGAAATGATCACCACTTAGTTTGTCTCCTGTGTAACTCAGAGCATTGTCCACTAATATTTGCCAGTGAGTCTACAATTTGCTAAGAAAAACACCCATCATCAGTTTAAAATAGGAATAAAATAACAGACAAACAAACAGAGGAAACTTATGTTTGTTTGGTTTTGCCTTCCTTTTGGAACAGATGTACCAAAGATACTTTACTGATGATAGGTGTGTGTTGTTAAAAGGGGACAATACACATAAATCTTCTCAATCTTTAACAACTAAACCTATTAACAGTAACTTCACCTACAAGATGTCAGACTGTTTCCAGTGATTAATTTCAGTATGAATTAAATATAACATTTAATATTTGAACTTCCTTTTTACTTGAATGATGACATACGTATTTCCACAAAATCCACTGAGTTTGTTATGAAGCAAGTAAACTATTACTGTTACATGACATTGAAAGCCTTGAGTCAACTTTCTCCCAAAATTGGTTTAACGCTTATCCATCTGCCCTGCTACAAAGACCTCAGATGCAGACAGAAAGAGGCAGCTTGTGCACTTTGTCCATGATTAGGGAAGAGGCAGGGTAGAGATCAACTGAAACAACCTTCCTAATTTTTCCCTACAGAGAAATGTGGAGCTGCTTCCTGTCCATCCTCTTCTACAAGCTTCCCAGGTTTGTAACTAGAGACCAAAGCCTTTGCTTTAATTTTTCTTCTTTCTAGCAGCTGACAGAACAAAAGGAGGAAAGCAGGGTCATCAGAGGGAAACAGAAGCAGTATCTTGTGGGTTGCAGATCTACAGGTGAAGCACAGGGGCTTGCCTGTCCTGCAGTGAGGTTGCAGATGAGTGGAAATGGCTGGCAGAAAGGAGTAGGAGTCGAAAAGATATCTCAAAGAATATCCTAACCATTTCTCTTCAGCTGGCAGTGCCTTCAAGTCCCGTTGTTCCATTTCTAATGGCACACATCTGCCCTGTCTGCATAGTACCATCACAAGGAGGTCATGAATGTTAGCTGCAGCAAGTTCCGTTCTGAATTCACTTTCTGTTTGGGTTAAGAGCACATCAAATTTTATGGATAAAAATTAAAAATATTTATGCAGAAAATCAAACAATGTTGTTAAAATATTATTACATATTTCAGCATACAAATTCAAATGGAGTGATTCTTTTCTCTTGCAGTAACAAAAACAACAACAAAAAAATCCAACCAATGAAACAAAACAAAAACAATAAAACAACCAGTCAGAAGTAGAGTCACAGGGATCCTTTACTTTGCTAGTAACAATAAAAAGGAAAAAAAAAACCAAAACAAAACAAAACAGAAATTTAGTGCTTCAAAAAACAAGCAGACCATGAATATCAAATACTTTCATTGTATTGACAAATTACAAGATGTTCCCTTCTCCTGTAAAACAGTATTTCATTATATTGCTTCAATTTAAAACTGGTAAAAAAAATTCTATAGGAAAAATATTTGAAGACTAGAACAATGTGCAGCGCTGTAATGTTTGTTAGAATTCTGTTGTCATAACACCAACTTTTGAACTACAAAGCTTCGTGAATTTTTTTGCAAAGTAAAGAATAAGGGAACGCACTTCAAAAATATCTTGAGAATAATTGTGGGTATAGCAATTCTTCTCAAGACCTGTCCCTAGAAACATAATCACCCACTTATTAATGAAATTAAACCTAGACTCTTAGAATATCCTGTGTTGGAAGGGACTCACACGGTCCTTCAAGTCCAACTCCTGACTCCACACAGGCCCACCTAAAACTCAAATGCTATGTCTGAGAAAATTGTACAAATGTTTCTGGAACTACAGCAGTTTGGGGTTGTAAGAGACAATATTGAAAGCTTTGCTGAAATCCAAAGATTACCATCACCTAACGCCTCTTGGTCAACTAGGTAGGTAAACTTATCGTAAAAGAAATTATGTTTTTAAATAGGGCTTCCCTCTTGTGAACCCGTGGATGGCTACAGCCAATGACTGCACTGTCTTTCAAGTGTCTTTCAATAACTCTCAGAATAATCATCTCCATAATTTTTTCCAGGCACTGAGATGAGACTGACAGGACTCTCATTACCAGGATCATTTTTCCTGACCTTCCCAAAAACTGGGATAATATTTGCCAGCCTCTGGTCAACTGGCACATCTCCAGATTCCCAAGACCACTGAAAAATATTTAAGGGAGGTCTTGTGATGATATCAGCCAGCTTTTCTAGTGCACTGGGATTAATCCCATTGGACCCCATACACTTCCATGCACCCAGCTGGAGCAGCAAATTCTGTACAAGTTTAGTATTAGCTAGGAATTTACTGTTACCACAGTCATAGGCCTCCAGCTTAATGCTTTGAGGGTTCCAAAGATCATCGCTGGTGTTCAAGGCAGACATGAAGAAGGCATTAAATGTTTCTGCTTTACTTACTTCACCATCCAATTCTTCCAAATACAGCATCCCAGGGAATCTTGCTAACTAGTTCCCTCAGACTCTCAAAGCCTACTCTGCCTGAATCCAGGGCTGGAATTTGGGTGGCAATTTTCTTTATATCACTAAAGATCTTGAACTTGAATACTTCGTGGTCACTATGGCCAAGATGGCTGCCAATTCCCACTTCATCCATAAGACCTTCTCTATTTGGAATTAAACCTAGGAAAGCCTTTAGTGCCTGCACCAAGAAGTTACTATCAGGGTGTTTAAGGAATGCCCTGAACCTGTTTGTATGAGCTGTGTGTTATTAATAGTTAACATCCAACAAGTTGAAGTCACTCATAAAGACAAGAGAGCCTGGTGGGCTCTTCCCACCAGGTTTCACTTATGTCAGTGTTGTAGCTCTGGGACTGAGTTAAGGCTTCTAGCTCTTCCAACATTTCAAATGTGCTCTGTCACACCCAGCACCTCCTGGAACACACTAAAGGGCCTCATTAGCATGAAGTCCCTCAGATTTTGGCATGGCATCATTGCTTATGTTGAGTCTATTTTATCCCTTTCCTCCTTCAAATCTAGTTTAGATCTCTATCAATCATTCCTACTAACTCCTGTGATAAACCTTTTTACACGGTGTTGGAAAGACAAAGGGCCCCCAAAACTCTTGATGTCCTCTTGACCTCATTCAAGAGGTATAAAATACAGAACATCATTAATCACATAGTAGACAGTTCCAGAACAGGAAATAAATAAGCATTCACTGGAGATAAAGCCACATAAGCAGTTTCTATGTTATTGCTTTTGGAGAGACAGTTAAGTGTATAAATTACATATCTTTTCAAGAAAAACCAAGTGGAGTAGAGGTAGAAAAAAAGCCAGGCATCCCCCGAGCCACACATGTTAGTAGACAGCTTCCCAGATAACCTGAACCAAGATTACAAGGCATGAACAAGACACCTCGTAGGGAAGTTCTTTTCATGCTTTGTTAAGCCACTTACTATGAGTGTTTAAGAAAAATACGCTGCTATGTGTCTCACAGCTGAAATATAGAATTCACCTTTTCAAGATCTGCCAGAAGTAGAAAGAATGAATAAAATAAAAAATCCAAAATACCTCACATTTTAACTTTGCAATGAAAATGTTTTATTACATATTATAAAGCATTCATTTTACATCATATAGTTTATCAGAAACTCAGAAACACATTTTTCACAATGACTTGTATATTATTCAAACATTTTTCAAAGTAGGTAATTTATCTACCCCTTTTATGATCTCCTTTAGAGTTTGGACACATCCAGTTTACTAGTACATGAAGAGATGTTACAAACTTATTTTTCCACATTTTCATGTTCCCTCTTGTCAAATGCTTGTTTTTAACAAACATGGAAAAAAAATTTCTTGTAGCTAAAAGGTTTTACTAGAGAATGCCCAGAATATTCCCTTTGAGCAAATTTTTGTTCTTTAATTTTTATTGTTCCAGGAAAATATCACACTTTGCAAGGTGTTTTCAAGGATCAGGCCTATGTGAACTGATTTTACCAATGAATCTGCACAGCAAGCTGATGCCATTTCATTTACCAAAAAAACTGAATCACAAACAGCATTTGAACAAGATCTGAAGAATTTGATCATTTGACTCTTCTCAGGTGTTGCTGAACAATTCTGGTAATCTCCTGAGTATGACCTGACCTGACATATAATTTGCAGACACCTTGATGAAGATCTTCCATTTGCTACTTCCTCAGTTGAGGCACCAAGAAAGATCTATGAATATCGCACCAACATTCGAGGTACAGGGGAAGAAAAAGAAAAGCTTTCACACTCTTCTTAGACAGTTGTCTGTCAGCTGTTTATTGTCTGTCAGCTGTTTAGAAACAGTAAGCAGAACTGAGGCCAGTAACAAACAAGGAAGAAAAAAGCCCAACAGCTGCTTCTGTCTTGGCTCTTGATATTGCTGGTTAAGTCTGGAATCAAAAGCTACAAGCAAGAGTGCTTCCAAATCTTGCCCCAGAATCTAAAGTAATCCTCTTCATAAACCACTATTCTTAAGGGATTAAACCAGGAACAGCATACTATGTAGTTATAGAAAGACATTTGATACAGGCTGGTTAAGATACCTGTTGCAGCATTTGCCACACGAGGAGCAATCAACCGGCACTCTGCTCAGTGCTGATTTATAAGTAGGATACAGAAAATTAGAGTCCCAGTGAACGTACCTATAGTGTATGATCCTTGTCACATTTTCCAAAATCCTGCTGATGTCAGCTTTGATGAATATAGTTTTACTGCAGAAAAATATGCTTTTAAGGAGCTGTGCTTACCACACTTCATCACCTTTCACCTTTTCACCGTTCTCAACCAACACCCTACTGTTCTTACTTCCTCATACCCAAGTTTAGTCTAGGCCAAAAGTCAGCAATTCTTTGTTCACAAAGTACATTGTAAGGTAACTCACACTGTCCAGTATGTCTCTCAAAAAACAAGTATTAATATATTCTTTGAATAGCAGTGTAAGATAGTAATATTTGTAAAGAATGAGGCTATTATGGCAGCAACAACCGTAACCAAGCAGCTGAGCACTACTATAATCTTATTCTTTCAATAATCACTCTTCCTTTCCAAGAGCTTAACTAGTAGTTACTGGAAGCAATTAAGCCTGCTTGAATTTGGTTCCTTGTGTATTATCCCCATGCTCCAACAGTGTAGGATTGTGCAACCATTAAGCACAGATAGACACATCCACATCTTAACTTTCTGTACTCTAAAACTACCTTCAACACGCAAAAAACAAAACAAAACAAAACAAAAAACTTTAAGGGACACAGAGTATTAAGTAGACAAATATATTTCAGAAATCACAGTCTTTTCCCCTCTAAAACACTATGTGTAGCATAACTCACTGCAGCAAGTGCAAAGACAAGAAACATTCATTCTTAAATTTCTGAAATAGCAAGTTATCATAACATCCATGTATTCAAAGTGTATTTTTCAACCAAGTGCACAAGGTTGTTACTACCTGGTTCAGACGTCAAGACTCCAAGAGACAAAAAATATTTTAATTATACCTGCATTAGGAAAGCAATCCCTCCCTGATATATATATATATTTAAGTAAATATATCTAGAAGAGAGAGAATGCACATGCAGGCAGAAAGGGCTATTCAGTAGAATGTTATTTAAACAAAACACAAAAGAACCAGCTTCCCAGATGTTACATATTCAACTTCTTAGAAATTCAGAATATCAAATGTTGAAGTTCCAAACTTCATACACTCAGTTCAGGACTTAGTAACAGCAATTTAACAGCACTTCTAATCCCAGGAAAAACTTTAATATGGAATAAAACTGAGATATTGTTCCATTGCATTTCCAGTGAAAACAAACTGTACTGTTGTCATCACAAAATGTCTTCGTATCTGATGTAAACAAAAAAATTACACTTACTCATTGGCAAATGGTTCAGTTAAGACAGACAGACTATAAGCATAGCTTCAGTAAGCTGCAACTGCACTGCAGTTGTAGGAATGCAAACACGAAGTGCCATATTATCTTTTTAGACAAATTTATCATAATATAAGCTTTAGACATTATAGCTACCAACAATACTACTGTAAAGGGTGCACATTTTTAAATTTTCAAATTGAAAACTAGAAACTATTTTAAACCTAAACAGTTGAAAAATTCTCGTGTCTTCTTTTGAAACAAATATACAATATACAAGGTACTTATATATAATTTATTCACACTGTAATTAAATGCAATTAACATTTATTTTGGCAGTAGAATGTTTAGTTCAGACACCACTTGGGAGCTCCTGTAACATTCTAAACAGAAGATGAAGAATCATCATCAGGTAGAAAGGAAGCAGTGGCACCAGCTGCTTCAGGAAGCATAGGAGCAAGCACATGGCGACAAACAGGACACGTTCCTGACTATAAAGAGAAAGAAGGGCAGTTAACTTATAGAATTTGAATTCTATTCTAGTGAAGAGCTGAAGTTTATGATTTACAACATATTTCAAGTCTTGATGACAAACAGCATCATCTCAAACTCAAAGTTTCAGTCAGCTGTCCCGTCTGATAAGAGATACGATGTCACCTCTGATGAAAGCTTTTTTTTTTTTTAAACACCAGGTGTATGACAGTAGGATCCCTGTAAGCTGGACTTCTTCAAAAAGAAGTGGGAACTCTGTCTAGTTCATATTCTACACTTCACTCTAGGGAAAAATAAAGCCCAAATCTAACAAGAAATAAAAAGGTAACTATGGATGATGGAAATGAAATCTAATACAGCATTTATCAAAGGAAGGTGTTGCAGATTAATCTACATGTATTCTTGCAGCTGCTCATTTCTTCTGTAAACCTCAGTTGTCACCACAAATGGGCCTGACACATTCCAGCAAAACAGATGAGATACTTGGCTGTCTTCAGAGAAAACCAAAGCATTATCCTCACTTCAGGTAGGGGGGTACAGTAAAGAAAACTTCTCTTATCCGACCGAAGCCTAACTTTTTTTTTTATTATTCTTTCCCAAATGAAATCATGCTTTCCATACAACTCCTTTCCTATTAAAGAATGGCATCACTACACTCCAAAACTACTACAAATCCTTACACAAGTGTTCAATTATCCTCCCCAAGTTGGTAATAGTATCTGTCCCCCCCTTCCCCATCTTCCTGATTAAGATTCGTAATAAACTGGTCAGACCAACATTTGAACGGTTGTTTCCTAATTTCACACTGGGTATACGTATATCAAAGAACCTCCTGTCCCTCCTAAAAATTGGGGCAATTCACATCTCGCATTTTCAAAAGGTTGAAACATACTGTTGCACTTACCTTCTGTAACCAAAGAGTGACACAAGGCTTGTGAAACAAATGATGGCAGGGTAGCTCTGTGATGATTTCATCTTTCACATATTCACTGCAACATATAGTGCAGCACTGCTCTTGACCTACAGCCATCAACCAGAAAAAGCATCAGCATCTTTTCTACATCTAAGATTAACTGAAATTAAAACTGATATATCAACAGTATCACTAATGATTATGAAACAGAATCACACCTCATGCAGTAAAGATTCATTTTCCAGATGTTACAGAAGTTCCAACCAGTTCAGTCCAAAATTCAGGAGCTATACAGTGCAGTATTTAAACACACTGTGCAGCCAACAAGGAGGTATCCATGCTATTTTAATAAGATAAATTTGTCCTTATAAGCATAGCATAAGTTAATTCTGAATTATTTTTTCCATACCAGCATAGTCATCTGTGACAGTAATCTGTGGTAGACAATCTATGCTTTCTTTAGTTGCTGGTGGATGAGCCTGTTCAACATCGACTGCCAAAGACTCCAAATGCGCCAGAGCATTCTGAAGAAGGTGAAAAGAGATCGAGTTCTTACAAATGCAAAATTTCACACAAAAACAAATAAGGAAGAAAAGGAACCCTGTCAGACCAACCATTACTTCAGTTTTATTTTTGTAATGAAAGAGTTGAAACTGAAGGTCAAGACAGTATCAGATTGTTTTTAAGGCTTCTCAACATATCAGCACAGATGCACAACTCACTCTCAATGAACATTATAAAAAAGAGAGCAAGTCAAAAGCACATTAAACCTTGCCAATATTAAACTGCCTGAAAAGAAAAGCCCCATTGATAGAATTTTTGGCTTCAAAACTAGTATTACTCAAATGAGAACAAAAAAATTAAGTACCTGGGTTACAATGTCAATATATGCTTTCAGGAAAAAGCAGAATCCACAGAGATGTTTCTCATCTGTATAATGACTCAGTATGATCTTCACTTTGAAGTCATCTTATTTGAAACAAAATTAAATATTTCACCATGTAAAGCCATTATGGCATCAATGTCAAAGCAGGCAGATTTGATGTTTATTTACACCATGTATTCAACCACACTATGGTATAATGGTCTGAAAACATTTCATAGGTAAAAGTACTGTAGTTAAATGAGCTACTAGAGCTGAGAAAGCTAAACAAGATCCAAGACAGATGCAAGACTGCTGATGTCAAAGTTTCTGTCCTCTATCCAACATTAGCACTATAAAACAAAATATTTCACAGGAGCATTGTTTGCTTTCTGAAAGCTACATAAAAGAAACACCACGGACAATAACCCTCACAATGACTCCTATGCTTAAACTACACCTTCAAAAACAAAGCAGACTGAAGGAAGGTTCTTTCTGTAACTTGTATGACTTTGCTTACTAGGCTTCACAGATAACTCTGGTTTTCTTTCTGCCAAGGACAACAGTGGTATGAGCTACAAGATTGTGGGCTTCTCACTTCTGTGAATCACCATGGGAAATATCCATAAATGAAGTCAATAACAATGTACAGACTTCTTACCCGTTCTACACTGCTACTGAAGTAAACCAAACACACAAAAGTAATAAATGACAATTAAAAAACACCACACACATACATTGAGAAATTCTCAGACAAACTGCCTTTAGGAGAACTACGGAGTCTTACAGAACATAGCATAATTAAAAATGCTAGTCAAAGCTTAGATTTCTACGTTATGAAACCTGTGGTGCAAAAGCATTTCTGATTATCAAGAAGCAAATGAGTTACTTTTTCAACTTACACCAAAAGCAAAGGTGTATTGCATCCATGATGTAGAATCAGACTAAAGACGACTTAACCAACATGTGCACCTTAAACCTAGATCTACATAAAACTGGAATAGTATAAATGACATTTTTTTAAACACTGTAAGACTCCTAGTAGCCTAAGAACCAACTCTTAGAAAGCCAATATAAATTGTGACAAATACATAGATAATACGTAATTGCAGAAGGGTTCAAAGAGGGAAAGTTGCTTGAAGGGCAAATGAAAAATGTATGCAAGCAGTAAAATCTGCAAAGTGATAACAAAAGATACAGAACAAGAAGGAAAAGTATCTAGTGAACAGGAACCATATCACTATAGGAAAAAAAAAAAAAAAGAGAAGTGCCTAAAAAAAAAAAAAAGCAAAACAAGTTCATCTCTGAAATGGAGAACATCAAGAAAAGATGAAACCTCTCCCTTTACTTCTGTGGAGAGGTGAGGAACATAAAATTAGAAGCTACTGTTCTTCCTCATGATTGCTTTAATTCTTATTTCCCTAAAAAGAGCTTTCATGTCTCATAATCTTGACCTTAGCTAATAAGATACCTGTTGTCAAGATCTCTCTACTTGAAGAACACATGCATTTAATTGCAACTGCAAAGCAAAAATGGTCAGATTTTTCACTTGCTTTATAGAAAAACTGCATTAAAATGTCATCACAAATTGCTAGAAGACATTTTCAAGGGTCAGTTATCCAATCAAGTTTTCATTCAGTTTGTTCTTTGTATCATAAAATACATAGGATTTTTAGTTTCAGTCAGCCTAGTAGAATACAGAATTTTCACATTTCAGAGACTTCTGACCAGCTAGTAAGACAGAAGTAGAAAAGATAAAGAAGAAGCTTCATAACATCATGGCATACTTAGATGCTCAGTCGTTCCAGTGAATGATTTCACATACCTAAATTTGTTGAAGACTCCTACAACAACTGCTCTGAAAGTAATAACCCCTACTTTCCAATGTTGTGCCACAACATCAGAGGCAGACAGTGTCAGTGTGTCAGTACGAGGCTGAACACTCTCACCAACTTTACATCACATTTTTTTTTACTGAGAAAGAGATGGCAGCAGTCTGACAAAATGGCACATGACATGGGAATGCATATGAAGCAAAGGTGTTCCACTGAATTTCTCCATGAGGAAAAACTAGCATTACTTTTGGAGAGACCCATGTACATCTACAACTATATGACCACCAGAAAAGTTTGCTTTTTTTATTCCATTCTGAGCGCTGTGCCTGCAGAAACAAATTTGTAGTTTCTGTTGATCCTGTGAGGGGTAGGGTTACATTATATTTTATTAACATAGTTTATACAGGACTAGTGATTCATAGTCTTGTTTTCCAGGAAGCAGAAGATACTATATGCTACATCTTGCTGTGATTGATTTAAGATACAATCTACACAAACAATCAAAACAAATTCTGGACAGATAAACATCTTTTGCTCAGTTTCTCTCTGCTTCCAGAAATACAATATTGTCTAAGAGAAATGCTGAACAGTTTAGGATAACCCTTGCACTTATTTTCTGAACTATTTGAATAGCAACCCTTCATACTAGGAAGAAAAGTATTTTATAAGTTGCTTGAAGGTAATAATCCTGAAAAGAAAGGATTTAAATTCAATTCAAGAAAATTAACAGCGAGAGAATATCATCTTCAAAAGTTGCTTCCTAAGACAAATTTTCAAAGCAAGAACAGTGACAAATATGAACTAAAAATGATACTCTGTACTGCAGTACTTGGAAGGGAAAGGAGCAAATGGATTCACCAGCAATTGCAAAGCATCTTGCTGTTTCAGGTAACACAAATACTTAAGAAATTCTTACATGGTACTCATTTTCTGCCAACAGTACAGAAATTAACATCCAGATATTATCAGTGTGTTCCTAAATGATAGGAACTGAAAACATTAAATCAATTGCAAATTTAAGAAGTATCTACACAAGCACGAAGTATTCTCAAGTAAACTCTCAAAGACTTAAATTCTTATGGAGCAACTACTTATTGCTGTTCCAACTATGCCAGGCTTCTGAGTTCACGGTAAAGTTTCAGACATCCAAGCACTAATTTCAAGCAGTAATACTAAAGAGAACTGGTGCTCCCTCTCCTCCAACACCTACAGAGAACTGTACCATTACCAGTACCACAGGTTTCAGAAAATAACTACCTTTGTACTCATCTTCCTGCTTGCCAAGCAAGTTCAGTGACACTCAGTTCCTGATGACAATAAGATAATTACAGCAGCTTCCCTGTCAGTCATGCACACAGTCACATAGGATTGAATTTACAGGCCAGACTGAAAGAAGTTCATGTTTCTTCTGACAGAACTCAACAATGCTCTTACACAGAAATGAGAAAAAAATCTCAACTGTAATAACCTCAAATCTACTTTTAACAAATAAATAGATAAAAATGGACATGATTTATTCTCCCTCTCCACATAATTCCTTTTCACTGCTAAGGAGGAGGTCAACTTGCTTCTGTAGTTCTGTCTTATCTGATGTAGTGAAAACTGGCAGCTATTGAAAAGACATGTACTTTTCCCTGTACAGCTTCACAATATTGATTTTAGAATAAGACCTCCTACATAGGAAGCAGCAGTTTTGATGCATCTCCACAGAAGTAAAACTAACAAGATCTTACAGAACTGGAAAAAACCCTGTGATAATCTATCTACAAAAAATACTGACTTCCCATATGGTTTAAGTGATGCATACTTAAAAGTTAGATTGCTAACTTCAAGTGCTACCCTTTGACTTCCTTGGAAAACTGCCATTAAGCTTTTTCACAAAAAATGTTGATTTTATCACTATTTGTAAAGATGGAAAGCTGTATGACTGTCCCACTGACTAACAGCTTTAGAAAGCATTTTAAGATGTCCTTATTTGCTCACAGACAATATCCATGACACAGTTTAGCCTGTTCACCCCTTTTAACTAAGAGCTACTTGTCAAGCTCCCTCTTGCTATCTCCTAAACCTCTCATACAAAATATTAAATTTAATTTTTACAACACCGTATTATATGTCTACCCATAATTCAACTCTTCTTTTGTCAGGCAATACTCTGGAAAAGATTTCTGGCAGAGCAGAAATTGTCATGTTACATGAAAGGGAATTTCAGCTAGCTAGCCCTGTATTCATTCTGATAGTGACCAACACCATGTAACTAAATTAAAAACAAAAAAACAAACGTGATCATAACCATGATGGTTTATCCACTATGTAGTCAAGACAAATTCAATGAAGAGTAGTTATGAGGAATAAAAATAAGAGACTTTGACTGCTACTCTTAAAAAAAAAAAGATGATCTATACACACAGATCTAGGTATTAAATTTCTTCTGTTATGTACAAAATTTGGGAAAATTAAGGTGATATGTTCACATTTAAAGGAAAATTAAGAACACTTTCACTTCTGCAAGAGAAAATAAATATACACTCTAATACTAGTTCTAAAATCAGTGCTGATCAATGATGCCTTGCTCTACACCATTTAGAAGAACCTACTTTCAAACTTGCAAATTTTAAAGGTTGAAGACAGACCAAGAAAGGAACTTTTTCTAGTCCTCACTGAATCTCTGTTCATAAGTTTACTAAGAAAAGCTCTTGTCACAACACCACAGGTATAACACCACCATGGTTAGAATACCTCTACCAGTCTCATATTTTTCCAGTATTGATAAAATGTTTCCTGTCTAAAAATTTTCATATCTAATATTAACACAAAGTATCCTCTGAAGTGAAAAACGAATCAAACTCAGTGATCTGAATATTTGTGTATTAAAATAACACAGTGTGCTTTGATTTTAATTCATACAAAAATCAACTCCTATTGTTTAATACCTCCATAGCTTGTGCTAAGCGCTCCTCTAGAGCCATATACGTGAAAAACTGAGGATCCACATATGAAATCACTTGAGCTCCTAGTCCATCAAACTCATCCAGCAACCTGAAAAACATGAATTTGAAAGGTAGAGCATGATTCCTAAGTTAATAGTGACAACATGAAGACTGGACGCATTTAGTTGTTTCACATCAATAATACTCTCACTAGGTGATTACTGCAGCAACCCTGACTGCCTAGATGTACACCCTGTCACTCTCTCCTTGCTTCGTAGGGCAGAGGAAGCAAAAAACCTAAATGCTCCTGGGCTAAGATGAAGACAAGGAGATCACATGCCAATTACCTTCCATGGGCAAAATGAAATCTGTGAATGCTAACTCAATTTAATATCAGTTAACAGAATCAGATAGTAAGACAAATGTCCTTTTCTCCCAGGCTCCTGCTGGGCTCTGCCAGAACCAGCTGAACAGTGGACAGAACCCACTATCAACACCTATGCCCAGCACAGCTGTAAAGTCACAGTAATGCAGACATCAAAAGATTTTGATCTTTTACCGTTGACTGCTCCAGTGAAAAAGGGTAAACAGTTCAGCAAATAAATTTCATGCATATTTTATTAGGCTTCTTTTAAAATTGTTGTTAAAATTGTGTTGTTTTTTTTTTTTAAATCATGCATAGACATTTCACAGCTTAACAATCAGGAATCAAACTTTGAAACAGGTACAACCAAAACTGTTACTCTCTGTATATGATGTACAGAAAAAAACCATACTATTAGATAAACATCCCTCTTTCTATTCTGATTAGTTAAGCTGCTTACCAAAGGTGATCTCCATAACAGAAAAATCAGTTTACACCCATATACAACAATTTTCTTGTTAGCTTGCTGCAGTAACTACATGCTTGTCCCTGTAATAAGACATGCCTTATAACAACTTGGACTTCCACATGTTAGCTCATATTCAGCTTGTTGTCAATATAACACTTATACTGTCTCTTTATGAAGACCCATATACATGGCAAATTTTTAATATTATTAGTAATAAGAAGAGAAAAAGCTTTAAGTCTTTTACTGAAGAGTATTCAGTCTAGTTTGCCTGCAATTTAAACCAAATGCAATATACTACTCTAGGATTAGGTTGTGCAAGTAGCTCTGATAACTTCCTTCCCATTATTTGCAGGACTTTTCTGATAAACATCACACTATTTGCCATTAATCTAAGGTAAAAAAAAAAAAAAAAAAAGAGTGAAGTACTCAAAATTACAATCTCATTAGACAAGTACATGGCATTTCTAAAAGAAATAAAGCATGTTTTACAACATCTAGCTTACTCCACCTGCAAAGAAAAGACCAGTCTGAAAGTTGTAGTGACTTGAAGCTTGACTACATGCATACTGCCTTTTGTTTATTACTCCTGCTTTACTTCGATGTATTTTGAAGACAGTAAGAATTAAACACATCCCTCAAATACTTAGCGCCCCAGAATGTTTTCAGACTGCAGCCTGATTTAACAGAGCTACACCTACCTTCTATCATAAAAGGAAACTTTTAACGCAGCGTGCTAAAAGACATAACTCAGATTATCAGCCTTTGAAGCATGTACATACTGATAGCTGCATGTATTTAGATACCTTACATAACAAAACAGTCACTACAAACCCTCTAAAATGAACGCGGAAAACTATCAGAGGCATACACACCTCCACTCCACATCCAGGTCCTCACTCATGCTGGAGTCATCCTCAAGGTTGTTTCCGTACAACATAAAGAATCCAGGGTGCATAAAATCACCAGATGGGTAGTTCTCTTCATCACTGCTACTTTCTATTTCTTCATGATACTGTAACCAAGGAATTTCTCCCTCCTCCAAAAACATCTGCACCCTTCAAATAAATAAATGAATAGGTAAAACTAAGAAGCTATGACAACTTCTAAGCATCTGTAAGCAAGAGAGAATACAAATACCATATCAAGGGCTGCGTTTCCCAGAGTCTCAGACTAGAAATTTAACTTTTGCTTTGGGGAAACTGGGGAAACAAAAAGTGTAATTTCTCAGTGTTATCACCTGGTCCATCCAGACTCTGAACCTACTGAAACCCATGATGCTGTCACATCTATTTTCACAGTGCTCAAGGTTAGCCATACAACAAGCCTCTTGGTTTACATTTTCTCCAGTACAGGCAGTATCCCTGACAGGGCTAGCAAATTTAGTTCTAAAGATTTTATTAATCTAAGCTCCAAAATCTAAAAGTTAAAGGCTCTCAACACCCTGGAGCAGCCCACCATGGGGAAGCTTGACCTAATTGCCAAGAAGTTATTTCTAAGTGAAGTCATGTGTTGCTCCTGATTCTCTAGAGAACCAAAAGTCACAGGGATTAGGAACACTAATTTTCTTATCAAAGAGCAAATAAATAAGAATTGTGTTTGAAATTAGTACATTTGCAGGATATCCACATCACAGAGAACTAAAGGTTACACAGTGCCATTGCTGCTGCACTGAAAGAGATTAATTTTCATGACATTTTCATAAAGCCATTTTAACTCTCAAGACCTCAAGAGACCATGATGCTAACAAAGCAATAACAGATTTAGACTTTTTGGTGCTTGCTGCTGTATGTCTGTAAGCAGAAACAGCAGAAAGAAAACTCAGCCATGACACCTGTTGCTTTATTGACCTTATAATATTAGTTTGGGTCTTTATATTAGATACTTAGAAAAAAAATTCCTTGACAACATACAGGTACAATTTTGCCTTGCAAGAAAAAGACTTTTGTTAGAAAAAAAAAAAGTAAAAAAGTAAGCTCTCATCAAGCAAATGTTTCACATTTACTTTAATTACTTACAGGAAAATAAAGAAGAAATGAAAGAAATAAAGAACAGCTGTTCTATTCACTGGAATATGAAAAGCAATGACAAACAGCTTTGCAAAGAGTACTGTGCAGTATCAGAAGATGTGCATAAGGACACATGCGCCATATAATTAGCTTGCCTAATCTGCCTTTTTTGGGTCAGTACATCCAGCTTGTTATCCCTATTGATGCTAATTTTTCTCATTATTAGAGTGTCAATGCCCTCTTATTATTTCTGCATCTTTCACAAAATAGACAGCATTGTTTGTATGACACGTCACTTTCCCCTATTTTAAATGTGTACATTAATCATCTAGCTGCACATAAATGACTATTACTAAGACACTAACTATTTTTAGGATTTATTTTATTCTGCATAGTGCCATGTGGCTGCTGTGACACTGCTGTCAGAACTTACAGGAACAAATTACTCAGTAAAAATAAAGACATACCCTCCTGGGAAACAAGGGTCTGCATTCACTTCTACACTGCTGCTGCTGCTCAGCGCTTCTGCTTCACGTTCCTCCTTTACTGGGTCAGTTTCCCAGCTCTCATCACTTGAGGACTGGTCTTTTTCTTCAGCAACAAAAGACATATTACTGGTTGCAGGCCACTGTCCATCACTACATTCTGAGCTACAATGTAAAAAGGCAGGATGTGGATTTAAGCACTGCTTTATGGGGAAAAAAAACCACAAAAACACACAAGCATACACCCATTCTGCATCTTCTTGCTTTTTATATGAAGATTTTTTTCCCCAGCATAGGGACAATTTTGTGCTACCTATAAAGAGATTATAGATATATGTTTATAGTTTATTCAAACCTCCCTTAAAAGGAAAGAAAAAAAACCCTGCCCACACCGCTTAGTATTTTCTCATTCTGCCTAGACATTCGTGAAGCAGAAATGAAGTCCACAGCCCTAGATGCACCTTTTCCTACTGGTATCCTGATACATAGCAAACCAACATTTTGTTTAGCAAATGTGCAGAAATGTCAGCCTCATATCTTAGTCATACAAAACATTAAGTAGAAGCTCTGACAGTCTCTACGCCATTCACAACAGTCCCTCCTCTGTTTTTCAAACTGTACAAAGGTACAATAGCTAAATTACTGAAAATCACTTAAGCCACTAGCTTTAACAGATGAGAGATGCAGAGTTTTTCAAAAGACAATACAACCTGTCCCATCAACTAATGGATAACATTCTAGTATTTCACCTCTCCACACATAAAGGTTAGTTAGTATAATGTAAGACTAACTCAGTGCCTGAGGACTATTCTTTCAGTGTTCTCTATGTCACAATCCAGTAATGACTACCGATAGACTACAATAATAGGAGTGCTGTTCTGAAAGTAATGCCTCCTATGTTATATGCTGGTCCATGACATCAGAGGCTGATACTGGTGGTATGTCAGTAGGAGGCCGAACTGGCCCACCAATATTCCATCACAGTTTGTTGCTGTGTGACAGATGGCAGGAGAGGGGCAGACTGATAAAATGTCACCTGACATGGGAGTGCATACGAAGCAAAGAAGTGTCACTGAATTTATCCACGCAGACAAACGGCACTCATTGTCATTCACTGATGCTTGCTGAACATTTACTGAGATCAAACAGCAGAGATGAGCACAGTGAGGTTGTGAGCAGTGTGTTTCAGCAGCAGCAACAGTGATGTGAAAGACAAGCAACATTCCAGACAGACATGCACATCTGTCACGCTATGAAATGACAAGTATCTCCATCAACTCACCCACACAAATCAGTGGATTACAACCAGCAAACCATTTACAGAGCTGAATGACAGTTTCAATTCACTGGAAGTAAAGGTGGCACAAAACATGGGTCCGACAAATGCTCACAGATGAGCAGAAAAAACTCTGAATGAGAGTTTGTCAGGACATAGTGAGCCAATAGAAAACTGAAGGTAACAGTTTCCTGTATCACGTTATTACCAGTGATGAGATGTGGTGTCACCACTACAAACTGGAGCCAAAACAGCAGTCTGTGGAGTGGTGACATGTGAATTCCTCAACAAAGAAAAAGTTCAAGATGCAGCTTTCAGTGGGTAAAAAACACTGCACAGTCCTTTAATACAGGAAAGGGGTAATACTTCTGTATTTCCTGAAAACTAGGAAAAAATATCCACTCTAACTGCTATATCAAGATGCTGACTACGCTGAAGGCTCAAATTTCCAGAGTCAGGCCTGAAAAGACAACAGTCTTCCTCTTACAACACAATGATACCAAGTTTAACACCAGTCTGATGACGGTGGAGCATAATGCCAATCTTGGCTTGATCATCCTACCACACCCACCACACAGACCAGATTTGGGACCTTCTGACTTCCACCTGTTCCAGCTGATGAAAGAGGGACTTCACGGACAATGTTTTCCTAATAACAGTGCCATCACAGCAGCTGTAAAATAGTGAGCACAACATGCAGGCTCTTGTGCATCACTGGTGAAAATACTTCGCTAATAGGGATGACTACTCTGAAAAAAAGGGTTTTGTGGCTGAGAATTTCTTCTATCAAATAGTGTTATTGTGCTCTTTGTATCTGATGCAGTCTCCATGAAAATAAATAGGAGGCATCACTTTCAGAGTCACCTACCTATTACAATACTGGTAGTCAAAGCTGTTCCAATACTATTCTGTTTTGGAATTTGTATGCACGTAGATCTTAAAGTTTTCATTGAAAGGAATGTAGACATGTTTACAGTCATTAACAGCAAACAAAATAAGAACATCAAATCCTAAACTTTGAAATTTATGTATATAACACTAAGCCACATTCTGCAGAGATGCAGGACTTCATTTAATGATTACCGAGCAATAGACCTGTCACTTACTAAAGCATGAGACATTAGCTTAGCACAGACTTCCTGGGAACAGACAAGTCACCTAGATGAACTGGTTTCTGTCTGCCATACTATCTAACACCACATTGTGGGAGCTAAAGGACAGGCTCCTCGTTCCACTATTAAATGCATAATTCCAGTTACAAATAATTAAAATAATAATAAAAACAACTTTCCTGATCAAATTCTTATGAACTTTTCAAACTTCAGTGTTTGGAAAAACACCAAAAGCATCACATTATACTACAGAAATCTAAAGTGCCATTTCTTCAGATTATCTTGAAGAGAGCTGAAGGAGATTTTAAAGGAGAATTTGATGTTTCACTATATGAACATATTCTGAAATTCAACTATTGTGTTCCACCTGCTAACAAATCATGCAGAGCTGCACATTTCTTACAGATCCAATTCAACCCAATACAGATACAAAAATGAAACTTTACCTGTCGTCATCTCTGTGGGACACTGGTAAGTGTCTGCTGCAGTCTTCAAACTCATCCCAGAAACTGCTATTATCTAGCATAAATTTTTGTTCTTGAGCTGATGTACTTCTCCTTAGGTCTGCTTTTGTGTTGCTTTGAGGACCATTGTACCACCTGGAATCAAGTAACATACTGGAGCCCAATTTTTCTTTGTCATTTCTGAAGGGAAACTCAGCACAGCCTTGCTGGATATCATCGATGTCACCTTCCCTCCTAGATATGCTTTCTTCTTCATTACTTGGAAGCTTCTCTCTGTTTAAATGGCTTGTGGGGTTTGGTTTTCTTATTTTAGGCCTCACTATTAGTTCAGGTGAATTTCTTTGCTCACTCTCCCCATCAATATTTACTTCATTACAAGTTGTTACACAGGTCCTGTTTTCAACATTCACCGTGTTTACCTGCTGTGTTTCATGACTGCCACCTCTCGGGTTACTTTTCAGTATGGCTTGAACTTCAGCAGATTTTTTATATGTCCTGTTGTTTGGATGGGTAAAGTCTGAATCTGTACTAAAATATCTCGTTAAAGGCACTGGTTCTATTTCCTCACAACATTCTCTAGAAACTCTGTCACTGAGAGTAGATAATTGAGACTGTAAATGTGTAAAAGACACTACATCTTTTTCTAACTCAGAAACAATGTTATCTAGTGTTTCCTGAAATACACCTGCTTCTTCTCTCAGCAAGCAAAGTCGGTCTTGACCATCTTCTTCTCCATCACTGCTATCAGGCTCATAAGAATCGATGTTTACAAAAGCAATTCCATTGCAACCATTCAAATCATCACAGTCTCCGGAAGAATATTTTGCAAGGCCCTCTGAATTATTATCAGGGCTCACAACATTCCCTGCGATTTGGCTGTCTTCTACACCATAAGAAAATGGTAAAGGGTTTGCCTCTAAAGTTTGTGTGAACACAGTTTGGCAAACAGGCTCTCTAGTTCCAATACTTTCTAACAGAGGCTCATCCAATAAACGTGGAGAAACATGAACTAATGGCCCAGAACCTTCACAGAAAGCTGTAAAAAAAAAAAAAAAAAAAAAAAAAAAAAAAGCAACTGAATAACTGAAAACAATGGGTAATCTCACAAAACTGGCTCATGGGAAAAAAAAAGGGCAATTCACTATAAATGCAATGCAACTTGTTATGGAGAAACATTTTGAAAAGGATTCTTCATTAGTATATTCACATTCTCATTTCTATAACCAAAGGCTAAAGAAATAAATTTAAATGATAGAAGTTCAGCTTAGCCTTTGATGGCTGAAACCAAGTATTTAAAGACACTCGTAAGAAGCACCTTGACTTTGTTCAATTAGAAGGGGATGTTAAGATGCAAACAGAAAACCTGCAAGATGCTAGAATCTTTCAAAAGCTGCAACATCTCTTTCCTATGTTAAAACTGGACTACTCATTCATTAGCTAGCTGAAATGTGCTCCTGCCACACTCAAATAAAACCACTTACTGCTACCATAAATTACATACTAACAACACAATATTTTGTACACACAGCTGTGAATGCTACTCTACATAAGGAGAAAATAATACCAGGGATGAACATAGAATTTATAGTTTTTAGTCACCATAACCACAGATTCCATTTGGTTATATTGGACACTGCTTACAAAAAGGGACAATAAATCCTGAGCTCAGCAAGATTCAAAGGAGGTAAAAATATAAATTCTGGCACTACCACAAAATCAGTGACTTACCTGCAAGCTCCATGCTGCTTCTGAATACACAATTGGCTTACATAACTTGATGTAAATACTTAAAATTTAGGCTAGTAGAAAGGAACTTAGAAACTTCATTAAAGGAGAAAAAAATGAGATGCGCAGTTAAAGGTAGGGAGTTCATAACATGTTATTTTAAACACATGCAGGGCTTGGAAACCATGTGAGATAACTTTCCCAGGGTTTCAAAAAAAACTATCAGCAGTTTATTAATTAATGAATGAAAAAAAAAAAAGAATTGTTCAAGTTCTATCAACAGAAGAGAATTTTTAAGGTCTTAAACATACTTAAAATAACTTTCACTGTAACTGCACTGAGGTCAAAGATAATATTTGGTATGCGATGCATCAAATACTTCACAACCTGGTTCCACTAGGAGGAAAGATTTTCTTCCAAATCTTACTTCCAAAGAAAAGTCTTTCAAGAAAGGCAAAATAATGGGATTCTATCTTAAGATTATATAGTTGGTTAGGATGCATTAACTTATTCATAATTTCAAGCAAAACTGAAATCTAAAAGAATACTTCAGTTTGCTATAAATGTCATTACATGAAACCAGCTTAAGTGTACTTTACGCACACATATTGCTTAAGTAGATACTCTTTCCTTCTCTACATTTCCCCGTATCTTCCCTCCCCAACCCCTAAACACCACAGTTTGAAATAAAATGGAATACACACAGATATGTACATACATAAAGAATTCTGTTCCTGATCATCATCCAATTCTAATCCTTCATATTCTCCATTGTGTTGGTGTTGATTTTCATCTTGGCTATTCAAAGATTGTCTAAAACTGACACAAGCATGCCTTCTTCCATATCTTCTACCAGTAATAGTCTGATATCCTCCTGTTGGTTTTAGCCATGCATGTTTGCCAGCTTCTTGACCCATTGCTGCATGAGATTCTGGAGGAACAAAAAACAAGGAACAAGCAAATGAAAAGATTATATTAGATAAAAGTATGTCTTCCACAGTTTTAATCCTCCCCAAAATCTTATTCTTTCTTATTAAAAAAAAAAAAACATCAAAAAACAGAATTTCCCATTTCTAGTCTACATAGTCTTGAAACTCACAAGCAAACAACTTAAAAACTTCAAGTGCTCTGTGCATATATGAAAGCATATAATTACAATTTTGATCTACAGTAAATATAAACAAGGCCAATCTTGTCCTCATCTTAACAAGTTTGTGACAAGTAACATTTGATAAAAACAACTGAAACTTCATCCAATGCCAGAAGACCTTTTTCGTCTTTTAAAGCAACCTATTTCTGCAACTGATATCTATGTCATCTCTCACAAGACATTTACAAATACCATAAAGCCTTCATGCCAAACAAGGCTATAGTAATATTAAGTATTACTGCAGTAATACTTAATACTGATGAATCACACGCTTATCAAAAAAGCAAGTAATAAGAGCTGCACAGGAACCTGAAAACCAATGCAGAAAAGCTGCCAACACTGCAACGAAAAGTTTCTAATACAACAGTAGGATCACCTATAAACAATCTAACACAAGAGCTTATGTCCACAGGTTTGTACAAATACAACTGAAAGTCCAGATTTCAGATGTTCAATGGCCTTCATATGTTCCTTTATGTCACTTTTAACCAGTATTACATATAGAGGCGAAACATTAGGTTTTCTATTCCTGACAGTCACCAAATTGAAAAGGAGAATTAAATCTAAAGAGAAGAAACTCTTCAACTATTAACACAGTTTCTGATCAAAAGATGTAATGTATAACTACTACCTGTCAAAGACTTTAAGCAGTATTTTTTTCCTTTTTAAATGATCATCACTTTTGAAGTCGCCATTTTGCTATGTCTGACATAGCACTAAAGGTAGCTTCCTGTATCTACTTAAATCAAAAAATAAGAAGAGAATCAAGTATTTGAGGGGGAGAACTAGGCTTACAATAGTCATGTAATTCCTTAGCAGCTTTAACTCATGGGTGTTCAACCTTTTCACTTGCTTGGGCTGTACAGAGTGAAGAGAAAAAGAATACTGGGCCAAGAATATGTAGGTTGCTTCAGAAGTAACGTCTCCTATATATTTTCATTGAAACTACAACAGATGCAAAGAGCATAATAACACTATTTGAGAAGAGGAAATTCTCAGCCACAAAACCCTATTTTCCAACACAGTCACTTCCATTAGCTATGCATTTTCATCAGCAGTGAAACAGCGCACATGCTAAGCTAGCAAAAAATCTGGAAAGAGGAGGTGACCCACTGTCACTACTGCCAGTGCTGGAACACACCACCTACTGCCTCACTGAGCTCACATCCACTACCTGGTCTCCATAAACGTTCAGAAAGTTTCATTGTACATCAGTGGCTTTCTTTCCCTCACAGAATTCAGAGACATACCTTTGCTTCACATACACTTCCATGTTAGACTGCTCCTCTTCTGATATACAGCAACAAAATGCAATGGAATATTGATGGGAAGTTCAGCCTCTACTGCCATACCACCAACATCCACCTCTGGTGTTGTGGGCAACATAATAAAATAGGAGGCAGTACTTTCAGAGCAGCCCTTGAAAAATATATAGCGCAGTTAAAATGTCTAAGTAGCAAAACTCATTAACTTTATTACTTATTAAAATAAAAACAGAGCAACAAAAACATGACAGTGGGATATTTAATCTTGCTTCTTTGAAGCAAACATATCAATCTAGTTCAGTGTCAGCAGTTTCAATTCTTAGTGAGTTCTCAAAATTTGTCAGTGATTTTTGAAGAAATTTTACTCCATCCCTGAAAACAGTTGCTTACAAATGCACATACTGCCAAAAAGAGGTGGTATGAATAAGGTGTGATGGTGAACTGAGTGTTATTTCTCTCTGGTAAGAAAGGGCTTATGAAAGCCCAACTAAGAGGCATGTTTGGACTGCAACTCTATACATGCTATTTAAAAATATGTAGGTAAGGTATTTATGTTGACTGAAAATGGAGTTACAAATAAAAATGCTTTTTTTTTTTTTTTGCAATAATGAAACCTGTTCTCAAATTTACTAAAACAGAACGCACAGCTGCATATTTTTTGCTGTTCACAGGACTGTGCTTAGCCAATGTATAGCAGTGCATACAATGACTTGCCACAACTTGAGTTAGCACTTCACCTTCTCTGTGTCCTGATTTCAGTCCAGACAGTGCAGACTGCACACCAACCTGTGGCTATTGTGAGCAGTGGGTGTGTGCCCAGGGTCAGGCAGGGCTGCTCAGTGGGACAGAACCACCACCATTATGGTGGCATGGGGCAGCTACAGAATGGGCCGGGCAGTATGCGGCCCACAGCCCAGATCTGCCAACATTAGCTGAAACAGCAAATACAAGTACCTGGTTCTTACAAGGTACAACTTCTAGTAGAAAGTAAGTACCATCTTAAGAAGTTTGGGATTGTCAGCATTGCACCTCCAAGAAGTTTTCCTAGCAACTCCACTTCAAAAGTTCAGTGAAGAAAGTTCAAACACCTCCTGTCTGATCTTCCCCGTAGGAAAACAAAAAAAGCCAGCCACGAGAAGGAGAGTTAATGGTGGAGAATGTAAAGCTGCAAAAATAGGCAAGCTTATATAAAACAAGAATTTAAATATATTATTTTCCCCCTTGATAAGCAGGATAAAAGCTAAGGGTGGAAGAAATTAAACACATGCTAAGATATATCTAGCACAAGAGTCTGAAGAGTTTTATTCCCAGGTGAATTTACAGCAATAATAAAGATATTTGCATTCCTCAAAATTGGAAAGTAAGTAGTTGCAATCCAATTACCCAGAAATGCAATGCTTAGCTTAGGCATAACATAAGGAGTTAATTTAATGTTGTCAGCTTTACTTTTTGTGATCGTCAGCCAATTCTAAAAAGCATTTACTACAGTGACGTTGCTGTAACTCATAACTTTAAATCTATAGCTCTAAATCTCCTCTAGAATGTTTGATCCTACTTATCACTCCTTCCTGCTCTTCTCCCCACACATGAAATGTCTCCACAACTATGGCCCAGATCCTGTATAAGTTCAAACACATCTATCACAAGTAGCATTGTGGCAAAACTGCTTATTTCTACAGGTCTGGGATAAAGCCCAACTGAACCTCATCAGAAAAAAAAAAAAAAAAAAAGCAGGAAGAGATTCTGTTCCTTTAACTACGCAGTTTTGTTACATACAATTTTTTTTTTCCCAATTGCATGCATTTGTCCACAGCTGTTCATACCATATTGTACAACAGAAGCTAAAATGGTAAATTCATCATTAACTATGCTATTCCTGAAATCCTTTTCAAATGCTGCCATTGGAAATGCAAAAACAACCCTTTATCATCCTTGCCAAAACAATCTCTGCAACTAATGGAACAATTAAAAAAAAGGGGGAGGGGAGGAGCTGACAATTTTCTTAATAAGTCAACCAGTTAATATCCTTAGTAAGTCAGTCAACAATTCCTGTTTATTCAAGCAAGTTCCGAATTGTTCAGTTTCCACAGATTATATAACATGACTGGTAAGCAGAGTGCCAGAGGGAGATGACAGTAAGGAAATGGATACAACAACTTGTAGAGCAAAACCCAAAAGTTAGGTTACCAAATCAGCATAGCAAGACAGAACATGCTAATAAAACTCACTGAAATACAACACTTAGTTATTAATTCACCAGCATTCACGTCCAGTCAGAAGAGTCAAACTCTGAATACAAACATTGATATTCTTTTGTTTTTAAATTGATGTGCACAGCTGGAAAGATCATTAAAGTTGCATGCAATGCCTTTTTTGTTCCAAATAATTCTTTCATACTCAATTTTTAATACAACATTCTTAAAAGCTGCAGTTATTCTGCCCTGGGAGAGGTTTATTACATCAAACTAGTGAAAGTGTTACCTTTTACTGAATGTTTGGATTTCACGTTTGGATTAAGGAAAGAGATGACTTCTACCTAGAAAATGAATATGAGCAGGCATCACACATTTATTCATCTGCACGCCTGAAATGGACAGCACTTCATCTAAATCTAGATATCAAGTCTACAAGCAACCCTTTGACCAACAAAGTTCTCATGACATATTATACATTTTCTCTACTTCTGGCAAACCCATCCTTAACAGTGAGCATCACTCTGCCTGGCACACAAGTTCAACTTACTCAGCCTGCTCAAAGATCACGAGCATCTGCTGACAAGTCATACTTCTGCTAGAGAGATGAGTGATGGATGTATCCTCACGAAAGCCAGGGCCTGGGTGAAAGGATGAGTTTCCCTCCTGATGTCACATACTTGTCACTAAAGTATGGGAAACTGATGGAAGACATCAGTGCGTTAGGCTAGAGATGGTTATAGCCACACTGCCACTATTTTCAAAGGATGCCTGAATTCCTCAAAGGTTCATTAGCACCAGTCAGGAAGCAGAATACGAAGCAGAAAATTATTTCAGGTTACCAGAGCTGGATTTAAAAACAAAGCTCAGGAGAGCAGTTCCTAAAATGCACAGTGAAAAAACAGACGGGTGGGCTCTACAAGGTACTGTCTTAAACCAATAAAAGTGAAGCAGCAGACCATTTTGGATCTGAAGCTGCTGCACCGAGGACTCCACTCCCTACAGCCAGCTGACCACAGGCTGTAGCACAGAAAACCTGAGCATCTAAACTCAGTCCATTTGACTTCCCCAGCAAATTTAGGTCACTGCATTCCCTCCCCTACACCCCCACTCCCAAAACAAAACAAAAGCTAAAGAACAACTACACAAAGCACCCTATTTTTCCAGAAGAAACATCTATCACCAAGGTTGGAAAAGACCTGCAAGACCATACAGCCCAACAATCCATCAAACACCAATGCATCCCCACTAAACCCTGGCTCTCAGCACAACATCTAAACGTTTCTTGAACATCTTCAGGGACAGTGATTCCACTACCTCTGGGCAGCCTGTTCCAGCACCTAACCGCTC
Source organism: Callipepla californica brunnescens (assembly GCA_023055505.1). NCBI lineage: Eukaryota > Metazoa > Chordata > Aves > Galliformes > Odontophoridae > Callipepla > Callipepla californica. The sequence goes on along the minus strand of JALIRH010000023.1, from coordinate 3,757,808 downwards.
GTCTGAAGAAGAAACTTCTCCTAATGTCCAACCTGAATTTCCTGTGGTACAACTAGAGGCTACTCCCTCTAGTCCAATTGCCAGGTACACAGGAGAAGAGGCCCACCCAATTTTGCCACGGTCTCCTTTCTCTACTCTACACCTCAGCACTACATTCTCCAGCAGCCCCACTCTCTCTGTGTTACCCTCCATTCTTCATCAACCTCTTGACTCCTCCACATCCTGTATCCTACAAAGAGGAGAAGCAACCTCCTGGAATTAAGGCGTGCACGGCCTAGATCTGCAGTACTACTCAAACTGCCACCATCTGGGTGGATCTGAGATATGATGTACCCAGCTCCAGAATGGGAGAGCCAGACACAAGTGCAGGCAGACTTGTCTGATCTGCAGATCTCTGCAGCTTACTTGGACAGCATCATATTGTTCAGAGTCTAACTCAGAATCACTGTTAAAACTTACAACAATGAAAGAAATCAAGGCCTATTCTAAGCCACTTTAGAATCCTGCTTTCCTTCAAAAGTTGTATAATATTCCCTTATTTCTGCATCTGGTAATTTCTCTAGTTTTAAGAGAAGATAACTGAGTTTCTTAACTTGGTCTGCATACATTTAAACACAAGCAACAAAACAGGTTTGAGTACACCACAATCTGTATTGAACGTCCTCGTGCATAATCCTGGCCCACCACGAATGTGACAACCTACAAATCAGATTAACACTCATTTATGAAGTAGGCAATTTAGAGTATTTTATTCCCTGTCAGCGTATGAAAATCACCCACACAAACCTCTCAACCTCCTGAAGAATCTGTTCACTAGCAATTAAACAGAAAAAGCAACTAAGATTTCATATATGCCAAATTCCAGCCTGTACCTTATAATCACTGAATTTGACAGGTTCACCTAATTGCACTTGCATCTCACCTACAGCCTTCATCAATTCAACATTTAGTTATTTTCATTAATCTCCATTTGCTCCAGCTGTCTGCTTTCCAAAGCATGTGACAGCACTGACCAAATGAATGCAATTTTTTTAATTCAGGCTATATTATGACTGCTGTGAAACAGTCTGCAGTGATGACTGCATAGATAATCAACAAGAAAAATAAGGAGATAAATTCTCACTAGATACTTAAGTTTCACCCTTCCAACTAGCTGATATAAAAACAAATTTGTGCTCAGACAATTTTAAATATAAATCAATACAGATTTTCAACTTCAAAGGAGGAGCCTGCCCTCCCAGTGGTTACTAGCATTTGCCTTCCCATTACCGAAGTTAATGAGCAACACTATGAAAACCTCTACATGCTATTTGTAAAAAGCTGTACAGAAATGTAATACTGCTGAAGATATTTATGCATTATTTCAGCTGAAAATTGTGGGTGCCTTGACAGAAGCTGCATGTTCAGAGCACAAAACATCTGTAAACTGCTGACCATGCAATAGTACATTAGGCTTTCTTTTTAAAGTAGAAAGTTTAGGCTCACTGAAGAACTGGCAAGAGATTAGGAAGGAGTGCCTCCAAGTAAGAAACAAAGAAGGCTTCTTTGACAAAGTGAGCCAGGGAGGAAATTACATCATAAACAAATTGTAGCTCCTGTTCTGTTTAAAAATGTGGAGAACTGCTACACTGACAGACTTACCATATTAAAGTCATGGAGAGGGGAAAAATAAAAATAAATAAATCACTTTCCACCACCCTTCCTCTTCCCATTATTCTTACTTGGGGAATTTGTCATGAAATACTCATTACTATGACAGCTCCCAGAAATGACCATTACTATTGACCAAGATGAAATAAACCACATCTCCTTGAAGACCTGCAACTAAATTTATGTTTAGCAGGAAAAAAAAAAACCACACATTACACTTCCTCATCAATTCACAGCCCTTAACAGTAAAACTGCTGAAGTTGTTAATCCTCCCTCACCCTTTGTCTCACAACATACTAATTCAACCACACTATCCATAAAAAAAGTTCTGAGCAAAAAAGCTTGTTTTCAGAAATCTTAATAAAAATCTAAAGCCAAACTCTAGCATTAGCTAACTTTACCTTGAAGAGGTAGAATAAGGACCTTTTCCTTAGCAGTTGTATCTGAAAGCTGTTAGCCCAGGTAAGCCACTTTATTCCAAATGCTATTAGCCGTATGCCCCTGCACTTAGGCTTGCTTTTGCATCTGAAATTGCCTAGATGGAGATTCCAGTTACTCACCTTGGATTTCAACAACAAACTTTCAGTTTTACAAGCAGTAGTGCTCTGGACAAGAGAGATTTCTTCGCCGCAGTTCACAAAACAAAGTCAACAAATAAAAAAAAATGACAGAAATGTGAATACTTTAAAACAACATGCTGTTGTCACAGTTCCCACCTCTTCCCCCACTACAGCCAGATTAGCACTGAAATTCTTGAAATACCTTATCATGCTCACAAACTCCAAATAACAAAAGCAAGCAACTTTAATTTTCAAAATTAAGAACATTCAGAGAGAATTTAGATTCTTTGATTGAGATTTATCTACACCTTGGAAAACCATCCCAGAAATAAAAATTAAAACATTTTATTAAACAATCTGATTTACTTACCCAAAAGTTCCTTCTTCGAAGTCTTTGGTTTAGCAGTGACTTTCCACTGCTCATTAGGATATTTGAGAACACACTGTTATTTCCATAAGCAATATACACGTAGTCGAGCTGATACTAACAAATGGAATATGCTTCAGGGATTTATTTTTCAGGCATTAGTTATTGTCTTTTCATTAACCTTCCAGGTCATTTTACACTCTCCTTTGAGCATAGGAATTCCACTAAGTCAATGTTTTCACTTAGCACAGCTCCTTATCTTTGCCTGCGGCTGAAACTAGCCCACAGTCCCAGTTCAATAAGCTGTCAGTCTGACTTTCTACTGAATTCAGACTAAATTAAAGTAAACTTTTTTGTTTACTTCTTGGATTACATAATCTGATTATTTTGTTGCTGAAACATCAGCTGGCTATATCTTCAAGTAGACTGACCAGTTTATGTCTCTGGAATCTCAATAGTGCAAAGAATCCCTTTTGTAAACATTTTTTCCCACTGTGTGCCTAACTTCCGAAATGCAGTACAAGCAATTAAAGATATCTGAATGTCTTTGTGAGGAGTAAAGATGCTTATTGTCACCTCAATCACTTTAATGACAAAGCAATTCTGCATTTAACACCACTTAGTCAAGAAAAACATTAACTACATCAGATTTACACATTGTGAACTCCAAGAACACTGCTGGGCTCTTCCCAGTCACTTCAAACTAAACTTATAAGTATTTATGCACACTTAACACCATCATGTTTAGACCTACTGTAATACCAGTCTACCAATCTGACCCTATCAGTTTTGACAGTATCAGTGCCCCTGACAGTAAAATGATAATATCAAGGGGCTCTACAACCCTAAGCATACAAAGTACCAGCATCAGGTTCTGATGCCTCGCGTCTGGAGCGGAGCTCCGCCCCTCCCCTGCTCCCCACAGCATTAACTCCTTAACTGCCTGCATGATGTTCTGATGTGGAATACCGGCATCAGAACCACAAAACCACAACAACAATTCAGAGGATAGAAATTCTAAAACGCTGCTTCAGAAAGAAAAGCTTCTGATTTCAAAAGAAGAACATAAGCTTGAAGAAGGTTTTATGTTCCTATTTTTGCTACCCACAAATAAAATTAGTGGTAGGTAGCACAATATCATGCAAATGCTCAAGTGTTAGACTATGGTACCACAGTAGACATAGTTTGGAATTGCCAAAAAAAGGTAATAAATATATGTTAAAAAAAAACAGCTACTAGCAAATAAAAGTTTTCTTCCTCCACAGTTTTAAAATGAAAGACACCTAAATAAAGACCACTGCAAAATATTCTGATACTAATCTGAATCTCTTCCCAAATACCACAAGAGGGGATGGATACCAATGAGATGTCTGTACTGACAGCAGCTTCCTTTTACTTCAGTTTCTACTTCAGATTTCCCTTAAGGTTTGTGGTTTCGTATGCATTTTCTGCCACAGTTGCAAAATGGAGGTTTTGAAATATTCCAGTGCAGTTAGATTTAGGAACATAAATGGTTCTATTTCTGCATTAGTCAATATGCACATCTGCACGCTGCACACGTCAGAACGGCTACAAACCCCTATGTTGTTAGAGTTCCTCTCTATCCCTAGACACTGTCCTAAAGCTGAGGACCCTGCACAGATCCTAACCAACACCGAGGCTTCCCCTGCCAGCAGGGTGCGGGGAATCCCCACACAGATGCCTGCTGCCTGCTCACTTCAGCCACACAGACAAGGTCAGGCAGAATCATCCTGCTGTGGCTTCAGCTGTCAAGCTGTGAACTGGCTAGAGTTAACTTACTCAGCTTTAGCAAATCCCATTCTTTGAGGGTCTAATTTTTTTAAAGCTCAGGTGACAGTTCTATCAGCATAACTGAGGTGACAAAACTAAGCCAGAAGAAAGCAGCTAGAACAAGGAACCGCTGCGCAAACCCTGCTGCTAAGGTTCCAGTATTCCTCAGCTACGGACTCACTCTTCACTGAGCTCGGATCTGCAACTATTCCAGCAGATGTTTCACTGTCCTCCCAACATTTAGCCAGTACCAGTTCATATTCAATAGTGTTTATCTGCACTGCCTTTATAAGATTTTAGGCCAGAACTAGAAATAGTTTGAATGACTTTCTTCTACCTTGACTTAGCCCTGATTTCAGCAGGACATGCAAATCTGCCTTGCTGACTGCCAGCACTGGCTTACGAGAATAATTGCTTTTCCAGTCTTTATCCTGAGGAATAGCTTCAGCGGAAGTTCTACATTAAAACTGAACTCAAGAGACGGGAAAGATTAAGAAACTGAAGCACTAAGAGCTTTTAAAGATAAGGACAGTGTATGTATCATATGACCTAACCAATTAAGAACAAGACTCACCCTCCCTTAGAAGAGAGCATTACAGCTTGGAAAAACAAGAAGCCTGACTTTCGCAGCAGTCCCTGCAGTGATGTGCTCTGTGCTTTAACTGAAGGGCCACTGGGCTCCAATACATCTCTATCTCCCTTCCTGGGGCAAGGGGAGAAAGTACAACAGAAAAAAAACAGCTCATCATTTAAGATAAGGAGTTGCTTAATTAAAGGAAAAGTAAAATAGCAAAGGCTGTGTAGAAGCAAAAGTATAAAATAATCACTCTCTACTTCCCATCAACAAGCAATGTTCAGCCACATCCCAGGAAACAGTCTTGATAAATGCAGATTTTGGGAGGACACATGCCTTCACAACCTGAGCCCCCCTGCCCAGCTTCTATTGCAAACCAGACATCACATGCTGCAGGACATTCTTCTGACTGGTGTGGGTCAGTTGCCCTGGCCAGCCCCCAGCTTACCTCCTGCTTCCACTGCCTGCTGGTTCTGGGGGAGTTGGAGAAAGCCTTGAAGCTGTGCCAGCACCAACTACCAAAACATGCTTCAGTATCAAGGCTGCTCAGGTGCAGAACCTGGTGCTGTGATGGGCGTGTGGGAGGGGGAGCCAGACACAGCACGATGCATCTTGCCAGCACAGCTCACCTCCCGGCTGCAGCTCTCAGCTGAGCTCACACAACTCTTCTCCTTTCCCCAAAACTGACTTTTCACTCTAAATATGTACTGAACTAAAGACAAAGACATGAAGTAGTTTCGCATGCTTTTTTAACAAGTTCCAAGTTTATTCTTATTTTTAAATAAGCCATGTACTGGTACTGACTCTTTTAATCTTTTGCACTTGAAACTACTCAAAAAACCCTCCCTTTATCCGTCCTCTTTTCCCTTTGCCTATGACCTTCAGGTTCTTTTTTCAGCTTCAGCTTCCACTACAAACTTTCTAGATAAGGATGCATTTCTTTTGAGCTGAAAGGTCATAAAAAGAAGCCACTACTAAAGCAAAATACCAGAACTTTCATTTAGCTTAAGTAGACTAGGTTTGGTTTTACTTTTGACAGCGCAGATGACCTCAACATACTTTAAGAAGTCAGAACAGTCACTTCCTTTCTTGCTGATAAACACAGCAAACACAAGATGACAGCAGAATCCCAGGGTGGAAGTTCAAGTACTAGACGCTCTCAAAGAAGCTAGGATTCAGATAATGCCCAAAGATGTATTTTTTGTACTGCTGTCTCTAACAGAGACAGTTACGGAAGATGAAAGTCAAGTTAACCCCAAACTGAACAGACTCCTACCTACTATCAAAAGTAATGAAAGTCATTATCAAAAGTGCTACTTTTTTTCCCCTCAGCGAAGAACAGTGGAACCTTACTGCTTTAAACGTTCTTTTTCTTCACACAAACATCCCTTCTTGGATGTAGGAATAACAGAAGCCTCTGATCCAGGACACAGACAGAACATATCTGAAGTCAGCCCTCAAGATTAAACTTTAAAGTTTAGACACGGAATGCGAAGAGCTTCACTAGACCTGGGAAGAAGATGAGAATTCCCGACAAGAGCAAGATATTGCTGTCAGGTAGAAACAAACAACTGAGCAAATTACCAAATCAGGAGTAATTCCTCATGTGCAACTATATAAAATATACACAAGGTTATAGAGGCCCCCACATTGCAAGAGTCGACACACTGTGCTGCAGCAAACAGCAACATACCAAGTTGTATTAGTGTGAAGGCGACATGATGTACATAGTTAATACCACTATCCTGAGGAATGCCAAAACTGGACGTAGCATTCTGCAAATAGTTTTTAACACCATACTTAAAGATGAAACAGCAGCAAGACTTCCCTCACATTCAGAAGAAACAGATGGAAGTAACATCATAATATATAATAAACACATAATTTATGGCAATACCATATAACTTAAGACTGCCAAGGGGGACTGACAACTACACAGCAGTATCAAACTTGTGAGCTTCAGGAAGGTAAGGTTGGGAAGGGGAAAAAGTAAATTTAGACTTAAGGCCTTCGCAGAGCATCTACCACACTCACCGCCCTAAACCCACTTGAACTTCAGACATGTACTCTTCTCTTAGGGACTAGGATCACAAACACAGAGAAATGAGTTTCACACCATTCTCAAATGTGCTGGGGTGAGAAGAGGATCGCAACATTTTTTTTTTTTTCAGACCCTGGTGGGTAGAACAAGATAGGACCTGCAGTGTTATTCCCAACTACTACTTGTTTACTTCCACAAAACTCAGATTCCAATTGACCATTTATCTGCTGATCACCTTCTCATCTGTATCGCTTTCAGTCATCTTCTCTTAAGAACTTCCAAAAGATCACAGTTGAAATGTTCTATGACATGACACTGGTTTCACAGGGCGCAGCACAGATGCCTGATTTTCTCATTTCCTTTTAAAACACAGCTACCTTTACTTGAAGCCTCTCCTGCCAGTCTTAGAGGTACGGTACAGACGCATTAGGTGGAAGTGAGTTTTTAGGGGTCAAAAATACTCTTGTAGATTTCTGACTCAAAGAGCAGCTTAAAATTGTTGCTGGACAACTTTACTGAAGCTGTTATTGAGTTACACATATCTTGTCAAAACACGTGGACATACACCTGTATATAATGCAGTATCAGCTGTAGAGAGATTGAAATAGCATGCTGATTTAGTTATTTGAAAATGTTTTAATATCACCTGAGTTATGGAAATTTCTCGTGATCATTTCAGTATTAGAAGTTAGATAAATCCAAGCTGACATTGTAAGACATCCTGGTGCAAGTGATTACCACTAATTTCCTGAGCAATCACCCACTATCAGGATCAGAATCATTTTCCTATATTTCACTTTTATCTGTTATCAAGTATTATTTTATATTCATTCAGTTATCATCCGGGCTTTTTTCTTCTTGCACAGCATCTAGGAGAAAAGTGCTGCAGATGTTAGAGCAACACCCAGAAAACGACAGGAAAATTTAGCATCTGAGCAACTGCAAACTTTTCAGACTATGTTTTAATAACTAATTAGAACAGATGTATGTACCAAATAGAATGTTCCCTGCTTCCAGTAACACACTTACCCACCTGAAATGCTCTGCATGGGTCTAGCACCAAAACACCATGCATGAAATTAATCAAGTTTGAAAAGCTATTTATGATCAATGCTATTGGTAGAATAACCTCCAGGTATCTTCCTTTACAGTGAGCCATAAGCAATTAGCAGTTCATGTGTACATGGCTGTACACTCTGTCACTCTTGCAGAGTATTATACTCATTACCACAAGTTTGCTAATAATCACCTATTCCCAGTGTAAGCCATAACCAGCTCCACAAGTACCACAGAAACAGCCAACCAGACACAGCCTTTAAGGGAACAAAGGTTCTTGCAAGGACTATATTTTATACTTCAACAACTTAAGAAGTGCCCTCATATTAAGTAAGTACAGCATTACCCCCAAACACTTCAGGATGTTCCTGCGTCTAACAGCATTAAGTGTGTTTCATACAAATGAGCCTATCAAAAATCACAGAAGCTGAAACCCCAAACACTGATATTAAGCACTGCCTAAAGCACCACAGAAGTTAGCACGTTTTTAAGGGCATGCAAAGCACCCCTCCTCCCCACCTCCTCCACTGCTGCTCTGACCAGAACGCTGGACTTATTGTCCCATCTTCCAGTGATTTGAATTTATGACATACTCAGAGTTGTACCTACAACCTGAAACAACATGTGAGTGAAGTTTTTAAAAACATCTGTCATCCAAAATTAATGCAAAGTAGGCTTAAGGGACCCGTACAAGCACACCACCAAATGGACAGGGCTCCTCCAAAAGTTGTGCCTCTTATTTTTCTGGTGGTGGTGATACAGCAGTAGAGGTTGAGCCTTCCCACCAATATTCCATTCCATTTTTTTTTTTTTTTTTGCTATGTGACAGATGGCAGCAGGGGGAAAAGGTGACATCAGCAAGCATATAAAGCAAAGGCATGTCAATGAATTTCTCCACATGGAGAAAATTTCACCCACTGACATACATGGTTGCTTGCTGAACAGTTATAGGGACCAAACAGTGGATGTGCACACTGAAAGCTGGACTGTGTGGACAACAGTTTCCTGAAAACAAAGCTGCCACTGTGACACTGCAGGTTACTTCCACAGGTGAAGAACTTACAAGCACGGCATACGGGCCCTAGTTCGTGACTGGTGAAAATGCATAGCTAATGGTGGTGACTGTGCTGAAAAAGTGTTCTCTAGGCAAGAATTTCCTCTATCAGTGTTAGTGTGTTTTTGTATCTGTTGTAGTTTCCATGGAAATGAATACTTCCATGGCATTACTTTCAGATCTCCACAGAAAAGACTGCTGACACTTCTTTACAACACTACAGCGGACAGTATCAGATTCCTGCAGCACTTCCTGTGAAAACATGGGGTAATTATTACCATATGAGTGAATAAATGAGTTAGAACAAGTTTACTCCATGTACTTTATTCAAAATATTCAGAGATACTACCATTTATCAAAATGCAAATTTTACGCTTGGAACTTCAACTGCATCCACAACTCTCAATCCCTCAGATGCCAAACAAACACCACTTACACTGCCAGAGTCTGTCTTACACACTGTCCTCAGCTCAATGGTGTTCTGATCCCTGCCCCTGCAAAAGTTACTTTTTTTTCTTTAAACCAAGCCTTCTGAGACCTAAGAGACCAAGAACCAAAATGTAGTGAACCCTGCAAGTATCCCTATTTATCCTCATGGATATTCCTGAATAAAAATGGCAGCTAAAATAGCTTATCGCTACAAATATCCACCTCAGTATTTTAGTGTATTAATCTACTATATCACACCAATATTCCTTAATTTGCTATCCCGAGTTGTTTTAACAGGAGCAAACATTTTCACGAGTGAAAGAGTTTCACAAGTTGACTTAAGGCAGTAATTCACAAATCTATTTTTCTGATGGGGCCTTCACATGTCAGAAACCTGTGCGTGCTATCAACAGTCATTGCATCGGCAGGAGAATCAAGCAATTGCATTTCAAGCAGCTGCCTTGATCCTGCATTTTAATGCCACTTCAAAAATCATACTTTTGTTCCCAAACCATTTTTTTTTCCCCAGATGTTTTCTTTCTTCACAGGGTGAGAAAGAACAGGATATTAATTCCAGGCAAGTATGACTCAACAAGAAATAAGCTTACCATTTGCACTTGCTTGGACAAATTTAAATATATGCACCTTTCCCAAATTAACTTCACACCTATTAAGTTTGTATTCATGATTTGCGTAACAGCAGAAAACAGTCTGACAGAGCTCTTTATTGTTACAGGACCTTTTTTTCTAGGCACAACCTAAAAGTACTTTATTGAAGAAAAAAAAAAACAAAAAAAAAACCGCTTTTCTAAATGCCTTAAATAGGCACGCAGGTGAGTGCAAATCAAGAACCACACGGAAGGAAGCGTCTCACGGTAAGAGGGGCCTAACTGAGCCTCTCAGTGTATCAAAACACCCTGCGACGTTTCTGCCACACATCACCGCTCGCCACGAGAGCAGGGACACCAGCTCCACTTCTGATCACGAGAGCTCACGTGCTATGTCACAGGTGCCCATTAGCCACACGCGACGCGCGTTCACCACCCGTACCCCGGCTCCCAGCCCCGTGGGGCACCTCCAGCCCGGCTCCGGCGACCACTCCGCCGGCAACACGTCTCCCAGGAGCCCCACGCGAGGGCGAGGCAGGCCGCGGGGCGAGCCGGCAGCTCCCCGGGGTCTTCACAGTGCCCAGCGCGGCCCCGCTCGGCTCCTCCTGCTCCGCGAAGCCGCGCTCCCCGCCGGAACTCCCGGCCCGAGCCGGGTCCGCACTCACCCCCTTCCGGGCCCGGCTGCACGCCTCCCAGCGCTCACCGCAGCCTGACCCACGCGCAGCCAATCCTCTCCGTCCCGGGCTTAGCGAACGGCAGCCAATATGTGGCCGCGGGGACGAGGAGAACACCAATGCCGACGGAGGGGCGGGAGTTACGCGCGCGTCCCCGCGGACGGCGGGGCGGGGCGAGCGGACATGGCGGCGGCGCGCGGCGGGGATGGGCGCGCCCCGAGGGGAGGGCGCTGCTGAGGGGGCGCGCTTGGAGCGGGGCCTGCTTGCTCTGGGGAAGCTCCGTTTCCAGACAAGACTGCGAATAAACTCTTTTTTTTTTTTTTTTGCCAAGAAGGAGAGCAAGTTTATCTCAGCAGGAGGTCTAATGAAACTGGGTTTCCATGAATCTGTCCCGTGTTCCGCCTGCTGCCCAACAGAAGCCATTACCAGTCACCCATTTTCTTACAGCTCTTCCACTCGTCTCTTATCCGCTCAGTTCTTGCTCCTTCCATGTTTCCTCCCATGTTAAGCAAGGCAAGAGGCAGTATGTGCAGCGGCTGGTTATTGCGCTTCAGAGTGCAAATTGTTTCACCTGTTTGTACACACTGAAAGCCAGGAAGCCATGTGAAACAGCAAGCTGGTGACTTCATGTCCAACAGAAGTCCTAACTTTGCTTTCTTCTCTACATGGCTTCTGATGTTTGCAAAACTTACAGAATTCTAATTATTGCCATCTTCCTTCCTGTTGTTATTTTTTTTCCCTAAAATCAGCTAGAGTTCAAAGCAAGGATGAAAGTGTGCTGATGGGTACATAGGCAGACAGACTGATGGACAGACAAATCAAACGTATTTTGCAGTAAAGAAAAGGACCAAGATAGGCTAATGTTGGTAGCCTGCCTCTACAAACATTAGAGCTTAAGTCCCTCAGCAGCAGAGGATATATATCTTCAAGTTATGTTTGTGTTGTAAATTATCTCTTTGCAGAGCCCAGCATGGATGAGCATTCAGGGAGCAGGAGAAAGTAATCACATGGGTTATAATTAGCCTCTGTGAGTACTCCTCTTGGTACATCAACCCAGCAATCCATGGAAATATGGCAAGAATTTTGGCAGGAACTGTCCATCTAATTGGAAGGATGCTACTCCTGTGCAAATGTCTTGAGACTGTGTCTTCACCTGAGGAGCAAGAGTGAACTGTTCTGGAAAACTTTCTTTGCTGATGGATGATTATGTTTCAGTGAAGAATTAATCCAGAAATTCATGAAGCATAACAGTTTCTAACGAATTTTAAATGGTAGGATGAGACGTATCCACACTGCCAAAGCATCCATATTGTATTTAAAATACTAAATAAATACATAAATGGAAAGATTTGCCATGTGAGCTGTCTTTAATACATCTAAGTGAGAAACAGGTAGAATTGTTTAATCTTAATCTTTAAGCAAGTTTCTTTCTCAGGAAGTTGTGCTGCAGCTGCACATACTGATGCTCTGCCCAGGATGAGCACAGAAAACACTACTACATCCAGAAGCATCATCCCTTTTCACAACTCCAAATTATTAGGTTTTATAGCCAGAGAGGAATGTTATGGTCATCCATCAAGTTCATCCTCCTTCCTAGAGATATTCAAATAAAACTATGACAGAATAGTAAAAGGCAGATATGAAAAACAACAGAATGATGTGTTCCTGTACCAAAATCCTATTGCAAATTCTTAAGGGTACGTGAAGGGAGTGCACCTGGTCCTTGAAGGATATCTGGCCACATGCCTTTTTTAGTACAACAAAAGATAATGAGAAAGGGAGGAAGCCATATGTAAAAGCACACAAGGACATGGACCTGATAACGGATAAAGGAGGTAGTATTGGGACCCAAATGTGGTCAGCCACACGGATTGATGAGGGCATGGGAGAGGGTGTGAAGGTGGAAAAAGTGGAAAAAGTGGGTACATATGGGATGTCCACATCTGCTGGCAAACTGTGAGCAGAGCAGGGGACCAGTGCTGGTGCTTAGGAGCTATAAGTGTGGGTGTCAGTGGGATGAGGGTGTAGACACTGGTGTGTGCAGTCAGCGGTGGGTGCGAGCAGCCAGTGAACAGGGTCCTGTGGGTGGGCAGGGGGTCTGGGGTGCAGGCAAGAAGGCTGGGGGGGACATAGAGGCCATATCATGCTAGGGATGGAGGTGTGTGAGTGCTGGTGACCAGGGGACATTGCAGCAGGGGCTGCTAGCCCTGTGGCAGGGGCTGAGGATGGGCTGTGCCTTGTGGGTATGGGTCCTGTGTGTGGGGGATGCTGCAGGTATCCCCTTATCCTCCTTAAGGATAAGGGATAAGCCTCCTCCTTATGGCTGTAAATTAAGGAAAGCAACGTGTGTTTCAGTTTAAAAAGCAAAACAAAACAAAACAAACAAACAAAAAAAAACAACCAACAAAACAGGTAAAGCTTGAGAAAAAGAAAAGATTCAGTTAATAAAGACATAAAATTTTAAGTTAGTTAAAATAATTTTGCTGAAGCACTGAAAAACAGGCAAGGGGAACTGCTGAAAAGCAGTGTTACTTAAAATTAATATGATTTCTATCTGAAATGGTCACAATAATTGATGAAGTTTGTAAGCTCAAAGAACAAACCCTTGAATTAGGTAAAATACATACAAAAATGTTTTGTTTGCTCATTTCAAGAGTTTGTGCTTACTCTAAGTTAACCAGTAGAACAGGAAAGCGCCTAACAGTTTTTCCAAAATGCTTAGAATGCTCTTCAGAATAGAATACAAAATAGTTCAGATACCAAATCCCAGAGAAGCTGAAGTAATTCAGTCAGTGTTTACTGGAGCTGAGTGAAGTACAGTGTGCATGTACTAACTGAAGTACAGTGTTAACATCTCCAAATTATGGTACAAATTCTGATCTGTCAAGGCTACAAGCATGTCCCTCCCTTCTGCTGTTTGGTGAATAAAATCAAGGCTTTTAGGCCAAGACCTGGGCCCGTGTTCAGGGTGGGCTTTGTCATTGATAAGGGCAGACAAAGCTGTAAGCAAGGACTTGCCCCTCCTTTCCTCTGGGTAAGCCTTCCACTACGGCTGTACAAGTGGCCTAACTGTCCAAATCTGCAGCTGTGCAGAGGCCAGTCTTGCATCTCTGCCACTCTACCCTGGCCAAGAGCTCTCTAGAGATAAATGAGTTTTAATCTGTTAGGAGCAAAATGTGTTAAGAGGTGTGCTATGTTATCGCTGTTGATATCATGGAAATTATTAAATGAAAAAATAAATCCTGGCCTAGTCAAGGAGAAAGGGCAAACATTTTGGAAAGCTCTCTATCTCCTCAAAAGACCAATAAAAGTGTCTTCTGAATTTGCACAGTGCAAGGATTTTAGCTGCTCTGAGAAGATAAAGATTACCATGCCCGAGCTCTGAGAAGATAAGGATTACCTTTCCTGAGCAGAGGTAATGGAAAATGTGCCTGTGTCTAAGAACTCCAGCCCACAGCCTGGCATTTCAGCTTGAACCATCATGAAAGGGGAGTTTGTCTTAGCATATTGGCGATCTGTCAGATGTATTTATAAACATCAAACCAAATTGTACTCCTAGGTGGGGAGATGCAAGTTCAAAATTAGACATTGTTGATACATTTTTACTTCTGACTTTATTTTTGGTGAAAACATTATGATCCTGGGATTTCTGACACTTGACAGTAAAGTTTGGACTTTGTATTTTTCCAAATGATTCTTTCAGCCTTTGTATTGGCTCTCTTGAATACACAGTTGCTCAAAATGCTTCTTTTTCCTTCTTGAAATGATGAAAAAATTGATCTGACAAAAGGCAGATCTAATGGGTTAAGGCACTCACAGATTTAGTACGTGCCATGGATAAAGACTGAATCCGAAACAGGGAAAAAATTATGTGAGTCATACAGTTGGGGAAGCTTGTGTTTCAAACTCTTATATGCAATTGTTTTTCAGAAAGTACTGTAAGAAAGAAGCATAATTTTGAAAACTGCCTGCTTTTTGTGAGGATTTCTATATTTGTGTCAACAGGAGGTTTTGTTGTTGTTGTTGTTGTTGCTGTTGTTTTTCTACGTGGTTTCAATACTCAAGTTAAATAAATCCCAGCCGGTATAGTGATGCCAGTGAGTAGCGCTTTTAATCAGTATTCTCAATATTTCAGCTTTCCTTCTTTGCTGAATTTGGATACTTTAAAGTTGTGGGGGTTGTTTTGTTTGTTTGTTTTTTTTTTGTTTGTTTTTTTTTGTTTTTTTTTGTTTTTTTTCACTCTCTATTGTCACCACAGTCATCTGGCTTAACAAAGAGGAGTAAACTTATTCTAGATAATGATTATATCATCACCAGTGGTGATCTGAGCTGTAGAATAACAGAATCACAGAATTGTAGGGGTTGGAAGGGACCTCTAGAGATCATCAAATCCAACCCCCTGCCAAAGCAGCTCCCTAGCCCAGGTTGCACACGTAGGCATCCAGGTGGGTCTGGAACATCTCCAGAGAAGGAGACTCCACCACCTCTCTGTGCAGCCTGTGCCAGTGCTCCATCACTGCACTGTGAAGGACTTCTTGTGTACATTTGTGCTGAACTTCCTATGCTTCATTTTGTGGCCATTTCCCCTTGCCCTGTCACCACACACTACTGAAAAGTGTCTGGCCTCATCCCTTGTCTCTCATTCCCTTTCCTTCTGCACCTTAGGTATTTACAGATGTGGATCAGATCCCCTCTGATTTTTCTTTTTTCAAGGCTGAACAGATCCAGGTCACTCAGCCTTTTCTCATTAGAAAGGTGCTCCATGCTCTTTATTATCTTTGTGTCCACCTTTGCTGGACTCTTTTGAGGAGCTCCCTGTCTTTTTTGTACTGGGGAGCCCTGAACTGGACACAGTACTACAGGTGAGGCCTCACGAGGGCAGAGTGTAGAGGGGGAGGATCACCTCCCTTGACCTGCTGGCCACACTCTTTTTAATGTACCCCAGGATGCTGCTGGCCTTCTTGGCCACCAGGGTACTCTACTGGCTTGTGGCCATCCTATTGTCCACCAGGACACCCAGGTCCCTCTCCACAGAGCTCATCACCAGCAAGTCATCCCCCAACCTGTACCAGTGTATGTGATTATTCCTCCCAAGGTGCAAGACTCTACACTCTAGATACTGTAGTTCCTTCAGCATTAAAATAAAGCAGCTTATGTTTAGTAGTTTCTGGTCTCTTAAAACCTTTAGCAAGCATTTTTTTCTCAAAATCAAGACCAATTGAATCTTTACAAGTTGTTTTATGTGCGTAGTGCTATAGAGCTATAGTCAGTAGTGGTATAGTGAATTTTCATGTTCACAGCTAAGGAGGATTTTTGGTGTCTCCCTACAGATATCCACCCTGTAATTATAAAGTCTCTAGTTCTGCTACCCTAGAGAACTTACAGACTACCTAACACTGATAATCTTGCTGCACATAGAAAAGCACGAGGTCCTCCGTACTCAGCATAACAGAAATGTGTTGGATACTCTGGCTGGAATTACAAACTCTGTACTTGTATTGGAAATAGAAACAAACTTTGTGGTTTTTCACTATAATTTTTATCCCTTTTGTTAAAGTAAGTGTAAGGAAGGCAAATATTTTTGTGAAGTAAGCAAATTTAGGAAGAAGGTAAAATATGACTGTTCTCAGATATTGCTTCATTAAAAACTGGACTGATCCAAAAATTGATGCTGTTGACTTTGTAGAAAATCCTAGTATTCAAATTCCACGGTTCAGGAAGTCATACCTGCAGCTTGATTTCCCCAAACATCTGACTGGGTCTGTATCCTTCAGTTTTAAATTTCTGTGCATTTCAAAGGCAGTGAGTTTTACAGGCTGCACTGAGAAAATAACAGCGTAGTCCATCACGTCAGATAACTCCCATGTTAGTTCAGTATCATTTTTTTTCATCCACAGCAGACCAGACCTGCCAGTACTCTCTTCGTAGAACAACTGATTTTAAAATGATACAAGCATCCTAATTAACAAAGGGGTTGAAAATTCAAAATATAAACTTCCCAAAATAAATAGGGTGGTATAATTCATTTGCGGGAGATTGATTTTTTTTGCCAACAAAAATCTGTCAGGGAGTTATTATACGAATTATCTCGCTACTTATCTTCATTCTGTTTCAGTAACAGCACCTGTAATATTTTATTGATGTAACAAGCAAACCAGATGGCAATTTTACTAAATCTTGGAGAAAAAAAATAATTGATTTTTATACAGTCATTGTGTATGACAACTAGAAAATTTTAAACTGGATATACATATTGATCCAATCTAGCCATCTTGTAGTGTGTGTTGATAGTCTACTATCCTATTGATTGCTAGATACTTCCCTGTCTTCCAGGAACTACTGGCTGCCACCATATCTTTTATGTGTAAAAGTTTAGAAATTGTTGGCAGAATCTGAAAGTTCTGTGTAACTTCTACAAGCCTCGCAGATCCTACTATAAAAGCCAAGCTTATTTTATTTATTCTATTACATGTTTAAAGCTAATTTGTTTTTTGGCAAAGAAATGAGAACACATGCATAGCCTGAATAATTTTTTATTTATTGAGCTCTTAATCTTCTTTGGCCAGTTGGATTGCATATTCAAATAGAGCCAGTTAGTAAGGATACAAAACACAATAATCACACTTAATATAATTGCTGTAACGTGCAAAATTAATGCAGAACTTTTCTTTCTACCACTTCCCAACACTTTCAAACAAAATGTGAATACTTTCTAGTGACAGTATTTTAATGTACCACCTAGAGACTGGGTGACGTTTTTTCCGCAGCAGTATCTCATCTAATTTCAATGGAGAAAAGCAGCCATTCTACCTTTATAAGCATGTAGGTTCAGGTATTTTCCACCTGCCAAGTTTATGGAAAATTTATCAGTCAGTTCTGATTAAGAAGCTGCACCACTGGGCAGATTTGAGGAGACAGCAGTCAGTCCTGTGTGTTGCAGAGATAACATAAAAAATGAGATCCAGTACAGTTGTCCATGCATAAATCAGAATAGAAAATAAATATGGTGGCAGTTGTCTTGACTATCTGCCCTCAGAAAAAGGTTTTATAGAGAAACTAACCAACAAATCACACAGAGTCTGGCTTTCATAATTTCCTGTATCTTACTGCTTATATTAAAATAAATCATGGGAAATACTGCAACATGTAATATTGTTATATGTAGAAAATTTGCATATTTTAGTAGCTCACTGATCATAGTGAATGTAGAAAAAATAAAGCCTATTATTACCAAGATAATAAAATAGAAGGAGATATCTCACAATATTTGTAGATATTCACAATTAATTTTGGTGTGGTGTTCACTCAAGCAGATGATGCAGAATATTTATTGTGATCCGCTCTACCTGTCTGTAGGTCCTTTCAGTAATACTTTAAAGAGACAAGAAAAAAAGGAGTGGGGTGTGGGGTGTGGAGGAGAGTAAATGATTCACAACAGTGTGCAAACCAAACCAAATCATATTTCAAGTGTTCGGAGTTTTTATTATACACAATTAAAAGTGACACCATGCAGGGAAAAATTAACTATTGCTTCCCAAGTAATTGATGTTTCAAACATTCAAACATGATTTTATTTATTTTCTTTCTCCTCCCCTCCCCTCCCCTCCCCATCCCCCCCTCCCCTCCCCTCCCTTCCCCTTCTCTCCCCTTCTCTCCCCTCCCCTCCTCTCCCATCCCCTTCCTTCCTCTTCCTTCCCTTCTCTTCCTTTCCCTTCCCCTTTTCCTTCTTCTCTTTTTCTTAGTCCTTTTCCTCTTTTTTCTTTTCTCTTTTTTTTTTCCTTTTACTTAGCTCGTTCTCTTATTTTATCTTTTTCCTTATTTTATTTTATTTATTCTTTTTTCTTGAATGAAGACATTTCTGTATGGATTTTGCCTGTGAAAATGTGACATTTTAACATTGAAACATATGCACTGGAGCACTTCCTTAGTCTGTATGAATACTTAGACATCATAGCACCGGGTTTATATTTATTATCTGTTATGTTCTACTGCATGCTTTCTATTTTCTTAGGGGAAAAAAAATGCTCACATAGATGTCCTGAAGATCTCATGGTGGATAAATGTCAAGGAAATTCTTAAGGTGAAAGAGAACGACCGCTTGAACTGGACACGTACGCTCCCTCTAGAGCTGCCGTGGTGTGTCGGGACAGTTGCTCGTGTGCTGCAGTGAAGCACTACAGGAGATGGAGAAGCCCTGCCATGTCTTCCAACAGAGCCTCCATGCAACTTGACCCCTGCCTCTTCCAGGAGTACCAAAGGATTAAACTAAACATCTGTCACAGCTGACGGATCGTCCTGATGCTCCGAATCATCCAGCTACTCAATGGGATGAAACTGAGCAATGGTGCAGGGGCAACAGCAGCCGGTGCCTCCTACATTTCTGAAGCAGGCAGCGTGCCCGGAGTAAAGGCACCTTCATCTGCGAAGGAGCGACGCGCCTGGGCGGCGGAGCCTGGCTCAGGCGCCGACCCGGGGCTGTCCTCCCGCACCCGGCCGCCAGGTGGCGCCGCGCCTCTGCGGTGCGTCCTCGGGCTCCGGGCGGCCGTGCAGCGGCGGGCCCCGGCTTCGTGCTGCCCTGCGGGGCGCCTCCGGAAAGCGACGGCGTTCCGAGCGGGTTTTAGGAGGGAGTGGCGAGCCCCGGCTGCTGCGACGGCGGAGGAAATCCGTTGAGGGCCAGATTGCGTGGATGTTCGCGCTGCTGAGCTAGCGAGGGCAGCAACAATGGCTCGTGATGTCACTTCTTATCTCCAGCGCCTTTGCGGTAATCCGCAGCTGCGGTTGCCCTGGGATCTGGACATATGGTTAGAACTCATAAAGGCAACGGTCCGTAAGGTCAACAGACATATGTCTGAAAGGCCAAAGAGTTAATGTGCCCAGAGGTCGGTAGAGCAGAAAGCTGAAAACAAAATGAATATTGCTGTTTCCAAGAAGGGAAAAGGGCTACATTTGTAAGGCTGGTGAGAATTCTACTTCAAAAACAGGTTTGTTTGTTTTTCAGATTTTCATTTTTCTTTTTTTTAATTAAATGCAGAATGAAGTTTGTATGCACTTCTTTAGCTGAGTAAGTTTCATGAAAACAACATCTTCAGTCTTCTAAAAGGTGAAGGAGAGCTAGAAACAGTTTTTTATCTGTCATATGTTGACTACTAGCCCAGCGAATACTATTTGGATGTTTCTCACTTACTGACTTCTGCATTCTTCGAAATGTTTAAGTTTGCATGATGCCAGCGTATGCATTGTGCCAGCATCAGTACTGAGAAGTGCTGATACTACTGTATTAAATACAGATCATGAAATCACAGAATCAGAATAGCCTGGGTTGAAAAGGACCTCAAAGATCGCCTAGTTTCAATCCCTCTGCTGTGGACAGGCTCACCAACACTAGTCCAGGCTGCCCAGAGCCACATCCAGCCTCGCCTTGAATGCCTGCAGGGGTGGGGCATCCACGGTCTCTCTGGGCAACCTGTTAGGCAACCTGTTAGGTTTGGTAATTTATTCCTATCCTAGTTTGCTGGCTTCATTTCGGACCTAATACCAGAAAACGCTGTAGATAAAATATAGTAGAGACATAATACGTAAAAGTGAGGAGAATTCTGAGGAGACTGCTGCTGTCTTACATATCTCTGATCTGAAGCAGGTCACCTTGCAATGACTCCTCAGACCTTTGAAAAGCCAGTTCACAAGGCGGTTACCTTGCTCTTTGAATAATCTGCCCAGATTCTCTGCCATTTACGTCTGGGATATAACTCCTAACTATTCCTTCCTTCCTTCTTCCCTCCCTCATTCCTTCCTTTCCTTCTTTCTTTCCTTCTTCATTTCTTCTCTTAACTTGCTTCCTATCTTTTTTTTTTTTAACTTTGCAAACTCTGCAGCCCTTAATGTCAACGTTTTCTACCCTGCATTTCCTGCCATCTGCATCTTGCTAAGTTAACACATCTCCCCTTCTTTCAGATAGGTTGTATAACATATCCTCTTTTCCCCTGTCAGTGCCTCTGGTTGCTTTCTATCTCAGTTTTGTCTAGGATGTAATAATTTGTTCACTAAACTATGTATTAGAAGTTTTCTGCAATCTATATCTTTCATTATTATGCTCAGCATATAGTTTTCTCCTTACAGCTGATGGATTTAGAGAGTTGCAAAGTATTTTAACCGTGAGCAATCAGGCACTGAGACTCAGAAACAATTTACCACAGTGGCTCTGCACCATAATCTGTTTCTTTTATAGTTATCAGAGCTCTTCTGTATGATCCATATCTTTGGAAAATTGTCTGGAAAGTCTACTGGGAGGAGAACTCAGGTAACAGCTGTGGTAGCTAGTGCTGACATTCTTCCAAATGTCTTCCTTTATAGTCTCCTAATGGGTAAGAGTTAGAGACCAAGTCAAGAAGGAAGCAGAATGCTAAGTGTTTGGATCCTATGATCCAAACAGTTTTTTCCTAATTCCCCATGATGGATGTTCAGTCTAAGAATATGCTATTTTCTGAACATTACAGCCAGGAACAGAATGGAACAATGGCCTTCCTTGAAAGTGGAAAGCTGCTTTACAAAAATGCTGTTCAAAATAAATCAATTATGCTTTTCCTATATTTTGATTGTGAATATATGTTATATATGTCACATGGTATCCTAAAGCTAGATGCAATACTGTGTTTTAAAGGAAGAGCACCAGCAGCAGTTCTTGCACATGTGCTTTGCTATAGATTTGGTCTAACAAACTCTCAGTTCCCCAAACATTAAGAAGTCTTTTCGAACATCTGTTCTCCTTCCGTCATGCAAATACCCAGTATAGTTACAGCTAATTCTCTCTGCATAGTTCTGCTGTATTCAGGAACAGTAGCAGGACACTCAAGCTAATAGTTTGTCCATATTCACAAAAACATGGAGAATAACTGAAGAATAATGGATTTTTACAGCTGTTGCTTTTGGCATCATATCTGCAGATTTTACATCGTGTCTTTTAGTAGTGTGTGTTTTTTTTTTTAATAGAACTTGTTTTAGGACTTTGTATTTGGTTACTTATGTAAGTTTTGTTTGCAGTGTAGGTAGAAACTAAGGAGAGAGAAGTGCTGCCACTTGTTGTGGGAGAACAGCATCTCATTTTCAGTGCTTGTATCCATGAATAGTGATGTCCTTGTGACTCAGCACTGCTATACAGGAAATTACTTTTTAATTTTAAGGAGCATATGTGCAACAGTTATGTTCACTGGAAATAAGACAGTGATTTATTTAAACCTACAACAGATACAGACTTTATCTTGTTCCTAATGCAGTGTCAGATTTAATTACATAAAGATTCATTTGTAATCAAAGAAAAAAAAATATTTGGAGAAGGTACCATTCAAATGGTCAAAAGAACTAGGTGGTATAGTGCTTTATAAAGATGTCACCTCTTCTGAGAGTTCTCTGAACTGTTTGAAGTAATGACATTCATTTTCTCAGGATAGCCTAGCAGAACAGGTTCTGAAAGATTATTTGCCCTTGTTTTTCTTGCACATTATGCAAATCTCGAAAGATGTGGAACCTCCCCCAAAGAATTCATAAAACACATGGAGTACTGTCATCATTTTAGTTATGTGACATTCTGCAAAGCTTGGCTTACTTCTTTTCAGCTGAGGAGAAAGCTTATGCATCCCAAAGCCAGAAAGAGGTGTGCGTAGGTGGACGTAACTTTTTAGGCCTTCAGAAGATGTGGGGGAAAGTGTAATAATAACACTTGGAATTTAGACATGTGGCTAACTTTGCAAGAGGATCAGGTGGCGTTGCGAGATTTCTTTGTTAGTTTCATTTCTGTGTGTCAGCCGTACCAGTCTGTCTTTGGATCATTACACTCTGAACTTTGAAGCAAAACTGGGGTATACTTTTGGTGTAATGTGTTATAAATGTTCCCAGACAAGCATTTTGTGAGGTAGCTTGGAGTCTGAAGGAAGGTGGCCAAAGCAAACCTTCATGTGGTTTATTTTCTCTTCATGAAACCCATTTAAGGTGGTCTCTGATACACTGAATCTTCCTCTTAGTAAAACTATTTCTTTTCTTAAACAACATTTTTCTCCTAAAGCCATTTGCTGCAGTTGTGTTTTATTTTGAAGTCACAAATCCTGTGACCATTTCTAATTTTTGTCTATATAGAGGACATTTGGCTTTGTTATAATGCAGTCTGGGATATGGAGGAGAGTTTTTTGGCCCAGAGAGAAGATGAGTAGGAATTATTCACAGAAGTCAGATGTTTTATAATAGATGTGACAAAATACAATAATATTTCATATAGATCCTTCTTACCTCTTATTTTTCTGTCATTACAAATAAAGCACTTTACTAGATTCTTCAGACAAGAAACACAATTATTCTACCTGGCGTGTTGCAAGCACTTTACAAAAAGTGATGCAAATTGTGATATATCTCTAAAGAAGCCCAAACTCTATATAAATTACACACAAACATAACAAGCATGTGCACATGCAAATGCAAGTTTGTATCACAAGCTTATTCAGCACCCCAGCTGTCAGTGTGACAATGGATAAAGCTAACAGTAAACAGAGAAATTCATTTTAGAAACAATCTTTTTCTAGCTGAGCTATTCTGTCCTGCACTTACGTTTTTCTTGTGAGACTTCTCACCTGGTGTAGGGAAACTGCTTTGGCAGGGGGGTTGGACTCGATGATCTCTTGAGGTCCCTTCCAACCCCTATGATTCTATGATTCTATGATTCTATGATTCTATGATTCTCTAAATTTCCTCTTCTCCCATGTCTAAAAGAGAAAGCGAATAAGTCTTCACTCACTCCTTCAATGATGAGATGTCGAAATTGGAATGACTTCCTGAAAGAATGTGAGGTCGGATCTCTCCATTGGCATTACTGCATCCAAAAGTAGAACTCAGCACAGGTTAGTGCTTAGGAAGTGCTGTGTTCTGCCACCTGCCCCAGTGAGCCCAGCAGGCCTCAGGGCTGGCTTTCGAAGGACAGTGTTGGTGCAAGACCACTATAAGTAAAAGTGATCTTATGGCTTTCTGCATAACCTGGGCAAACTGCAGAATTTCTGTGCTTAGGCACGATGTAGTAACTGAAAATCCATGGCTACTTTTTTACGTTTTGCTGAGGGAATCATATGCGCACTTAATACTGAAGTAGTCTACATTTCCCGTAATGTTGGAAAAAAAAAGAATCTTGCATTCCAAGGCTGGCAGGGGAACAAGATGACAGAAACACTTCTGAATTTGCACTATTTACAGCATAGTAAGACATTCTCGCCCAGGGGTCTTTGGCTTTTCTTTTCACCTTTGGCTTTCCTCAAGTGTTGCGAAGAAGCTCTCCTGGAATTTCCGTTATCCACTTCTCCTCTACACTTGTATTGCCTGTCAGCTGCTGAAACCCCTGTAATACATTTCAGACAGAAGTTTGACATTTGAACTAGGAGCTATGGTTGCAGGTAATCTGCCTTGTTCTTGGTCTAGAGGAGCTCAAATTAAGGTATCTTTCCAGCGTCTGCATAAGCATTGCCTTTCCCTCATGCAGAATATCCATCTCTATTGTGTCCGTATTTACTGATTTGCTGAACAGCGTAAATTTGCGTAGGTGAGTCTGTAAAGGCAGATTATACTCCTGCTTTGGAAAATATCTTTGGCTTCTTCACCTGCTCAAGGATTGTTTTCTCATGCTTTAACCCACTTCTTTTCCCTACCATAACACTGACTGTGAGTGAGAGAATTAAAGTTTTATCTAGAAATCATACAGCTGATGAATGTTTCCTTGCAAGGAACTCTGGGTTAGAATGTGTCTAAGATTTGTTTAAATTCAAGTATAGGCTGTGCCTCCCTGAGAGGGAGGAACTAGAATAGCAGTAAAATGTCATATAATGCACACCTGATGATTTCGAAATTGGTCCCAAAGGGAAAGGGATTAGAAATGCAATTTTGACCTTTCATTGAAAGAAGCATGGGCAGATGTTTACTTGTGTTACACCATATATTTTAGTGTCCAAATAGATGTGTTCCTTGAGCCATTACAGGACATGAAAGATTTTCTGGAGCTAGGAAAAAGTGAAAAAATAAAAAAAAATAAAAATAAAAGTGCAATTTTTGCTGCATATTGCACCCAGTACTCTTTTTTAAGGAGAATAAAGTGTTGGTTTAACAGAGAACGGAGAACATGGGGCAAACAGCTTCTGAGCCTGCTTTGATACCAAAGCGACGTGAGCCATGAATTTCAGTATTCCTGCTCTCCTTACGTTAACCCTTGAATCTACAGTCCTCATGCCTCTTAGTGTGAGGAAATGGCTAGAAAATGGATTCTTTATAATCCTACTCTTCTCCAATCTTTGCTGGTGTTATTTCCAGAGCTCATTTCTGCAAATGTCATCTTATGTAATGATCTTCACTGAATGAACAATATTTGCAGCCATTTGAAACCTTGAAAGCCATGCTGTTATGGGAGGCAGTGAGCTTATTGTTTTCTACGTGCAAACCTTATGGGAGAATTTGACTCCTAGCAGACATATATTATTGAGTTGGGCTGTAGCCATCAAACTATTTTAGTTGGAAAGCCTAACTGTATTTCTGTTGCTACTGACTGCTGATGAGTTTTTTTAGACCAATGGTTTGTATTCAGTTACTGCCTTCTTGTTTTTACTCTGTGGCGACTGTTGAATTCAGCGATCTTCATCAGTATTTACACATATAATCTGCTCTTTTGTGTTGACCTATGTAAGTCTGATCCTTCTTATCTTGGATACCAAATCTGGATATCTGTAATCTTCTTTTCCAAAATTCCTTTAGCAGTGGGCAATGTATGTGATACTGTTTGCATCAATTTGGCAAAGAACGTAAGGTACATCAATGAAGTTGTGATAAAAAAAACAGTACTATTTAATATTAATATGATTACTCTGTACCTTATTTACAGAACTCCAAGGCTTTGAAATTTAGTTGAATAAATAGTTGACAAAAGAAGTAATATCTTACGTGAACAAACTCCAGAAGAACAACAGGAGAACTTGAAGTTTTATTTCACTAGGGTTTCTACAGATTGAAATGTGTTTTATACTCAAGATTATTCAGAGTTATTGTTGTATTTCACGCTGGTAAGAAGCTCACTCTGAAAAGACTGAAAATGTGCGCACCTTTTCCAAACCCACCTTGTAAACCTTAATTTGAATGGCATCCACTACTAGAACCTGAGACAATATAAAAGCTGAACTGACATCAGCCAGTAACATGGAACAATATTCATCAAAATGTGATGTGAAGATAATTCATTAGAATTTACAGGATAGCAAAACTCACCAAAGGGGGGTGTGTATGTGTATGTGTGTGTGTTTGTATGCACAGTCTGCCAAAGCTGAAAAAAACAACTGCTTGATGAGTGTTTCTTCCTTTGTACCAGCCTACCCACTGAGCTGGTAATTATTCTTGCTTTTTATCTAATCATTGTAAGACAGCAAACAATCTTTTCTTCTGCTTCCGTCTCTTTCACAAATGACAGACAAGAAAGTCTCTGTGTTCTGAATCCATTTTTGATTTCCTTCTATCCTTCACAGTTAATTTCAAACATTAGATTATATATGTAATTAATGCTCTTGAAAAAATAATACTGTTTTTATGATATAGTTATACCAATTTCTTATTTCTTTATAACTGACAAAAATCTGAGTAAAAATCCATGAAATGTAAAGTAAAAATCACATTTGTTCGAACAGAGTATGTCAGAAGACAGTAAGAAGAAATGGCTAAGCCCATACTTCACTCAAACACAGCAAGCTGATTATAGAATAGCACAAAAAGACAATAATGGTAACTTATCTTGAATTCATAACTCTGAAACATTTAACAAAATATGGTTTTAAAAATCACAACTCTTGAATTTCAAGAGAGCCTAAATACCACTAACAGTATAAAATCCCATGTAGAGAGTAAAATTCATTGATTTTTCTTCAAATATTATCTTTTTTGAGTCATTCTGAATGGACAGCATTTATTTATAGATAACAGTATATAGAATCCATGTAACTTTATTTGTGAAATATATATAACAGAATTAAATTTGTAAAAGTTCTTTAAAACGTATACAGTTTGTTTTCCCTGTATTTTTTACAGAGCACAATGTTATCAGGACATTACAAAACCTTAGTAATGGCAATAGTAGCACCATTCATTGTGTACTCCTTGTGGTAAATCATATTCCTTCATAATTTATCTTCTATTTTACGAAGTATGATATAATGTACATAATAAATAATTAGAAAAATTCTGTAGTAATAGCAGCTGCAGCAGTAGTAGTAATAGTATATATACCCGTCAGTATGTTAGAACTACAATGCAATAGATTATCATTTTGTTCAAATGCAAAAACATGTGTAGCACAAAACAACACATATAAATCATATATATGAATACCAAATCAGAGGGAAAGTGATGCTGATAATTGTTCATAGTTCTGTGAATCTGAGTTCTGTTATTGAGACACTGACCTAAGATGATGTCTTAGATGTCCATGCTTTTAGAATATATTAATTTTTTTTTCCTATAGTAAAAACAAAATGAAATAAGAGACCTGTGGTAGATTCAGAGAGACTGATAACAATCAATAGCTAGAAATAAAACGAGAAATAGAGAAATGTTCCAGAGAAGAAGATAGAACAAAAAAAAAAAGAGGAGTATGGAAAAGCAGATGTGGGAGAAAGTTGAAATGGCAGATGCACAGTAAAGGAGAAAAGCAAAGCCAGCATACCAGTATTTTGGATAAAGATTTCTGTCTGAAGTTGCTTTAAGACTATTTTAGTCGGTAATGTATTATCCTTTTTATCTGACATTCTTCTTAGGCAGCTTCTGAAGTCTTGCAGATTGCTACTTACGGGATTTTCAAACATCTCTCAGGTTTGTCATGGAGGTTTATGTCTTACCTGTAACCAATCATTATTCCTCCCATAGAAAATTATTATTTTTCTTAAGCTTACTGAGAAATCTTACAGCTATCAAATTTGATTTATTCTATGAAAATTGTTTGTGTGTGGAAGATACTGAAAAAGGCATTTACACAGTCTGTTAATAGCACTGGCACTATAATATCTTTTCTCCATCAAATCATGCTTGAATTCATATTACTAGTATTCAAAATTGCTTTGGTGCATCTATATTAAAAGTAAATCAATTAATATCATCATGGCAGTCATCACTTTTGAAGTAGAATTATGAACATTTTGTGATATAATGCATCTAAAATACTAAACAAGATGAACAGAATCAAAAGCCAAAATGAAATGAGTCATGTATAAATGCTGAGAAACAACAAAGCAACCAACATCCAGAAAGAAATCCAGAGAAACCACATGGCTTGAAACAAAAGGAAAACAAACTGGGTAATGGAAGACATGCTGTGCAGAACAAGCAAATACAAACAGCATACGGTAATGTACAGAAATGACTGAAATAAGATATGAAACACAAGAAAAGAATTAATGAGGCAGGAAGGAAAGTAGGGTCCTGAAGTGCCTAAAAATAGCAATGAGAAGGGTGAAGGAAATGGAAGAACAATGTGGCTAAAGCAAACATGCTGCACTAAGCCTATCATTCTGTTTTTGCTTGACACTTCTTTAAAACAGTGGAGTTATGTCTTGGAGTCTAATCCTAGAAATAAGGATAAGAAAACAAAATCTCTGCGCCCTGATTATTTGTGAAAGAAATCCAAATGGAATACTGAACTCTCATTCGAGAGGATGCACTTTGTAGAGATACAGTGGTTTTATTCTGGCTTTTTTTTTTTAAACCTGCTTTCTATTGTCAGTGCAGCATCACAGTGTCTGTCTGACAGAAAAGAAGGGTAGGAAGAAGCAGGTAGAATAGTAAAAGGAGGAGGATTACAGAGTTGGTTGTCTATTTTCAACAGCAGTTTTATTTCTAAACTGACTCCAAGTAAAATGATGACGAGCACATTTCTCACCAGCCCAGACCGCAGACTCCTACAGACCAATGGCTGTAAAGGTGTAAGGAAGTGACCAGACAAATCCTGAAAGTTTATATGTTGTTAGCATGAAGATATTAAACAGTTTAGTTACAGAATAATAGCTCTGAGAGATCAAGAAGATTTATGGCAAGAACTCTGGGGAAGAATTAAGAATTACATTGGGTTATAGCCTGCAGTGAAAGTTTTACACTTATATCCCTCTTTCTATTTTCCCAGTAGAAGACGTTCTCCATAATAATAATGTCAGAACTGGTAGCAGTAAAGATCTGCTGAGCCTGTGTTTATTAACATATTCTTAGAGGGGTATCTAACATGAACAGCTAGGCAGTAAATGAAGATGAGAATACTATTAAAAGAGTAAAAAAACCTCTATGACAATTGGGAAGGACAGAGGAAGCCTTTTTGCAGTTTCAAAATAAAAAAAAAAAAAGGAAATTACTCTGTTACTATGAAGGAAAAGCAAAAAGTGATGCTCCAGATCACTTGAATGCTACAGAGTGCTAAAAAGCTATTAAAACAAACAAAAAAAAAAAAAAAAAGAAAAAGAAAAAAAAACAGAAGAAGAAGAAGAAAAGAAAAGGTCAGGGTAAAGAACTCTGCTACAAAGGTAATGGCAGCTGTTCTGGCATGATCTGAAGGCAGAAGCCCATGTCTGAGGAAGGGCAATAGCATTTCCACACCTGGAAAGCATGCAGCCCTGTAGGGCAAATAACCCCCAAGGAAAGCACTTCAAGGAAGTTAGTGCGAAAGGATGGTATATTTTTGGTAGGCTTTAAGTAGATGGTATACAAATAAATAGCAAAAGAGATTGGCTCACTTTGATGATGGTTGGGGCTCGCCGATAACTCCACCAGGGAGGGATCTCCAACAAGAGATCCTTCCCCGCTGGTGGTCAGCCCTTAAATGGGGTCCTGGGAGAGGTGGAGTCAAACTCCACCCCTTCCAATCACACTCAGTTGTGCCCCTGCAGCTGACTCAGGGCTTGCCTCAGGTGATCAATCAGTGGTTCAGGCCGTGATTCAACAGTTCCCATACACTCCACCCCTTCACGACATGAACCACTGATTAAGTAATTACAGGTTGAACCCTCCTTAATACAGAGACCCAATATATCGCGACGTTTTACATAATAACCCGTCGCGATGTGTATCGATGTAATCTGGGATGAGTGATGATCATCGTATGGCTCGTGTTCTTCCTTGGGCCAGTGCTCGGTGGTGCCTACTGGAAGCACACGGTCATGTTGTGCAGGTCCATCCTACTCTTCATCAGTCCCAGGTAGACCATCACCGGATGTTGCACATGATCTTATAGCAACTCTGGAACTCTGCAGCATCATTTGGTTCCCTCCGGTGACTCATAGACTCATGGGGAGTAATATAGATGTTTCAAAGGTACCAGGAGGGGGAGGTCCGCTCTCCAGGGTAAGATACAGGCCGTATTCCTGTCTTGGGTCAACACTTCAGCTTGTACAGGGGCATGCCCTGGCCACCTGTACCAAACTTTTCGGCCCGATGTCTGTGGCTGCATGATTAGATCAGGCACTAGAGGGGGTGTCCTGATCTGCCACAGAGACATGATAGGGGTTCCTTTAGGAATAAAGACTGGAGTGTTGACCACAATATCAGTAGGCCATGTACCAATTACCGGAGGGACTACCGAACCTCCCACCTCCAACAATCTCTCCCAAGGTGCAAGTAGGCCACACCATCGTGGTCCTACCTGCACCTTCCAAGGCCATCTTATTTTATTGGTGCCTGGTTTTAGGTTCTCAGGGGCAGGGAGCAGAAGATTGTTCTCACGGCCAGTCTGAGGTCTTACCTCATTATCTGTACCTGTAATTTGGATCCTAAGTGGGGAGGCCCATGTTGTTTGCAACATTTTCAAGGCACTGGGTCTGCCATCTCTAGGTCTTTCATTCAGATCTCAAAGGGTTTTGTGGAGTCTCTTCGTCCACCCCTGCAGAGACTGAGAGTCTGTCTTCAGGGTAGCCTTGAGAATGCCATTATAACGCTCAATAAGGCCTGCCCCCGTTGGATTGTATGGCAGGTGGAATCGCCACTCAATGTTGTTCTCTTCTGCCCAGCGTTGTATCATTGCACCCGTGAAATGAGTCCCTTGGTCGCTCTCAATGACTTGTGGTGTCCCATAGGCAGACATCAATCTTGTGAGCGCCTTGATAGTATATGCCTGGTTGGCTTTTGGTACTGGATAGGCCTGCATTAGCCCACTTGCGGTGTCAGCACAGGTTAGGGCATATCTCGCCCCCTCAGACCGAGGGAGGGGCCCAATATAATCAACCTGCCATCGCTGTAGAGGATTGTGTCCTCTAGCAAGATGGGCTGTAGTTTCAGGCAACGATCTCGGTCTCATTCTGGAGCAGGCATCACAGTCTCTGCATGCTTGAGCTACGTCCGATAATTGTACGGGCAGTCCCCATGCTTTGGCAGCTGCCCACATGGTCAACTGTCCAGCATGCCGCAACTTTCGATGTAACCAGTAGGCAATGTTCTCAGATGGTGAGTTCTCAACCCATCTAACTCGGGCCAGTGTGTCGGCTTCATCATTTCCTGGTGACTGTAGGGGTCGGTGACCAGAAACATGGTAGACACGTACAGTTCTGTGTTTAACTGTATTCCATATGTCTAACCACATATCTTTGCCCCAGATCGGTCGGGAGTGGATAGTCCAGTCCTGGGTAGCCCACTGTGCGATCCAAAGAGTGAGCCCCCGGTACACAGCCCAACTATCTGTGCAGATATTCAGGATACCGTCACCAGGTTCTTTGGTTATAACCATCCACACGGCCCGCAGCTCTGCCCACTGGCTGCTTTGACCATCCCCCTCTTCAAACCATATTGTGTCTGTGGCAGGATGGTATGCTACTGCTTTCCACTTACTTGGGTTGCCCTTGCTGGACCCATCCGTGTACCAGGCATCTTCAGGAATGGGATATTTTCCTTCCTGGACGGGACTCTTCTCTGGCGGAGCAACCAAGGCTTGTTTTTGTGCATCACTGTGATACGTCACTGGGCCTAGAATCTTTTGGAGTTCTTCTTTCAATGGTGAGGAAGACAGACTACTCCTCTGGCTGAGATAGGCGACCCATCGTGCCACTGTCTGTGCTTGGGCCACCCCTGTCTTAGGAAGGTGGGTCAGATCTCTTACCCACCCCTGAATTGGAAGAGTGGTCTTAACTACGACTTCAGCCGTCCGGGTTATTGGCTCTACCGCTTGCAATGCAGTATAGGCAGCCAATAGCTGTTTTTCAATCATACTATATCTTTCTTCTGCTCCATGCCAGACCTGAGACCAAAATCCAATGGGAGTCCGAACAGAACTCTGACGTTGCCACAGGCCCCAGCCAAAGCCATCCTGAGTAACATGAACATCTAATTCAGCTGGGAGGGTAGGATCGAATATACCCAATGCCTGGGCTTGTTTCACCGCCTGTTTTGCCTGCTGGAAAGCATCCTGTTCTGTTCTCCCCCAATCCCATGATTGGCCCTTTTTTGTGAGTCTATACAAAGGTCTCAGCAGCTGCGCCAAATGAGGTATAAAGGAACGCCAGTATCCCAGTATACCTAGAAATTCCTGCAGCTGCTTTGCTGTTGTAGGGACTGGAAATGCCTGAACCTTATCTATGATGGCACTGGGTAGCACTTTGGTCTTTCCTGACCAGACTACCCCCAGAAATTTTACAGACAGGCCTGGACCTTGCACCTTTTGAGGATTGATAGCCCATCCTCTTTCACCTAGGTAGGCAGTTAATGAATCTGCCGCCTCTCCTACTGCTTCCAGTGAGTCGGATGTTAACAGGAGATCATCAATGTAGTGATATAGGTTGACGTTATTATTAGGTTTCCTCCAATTAGCTAGGTCACGCGCCACCAAGTTATAACAGTATGTTGGTGAATGCACGTACCCCTGTGGCAGGACCTGAAAGGTCCACTGCCTGCCTCCCCATGTGAATGCAAATTGATCTTGCGATTCTTTGGCAATCGGAATACTAAAAAATGCATTTGCCAAATCCAGGACACAATGGTAGGTCTTGATTTCTCTACTAAGTGTGTCCATTAGGGAAGCAATATTGGGTACGGCCGCATGGATGGGCGGCGTGACCTTATTTAATTCCCTATAATCTACTGTCATTCTCCATGTTCCATCTGACTTCCGCACTGGCCATATGGGGGAATTATATGGACTATGTGCAGGTCTTATAATACCTACTTTTTCTAGTTCCTGCACCGTTTTTGATATTTCTTCCTGCCCCCCCGGGAGTCTATACTGTCTTACATTAGTAATCCGGCGTGGTTTCGGCAAACAAATTGGCTCATGTTTCGCATGGCCCCTCAATACTGTCTGTATTGCCTGGACACTAATGTACCTCTGTCGAAGTCTGAATTCTCCCACAGTTGTCTGGAGAGCCAGACCCCATAAAATGTCTATGCCCAAGATGTATTCTGGAATTGGGGCAATCGACACTTTATACTCCCGGGGTGGGAGACGCCCAACCCCCAATTTCAGCCATGTTTGGGTGACCGGAATGGTCTGTCCCCCAAACCCACCAATCATCACTCTATTGCCCTTAAATTTTGTTGGGTCTCCATATATAATTGATGTTTCCGCACCAGTGTCTACTAGAGCCATCACCTTTTGAATATTCCTATCTGTCCAAAATATCTCTAATTCTACATAGGGCCTCCGGTCACATCTGGAGGCCCTAAAGGGACCAAAGTTCTTCGTCACTCCATGAAGTTCGCTAGGTCTAAGTCTTTTACCACAGGTGGTTCAGGCATTGTAGCTCGTGACACTTGTGGATGTTTCTTCCTTCTATTTGGGACTATAAAGTCAGCCAAATTCCAAGTTGTTGTTGGTGCTGCCTGTATTATTCGTACTCCCGATTTTCTGGGAGTACTATGAAATTTCTGATCATTTCTCAGTTGCTTCCAAAGCTGTAACAAAACATGGTTGGGTTGCCCATCGATTTTAGCAAAGGCAACCCCGGCCCGTATAAGATCATTAAACATAGTCTTCCGGGATACCCGTATGGGGCCCGATCAGGGTATCCGTGGGACAGGCTTCCTAGTTTTAATCGGGAATGCCTCAGCTTCTTCTATCATGCGGATATTGCGCCTAGTTCTTATGCGCTCCGTTTCCCCAAGGTCTGCCACCAACTGGGCTGCCTGTTGGACGATAGCCTCCGAAGCCACTAAGGGGTTTAGTATGGAAACCAAAGTCCCATAAAGGTGAGAGGGGGCTTGCTGTAGTATTAGGTCTCGCATACCTGCTGTAAATTTTTCTGTATCCGGGCTTTCAAAGTTTTCTGAATACATGGCCTCTCTCATACCCAGTTCCCGGATGTATGTTTGGAGGTCCTCCATAGAGGACCATAAATCGGTATTAAGTGGAATATCAGATTTGTTAGGCCATGCTAGGCGGCATGCTGCCATCAACCAATCTATAATAGAATGATTTTCATTAGTGTAATGGATGGCGGCATATAATCTTTGCCTCAGGGCTGGGTGTATAGTTATAGATGCTAATTTTGACATCTCTGTCCCACTGACTAACACGCTTTCAGCTCCTGCATCCCATAACCTCAGGAGCCATGATGGTACGCTTTCTCTTGGTTTTTGATGGAACCGTTGTACTAGGTCCATCAACTCATTTGCCGTATACGGGCGAGCTGTCACATGCAAGCATGTTTCAGCAGGGGGCCATTGGTCAGGAGGCACCCCCGCTGGTCTATCTTGCACTTTTTTTGTTTTTTGAGTTATGATTGGTCGGATCTCAAACGGATCCTCCATAGATGGAGCTTCGAGATCCGATTTAGAGATCTTAGCTTCTGAAACATCCAAGTCCGCTACTTCAGGGACCTGGGTGTCCTCCACTGATATGGTACATATTTGTCTTGTTGGCACATCTAGTCCAGGCTTTTTTGCTACTAATGTGCCCAACTGTTGTTCTAATTTCTCAATTCGCTCTCTTAATAACTGATTTTCAGATTCTGTGTTTGTATTTGTTACATCTAATTTATGTAAAGCCATTATTAGAGGCCAAGCCACTGCAGAAGCGGCTAGCCGACGTTCTTTTGTAACTAGTATATCCTTATCTAGGCCTTGAAAATAATCCGTCAGCCGGGCTGGAGAAGGAGAAACACTGCCTGTAACCCGCAGGGGTCCCCATTTTTCAATAACAGTGACAAGACCATAATAGGGTGACCCTATAAATCCTGGAATTTGACCGGGAATAGTTTGGTCTAAGGGAATAACGTTCTCCCCCTTGCCCCATTTGAAAAGGTTCCAAATGAAAGACATGGTTAGTTACTGTATAAGTATATATATATATATATATATATATCTTTTTAAGCCTGCCTGGCTCGCCAATTGTAGGGCAAATAACCCCAAGGAAAGCACTTCAAGGAAGTTAGTGCGAAAGGATGGTATATTTTTGGTAGGCTTTAAGTAGATGGTATACAAATAAATAGCAAAAGAGATTGGCTCACCTTGATGATGGTTGGGGCTCGCCGATAACTCCACCAGGGAGGGATCTCCAACAAGAGATCCTTCCCTGCTGGTGGTCAGCCCTTAAATGGGGTCTTGGGAGAGGTGGAGTCAAACTCCACCCCTTCCAATCACACTCAGTTGTGCCCCTGTAGCTGACTCAGGGCTTGCCTCAGGTGATCAATCAGTGGTTCAGGCCGTGATTCAACAGTTCCCATACAAGCCCCTACGAAAGGCAAACCATGAATGAAAAAAGTGGAACCACCTTCACAAAGCATTAAACCCTCAGGTAAAATATGTGGGACTTTGCTTTTCTTACCTGTGTCAGTAAGTAAAAGTGGCTCAGCGTTATCTGTTAACTCACCATCTGCTACATATCTGAGACACAGTGTGCAATCCAAATTTTTTAAGAAATGTAGAAATAAATACTACCTTGTATTCTTTAAGAAAATACGGATATACAGAGGGCAAACTGGGACCTGTTCGCTTTAACTATGGGGCTGACTGGCAAGTGCCATAGCAGCAGATACAAATGGATCATTTCATCCACCCACCGTCACGGGCAAGTACTATAAGAGCCATTATCATGGTTATGCCAAATCTAACTTCCATGGGAGTGAAACCTCACATAATCAGTAGCAGTTTGTAGCTACTAGCAAAGCCAGTCAAAACAACAAATTCAGTAAAGGAAAAGCTGTTCAATATTGGAAGCATTAATGGGTCTAATTTCATGTTTCTATTTCCATAAATTCATTTTAATTCTATTTACCTCCTATTGATTGAGATTATATTTATCTATAACATTTACAAAAAACTTTTGAGAATCTTTTCTTTCAACTTAATGAAATCTATCACATTCTTTATTTTATTGCTTTTTGTGGAAACACAACATGTTTTATAGATACCAAACACTCCAAATGCACTGTTACTTCAAGTAGGCACTATGTATCACTCAGCTGTTCAGTTTGTAATACAGGCTCATTACCATACTCATTACTGTGAATTACTGAGTTTGCCTGGCTGGCCTTCATTAACTATCTGTCACTTAAATGCTGATTTGTCTTTATATGTAAAGTTAATTTTATAAAAGCACCTGAAAATGCACAGGAAATACGGACTTAATCTGATCCTCAGTATTTCTGCAAGACCTCAAGGACTGTTACAAAACTATGTTTTGTTTTAACTTTATTATTTTATTAATATACATGTATGACATCACATAATTATAGGCCTGCAGTAACAGAGATAATTTTTTCCCCCTCCTTCTACTGTCTGTTAGGTAAAATGATGGTTTTCTATGTCATAGGCAATGGCTGATTTAATGAGACCTTGAACAGGATCAGCTTTCTAGATCATGCTTTTCACAAAACAGTAATTTGGTCCCAGAACTTTAAAGCTTCATTTTATTGCTTCAGGAAAGGTTGCCAGTTTCTTTTATAAGTTGTTTCTGAAACATTCAGGAAAACGCATTTCAAAACCTGCAGTATTTCAGTAATTCCACTCTAGTGCTCATAAAGTACTAGAGTCTAGTCTGAAAGAATCTGAAGGGGGAGTAATGCAGTTTGAAAATAGATCATTTTTCCTTTTGAATTTTGAGAAATCACTTCTCTTTGTAGGTTTTCATCAGCCATAATCTCAGATGGGAACAGAATCACTTGTAATTACTGCGCTGTCATTATCAAATATGTGACATCACCAAGGCTTCCAAACAGCCATTTGAAAACATTTCAATGAAATCTTAGAAATACTGTATTATATTAACAGCTTGAAAACCAGTAATGTCAGAATCACTGACTCAAACTCTTGTGGAATATATTAAGCTCAGATTACCATGTTTGTACCTTCAGAATGTCTCTATCTTTCCCAGCTGTATATTTCTTCAAACTAGATGGTCCTAGAGACTAGAATTTTTTTGCTTGATTTTCCAGGTGAACAGTTATTTTATCTAACTGCATGGCCTAGGTCTTCTGTGCTATTAAGAAACTTCACCCTACCATTGATTATGTATGTGCTTCCCCCAGGCCAGCAAAGCCCTGTATGATGAAACTTGGAGATGAAACACTCATTCTTGAAGGTTTCTGCAAATCAGTGCTGTGAACAGGTTCTGTGTGACCAGGAAAAGTCACTGATCAGTTTAACTTCTTTGGTGCACCACTTGGTCAGCTGAGATAACACAGCCCTGTGGGGTTGGTGTGGGCAACAGAGAACTGGCTGGGCCTTGAGGCAGAGTGGATTCAGGAGATTTGTTTGCCTAAGGTAATGCTTAAAGAGGGTTTTAAGTACCTTAATCTACAGTAAGGATTTTGAAAAGTGATCCTAACTTTCCACCTGATCCTAGATGAATCTAAAAGCCAGGACAAATGCTCAGAGCCTGTTTCAGAGCACTGTTTTGATCAAAGTCATGGTGTTTCCTTCCTTTTTTGTATTTATTTTTGTTTACAACCAAAAGGATATAAGCACACATTTTATGCCTTTCTTAAGAGCTTGTCTTGTGTAGACACTCATGGTTAGAACAGCAGACTGCTTAAGTTGTGCCCTCGTGCACAAGAAAAGGAGAGAGAACATGCACTGTCAGGTGTTTGGAGACCTAGGGTGGAATCACATCCTCAGGTGTTTTCTTTCAATAAGGTTTCTCCTAAGCTCCTTCTTTTGTCATGGATAAAGGTGTGGGATGAACTCTACCAGAGGCAGTCCCATAGAAGGCCCATAGTAAAACCATTTCCCGGCATGTACACACACACAGCATAAACATGAAATCACAGAATCACAAAATCACAGAATTGTAGGTATTGGAAGGGACCTCTAGGACATCATCAAGTACAACCCCATTGGTTGGGCCAGGTTGCACAGGTGGGAGTCAAGGTGGGTCTTGAATGTCTCCAGAGAAGGAGACTCCACCAGCTCTCTGTGCAGCCTGTGCCAGTGCTCTGTCACCCTCACTGTGAACTTCTTATGCACATTTGTTTGGAACTTCCTATGCTTCAGTTTGTGGCCATTTCTCCTCATCCTATCACCATGCACTGCTGAGGAGAGTCCGGCCTCATCTCTTTGCCTCCCGCACAGTAAATATTTATAGACATGGATCAGACCCCCCTCTTAGACTTCTTAAGGCTGAACAGACCCAGGTCACTCAGCCTTTCCTCATAAGAGAGGTGTTCCAGGCCTGTCCCTTCCTAAGGCTGTGCTTAGAAAAGATGGAAGCCCTGCTAAGAGATCTCAGGAAGGATCTTCTGCTCCTTCGGGAGCTAGTTGTGGCAGGAGATGACACCTCTGAAGGACAGGATTTCATTTGCACTAGTGACAGAGGGCTGCCTGTAGAACAGCTGGTGGTGGCACCCTGATCAGGGCCTCATCCATTTGTCCCACATCATCCCACATGCAATATAGGGTGTTCATGCATAATGCTGGATTCTGGACTCCAGCTTTTATTTTCTTGTGTTATCAGCAGTAAAGGGAGTTCTACTCCACTTCTTCACACCCTGTGCACACTTCTGCACAGAAATGCTGTCCACTTCCTTTCCTTTTCCCCTTCCATTTCAGTTTCTTACATATCTAACAGGATGTAGGGTAGATGTGTTCTTAGAGCAAAATACTATCTTACAAAGAAAGAAGGAAAGAATGTGACAATACCAGCATAAAGCTCTTACTGTAATGGTGTGTCAAAGAGAAGTTGTACAATAGTAAATCATGGATTTGATGTAGATGAAAATTAGGTGAATCCCAAAGTTCCCAGCAGATAAATTCCCCTTCCCTGGATTTCCCCTTAATCATGCTATCAAGTAAATATATTAAACATTACTCCACTGGGAACACACAATTTATATAGAAAGTTTTTGATTATTTTGCCCTGTAACTACAAGTTAATTGTAGCAGACATTCAAACACTTAGCTGACAAAGTGAGGTTGTCAGCGGTATCAATAAGGCTGACTGTAAACTAATCTTAATTTAATTAAACTGTATACTGCAGACCTCCTACAAAATCTTCCTTTTTAAGTGAATTATCATTGAGATACCATGTTAGTGTTCACAGCAGGTATGTCTTATTGACCAGGATTAGAACCACTGCTAGTGTCATTATGCAGTGAGAGGACCCATAGATTAGCTGAGGAACTGTGGACAAACCCGTGGCTTCCTGACTCTTGGTAAAGATGTCCAGGAGTCTGAGACCCTCAACACTCTGTAATATTCACCATCCTCACCTCACTTTTTCCTAAAAAGGAGAAAGCATTCTACAAAATATCTGAGCCTCCTCACATTTCCAGAACAAACACTGAACATGCTTCAGACATCTGAATCATAAAACTAAAGCCCTAGTCTTTAATCTTCTTTTTCTCATAAAATAAAGCAAATATTTTTCACTAGAGATAATTAGTCTGTGCAGAGATTGCCTGCCTCCTAGGCATTTTCTGCTGGATTTTCATTCTTATCTTCTGCTCTAAAAAATCACACTGGCTGCTGAACAAAGAGGGGATGGGGATGGAGATGGGACTGAGAAGTGGCCAAAGTGTCTGGGCAGCATCCCTGATGCAGGGCACCAAGGGTCACTGGGGCATGGCTCTGTGTTAGATGTGCATCTCATTCCTTTGGAGGCCAAAGCCAGCCGTAAGCCAGATCCCTCAGGGCTTTTTTTTTTCATGTCATTCTGTTCTCTCTCCATACACAAGAGAACTTGCCTCATTTCGTATTTAAATAATGTAATTTTAACTAATGCTTTCATTATCTCATTTTGAGTTCCCACTTGCTAAATTCTTCTGACAGTAGGAATAGCACAGAGAGCACACTTTCTGAGTTCACTGTTTGACAATTATCTTTTTAAAAATAAGACCATATGTGATCACTTCATTGCAGTAGATGGAACAGATTTCCATTCATAATAACACCTAATGTTTTTTGAGCAATTTGCATTATTTATCAGCTCTTGTTCTGCCTTCAGATTCTCAGAAGTCAACATTTCTAATGGAGGATTCCTGCTCTTTGTTGCACTGATACATACAATTAAGCTCAGACACTAATAGGTCTTTGGATTGTGATGGGATCAATTAGCTATGCTATTTCTTTTAGTGTATTGCTAGAACAATAGAAGTACCATGACAGAAAACAGAAAAATGTTTACTTAGATTAAACTCGCCTTTTTACTTGGTGTTATTATTATCAGCAGTAGTAGTAGCTGTGGGGTAGTAGTAGTAAACATTATAAAAGTAGGCGTCATTACTTAAGAAAATCAGGTTGCATATAATTAGTGTGCAGTGACATGTGCTTTCAAGGCTGTGCGCAGGATAACTCGTAATGAGGATTTCCATAACTTCTACTTTCTTTTTTTCTTAAACCAACACTCATTACTTCTTAAATCTTCTTAAATATAGTATGAATTTTTATATAATCACCACTGAACAGTTATTAATTTAAGCACCTTTGAAACATAAATTGCCATTTAGAATAACTATATCATTTTCCAAAGAATTAAATGACTAATATAGACATATATAGAACTTTAAATTACGTTTTATAGTGGCTATTGCAAACCATTTTGTTCTACTTGGAAGTCACATTCATTTTTGAGTAGAAGTGTCACTTTTATTGACCTTCATTGCTTTAGTCACTGCTGACAAAGCCTCTTTGCCTTGTTCAACAGAATGTATCAATGTAGTATTTTCCTTTGAAAGATTCATCAGATGTTAAGGTATAAACAGTTGTTACTCCTCCTGTAAAACGTGCCTGTTTGGAGACTGACCAGTCATACACAGATTTGTTGTGAAGCATTGCACATATGTTTTCCAGGAAATATTTTAATTGCATGGATAATTTCACTATTAATCTGTGCAGCTGTGCATTATGATTAGGTGGTAGAAGCCAGTAATCACTGAATCACTGTCTCAACACCACTTCATATTTTGGCATATCTTTTTGAAACAGTTTGTGAGAATCAAGATAGTAGTCATTCTTGGGGAGATACTTTTGACTGGGTACCTTAGCCACTGCCTTGATTGTTGGTTTGAACAAAGCATTGCACGCTGTCGTCAACCCATGAATTCCTGGAGAATGGCTATTTATATTGTGTCCTTTCTGTATGGAATGGTGAAGCAGCAATCTCTGGAGAGCAGCAGTACTACCACTGCTGAGTGACATTTGGCTTTGCATAATTATCTGTGCGTGTTTCTTTTTGGATGCCACTTGTTCTGCTTAATCTTGCATTGCTTGCCAGATTGAGTTGAAAGCACAGTTAAGACTGGTGTAGTGTGGCATAGTCTCTGTGCTGGCTCTGCAGACTTCCCAGTGAGTCACAGAAGCTGTCAGTCAGCATTTAAAAATTTTGTTTTGGCTGTATCACAGCACGAAGACCTTTTTCTCATGTTCCTAAGGAACATCAGACTGTTCAACATCAGGGTGTCAGATTCTGCCTCCAATTTGTAAACATAACTCAGAATGTACCATCTCAGAATTGTATTGGGCTGCAGAATATGGTCTGTGCAAGCAACAGTTTTGTCAGCTGAAGGAAAGAGTTAAAGATTCATTTGAGTTATATATAGATATTCATAATTGCAAGAATAGTATCAAAGCTTACACTGGTTCCCTACTCCTTTATCTATTCAGTGAAATATATGTATGGGTATGATAATTCATTGTTAATTTAGTATTCCCTTCATTTTCCTGAATGTAGAGTGATTATAGTGGACATCATTATCTTCAGATAAAATAGTCCATCTTTTCTGGATATTTTGCAGATTACGTACACGCACTAAATGTTCTTTATCATTATATTATGTAAGTTTTTCAACAAATGCAGAGCCTGCTGAAGCTAAATTGCATCAGAAAACTAACTGCTATTACACAGGAAGGACTGTATATTTAGATATCTCATACATTATAAAATAAATGAGTCCTCTTGCAGCTGAGTAGATTGGTCTGGCCTTTAAGTTTCATTTACAGTGATCCAGAATGCTGGTAATTAACTTGTGGAGCCAGTCCATGAATATATAGTTGGAAGTATCTGCTATTTCGAGGAGGCAGATTTAAAGGGAAGAGAGCACAGAAAAGGGCACATTCATTTTTTCTGTCATGTTTTGATAGTCCAGAATATGGAATGAGATTGCTTTTGTATATGGACAAATACACTTAAGAAAGACTACCATATGGATACTAAAGAGTTGAGAAAGGACAGACATCTGGTGATGTACTATTTAAAAAGACTAAAAGTTATTTTTTCTTACCAGTGCTAACTCATGGGGATGATACAGAAAAAAAAAACAAACCAAAACAAAAAAACCTTCTGAAGTTTTCTCACTTTCAGAATTACATTTCTCGAGGTTTGCTTCTTTGTGTCTGGAAGAAAACCTCTGCCAGAATCCTACATTTTAACACCCCATCCCCCTCCTACACCTCCTTTACCCAATAGATCTGTCTAAAAGCTAGTTCCTGAAAGGTACATAATATAGTGGCCATGAACCAAAAAGTACTTATGCACGCGCTACACCGAAGCCAGCAGGATTAAAATGTGTTTAACTGCTTTGCCAAGAACCACAATTCTGTGGAAATAGGACTCATGCACAGCGTTGCTGATAAGCAGTTAATTCCAGCTACTTCTGCTTATACAAGAAGTATATTTGTTTGCTATATTGCTTATCCTGCTCCTGTAGGGAAGAAAAGTAATTAAAAACTTGCTTTAAATGGTCGTTCAAGTAACAGTACAAGCAACAGGGATGGTAAAAAGAGCTACATGTATCATCCACTCTGAAGAGCAGAAGTGCTAATTAGAAAACTTTGCAACATAGACTGAATATTGTGAAAACTAAACTAAAAAAAAATGAAAATTGCCGCTGAGTTTGGGCATTTCCATAGATGTCACTGGCAGAGTCCAAAATATTTTTAAAAAGTGACGATGATTACAATGATAATACACTTTTCTAAATGTCAGTTAGCGATCTTGACTGATAGGCA
The DNA here is from genome assembly GCA_023055505.1 of Callipepla californica brunnescens. Classification (NCBI taxonomy): domain Eukaryota; kingdom Metazoa; phylum Chordata; class Aves; order Galliformes; family Odontophoridae; genus Callipepla; species Callipepla californica. Next base: position 3,714,609 of record JALIRH010000023.1, on the reverse strand, counting down.
TACAGATCTGCATTTGCTCCAAGTCATTTAACTGAGTAAACAATGGAGTTAAGTTTTCAGTCTCCTTACTTTTACATTTTTTGCTAAATGAGGGGTAGATCAGATGTCAGTGATGGTCCTGGGAGGAAAGCAGTGGGATTGTTTTTTGAAAATTTTTAATCTGGACTGAAATAATGTGTGTGGAGAAAAGAGCGAAGATGTGGGAAAACTTCTGGTTACCTGTTACCTAAGGAAAAGTTTACTGGATGTATCTGTGGAAGTTGATTTACATCATGAGGGGAAGCTGAAACAGTGATTTACTACTCACAATCTGAAAAGAAAACAGTACAGGAATACACATCTGACATGGGACACTCAATTATAACACTGTGCTGAAAAAACAGTGAGTCACCGTAACCAGGAAAATAAAATATTCTAATTATATCAGGCTGAAAATTACCAACTCAGTGGAATCCATCGCTTTCTCATACATTAGAATATCTCCTCCAAGTTGTCACCAGCTAATGGCTCACTCTTATCAGAGCCCAGGTAAAAGAGACATCTCTCTCCTGCCTCATCTGGAAATACTGATAACCACTGCACCTTTTCCGCTGTTAATAATATACTTTTTTTCCTTCCTTTTCTTTTTTTCTTTCTTTTTATTTTTCTTCTTTCTTTTCCTGTTCCTCTATTTCCTCCTTATTTTCCTTTTTGCTTATTCTTTTTCTTGTTCTTTTTTTTTTTTCTCCCTTTCCCTCTCATCTTCTTTTTCCTTTCTTCTCTGGTTTTACAATTGGCATAATTAAAGAATTGATAGTGTTCCCAGCCTGAAAGTTATCATACTATTTCTCTTTTAGACTTAAAGAATGGACTGATTGTCTGGTAGCCTGTTTTATTTATTTATTTATTTTTAATGGTAACTGTTATTAATACAGGATGTAAGAACACCCAGCCCTCCCACCTTCACAAAGTCCTAGGGGACTTAAAATTCATTCAGATACACTTGCTGAATTATGAGCATTGTGCCTATAAGACACAGATGGACACTTGCATGGTTTGATTGTAGAATTATTGCTGTAGTCAATTACTGTGCAGACACTATCTGGGCTGTCAGATAAAAGATGAAAAAAACTTCACTGACATCAATAATGTCATGAGCAGTGATAGCTTCTCACCTTACTGTACTTGCAGACACATTCCTAAAAACTGATCAACATGGGAATTATACGGATGTTTCACCATTTAAATAAGAGACAAACTAGTACGAACACTTAATCAGTCACATACATGTTGTAAAACAAAGAGATCTCATACGTGGCTAGTTAACACAGTATTATTTATACATCATAGCTTACGTTTGTATGTGTAGTGCAAAGCTAGTTATTTATTTTCTAAAGTACAGTGCTACAAATCCTGAACTTCAGGTCAAGTTGTTTGTTTCTGTTATTATTTTTTGTTCGTTTGTTTGGCATTGTTTTTATTTTCTTTTCAAAATACTCCCCTTGATGTGTATCTCTTGATATATTGTTAGACACAAACTAAAGGTTCAAAAGCATATAGCAGATTAAAAAGAGACCCCTCACTTTTATGGTTATGTGCTCAAAGCAATATATCTATGAATCTTCTGAATTTTTGCTAACAAATGAGAGGCGTGTAAGCCATGTTTTGAAGGAACAGCTTGGGATCATTAAGTTTAGCTCCTGTTTGCTCACAGCAACATTTTCAAAACCTGTGTCTTGGAACATAGTTCAGATGCTCACTGTACTCTGGCACCTGGGGCCGTGCCCTCTGCCCTGGGCAGTTCCATGCCCACCACTCTCCTGTGCAGAGCCTTTCCCTGACCCCAGCTGCCCCTCCCCTGACACAGCTCCATGCCATTCCCTCGGGCTCTGTCACACAGAGCAGAGCTCAGCACTGCCCATCGCTTCCTGAGAGAGCTGCAGCCGCCATCAGGGCTCCCCTCCGCTCCTCTGCTCTATGCTGAACAGACCCAGGGACATAATATATTTTCCCCTCTAGACACTTCTCCATCTTTGCAGCCCTCTTTGGTAGACTCTCCGATGATTTTGCATCTATTTTGTACTGTGATACCCAAATTGCACCCAGTGCTGGAGGTGAGGCCGCACAGCACAGAGCAGAGTGGACAACCCCTATATCCTGTCTCAGTGACGGTTCTGGATCTGGTGCACCCCATGGTACGGTTGTCCCATTGGGCTCCCAAGGCACTCTGCTGGCTCATCTTGAACTTGCTGCTGAACAAGCCCCAGATCTAATTCTAGGGGTCTGCTCTCCAGCTCCTTGCCTTCCAGTCCATGTGCATAGCCCAGATAGTCCCATCCCACGTGTAGAATCCACCACTTGCTAAAATTCACGTAGCAGCCCTCTAACCAGTTGGCTGAGAGTTGCAATACTCCACCATAATTTAATACTAGATTATTAATTCTTGAATTACTACTTTCCCATGAATGTGCACAGAACTCAAATATTTGCACATGCAAATCTAGTAAATCTTGCAGCTGTCTGAGCAAACAAGAGCACACTATTGAAACTACGTGGGAGTGCTTTTTTAGAAAATCTCTGAAAAATTCTAATCCAAGTCTCAATTCACTTTGCAAAATACTTAACTCCACGAAAATGAAAAACCAACATTTTCACACTCAGAGGCTAAATAAATAGGTGTTGATTAGTATTTGCCACTGTACTATTTATTAGATATGTTTAACATGACTTTTTTATTGTACATTTATGTACTATATATTTGTCTTCCTAGTGCACAGGCACACTGCAAGAGTCTTGCTTTGCTTTTCTCATATCCCTACCTCTAATCTACTTGTTCATCTTCTCCATCTGCACTGAACCTTGTTGTTCTGATTTTTTTTTCTCTTTTTCTAAGACATTCTTCAACTACCTTTTGGTTCTCCTTCCATTCACAGAAAGGGAGGAAAGCGTGGAAGTTCAAGACTGCACCTCCAATTTCGTTGAAAATATTTACTCTTTCCATTTCTTTCTTGCCTTCCCCCTCTCATACCCTGCTTCCTTTTCTCCAATCTTACTTCTCTCCTCATTTTTTCTCATATGGAATCTGCACTAACCAGGTCTTTTTTATTCTTCTTTTTTTTTTTTTTTTCCCCTTACTTTGGATACTTGTGCTGGATGTTTTAAGAACTTTAGGTGCAAGGAAGAAATGAAGACAATATCACTGCATGACCAATATGATCAATATGCATCACATGCTTAGCAGGCTTTAAGCTTGTAGCCAAAGCTGCTCTTAGTTCATTCGGTGTTGTACAGATACTGGAAATCCTAAAGCACCATATGGAAAGGTACCATGTTCTGAAAGTGTGTCATGTAAGACTCGAGAGCCATTGTGTGTACTGAATGGATACAGTGAACAGGTTTGGGGTGATAAATGTGACGGGATATTTTATGTACTGCAGTCTGACAACACTGCAGTAATGAAGAATTGCACATTTTGAATACCTACAATTCCTCTGGGCTAACTCCCTTCCAGTGACAGTCTCAACAAGTGACATAACCAATTTTCTTTCCAGAAGATAGAAAACCTTACTGCCGTGAGTCATGAATTTCTGGCAGTTAGTAACTACTCCCTACACTAGTGTTAGCATCAACATCCATGGGAGGAGCTCATTTCTGAGGTGGGTGGCTGGAGGAAGAGAATACAGAAGGGAGAACAAAGGTGATGCTTTGCGTGTTTGTGTATGTATGTATGCACACAAAAGTGTGTGCACGCACACATGACTGTAGCCACAGGGATAACTGGTCACCATAAAATTCTCATGTGTTCAAGTTCTGTAAAACACAACATTTTTCATGAAGTGTATGAAGATTTCTGTAGCCAACAAGGCATGAATACTGGATGTAAATAGCAATGGAAATTTTTGCTTTTCCTGTTTTCTGAAGAGGCAATTTAGTCATTGAAGTGTTCTCTGAAAAAAATGATTTTCTGGAGCATAATAAAAAATGCTCCAGTGTACTTGTTATACTTTTCTGCTTTTTTATTTGTAGACCATAATATTAGAAATACTTCCAAGTAAAGATGAAGACTCATGTGTTAGGCAGTTCTCCATTATTCATTAAATCCTTTATTTATGCTGTGCTTTGAATAGCCCTACTACCATTTACAGCGTGAGTCCCAGTGATTGTTATGCACTATTGGCTCACAATGCTGTTTTGAACTGCTGTGGGTAAGTCTGAAGAAAATTAGTCACTTTTATTACAAAGGTATTTAAAATTGCTTGTAATCAATTTCCAAATCTGATTGGAAAGCAGGCACGTTGTATCTGAAATTAAAGACATTGCTAAAATATATATTTTTCTCCTTAGCTTCTGATATGCTTATGTAAGAGTAACAGCTTTAGGTGAATATCACAGACTATCTTAATAAAGATATGAAACATCCAGACGTGCCATGTGTATTTATAGTTCTGCATACTATGAAATGTATTTCTTGAGAGCTCATTGAAAAATGAGGGAAATAAATTTGAAATTTGGATGACAGTCAGACACGGATTTTTATCATTTCTTGTTTTATGAATAGGTCTGCTAACAGCTGAAATGCTTTAACCAAAACACTGACACATATACTCAGTCTTACTACATGTGTGGATAAGGGTTCATACAGATACCGAACTATGTATGTTTATATAGTTGTATACGTATGTCTGTATAAAAGAGAGAAGAATCATGCAGAAGCACAAATGGTTGCATTGTATGCATGGGTCCGCAGTGCCCATTTCACATCCAAGTGTTTTGTCTGTTCTGTCAAAAGTAATATGGCACAAGAGTTCTGAGTCTTGATTCAGATAATTAGCTTATTATAATTTAGTTTACACAAAAGCCACTTAAAAACAAACAAAACAAAAACAAAACCAAAAAAACCTTCAGAAATAATGCTGTAAATGTTTTAGAATCTGAATAATGTTATAATTGCGTTTTTGAGTATGACCCCAAAAACTCGTGCATCTCAAAGTCCAGTGAAGGACTGAATGATAAATATACTGCACCTTGGAGACAGAAGAGCTGTGAACTTTTCAGGTGGTTTGGCAGCAAAGTGATTTATCAGGAACAATAAATGCCTTAAACATGTCATCCAACTTGAAGCAACTTCTCTCTGTGGACTTTTCTAAAAATCACACCAAGTCTGTGCTAAACTAATACATAGGATTTCAAGAAGATAAGACTGAGTTGAATATGACTCAGTATATCTAAACCTGTGATTTACCCTACACTTAGAATCTAAAGGCTCTTACTAAAATTTTTAAGCTCAGAATCTTTCAAATGTGTTTCTGATAACCCAAGGATATACACCTTATATAAGGGTAAATCTGCAGACAACAAAACTCTGTTCATGATAGGTGGAAAGATGCTTTCCACTAGATTTTATCTTATTTTAATAAAAATATTAAAACTAATTCAACAGTGGTGTTTGATTATTTATGCTTGGACCTAATCTTCAGGTGTTTGACTCTGGCTGGGAGAGGATTTCAAGCCCTGGAAGGCCTACCTGGTCTTTAAAGTGTTGGAAGCAGGACCTGTTCTTGGAAATTATCACTGTCTTCTTGTGTTGTTCCCTACATATCTGAGTCTAGGATGCAGGCCTGAAGCAGAATCCTGGGTCAAAAGGACACAATACTTGGTCTGATTCATTATGACTCATTTTATGTTCTCATAGTCTGTTTGAACTCACCTCAGCCCAAACACAGCATTTCAGAGTGCACTGCAGTTAATTAGACCATTTTTACATGATCTTGGAAAAGCTAGTCTTTCTAAAGACAGTTTAAATCACTTCAAGGAAAGGCCTTAGGAGACCTCCTTTCCTCATTACACTATCACACCTCCATAGCCATCCTTAAAATTCGATGCATGGTGGTGTTACAGAGGCCATGTCCTTTTGAAAAGATATTTGGCTGCATTTAAGAAAGATTTCTACCGCTGATGTCTCTTCAGTCTTGTTCAGAAGACTGGATCTTAAGAGTCAAAGGGTCCAGTTTAACATGTACACCCCTCACTGCTGAAACTTCTGAAATGTACCCATACTTCCTTACTCTGGACTGGTAGATAGATAATTATACCTTTGAAAACATTTTTCAGATATTAATTACTATGAGTGATAACTTTTATTTGTTTAAAATTACTTTCAGAGGCTCACATCATGACTTCATGACTCTAGGCATAGGAAAAACCTATGATGTTTCTGCTTTGCTGCACTGAGGCAAGATAGGATGAGAAATGGGACTGAACTCACTGAAGCTGCTTGTGGATTACTGTACTGCCCACTGTGAAAAGAAGCACAAGTCTGATCATACTATCAATGAAAACAGGAATGCAAGTAAATTGCATTTATGTAAGATTAAAAATGATTATTAAAATGAGATTAGAGATAAGATAAATATCCCTGGTCTGTTGTTGTAAACTGAATGAAATTGTGTAAATTTGGCAGTAATTGTAATCACATATTAATGCCTTACATTTGGCTTTTGATAAAATGCAAAGATTATTTGGAGTGGGGAATGCTATTCATGTGCTTGCACATATAGAAATAAAGCGCTTTTTACCGTCAGGTAGAACAGTGGCTAAAAGCACTGGTCAGTCTCTTAATAGCAGATATATGTACAAAACCATATAAATAAATGTTCTGGCAGAATAAGTAACCGAAGGTGTCATGCGCAAGGTAGGCATTATGTTGAGGTGTCTACTAGGTATGTATTGATTTATTTGCTCAATATTATGATTCTTGTCATATGTCTACCTGCTGAAAATCGATTATTTAAGATTTCTTTAGGAAAAAAAAAAGAAAACAATACCAAAATCCACTGCCTTTTCACATAGAATTACACAGTTAGAGGAAGCTGTACTCTCCCCTTTCTGCTTATATTTTTCTGGAAACTTCTCACAATTACAGGATACAGTACAGACCTTCTTTGAAATGAACCTTGTCGTTCTGGCAAAAAGGGAAAGAAAAATAAGTGCTGCTGGAGATGAGTGACTAGCTTTAGGACTAAGTCTATGTCTGTGCTGTACATTTCTGCTGCTATGGCTTAAGACTTTTTGGGCTTATGGAGGTGGCGTGAGAGCTGTGACTTCTGTATGATGGAATTCACATGACAACCTTATCAAGATTATTGTTAGAAACTGCTTCTTTTTCCAATAAATATTTGACATTCACAAAGCAGGGAGAAAGACTGAGAAAAGGGAGAAACTCTTTGTTCTGCGACTATGCAAGTCTGAGGTCTCCCAGATTCAAGCGTTATTCATTCATACACTTAAACAGTAGCTAGTGAACCAAGACTTTTATTATCCTGTGAAGAGAACACAGGCATGTGTAAAATAATTAGCATTTGGACCCTAAGATGTGAAGGGGTTATTGCATTCATCATGTATCTCTGTCAAATTGAGTACCACCTCCTCACAAACTGTTCTAGTGGACATATACAAGAAGTATCCTGACAATAGCCTTAAATTTATCTGTAAAACAAATGGAGCTCACAGAGCTCACAAAGGCCACTACTCCCATGTTTGGGATATGATATTTGTAATTCTAAGAGAGAATTTCTTTAAATGTGTTTCCTTAGAAGAAACGACCATGAACTGAAATTGCTGAAGTCAAAAACCTCACTGAAATTTAAGTAAAAGTACAGCAGTTAGACCCTATTTACATTTCAAACCAAAAAGGAGAGTATAAGGGATTATCAAAGCACTATGCCACGTAGGTGGAAATATTTTATGCATACAGATGGTCTATGTTATTTTGCTTGCTATTACAGTGAAAACAGGTAGTTACATAATGATTTCTTACATAAATATGTTTCTTTTTGATCATTTGCAGTTATTTTGCTTGTTTTCTTTCACTGTTATGCATCAGTTGATAGTACATTTGAGCAACTCGTCATTTCAGTCAGAGAGTAAATTCTGCCCTATTAATGAAGCATTCAGTACTTGATAAATCTTTTCTGAAGCTATTATGTTGTATCTCAAAGGCAGCTTACTACAGTTTCCTAGCAGATATGTTATATAAATCCTGGACTCCAAAAAATAATAAGATAAAAAATAAAAAATAAAAATAAACAACTGCTCCCCCCACACACGATATAAACTATTCTAAAAATAATTTGTTAAATTTGTACCTGTAATATACTTCACCTGAAACGGACTATATTATGCAGGTATCTCCAAAACACACTGATGACAAATACCTTATTCTGAAGTTGCAAACCATTATCTTATGTTGGCATTAGAAAAATTTGGGGGTAATTGTGCTTCCCTGCAAGTCTCAGGAATCATTTAAAACTATATCTATCCTTCCTCCTTGTTAACTAAATAAACTCCACAATTTAAAATGCAAAAGAAGAAAAGGATATGGATGTCATAAATTCGCAAAGGACAAAATGCAAAATACTTCTTATTAATCAGTTGCTTAATTTCTGTGGTTCTTCTGCTTGCACAAAAGAACTTTCTGCTTCATGAGTTCTTCTCTTTCCTGACAGTAGTTGTAGCAGAAATGCCAAGTCATTTGAAGCAGTGATTGAGCACCTGGTGGAAAGGCCGGGCCAACTCAGGGGAGCTCAGGTGGATGCAATTCACCTGAGTGACTGAAAGGGGTGGAGCCAGGATCTGCCCCTTTCCAGACCTCATTTAAGGGTTGGCAGTGGAGGTAAGGGGATCTTGCTGGATATTCCCGCTTGCCTGAAGGTATATGGATTCTTTCTATGTTTCTATGCTGATGGCTGTTCTATTTGAGCAATTTCTCATTTGCAGCAGCCTGGGACTTTGCTCCTCTGTGGTTATTGCTGCATTTTCCATCATGGTACAGTGTTTCAGTAGTTTGTAAGGGGCTAGGAACTTTTGCTCTGCTAGAGTTTCTGTTTTTTGCTCGTGGGGAGGCCAAAAGGAAGAAATAATGTGACATGGCCTAGCCATCAAAAGGATATATTGTAAGAACAGTGTTATCAGTCACACTGCATTATATATCAAAGACAGTCTGACAAACACCTTGGCACTAGTGTGCCATTCTTCTTCACTTTTGGTGAGAAATAAAGAGATTCCTGAGGGAATGGGTAGTGAAATAATATCCCCTTCCTGGAAAGATAAAGGTAAGAGAAAAGCAAAGTTCTGAATTCTGTTTTCACCAAACCTGTAACTATGATATTTGTTTTATATAAGTGATTTCATTACCTTCCTCTGAATGTGCTCCAGGGCTTCAGTACAGTACCTTTCTGGTAGTGAGAGGCCCAAAACTGAACGCAGTACTTGAGGTGCAGCCTCACCGGGGATGGGCACAGAGGGATGATAACTGCCCTGCTCATGCTGGCAGTGTGATTTCTGAGACAAGTCAGGATGCCATTGACCTTCTTGGCTACCTGGGCATGCTGCTGGCTCATGTTCAGCTGAGCATCTACCAATACCTTCAGATCCATTTCCTCTAAACAGTCTTGTGAGCATCCTGCCCCAGGGCTCCATTGTAGCTTGGGGTTGTTTTGGCCAAAGTTTGGGACCTGGTGCTTAGTCTTGTTCAACTTCATCTCACAGCCACAGTCCAGCCTGTCCAAGATCCCCCTGTAGGGCCCTTTATCACCCAGGCAGATCAATGCTTCCTGATAACTTGGTTTCATCTGCAAGCTTACTGAAGGTGCTCTCAATGCCTTCTTCCAAGTCATCAATAAAGATACCAAATTGGACAGGCCCTAGTACCAACCCCTGGAGACTGCTGCTTGTGACTGGTTGCCAGCTGGATTTGATGCCATTCACCACCACACTCAGGAGTGTTATTCACCACGACTACCATCAGGAGTAGTAATATTACCATCAAGAAGATGTAAGGAAACTCGTGGAGGTGAGCATGGTCTGTGTTTCTTCAGCATGAAGAGAGAGAGCTGAGGGAGATATTGAAAACAGGAGATGTCAGAGGGGAATACAACTGATATATATAAAATCAGACAGCAGAGAGTAGTTCTGCATAGTCACGGGGAAACTGAGAAGAGAACATGACAAGCAAAGCAGCAGCATTTGTCTATCAATTGCTAGGGCAGGAAGGAGAAATTCTGTAAATAAGTAGGGAAACTTGCATTTGCTGACGTACAGACTGGATGGCCTCACTGGTGTAACGTTCTTCTCTGACAGGAGGATCTGGCTTCAGTGTGATGAGCTCCTTAAAATTAGGGATTAATGTCTGGAATGGATTAGGACAGAAAATACAGAAGCATCAGTTTAACCCTGTGCTAACAAAGGACTGTCATTCTTACCGTAATAACAGAGTGGCAAAAAGTACATCAGAAACGGGCAGGGACATAGCAAGAAAAATTTTAACCTTGTGAATGTTATAAAAATGTTTATTGCAACTCAGCAGAAATGTTTGTTAGAAGGGAAGGAGAAACATCATCCACCTTCAAGGTGAGAACTACAGGATTTAAGAAAAACAAGACTAATATAACTGGGAGAGCTGGCCAGGCCTTTGTTGTTAGTGTACATTGAAGAGGGAGCTGCAACAAGTGCTGATACCTGACTGTACTGCATGAGATTGTGAGGTGGAGATGAAAGATTGTTCTCTATGTCACTAGTTTTGGAAAAAAGTGATTAACATTTGTATATTTCAGTTAGATTATTTTTGTTGTTTTTGTTTTATTTTACTTAAAACACTGCTACTAGTGCTTCACAGCTCCTATATACCTTTGCTTTTTAGTATGTGGATTTTCTTTTCCAAACTAAGTTTAGGTGTCTCCAACTGATGAAATTGAGTTTTTGAATGTACATACATATTTACGTGTTCGCTTATCTGAAATAATTGTGTCTTGCTTTGCAGAACAGAATAACAGAAATCCAGCCTGTCCATTTCAGATGACTGAATTTGTCTAAATGGAGGCATGTGAACCCACAAAATAGAAAAACAGAAACAAGCGTTTTGTTTCAAAATAATTTCAATGTACAACAGAATACATAATTACAGTTTAAATCATTACTCCTTAGTACTTGTAACATACTCTTAAGATTTGTGCAATATTTTGCAAATGTAATAACATTCCGGAACTAGATTGTAATCTTTTCAATTATGTTAATACTTACACTGATTTATGTGAGATTCTTCACATAAATAACCATTAAACAATGCATGCCTATTCCCCATGCTCACATTCAAGCTTGTAATATTTTAAGGTTATGGTAAAGTGCTTGATGTTAAATTCTTACTGACAAATGAGGAGTAAGTTTATTTTATTGACAAAATTGTAATGTGGGCAGATTAATAAAAATATGACTTAGTGGGTTCCATGTCATCATGTGCATAGAACCAGGGAGAGTTTATGTATGGGAGATGCAGTGCAGTGTACAAGTTTATGAATCCTCATCAAGTGGAAATGAACATGAGTTATGAGCTTCTCTATAAAGCACTGCTATTTGCAGTAGTAAAAATTGCCAGCTTTTCTGGCTGTGTTTTTCATATTCCTTGCTTTGGAGAGTTGGGGAGACAGATAGGACTGCAGAGCTGTCATTGAATACATACCTGGAATAGACAGCCTGAAGGAAATGATGAACTTCAGTAATTTTGTGCCCTCAAATATAAGAAAAAAATGATCAAATGCAGATCAAATCCAACAGAGAGCCACCAAGACAAACAGAGACTGGAGCACATGCCCTGTGTAAAGAGGCAAAAGAAACTGGGTTTATTCAGCAACAGCAGTAGAAGGTTTTCAGTAGGGAACTAAACAGCACCTGCAGAGAGATAACTGAGAAGATGGAGCAGCAAAAGCATGGCAGGAAAATAAGACAGTGGATATAAATTAAAGCAATAGATGTTCTGACTGGATATAAAGGAAATGATTTTGCCTCATAAACACATCCAAGTAATGGCACAGATCACCCAGAGAGGTTAGGTGCTCTATCGTCACAGATTTTCAATATCCAATGGGCAGAAGCCATGGGCTACAATTTTGAGCAACTTGACTGGAGCTCTCCTGTACTCCAATACTGCCCGAATTATTTTTTATTTTGTGATTATTGATGGCTCCCATGTGGTCATTGGCCTGTTAAGAATGAGAGTTGAACGAGGTGTGCACCTGCATGCCTGGGAATCCCTCTGAGATAAATTAACTGCAGCAGCTCTTTTTTGCTTGCTTTTTGCCATAAGGAAGGATATAGATCACCCACTGACTTCATTCCATTGTTGGTCCTATGTGAGAGACGAGGTGTGGGAGGCATCAATACATCAGTTGGTAGTAGTCACAGCCTTGCTATTCTTGTGTTACAGCTGACTACATAAAAGGAGGAAAAACTGTTTGATGAGGTGGAAGCCCTGTGCATTTCCAGTGTAAAAGGAGAGGGGGACACTAAGTCTCAAAACCATCTAGTTATATAAAAATCAAGGAGACTCAAAGGTGTCACTCAGTTTGAGAAACATATAAAACAAGGAAATCAGTAGGGCTAGGGAAAAGATTACAAGCACTCTCAGTCCAAGCCTGTAAACCCTCAACTAGTGACATGAATTCAATTTGTGTTCTTATTTCCTTATTTTCCACTTATACTTAGCAGCAGGTGGGATCACTGAATCACAGGATGATAGGGGCTAGAAAGAGCCTCTGAAAGTCATCCAGCCCAACTCCCTGCAAATCCCATAGAATAGGTTGCACAGGAAATGTGCAAGCAACCTGCTGACCTTCCGAGCAGCTTTCTGACTTCTGCTCTTCCTAGCCCACTGTACAGCCTGGGGCCATGGAGGTGAACATCAGACTGGCCTTCATCATCTGTGGAAGGGTCAGAATGATGTTGCCACCTCTGCCCAGGGCAGTGACTGTTAGCCTGGGAGATCCCAGAACCCCCTGAAGGGTGCTGAAGCTGAAGCTGCCTGCAGCAGCTTCCAGAACTTGTCCTCCCCCCCCCCCCCCCGCAAGAGGTGGCCCTGGCTGCAGTACTGAACCAGCATCTCACTGCCAGGCAGAGTGCAGCCCAGGGGGCTGGAGGTTAACAGCAACCTGTCATTCTGCTTCTGAGAGAAAAGTCTCTATTACTGAGAAGACAGTTGGGGTTGCTCTCTGTACCCATGTGGGTTCTCCCTCTTTTGGTTCTGAGGGTGGCTGTGGAATCATAATTTAATTTCTCAGAAATCAGTAGTCATGACAGTACTAAAAAAACAAGTGTGGGCCCCAACAAACAAAAGATGGACCTCATTTTCTTCTAATAATAATCCCATCATGAGGACAAGGATGATTTCCTCTCATACTGCCAGCTCCAGGATACAAATGATTAACTGCAGAAAAGATGCAATGTTTGTTGGTTTTGTTGCTGCTGTTTTAATGAAATAACTAATCCAGACCCACACGGATTCATTTTATTTTGATACCGTCTACTTTGTGCAGTGCACATGGGAAAATGGTGCTCGGTGAACATCCCACAGTAGTGAAAGAAGCGATATCTCAGAATAAAGATATAGAAAAAAAATGGCTTGAGAAGGCACGAGTATTTACTTTCAGCAGCTGATGTTTCTTCCAGGCTCTTGTCCACATCACTGAACTCCTGGCTATTCGCAAGCAGTCTATCAGATTTTGGATGTCAGGTGACAGCTTAAATAAAGACCTGAACTAGTATTTAAACTCTTAACTGCCCTGGAATTTCTTCTGTGAAAATTACAGTGCTTTTGGATCTGGTGTCCAATTTGTCTTGAACAAGGGGACTACCCCTGAGGATCTTAAAAAAAAAAAAAAGAAAAAGAAAAAGAAAAAGTGGTTTGGAGAAGATAGATAGAACAATTACTTGAGTAGTAAGAAGGTTACAACTAGAAAACTTAAAATCACTTTTCAAATGCCCAGCTGTGTTTACTAGTAAGCACAGAGAGAACCATAACCAGAAAGAAGATTACTAGTCCTTCTGACCCATTTTAATATGCCCTGTCACAATGACAGGTGTTTTAAAGGATAGCTGAGAAATGACGGTTAATGCACAATCTTCCCATCATTACATAAAGATTGCAGTCTCCCCAGGAAGGGAATCTACTTACCTGTACCTATGCACTTTACTGAGCAGGTGCATACATCTCAAAACCTGTACACTCTATTTTCTTGTCCTTTTATGTTGTGTGGAGGGAGACGAAAGGAGAACTCGGCATGCTTTTTCAGAGCATGACTGGCCAAATGCTACAGACATGTGTCTGGAACACCTGAAAATATGAAAATATGAATATGAATACACACAGATGGGCTCTTAACAGTCAAAAGAGTTTTGTCTTATAAGCAAGGATTATGATTGTCACTTAAAACAATGGCAGAATTCATGCATTCAGGAGCTAACAAAGTCAAAGAAGTGACTGTAGTAGGCCTATGGCAAGTCTTAGCTACTTTTCTGAAGAGTTTTCTACCAGCTCAGTGCCAACACTGGGATTGTGTGAAAGATCACACCATTTCTACATATGATACGCTTTCTAGCAGAATTCCATTCCAGCAAATAGATTGTGTTGATATTGTCATTGTTATTAAGAAAAAAAGTCTCGTTTGATGCAGTTTTCAAAAGTGGATAAAAAATGATAGGTACAAATAAAATTATACTCTCTAGTGTATTTAGGAGAGTAAAGAACAGTCTGGATGTAGATTAGCAGGCAGAGTAAAGACCTTATTTTCTGATAAATTTTGCCCTTATAAGTCAAATGTGATTCTTGCTCCAGTGGAGCATTTCCTGGAAAGATGGAAGTTAGTACAATATGATACACTAGAAAGAAAGTTACACTGAAATAAGCAGAAAATGATTTCGCAGTAAACAAGCTCCTTAATGATTTTTATTTTAAAAATAAAATGATCAATTTAAGGAAGCTCTCTCTCCATTTTCTTTTACTATAGTTAAAGGCTGAATTAGATCTGTTTTTTATTCATTCTAAATAGTATGTCTAAAGACCACTGTATGAATAAAATTATACAAAAAGAACTGATTAATTTTGCTCCCATTCCCGTTTTCATAATCTTTGTCCAGTGAACAGAGTAATTTTGCCATTTATGTTTCTTATTACAGTATTTGTCATTAGAATGAGGTGTCAGGAAGCACTTGGACTGTCTCAGATTTTATGAATTAAAATAGTGTGCCATATTGTTGTGACCTTTATAATATTCTGCGTTTTTCTCTAGTCCTTGGTGGTTTTCCCTTTCTCTGTATATTTTCTCAATTCTGTGATGGGGAATATGAAATGACATAGTATGAAGATGCACAGAGAATGAAACTGTGTGTCATGAAGATACTTCAAAGATGAATGTCCATGTAACGCTGTATCACAAGATGTAGACCTCACAGTGACACAGGGTTGCAGATATGAGGGTGTCCCTGTAACTAGGGAGTAGGAGTCATTGCCATGAGCAGTGAAGGATATGTAGAAGTTTAAGGCATTTCTACAGAAATCACATTTATAACACTACTGTACTAATGATTACTAACAAACACAGGAAAGGTTAAAAAAAGTGGTTTGTTTTTTTTTTTTTTTTTTTTTGAGATTAAATTTTTATCTGACTGTAAGTCATTAGGATGATACCTATGGGAAGGTAATTTATTTCATAGAGGCTCAGTAGAAGGCTCTTCTGTATTGAAATACTTCAAGCTTGCTGGTCTTGGAGGCAAGATTAGATGTACAAACTGCAGTTTTAACACATCTAATGGTTTGCAAAAACAGAGAGCCTATTACTGTCTGAGTCAAGCTGCATACAATCACAGTCCATCCAAGACACTGTTAAGAGGAAAAAGATATGAGCAGAACAGCATAATCAATTATATGATTGCTAACATATAATCAGAAAACTGACAGTTTGACTGCTGGCTACTGGTCTCGTTCATCCTTTCTTTCACAGATGGATGATAATGGAAAAATGGTTGCAGAGATCACAAGTATACTTAATAAAATTTAAAGCTTCCTGATAAAAAGATGAAAATAAAAATCAGCAGACTAACAGCAAGATGCACTAGCAAATGCTGAGCACCTTCAACCATAGACTCAGAATGAGTTTCTCCTACAGTATGCATATATGACGAGATACAGACCTAATATTTAAAAGAAAATGCAAATAGCAACAAAAATACCAAGTGAATTTTATCCCTGTGCTGAGGACGCGGGGTACTTTCCCTATCATGACAGCAGAACACTGCAAATGACAGGATTTTGGCTGATGGTGCATGAATGGGCAGGATTGGTGGAGAAGGGAATTGGACTCTCTTTGCCAATGAAGATAAGACAGGAAAGACTGCTGAGTCCATTGATGCCACCCCTCTCTCCCTTTGCATTTCTGTTCACATCAAGGATTGTACATACCAATACTAATTCACCTTCTCCCTCTGCTGAATCTTTCCTAATTTCCCGGCACCCTGTTTCACAGCATTGAAAGTAAACCAAATAACTACCAATATTATTGTTTAAAATGAATTGCTACATTTTAGAAGAATGAGAATTTAAAATTAAATACAAAAATATGACAAGATTAAGGCCTGAAATGACTATAACTTTGACAATTTATTTTAATAATCAAGTTATATGCATCTCTGTGACCTTCCTCAGATAGGAAAGTTAAAGGCTGCATAACTATGTGTAGAATCAGGAAGCTGGGAAACAGTTTCTGAAATCACTGCAAGTGTGGCTATACCCTAGCGTAATACCTTGCTCAAGTACCTGCATTTTTTCTCAGTCTTTCCAGCCCTGCATATGTGGATATCTAGCACAAATCAAATCTTTTTGTAGCTTTGTATGAGGAAATTGTTTTGGCAAGACTTTTGCTGCTGTGAACTAATTCATAGGTCATAGTGAACACTCTATTTATTTATTTATTTCCCATCTTGAGTAATCTTTTAAAACCTTAGAGTAGGCTGGAAACTGAAGAACCCCAGACTTCTAGTTTTTTGCTTCTAAGGGATGAATGAGTAATGACTATAGAAGGCACTGGCCACACTCTAGCTGCAAGGGCACATTGCTAACTCCTGCTCTATTTGCCCACCAGCTCCTTTTGTAGAGCTGCTCTCTAGACAGTGCCAAGTGTTTTTGCAATGGGTTATTCCAGTCTAAGTGCAAAACTTCGTGATTTTCTTCACTGATGTCCCTGCCCTCCCCTCTCTCCCACTTCACCAGCCAACTACGGTTTTGCTAGCAAAATTATATGGGAAACAGCACAGAAAGTCAAGATAAATGACATCCATGCTTCCTCACCTTCACATTGAACTGTCCATTTCATTGTGAGAGGCAACCAAAGCACAGATTCCCATTTAGGGATCAGAACTAGCATAATTTTCCCTTCAAAAAGGAAGCGGGAATTCAGTTGTTCCTCCTTCTTCAATCCCCACAGTTTTGGAAAGTACCAATTTCTAGTAGCTTTTCTTAGAATTATTTTAAATGTCCCTTCATATATTCCAATTGAATCCCTATTTCTATCAAAATACACTGTGATCCAAATCAGTGAATGTAATATAAAAGAAAAAAAAAAATGAAGAACATACAAATGTAAAAAAAAAATGAACAAACTGCTGAACATTTTGTAGAATAGTAACAAAATAATACGTGTGAACAAATATATATGAAGCTATAGATTATTTATTTAAATAATTTTGAGGTGTAATTTTTAGAGAAGAAAAACTAACATAAAAGTTCTTTCTTAAAATCATGGTGTTTTAATGTTTATATGATTTATTAAGGATGAACAAATACGCGGGAAGATTACTGAATTATATGATTTAAATAAAAGTTTGTGATTATCAATCAGCTTACAATAAAAGATTTCAAGTAAACATCTTCCCCAGTCTCCTTTGCTGAAGATAATTTCTCTGTAATTTTATTTACCACCTCTTCTTATGTTTGTTTATATCTTTTCATTTCTCCATCCACAGCTTCTCATTGTAATGTTGTCCAGAGTAATTACCATGTCCTTGTGAGCTAATGCAGTTAATTTATACTTAAGATGTACAAGTGGCTCATTTTTCCCCTTCAGTGTGCATTACTGCAGCATTTATCATCACTGAATTCCCTCCGTTATTTCCATATTCCACTTCATGAGTCCCTGTAAAGTTCCTCGTGGCCTTTTCTGCCATAGCTATATGAATCAGTCATCTCACTGTCTATATATCAAACAAAACCATAAATACATATACCTTTGTTTTTATTTTTATTTTTTTTGTCATAGTAACTTTGTCACTTCTTGATGATTTTCCTTCCTAACTTCTGTCTGATACAGTAACTGATCTTTTATCTCCTACCTTTTTTCAATATCTGCTTGTGAAAGGTCTCCTTAATTTACTTTTTAAAAGATCAGTTCATTACCAGTCGTTCTATTTAATTCATTTTTGATACACTTTTTGGTTCCAGAAGATTGATGAAAAATCCCTGCCAATAATTAATTTATTCTTATGACACCATCTTATTGCCTTTCTTATACTCTGTTCTTAAATTTTTGAAAGCCATTTACCCCGTTTCTGTACTATGTATCTGTGCACAAGCCTGATTTTTTGTACGTTGACCAAAGATTAACTTTGTTTCTAATGTTACATTGTCATTATGCATGCATCAGAGATAGTAATGACTCACCACTTTCTTCCTCAGATCTAATGTAAGTCTGCCCAATTTAGTTTAAAGCAAAATCTTTTATCAATGCACTCCTCTCTAGCTTCTCTGTAGGCCACCTTTAAATATGGGAAGACAGCTATAATGCCTCTCCAGGTCTTCTTGTTCTCTACTAGAAACCCAACTCTTTTGGCCTTCCAGCACTATGGAAGACCACTCCAATGAGAGCTCCTCCTTCATGGTCCTCTCCTGGACCAACTCAAAAAGGTCTATGTCCTTCATACACTGCAGGCCCCAGAGCTGAACACAGTACATCAGGTGGAACCTCATAAGAGCAGAGCAGAGGAAGAAAATTTCCTCCTTCTCCCTACTGGCCAGTCCTCTACTGTTGCAGTCCAGGGTACAACTGGCTTTCTGTGCTGCAAGTACAGACATTGCTGGCTTATGTTGAGTTTTTCATCAGCAAACACCCCTGAGTCTTTCTTCACAGAGATGCTCCCAAATCATTCTCTGCCCAGCCTCTATTTGTGCTTGGGATTGCCTCAATCCATGTGCAGGACCTTGCACTTGGCCTTATTGAGCTTCATGAGGTTTGTGCAGACAGACCTTTCAAGTTTAAGAAGTCCCTCTGCATGGCTTCCCTTCCGTCTGATGTGTTGAAAACACAACACATCTTGGTGTCATTCAAAGGGACTGAGCTTTCTTGTTTGTGTATTCTCAGCTGGAGTGGATCTAGTCAAAACAACACACTTGTACATAGAAACATAGAATCACCAACGTTGGAAGTGGCTGTCACTTCCACCAGCTCCCTCCATTGGATCCCATCTGTCCCAATGGACTTACGGCAGTCCAGGTGGAGTAGTAGGTCTCTAATTGTTTCCACCTGAATTGGGGGTGGTTTATTCTGCTCCCCATCAAAGATTTCCAGGTCAGAGAGTAGAGTACCCCAAGGATAACTGGTCTGACTTCCAAAGACAGACGTAAAGAAGGCATTTCCTAATCCTCAGAGGCCATGTTCCCTGCTGCATCCAGTGAAGGCTGGAGATTCTCCTTAGACCTCCTCTTACTGTCAATATATTTGTAAAAAGTTTGTTGATCTCTTTTCACCTCAATGGCCAAGCCAGTTCCAAGCTGGGCTTCTACCTTTCATATTTTCTTCCTGAGCAATCTAATAAAATCTTCATACTTTCCCTGAGTTCCCTGTGCCTTCTTCCATGGGAGGAAGATTCTGTTCTTCTCGTGGAGGCTCAGGAAAAGCCTGCTTATCCTCTCCTGTCTTCTTCCCTGCTGGCTAATAATACCATCAGGAGTAGTAATACTGCCATGTAAGGAAACTCGTGGAGGTGAGCATGGTCTGTGTTTCTTCAGCATGAAGAGAGAGAGCTGAGGGAGATATTGAAAACAGGAGATGTCAGAGGGGAATACAACCGATATATATAAAATCAGACAGCAGAGAGTAGTTCTGCATAGTCACGGGGAAACTGAGAAGAGAACATGACAAGCAAAGCAGCAGCATTTGTCTATCAATTGCTAGGGCAGGAAGGAGAAATTCTGTAAATAAGTAGGGAAACTTGCATTTGCTGACGTACAGACTGGATGGCCTCACTGGTGTAACGTTCTTCTCTGACAGGAGGATCTGGCTTCAGTGTGATGAGCTCCTTAAAATTAGGGATTAATGTCTGGAATGGATTAGGACAGAAAATACAGAAGCATCAGTTTAACCCTGTGCTAACAAAGGACTGTCATTCTTACTGTAATAACAGAGTGGCAAAAAGTACATCAGAAACGGGCAGGGACATAGCAAGAAAAATTTTAACCTTGTGAATGTTATAAAAATGTTTATTGCAACTCAGCAGAAATGTTAGAAGGGAAGGAGAAACATCATCCACCTTCAAGGTGAGAACTACAGGATTTAAGAAAAACAAGACTAATATAACTGGGAGAGCTGGCCAGGCCTTTGTTGTTAGTGTACATTGAAGAGGGAGCTGCAACAAGTGCTGATACCTGACTGTACTGCATGAGATTAAAGCAAACTTGTGTACAAACATTTGGGGCAGAGGAAAAGTAGTGTGGATAGACGTGCACAATCACAGCTGTAATCTCTACAGGAAGTCTGTGAAAATTTTGCCTGGATTAGAAAAACAGAGTTAATTTTGTTTCTCCTCAATTCTCCTATATTCTCTCTGTGCTGACAGGTGCAACCTGCACTGTATTGTGTGTTTCTGCCTTAGGGGAGGCTGCTCTGGTCTCTGCTCTTTTCCTACAGCCATACTGAGTTCAAGCTCGGCTTCTGCCTTTCTGATTTTCTCCCTGCACATCCTAACAACTTTTCTATAGTCTCTCTAGTTGCTCATCTTTTCTTCCACAAGAGGTAGATGTTCTCATGGAGCCTCAGGAACAGCTGTCTATTCATCCTCGCTGGTCTTCTTCCCCACAGGCTCATCATACAGCACAGGGAGATACCTTGTTCCTGCACCTTTAAGTCTTCCTTCTTGAGCACTCACCAGTCTCCCTGGACTCCTTTACCCTTCAGGTCTGAATCTCAAGGGACTTCCCCACCAGCATCCTGAACAGTTCTGTTCTGCCCTCCAGAAGTCCAAGGCAGCAGTTTTGCTGCTTGCCCTCCTAACTTCACCAAGAATCAAGAACTCTTCAATTTTATGGTTACTCTGCCAAGACATCTCCTGCCCTTCACAACTCTCAACAGGTGAACAGCAGGTCTAGTGGGGCACCTCCTCTAGCATGCTCCCTTACAAGCTTCATCAGGAAGTTATCTTCCATACACTCTAGAAACTTCTTAGACTTGTTCTTCTGTGTTGCATTGTATTTCCAACGTATATCAGGGAATTGAAGTCCCCTATGAGAGCAAGGGCTGGAGATGGAGCAACTTCTGACAGCTGTTTGTAGAATGTCTCATCTGTCTCTTCATCCCGGTGTGGTAGTGTGTAACAGACACCCATCAAGATGCCAACCTTATTGACCCTTATTTTCCATGTGGCCCAGTGGTCATCAGTACATAAAAGTGAATTTTTGTTCTTTCCTCTTATATTCTAACCTTCCCATCAGCCATATCCAGCTGTGAAGGATAGTAGCAATTAACATTTCCCCATATTAAAGCATTATGCAACATACTACATCATCTTATGCTCAGATACTTAATCCTTAAGATGAAAAATCCATGAATCTGTCCAAATTGGTTCCTGAAAATATTATCAGGAGAGTGTATTTGTTCATATTGAAATTTTCTGCCCAGTTTTTTCAGAGGTGAGTGTCCAGGTAGAAATGCTAGTGATCCTAAAGCAGGATTTGTCCTTTGATAGCTCAGTTTCAGAGCACAGAACAGTGAGACAGACAGAATAAGGAGTTACTTCTGCTGGATTTACCCACGCCTTTGTAAAATAGTGGCTGAGGAAGGAAGTTAACTGTACTCCTAACTAGCACAATTAAACAAAGGAGAATAGAAACTCTGCAAGGGGACTCGAAAGTCCCTGATCCCCATCAGGGAGCTTTTAAAATAGACCAGTACTCTTCACACTGTGTGTCTGTTGAGAAGGATTCCCTATTTCTCATTATATATGAATGCCACTGCACTGTGCAGCTCCAGTGCACTGTTGATTAATAAGAACAGAATTACAAATTGAGTGCTTCCCTTTCCTTAGTATCTACTGTAGCATTCCCTCCACAAAAATTTTTTAAAGATTTCCTGTGGTCAGAAAAACAGAGCTTACTGGAACAAAATTTATGTTTCTTACCCTATAGGATTCTGAGCACAGGGCGATATTTTTATTTTATTTTTCTAATAAATATTATATACTAGGTTTTTATTAGTTTACATTATATCCCATTAAAAAGTACAAAATATCACAGGAACAATACTGACTCTCCAGAGAGACAGTTACTTCAAAAAGATTATCACCATATATTGAGAAATCAGTAGGAGGAATCTTGGCTTTATCCAGATTTTGAAAAAGTAGCTCAGTATTTTTCAACTCTCACAGTATGATCAAATGGGTGATTTTAGATATTGTGATTAAAATTTCAAATTTCAAAGCAATGTCAAAATTATTTTTGGCTCATTATAAATGATACAAACTTTTTCTTACCATCACATGCAAGATTTTGCATCTTTTATTCAACTACATTTTTAAGAGAATATATATGAGCATATTATAGTATAATTTTCATTAGCTCTTCCAAATAAAATACCATGTCAATAATTACAAATATATACATTTTTCCAGATTTTTGGCTTTATTTTTCTTATGCTTTTTTATTATTATTATTTATTTTTTAACCCAAGCTTATGCAATTTTTAATTCTATGAGACTGAATGTACCAGCTTTTGATATAACTGGTTTGGTATTTCCACTTGCTTAATCTGTAAGTATCTAAGAATTTCAGTTTGGAAGTTTCATGAAAAACAGATGATTGAAAACAGTAATAGTGCCCACCAGGCTGCTACAGAAGTAGAGAGATAAATAAAGAAGTTTCTATCCTTTATCAGCTTTTGAAGAACCTGTTCTGAAAGTGGAGTTCAAAGGAATCACAGACTCAAAGGAAGGGACTTATGGATGTCATCTGTCCTTCTCTTCGGCTTGAAGCAGGATTATGGGAATACAAAAACTGGGCCAGGTGTGGCTTTTCCCAGGCAAATTTTGAGAACTTTGAGAATGGGCTTTCCATGGTCTCACTGGGTATTACAGTGAAGTTCAACCTCATGCCCAACCTCAACTTCCAAACCAAAACAGGATTGTTTCCCCATGTTTCTCCTTGTTTCTTCCAGAAGAATATGATTCTGTTATCTTTAAAACATCTGCTCAGGTAGTTGTAGGAATATATTAAATAGACTTTTACCATCTTTGCTAGGCTAAACAAAGCCAGTTATCACTACTGCTCCTGCAGTGCTTCATGTTGTTACCTGTCTTGGTAGCCCTCCAGCAGATTTCTTCCAGTTTCTCAACATCCTGATTGTACAGAGGCTGAAAACTGAACACCATATTCTAGGAACAACCTTACCTTATCAGTGTGGAAGAAGATAACTTATTCTAATGACCTGGATAATGGGACTGAGTGCATCCTCAAAAGCTTGCTGATAGCACTAAGCTGAGTGGTGAAGTTGTCACAATAGAAGGAAGGGATGCTGTCCAAAGGGGCCTTGACAGGCTTGAAAAATGGGCCCTCATGAACATAATGAGATTCAACAAAGCCAGATGCAAGGTCAAGTGCAGTCTCAGGTATGTAAACAGACTGAGAGAATAACTCTTTGAGAACAGCCCTGCAGAGAAGGACTAGGAGGTTCTGCTGAATGAAAAGCTGGACACGAGCTGTCAGGCCACTTGCAGCTCAGAAGACCAATTGTATTCTGGGCTGCATCAAAAGAGAAACATAACTGTTCCCCTTTCCTCTGTCCTCATAAGGCTTCATCTGGAGTACTGTAATAACATCTGGGGTTCCCAGCAAGAGAAAGACAGAACTTTTGGAGCAGATCCAGAGGAGGCTCACAAAGATTGTCTTGTCAAGAGGGCTAGGGCACCTCTCTTGCTACGAAAGGTTGAAGGAGGCCAGGTTGTTCAGCCTGCAGAAGGGTCTGGGGAAAACTCCAGCTTTAAATACTAGAATGGGAGTGTGAGTGACTTTTTACATGGTCTGATAGATAAAGGACAAGGGGGAATGGTTTTAAACTAAAAAGATGTGAGAGTGAGATTAGATACTAGAAGGATATTTTTTAGGATGAGGGTGGTGAGGCACTGGCACAGCTTACCCTGAGAAGCTGTGGATGCCCCATCCCTGAAGGTGTTCAAGACCAGGTTGGATGGGGCCCCAGGCCCTAGTGGGTAGCAACCTTGTCCATGGTAGAGGGGATGGGACTGGGCGGTCTTCAAGGTTCCTTCCAACCCAAGCTGTTTATGACTCTATGATGCTGTATCAGACTCTTCTAGATTGTGGCTATATTTTCCTTTCTTTGTGACTAAAGGACACTGTTGGCACATACTCTGTAATCTTGTCCAGCTGGTTCACTACTCATTCAGTCGGTTCCAGTCTTGACAGATGGAAGGGTGTTTTTTTTTAGTTCCTCATGCAGATTTGAACTTCTTGTGGTGGAACTAGTCTGTTGTTCATCCAGTCCTTACATTTCTTAGGTCCCTTTGTACTAAAGCACTACTATTTGTTGTACCAAACACTCCCGCTGAAATAGAATGATCCACAGATTTTCTGTGGATGAGTTCTGTTATGTTACCCAGGTCAAAGATAAAGTTATTGAACAATATACACTACGCAATGCTGTGTAGGTGTTCTAGCCAGGTGTTATGTTACTTCCTTAAGATTCTGGTTGTCCAGCCAATTTCAGTCCATCTACAACCTGTATGACCACCCTATCTTATCTCAATTTCTGAAGAGGAGTGCTGTGAAAGGCAGGGTCAGAAGTCTTACCAAATTAAAGCCACATTATAACTATCACCCTCCCCTCATTCATATGATCATTCACTTCATCATAAAAAACAATCAGCCTAATTAAGCTCGATTTTTCCCTTGACAAATCCATATTGACTTTTTCTGATTGCCTTCTTGTCCTTGTCAAACTAAATTTATAGAATACATTTTTGATTTTTGATTAAACAGTGACTCAAAAAGACATTTGCAGATGACCAAACCAGCTTTCAGCTTGTGACAGATGGGGAGTAGAACCCATTTTCCAATGAAAAATTGCTGCACTGTATCAGGTGTTCCCAGAGATAAGAACGCTTCTGTGGTAGTTTGGAAGCCAGCCATGAAGACTGACTACTGAACTTTGCAACTGATCTTTGAACTATATGAAAACACCTTAAATTCATAATGCAGCAAAGTGTGTGCTAGTCACAGTAGTCAGAACACAACACTCCTAAAATAGAGAAGTGGTCGGTGTCAGCTGCAGAGACATTACCAAAGCTTTATCTTGCAGAATGCTGCAGTACAGCCTGATGTATGGGTCACTGGTCAACTCCTTGAATCATTTTCTTTGTTACTTCATTTATCATGGCTTTAAAATAAGTAAATCATTTTAATGCACCATTTTATGTGCTACGGCCACAGCTATATTTCTCTTGGTTGTCTAAAATTAACTGGTTAAACCAGGCAGTCTACGGTTGTTATTAAACTAAAACAAATGTGAACTGGAAATTATTTTACAGTATCACCATCTTGCAGGTTTCAGGTGAATACACAGCATTAGAGGGAAAAGTCATGATGCAGAACATGCTGTGCTTTATAATGTAGCATTCCTGATGCCATATAGGCCACCATTTTCTCTAACATCAGTAAGAACATTTTCAGAATACCAGGAAAACAGTCCTGAATGCAGTTGAATAATTCAGCTTTCTGATTCATGTAAATGTGTTTGTAGAATTTGACTTAGGCCACCTTATCAGAAAATGGTATATCAGAAAGTTATTTCTTAAATTAGTCACAAAGTCAAGCAAGAAACAAGGCAAAAAGTATCCTTTCCACTGATTCTAACCTGAGAGTTACATAATATGTGTATCTTTAAAGATCTTTCTGGTTATGAATAGTTTCTTCTGAAAATGATGAGAAAATACTTTCCTCATTTTAATTTATTCATACATTTCAGCCTTAAGACTTGT
This sequence comes from Callipepla californica brunnescens, assembly GCA_023055505.1. NCBI lineage: Eukaryota > Metazoa > Chordata > Aves > Galliformes > Odontophoridae > Callipepla > Callipepla californica. The sequence continues at coordinate 3,688,500 of JALIRH010000023.1, read as the reverse complement.
TCCACAATTATGAAAGCTACTGGGAATTTAAGAAGCAGGCACATTTTTTCCTTTCCTCACCTTTATGATGAAAGCAGAAAATGATAGGGCAAGTTTTTTGAAAAAAAAAAAAAAAAAACAACAAAACCAACAACAACAATAAAAAAAAAAAAACACCTGAGTGGGAATAATGACAGTTTTAGTCCCCTAAATATAAATAATCATTTATTTTCATCACATCAACTCAAAATATAAACTATTAGGTATCTGTGTTATGCTGCACAGATTTGCTTAAAATTGTCTTCCCAGTGATTAATAAATTAACTCAAATTCCATCTCATTTACAAAGTTTCTATAATTTCTACAGAAACAGACGTAAGCAAAGTTAAGTACTCCATCAGGAAAGCAGAGAAGCAGAACATTTAAAAGCAGATAAAAATCAGATTGTAGAATTGGTTTGACAAACACTACAGATCCTTTTCAGTAGTAGAAAAAATTCAGACTGACTGTAAATTCCATATTAGCTGTAAACAATTTGTGCAATGATTTCACCAACTAATGAGAATCAGTCTTCCTCTGTAAAGGAAACCAAAAATTACTCACGAAAAACAAGATAATAATGTTCATTAGAGCAAGATTTCCTGCTTACTGGTTTAAATCATGATTAAAACAATTCAAATCTTCCACTCTAATTCTTTTCTTTGCAAAATTTTGTTCGTGACACTAGAATTATGCAGATAAATAAATGCTGAGTACATGTAATGTCTTTATTTTCCAAGGTTTCCTGGAAACCACTAAAGACCCTAGTATATTTCAAATTTAAAATGGCTGATTATTGTTGTAACCAAGGGAAAACAGTGAGACAAGGCTTTGTCTTCTGTTATTCTGTGATTATGGACTCGGCACACATTGAAGAAGTAAGAAAAGATCAACAGCATGGAATGCCATGGTTGTGTTACCAGGTCCTGCCCTTTTGTCTCACTGTGCAATTATGGAATGTCATGGAATGTCATAATTTCTTGAGCACTTACTTTTTTTCTTTTTCTTCAGATATTTGTTTCGGTCAAATCCCTGGCTGTTAGATTTTGGCTGACAGCTCAATCTAGCTCTTCAAAAGAAATCTGGGTTCACTGTTGTGATACAGATATTCTCAAAAATTCCATCCTATTCTCTGGGAAATTCAAATGTTACTTTTATTTACTCTGGTAAACAACCCACTGAACTTCCTCATTTGAAAGGTGACCAGATCCCATCAAAACAGCTAATGACTGCATTTATTAGAATTAAACTCACCTTGGATGTGCTTTTCATTCCAGGTGGTAAGCTAGGACTTTGCTTTCCCTCAGGGTAAACACATTGTCCTGACTTCCTCTCAGGCAAGAGGTAACAGATGCAATTTTTTGGCTTGCGTAGCTACTTACAGCAGAATGTGAACAGAATAAACCAACTACAGGTATGTTTATATATGTTTGTATAAAGTATTTAGTTATATATATTATATACAAATATTACATATATTTAACAGGTGGGTACTCCAGAGGCTGCAGCATTGTGGCTACAGGCCTCCCTAAAACTTAGTAATGTTAGACACATAATGTGCAGAGCTGGATGTGTTTCAGATACCAGCAGTTACTGAGATGTCTGACTAAGACATTTTCCAAGGAATGACAAAGAAGGGAATTGGAGCAAACCGTATAGGCTTCATTGTGAGCAGAGACATCTGAAGGCACAGCAAACTGCAGAACAGCTCTGGGAAGCACAGGCTCAGCTCTTTGCATCTCCAGCCCAATCCCAGAAAAATCCCTCCAAAATACTTATTGCAAAGGTGTCAGTCAGTGAGGCACAAGACCTCATCCGCCTTCTACTTCCATTTCAGAGTGAGATGAAAATACCCATGGGCGTTTGACTTTTCAGAGGTGGTTTACTTTCCCCAGCATTGATTAAGTAACTGTGTTGGACTATACATTTAGTTTCTCAGAGTAAATTTACTGTAGGCTATTATCAACTGTGTGCTATTTGGGTCCTTTGCCTTCAGCTAGCTATTTCTTCACTGGGTCACAGATCCATTAAAAATCTTCATTGTGGTTAAGGCAAAGTGTTAACCCATAACATTTACTTTGTACATGCCTGTCTGCAATGGCTGATGCGTAGCTGAGCAGAAGGAAAGCACCACTGCTTTAACCTGCAGCTGAGAAAACGTGTTATAAGCAATGAGAGCAATTGGTCTTGTAATTTCTCTCATTTGGCACTTTATACTTCATATCTGGATTTTAAAATATTTAAATAATATTTATTTACATATGTTCTCATGTAACTCCTCTGTAGACCAAGCAAAGAACCATAAAACATTTTTTAATTTTTCTAACACTTGCTCAAGATCATGATGGAAATTCTGTGTCACAGATGCTTTCAAATATTTTTTGCATTTGATTTTTTTCTCCTGAGTCAAATCTCACGAACTAAAAAGTACTAATTTAAACTTCAAAATCTGATTGCATTAAAAACATCTGATTCCTCTACCCCAAACAAAATCTACATAGCCATTTGTAGAGGTCAATAGTTTGGTTTCAAAATATGTCAAATGAGCTCATGTTTCTATTTGCCACTTTTATTTATTGCATGGAGAACTAGATAGAATTTTCATTATGTGCTTAATTCTCCAATGTGTCACATCACTTTGGCATCTGATTAGTCAGGGCATTTTGAATGTGCATTGCCCTTATTCACGGGTATTGGTTATCATTTGTTTAGCATTTGATTGTGTGGCCATTGCACGTGCAGCAGTCCCTTACAACATAAAATGCTGCTCTGCAGAACATTATTCTAGGTAACTCCTACTGAGAGAACAGTACAAGCATTCCTTAGATAATCCTGACTAAAGTCTAGTTATCCATAACATTACTTTAAATTAATGGTTAAATGCAGGATGGGTGTTTAGGTGGACAAGCTGAGGAACACATTATTTATTTTTTTTTTAATTAAATGGAGAAGTATAATTATGGGATTACAATCTCAAATACAAAATTGTATTTGACATGATTTTACTTTTTACAGTAGTTGAAATCACAAATCCAGTAAATAATTTCAGTACAAAGCATGATATAAAACATAAAAAAGTGCACTTATTGCACAAAATTACTAAGCTATTTTTTATAAATGTCAATGCTGTAGTATATAAAAAATCAAAATGGAAAAGCAGAAAATTGCTTTCTATTGCAGTATTACAGGTTTAGGTAGTCTGAAAGAAATACAATATTTTTTTTTCCTAAGACCACTTGTCCACTAACATTATTAATTTTATCTTAGTCTTTTGTTTGATTTTATATGATTTCTCTTTTACAGTTTCCTGGAAAAATTTTCTAGGTTAGCACACTTTGCATAGAGGTAAAGCTTTGTCAAATTTGTCTCAAATTTCATCTGGAAATTTACTCTTGTGTTACATTTGCTCTTTGGGTCTTCACTTTTTGTAATAAGCAATTCTACTCTAAATGCTTTGTTTTTAATATATAAAATTGCAAAGATGAGAATATTTCAGCATAATATCCATATAAATACACTGAAAAAGAATAAAAGCAAAATGTATGTCAAAATAATACACTTATTCAGAAGTTAAAAAATATGAAGACTTTATTAAGATTTTTTTAATGCCTCCAGTTAAAAATAAAAGCTTAAAGCACATACCTATTCAAACATCATTGTTAAAAAAAAATCTTGAAAGAATGACAGGAAGACGCATGTATTTTCCAAACAGAAAAATGTATACAGTCCTGGCATAAATAAGTTTCAGTTCTTCAAACAAATTGTTTTTGCAAAGAATTTGAAATGTAAATATGGGCACACCTGTGTAAAGGTATTGTAACTAAAGCCACAACAAAATAGTGATATCATTAGAGGTTAAGTGTAGTCATTTTTTAAGAAATAAAACATTGTATTTTACTCCTTGTGGTATCTATCTATATCTATCAGCTGTATATTCATTGGACACTGTTAATCAGGTAATATTATTGATCAGTTGTTCAGGTATAGAAATATACCTGGCGCTGATATAAAGACCAGTTTCTCATTCATATTTATTTTAAGTGTATCTGAATTTCACTGAAAAAAAGAATCATAAAAAATGCAATAAGATTGAAGAGATTATCTCATGCTTACTTTGTTTCAAACAAAATAAATTTAATTTAGGCTTATTTTCAGCCATTTCATTTTGTTTTCAATAATGCATATCAGCAGGTACATGTAGGAAATATCTGAATCAGAAATTATGAAATTCAATTACTAATTTTTAATTCAAACAATTCCACATAGCATATGTGGGCAATATATCCATTTATATAGAGAGAGAGCTTTATGTTTTTTGCATACAGGTACTAAAATTCTGTGAAGGATTATACGCGTGACATCTTGGGTACATTCTTACTCTGGACATAATTTACCTAGAGTTATATGGTTAACTAATTTACAGTGCACTAATTCTTTAGCTCCAGGAATTAAAAGACATCCTTTCTGAAATAGGCTGAGTTGACAATCCAGCTAAGAAATGAAACTTAGTTAACCAGCTGTAGACTTGCTGTGGGTAAACAGGTGGATGGGTGCTAATACTTCTAAAAATTGAGTCCTTGGGAACACTGGGGTTTCTATAAATGTGGTTAGTTATGAAACAGGGTAATATAAATTTGCATGGACGTATTTAGTCGTGAAGAACTGACATGAAACTACTGAAACATAATCAATAAGCAACTGAGACAGTCCCCATATTATGTGCCTCTTAAAAATAGCCACCTTAAGAATGTGTGATCAAAGTAGTCTGTGGATGTTAGCACAGCACCTATTTGGCAGAAAATTACTCCTCTTCTGCACTGTCTATCCTCTCATTTTTCTATTCCTTGTCCCCTCAAAAGAGCATTTATTTGGTTTAATTTTAACAGACAACAATAAGTAGTATTGTGAAAACATCTACTGACAGCCCCAATTTACCTGCACCTAGGCTATCAACACTGCTGCCAACAATGGCATCAGTCCACCTCATAGGCCTTGATATGCCTGCCCAGAGGTAGAGTGGGAATGAGGACATGACAATAATCTTGATAGGTGACTGACATCCTGAGTGACAGCAAAGAGACTGGGAGGCCAGGAAACACAAAGGAAACAGCAGACTGCAATTATCCCCATGTAGTTTGAATGGATGGTCTATCAGATTACAAAGCTGAGGCTGAATCTTTAGATGCAACAACGACTGCTTTGCAGAGGAGTTAGAAGGAGAACAGCAACAGGCAAAGCAACACCTCAGCTGGTCCTGAGCAGCATGCAAAACCTTGTTTATTCAACAGCATGACATCACAATGATCATAGGATTCTTGCACTTAATATCCATTGCAGAATCTACAAAGGCAACAAATCTTACATTTTTTTCAAAGTGATGAAGCTACATAAAAACTACATCAGGAGAAAGAAAAATTTTTACAAGACAAAAACAAAAATCTCCATAATAAAGATACAGTGCAAGCACCAATAACCACAGATTACAAAGTAAAATGAAAAAATAGAAAATTTCCTCTAGTAAGCATGTAAGCTTGGTTGCCTGAATGGCAAATGGATTTAATAATCCAATAATGAATTACAAAAAAATAAATAAATAAAAAATAAAAAAAATTGTGATTACTTTTTAGTTGAGGATGAGAACATAAGACAGGTCACAAATTAAGCTGCAAAACAACAGGCAACACAGGTAATAGGCATTGGGTTGGTAGGTGACATTACAGAACATGTAGGAAAAATGGAATAAACTGAACAACCAATTGCTAGAACCAGGTTGCATTCACCCATCAGTCTGATAAAGATGCAAGGATTTGCCAGACATGTAACTGCAATATATTCATCAAAACTGCCTGCGTACTGGAGGACTGGGAGGTAGCTCATGTTCTGCAAACTATAAGAGTCTAGCAGAGAGCTGGTGAGCTATAGAACTAAACTGCATTACCTATATAGGACCAATGATCAAAAATAGATCTAAAGAATAAAATTGCTGCATGGATGCATCCAATAAATTGGAGAAGAACCAACACACCTTGGTAAAGAGAAGCCACACCTCACACTATTGCTGGGATTCCTTGTGGGATTCTACTCCATTCAGCACTGTGTGCTGTGTCCAGTTCTGCCCCCCCCCCCCCCCACCAAGAACAAAGGAGACATGGACATACTGGGAAGACTTCAATAGAGGGCAACAAAGATCATCATCTTTGGATGAAGGAACCTGAGTGGGTCCCCTGTGAGGAGACAAAGATTGTGGGATTGGTTTAAGTGCTCAATGTTCAGACCTATAGAACAAATACTTGAAAGACCTCCTTTATACAAAATAAACTTAAGCTTGTAGCACTTGCTTCAACACAATATCATGCAGAATAAAAACTTTCCATGAATTTAATATGGAATTCAAAAAATCTATAATAGTTAGACATACTAGCTATTTAGAATAAATCCCTTGTTTTTGAAATGTAAATGTTAACATGAAAATTTTTCAGTTTTTAAAAATCCTTGTTTTTACATGAGCAGGGCTTTCTACATCCTTTGGAAAGGCTGTGTACTCCAGGAAAATGAAGTATATGATTATCACTTTTTTATATAGCACTTAGAAGATTTTAAGCACTCAGAAAAAGGAAAAAGAAAAAAGCCACAGAACCTAAGCTCATAATGATCTTTTTATTAGTAAGCTTATGAATTCTTTATATCTTTTAAATCAGTTTTCACCTTTATTCAGATATAATTCAGGGAATTTCAGATATAATTAGAGAAGTGTCTTATCTTCCTTGAGCCATCAAAATCACCAATTAAACTTTTCTATCTCTGTGAAGTCAGGAGTAACACTTCAACTTTTTGAAAGATCATTTCTTTCTTAAGAATTCATACTCAACCACTTTTTATTATTGCTGATATTCCGTGATCTTCAAAGGAAGCCGCAGAGGATAAGTAATAACTTACAGAAAATCAAAGGAAAATTTCAGAGAATCAGCAAGATGTTGTGAAGCAGAATCATCCCTTATCTGTCTAAATGCAGAGTTCTGCTGTCACACTGTATGCACTGAAGAATATAGGTGTCAAGGCTCAAGTTCAGTGAAAGAAGTAGTAGTCACTCACTGTTTGGAATGGTAGGATAGGTGTCACCAACAGATGATTCCTAACCAGTTCATGTCTTCTTAGAGCATGTCTTCTCAGGAAGCACAGGCTTTAGTGACACTAAAGGAAGCTCATGGTTTAGTGACACTGTACGTGCTGTGCTCATGATGATGTCATCAAACTCCAGGATTTTCCACAACCTGTCTCTGCATGTAATGAGGAGATATGTCCTTACCCTTCTTCTGTCAGCGCTTCTAGATTGTGCAGATTTACAGGGTAATGAAGAAATCTGTTCTTGCAGTTCTCATGAGTCTATCAGCCTACGAAGGATGCTACTGCTGTCTTCACAGAACTTGGCATGGAGGAGAGACATACATATGAAGGAAAAGAATGTGGGATTTATGAGGAATAGCAAACAGCCTGAAATTTGAGGCACCAGGCAATAGATTGTATTTGAGAACTAGAACAGTTTAGCCAGTTTTTTTGTAATCCATCACGATGAAAGATTAACAGCACTCCACTGTAAAGTTAAAAGGATGCAAATAGTGGCTTTCTCACTGTTTTTCAGTGAGATTAAATTTAGTGTGCAAGAACAACAGAAGCATGACATCCAATATACTGAGAACAATGAACATGCTTTCTCATTCGTTCAAGTGCCTAAATCAGTTGCATCAATACATGAAATGAAATAAATATCCTGAATCTTAAATAGGTTTTCACCTAAATTTCAGGTCCCAGAAATACAGATCCAAAACAAAAACAAACAAACAAGCAAAAAGGATCGTGTTAAAATTGATGAATATTGAAGAATTTGTAAAGTCCCTGAATTGTCTGCACAGTCAATACCGCTAAGGAAAAGAGGCACACAGAAGATTTATGTGGCTTTAATAGGAAATTAAACCAAAATTGATTCAACAAATTACCACATGTAAGAACAAGCTGAATAATTTAAAAAAATCAATATGAATAATTTGAGTAATTGGAAAGTACAGAAGAAAACTGTTGCATAGGTTAATGTTTATTGCACATCTGTTTAGTGGTTATTTTGGAGCAGCAATTGCTGATTTAAAATATGAGTATCAGATAGTTTTAAGGTATAAGAGATAAGGGAGGTTAAGAAACAGAGGTAGATGCCATCTTGCTAACAGTCTGAAAACACATTATATAGTGCTAATATCAGGAGTAAACTTTTGCAGAACAATGCCTGCAGAATTTATATCCCTTACAACTTTTCATGCTGTTTCTGTCCCATAAAAGTAGCTTTGTAAATAAAACTTCCCAGGACCTTACTCTTAAAATGCAAGCTTATCTGATTTTTTTATCTATTGAACTCAGAGCAAGTACTAGCACCATTTAGTAGCAAGGACATACAGAAATAAATTCAAACAATGCACTTGTTGGATTTTTTTCTGAAAAAAAAAAAAGAAAAAAGAACATATCTGTGTACTTTAGAATTTGGCTGCAGAATGGAATAAAACAACAAGACCAGGATGAGACTCATTTAATATAAATATTCCTTTATTTCCACAGGCAGAGAAAATACATATGTAATACTTACGAAAACATTCAATTGTAGATTATTTTGGGTTTTAGAAAAGATATAAAAACTGTGCTTCACTATTACAAAATGGCACTTGTGTCCAAACTTCATATTAGCAAATGATTGCTTCTATATTTAATATGATTTTTTTAGCATTCCACTCAGAAAGGAGTGCTCAAGCACAGGCTCACAGAAACTTCTAAATACATATACTTTTTACTTCTGTAGTCAAGCAGCCAAATCAGTGTGGGGTTTCTTGTTTGTTTTTGTTTATTTGTTTCGTATCTCACTACTTAGCATATTAAGGTTTAAATCCTCTCTTCTGTCCACCCCACAGAGAGAAGAGAAAATCAAGTTGAATAATCATTTACAGTTTTCTGTTATTCTGCGGAGGCAACAGCATGGATTTTTTATGAGCTTAATTTTAGGAAAGAGCAAAGAGAAACAGTTAGGAAGGTTACAGCATAGGACACTCCTCAAATCCAAGGTAGAGTATGGTGAAAATGATCCATTACAAAGAGCTATAGGTGGGCTACAGTAGTTACTTCATTTAATTGGAACTGTGAAAGCCAAGAAAATGACAAGCCTGGGGACTTGATTACAGTTTTTGTAAAATAATAGAAAAAGTGACGTAGTCTAACCACCCAACATAAAAAAAAGCTTCAGATCTGAACAGGGATATAGTTATGCAGATTCTGAGATCTGTGCAGAATATGATTACATTCTATGCAGATACAGCAGTCCACACTGGCACATCTGTTCATGTACGACTAGGCAGTAATTTATTAATGAACACTCATTACAAATTCCTGAAGGGGAAAAAAGATGTAGTACTGTTGTGCTTGAATACTTTAATTATCTTCCTGATTTAGTGAAAAATGTCTATCTGTATTTCATTAAGGAACTTGTTTCTGTACTTAAGAGCATCATCATAGCCAACAAAAATCAGAACGCAACACAGAAAGGAAGAACATGCTGAATTAGCTCTTGCCAGTCTTGCTTGTTGATCTCAAAGCAAAGCTGCTCACCCCTGCAATGGCTCAAGCTGAGGAAAAGTAAAGAAAAGCTGCAGCAAGGGTGCAGCCGAGGGGGCTTCCCCACTTTCATTGGCAGACCAAGAAGCAAGGGAAGGCAGTCACAAGTATCATCTTGCACAGAGCTATTATGGAAAATGTTGTGCTGGGCAAGAAGTAGTGTGCTTAGAAGTTCATTTTCACTACTTAAACATTTTTTTAAAAAGCAATAAAAAAAGTCAAAAGCTGGATAAATAAGTTCAGGTTTAACTTGTTTGTTTGCTTGTTTTATGACATCTATTTTAAAAGAAATTGTATGGAAAGCTGCTTTTGAAAGAAGATGCTTAAGTGTAAAATTTATTCTCACTAAAGAATATTTCTACAAACACATGCTTATTTTTTTCTCTCCTAAAGAGTGTACTCAGAATAACACAAGCAGGCCAGCCATTTCAGGAGTAAGGTGCTACAGCTCTTTCTCTGAACACCCATCCCCTGCTTGGAAGGTTTCCTTTTTCATAGAAACATGACTTAGTTTGGGATCCATTCTTCAAGATGAAAGTATGTTCATCTTTAATAACATCTACCCCCCTGAATGCTCTTTCATTTTGACTTTTTCTCTCTGTAACTTGGCTGATTTCCACTACTTTCTCCCACTATTCTTCTGTTATGAAAACATGGCTTTCCAGACACACGAGAGAAAAAAAGAATACCACAAACAAGACTGAAATGTACCACATGCTTTTTTAAATTAACCACCACAAAGCGCCACTTGAGCACCTTTATAAAGTATTTTACTTCTCTTTTCTAGGACATACAAGGTACTTTTCAGCTATAAGTGTATTTCATTACTTTTATTCTATCTCATTATTATTCTTTTATTGCAGGTTTCTTTGTGGACATAAATGACCTTGAAGGTAGTATGTGATTTCAAGCGTACCTAAGTTTGCTGATAATACTAACTTGGGCTGGACCAGTTATATAGAGAGACCCAAAAGTTCAAAAATTATCAGATGGATTAGGCTTGGAGACTGATAAAGTGTCTCATTCAGCTTGGCATGGAGACACATAAGATAGCGTAACAAAAAGGACCCTCAAAACAATGCTATTTTATATTGACTGAAATAATACAAGTTTCAGAACTTGGAAAAAAGTAGACACTTTAGAAGTGGCTGATGGTAATTTAGACTGTACTTCTGCATTTTCACGTGGTTGCTTTCACTTGTCTCTGCAGTTATTGTGAAAATGCATGAAGAACATGGGTCAAAATCATGTCCTTCTTACAACATTAAATCTAGGTATGAACAAAAAATGTAAAACTAAGGAGTTTAGGTATCTATTTTGTTTTCTTTTACCAGTTGAAACAATTTCTGGATTCATTTGAAACTGCACAACCTCTTCCAGCAGCACTGAGTGATTGATTTGCTCTCAAACCTCCACAAAGGGCTTGATCTTACAAAGATGATTAAATAGCTCAATCTAGCAAAAGGACAGAATATTTCTAGTGTGCTCACCATAAATTCTAAGTAACTCCTGAATCTGCAAGCTTCATGTTTGCTGGTGAACTAGAAGAAAGACACTGCACTCAGCAGTTATTACTGTTCATATAGTAACTTCTAGAGCCCTCACTTGAACCAAATCTCACTTTGCTATGTGCTAGATAAGCACCTGTGTCAACTCCAAATGACCTATTAAAGAATATTTGGTTTATATGTGTACCTTCAAACGGCAAAGAAAGTCTGAAGATAACTCATCCTCTTGACAAACATTAAGAAACACTGCCACTATGCAGCTGGTGTTCCATGTCCTAGGGCAAAGTGACACAGGCCAGCTACCACAATTCAAGGCAGGCCTTTGGGCTTCTTCCTGCTGCCATGCTCTGTGTCCTCTGCCTAGCCCTCACAAGGGCTCTTGTCCTGCTCCCAAGCTGCCTCAGCTCACTAGCTGCATTACTCCATTTGTCGGAGGTTTGGAAAGCAAGGCTGGCCTGTTAGGGGCAGGGGGAAAAGAAGCCACCTCCCTCACTTTAATCCACAGGCACCCGGCCTGCACTTTGCACAGCCTGCTGGCAGCTTTGCAATTCTGGACAGAAAAACAAACCTCTGCTCACTCGCAGAGCCAAGTGTCAGTGTTTTGTTGGCCTGCTTACAAGTCATTATTTGAAGTGTTGAGTCAGACAAAAGAGTTGATCCATTTCTGCTAATCCATGAAAGAAAAGCTCAGCCTGACCTTCCTCTTTCCAAGCTGCTCATCTGCTTTGGCATCATGTAACTCTGATATTTTTAAATATGAGAAATGTTCCATGTCAGCAGGTACTCCTTAATTTAATTGGCAGGTAGCAGATATTTAAACAAATAGAAATACAATCTTATCTTCATTAAAGCAATACAGTCTGGTCTTTTGGCTGTTTGGAGGACTAGACTTAAAGGGCAGAAGAATAGAAGCCTTCTGTTCTACAAGGTGAGCTGAAATGGAAAAATACTGGATGTGGTTGTTTCTTTTACTTCAACCCTCCTGCACTTCAATTAATAATAATAATAATAAAAAATTCCAAGGATAATAACATTATTCTAATGTTATAAGACATACGTAACCAGTATGCTTGAGTCTTTGTACCATCCCATGGGAATTTCCATTTTTTTGATCAAGATCAAAAGATTTTCATTTCAATTAAAGCTTCCTCATTGCTGTATAACATGACAAATAGCAAAGACAACAAAATATTCAAAAAAAATTAAAAATATCTTTTGTAAAGTCCAAGCAAAGCTCATTTCCTAACACATACTACACCTGCGCACTCAAATACTTAAAACAATGTGTTTTAATTTTAAGTATTTGACTTCTTCTAAAGTAAGTGATAAAGACAGGTAAGAATGTACTACCGTGTTTTAGCTGTCAGACTTCTGATGTTGGATGACAAAAGGGAGTACAGTACTAGTTCTCTGACCTGATCCCGAAAGCAACTGACCCAGCACATTCACTCTAAGTAAGGGAATTGGCTCTAACTGTGTCAGACAGGAGCAGGCGAAGTGGTTACCTCAGCTGCTCCATGAAGAAAATTCACAACAATTGCTTTTCATTCACAGACTGGACAATGCTCAAACTAACTGACCTACCTGAAACTGCTTAAATGTTGGCTACTCTGGAGATGTCCTATGTCAGGGCCAGCTCTGCTCCCTGTGGGCCACGGTAGCAGCCCTGCAGCTGGCACAAGCGTGAGTGAATACCTACAGGAGTGACTGACCTGAATAAAAGACAAACAAGAAAGGAGAGGCAGAAGGGGATTTTTTACAGGGTAACTTGTTTCTGCTGTGCCCAAGATACATCTCAGTTTCAGTTTTTCATTTACCATGCACACTCATATTTAGTAGAAGAATACAGCAGACTGGAATACACTCGTGTTGTGGCAGGTATTTAGAGTCATGTAAATCCAGCTGAATTAATTTTTACTAAAGATTTTGCCCAAATCCTTTATTTGATTAAGTCATTTAGACTCATCTAAATTTTGGTATCTGGAAGAGAGATTGAAGTACTGTCTGCAGAAGACAAATAGGCAAACATATATAGAATGGATCTTCAACTGGAGTTGGTGCACAATGCACTGAGACATGCAGTAGTGGATCCTGGTTTATTGGCAGCTTTATATTTTCAGGGAAAAGTGGAGAATGATCAAGGGAAAAGAACTCTACAGTTTCATTGCAAATGATGAGAAGGGTGAGACAGATCAAAGATTAATTTTGAAATACCATCAGAAACACTTAAAATAAAACAAACCCTTTTCTACAGATAGAGGAAGATTTTGTGTAAAACTGAAAGAATACAGATTGAAGAAGTTTGGTGCCACATTTCCATAGAATGAAAATAAAACAATAGAAAATAAATACAGTTAGTAGGTATTATGTTACAGAGTATTGAAAGACAATAATGCATTTTGTTGGTAAAATTGAATTCTCATTCCAATGAATTTTCATTTTGGTGTGATTCATCTTACTCACTTTTATCTTTATACTGGCTTAAAAATTATTTTAACATAAAATTTAAAGAAATATTTGACACCTTTTATTTCATTTACTTTCATAAATGAATACTGACACAGAATGCATGCTGATTTAAACCAGAAAATAAATGAAAATGGGATAAACACAACATGAAATTCAAATTACAAATGATAAATCTTCATTAGTGAAGAATGAACTGTTTTGGATGAAATCATACTTGCAGCACAATTAGTCTCATCAGCGGTTGCAATCAAAACCTGATCTTCCTGCCCTTGTAGTGCTTGATGACAAAGACTGAGCTGCATTGTAACCCTCACAAAACTTCCATAGGAAATTATGGAGTCCTTCTGTCTTCTCCATAACAATGGTAATGTAAGGATGGGATAGCCCAAGAAGACCTTGATATTTCCCAGCAGAGGAATTACTCTGGCCCGCACTAATTGATCCAGCTCCACATCATGAGTACAAGCTGTAGCCAACACAGTAGGAAGAGACGTATAGAGGCATGGGCAAGCAACAGATCAAGCTCAGCTGGAGCTCTGTGGGGCTCCTTATGCTCATTTGCTGAGCTTGCTCTGTATGGAAAATGGCTCAAGCATCTGGTGCTGCTATATGGTGACTGGGAAGTGGCACATGCTTTTGAGAAGATCCCATGTAGTCTTATTTATTAGTTATGCTTTATGCCATACAGCTCATCTGAAGCTAGACACATCTCAGGGTTGTTGCTCAAGGCCATGCAGATTCTCAGAGGGCGGCATCTACCATGCATAGAAAGGTGGACGAGAGGCTGCAAAGAAACCCTGTGAAAAAGGATCTTGGGGCTCTGGCTGTTGGTAAATTGGATCTGAGCCAGCAAAGAGTCCTTGAAGCCCAAAGGGCCAACCATACCTTACTTTTGAGTGCACCACAACCAGCACTGCCACTAGGTGTGTGGAGGGGTTATCCCTCTCTGCTCAGCACTGAGTGTGGGTTTGGGTTCCACAATATAAAAACAACATAAACTACTGGAGAACATCTGATGATGGTGACTGGTCTTGAGGGCAAGACATGTAAAGAGCAGCTGAAGTCCTTTGGTTTATTTGGCCTAGAGGAGCCTCTTAACATCTAACCTAGATTTCCACTCTTTTAGTTTAAAACCATTTTCCCTTGCCCTGTCTCCATCTGCCTGTGTAAAAAGTAATTGTTCCTCCTATTTGTAAGCTTCCTGGAAGTACTGGGAGGTGGCATATGTGATATTAGGCAAATTGATAATAATATCATTCATAAAAACAGTAGTGAATTTTTGGTTATCTGCTTAGATTCTTTTGGTAGGTATTCATTTTTATGTTACTCATAATAAATTATTTTTAAAGAAAACATACTCAGCATACATATTTTTACAAGTACTGCAAGCAAGAATATATTTTAAAGAAGATCATAAACAAAGGTCTTCCTGTTTTCATTTCATTATTTAGTGAGCAAGATGCCAGTAGCAGTTTTTGATGTTCAGTAGATCAGCAACCCAAACAACTGTATTTTCTGGTTCATGAAATCTGACGGAGATTTCACATTTCTATCTGTGTAAACCTATCTTATTTAGAAAGTATTGAGTGGGCCTTTCTTTTATTATCTACTCTCTTGGTAAATGGTACTTTATAACAAGACAAAAAGGAAAAAAGATGGGCAAGATAAATGCAATTCATTAAGAAAAAGCTAGAAAACATACAGACATAACACAGGTCAATGCAGTATGCTAAGATATTATTTATCATCTTACGAAGTTACTGTATCTGGATAACATCCAAAAGTCTGAATTGCAAGCCTCTGCCATTTCTGCCGACCTTTTGAAGCACAGTGTAGTTTTCAGAATTCAGAAGTACAGAAGTTTAATATCAATCATGATTTATTCTGCTGCAGTGAAAGTACAGGCATAGAGGATTGTGATTAATCTGTGAATGCAAATGTGAAACAGTCCTCTTCTAACTTTTTCTCTTCAGCTCCTCCAAATGTTAAATACTAGTAATGTCCTTCATCCTGTATCACTTTTCACAGACAAGTCTTGCTGGATCAAACTCAGCCTCTTAGAATTACATGGACGCTAACATATATCTCATTAGAAAGCTGCTTAGACCTTGAGTAAAGTGTTAAACAGATTTTCTTTTAACAGCAGGACTTTTGTAAAGGCAAACTTATAACCTCTTTAGGTTCATCAAATAACTGATCCCAGAAAGAACATTGCACAACAAATGAAAAATATGTAGGGTGTTTGTCAGCAGCCTAAAAATCCCACCTTTTTTCTCACATGAATTAATTGCAGTATTGGTGAGAAGTGCAAAGAATGCTAAATAATCATATTCTTTTTCTCAAGTTCATTTTCCAGTGCTGCTTGAATAATACACTTCAGCCAAAGAAAAGCTTGTTTTCTGTCTACGGGGTTTTACCAGCAGACATGATGAAGCCAGCATCATTCTTGAATAGAGAGTAATCAGAGCTGGCTGTCTCTCCCAGATTAACCATGCCCTGGCAGAAAAAAGAACATGGCAAAATATTCTTCTATTCTTGCTTTGGCAAGAATATCTTTGCATTTCCTAGGAGGACATACAACACCGTAACCTGTGGGTCCTCTTCTCTGTGTTTTAAAATTCCTGTAATGTATAGCCTAGCCCTGACAAATCTGTCAGAGTACTTGGGAAAAATTCCAAGAAATCCTTCTGTTTTCATTCGTTTTAGAGTCATCTATCTTCCTTAACATATCTTGCTGCTAGTAACATGTATGCCGTACTGATCAATGAAACCATCTCTCTTGTATTGAGAGACTAATTCTATTTGCAGAACGGTAGAATTGGGAACAGTCAGAATTTTCAGACTAAAATTTAACTAACATCTGACTCACTGCAAAGAGTGACATGTGTCTCTGGAAGAGGGAAGGATGGCTAAAGATGGCTTATGCCTGAGACAGTCATTTTTATAGAAAATATCCATCATCCTATTGCTGTGTGATTGCATTTCGTAGGATTTGTGAGGCCCAGGGCACACTCTAGCTACCAGGCTGCTGGTACAATAATCAATATGCTTGCTGACTTCAAGCAATCTGAGATACGCCAACAATTTGCTGTGTGTCCAAAGTAAGCTTTTAGGGGATGGTTTGAGCATGATATTGTACAAATAAAAAAAAAGGAATCACTGCCTTTTGAAAACTTCTACATGTGAGCATGCCTCGGGAAGAATAAAAATATCTTAGCTTTATTTAAATGAGAGTTGTATGGAAAATGTTAATTAAAAGTGGAAATTTTTAATACACAAGATCCTCAAGGTAAGCAGTAGCTATTAAATTATCATAAGCAAAGCATAAGCAGTCACAGAAACTGGCCTGATTAGGGGCTATCATCACAAAGACACTGATCACAAAGGCAAGGCAGGAACATGCTCAGTACTCAAGCTAGCTGCCAGTAATCACAAAAATGTAATACTGTAAGGCAGGTCCTGAGGTGGCTTATGAGAAAGACATGAAAGAAGCTGAAGGTGAAGATGTGTAGCAGTCACAACTGGTCAGCTGGGAGGCCAAGTGAAGCCCTAGGAAAGGAGCTGCTGCATTTGTGGTCCTGATGCATAGTGGCATGCTAAATAAAATAGCAGCAGTGGAACTCATGTAGAAAAATATCTGTTCTTAGGCTTGATGGCCAGCCTTTAGTTCTTAGACAGTTTGGTCAGGTTATCAAGACGTCAGAGACTGGCTTCTGCCAGACTGCTGTCTGCTTTTTAATAGTCCAAGCAGAGCATAATTGCAACTGACAGTAAGTTTATTCATAGCACTTCTTCTTATTGTCTGCCAGAGCTAGATGATAAGTATACTTCTAGGAAGACTGAAAATCTGATGAAGGGCTTTACATAACATGGACAGGAGTAATTTTTTTCTCTATTGTCAAGTGGTTGCTGCGTTGTCAGCCTGCTGATATTTTGATCAATAGTGCACTCTTGACATTTAAGTTTGTTGTTCTAAAAGATGCAAGATCTCCTTGAGCACTTAGGATCTGTCTTTCCAACCTAGTTTGACAGTATAAGAGAAGATAACTACTCAGCAAACATCTCTGCAAAATATATCTTATTTTCAACTCTTACCAAGGACCATGTTAAAATGAAAATAAATACCCAAGTTCAAATAAGAAAACACATACAGATGTCATTTTGAGAAGAAGGTGAAAAAAGGATTTTGAAGAAAATAAGCTGTCTATATTCATGAAGCAGACACTTCTCCACCATTGGTACTCAAATTCCCCTTTTACTGTATCTAGAGACATTTCCAGTCATTTAACTCTTGCTCTCAACATCATTTACATTTTCATCTTTAACATTCTCTCACACAAGGACATTTTTAAGGACATCCTTCTGTCCAGATCAGATAATTGTCCATTATTACTAATAGGGAGGTAGCAATATTCCAATTTATCTTGTCAGAATACAAAAAAAAAACAAAACAAAAACAAAAACTTAACAGCAGGAATATCACTGTAGAAATACAACATAACTGACTGTCTTACTGAGCAAAAACAGGTCCAGACTAACTAAAATGTAGAAAAACTCATATAAGAGTCATAAACTATTAACTTAAAAAGGCCACTGATAATCTTATTTATCTAAACTTCATTTTTCAAACCGTAGATGTTCCTTAAAATATTTCCCTTTCACTACATCAACATGTAGTTTATCAACATAAAAGCTATTCTAGACTGTATTTTGGCATACAGCTTTCTAATCACCAAATATCTACGCATCGTATTGCTGACTACATCTTTGCTAACACTTACAAATACACATGTACATATTTCTAAATAAATGACAAGTTCTTTCTCTCATAGAAGAATGACTTTGCCTTACAAGCCTGAAAATACAACTATTTCTGATTTCTTTTATCAAATTTAAAATAGTGTTTCAGTCAAATATTATGTTTAATGCAAGCCTTGAATAAGTTCACTCTGCTTTATTTGTCTAGAATTTAAATCACATTAAAGCCCTCCAGCTCATTTCCATAAAAAAAAAAAAAGTCAAAGCCAAAGAAAGAAGATGATGGAAACTACTATCTTTTATGCAAGGAATGCACACAGTCATTTGTCAGAACTTGGAAGCAATGAAAAAAAATTGAAAACTGCTGTGGTCACAGCTGTATTCAATCTGCAGCCAAATCTGTATGAAAGGTTTACTATTTCATTCTTTTTTTTTTCCTTTTTCTTTTTTCTTTTTTTCTTTTTTCTTTTTTTCTTTCTTTCTTTTTTTTCCTTCTCTGAGGAAAACACTAATATTTTGGTGGATTTTTACTCATTTGGGTATTAGATAAAGCCAAAGGTAGAAAGAGGCTCTGAAGAGCTTGTTTCTTTCACAAAGTTGAAGGCTACTACTCAATGCACACAGTTCTGCTAAGGTTTTACTTAGTCCCTGCCAGCAGGTAGCAATAATCCAATTTGAAAATTTTGTTTTCATTGACACATCACTCCAAAAACAGTGACAAATGAAAACAGTTCCTGAGATTTGTCAGATTTGTCTCTTCATATTTGTCCCTTCTGAATAGCTTCAAAACATTTTCACAAACGTGCCCTAGGGTCAAGCTTAGGAACTCATCTTTCAACTGCAGTGTGGAAAGAGAAACAACCAGAATTCCTCTATCAGAACTTGATCTTTTTAAAAATGTGTTTTGAATATTTAATTGAATTCCAGGACTCAAATTCTTTAAAATAGGTTATGTAGTTTCCCTCAATTTCACTAAATTTAATACTTTTAAGATGATTATTTAGTTGCTTTTAAAACAGCATAAATGCAGTGTGATTGGAACTGTTCTGTTGTTCAATGTGATAATCAGCTTCTCTCAAATTTTTTTTTTTTTTTGGAAGCTTTTCAGTGCATTCTGTTTCTTTCAAAGAAATATTAATACTCCAGAAATATATTGCTATATTCAACCATTATGACAGATTGAATTCAAAATTCACATTGTTTCCTGGAAAAGTTGTCCCAGAAGACATAAGCTGTCTAGTGAGTATTTCAGCTGTGCTGTGGCAGGATGTGTCAGAAGAACAGAATTATCAATAGCTTTTCATTAGTCACCACCTCACCCTTTAGCCCTTTTTTTTGCCAGTTAAAGTGTCTTACAGTTAAAAGTGTAGTCTGACATTCAGCTTAAACCAATATAAATCTTTGATCTCTGTTTTATGCACACAAACCTATGAAAGATTACAGCTGTATTACTCAACACAAGGTAGTAGCAGATTACTTATAGTTTCTTAAAACAGGAATTAACAACTTCTCATTTTCTAAATGCAAAAGAGTCTTCAAGTATTTTCCCTTCCAGTTCAGTGCTGATGAAGCTGAAGTAACAGATTAAATCCACCACAAATCCTAAAAAAATTCTTGAATTTAAACTAAAAAGAGAAATTCCAAAATTACCTTTACACTGTATGGTACGAAGAACTCAGATTGATGTCTGCTGTGTCATTAACCTTTAATAAAACATAACAAGAAGGGAAAAAAATATATTAATTATTTATATTGCTATTAAATTGAACATCATACGCTTCCATTCAATTACAGCAAATAATGTGCCTTCTTCTTGGCATCAATGAATTTCATCAGAGGCAAAGAGAAAGGTGTCCATAGATGTAAGGCATACAAACTGCAAAGCAAATACAACAGAATAGTCACAGTCCCTAATACACACAGTTCTGTTGTAACCAGAAGCACCAAAACACTACATGGGACTCCGTAATTCAAATGTAATATTACTGACATAAAACTTAAATTCAAAAGAGTAAATATTCATATCATGGTTATCTGCAATTCCATTGCAAAGCCATCAATCCCTTCCAGTATGTTCTCATGTAAGCTTGTGTTATATGGTTGTTGTTAAATTTTCCCACTATTCTGCAATTTACTGGCACATAGTTAAAATGTTCCTTAGCCAACTGACACAGGGCAGGGATGAATTTCTAGCTTTCCCTAGAAGGCATAAAGAGTCATAAACACCTGAGGTATTAATTGTCAGTATACTAAGCGCAGTCATCAACAGTATTACTAGTTGTTTTATATGAACTTCTTGTGATTAATGCACCTAGTAGGATCCTCATGACAAAAAAATCTTAATATACTTTTCTTAATAGAAAAGTTCTGAGCCCACACTCGAACATCCCAGGCAGTCCCACTTGTTGCAGAGGCCCTATTTGTTTAAGAAAGATTGTACATTATGAGAATGCTCATGTTTCTATTCAGTTATTAAACCACTGTAAATGACAAGCTTCCACACCCCCATTTTCTCTGTCCTTTAAGCAAGCTTTGCAATTCGTGCTATTCCTTTCTAGCATAAAAATATAAAAAAGCTCTGAAACATGCAATATACACAAAATTCTCAAACTAATTTCACCTCCAAAAAGCAGAGATATTATTTTCCTAATAGTTATTATCCTAATAGCTATGGAGGCTAAGATTCATAATCCCAACCAGAGTAACTTAAATGAAATCACTTTTGTTGACTTGAGCTGTTTCCTTCATAAAGGAAGCCATAAACATGCAAATTAAATACAAGACTTACAAATGCAAGAATAAAATGATTGTGTGAACTTTTGTATGCAGATCAGACACCTGTATTACTTGTCATCACCACGGTGAGTGCCAATTGAGTCTTGCTGACATTGGCAATGTGGTCATGGAGTGGACATGGTCATGTTGACAGGCATGTGATTACTTGTGATGCAGTTAGCATGCTGTGAAGAAAAAGCTATAGAATTCAATCCTCTCCCTGTTACCTCCAGCAGAGAGGAGATTGAGAGATAATTTCCTCCCCGTCATTCACACATTTTTGCTCACAGCAGAAAGAAAGAGATGAAAAAGCTAAGGAGCTAATTAATCACTGAGTAGAGAAATGCAACACCACCAACAGAAAAGCTGGGATACAGTGTCAGGGTGTTATCATAACTACTTAGTGATTTCTGTTTAATGTTATTTGATAATTAACTGACTGAGGACCACTGGAGTTGAGGACAGCTGAAGTGTTTGATAGCGAAATTTTTTATTAGTACTTTTCAATCTTCTGTACTGTGGTGGTGGAGGACACTCCACTTATTAAATTTTACATAGCAGTGAATGATATTTTCTCTAAAATGTCACTACTTTTCCCTTTTTAGCCAGCTCTTCAAGGAAAAATAAGATTTTGTAATTAGAAGGCTACATGTCCTCACTCTTCTATAATGTTTAGAAATACTAGCAAACACTAATCAGCTACAGCAGGGAAACAAAGATTAAAAAGATATCATAGACCTTCAAAATTAATAAAACTGGGCAATTGGGTAGAAGACAGGCATCTAATTAAGGTTTCTCTGAAGTGCCATAGAGCTTAGCTCCTGCTTATACATACAAGGCTCCCCATAGGAAAGATAGACTAATGCCACCACTGTGGAAAACAGAGCTTGTCCTTTATTAAATTACATGGTATGAAAGAAAAAAGCAGACAAATACAAAATTAAGTCTTATTTGCCCTGCTGCCAACAGAATAACTCCTCTTTTTCTACACCGTCCTAGCTTTCCTTTTTTTCTACTTTCAAACTAAAACTCCAAAGTACTCTAATTGTTAGACACTGTGTTGCAAAATTCCTTCTTTACCTACCTCCCACAGGAACGGTGGGGCTGTTCTCTCCAGAGTAGCATAAATCTTGCTGAAATATATTTTTTTTTTCTTTCTGAATTGTGACATGAAACATAATGCAAATAGTATTGTGTTTCTGTAAAATGTAGGTCATGTACTGTGTCATATAAACAAGTTACAACATGTTACAAACACTCAATAAACGCCCAGTTTGTTCATTTGTTCATATGTTTATTCATTCTCTCCTTCTTTCTCTCTCTCTTTCATTAATTAACACTTCAGCATCTTACAGATTTCTCGATGATCACTCTAAACATGAAAGTATGTTGGGGAAGGGGTGGTAGTTGCAAGTTATTCTACAACACTGCATATTCTTTGTGTTTTCCAGTGCCTAACAGTATTAAGTGCAGTACACTGCACATAAAAATGAACACATACATTTAAAGCCAAATTTTCTGTTGAAACTTCTACAGATATTGTGACTGCCATACTTATTTCAACACCAAACAGCCTACAGCAGCAGCAAGTCATTTTGTAAAGCACTCCTGTTCATTGGCTGTGCTGGGACTGGTGGAGACACACTGTTCATCGTCTTTGCTAGTGAATAGGGCCAGGTTTTGTTCAGTTGAAATAAATTTTTAGGGCATCTATGAGATGAGTAGCACAAAAGGGAGCTATTTTAATTTCTCAGGCACATCCAGGTTGGCAAAAAAGAATCAGTTTAGTCTGAAGAAATGTAACTATTGAAATCTGTATTCATAAGGTAGAGTCATAGTATGGCTTGGGTTGAAAGAGACCTGAATCCCAGAATAGTTGAGGCTGGAAGAGACCACTTGGGATAATCTAGTCCAATTTCTTTCCAATTTTTTTTTCCAATTTGCCCTTGGTATCATTAGTGCCCACACAGAAGATGTGCAGAGGGTAACAATGTGATGTGTGAACAAGCCTTGGGAAAATTCTGATGATGTCACTTATTTAAGCTCCCAGCAGGCAATAAATCTCTCCAGACAACCAGTTCTGCAGACAGGTCATACTGTTCCCTGCAATTGTGAGTCACCTATCACAATCACTCTTTACTTCTTTCAGGTATTCCCACTAGGCACTGTGTCCAACTGCACAGCTGCCACTTCTGAAGCCATGCTGACTTTTTTCTCAGATTGGAAAGCCCATTTCTCGACCACAGGTCTTCAGGAAGAGCAGAAGCCTTTCTCCTCTTACTCCTCTTACAGGAAGTGACCACATTTTATACTTCATCAATATTTCACATTGCACAAAGCTTTGCAGTAACTTCACCGGTGTGAGGAATTGGATCTCCTGAAGGCCCACAGTCCCCTTGAGCACACTATTTCCCACTCATCTTCTCTAAGAATACACTGTCAAGCTACTTACTCTTGCAACTCCCTGATTCGATGCCACAGCTTATCTAGGACAGTATACTTTCCATGGGATAGCTGACTGACAGACCAGGATTCACAGAGAAGCCTGAGGGACTCCCTACAGCCTGAGACACATACAGCTGAATCAAAAGGGTCTCTTTGTGTCCAAGCCGGACATGGTCAATGCAGCAACTCTAGAAGCTACAGGGGAAAGTGTTCTATGGTGTGCCTGGTGAAGTGTATGCTGCTGGAAATTAATAGAGAAAATAAGATTCTTTCTTGCAACTTCACACACCCTGCTGCATGCCCCACTGGGCAAACTACTCCATCTGCTTGCTGTGGTCACTGCTCATTACACACTGGGCCTGGCTCTTATATAGGTTTCTGCTTAAGCCTGACTCACTAAATGCTTGACCCACCCTAATCAAGGACTGTTAGCAGCAGCTACTTATAGCTAAATCTCTTC